>OZ025303.1:105794748-108253498 GCA_964019185.1 Maratus speculifer
AAAATATCTCATACATTTTGATTAAAAAGTAATAACTTACTCAGAAAAAATTCTAGAAAAACTGAACTCAATTCGAAATAATCTAAAAATACGAAAATGCTTTTTTTCATTAAAATAAGAAGAAACTTTGGAACAACTGAATCAAAAATTTACATTAGGATTCAATTCCCAAGAGACTTCAGAGAGCATAAGAAAGCACTAATGTCGAAATTTTATGCGTTGAGTTGAGTTGAATACGGCCTTCTTCTTTCACACAAATGTCGATACATTGAATTTCAATTTCCAATATAGGGAAAAGATAAATAAGTTGAAGTTGAAATTAGATTTTTAAGCTAATGTAAAATGATTTCATGGAATCTTTTTCCTTTATATCGTATTAAAAAAGAAAGAAATAAGAATTTAAAAAATCTCTCTCTCTCTCTCTCTCTCTATCTATCTATCTATCTATCTATCTTTCAAAAAAAGAAAAAGTGAAATTTTTGTATGTTTTGATAATTTTGTATTGAGTATTTGCTTGAGCAAAAGCTATTTAAAAGCAGCCATTTTCGTCACTTGTTAAAGCACTTTTCAAAATAAGTTTGATCTAAGCAACATTTAGTGAAAAAAAGGTATTCAGTATACTCATAAGTGGCCAGTTTCCCTTACAAAGACAAGAAATATTTACAAAGAAATTTTTTTTTTCTATATAATGCTTGAATCTTTAAAAATACCATACAATTGCTCGATAGAAAAATTTACAAAATTACGATCGTATGAGATCGTCTGAGACGTAAGCCTTGAGTCAAATACCAGATAAAAACTTTTAAATCATCTAGGGCTATTTTAATGATTAAAGTTTACGATTTGTTGAGAAAAATATTATTATCCATTTTTTTCTTTTGGTGAAACCACTGACTATATCATCACAAGGAGTATAGTTGGTCAATATAAAGGTATTGTTTTTCTTCAGATTAAGGCATTTTTTAATTACCACCGTGACATCATGGTTGGTTAAGCGAAAATTCTTCTCAGCTACAACGCCCAAGGTCTTGGGAGTTGTAGCTGACAAGTATTTTCGATGTGTCATTTGTGACTAATTTGACATTAACATTGTGACGAAACTGTGACAAAAAGCGACGATAGATAAATTGCCGGAAACATGTTTTTTGAAGTAAATAGCATGTTTTGAAGGATATTTATAAATTTCTAAAGATTTTTAAGAAAGTCACATCTCAGTCACAATGTGATGTCACTGAGTGGTGTCATTTTGGTCACAGATGTGATGTGACCAAAGTGACTCGCACTCTTGGACATCTACTGCTCTCCTTCATGAGTAAGAACGCTACGAATGGACCTAATGCACGTGAAATCAGACGCCAGAGCTGCCGGCGGCGTGCACTATGTTCGCACTAGAAACATAAATTATCTTAGATCGCCGTTTTTGAAGTGGTACCCTCCCGAAATTAGATGTATGTTCACATTTAAAAACTTATCTAAGATATCCACAGACTTCTCATAACTAGACTCGACATCGGCAACCATGTTTTACGCAGGGATCTTTGCCTTCCGTCACATGACGGAGGGCAGGTTTAGCGCGCCAAACCGGTTTTTCTCCCGCCGAAACTCACAATTCTTATGTTTGTCTTGAGTTGACCGTACTTCTGCTTTTCTCTTTGTGAAATCTGAAAGTTGCCAATAAAGCGATCACCGCCAAATAACGGCATCTTTTCGCCAAAGATGATGGATTCGAAATCTTGCCGAGAGAACAATGGAATGTGGCGTTTACTTATAAGAGAAGTCTGTAATGATATCACAGCGAATGTCACCGTGTCTAGGGTCTGAACAAATGTAACATATGCGCATGAGCTTAAAATTGGCCGCAACAGCCAATCAGTAAAAGAGGAGCTTTATATCCAACGAGAGTGAGTGGTTGTTTCTAAATCTAGCCCAAACAAGTTGAAACTCTGAGAGAGTTCCAGGCCTGAGATATCTTAACTATTCATAGTGCGGAAAGGGTATTATTCTAAACACTGTAACTGTACTGTCAGAATGCCAGTATGCGCAGGCGCCAGGTAAACTGCATACATTTTTACAGAAAATTTGGAAATTTAGAGAATTTTTTCGCATGCAGAATGACCTTTCGAATTTATATTACAATATATTAAATACATAATGCTACAACAAAGAGTTTTTTTAGCTATTTTTAACAAACAAGCATCAATAATTCATTCTCCAATAGATTACTACGCTAAATACCGCCAGCAAATACTTCCAGCAGACGAATTTAATCCTCAACCTCAAGTCGCGTTTATAAGGGCCATTGTAAGTAGACGATTCATAGAATTTGTGCGTCTTCTAAAGCTACTTATGGACAAGAATACTGGTATTTGGAATGTTGGGGCAACTAGTTTTTTACTCATACGTTTATTGATAGTCACCATTTCGTTTGCCACATTCCCTTCAGAGTAATTGCATACAGGGTTGGGTTTCTGACGTCAGAAACTGGTTTTTGACATGACAAGTGTCAAAAACTGGTTTAAATCGTCAAAAACTGGTTTAAACCGTCAAAAACTGGCTTAAACCGTCAAAAACGTGTAATGCACTTTAAACATTTTAAGAACAAGAGTGAAACATTGAGTAATTTTTAATTTAAAATTAATTATACTGTAATTTAATAATTACAAAAAAATTAAATTACTTTAATTGCAATAAAACATTGTTTTTTAGAATGTTCAAACAGAAGAAAATGATTTTGTACAGTTAATAATCTGGATCAATTTTACCCCACAGCATCCTATAGCAGTTAACCAATTTAGCACATTTATTTACACCAAAATGGTTTATGAGTTTAGAGTGTATGAAGCCAAAGTTACAAAATACTCTCTCAATTGGTGCTGAGCTAGCAGGGCTTGATAGCAGAAGCATCGCTAGTTGAGCAAGATTGGAGGCAGGCCAATTTTTCAGATTTATGACAATTTTTTTCTTTTTTTTTCTGGAAATGATAATATACAATACAGTAAAAGTGAATTTTTAATATTACATCTAATATTGTATATTTGTGACAGATGTTTAATGTGAAATTTTACAGATCAGTGCAGTATTTGAGGTTTCTGACGAGGTTTTTGACAAGAGGTTTTAGCCATGACGGTTTAAACCGGACAAAACCGCACACTGTGAAAAACTTGCCAACCCTAAATTGCAATAATATCAGACACCCCCCCCCCTGGTGTTTTTCGTAGGTCCTCATTTTTCATTTACTGCCTAAGACTTATAAGAAAGGAAATAATTAATCGCCTGAATAAAATAAACGAATAAATACGTTTTCGAGAGACTGACTTCAGGAGTTCTTACGAGTTGTGGAAAGCGCAATGGAATCGGTGGTATATGCTCATGAGGTGAGTATTTTGAAGTAGCTGGCAGACAAACATAGGTAAGTTCAAAGAAAACTTGTTTTTCCATCAAAGTCGGGAAGTTTCCATAGCACATTGTAATATTAAGAAAATGTCATGAAAAAGCCTAAGATAAGAGTGTTATCAGAAAGCCAAAGATAAGAGTGTCATGAAAAGCCAAAAATAAGAGTTTACTACAGTTCCAGTATGAAGACGACGCTCGAAATTTATTTTTTAAATATGAAATGAAAAAATTTAGCTGACCATTAAAAAACATTTTAGTTGTTTTTTATGTGTGTGTGTGTATGTGTGACAACAATAGATGTATCGTGACAGTACAATAGATGCTCTTTTAAAACGAAGTGATATCATTGAAAGAAAAGCCAATTTAATCTTATAAGTTATGGAACTACTTGATTATCACGTCAACGTATTTCGCCAAATTATATAAATTGAAATACATTTTGTTTTATGCAACGGAAGAACAAAAAAATAAGTATAACACTGATAAAAAAAAAAAAAAACGTCAAAATAAAAACCACTTCATGACAAAACAAACACTTGCAAAAATGTTTAGTGCAATGCCCATTGAATCTGACATTTATGATCAATCTTTATTTGTATTTAATCTTACAGTTTGGCAACAGTTTTTCGGTCGTCAAGATAGTTAGTACCAAATTATTTATATTATTTATATATATAATTTGCAGTTCTCGACGTGACTTTTTTTTTTTTTTTTTTTTTTTTTTTTTTTACACTATATCAACCAAGTAAATTTATCAAGCGATGTTATAGTCAATCAGTAATTATGTTAAACGTGATTAAAAAAACTATCGACATATAAAGTGCTTTAATAATAGCAATATTTTCATTTTTTATACTAATTATATTATCTTTCAACAGCAGCAGTTTTTATGTATCGCAAAACAATGCGAAATCGAAGCTATAAAATCTACCCGAAAATATAGACATCGTCGTTTTACTTCAAACGCGTGAAAAGTAATTTAAATATCTTACAAAAAAATGAAGCTTCAAAACATTTCACTTAAAACTTAACACAAACTTTATTCTAGAATAATTCTACTACTCTTTTTATCATTGCTCGTGATCATCTACGAATAATAAAACTATGACCATGGAGTCCCTATGAGAGTGTGGACACCAAAGTAATTGTAAATATTAATCTAATTCGCGACATTCTCCCACCTTGAGTTTTCGACAGATAAACTCAACAACGGGTACAATAAAATATAAAATAAAATATGACTAATACTTACATTACAGTGATAAGATACAATTCTTACAATATTACATTTCTCAAAACAGGTAAATAAACATTTTCTTCTGCAAAATTCAAATAAAATTAAACATATTATTACAAATTCAAATTAACACTATGAAATATACTAAAAAATAAGAATAAAGTTTTTTGTTGAAACAGAATTTAGAGTTAATAACGTTTTGGGACAGTCACTATTCTGCCACTTCTCGTTCTTAATACTGGATCACTAGAAAGTTCTTTTGGAATCTCTAAATTGTACAGTTTTTGGACAGGTCGCAAAAGTTCACCATTTTCAGTTTTTAATCGTGCAACTCTTGGGTGGCCATCTTTACCAGAAATAAGTTCTTGCACTCGGGCTAAAGCCCAATAGGCACGTTTCTTATCAGACTCTACGAGTACGACAGCACCAACGGTCAGTTGCTTGACATTCTTTTGCAAAGAACTTTGCTGGCGCAATTGTCCTAAATATTCAATACGAAATCGCTTACGTAAGTGTTCTCGAACATGTTGCCTATACTTAACTCTTTTATTTAATTCTTGCGCGTCAATTGCATCAAAATCTCTCACATCTGAAGATCTTATGTCCTGTAAAAACATTGATGGTGTTAACGGTGCTAGATCGTTCACATCTTCAGTAACATAAGTTAGAGGTCTAGCATTCACAACTTGTTCACAATCACAGAGCACTGTGAGCAGTTCTTCGTAGGATAATGAAGCTCTACCTAGAACTTTTCTCAGGATCCGTTTCATCATTTGTATCAATCGCTCCCACCAACCGCCCCACCAGGCAGCGGTAGGTGGGTTAAATTTCCAGCGAATCTTTTGTGTTGCTGCAACGGCAGAGATTTGCTCCCAATCTATGGCTGAAAATGCTGTGTCTGCCCCGACGAAATTTCCGCCGTTATCAGAATACACGGTGGTTGGACTTCCTCTTCGCGCTATAAAACGCCTGAAAGACTGGAGAAAAGCATCTGTAGATAATGACGTAACTAATTCTAAGTGTATGGCCCTATACACTGCACAAGTGTACAGAACAATCCAAGCCTTTTCCTCATTCTTTAAATATAATGGGCCGGCTAAATCAACTCCAATTATCAGAAACACTGCTGCGTCTTCAACTCTTTCTGTTGGTAATGCAATAGAAATCGATTCTGTCTTTTGTGCACTGAATCTTCTGCATCGTACACATTTCTGTACTACTGCTCGAATAGTTTTCCTAGCTTTTACGATCCAGTAGTCTTCTCGTAACGATGTCATCATAAGAGCCACTCCTGCATGCAAAAGCTCTTGGTGTTTCCAGGAGATCAGGCGGTGGACTACAGGATGGTCAGAAGGCAAAAGAACAGGGTATTTAAAATTGAAAGCATCTTCTCTATAAATAACTTGCGTTTTCACTCTTATAATACCATCTTCATCTAGGATTGGTCTCAAGCTACGTATCTTCTGATTATTCTTCTCGTTGAATCTGTCTTTGAATCAAAATTATCAATTTTCTTTCGGCTTGTTCTAATTCCAAACACATAAGTTCAGAAACTTCTTTTGAATTAGGATTTCTTAAATTGTTTAAGAATCTTAAAATCCAGGCGATCAATCTTATAATTTTCTTGAAAGATGAAAACCGTCGATAATACCAATCACTAGATTCTGTGTTCTTGTTCATTGCTGAAATGACACTTTTCCGTTTTTCAGAGTTAATAATTTCTTCATCGGGAATTTCGACACTTTGAGGCCAAGTATATTCAGGTTGAGCCAACCAATCCGGTCCCTCCCACCATCTTAATCGTAAAAATTGTTCAATCGAACAACCTCTGGAAGGGATATCTGCCGGATTAAATTTTCCTGCAATGTGTCGCCATTGGTTCTTTTGAGTTAAGGATCTGATTTCTTCTACGCGATTCCAAACGAATGTTCCCCATCTTTCGTCTCGCTTTATCCAGCTTAAAGCTGTAGTTGAGTCACACCAATAAAATATCTTTAAATTTGGAATTCGTAGATCAGATATAACTCGACTTCCCATCCTGGCTCCAATGCAGCATGCTAATAGCTCCAACCGGGGTATCGTTATGTTCTTAAGGGGAGCTACTCTTGCACGTGACTGTACGAGAGTTACCAGGATTTTATCTTTTCTCTTTACTCTTAGAAAAATGCAAGTTGCATACGCATGTTTGCTTCCATCACAAAATATGTGAAGGCCTACATCATTACTTTCATAATTATCAAAATACATCCATCGCTGCAATTTGATGTCAGAAATCATCTTCAATCCTTGCACCCATTTTAAAAATTGTTTAGCCAAATTAGTTGGGAGTAATTCATCCCACTTAATTTTTAACTTCCAGCATTCTTGTAGAATAAGTTTAGGGAGCAAAGTCACTGGAGAAATAAATCCAAGAGGATCAAACACTTTCTGAGCGAATGAAAGTACAGCTCGTTTTGTGGGAATAATTTGTTTTTCCTCAATAGAACCGATTTTGCAAGATAGGGTATCGTTTTCTAGATCCCAATTTAAACCTAATACTGGTGTTACATTAGCTGTTGAATTTTCAGAAATAATTTGAATGGGATAATTTGACAACCATCCCCTGAGATTAAATTTTGCAGAGAATAGTAACGTTTGGGATTCAAATATAAACTTATTTAATTCTTCAACTGTGTTGAAACTGCAAACACAATTATCTACATATAACGATTCATTCAAAATTTCTACTGTAGAAGCGAGATTTTCAGTCGCACTTTCTAAATGATGTCTCAAAGTAGCCGCTAATAAAAAAGGGCTACAATTGATTCCAAAAACAACACGTTTATGTCTATAAATTATGCCATTTTCCCATATAAATCTCAGATAGTCTCTATCCTCTACTCTAATACCAATTTGTAGAAATGCCTTCTCTATATCGGATACTGCACCAACAGGATATTTCCGAAACCGATGCAATATAGAAGGAATCATTTCAATCAAATTTAATCCCTTATTTAGGCAATCATTTAGAGAAGGGGAACCTTTAACATGAGCCGAAGCGTCAAAAACTGGTCTAACTTTAGTAGTTTCACTCGATTCTTTAAATACAGGTCTGTGTGGCAAATAATGTACTTTAGTTTCTTTATTATCAACCACCCTTTCAATTATTCCTGCATTTATCCACGAATCAAATACTTCGCTATATACCTCAATTTTATTTAAATTAATTAACTTTTTCCTCGTTGTAGCAAGCCGCTTTTCGGCCAATTCTCTATTGTTAGGTAAGCAAGCTTTATCTAGCACCCATGGCAATGCTACTTCGTATCTCCCTTCTGAATCTATTCTTATATTACTCTTAAAATGCTGCATAGTTTCTTCATGAATTTCAGATTTAGTTTTGGATTCAATTGGATCCGTTATACCCATAATATCCATCTTCCACAAATCAGCAACGGAACAATTGTTCCAAAGTGATGAAATAATCATAGCAGCCTTATTTGTTTCTGATTTAATACTTGGAATTTTTCCCATTAGAGTTCATCCCAAATGGGTTTTTACCGCAACCGGACCACTTTCTAAAACTTTAATATTTCCGGTGAGTAATTTTCCAGCCACATCAGAACCAATCAATAATTTAATTTCATTTTCGGTTTCACATGAACTATTTTCAACATCAGAAATTTTAATGCCATATTTATTTAATTCTGATAACCAAGGCCCAGTTGGCACTTTTCGTATTTTAGAACAAATAACAGGAACATCTAAAACATGCATATCACATTTATAACTATTGTCTATGCTACTTAAGTGAATTCTATACTTATTATGCTTTGTTTCACTTGTTTCAATATTACCAAATAATGTGTGAATTAATTTAATTTCACCAATACTTTTATAATTCAAATATTTAATTACATCTCGTGATAAATAGGAACGTTCGGATCCTGTGTCAATAACTCCACGCACGATTTTCTCTTTTCCATTGTGCTTTACACGGACACTCAAAGTTTGGAGTAACACAGTAGGATCCGAAGCTTGAGTAGTTAAAACAGTGTCACTACTCCCTGATTCATGTTTATGACTTTCTAACGACACATTACCACCTTCATTAAAAACATTTTGACATAATATAAAAAAATGTATTTTACCACAATTCGTGCATTTAGTTTTAGAGTTACAATTGCGTGAAATGTGGTTTTTCTTCAGGCAAACAAAGCATGCTCCTTTTTTCAAAATTAAGTTACGTTTCTCATCAAAAGAAAGCGAACTAGCTTTAAAACATTTTTCCGATAAGTGACACTTGTCACAAAATATACACAAATCTTCACGTTTTTTAACTAAATTCTTATTAGACTTATTATTTATAAATAAATCTGTGGCAGTTGGCATTGAATTATATTCATTATTACATTTATGATATTTCTTTGGGTTTTCAAAACCAAGATTGGAATGAGCCAAAAGAACCCGCTCTTCCGCAAGTACTTCATTTTTTAAAAAATCAAGGATAGAATTTAATTGGTTCTTACCTTGAGCAGTCTTCTCACGCTGTCTTTCCCAGATTTTTAATATATCATGAGGTAGACAAGATTCTACAAGTGGGAAAAGTATGCTGGCATATTTCTCTTCTGTGACACCTAAGGATTCTAGAGACCTAAGTTTTGTCTCTAGATTATCATATAACGACGATAAATTAAAATTCTTGCTTGATGATCTATTATTATTTAAGACTAATTGAAGAAGGTCTCTAACATATATCTGAATAAGTGTATCTTCTCTGCCAAACCTTTCTTTCAGATGTAGAATTACTTTTGGATAATTATCAGCAGAAACCGGATAACTATTTACTATCTGTACTGCTTTGGATTTCGGCGTTATCGCCTGTAAAAGATAAACAAATTTCAAATGGTCATCTAAAGTGGTGTCTTCATGAATTTTGCTGAATGAATTCCAAAAGGTTAACCATAATCTTGCATCGGCATCAAACGGCTGTAAACTTATTTCTGGTAAGCGAAGTGGTCGGGACAGCGTTCTTTCAACATCTGTATAATTCTGCGATCGGAGTTGTTCTTCGATAGGTTTCACCAAAAATGTCTTTACTTTTTGCTTTATAGCAATAAATTTTTCTGTATACTCCTCGCATGCTTCAAATTCTTTAAAATAATCTTTTTCTACAACTTTCTCTGTCAACATAAAATTCAAAATTTCTTCATCTACAACTCGCAATCTTGTGCTTTTATCTTCCAGTTGACACATTAAATTCTCTATTAAATTAGCATCTGGAGTTGCGTCGTTTAAAGCTTCATTTAAAGCATTATAAGTTTTCGTAAATCCAGCTCTAAGAGGAGTTCTTTTGATTTTCAAAGCATCCATTTTTTTTTCAATGACAACTTCTGTTAACAAATAAAAAACAGTTACTTTTCACACGTCCCTATTAGTTCGGGCACCACATATCGCAAAACAATGCGAAATCGAAGCTATAAAATCTACCCGAAAATATAGACATCGTCGTTTTACTTCAAACGGGTGAAAAGTAATTTAAATATCTTACAAAAAAATGAAGCTTCAAAACATTTCACTTAAAACTTAACACAAACTTTATTCTAGAATAATTCTACTACTCTTTTTATCATTGCTCGTGATCATCTACGAAAAATAAAACTATGACCATGGAGTCACTATGAGAGTGTGGACACCAAAGTAATTATAAATATTAATCTAATTCGCGACATTATGTACCACTATTTACACCGTTGATACTAATTATATTATTTTTCAACAGGAACAGCTTTTATAAATCACTATTCTCACCTTTGACCAAAATTATGAGGACACTAAATTCATGTAAAGAATCATAAACTTTATACAATGCTAACTAATAATAAGCATTATATAACATATATTTATAATCCAAAGAGAACTGCGGTGAAATTAATCTACAAGATTACACGTGACTGCACGAAATTTCTGCATTACAAGTGCTACTTTTACAGTAATTAAATTCGTTTTATTACAATAGCGCAGTCAATCTTCCCTCTTCATGTAATTCTTATGTACCTCAACATAAAAATCGTTTCTCAAAACATGAGCAATCCATCATGAAAAGAAATTATTCCATACTCTACTCAACAACTGTCGTAGATTTACGGCTAATTACCTTCAATAAACGGCTTTAACATGCTCAAGACTTTCGCATCATTAACAACAAAGTAAATTCATTACATATCGGTATTCATAAAAGTTATATCTGGAATTCTTCCATAAGTGGTTGTTAACATCACTTGAGTACAAGTGCGGATGCTTAACACTCAAAAGGGAAAAGGGATGATAAGTATTTAAATCATTACCCGAACGCATGTAGTATGAAATGGCAAATTTCCAAATCTCAAAAGCACTGCATACAAATCATTTTTTGACTGATATGTTATTGAAAGAGATGACGCGTATAGAGTAAAAGAAACAAGAGACGTAAAAGAGACAAGAGACATCAAATGATAATTTTGGGGAATGTAAATTGATAATGTTATTTTGGGAAGTATATTTCAATGCTAATTTTCCTGAAAATATCACAGAAAATGAGAATTAATGCACTGTAAAAAAAGTTGCATAGGTTACGTTTTGTAAACGGCAACTAATTGTCTTTTCTGAAACGAATAGATTCATTTTAAGAATGAAACTTTTTATTTTTATAATAATAATAGCTGAAAATATAGATAATACAGAAATGTTTCCAATCGTTTTTGAGATGTTCCGTATTCAAAACAGAAAAGAATGAAACCTGAAAATTCTTTTCATAACTTAAGCGTTTCGCTTCAGATGTGAAAAAAATTTACACAAATTTACCTAAAATTTTTTACAGTGTGGGGTGTATTTAGAAAATGTTTATCTTAGTAAAATTATTAAAAATTGGCTTTTCAAGAACAATATGTATTGTACGCAATTCTTTCATGAAAGCAACCGGGTTATGGAAAAAGCATAATAAAATGAAATAGACATATTGAAGGTACATCTGTATACAAAACAAAATATACTGGGTAAACCGAAGGTCTGGAAGAACTTTAAAATTTATTAATTTGACAACGAATAAAGATGAAAAGATACAATTTTGCCGAAGATATAGAAAAAATGTCTATATTTTTAGAATGGAAGCAAAAACGAATGCTTGAATAGTTGTTCTTTTGCCACCTTTTCCGCAACTCACAGATAGCTAACAAGTGACAAGTCCAATTCAAAATAAATAAATAAAATAAATAAATCTTAACAGTTCTGCACCCAAGTCATTTTTTGGTTAACATATAATTGAAAGAGATGTCTGCGTACAGAGTAAAAGAGACAAGGACATCAAATGATAACTTTTGGAATTGTAAATTGATAATGTTATTTTGTGAAGCATACATTTCAATGATAATTTTTCGACAAATTTCGCAAAGAAAGAGAATTGGTGACGTGTATTTAGGAAATATTTCTCTTGATAAATAGTACGCTGTTTTTTTCATGAAAGCAACCGGCGGTGGAAAAATAATGATAAAGCGGAATGGTTATATTGAAGGCATACTTGCAAATAAAATGTTCTGAGTAATCCGAAAGTCGGGGAAAAATTTAAAAGTTAATAACTGTTTACGAATAAAGGTTTAAAAAAATGCTATTTATACCAAAAGTATGGAAAAGAATTCGAGATTATTAGAATGAAAACAAAAATGAAAACTTGAAGAAGTGTTCTGTTTTTTTTTTTTTTTTTTTTTTTTTTTTTTTTTTTTTTTTCTTCTTAACACATGTCTTACAAGTAACAAATTCCGAATAAGTTACAAGTATGCATACAAAATATTTTCCAAATCTCAACAGCACAGCGCACAAATAATATTTTGATTGATACGTAATAGAAATAAATACTGCGTACAGAGTAAAAGAGACAAAAACCATCAAATGATAATTTTTGGAAATGTAAATTGGTAATGTTATTTTCTAAAGTACATCCAATGACAATTTTCCTAAAAATTTCACAGAGAAAGAGAATTAATGGGACGTATTTAGGAAATGTTTCTTTTACTTAGTAAATGTGACACTATCTTTTCTGGAAAACGAGTGGGATAAGAAAGATAAAGCTTAACAGGCATATTGTAGGCATATCTGTAAACAAAATATACGAGGTAATCTGAAAGTCAGGAACAATTTTAAAAGTTAATAATTCGATAACGAATAAAAATGCGGTTTATACCGAACGTGTAGAAAAGTAGTACGAAAGCAAGAGTGAATGCTTGAATAATTGTTTTCCCCCCCCCCTCAACAAATGACTTACAAGTGACAAGTCCCATACAAATTATAAAAAAGTATACAAATAAATAAATAAATGAAAATGAGAATCTCGATAGCACTGCTCAAAAATCATTTTTTGGCAGATACATTATGAAAATAGATACAGCGACAGCAAAAAAGGGACAAAAATAATCAAATGATAATTTTTGGAAATGTAGTTGATAATATTATTTTGTGAAGTACATTTGAATGACAATTTGCCTAAAAACTTCACGAAGAAAGGAAATTGATAGGACGTAAATAGTACGCTATCGTTTCATGAAAGCAGGTGAAGATGGAAAAAGAATAATAAACCGGAATACATATTGTGGGTACATCTGTACACAAAATATATTGGGTAATCTGAAAGTCAAGAAGAACTTGAAAAGTTATGAATTTTATAACGAATAAAGATAAAACGATGCCGTTTTACTTTTCGACATCTTATAGAATCTTATACCGAGACTTTTAAAACGCAAAAAAAAAAAAAAAAAAAAAAAAAAAAAAAAAAAAAAAAAACGAATGTTTGAATATTGTTCTTTTGCCCCTCCCCCCACCTCCACTTGACAAACAGCTTGTCAAGCTCCTTACGAATTACAAAAAAGCATACGATAAATAAATAAATAAATACATAAATAAAATCTCAACAGTGCTGCACAGAAGTTGTTTTTTGGCTGATACCTTCTTGAAATACAAGAGTTTTGGAATAAATTAATTTTTGAAAATGTAAAATGATAATGTTATTTTGTGAAGTACATTGCATTAATAATTTTTCTAAAAATTTCATAGTGAAAGAGAATTGATGGGGTGCATTTAGGAAATGTTTCTCTTAGTAAAAGTGCACTATTGTATTATGAAAGCGACCAGAGGTGGGAAAAGAATGATAAAACGGATTGAACAACATATTGTGGACACATCTGTAAACAAAATATACTGGATAATCTGAAAGTCGGGAGCAAATTTAAAAGTTAATAATCTGATAAAGAATAAAAAAAAAAAAAATATGGTTTCTATCGAACATATGGAAAAGTAGCCGAGATTTTTAGAACGAAAACAAAAATGAATGCTTGAATAGTTGTTCTTTCTTTCCCCCTGAGAGATAGCTTAGAAGTGACAAAACCTTTACAAAAAAAAAAAAAAATAAATAAAAAATAAAAAAATAAAAATAAAATAAAAATAAAAAATCCAAATTCCAACAACGCTGCACACAAATATTTTTTTGGCTGATACATTACTGAAATAGATACTGCGAATGGAGTATAAAAGAGACTGGAGACATCAAGCAGTAATTCTTGGAAGTATAAATTGATAATGTTATTTTATGAAGAACAGTTCAATGATAATTTTCCTAAAATTTTCACAGAGAAAGAAAATTGATTCGGTGTATTTAGGAAACATTTCTTTTAGTGGATAATACGCTATCGTTTCATAAAAGTGACTGGGATTTTGTGAAGTACATTTCAACGATAATTTTCCTAAAAATTTCAGAGAAAGAGAATTCATGGAGTGCACTTCGAAAATGTTTATCGTAGTGAATAAGAATCTATTGTTTCATGAATATGATTGATATCAGAATTATAAAGCGGAATGGGCACATTGTGGAAATACCTGTAAACAAACAAAGTAATGATGTTAAACGCTAAGCAATTTACTGGGTGATCCAAATTCAAGAACAACTTTAAAAATGAAATTCGAAAACGAATAAAGATAATAAGATGCCGTTTATAACGAACTGATGGAAAAAGACCAGACTTTTTTGGACGAATGCAAAAACAAAAGCTTTTCCTTTTTTTTTTAATGGCTTAGAACTTGAAGTTTCTAACAAGTTGCAAATCAGCTTACAAACACTGGTTGACAGACGAGGTACAACACCGTTGACAACATTAACTACTAATTCTTGTTGATTCTTTTCATGTTGGCGGTTAAAAGCAGTTTTAGGTAGATTTCGTAAGAAATACTACCTATTGCAATCGCACCAGTTTATATCTATCTATCTATCTATCTATCTATCTATCTATCTATATATATATATATCTCACTTTTTTATGGACACGATAACTTCTATAATTCTTCACCAATCTCCACCAAACTTGGACATAAAATCAATGGGGATAAAATCTTGGATGAGTTCGTTAATGGGCAAAATCGGACCAAGGGGGTCGGAATAGGGGGCGTTTTTGTGAAAACCGAAAAAACGCCATAACTTCTTAATTAAAGTGGATATCGAATCGGTTTAAAGTTTATATTACTTCTTAAAAATGGGCCAAAAGTATATATATGACAGATTTTTGATAAATTTAGAAGTGGGCTCAAGGGGCGAAAAAAACAGGGATTTTGAGAGAAAAAAATTCATAACTTCGTCAATTTTCAAGATATCAAGTGCAACTAAATTTTTTATAAATGTTCTTAAAATTATCTAAAACTTTTGTATTTACAAGTTTTTGATAGGAACAACTTTTACCGATGAAAAAATTAAAAACGAAAAGAAAAAGGGCGCTGAAAAAAGAGAAAAATCCATAACTCCGTCAATTTTTAAGATATCAAATCTGATTAAATTTATTTTACATCTTCTCAAAAATATCTACAACTTTTATATTGACTTTTTCATAGGACCAATTCGTAGAGCAAAAAGAAATTAAACAAAAATAGGAGTTGGAGAAAAAACCTCAAATCCAAACTGCTTATATTCTGATTCATTTTTAAATTCATTTTTGATTTTAAACGCATCCAAATGGTAGATCCTCTTATTTAAAAACTGTATAAAGTGACGCATTGGTCAATTTTCTGATAAAGACAGAATAAATTTAAAAAAAAGGCTACCAAAAAGGGTATTTTGAGCAGAATTTCCAAAAGTCATCGGGACTGAAAATTGAAGGAAGTATTCAAATAAGAAATCGCGTTTTTTTCTGACTCGTTTTTAAATCCATTTTTGTTCTTAAACGCATCCAATTTACAGATCCTCTTATTTAGGAACTATATAATGTGATGCATCGGTCAGTTTTTTGATAAAGACGGAATATATTTCAAAAAAGCTACCAAAAAGGGTATTTTGAGCAGAATTTCCGAAAGTCATCGGGACTGAAAATTTAAGGAAGTGTTCAAATAAGAAATTGCGTTTTTTTCTGACTCGTTTTTAAATCCATTTTTGCTCTCAAATGCATCCAATTTACAGATCCTTTTATTTAGGAACTATATAATGTGATGCATTGATCGGTTCTTTGATAAAGACAGAATATATTTTGAAAAAGGCTACCAAAAAGGGTATTTTGAACAGAATTTCCCGAAGTCTTCGAGATTTGAAAATTTAAGGAAGTTTTCACATAGCAAATTGCTTTTTTTATGACTCGTTTTAAAATCCATTTTCGCTCACAAATGCATCCAATTTACAGATCCTCTTATTTAGAAACTATATACTGTGACGCATTGGCCAGTTTTTTGATAAAGATAGAATATATTTTTAAAAATGCTGTCAAAGTGAGTATTTCGCACAAAATTTTCGGAAGCAATCATGATTAAAGAATTAAGGATGTATTCAAACAACAAATCGGTTATTTTATGACTCATTTTTAAATTCAATTTTTTTCTCAAATGCTTTCAACTGGCAGTTTTTTGTTATTTAGGAACTGTATAATGTACTGTTTTGGTCGATTTTTTAATAAATTTAGAATCTATTTCAAAATATGTTGTCATAATGGGCATTTGAGCTGAATTTTTCTTAAGATGATTCTGATAAAACCAGTTTTTGCAGGAAAATGAAATTAAAAACTTTTCATAAACGGCCAAATGAAGTTATTAAACTGGGTTTATCTCTAATCATATATATTTTTTTGTTGAAATGAGCACTCTTCGAAATCTACCTCCGCCTATAGGCCCAGCCGACAGGGATTTTTATGTTCAAGCGTTTACTTTTATTCAAACTTTTTTTATTATTTATTATTAATAAAATATCTGGATTGTCATCATTTTTTCGGTTCAAACTCAAGTTTCGGTCCGATCAAATTTTCAACCCCATTTTCGCCGAAAACGAATTTTCGGCGTAACTCAGATGTTGGGATGAAAACGAAAACGAAACCAAATTTTCGACCAATCTCTAGTAAAAACACTTTAAATATTGAAAATAAACACAGGGTGAATGACACAGTGACCGCAATTATTTAAAATTAAAATTTACTGGCTCAACGACCGAAATGTAAATTACAGAATGGCAGTATCATAAGAGTCATTCTTTGTCAGCAGCACTGTTGGGGCTGCAGAAGAAAAAAGAAACATGCAACCAAGAAAGAAATATTATTAGTAGCTAATGCGATCTTACTTTTTCCTGTTCTTCGAGAGTGAAACAATGTTTCAAAGAAAGTATGAAAATCGTAACATAGCATTTCAACCTTCATTTATTTTTAGCACCAACTAACAGAATGAATTATTATTATTATTATTATTTTTTCGTAAACAGAGATATGGGACTGTTCAAATGTAATGTTATCATTTTAGGGGGGAGAGAGCTCTGGCATATGATATCGTAATATCTTAATAGGGAGAAGAGGGGAAGTGTATCTTGATATCGATATCATTTGTGATCCAATCGAAATTTTCGCCTTTTATTTGTAACATGGTCGTTGGTTCAATAGTATGTTATTTGTTGTAGTTAGTTATGTAATAATCTTTTTATGGAAATACAAAGTTATTATTAAATTCATCATATGAAAAGTTCATTTGAAATAAAGCTTGTGTTTATTAGCAAATAAAAGAGAAAGAATATTGTTTACTTGTTTTGTTGTTAAGAATTTCTATCCTCCCCCCCCCCCCCCCCTCCCACATCAGTTTTGGTATGTGCAAGAAGATTTTACTACTGTTGAATGCATTATGTAACAAAAAGCTATTATAAAATACTTTTAAATAGTAACTTTTTCTTTTAAGTGTTATTTGACAAAAATCAGTGATATTTCATTGACTTCTTATCATATTTGTATCAATAAAGTATGAGGAAAATAAATGCAACCAGGTTCGTATACAGCTCCAAACGAAAGAAAGAAATTCTCAAATTCAAAATATTTTTAAACTTTGTTAACAATATCATTACTGGAGGGGGGAGGGGTCGAGGGATGATAACGTATGATTTTGGAAGGAGTGGGAGGGAATTTAAAATTATCAAAAAGTAGATAATGTTATATTTGCACAGCCTCTATGCTGTTACTGTAAAACGTATTTCTAAAACATATAAAATTTCATATTAACCTAGTTTTATAAAAAGTTATGAAATACAGAGCTTTTTTTCTTTTTGCGTGTTAAACTAATTAAATGGGTCTAAAATACAAAAATTTTCATATTTTCTAAAAAAAAAAAAAAAAAAAAAAAATTAATTTTAAATGTACAGTTTTGATTCTTACGTAATTATCCCCAAAGTTTTATTTCCTTTTTTAATATTCATGTAAAAATGCTTTTGTTGTTAGAAAGAAAATATTTCCGCTGTCTTAAAATGCACAACAATTGTTAAGAAAACCGTCTCAAAATAGGAAATAAATGTCTTGTGTAAATATATTTTTAAATTTAATTTGTTTTTCAATATTATTGTTTGGTTTTTTTTTACTATAACATAATTTCTCTTATAGACCAATTTCAACTGATGTCACACCCTAGCAACCACCTTAGCAACCAGTCGTGCTTTTGTTCACCCACCAAATTAGGCCGATTATTATTGGTTGGCTCAAAATACAGGCTACAGATTGTCGATTAAGATTAGTTGAATGAAACTTCGGGTGGGGGGGGGGGGCAGGTGATCACGTGGTTGAATTGATCTATTTACTACTTTTAAAGAACATTTATTACATTATTTAAAAAATATTTTTCTCATTTAAAATTCATGTGAAAATACTTTTATTGTTAGAAAGGAAATATTTTTATTTGCACTGCCTAAAGTTGGCAACAGTAGTTTAAAAGACTTCCAAAATGTGAAATAATGTTTAACTATGTTTTTAAATTTAAACTGTTTGGCAAGATTATTATACGGCATATCACATGACGTAACTTTCTTCATTTATGACTATTAGCGCATATTGCTGCATTTATTAATATTTTCTTTCTATTTTAAAATATATAAATAAATATAGTCTTTACGACGCAATTACAATATTTTTTTGCTTTTAATATTTAATCACTTAATTTTAATTTGAAAGGTTTTTTCTTTTTATAACAGTCATGTGTAATTAAATTTTTTATTTGAAAAAAATATTATTCTTTGCACTTTTTTCGCAAATTGAGAACAACTTAAAATAATAAACTTTTCTAAAATATGCAAAATATATTTATCGAAATGCTGAAAATTGAAATTTAAAATGAAAATAAAACATCAAAGAATCAGTCAAATAAAAAATAAAAAAAGAAAAGAAAATGTAGTCCGCATACAGAGAATTTTTGATATATAAAATAATCTAAAAATGATTAAATTCCTATGTATAGTTTTTGTCCCTATAAAATTTTTTAATGGTACGATTTCGATCAATTTTACACTCTTAAAACGAAAGAGCTGATTTGGCTTCTCATGAAAGAGCTGTAATTTTTCCGATCATAAAAGAGTTGTTTTTCAAACGATTAAATCTTCTTTATCTAAATTGGTTATTTAAATAGCTCAACTTCATTTAAATTGATTAAAACTCGAGTTATTTCAACTCTTTTTTGAGAAGCTGCCTTTCAACATTGAGATGAGTGGATTTCAGCTCAACTTGAGCTATTTTGTGGCTCACTTTTTAAGAGAGTAACATTAAATATCTCTTAAAATAATTATTCGATTAAAAACTGTCTACATTAACGTGTTTATCAAACATTTCTCTATACTGTTACTTATGATCCTATTTTTGTATGCTGTAGTTTTCTTAATATTATCGAAGAAACATCTCCAGTCACAAAAAATCCAATATCAGAGGCTGTGACAGCATTAGTTATTATTATTATTATTATTATTATTTAAGATTAAAGATTTTGTGCAGTTCGTAAATGCATATAAATTTAAATATGTTTGACGGAGTGTAACATCTTTAAAATTCATTTGAAGCGTTTTTTTTCTATGGATCGTAATGTAAGGGAAACTTTTTACTTCTCTGTAAGTAAACAAATCATGTTAGAAACTTCATTTGAAATAGGGTTCGTGCTAGGGTAAACGTCAATAATCTCCAAAAATTTCATGGCAGTCGGAGTATATTTACAAGTGTTAGAGTGCGGACAGACGGACAGATAAACCGAAATCATAAACACTTTTCAATTTTATTCGAAAGTGCTAAAACACGGAAAACTTCTTTCGATGACATAATTTCTAAATAAAAACACCTGCCAGTTTCATGCGTTTCCGAATAAAAATGAATAAAAACTTATGCACAAATTTGCTCTTTTTGATTTAAGAACAGCTTTAAAAGAAGAGCATTTTTTAAAGAAATCGAAATATAAAATTATTCCTAAAAGATAACATTATGAATTTCTGACAAACTTTCATCAGAAATGTAAATAAAAGTACGTCTACACATAAATCATTCGTAATTGATGTTAAACATAACCAACCTAACTATTTTATAATCATATGAAGATGGCATTATTCTTCCCAGAGCCATGATAAAATATTTCGCGATCATTATTATGTGATTTACAACATTTCCAGCAACAACTATTTTTAAATAAGTAAGCTCTTCCTACAATATTAGCGAGTATTATTAAATTAAATCCATCTTTTTATCGGTTATAAATTATCATTTTTCTGAAGTACAAGATCAAAAAATTTCTTTAATCCATAACAAAAAAAAAAAAAAAAAAAAAAAAAAAAGCATTCAAATACATATTAGGATAATCAAGTTAGCGCCTCTGATTGCTGAATCTAAAATCCAATAAAGTACGTAAACAGCCAATCTCTTTAGATACAGGGAAATATATATATATATGAATTAGGGTTATAGAACAGAAAAAAATGCCCATTGGAAAGTTTTTACATGCCAGATATTATTAGATGCGAGAAAAATAGCTTTTTTTTTAAATTTACAAATAAAGTTGTTTTTGAATTCCGATATCATTCATTAATATCAGTATTTAAGAAATGAAAGTGCTCTACGCCGCAAATGGTTAATATGTCAGCGGGGATTGTAAATATGCAAAATCTGCCCAAAAGAATGAAAATGGGGTGGATTAAAAACTCTGAATATCGCCTTAATATGACTCGGACTAAAAAATGACAGGAAAATTTAATCATCGTTTTGATATTAGCAATTACCAACAATAAAAAAAAAATAATAATAAAATTTCAACTGCAATGATTATTTTTTTTATTTCAAGATTACCATGTGAAAAATTAAAATAAAGTAAACAGTTTGGTATTTTTTTTTAATAACTATTTCGTCATAATTTTTCTATAGCAAGATTTACATGTGAAAACAGAAAATGCATTAAATAGTTTAACAAATAATAATAATAATAATAAAAAAAAATTGTGAATATTACGTCACATTGGAAATTTAATAGACATCTCCAGCTGAATATATAACGCCATTTGAATTTGAAAAAACTTAATGAAACATGATACAAAACCCGACTTTGGAAATATTGGCATATTTTAACATTTTGAAGTTCTCTGAATTTGCTTTCGCCATTTTTAAATCTATTCGATATACATGCGTTTGTATTAGAATTTTCACAACAGATATAGGTTGTTAGTGCTCATTCTTAGCGAAGAAACTGGGTTTATCTCTAATCTTGATTTAGTTGGTAAAGTTAGTTGGTAAAATTGGTAACATTAGTACTTAACTTTGAAATCTAAATCTGCCTGTAGACCAAGCTGGCAAAGATATTTTTAAAAAGAAATTCACAAAGCTTTAAAAAATTCAATCATTTAAAGCTTTTATTAATGAGAAAGTGTTTCCAATTTATGCAAATTTCCGCATTAAAAGAAAAATTGAAAATATATGTTCAAAATAAGAATTCCAGATAAAGGAAAAGAAACACTACAGATTAATCACTCTCGCCTGATGCCACACGTAATATAATCATATTTCTGAAACAAACCTAAGTATTTTATAATCACCATCGAGATAAAACAATGCATTTTCTCTTTCATATCTTCATAAAATATTTTGTGTAAATTATCCCATAAATCACAACATCTGTAACACCAACTACTTTTGAATAAATGGGCACTTATTATAACATTAGCGGGTAACATTCGTTTTTCCTACGCGGTAAGACATCATTTCTCGGAACTACACGAGATGAAAATATTTCTTTAATGCGTTCCTCAAAAAAGATAAATTCAAATTAGCATAATCAAATTTGCACCTCTTGTTGCTATAAACTATCCGTAACTTAAAAAAAAAAAAAAAAAAAAAAAAAAAAAAAAATCCAATAACATGCATAGCGAGCCAATCTATTTTGTTATACATGGTTAAAGATGAAAGAAAGCAAAAATATTTGTCTACAATTTACAAAGTAGTTATCTTTATCCAATTCGTTTATAAAAATAAGAAGTTTTTAAAAGATTGGATAAAATAAATTAAGACAGACTTCAGGTGGGTGGCCCATGGGGGACATCCCGCCCGAATGAAAATGTCCCCTCCGTAAATTTTGTGTTTTCAATGGTCAAAAAAAGCAATTTCTCCCCGGAACTCGATAATCCCCCCCCCCCGGAGCCACATATGTCCCTCCCGGAAAAAAGTGTCTGAATTCAGCACTGTGAATATATTTAAGAAATTAAAATTTATATACAAAAAATAAAAATACTGAAAAACATTTAAAAATGCAAAAAGCAAACGTTTCGTCAAGTTACTTGCAAGACATCATCAATACAAATAAATATTCATTGCGTAACAAACAGTGGAACAAATCAAGAACAGTTACAGTTAGTTAGTACTTATTTTTTTTTAAATAACAAAAATAACTAACTGTAACTGTTAGGTACCCGATGCGTATATAACATCTGTTCCCACATATCTTCATATGAATAATCGTAAGTTTTCTTTTTTTTAAATTGTGTATTTATTTAAATAAAATTATTGACAATTTTTTCTCTGTTTTCATTTTTTTTCAATTAATATAGCCGTTTCAATTATTTAATCAACAGCAGCATAATATATAGTTGTGCAGCTGATAAAAATTTAGAAATAACACACTTTTTGATCGAAAACAAAGAAGAAACAATCCTAATTTGTTAAAAAGAAAAAAAAAAGATGTAATTGTTTTTTCTCATTGTATTGTATTACTGTGTATTGTAGAAAAAATTGTATTATAAATATGCCACACACGTATTCAATGATGTAAGTTTTTTTTTTTTTTTTTTTTTTTTTTTTTTTTTTTTTTTTTTTTATGTATCCAGCGGTTTTTGTAATTAACCCTGACATACTTAAAAAATGGCGTCATTTACATTTTATTAATTTTAATGTCAGGTAATTTTTTTGCCATTCAGGAGCCAAATATATAGGCAAAAAAGTGATAAATTGCCAGATATTGATTCATTGAATCAACTTTGACAACGAATATTTTTTAAGCAGCATAAAGATTGTCCCCATATTTAAATTAAATAGTTTTATTTTATGTTATTTCTAATTGATTTTTTTCTTATATGTATTTTAAATAAATCAGTAATAGTTTTTTATTTTACTGTTAGAACTTTTTGTATTTTTTTCATTTCTAATTTAACCCTCTGGATCCCAAATCGACCGAGATATTTTGAGATATTTTAATTCGTATATCTTAATTCCCACCAGATAATTAAAGCAGAAATATTTGCTTTAATTAATAACAGAATATTCCGTATTTAAACAAAACGAAATCAGCCATTGAATTTTTCTGGTGTAAAATCAGATTTTCTGAACTACATAATTTCTAGGACGTGTTCTATCATTGGAATTAAAGAGTTAATATAAACAGTTCAATTCTTTAAAAAGACAGTTTAATATGCCACTCCAAATGAAAAATACATGTCAAGTGGTAACCTTTTCGTCCAAAATAAATAAAATTTCCGTCATAATTTTATAACTAATCTACATAGAATGACGTACTATGTACGAGAACCTTCTGCGAAATAATATCTATCAAACAGTGCAAGTTCCATCAAAATCCATTCAGTGGAACTTGAGGAGTAAATGATCAAAATGAAATTTCCGTTTGTATTAAGTAGAAAAAAAAAATCTAAAAGAAAAAACATGAAAAGAACTCTTTTATATTTGAAACTGAATTTATAAATTTAGGGATTTAGACTAAAGTAAAAAGAAATAGTCTCACAAGTAAATATCAAAATAATAGATTATTTATAAAACATAAAATATTTCTAAAACATTACTTAGGAGGATTACTAAAGGTTGAGCCCTCTCTGTATTAAATAATCTCACCTAATGCGATACATAATATATTCAAGGTTTGAAA
Organism: Maratus speculifer; assembly: GCA_964019185.1. NCBI lineage: Eukaryota > Metazoa > Arthropoda > Arachnida > Araneae > Salticidae > Maratus > Maratus speculifer. Next base: position 105,819,032 of record OZ025303.1, read on the forward strand.
TCAACAGAAATATTTCATAATCAATATGTAAAAGAGTGAATTTTTACATTGAATACTGAAGCATTTCAAAATAGCTGAAAGGAAATTTCCACATGAAGTAAAAAAATATGAAGAGAGCTGTTTTATATTGACAACTAAACTCAAAACTTTAGGAATTTAGACCAAAGTAAAACGAAATTTTCACACAAGCAGATATCATTATAATAAATTATTTATAAAACAAGTATTTCTAAAATATTATATAAGGGAGTTATTAGCGGTTAACCTCGTTATATATTGAATAATCTCAGCGGATGCTACACATAATATAATCAAGTTTTTAAAACCAATCGAAGTATTTTATAATCAGTATGCAGAACATTAATTTATGTAAAATACCCCATATCAGTTCAAAATATCTTAACAGAACTTTTTGCATAAAAATAAAATAAATATAAACAGAACTCTTTTATATTTGGAACTAAATTCATAATTTCATAAATTTAGATCGAAGTAGTGAAAAATATTCTAAGTAATTTCAGAATAATATATTTATAAAACAAATCTTAAGTACTTCTAAAGCAATATTTAACAGTATTGATAAGGAATGTACCTCTCTATACATTAGTTATTCTTATCTAAGTTGTCTTAAGTTCTATTCAAAGCTATAAAATTAATTAAAAGCTTTTAACCTTTTATAAAATGCTGATGACATGAATAATTTTCCTACAGTTTCCTACTTTAAACTTGAAAAATATTTCGCAAAAATTATTTCATGTTTAACAGGATTTGTAATACCAACTGTTTTTATTATTATTATTATTAAGTATTTCTTAAAACATCAGCATACAACAATAGATCTAACTTTGTCCTGCTATAGACCATCTTTTATCTGAACTGAAGATTTCATCTAAATATTTCTTTAATGTGTCGAGAAAGATGAAGAAAGAGAAAAACATATTACATTAATTACATTTACACTTTTCACTGCTGAACTAAAATCCAATAAAGTACATATAGCGCCAATCTTCTTAGTTACTAAAAAGAGATAAATTGAATTATGGTTATAAATGAAAGAAGCCGAAAATATTTGCTGGAAATATTTTGCTAAGCAGCTACTTTTTATCTAATTTACTTTTTAAACTCTGAAAATATTCAATTCCAAAACTTTTGTGATAAGTAATAGTTTTATAAGCTAATAAATGATTTAAATAATGATAAGAGGGAAGAAAAAGAAGTTTTTATATGAAAAGTAAAGAAGAAAAATAATTTGTAAAAAGAAGAAAAAGAAAAAAAAAAACATATTATAGTAATGACATTTACATTTCTCTCTGCTGAACCATAATCTAATAAAATAAAGCCGATATTTTTACTTTCTAAAAGAGATCAAATATTTCATGATTAAAGAGCATTTGTAATACCAACTGTTTTTGAATAAATAAGCACTTCTTTCAACATCAGCATACAACAATAGATCTAATTTTCTGTTTCTGTAAACCATCATTTTTCGAACTAATGCGAGATTTAAAGATTTCTTTAGTGTCAATGAAGAAGAAGAAACATATTACAGTAATCACATTTACGTTTCTCACTGATGAACTAAAATCCAATAAAGTACATATAGAGCCAATCTTTTTAGTTTCTAAAAAAAGATAAATTGAATTATGGTTATACGTGAAAGAAACCGAAAATATTTGCTGGAAATATTAAGCAGTTACTTTTATCTAATTTTCTTTTTAAATTCTGAAAATATTCTCTTCAAAAAATTTTATGATATGTAATAGTTTTACAGACAAAGTTATAGTCTAAATAATGATAAGAGGAAAGAGAAAGAAATTTTTATATAAAAAATAAAAATAAGAGGAGAATTCTTGGAACTTAACTCATAATTATAATAATTTAGATACAATTATCAGGAATAATCGAATTAAAGTAAAATATTTCCATAACTAATTTCGGAATAATATATTATTCATAAAACAAACCTCATAAAGTATTTTTAAAACAATACTTAACAGTATTGTTAAAAAATGAATTTCTTTTTACATTGATTATTCTTATCTGATGCTATACATAATATAATCGAAGATTTAAAACCAACCGAAATATTTTATAATCAAAATGTAGGTAACATTATACGGTTTTTTACTCTAATCTTGAAATATATTTCGCAAAAATTATTTAATGATTAACAGAATTTGTAATACCAAGTGTTTTTGAATAAATAAGCACTTCTTACAACATCAGCATACAACAATAGATCTAATTTTCTCCCACTGCAAACCATCATCTTTGCTGAACTATGCGAGATTTAAAAATTTGTTTAATGTGCCGAGAAAGAAGAAGAAAATGAAAAAAAAAAAAAAAAACTTATTAAAGTAATCACATTTACACTTCTCACTACTGAACTAAAATCCAATAAAGCACATATAGTACCAATACTTTTAGTTACTAAAAAGAGATAAATTGGATTATGGTTATATAGTGAAAGAAACTGAAAATATTTGCTGGAAATATTTTGTTAAGCAGTTACTTTTTATCTAATTTTCTTTTTTTTTAATTCTGAAAATATTCTCTTCAAAAACTTTTATGATAAGTAATAGTTTTAGAAGCTAAGATGTAGTTAAAATAATGATAAGAGGAAAGAGAAAGACATTTTTAGATAAAAAATAAAAATATGAAGAGAATTCTTGGAACTTAACTCATAACTTTAGAAATTTAGATACAATTATTAGAAATAATCGAAATAAAGTAAAAATATTCCCATAAGTAATTTCAGAATAATATGTTATTCAAAAAACAAATATTATAAAGTAATTTTAAAAAGATATTTAACAATGTTGTTAAAGAACGTACCTCTATATGCATTAATTATTCTTTAGCTAATGCTACACATAATATAATCAAAGATTTAAAACCAACCGAAATCTTTCATCATCAAAATACCGATAAAATTATACAATTTCTACTCTAATCTTGAAAAATTTCTGCAAAAATAATTTCACGATGAACCTCATTTGTACTACCAACTCTTTTTAAATAAATAAGCACTTCTTACAACATGAGTATACAAATATACATTAAATTTTATCCAGCTGTAAAACATAATTTTTTCTGATCTATGCGAGATTTAAATTTTCGTTTAATGTGTCGCGGAAAAAGGAGAAAAAGAAAAAAAAATATTGCAGTAATCACATTTACACTTCTCATTGCTGAACAAAAATCCAATAAAGTACATATAAAGCTAATTTTTTTAGTTACTGAAAAGAGATAAATTGGATTATGGTTATAAATGAAAGAAACCGAAAATATTTGCTGGTAATAGTTTGTTTAGCAATTATTATTTTTTTTAATCTAATTTTCTTTTTTAAATTCTGAAAATATTCTCTTCAAAAACTTTTGTCATAAATAATAGATTTGGAAGCTAAGATATAGTTCAAATAATAATAAGAGGAAAGGAGAATAAAGAATAATAATGTAATAAAAACCGTTACTCATATAGATAAGTAAGTAAAAATGTGAAATTCAGTAAGATGGGGTGGGATTACTTTGTGACCGGCGGGATGCTAGTTAGTGTATTTCGCGTTAGAATTCCCGCAAATGCTCGTTAGGGACTGTGCATATATAACGATATCATTTTACTGGGGAGGGGTTGTCTTTTGATATCATTTTTGACCTATTCAAATTTTTCTCTTTTTAATTTTAGCACGGTCTTTGGTTTAAAATAGTATACTATCTTTTTTTAGTAAGTTATTTATTTTTATGAAAATACAAAGTTCTTATTAAAATCACTATATTACTATAAAATTACTTAATTCTAAAATATGGAATACGCTAACATTTGACATTACCATTCTTCTTCATATGTGTATACATATATAATCACGGTTACATATGAGGAGCCCAGAAGCCAAGGGGTACAAGTGACAAAATGTCGATTTGGAGTAAATTGAGTTTAAAGATAATTGATGTTAAATTGGAACATCAATAACAATTGACTAAATTGAAATAGGAAACATCTGCTTGTTGCATTCTAATCTTTGAACTCTCATTTCAATAACTGTTAAAAAAATAGAGTACAATTTTCTTTAAATGTGTAATTAATCAATATTGTTTGTTTTTCGAAAAAAGTGGTTTATCTCTATAACTCCCCAAATAATCAGAAAGTGACCTATATTTCTTTACCTGAAATGAAAAAAGCATATTTCCAGATAACCTGTGCACTTAACTCAATTTTTTCAAGTTTGTCACTTATACCCCTTGGCTTCTGGGGTCCTCATATATAATCAGGGTACTATGAAATTAAAATTCGTATGACAGTAGGCTAAGGAAGGATTTTCGGAGGTGTTTAGAAACTATTGTATTACAATAAGATTTAATTTACATTAGAAAATTTTAGCACTTTTTGTGCTTTATCATACATTATTCTTTCAGGAAAGTAACTTTTGATTTAAATTTAAGGAGTGTGTAAAATAAATGTATGTATGAAATAAAAAAATCGCAAACGGGGCAAAGAAAATACAGCAAATGATAATAATTATTATTATTACCAAATGTCTAAACACAAATGAAGTCATATAGTAAATACATAGACATATACTAACATAAATAAATGTAAATAGTAAGACATGTACTATTAATAGTACACCAGACCCGAAAGAGTTATATACTTCGAGCTTAGTTATGGCTATTTTGTATTTCGTGAAAATTATCCTATAATTTACAACCTCTGGTACATAAAATATTGAATATATATAATTTCCTGAAAACTGTAACTTGTGCCATTATGTACAAGCGAGGGGGATGGGGGCGGAAAGTAAACATCCCCTACTAACTCTGCAACAAATTATCGTAGAAGACAGTTAATGGCACCGAACGATTGGAAATAAAGTCTACTTTTAACCCCTTAACGCGCAGTGTTGCCGGGTCGGCAACACCTAAAGTTCCCCCTGTTTAGAGACACAAAAATTCCGTGAATATTTCAAAAACTACTCTAATGGCTACTTTAAATCTTTCTTATGAGTTCTAGATGGCAGCACCACAGAGATCAAACTCTACTGTTTTTAAATAATAGGTAAAATGTTTTACTGTAATATGCGCTTCACAGCAATGCTCTTCTCACTGCGCTTATCAATGCTTTACTTATGGGAAGTTACCACTTCGGCAACAGCTGTATAATTAAAATGGTTAGTGCAATCTTTACAAAACAATACCTGTGTACTCCTCTAGCCCTAAATAGATTGCCTATTTTTTTCTTTAAATTCCAACTTTAAAGAGTAGTGCGCCGGAAAGGGTTAAACGATGAATATAAAATTTGCTTAAGGATCATTATACATATTTAAACAAACCCAAACTTCTTTTTCTCAATTTCAATACGCAATTTTAACAAGATATTTCAGATTTTCAGTTGAAACTATGCATAGACATCAAATTTCAAGTCATTTGAGCGATACGTTTTTGAATTATAAACATTGAAAATTTAGTTTAATAAAAATTTAGCACATTAAGGTATAATTTCAGGAATAAAAATATGAAAATGTTATGTAAAATTACATTTTCATATTTTTTTAATGTCTCCTGAAATTAAATTCTTAATGTGCTAATTTTATGTAACAATAATACTATACCGAAGCATAAATATGGTGAATTTGCAATTTTTATAATTTTATGATGTGAATTACAAGTCATGAAAAAAATATTCGAAAAAAAAAATATGAATTGCAGCCTACAATTATTTTGATGAATTTTGATAAGTCCTGCTTTATGGAAATCAAAAATTTCAAATTTTTTTCCCAAGTAATTTATAAGCATTTATGAATCAACACTTTCATAGCCGCATCCATATAATTTCAACTTTAAGTCGCGTGACGACTAACACCAAGATTTAAAAAAAAAAAACTATTTGATGAAATTGCTTAATTTTTTTTTTTTTTTTTTTTTTTTTTTTTTTTTTTTCATATAACATTATTATCTAGATTATGAATTAATATATTTGATAGTTTAATATTTTGTGTATTTTTAATGGAAAAAAGTTGTATTTTTTAGGGTTTTTTTAAATTTTCAACTTTGAGAGATTTTTTAATGCTGTTTTTATTAAGTGATAGTTATATCCTTAATTCATAATCTAGATTCTGATGTTATATGCATGCAAAAAAAAAAAAAAAAAAAAAAAAAAAAAAAAAAGTTATTCCATCAAATAGTTTTTTTTAAAAATCTTGGTGTTAGTCGTCAAAAATCAAGTTTTGACAAAACGCGACTTAAAATTGAAATTATATGGATGCGGCTATATAAGTATTGATATATAAATGCTTATAACTCCATTAAAAATGCAAATATTTTTATGCGGTTTTTTGCATTGAGTTAAGAATTAATTGAATAATCAAACTAGATCATAAAAAAATCAATTTTTTGAAAAGTTTTCAACCCCTGAGCCCCCTTAAGGGGCCGCCTACGATAGAATTGACGAGATATTTTGAAACATTTTATGTTATCCTGTAATCTAACAGCTTCAATGACTGCTTGACCGGGACCTTTGATGCCTCCATCAAGAAGAATCAACAATCGAGTATCAAATTTCAGTTTGGATACAGCCCCTAAAATATGCTTGTTTTTAAAATTACTAGTCTATCGCAAATTTATCGTACAAGTAGCATGAAAATTTATTTTTAGGCTAATTGAAGTTTGAAGAGTTTATTTATGCTGTCAGAATTTTGTACTGCTTTTTGAAAAAACAAAGTTATTGTTCGTTTTTATTTGTAGATGGCCCTATAAGCGAATTTGATATACATCATTTAAAAATATGCATTATTTCCAATCGTTCGATATTAATAATTTTTTTCTACGATAACTTGTTGAAGAGTTAGTACACTGTAAAAAAAAAGTGTCGATCTACTAAAAAAACTTTAGTGATCCTTGTAATTACTAAAAAAATTTTTAGTAATCTTAGTCGGTTACAAGAAAATCTGTAAGAATTACTAGAAAGAAGTTAACAACGAATAGAGTTAATAATTTTATATTTTTAATAGCTATTACTAAAACTCACTTGGTGTGGCCTAGATAGCATAGTGGTTATAGTAACGGACTCCAGGCTAAAAGGTCCCGGGTTCGATACTGGCCACTGCCAAATACGCCCCGAATGTATGCAGTGTAAGAACTCGTTAATAAAGGGATAAAAGTTTGTTCAGTTTACAAAAGAAATGCTTGTTTCGCTTGAAAAAAAAAGTTTGTAATGGTTACTAAGAAATTCTGTGGAATACAAATTTACTAGAAAATTTTTAGTAACCTCTTGAATTTTTTTTACAGTGTATGGACTGTTTACTTTTTTTCCATGGCTGTATCATTATTCTCGTACATAAATATTTTTTGTTTACTTGTTATAAATTTATTATAATTATGATAAATCTATAAATTACTATATGGAAAAAATTGAAAAAAAACATATTACGTTAATCAAATTTATTCTTCTGGTCGCTGAATCTAAAATTCAATAAAGGATATACAAAGCCAATCTCCTTATTTACAAAAATGTGAGAAAGAGAGAGAAATTGAATTACGGTGAGAGATGAAAGTAAACGAAACTTTATGTTGGCAAATATTGTATAAAATTGTTATTATTATTATTTTTTTAGGATTATAGAAAATTTTTCCAATTTCTAATAAAATAAGATATATTTTGATTATAGAAATAATAGAAATAACCATTTTAACCACTTAATTTCTTTTTATTTATTTTATTTTTTTATTTTTTGCGTACGATAAATTTAAAATATGGCATAAACACTGTGATGACTGATGATGTTTTTTTTTTGTTTTATTCAACGGCGCCGCTTCTTTACGTCACGTGACGAGCGGACGGAGGAGAGGAAGGGGTACGGAAAGGGAGAGGTGTGTGTGTGGCGTAGGTAAGCTGTAGACCTGCGAATGTTTTGAGCAGGTAAAAAGAATTTAAATATGCTGCCATTGGAATATGGGTGTGCTACGGGCACGATGTTTAGGTGTTTTTTTTTTTTCGAAGGATGTATGTAAAAGTACTTGGAGGAGATGTTTAATAGTTACATATACTCAATTGTGTGTTCATCTGTGTTTGTGACGTCTTGGTGTCTTACGTGTTCTAATTAAACTTTTGTTTTCGTCGAAGCCTCTTGGATTATTTCTTTTTTGGATATACACTTTACACCGGTGTTCCGTAAAGTCGTGTGAAGAAACAGCAATAGCGTGTATGACAAACACAACTTTTTTAAAGCGAAAATATTCATACCATTTAGTCTAAGCATTTCTGCCATTGTATGGTATGAAGTTGTGTATAAAAAATTTAGTGGTGTCAAAAAGATTTAAGTGATGAATTAAGCATATTCTTCTTGCCGGTACGACATACGGGCAAATCAGTTAAGTGGTTCAATTATGCGTGATTTTCCCTTTATTTTAAACTCCGAGCATTGTATAGTTAACTTTTGTACGATACACAATTTACATTCAATTCAAGTATTTTTCGTGAATTAGATCACGGGCAGTCAGAGAAATCGAACGCATAAACACTTTTTCACTATGTTAGGACAGAACATGTTAAAAAGAATAGTATGGCGGCCCCATTTTTTGATAATTTTGGTGTTTAAATTATAAGTTAAGTGTCTGTATACAAAACTGCAAACAATACCATAGGAAAACAAAACTTAAAAACCCACTGCTTTATAATTATATTTTTTAAGAAAATAAGTAAGTGGAGAAAGACAAAAATAAAATAAATCGCATTTTCGCGTGACATTATTTTCTGCAGTTTAAGCAAAGTGCTTAAAAACTAATTAAATGAAAGAAAGCGATTTTTCGAATAATTATTAGTTTATTCTCTTTTTTTGCTTTGTCGTTAGTTTTAAACGCTATTTTACTTTGACTGAAAATTTTATCGCTTTAGGAAGTATATTTACGAGAGATAGCTTTAAAATATTTTTCCCAGTTTTATCGTTTTACATTTGTAAAGTAATTTTATCTATTATTATTTCTTCTTTACCACATTTTTTTTCTTCTGCTTCAAAATATTTCTAGAGATAAAGCATTGAATATTATATGAGAAAAGAGTACATTGTATTCATTTCATTAAAAATTAATTTGTTTGTAAGTTTCCAGTTTTTGTACTAAAGGTCATTACTTCTGTTTTTTTATTTGACTTTGTTTTGCTTTTTAATACGAAAAGATAAATTTTTCCGACTTTACTTACAAATATAAAACCATTATAGTCCAACATAAATGATCATTTACAATTGAGAATGTGCAAATTAAAAATAAAGGTTTGTTTCTTATAAAAAATCCCAAAATATAATTTTGTATTCAGCAAGACAAATAATTGAAAATGAAATAGAACTCTGTATATCATAAAAATATTAGGAAAATTGAAATAATTTTGAAATCAAAGGAGAATAGTCATGCCCAAATTACCTTAAATTCCATACTTAAACATTACAATTTCATCCTTGCGTTAGCAATTAATAGCTAAAATCTTAAAATGTGAGCTATTATACATAGTAAATCCAGAAAAAGTTAGCCTAAAATAACAAAAATTAAACTATAAAATGAATATAAAGAAAGTATTTATCTCTAAGAATTTACAAAGTCAGTAATGACACAACGATTTTATAAAGCAAGGTATCTCTACCCAATATGGAAACCCTAAGGAAAATGTATTTTTTTCACCCCCATGTACGAGTCATAGGACTCCAAAAATATGTGACCACTATCCTTGAACTATTGACTATCATTATTAAAATTAGCGATCTTGTAATTATTCTGGTTTAATTTAAATGATAAAAGCAAAAAAAGCAAAAAAATGTTTACAAGTACAATATAAGGAATATACACGCAATACAATATAAGGAACTACCTGTCCGTATTATGGACAGGAGTTTCCTTATTGACTTTCTACACAGTGTGTATGGAAAAGCCATGCTTCCAAGATATTTTAGAGAAGAGGGAATAAAACAAATGTATCTTAAAGTATTCCGAGGAGGAGGGTGACAGTAAATATCTTCAGAACATGCATTTTAGAAAGGGGGGGGGGTGCATTCTCGGTTTTTACCTTTCGAAGACCCATGCAAAGCTCCTTAGTTACTAGTAAATATTATGAAGTAATATTGTTGGTTTTGTTTAGATTTATTGCATCTGTCTGCGAATTTACATTTGTTATTACTCAGTGCTAACAGCATGGACAAATAGAAACTTTTTCACCATGGGCTGTAAGTCCCACATAATCCTCATGAACATATCTGCCACATGTGATGCATGGCCGCATGTTTGAAAAAGCATCAATACTGCAAAAGAAGCAGTACCAGCTCTCCTTTGTTGAGGAAGTCATACCATTGATACCTACGATTTCGCCGACAGATATCCTACTAGGGGGGGGGGGTCTTTTTATTTTTCTGCAAGGGTTTTTTGGAGGAAGGTTTTGGGGGAATTTTTCAAATAGCATCTTGTTGAACAAAGATTTTACCACTTTGATGACTTTTCAAGTTATTGCTTGGCAACGTTGAATTTTCTTCTTTCTTACAAATGTAATCGATGGGGACATAATGGGACATAATGGGTCCATATTGGGAACCGGGCGTAGTTTTACTAAATCTTGTACCTAATGAATAAGGAAAATTATTTTAAGCAAAATATGCAATAGCATTCGAAAATATGTTTTATTTGCTTTCTAAAATACTCCACTTTTCAACATTTAATGTAATTTTACCATATCTAATAAGAATTTAAGCTTACAAGTAATTAAGATCAGCACATCTCAAGATAACATGTTTCCTCCTAAATGGCGAACAACGCGCTTTTTTACACTTTCCAGACTTAATTATCTTTTCAACTGCTTTTCCTCACGAAAATGTTTAGTCATCTCTCGATCAAAATTATTACCCTTAAAAATATTAGGGGTGTCCATATTGAGAGCCCTGTCCATATAGGGTACAAATACCTTATTAGAAATTATTTGCACATATTGCCGAAAATGATATAAGTATTATATCTATCTATCTATCTATCTATCTATCTATCTATCTATATATATATATATATATATATATAGCTTAGCATAGTCAAATTAACAGATTTTGTTTTTAAATCTTAATAGGGTACACTATGATCTATGGTTTATTTTTTCTGTTATCACATTACTCCGTTTTTAATTAATTTATTTGTTTACTATTATCATGTTGACGATAATTATTTTTATTTTTCCCTTTTCATTTTGCTATCCAATTCGGTAGTTTTGATGTATCTTGTTTTTTATGTTTTTTCTTCATTTAGTTTTGGTTTTGCGTGTGTTGCTAGTCACAAACTGGTACTGATTTGTTTTTTTTTCATGGCAAATACGAAGATGAAACCACACTTCATTTGTAGTTTTATCTTCAGTATTTGGGACCTGAAGATTCTGCTTTGGCTGTACAAATTCCATTTGTTTTCAATTTAATTATTTGTTTGCCCCTCCATGTTCAAAGTGCTATAAGTTGTTAAATTCATTGGTTCATAATTTTTTTAATACAATTAATGGTAATATATATATATATATATATATATATATACACAATCCCAATTTCATGAAAATATTTATTAAGCACCAGGTGCATAATGTATAAACATTATTAAAAACAGTGAACATTAAAATAACAATTTTGAACAATATAAAAAGTCACCCGCAGAACCAAAAGCCATCACTCTTCAGCAGGCGGAATGGCTTTAACCTTCCCCCCCGCTATTAAAATAAAGCTTAATCAGCAGGTTTCGTGTAATCTGGCAAAATCTTGCATTAAATATGAAAATGACTTACTCAAAAGTCACACAAAAATTATTTCAAAAATCATTTAAAGATCAATTCAAATAAATAAGCTTTACTTATATGTTGAAAATTTTGAATCGTAATAAACCATTTAAAGAATACACTTTTATATTTATGAAATCTTAATTGATTATAGTATAAAATGCAAGCAAATGCCACACCTCCGCCTGAACCCGCTTATTAGCACAAGAGATAAACTTACTACATAAGCACGGCCTTTTAATTTCAGCAGGTGACAAAACTTTAACTCAAACGAAGACCAATCCACATTTCAATCAACACAGCCTTTTCTTTCCGGTCGTGTCTTCTTTCTGCACGTTATTTCATCCACAGTCATCCTTTCTACCTTGTAGACTTTAAGATGACCGCTTCATGTAACAATACTCCAGAAGGCAGCATTCCTCTCAGCTACGCCTCCAATCCAAAAAGTTGCCATTTATTGAAAAGTAACCTTACATAATATCTTAAAAATTCACTCGGATAATTATTTTTATAAAATAAATTTCCTAAAAACTTATAAACCTGTTTATTTACATTGAAATCATTATTGCATATTTTTCTAAATCTAATAAACTGATTTATAACTGTATTAATAAAAACTTTTTTATTCAGGTTGGAGTACCAATGGGGTAAATTTATAGTATAAAAATCAAAACTGTTTCTTTTATCATATAGATCGATATTGATACTATTGTCTGAAATATTAAAAGAAATATCAAGGAAATCTACTTTGTTATCAATATTGTTAGCTTTGTTTAATTTTAAGAAATCAGGATAAATTTTATTGTATTCATTAAAAAAATCAAAATTATAAATCAATATGTCGTCAATGTATCTATAAATATGTAAATGCTTATTATATTTAACTGTATAATTGTATTCATAATAAAATAAAAACAAGTTAGCAGCAGTGCTAGAATAGTTATTTCCCATTCCGATTCCACATGATTGATTAAATATATTATTCCTGTAAACTACATAATTATTATAAAAACAAAAATGACATAAATTCAAGAAAAATTCCAAGTAGATTTCCTTGATATTTCTTTTAATATTTCAGACAATAGTATCAATATCGATCTATATGATAAAAGAAACAGTTTTGATTTTTATACTATAAATTTACCCCATTGGTACTCCAACCTGAATAAAAAAGTTTTTATTAATACAATTATAAATCAGTTTATTAGATTTAGAAAAATATGCAATAATGATTTCAATGTAAATAAACAGGTTTATAAGTTTTTAGGAAATTTATTTTATAAAAATAATTATCCGAGTGAATTTTTAAGATATTATGTAAGGTTACTTTTCAATAAATGGCAACTTTTTGGATTGGAGGCGTAGCTGAGAGGAATGCTGCCTTCTGGAGTATTGTTACATGAAGCGGTCATCTTAAAGTCTACAAGGTAGAAAGGATGACTGTGGATGAAATAACGTGCAGAAAGAAGACACGACCGGAAAGAAAAGGCTGTGTTGATTGAAATGTGGATTGGTCTTCGTTTGAGTTAAAGTTTTGTCACCTGCTGAAATTAAAAGGCCGTGCTTATGTAGTAAGTTTATCTCTTGTGCTAATAAGCGGGTTCAGGCGGAGGTGTGGCATTTGCTTGCATTTTATACTATAATCAATTAAGATTTCATAAATATAAAAGTGTATTCTTTAAATGGTTTATTACGATTCAAAATTTTCAACATATAAGTAAAGCTTATTTATTTGAATTGATCTTTAAATGATTTTTGAAATAATTTTTGTGTGACTTTTGAGTAAGTCATTTTCATATTTAATGCAAGATTTTGCCAGATTACACGAAACCTGCTGATTAAGCTTTATTTTAATAGCGGGGGGGAAGGTTAAAGCCATTCCGCCTGCTGAAGAGTGATGGCTTTTGGTTCTGCGGGTGACTTTTTATATTGTTCAAAATTGTTATTTTAATTTTCACTGTTTTTAATAATGTTTATACATTATGCACCTGGTGCTTAATAAATATTTTCATGAAATTGGGATTGTATATATATGTTTGTTGCAATTGATAAGTGCTGCAATGGCGCCTACGGTGGCAATAATCTACATACTGTTAGCAAACATATATATATATATATATGTGTGTGTGTTATTTATGTTATCATAAGATAACATGAATTCTTGCAGCTTTTTGTGGATTATTTGACTTTAGGCAAATTTTGGAATAAATTAACCTATTTTTTAAAAAATTTAAAATACATTACTTTGATGCTGTACAGCGCATGAAATGATGTATTTCTTCAATTTGTTATTCTTGCTGCTTCTTTAATACTTTTTGGAAATATCTACCATTGTTATAACTTCGGATTTTACCAATATTGAAATTTAGTTGATACATAATTAAACATGGGGGCTTTATTTGTAGGATATTATGTTTATGTGTACTGCATAATAATCTATACTAATAAAATAACAAATCGCTCTGTCTGCGTGTGTGTGTGTGTGTCTGCGATGGCTAGCAAAATCTATGGGACGTACGAAGCTCAAAATTTTTATGAGAGTAGCCCAATATCTCTCCTGATGCACCTGAGCTTTAGAATTTCGAAATTCTATTTATTAACTGAGTAATTAATTAAATTCCAAAGATCACTCTTATAAAAAATCGCCTTTTTTCTTCTTTTTTTCCCTTCATTTAGTTATGGTTGGTTGGTTGCATAAAATTTTCGCATAAATAATTAAAAAAGCTGGAACAGACCTTTAAAATTCATAGACTGGCAAACTGTCAGTTTAAATGATGATTTTTTATCACAGCGGTTGTAAACCATGGAGGAAAAAGATAGGTGGTGGTGAAGTAAACCGAAAAAGGGTCGCAATATTAAACCATTTATCGCTCAAATTTTAATGTCCCAAACAAAAGCATGTGGAAGGGATTTTGTATTAAGACGAATTGAAAGGAATGAATTACAGCTGAAGCGTATTTTACGAAGTAATAGTAATTTTTTAAAATGGTCTTTTTTCTATTATATCATTTATTTTTAAAAAATGTTTGCTTTTAAAATAATTGGAATTGATATATTCGAAAAAATTAAATGTAAAAATAAAATTAAATAAAATATTGAAAACATTTGATTTGAACTAAAAATTGTATTACTAAAAGTTTTCTTTTTTTTTTTTTTCAGAACTTTTTAATACTTTATAACGTAGATGAAAAAATGTTTTTAATTTAACAATATATTAATAACTCTATGTCAATATATAAAATATAATTATGAAAACATTCTTTTAAAATCATGCGCGAAAACTTAAATAACAAATATTAGTCTAAAATCTAGATTTCAGAGTGCAGACGATTTTAAGACATTAACGAAAGAATGTTAACTTTTCAAGCAAAATCTTAAATGATGCTTCTATATTGATATTTCAAAGTGACGGCTAGGTTACATTTATGTTATATTTAAGTTACGGTAGGGTAATGTTAAGTCGCAGACAGATTATGGTTATGGTACAAAAATTTACGGTTAGGAATTTGTCCACAGAGTCAACATTACGCATGCTTTGATAAAAATATACACTTTTGTTAAATGGCTCTGAAATTATAATACTATATACCAATCTTTTATCATCGCGTATCGATTTCATTCACGGTATAGTCGGATTTAAGAGTAATATAATTAGTTTGAAATTCAAAATATTTCACTTGGGATTTCTATGCGAAAAAAATAATTAGCTACGTGTTTTAACAGTGATTTTTACGGGTAAATATCAACACTTTAACACGAAACTAACGCAATCGTTGGATACATGTTCCCTCCCGTGTTTCTCCTTGCTCATTTTAAGTATTTTTAGATCTTAATATTAGTTGTTGTTTTTAAAACCGATTTTTCACAAAGTCAGCTGCGACGTATTTCAGACAATGCATTTCTGCATGCTTCCAGTTAATGATAAAATCATACAAATTTCAAGTTCGTTTAATATTGTTAATACGGACCCGGGCAACGCCGGGCGGGTCAGCTAGTCTATATTAATAAAATAACAAAACGCTCTGTCTGTGTGTGTGTGTGTGTGTGTGTGTGTGTCTGCGATGGCTAGAAAAATCGACAGCATGTACGAGGCTCAAAATTTTTTTGAGAGTAGCCCCAAATCTCTCCTGATGCACCTGAGCTTCAGAATTTCGAAATTCTATTTATTAACTGAGTAATTAATTAAATTCCAAAGATCACTCTCATAAAAAATCGTCTTTTTACTTCTTTTTTTTCCCTTCATTTAGTTATGGTTGGTTGGTTGCATAAACTTTTCGCATAAATAATTAAAAAAGCTGGAACAGACCTTTAAAATTCATAGACTGGCTAACTGTCAGTTTAAATGATGATTTTTTATCACAGCGGTTGCAAACCATGGAGGAAAAAGATAGGTGGTGGTGAAGTAAACCGAAAAAAGGGTTGCAATATTAAACCATTTATCGCTCAAATTTTAATGACCCAAACAAAAGTTTTTGGAAGGGATTTTGCATTAATAAGACGAATTGAAAGAAATGAATTACAGCTGAAGCATATTTTACGAAGAAATAGTAATTTTTTGGTCTTTTTTCTATTATATTATTTATTTAAAAAAATGTTTGCTTTTAAAATAATTGAAATTGATAAATTCGAAATAATTAAATGTCAAAATAAAATTAAATAAAATATTGAAAACATTTGATTTGAACTAAAAGTTGTATTACTAAAAGTTTTCTTTTTTTTCAGAACTTTTTAATACTTTATAACGTAGATGAAAAATGTTTATGATTTAACAACATATTAATAACTCTGTGTCAATATATAAAATATATTTATGAAAACATTCTTTTAACATCTTGCGCGAAAACTTAAATAACAAATATTAGTCTAAAATCTAGATTTCAGAGTGCAGACGATTTTAAGACATTAACGGAAGAATGTTAACTTCTCAAGCAAAATCCTAAATGGTGATTCTATATTGATAATTCAAAGTCATATGATAAAAATAATCACATAATTCTTGCTTATGATTGATATATTTGTATCTTTTATGCATTCCGATCGTGTATTACAGTCAATAATGGCACAAAACGTTATTTTTTAAACGAAACTTAATCATCTATTCAATAACAGTTTAAAAGGTAAAAAACAAAGAAATACGGGTTTAAAACCAGTTTGAATTGATCGGCGTGTCAAAATTAAATTATGGCTTTAATTTGGCTTTAAAACAAAAATAAAATATAGCAGTTTGGCGTACAATTGTTCGAATCCGCAAACGATTCATACACCATAAAAAAATTATCAAATAGCAAAGTAAATAATTTATCAGAAATAGCCATAAAAAGAATAGTAGCAAAACTGGTATGTACCTTAATGTTTAGACTAATTAACACATAACCCGATCCATATCAGAAAAAAACAAACCACACTCCGATCCGTGATAGACAAAATTTCCGTGAGTATAAACCCGACCCGAACCTAAAAATTCTGTTTGAAAAAAAAACTATGGATTTGATAACTGACCCGAACCAAATCTCAATCCCATAAAAATGTTCAAATGAAGCATAACCCGATCCAAACAAGGCAAAATAATGTTAGTGGGCATGAAACCTGACCCAAATCTAAATATTGTCTTAACAAAAACTCGAAATATGACCCGAACAAAATCTGAAACCGATAAAAATATTCCATTGAACTATAACCCGATCCCAGCAAGACAAAATACTTTCCGTGGTCATAAACCCGACTCAAACCTAAAAAATTCCATTTGAAAAATTCTGAAATTTGACCCAAACCACATCTAAATCCGACCAAAATATTTGAAAGAACCATAACCGGATTAGAGTAAGACTAAATAATTTCCGTGGACATGAACCCGATACGAACCTAAAACTTAAATTCGAAAAAATACCTGAAATTTGAATCGACCCAAATCTGAATCTGACAAAACTATTTCAAAGAACCGCAACCGGATCCGAACAAGACAAAATATTTCCATGGACATGAACCCAATCCGAACCCGAAAAATTTCTTTGAAAAAATCTCGAAATCTGAACTGAACCAAATCTGAACTTGGCAAAAATATTCCAGTGAAGCATCTCCTTATACGAACAAGACAGAAAAATTTTCGTGAACACGCAAGAAGGCCCGAACCCAAAAGTTCCATTTGAAAAAAAAAACCCGAAATCTGAATTGAATTAAATCTGAACCCGATAAAAGTATTCCAAAGAACTATAACCCGATCCGAGCAAGACGAAATAATTTCCATGGACATAAACCCGACTCGAACCTAAAAAATCCGATTTGAAAAAAACCTGAAATTTGATTCAAACCACATCTGAGTCCGATCAATATATTAGAAAGAATCATAACTGGACACGAGTATGATAAAATAATTTCCGTGGACATGAACGAGATTCGAACCTAAAAATTCTATTTGAAAAAATACCTGAAATTTGAATCGAACCAAATCTGAACATGACAAAAATATTCCAAAGAACCGTAACATGATCCGAATAAGACAAAATTTCCATGCACATGAACCGAATCTGAACATAAAAATTTCTTTGAAAAAATCTCGAAATCTGAAATGAACTTGATAAAAATAGTCCAGTGAAGCATGTATTTATTCGAACAAGGCAGAATACTGTCCGTGAACACGCAAGAAAACTCGAATCCAAAAATTACATTTGAAAAAAAGCCGAAATCTAAATTAAATCAAGTCTGAACTTGACAAAAATATTCCAGTGAAGCATGTCTTTATTCGAATTAGACAGAATAA
Source organism: Maratus speculifer (assembly GCA_964019185.1). NCBI lineage: Eukaryota > Metazoa > Arthropoda > Arachnida > Araneae > Salticidae > Maratus > Maratus speculifer. The sequence goes on from OZ025303.1 coordinate 105,837,562, forward strand.
TTTCCGTGGACACGCATTAAGACCTGAACCCGAAAATTCCGTTTGAAGAAAACGCCGAAATCTGAATTGAACAAAATCTGTTCCCGAGAAAATTATTCCACAGAAACATAACTGGATCCGAGCAAGGCAAAATAATTTCCATGGACATGAATCCGACCCGAACATTTAAATCGAATTTCAAAAAACACCTGAAACCTGAATCGAACCAAATCTAAACCCGACAAAAATATTCTAATGAATCATAACCAAATCCGAACAAGACAAAATAATTTCCATGGACATGAACTCAATAAATGGTTAGAAATCATTTGGGATGCGATTAGGTTGCAATTACATTACGGTAAGTCTTTGATTTTATTTAATTTCACATTAGGTTACAGTTAGATCACGGTTAATTTAAAGTTAGGTTAAAGTTAAATTGCATTTATGTGATGGTTAGAATAAGAATAGGTTACAATAAAGTGACGGTTAGGTTACATTTATGTTATATTTAAGTTACGGTAGGGTACTGTTAAGTCGCAGTTAGGTTACAGACAGATTATGGTTACGGTACAAAAGTTTACGGTTAGGAATTTGTCCACAGAGTCAACATTACGCATGCTTTGATTAAAAATATACACTTTTATTAAATGGCTCTGAAATTATAATACTATATACCAATCTTTTATCATCGCGTATCGATTTCATTCACAGTATAGTCGGATTTAAGAGTGATATAATTAGTTTAAAATTCAAAATTTTTCACTTGAGATTTCTATGAGAAAAAAATAATTAGTTAAGTGATTTAAAAGTGATTTTTACGGGTAAATATCAACACTTCAACACGAACCTAACGCAATTGTTGGATACATGTTCCCTCCCGTGTTTCTCATTGCTCATTTTAAGTATTTTTAGAGCTTAATAGTAGTTGTTGTTTTTAAAACCAATTTTTCACAAAGTCAGCTGCGACGTATTTCAGCCAATGCATTTGTGCATGCTTATAGTTAATGATAAAATTATACAAATTTTAATATTGTTAATACGGACCCGGGCAACGCCGGGCGGGTCAGCTAGAGGTCTGCACGGGCCGGAATTTCCAGGCCCGGCCCGGCCCGTAGGAATGTTATTTCGGCCCGGCCCGGCCCGTTGTAAAACTCAAAAGTTCGGCCCGGGCCCGGCCCGGCCCGTTTAATTTTTTATATTTTAGGCCCGGCCCGGCCCGTACAAAAATCAGCGAAAACAGGCCCGGCCCGTTTTGGCCCGTTACAATTTCTACGATTTCTAAAAAATTCATATTTTTATCATATAACTAAGATTCCTTTAAAGAATACTGCATACATATCTATGGAATGATTTTATAGTATATTTTACAGCAAATAGACATTAACAACATTAATGGTTACATAGATTCTTAGGCTTTCAACATTCGAATAAAGATTCATTAAAAAATTAATATGGCTTAGAATAAAAGAAAAAAGAAAGAAAGCTAAAAACATCGTTAATTTTGAAACTGTTTAATAAAAGAAGATTTATAAATATATTTCTATATCATTTTATTATAGATTTCAAATCCAAATTCATTCTTAAATTCAAAGAAGCTCCTTTCTGATACATTTCTAAATTCATTTTTTTCCCTCAGAAACGCATAAGATTAGCAGATATCTTTATTCAGAAACTATATAATCGATTGGCGTTATCCATTTTTTGATACAAGCAATTTAAGAATACTGCAAACAAATAAAATTCTGTCATAATTAGCGTTTTGAATAGAATTTCCGGAAGCAATAGCAAGGGAAGGGAGAAAAACCTGCAATCATTTGAGAAACTATTATATCTCAACAAGGTTATACAAATATTTTATTTACCAAAAATGAAAAACGCTATTCGATTCCAAATCCCTTCAATAGTTAGGCTTATCACTTTTATACTTTTACAATTTAAAATTAATCAGAAAATGTGTCAAACTTTCGCATTATTGAGAAATTAATTTAAAAATCATTAAGAAGTATATATCCGAAGACTAAGCTAACATAAGTTCTTTATCGCTGTTAATAATTTTACAAATCATGTTTTCTGCCAATAATTAAGTCTAGTACCGGTCCGGCCAGTCTATATGTAGAAAAGTAATGCAAGCGTGATCTCGGACCGGCATATTAAAACGGGTTACACATAATGTAATTCTCCGATGCCGATACACTGTGCATTTTTATAAACGTGCATTTTATATTGACGCTGTCAAACTAGCATGGCCACATTTATACTTGTTCTCGTTAAAACCATTTTCGTTGAAAATAGCTCATATTTTATCGTTTCTGCTGAAATCTTCAGAACGGGCAGGCAGGCCCGAAATTTTTTTTTATCGGCCCGGCCCGGCCCGTCTGGCCCGTTCAATTTTTTTGCCGGCCCGGCCCGGCCCGTTTATGTTGTTTGTCGGCCCGGCCCGGCCCGTTGAAAAAACTATTCTAAATCTGCCGGCCCGGCCCGGCCCGTTAGAAAATTCGAAACGATTCCGCCGGCCCGGCCCGGCCCGCGGGCCGGGCCGGGTACGGGCCACGGGCCAGGCCCGGGCCCGTGCAGACCTCTAGGGTCAGCTAGTATGACTATAAAAATACTGGTTTCATTGTTATATTTAATGGTATTGTCTGAATAACTTTGGATGTATTTATAAAAGTATATATATATATATATATATATATATATATATATATAACCATTATATAATGCTAGAAATCAACATCTACATCGAATTTAGAATAACCCAATATAACATAAATAAACTCGACAAGACAATCAAATAGAATTAGTAATTGTAGAACAGTGGCAAATCAAAATGGAATTTGTGATATGCGACTCGTTTTCAAGGGTAATGCAACGCAATCACAAAAAAATACGATTAATTTCTGGGGTAAAAATGAGGAAAATATACTAATGCCTAAAGTTCTACTACTGCTCGATAAATCTTAACCAAAAAAATGTAAATAAGTCAAGAAATCTGGACACATAAAACCATATACAAATGAATCATATAATGGAATACATATGCAAAAAAATTTTACCATGTAAAATGAAAAAAACTTACATTTTACAAAACTGAAAGCGTGCTTAAATTCACAAAACTGCATTCACATGAGCTGGCAGACAGTTAAGAGATATTAAATGGATGGAAAAAAAAATTAATAAAATTATATATAACTATTATTAAGGATATTATATTAATATAATATTGAAAAACTTATATTTTTACATAAATTAATGTAAACATAAGGTTATTTTAATAAATGAATTGAAAAAATATGAAGTCAATATTTGAAAATCAGTTAAGTTTACTTCCGAAAAAATTTTTAAAAGAAAAGAGACATTAAATACTAATTTTTAGTGTCGCCATTTATCGTTAGAAAAAAAGATTTAATATCGCCAGGTCATGGAATGGAATATTTACTATAAAAATAAAATACATTACATATGTTCATTATAAGTTCAATAAATAACAAGTAATCAAACTTTGAAATCTACCTACGCCTGTAGACCGAGACGACAGGGATTTTTTTTCTTCTTCTAGAAGTGCATTTATGTAAATTGAGATATTTTCCCAGAAGATTAGCATATCAAACATGTCAGAATTTATATGGCAAGTGAGGTGCGTTCATACTATAATTAGTTTTATAAATTTTTAAATATTTGTACAATAGTTGGCGAACTTTTATGAAACATTGCATGAATACAAAACTCATTACGATTACACGTATATTAAATTCAGTAATACGCAAATAATAGGACTCCATCTTAAATAGAACTTAAATACATGGCAATTTAGATTAATTACCGACCATGGGATATCACTGGTTTAATTGCATGTGATAAGATTTAATAGAATAATCACCATAGCAATCTAGAATCCTTCTTTATTATTTGGAGGGATTTAGTAGGATTCAATAGACTGGAGAAAACTTTTATTAATATCTTTTGAAATTTCGATTCGATTTTTATAAAATTTAAAAGGACTCGACAAAATTCTGCAACAATTATATATATTAGGTTTAAAATCACTCGATTGGACAGTTTTTGCTCTGTTATATAAGGACGGACGAACGGGAGGACGAGTCGATGAATATAGCTTCTAATCCATATTATAACGGACAAACGTATCTGTGGGTAACGCATACGTCATTTTGCGAATGGCAGCACTTTGAATTTTGAAATGAAACTTCGGTTTTGCAATTTTCGCAACTACAAATTTTTAAAGTTCTGAACATCGCACATTTTAAATTTTTACATATCAGTATAGGAAAAAAAAATGCAGTTTGTTCAAAATCTGTTTTTTTTTTTTTTTTTTTTTTTTTTTGAGATATTAATTTTTTCGTTGTTTTTAATACTGTTTTTGTAATAGTGGTAACAGAAGCACTCCAATTCTATTAAAAGTAAAGGGGAAAAAAGAATAAAAGCAAATAAAGAAGATTTAACAGTAATTTGAGTTCGAGGCTATAAAAATTGTGATTTTAGATTAAGTGACGCCACAGGAATATTGTCGTCGTATTTATTGCATGCAGATTGTTTCAGAAAATTCCATTTACACTTAAAAGAATATAAATAGTTTATAGATAATTTGTTTATAGCTTAGCAATCGAGACTTTAAGTTTTCAGTTAAAATGATTTTAAAAGGTTAAAATTAAAATACCATTTTTTAAAAAAAAGGTGAATACCGACATGAGTGGGGTATATGTAAATTTTGAGATGGTGAAAACGATGTCCAGTTGAAATTTCACGGTAAAAAAAAACCCTATGATTGAGTCTAAGTGTAATAAATTTCGCTGTTTTTCGTTTTGGAATGCCAAGCATAAGATCCTTAATTGATAACTTTGTCATAATGACAGATCATTATTATACTTTACAGCTTACATATGCGCTTAATGTTTAATCTTAACAATTTCTACAACAGAATATTTTAGAAATAGCATTTTGCTAACCTCAGATTAAATATTATTTGTTCATGAGTTAGACTTGTCAATATTAGGCGCATTTTTTATTGTAACTAATTTAATAGATATATCACACATTTATGAAACTTTTCCTTCTTAAATATTTTGTTTCGTCGAAATTCGATGGGTTCTACTTTGTTTATATAATTGCGAACGCATTTAAAAACAGCTAAAAGCTTTTATGTGAATGCAATTAGAAAGTGACGACTTTAAATTTCTTTACTTAAGATGCCAAAACCTTCTTTATAAAATACCTTGAAATAAGCGCTATTTTATTGACAGTTGCAAACAAATATTTCACTGATATATTATCTCATATCACTACAATCGTCGTGTTCGCTGAAAACCGAACTAATAGCGTGACAAAATAAATCGTCATCAAAGTGGTGGTCCACGAAACGATCGATATTATCTCTCTCCACGTAATCGATAAAATGAATCAGTGCAACAGCTCAGGGATAACGATATACAGCAACTCGAGGAAGCATTTCTCTTACCTCCCTAGGTACGCATATCATAACTAGCTGCTTTTTCTTTCATAAAAGCAGGGGAATATTTCTTTTGTTTATTTGTTTATTTCCCATAATAGCTAGTTTTCTATAAAAGAAATTTTCGCATTCATTATTGAATTTCCGTAAAAGGTTGTAGCAAAAATTCGCTACATGTTTTAAGAACTACTAATGGAACTTACAAAAAGAATTACATTAGCATGTATTTATGTTTCAACATTAAATATTATCATATTTCCCGTATAAAATAGCAGTGTAGTATTTTTTTCCTCAAAAGAAATAAATTTTGAACAAATTTATTAGCGAAAATATATTATGTTAATATGCCCGTATTTTTTTTAGGCAATTTAGGATATAAAATGCGTGAAATAAGAATTTTGAGTGTCTTAAAACAAGTTTTTGACAATATTTGCCGATACAATCCGTAAAAATAGAATAATAAGTAAAAAGTGTTGGCCATCTGAGGAGACAGTAAAACGACGCCTCTGCTCGAATTTCACAATAATCTGCGGCCCCACCAGTGGGCGAGAGGTTCTGCCTTCCAAATTGGTAGACGGCAGGTGCTGGGAACACAATCGCGACCGTCGGCCTTACCGTTCGGAGTTTTCCATGGTCTTCTTCGAACCTGGATAGTTTTGCGTAAATACGGACTAGGTTCCCTTAGAAAGACCCCCGCGGAGGGTATTTCCCCTTTAGAGCTTATATCCCAAGTGTAGATAATTGGCTGACATAAACGCAAACAAGCATGCAAACACAATAATCTGCTTGAGTTGGTCTGTTGAAATCGACCGTATCACACGTTTTATGACTGTTTTCAGTTCTTCCATAGTTTTTGATCAATCTCTAGAGACTTTATCTTTAACACATCTCCATAAAAACAAATCTAGTGGTGATAAGTCAGGGCTATAAGGGGGCCAAGGAGTCCTCTTGCGATGACAAAACTATTATTTGACTTTTGAACAAATCCAGGATGTCTCCTATTGAATGTATACAGGAACTCTATCTAACTCTATCCTGCAGAAACTATGTAGTTTGTATCGAATCTTCGTTGTAGATATCATTAATTTGGCAATTTAATGCTCTTAACATATTTGAACATAACTTTGGCTATTTTTAAAAGTACTAGTCTACTTCTTGAGTGTTTCGATAAGTCTCTAAAGCGATAGAGATAAAATGTTTTGACTAAAATAACACACTCGTCAATTGACTATCGGTACATTTTGGCGTACCGATTATTAGATATACCTAAAATCAGCGATGTAAAATTCGATATATTTAAACAAACATTTTTGCAAAAGATCCTGATAACCGGCAGCGTACACAATCAAGTTTGTATGAACACAATCAAGCCAAATGAATCACAATTAGGGGTCATTTTGCAGTTTTCGATATTGTTTGAAAAATTTAATTTAAGAAGTCCAAATACTGTCTTAGGTGTGCAAATTCTAAATAGGTTTCCGTCAAATACTGCAGTTCTGCGTACAGCGATTTCTTGAAACATGCAAACACACAGGCACAAAAACTTCTATTTTTGTTACAACAGATAAACAAAAACTAATTCTGGATTAGTGCTTACATCTGAAAAAATGATTAACGAATTTTTCGAAAAATATACATTTTGTTATTCTAATTTACTAGCACTCAAATATTATTCAATATTCATAAATATCTATAGTTAATTTATTTTTGTATTCTATCTAAAATAATGCATTTGTTTATGATATATATTTTTTCAAGTGGTTTTACAATTTAATTTTAAATAGGGAAACACTTAACTGCATCGAAATTTGAAGCAATCTTTTTAAAACAAGTCAGAAAAAACTAAAAAAAAAAAAAAAAAATGCAAGCATGATCATTAACAAATAATGTTATGAGTCACATAATAGCTTTTAAATGTCAAAAGTACATCGAAATTTTCAAGAATGTTTTTAAAACTGGTAAGATGTTTAGGAAAACATAAAAAATAACATACGTGATTATTAATAAACAATATTTAGAGTCACATTAATTTTAAATATCTTAGTTATAGAAAAGTGTTCAAGAATATTTTTAAAGTTAACAAAAATAATTTTTTAAGAGCTGATAAATGGGATTAATTATTTAAAATATTTTCAAATATGACAATTAAAGTCAAGTGTTTTGGTCATCATTATTTTTTAAATGTCAACAAAAGTATATCGAAATTGCCAAGAATATTTTTTAAGCTGGCAAGAAAAGGATTAAAAAAAATAATCACGTGACTGTTAACAAAAGGTATTTTGGCTACATTAACTGTTATGTATCAAAGGTACAATAAAGTTTTCAAAAATTGGTAAAGGGAATTGAAAAAATAAAAGTGAATTGGAAAAAAAAGTAAAATATACATTGACATAAGTAAAAAACATTTTGAACTACCGTTGGCCCTCGTCAAAAGTGCATCGAAATTTTCAATAACATTTAAAAATTGGCACGAAATAAAAACAAGTCGGAAATTGCACATAAGCGCAGCAAATGAGGCGTTTTCATTCTATAACAACCTTTTAAAAATATTTAGATCTTGATGTAATAGTATGCAGTACTTCGGATATAGTACAGTAGCTGAAATCCTATGTGCGTCCCTGTAAATACTATCTGCTTTCTGTTAAACAAAAAGTAACTTGTTGTAAACTTCAGCAACGTATAACAATTTCGCAAAATATGAAATAGTTTATTTTACTTAAAATGCGCCCCAAACAAGGTTTCCCTCTATACCATTATGCAATGGAATACTTTTGTGTGACCCTGTAAATTAAAAATAAATATTCTTTGTACCACACATTGCACAGAATGTATATATCAATATATACTTCATAGATGCATATCAGTTGTGATATGTTCAAAAAAGAGTGTAACATCATTAAAATACACTTGAAATTTTTTTTTTTTTTTTTTTTTTTTTTTTTTTCCCATTGGCCGTAATGTAACGGAATATTTCTGCTTGTTCCTGTAATTGAACTACACGTCCGATTTTCATTAAATTTGAAATGACACGACTAAATTATGCATCAATTATGTATTTTAAATTTCAAATGATTCGTGTTGGGTAATTTTTGCTCTGTTATATGTGGATAGACGGACGGTCGGACTGAACGACACTATAGGGACACTATTGCATTTACTTAATTACGAACGCACCTAATATAGGAAGTATACAATATATTACCGATTATCCGGACCGATCGGAAGCGATCCGGTTAATAAAAAATCCGAATAATTGATTAATTTAAAATAAAAGGTTATGGCAGTTTTATTTTAACTTTCTTTTACATTTTTTTTACAGGTTTAGGACTGGAAATTTTATTAGTGCACATTTTTAATTCGAAACGACGTGTTTTGAAATTATTTTATAAACTTTTTTTAATATTTGTTTTCTACACAAAATAATATAAAGTTATCCATAATAGTACACTTAAAAATTGTACGTATATATACGTATACTGTGCATATATATTAGTATAAACATTTAAAAAATACCTGTGATGGGGAAAAGAAATTCTTGATAGTCATCTGATGCTAAAGGAAAGGGATTTTTATGGGGTGAAAAATATGCGTGACATTCTCGCGCATTATAAAGAAACTGTTTATTTTATGATTTGTCTAATTTTCATTATTTCAAGATTAGGAAATGGTTATTTAATGGTTAACTTTTGTGATATCCAGCCGCGTATAATTTACCACGTTTACAGAAGTTTAACTTCAAAAATTTTGGAGAAGACGGGTAAAAAACCCATGGTTCCAAATCGATCAGGTTATTTGGACAATCTGGTTAATCGGCACTCTACTGTACATAGTAATTTATAGCAAAAATATAAGCTACATTAACATTTAAGTGTAAAAGATGCATCGATTTTTTTAAGAATGTATTTGAAGGTGATAAGCAAAAAGTCTATACATTGTCATCAATAAACAATATTTTGAGCTACATTACCGTTTAAGAAGTCTTGGGAGTCTTACTTTTTATCTAGTGGGGGAGTTTAGATGTCACATTTAATTTTTTTATCTCAGTCCCTATAACAAATAAATACATGAAACTTTTAATATAGACAAATTAACATCCATTCTATTTAAAATAATTTTTATGATATTCTATATTGAAATTTTATTTTGTTTTATTTATATTCAATTTTGATTTAAAAAAATTAAATTGTTCTTTGACTTATATTCACTGCACGCAATATTTGTCAAAAATTAATAAAGCAATTTGGACGAAAGTTTATAAATATCTTCATTTTAAATTAAAGAATAGCTTATACTTTAAATTTAGTATGACAATTGTATTAAATATTTAAAATTGGCAATTTTTTAATAAAAAACTAATTTTTTTTCAATATTTTATAATTTAAACGTAGTTTTCAAATAAATAAATAAATAAATTGTTTTCAAATGAAGTATAAGTTCAAGATACAAGATACATTAGTTTTACATCATTATCAATATTTTTTTCGGGGGGGGGGGGGGGATCTTGAACTAATAGTTTTGCTACAATCTTGCGCAAATGGATGCAAGCTAAAAAAAAAAAAAGTACATTTTTTTAAATCTAAATTAAACATTAAAAAATAAAATAAAATTTTAATGTAAAATATAAAAAAAAATATGTATAAAACAAAAGATATATTAATTTGTCGATGTTTAAAATTGTATGCGTTTATGTTTTATAGAGATTGAGAGAAAAAAAATAAAATGTGACATGTTTCTAAATTAGACTACCAGGCAATAAGTAAGACTCTTGAGACCCCTTAAATGTAAAAGAAAAATAATCATAAAATATTGAAACTAATGAATGTAAAACATTCTGTGAAGAAAGCAACTTAAATGCAAAATAGATTTTACACTACTCTTCCATTTACACTGCATATTTTTTTCAGAAATCCAATATATCACTTAATATTTCGATCAGCCTTCAAAGGGGCAAGGAGTCATCTAAATAAATTACCCCCTAATACTTCCCCTTCCCATGAATAATTCATGAAAAGGAGGGAAATGAGGGTTGGTTTTAGGATTGGAGAAATGAGAAAAAAGCCCTAAAGACCTATTCAAATAGCCTGATGCCAAAGAAAATCTTATTTGTTACCTAAATAACTGACAAGCGTAACTACAATGCGGATTTCCCATTACATAATAACTGCGTTTAACGGCATAAAGTAAACAAAGCATGCATTAAACTTTATTTATGGTTTTTTACTTAAAAGAATTTACAGATTATCCAAAGTTAAATTTTATAAAGTGAATAAATATAATTTACCTTCGTTTAATGTAAACTTAAAAAAAAATTTAGTGTGGATTTAAAATAATTTACAAACACACCTTTCGCATCTACTACTATTTATTTTACCCCCACCCCCACCCAAAAAAAAAAAAAAAAAAAAAAAAAAAAAAAAAAAAAAAAAAAAAAAAAAAAACACGTTTGAAAAAAAATTTGCATTTTTTTCTAATTTTTCGTGTCTTTTTATTTATTTATTTATTTATTTAAATAATTGAGGATAAATAAGTTCTGTGTGGGTTAGGGAGTCGAACTGAACCCGAAAATTCTGATTAAATTAACCCCGAAATTCTATCGGAATCAACGAAAAGCAATTTCTAGGAGGAGAAGAGGGACATGTGACCATGTTGATGAAAAAAATCCTATTCGCCTACTGCAGTAGTGCAGTCAGAATTTTGTCAAATGCAACTCAGCTCTCGAATAATAAAGATGTCTCCACAAAATCTACCGAATAATAAAAACGTGTACAAAAGCGATTAAATATATTCTGTTGTTATCGTTTTCTTCCATGCGAAGTAAACTCAATATGAAGTATAACGATCCCAATGTTAAATAAATTAATGTATTCTAATGCTTCTGTAAAGCTATGTAAAGTATCTACTGATTTTTCTTTTTTTTTTTTTTTTTTTTTTTTTTTGGGGGGGGGGGGGAGGTCGTGAAATTTATATACATGTGATACAATGAATCTGGTGCATGACTAATAAATTTTATGCATTTAGAAATTCATAAACATCAAATTAGCCTAGTGTCTTACCAGAAACGCAATTAAGTTTCTCAGTTTCACACATGGATGGCACTAACGACACATGTAAACGACATGCATGTCTGCAGTTACATATTTTTAATTGCTTGGACATCTGTTAACAATAAACTGTCGTAATACCAATACATATCGCACCGCAAAAATATTTTTTCTTACAACGAAGATATCGAGTTTTGCCCCAAATAAACAGCGTTTGCAGCAAGTTTTGCTTTTATGCTTTAGTTTGGAAAAAATTGCAGATAAAGGATGTTTTTTGTTAGGGGCTACTTCAGTCAAATGAAAAGACCCGTTCACTAATGCTAATCCTATGGAAGAAATTTATAAAGATATCTCGGTTGCATTTCAATATTTTAAAATGATTTTTTGGCTTTGGATATCTGAGATCTATCTGTATGCATGACGTTAGTTACTTTTTTCATTTTGCTTGCAATTATTTTTTTTACAAGGACGGTTTCATTTTTGGAACCGGTTTGGAAAGCGAAAGCAACCCCATAAAAAATATCTGCAACCAAAATTGAAAAACTAAAAAACGACCTCCATTCAGATCATTCTGAGTTTTCTAATGCAAAAAGAATCATCTAAAAATATTGAAATGCAACCGAGATATTTTTATAAATTTCTCCCATAGGATTATCATTAGCGAACGGGTCTTTTTATTTGAGGGAAGTAGGCTCTTAAGGAGGCTTACGGCGAACATGCATCATCAGAAACTACTTGCGAAGAGTTGTTTGAATGCATTAGAAGTAACGATTTCTCCGGAAAACTAAAATAATTGAGGATGCTGATCTACAAACGTGGAGGAAGATGGTAACAAAAAGGCAAGATTAACTTGGGGAGCAGTTCAACATGATTGACCAAAGTATTTCCAAACATTTACATGTCACGTAAAAAATTCAAAGAGAATGAAAATGGGTGCCGCATGAGTTGACCGAGAGGCATATAAAAAATCGATGAGCCATTATCGAAATTTTGCTTTTGTGGCACTGAAGAAAGAGTTTTCTGCACCGAATGAATACTGGCAGGAAAACTGAATGTATTCCAAAAATCCTAAATGGAAAAAATCGTGGCTTTGACCTTGCGAACCATCGACATCAAGCCAAATCGTTTTGGAAAGCAGAAAATGTCGAGAGTTTGATGGGACCAGGAAAAAGTCGTGTACTATGAGCTACTGAAACCGGGCAAAACTGTCAATGGGTATCGCTACCGATGACAACTAATTAATTTTTACCATGCATTGCACGAACAACGGCCAGAATGGGACACGAGGCACAAACGAGGGATACTGCAGCACTACAACGGTCCGTGCTATCACAATTTCATCGTTCAGGACACCACCAAAACGCTGAAATAGGATTTTCTACCGCACCCGTCATATTCCCCAGACTGGACCCTTATCATTATTACTCGATCTGGTTTCTGGGATACACTTGGCTAATTTCGAAGAGGTGCAAAATTGATTGGATAAATGATTTCAGTCCAAAAACGTGTTGTTTTATCGTTTTATTAGTCATGCACTGTCAGTGAAATGGTAAAAATGTGTAGCTAGCGTGAGGATATTTTAATTAAACAATTTTTATTTTTTTTTCTTGAAATTTTCCATATTTATTGATTAAAAAAAAGCCCCGAAACTTCGTTGTGCACGTAGTGTGCTAGCCTCACAAAAATGTTCAGCCTCATACGTGCCATAAATTTTTACTAACCGACAGACGCACACAGACAGATCAAAACTTTCTTTTATTAGATTAGATAATAACATTTGACTTGCTTCTCGAAAAATTCTTTTCCATTGCGTTCGAGAACCAAAGTGCTATCTTCCTATTAAACAAATCTGACGTCTGTTATGGTGGACAAATAATAGGCTTTGATTATAAACTAGTTGAAAAATTTATCACTAGGATGTTGATATTTTCTTCTTAAATATTTGAAGAATCATATGGGAAAAAACAAAATGTACCGGACTTGTCAACATAAGAACATATCATTCGCAAAAAGAGTGACACATCTTGCAAAAATTTATTTTGCGTTTTATTCCATTAATAGGTCAACAATGGTGTATCTTGCTACACAAACAGTTTCAAAAGTGTAGTTATACGGAAAATCACATTATTACGTTACATGTCCGTTCGTGACCACAGAAGGGAAGCAAATTGTGTGTGTGTGGGGGGGGGGGGGGGGGAGGGGGTAAATTTATTCAATCCTCTAGACCTCTCGTATGTCTTTATTTTTAAGAGTTTTATGCTTTTATGCATGCTTTTACTTCTGCAAGCAGAGCTAAGTGCTATAATTTCATGTTACAGTAAAATCATACAAATTTTCTTGTGTCTCTCTTGTGAAATTTGCATTTGTCGAGATGTGACACTTTTCTTGCAAATGAGCGATATGTCCAATGCGACATGAATTCAATAGAATTCACATAAAATAATTTTTAAACAAAAATTATACGATTTATGGATTTCTTTTATATTCCTTAATATAACGAAAAAAGTTATGTGTTTAAAATAAAAAAGCTGTAAAAGAACTGTTTAGAAGATTCAATTTGTATCTTAAAAATAATTTTTGAATTACACAATATATAAGCAGAGTCTATAAACCCTTCAAATTTAAATTTAATCTTAATTCTAATTAGGACTTATGTTAAAAAAACACCCAACTATTTAAACTAAATTATCATAATATTTCATGGAGTATTAATTTTATTACGCATAAAATAAATCTTTCAAAATGTCAGACTAACAAAATCAACTAAAACAACTACGTTTTATAGATATTTAAAAAAAAAATCAACATATAAAATTAAAAACTGTTTATCATTCCATTCTCTAAAAATACACGCATACATTTATTTTTAACTTTGCTTTGATTTCTCCACTTTCCCTTCCTCCCCAGTCTTTCCTCTTTTTAGCATGAATATAAAAAAGGCTTTCTCCGAAATTTAGAATTTTTGATAAGCAAATATTTTTCTTTATAAACAACATCAACTTTATTATCTCGCTTTCTACATTCCCGCCAAATGGTTTTCTAAAGAACGGGGGCCGCTTTTTAACGCAATTTCGAAACTTTAGAAAAAAGCTAAAAGATAAATATGAGACATGTAGATAGTAAAATATGAGCAGTTTTTTGCTATATCGCTTTATTTAATGACAGGAAAGGTCTATATAAAATATTTTTTTAGACTTAAAAGCATGAAAGGATAAATAATAAAAAGGCGGTTGACCATAAAAGAAAACAAAGAAAATGTTTAAGCAATGTTATTAAGAAAGTAGCGCTCCATTCCAAAAAGCAAAAAGTGAAAGAAAATGTTAAATGATACACATAGATTATACTACACTTTTCAATATTATATGTATATAACACTTGATAATTAACTACACAGGATGTTGAACAAACTGACGATAAGTAGTAATTAAAATAATGCACTCTGTAAACCTCACCATAAAATAAAAACAACGCAGGACGCATTTCAAGTTAAAACAGTAATAGGTCGTCATCAGCTGAAGCATACATAAGTCCGTAAGGGAACAATGTCGAAGATGAACTGAAAGAAAGAGAATGGCGATTGCAAAGAGTGCGGCAGGTGGCGCTAGATGAAAGAGTACATGCGGAGCACGAAATTTATGGAAAAATAATAGAAGAGTAAACGGTGGAAAAAAAGTGAAAATAAAAAAACAAAAAATAAATAATAATAAATAAATAAATAAGTAAAATAAAATAAATAAATAAATAAAAGTGAAATGTCCTTTAATATTTTACCTGTTTCAAATACTAGTTCATTGGTAATGTAAATTGAAGAAATTTTCTAAATAATTTAGATAATAGCATTGTGTTGATGAAATTGATAAAATCGGAAGAGAAAATCTTTAATTGAAATTGCTTGAATTTAGTTTCATTGCAACAAAATAAACATAATATTCGATTTTAGCTATCACCTAAGTATCGAAATTAAAACATAAAATGGGAAAGAAGCATTTGTTTATAAAATTGGTTTTCAAGTTTTCTTCAAAACTATTTTAAAAAAGAAAGAGAGAGAGAGAGAAACACGCATATTGTAATAAAAACCTTTTAATCATACTGCTCCAATAAATGTTGTAAAAGATACCTGAAATAATTATGTACAGAATCTAGAATGTAATGAATTCCCTTTAGCTATTTGATTTTCTTTCAGTAGTTCAAGAAAGAATTCATTTTGTTGAAACATGTTTCCTAGTTTGTATAATCAACGGTCTTTTACTTGAAAAGGTGTTAAATTAGTTTTGTGCGTTACAACTTCAAAGTTTAATCAGTTTTTCAAGAAAGCCAAAAACTTTTGTTGGGAGTTTTAGAAACAATACGGTCTTTAACAGTTCTAATCGATTAAGTGAAACATTTCAGTTAGTTTAACCGTAAATATTGTTTTGCATTTTTTTCTTTTAATATAATCACGCAGGATGTGAATCCGCTTTTTATATATTTTTCTATGCTTCAAGGCATGCATACTCTTTTGCAAAAATAACACATTAAGAGCCCACACTTGTCAGTCAAAACGACCTGGATGATAATGTTAAGTTTATAGAGACATTATTTTAAAATATCTCGCTCAAATTTCATTATTTTTACATGATATTTTCCCCGTAGGATAGCTGAGAATGATCTACAACTGGGCACTTTTTCGGTGGTTTCAGATTTTTCTTTAAAAAAATTCTTTAAATTTCGGAAATGGTTGGGACCGGTTCTGAAATTGCAATTATCATAATATAAAAAAATGCAATCAAGTTCGAAATGATAAAAACTAGCCCGATCGTGGCATCTTAAGTGCCACTTCAGTCACCAATGACTGACACTAAACTTTCCTTTTAGGTCAGGTCAGTTACCGGTGACTGACAGTCTAAAATTTGATATAAAACTAAAAACACTTAAAATTGACTTAAATTTTATTTATTACAGAATTATACTTTCTTAATAATTAATTAAAACAATATATATATTTTTAATTTTATATCATATTTTACTCTATCGCAGTCACCCGTGACTGGCGCGGCCAAAACGAAAATTTAAGTTGGCCATTGTGGTAGTCAACGTGTTACAAATAGAAATACATGTTATTAAAAAAGAACATTTCAAACCGCTATATGCCGACAAAAAATGCAAAACGTATTTGAAATAATTGTCAGTTGGATTCAGAAAAATACCAAATCGCCTTCGGCTATTAAATATTCTTGATTTTCTTTCAGTAAATCATCTAAAGATACATTCTGTTGAAGCACATTTTCTAATCCATGTTATTAACAGAATTTTATTTGAGGAATTGTTAAATTAGTTTTGTTGCTCCAACTTTTAAATGTGGGTTGTCCTTTAACAAACCTTTTATATGGTAAGGTTATTTGTTGGAAATTTTAGATGCAATGCGGGTATTCAAATGCTTCTAATTGATGAAATGAACTTTAATAGCACGTTAACAAGTTGGAAATTGCATATCAAACCTAGCAAATGAGGTGAATTCGTATTATATGGAAGTTTTAAAAATATTCAGATCTTGGTGTAACAGTATTTAGTACTTTGGATACAGTAGAGAATCCAAAAACTTTTGTGTATCTCTGTATATGCCATCTGCTTTCTTTTATTCCGGAAGTAACTGCACTATACCTCAACAACGTGTATCAATTTCATAAGATGTGAAATAGTTTAATTTTATTAAAACGCACTTCAAACAATGTTTCGCCCTATATCATTATGTATTGAAATACTTTGGTGTAGCCTTGTAAATTAATAACAAATATTTTTTGCAATGTTTCATAGATGCATATTAATTTTATTACGTTCGAAAGAGTGTAATACCATTAAAACACACTTGAAACTATTTTTTTCATAGGCCGTAATATAACGGAAAACTTCCGACTGTCCCTGCAATTAAACTATACATCCGATTTTCATAAAATTTGAAATTACTCGACAAAATTATGCAACAATTATACATTTTATATTTCAAATGATTCGGTAAGGGCAATTTTTGCAGAGCCAATATGCGGACTGGCGAACGAATTGAACGACGATTATAAATGCTACGTATTTACGTAATTACGAACGCACCGAAAAAAGAATATTTCAAATCACTATGTTTACAAAGACTATGAAAGGTATTTCAAATAATAACCAGCAGGTTGCAAAAAAATAGCAAATCCCCTTCGATTGCTAAACATTCTTGATTTTCATTCAGTAAATCATGAAAAGATGCATTCTGTAGAAACACGCTTTCTCATTCATGTAATTAACAAAGTTTTGTTTGAAGAGTTCTTAAATTATTTTGTCCCTTGCAACTTTTAAATGTGAGTTGGCTTTTAACAGACCTTTTATGTCGTAAGTGTTATTTGCTGAGAAATTTAGATGCAATGCGGGTATCCAAATGCTTCTAATCAGTGAAATGAATTGTTTTCTTTAATAGTACATTAGACAATGAATAGATTGTTTAAAAGAATGCTTAGCAATATTTTTTTTTCATCCAAACATCTCAATTAGTACACTAAGACTGTTTTATAAACAGTTTCTCTAACTAACACGAGTTATCTTGAATTCGTATATATTGCAATTAATTACTTTTTCGAAAAAACACGGGGAGGGGCGATTTGTTTTATCACATTTTTTATTGGGCCTAAAACTTCAAAAGAAAGAAATTATTCTTATATAATATAATAAATTATATACTATAATAAGTTACATATAATATTTCATTGGAATTTTCCATTTTTGAGATGTGAAATTAAAATGATGAAATTCAATGATGTGATTGCAAAAAATGTGATGATTGTTTGCAATTTTTTTTTTTTAAATGGTAAGAGAAACGGTTATCAATCATTGTTAAAATTTTGCAGCATTCTGTCCAGTCATTTGACCATTTTTGTTAAAAAGGTTAAACAACTATCATTTTACGCTTTTCCTAACACATTATTGCCTGTTTTATGGTTAGAATATAGTTAAACTACAGTTATGTAACCTTTGTTTTCAGAAAACGGTCAAATGACTGGACAAAATTTTTAACAGTGATTGAAATGGATGATTAAAGAGGAACTATCTTTAGATTTGTATGCTTTTCGCAATACTTTTTAATAATTCCAAAAATTTTTATGGTCCATTCAGCGCACGCAGCATGAGTAGCAGTAATCAGAGCAGTACTCGCTAGTACACTGTTAAAAAAAAAAAAAAAAAAAAAAATTAAGTTACTAAGATTTTTTTAGTAGATTTGTATTCCAAGAACTTTTTAATGTAACGGTAACAGCAAAAATTCATGTAACCTTCCTCGGTTACATGAAATTTTGCTGCTATCGTTACATGAAAAGTTGTTGGAATCCCAGTTTACTGGAAAAAGTTAAGTAACTTTATAAAATTTGTTTTATAGTGTATGAGAAATGCGCTGATTGAAACTATATGACATAGCGGGGTATATGCATATGGATCATAGCGGGAGTGTACACCTTTGTAATATCATTGGTGAATTTGAGTTTATAGATATCTTCGTACACTGTAAAAAAATATATATATGTAGAGTTGTTAAACTTTTTTTTTAGAAAATTGGGTTTCTTAGAACTTTGTATGTAAGAGGAAGTGCAACAACACAAACTTATGTAACATATACACGTTTGCACTGTAAATTTAAAAAAAAAAAAAAAAAGAAAAAACTGTCAGAACTTTTTAGGAAACTGGAATGCTTAGAACTTTATGTATCTGCAACCCGGGTTACAGATATAAATTTCAGTAATATTACTGTAATTTTAGTAAATTCTTTTGTATAGCTAGCATCAAGTAGGATACTTATGACCAGGGGGTAATTCTGACCATCCCTATAATAGAGACACGTTGAGTGTCACAGTGACAAACACCGAACTTTCCGTTTTGGCCGCGTCAGTTACCGGTGACTGACAGTGTAAAATATAATATGAAACTAAAAAATATATAATATTTTAAGTAATTATTAAGATGTTGATGTAATAATAATCCTGTAATAAATAAAAGTTAAGTAAATTTTAAATAAGTTTTCAGTAATTACTTAAAATAGTATAAAAACTTAGTTTTATATAATATTTTAGACTGTCAGCCATCGGTGACTGACGCGGCTCTAACGTAAAGTTCAATGTCCGTATGGAAACGTTTTCATACATTCAACATGTTAAGGTACAGTGTTAACCAAATAATAATAAATCATGATTCAATGTTTAACCAATTTCTCAACCTGATTATTAAAATTATCTATTTAACTGGTTGGTTGCACATGCACATGTAACAGTACATCTTTTGCTTATTTGATAAAAATGATCATCGCGAAAATTATGGTTTATACTTAGATTATGATTCTGTTTTATTTACAACATATCATCCAAGTCGTGATATTGGCAGTAATAAGAATTAAAAAAAACATATTACCATATTTTTCTCGTTCAGTATTGAAACATTTACCTGTTACATTTTTAATTAAAAAAAAAAAAAAAAAAAAAAAATCAGCTTTTAATTTTTGGATATAATCTGTGTTTTTCATAATGTTAGATTTTTTCTTCATTCAATTTATTTTATGTTCTTACCATTTTCGACTTTAGGATAAAAGTGTAAAGGAAAATTATGGATTGCATTTAGATTATTATTCTCAGTCAGTTAATTTTATTCGTAGTTATTGTGTAATAGTAATTCATGTTGCTGACAGTGATAAGAATTATAACAAGATCATATTGCAGTTATCTTGTTTATTATTGAAACCATCACCTGTTGCATTGATGACGGAAAAAAAGAAACTTTATTTCTGCTATAATCAGTGCTTTTTATTATGTCATTTTTAAAAATACGCATTTGATATCCTTAAAAAATTCTATAGCGGAATAAAACCATAAAAGAAAATTATGATTAGAATCCGGTTATGATTCTGAGATCTTCAATTTTACTTATTAATATTCTTGTCATGGTGAATCGTTGTATTGGCAGTGATAAGAATCACCAAAAACATATTCTTATACATTTTTCTCGTTCAGTATTTAAACTACTACCCGTTATATATTTTTGATAGAAAAAAAAGAAGTTAGCTTTTCTTTTTAGGATTTTCCAACCAAGTTCAAAAATGCTTATGCATTCCGTTTGTCTGTCCGTCTGTCCAGTATTGAATTCAGGGGGTGGCCCGGGGGGCATACCCCCATTGAGCAATGAAATGTCCCCTCCCCCCGGAAGGTATGAAGTTTTACATCTTCAATGGTCAAAAAGTACAATTTCCTCCCTGGAATTCTATAATGTCCTCCCCGGAGCCAATGAAATCCCTCCCGGAGAAAAGTGTCTGAATTCAATACTGCGTCTGATCCCTACCCCCATCTCCTGTAAATATACTCGGATTTTTAGGCAATTTTGTAAAAATTATTTAGGGTCAACAAAGCATGTTTGGTATTGCACATGAAGTATGTACGATTAATGGTTTATTTACAAGTACACTCAAAAAGAATTCGATTACATTATGGTGCATGGGCAAAAATCGTTTGGAGAATAATCTAATGCCATTACGCTTTTTCAAATGTATTGAAACTGATATAAATCACTGAATTTCATTACGATGATTTCATTAATGAATTTCACCACATTAAAACAGAGCATTCCATATCATTTTTTTATTAATTTACAGGGACACACAAAATAAATCGATTGCAATACAGTCTTTGCGTAATAATTGCTGGAGAGTACGTTTTAAAATTCGGTATGTGTTTATAAATTTAATTAGTTTTTTGCATATTACTCTTTATATATAAAACCTATACCTCATATACAGGGCTGCACAAAAGTATTTGCATACCATTTTCCTTATTAGAGGAAATTGCTGAAGGGGAATTTTCAACTGAAATGTATCCATCTTTTAAATGAACTAAATTTTGGAATGCATGTTGTTAATGCATACAAATCTATATCATATACAAGGCTGCTAAAAATTTCGGATAACTTTCCGACTGTAGATGGGAACAGCTGAAATTCCGTTTTGAAACGCGCTATACATTTTCATATGGTTATGTATACATGGAGACGCAATATTTTAACTTTTTAAAAGGTGCAGTATTGTTACATTATCCTGAATGTGTTGGAAAGTACTTTATAATCTATGCTTGACGCATAATTTTTCTCTTTCTTGTTTGCATACAATGTGCGCTTTTTAACTTGTCTTTATTTAATTATATTTCATATTCTCAAAAATTGTAATAATATGATAAATTCACAAATAAATAAATAAATAAAAGTCATGGTTTACATTCAGAATGTGATTCTGCTTTATTTAGTTTTATTTATAATTATTTTTTAAGTCAAGATATTGACGATGATAAGAATTGTTTAAAAAATATTTTTATATTTTTCTATTTCAATAAAAAAACATTTCCGCCAAAATTTGACGACATCGGCCTCGAACTCATAAAAAAAAAAAAACTTTAAAGTAAAGTCGATTTTAAACGATAACGTATTAAATTCTTAATCAGATCATTTACAACGCTTAAATGCTATAACACATTTATGAATATTATATCACTATGTGCATTTCTTTTTAAAACATATGATAAAATATTTTCCTGCTATTGTTGTTGTTGATTTATGATATTTGTGAGGAGTTATTGATAAAAGTAATGATAATATCATTATATTTTAAGATGGATAGTAAGTCTAACAATTATAACAGTTGCTATAGTTAGGATATTAATTTCCAAATTCAAAAAGACGCCACTTTTATTAGTGGTTTACATGAAGACACTTAAAAGCTCATATCAGAATGGAAAATGAAAAAAATCATATTAGTTAAAAATAAACTTTAGGATATAAATAGAAGCAGTTATAATTCATGATTAATAATTTTTATTAAATTCCATATCATTTCACATATAATAAGTAGGCTTACCTAAAATCTGCCGGACGACATTCAAAATTAAGCATGTGTCAATATTGGAAAACAGAAACTTACCTAAAAAAGAAACATAAACTTATAAATATATGACAATCACACAAAAGCATGATATAATATATTTATGGAATCAATTAATCTTGCGTAAAAATGAGACTCTCTTTCACATGGAGATTTAGGATTGTGCCCCAAGTCTCTTGTGATTTACAATGAAATATTTAATTACAAAAAAAGTAGTTTTTAATTATTAAAAACAGAAAAAAAGCAGCGAACATTTAAAAAACATCATAAAGGAAAAAAGTTCTAAGGCAGCAGATGGAAAATTATGACTTCAGCATTAAATGCAATTCATTTTCCTGGTTGCTGTTTTACCATGCAAAAATATAAATTTCCTTACCCTTAGCAAAAAATGGCATAGGATTTTTTATGGAAATATATGGTTTTATATGGAAAATCATAAAAAATTTATGTCATTCTATGTAAGCACATTGTTTTCATATGGTAAACATTCATCGCTCTATGGTATTCCATAGCAAAGTGTATGGTAAAGTTATAGGGTAATAAAAGTTACCATATACTCAAGGGTGTTACATAGCAAGATGTATGGTAAAATCATATGATAATTATATGTACCATAAACTGTATGGTATGCAACAGTATGATGTATGGAAAAATCATATGGCAACTGCTTGTGCCATAAATTGCATGGTGTTCCATAGCATGATGTATAGTAAAATCATATGGCAATAATTTGTACCATAAATTGTATGGCATTCCAAAGCAATATGAATGGTTAAATCTTAAATTACACAATATCTTTTGTAGTATTGACTCTAGAAAGAATAGAGCCACCAGGCGAGAATTTTTCAAAGCAGGAGTACTGTTATAAAAAAGGGAACACTGTTCTCAGGATACATTTTTCAAAATGGGGACTTTATTTTGAAAACAGTACACAGTTATATGCATTGTTCAAAGAGGGCACACTTGTACCTTGTTCACCAAAATATTTTGAACTGGTTTGTTTACAGTCCCCTAGAATTTGCGTTATTTTCTCAGGATCAATTGAATTGCCACAGGGCAATAGCAAATATTAGGGCTTCTGAGTGCATCACAAGGGTTTAAAAGAGCCACCAGGAGATGCATGCTGCTAAAACAGTTTAGAGTCAACACTACTATGTAATTATAGTACAAAAAATTATTATATTAAAAAGATCCTTGGTATCACACTGTAAAGAAAATCTATTATTGTCCCTTTTTTTTATAGAGATAGTCATGCAACAAATATTTATGCATTTTTTATAGATCCACAGACTACCTTAAATTCAATTGTTTCAGCTCTTTTGAAGAACATACATGCTAGCTCATAAAATATTGCCACAATATTAAACTTTCATTAAGATTTTAGAATATAGTCATATTTTTAACACAATTAAAATTGGTTGATAATTAAAATATAATGTAAAAATATGTTTCTTATTCTAATTACAAAAATTATTTACTATATATGACATCAGTTTTTTACCCAATTAATTTTAAGTTTAATAATTTTAATCTGGTTTTTAAATATTCAAAGGCAAAGCATGAAATTTACTAACAAATGAATGAGAATTGCTTAAGGAATCCAGGTTATCTGAAAATCAGTTTAACCTAAAAACCTTAAAAATCATGAAAGTCTTTTTTAAATTTGAAAAAATACTGTCAACACTACTTTTACAGATATCAAATGGCACCTTTCAACATATTTTGATTTATGATTATTATTCTATTTGCAAATTTTAGATCAAAACAATTACAAATCACTTGTAATAATACATTGAAGAGTTGTTTTGACTCTTATAAGATAGAAAAAATTAGAAACAAAATAAGTAAAAATCAAAACTTTGAAAAGGTGTTACTGATTTCTATCAGATACTGGTAGAAATAATGTTAAAAAGCATATTCATTATGAAATAAATAAGCAGTCAACTTTCTTGTTTTTTAAAGCCAGTAATTTTTATATGTTATAGCTTAAAATGAAATAATACCAATCTTAAAAGATCAGTATTATTTTATCTCAGTTTGCAATATTATTTTACTGGTGCACGAATCTTTCCATTCATTACTTATAAAATTTATCATTTGTATTTGCTTTCTGAAGCTTTGTGTTGTGCACACATTTCTATAGTCAGAACAGAAATTTCTCTCTTAGCACATTTAAAAAGCAAACTCCTGCTGTGTCACTATCGGCAATGGCCTTCCATTTTAACCAATAATTTATCACATTGCTTTTGGAGCAACTTGCAATTTTGGTTTGTCATTTAGGATACTTTGTATATGGTATCACAACATTTTTATTAGAATGATGTTCTAAATACAATCGCAGCTTTTCATCAAATTTTCACCAATAACCCTCTCATTTATTCAAAAATTCTTATGTAACCCTGGTTATTCAAAAATACCTATGGAATCATGGTTCCGAAAATGTTTTGGTCCCATGTTTTTTGGATAACTGAGATTTTACTGTAAATGTAAATGCACATGTACAATCCAAAAAAATTCATTGATACTGTAAACATGTTCATACGAAGGTAGCAGATACCTTTTATTCAAATATTTCTTTTAAGCTTTTAACAAAAGAAACTTTTACTAGCTGTGTGTTTGACATTCACAAAACATGTATATTTGATCTAAAAAATAGAAAAGAGCATAAGTAAAACTAATTCTTTACATCACAAAATTCCTAATAAATTTAAAATTCGTCATTTGCATTGATGTTTTTTCAAAGCTAGAAAAACTTTCACATTTTAGCTTATACAAATTTTCCTAAAAGATAGAAATTTAAATTATTATTTGTTTATTTTTTTTTTAATTTAAGTACAAAGATTTCTTTGAAGATGTTTAACCAAGACCTATAATGTGGTAAACTTTCCATTTGAAATGTCAGTTTCCAGTACATGATCATCGCTATAAACAGGGTTCAAATCAAGTGTGCCTTAATATCCTGTAGTACTAATAACCGCAGCATACACCAATATCTAAATATAACTAAAAACAGAGAAATACCAGAGCCGGGCTTCAGAACATTTTAAGTTGTGACTGTAAAGTTAAAAATAATAGAAAGCAATGCATTAAAAATCAGTAATATGAAAGTTCATTTTAGAATAAATCAAAGTTTTAAAGTGTCTAAAAATTGTAGATGCAGATACAATGAATAGCAACATATTGGATAAGAAAGCAAATCCTTGTGTAGTAAAAAAGAGAAAATACAATTTCAATATAAAATATTTTATTTTTATACACTAAAAAACAAACAGCAAAATAAAAGTACAATTCACAGATTGAAGTATTAATCAGGTAATATATAAAATTATATGGAGCGAGATTATTTATACAGGGTGTTTATAAAGTCCCAGACCCGTTTTGATGTTTAATAACTCATAAAATAATAAAGATAGATTAAAATTAATAACATAAATGGCTAGATAGACTAAAAAAGGTGTGCCCTTTTCGTCGCATGGAGAATATCAAGTGGATAGTCAATTTTATGCCAGGTAGCTTCAAGCATGTCGCATCCACAGAGGCTGTTGCAGTTGTAATTCTGGCTTTTAAATCATCAATGTTCGACACTTTCTTCCTGTAAACACTGTCCTTTACAAATCCCCAAAGGAAAAACTTGAGCGGCGTTATATCAGGTGATCTGGGTGGCAAAGGAATTGGACCTCCTCCCCCAATCCATCTTCCTGGAAAAAGATCATTCAAAGAAGTACGAACCATGGTACCCCAATGAGTTGGTGCACCATCTTGTTCCAAAAAGACATGTGGCTGAAGCTCTTACTATTACTGATGAAACTATCTTTTCTGTAAAAAAGAAAGGCCCAATGACTGGAAAATGAAATTATCTGAAATTAACCATACACACAGACGATATTTACAAAAGTAAAGATATTCAAACCTGAAAAGGAAAATACATAAGTTATTCCTTCAATAAATGCCATAAATTTGTTCATATCTTCATTATTTTATGAGTTATTAAACAGCAAAATGGGTCCAGGACTTTATAAACACCCTGTATATTATTTAATTAAAAATTCATACAAATTTTATAATAAATCATCAAAGATTATGAATAAAATAACATAAAAAAAGCATTTTATTTTAAATTGTAGACAGTCCTTGGAAAACAGAGACAAATGATCTCTTTAATTTAAACATTTTTAAATATTTTACAAACAGATAATTTTTTTTTTCAAATTTACAGTAGAAAATATATTATAAATAATCAATAAGCCACAAAATTCTACAATTTTCAAAACCTTACAACCTTTGTGACATTTCAGAGTTGATTGCAATAGATAAAACCCATGGGCAATAATAATGTTATTATTATTATTTTATTTTTTCTCTTATTCAATCCTGTAAAACATCTGTGAAAGCTCTTACACCATTTTCAGTAGGAAACATTGCAGCAGTTTAATTTAATTACATAAATCTTTTTTGTTTAGTGAAGCATGAATGACCAGATAAATTGAAGTAATAGATGCTTCAAAAATGATAAGCAATGAAAATTAAAAAACAAGTTGGAAATTGCATGTGAAGCGTAGACAATGAGGTGCGTTCATACCATAATAAAGTTTAAAATATATTCAGATCTTGCTGTTATAATAGATAGTATTTTAAATAGAGTATAGTGGTCGATTTTTTTTTTTTTTTTTTTTTTTTTTTTTTGCATTACTGTAAATATACAGGAAATAACTTTTACTATACCTCAGCAACGTATATCATATGTTATACTATATGCTTTCTTTTATTATAGGAAATAATTTGTAGTATTCCTCAGAAACATATATCAATCTCATAAAATGTTAAATAGTTAATTACAATTAAAATATGCAACAGAAAATGTTCTCCCTATACCATTATGTAATGGAATACTTCTGCATGACCTTGTAAATCAATAACTAAAGTTTTTTGCCCCACAGATTGTGCAAAATGTATATTATAACATGTACTTCACAGATGCATAAAAAGTTTATTGTGTTCGAATAAGTGTAACACCATTAAAATGCATTTGAAACTTTTTTCCTCATTGACCGTAATGTAACAGAATACTTTTGATTGTCCCTGTAATTGATCTATTCATCCAATTTTCATAAAATTTGAAATGATTCAACAAAATTATATAATAATAATATATTTTAAATTTAAAATGATTCGGTTGGGTAGTTTTTGCATTGTTATATGCGAAATGACGAACGGACTGAGCGACAACAATATGTGCTATGTATTTACATAATTACGAACTCATCTAATAAGTATAAAATAGATATTATTCTGTGAATTGTTTTATAAAGTTAAAATATGCATAGTTGCTTAGTGCTATAAACACAGTGTTTGGAAAAGCATTTAAAAAAAAAAAAAGTTATCAAATGGTAAAACTTGAATTGAATGTTATTGGAACTTCATTTTTAAAGACCAATGAATAATATACACAAAATTAGTAGTTTAAACTACACTATAGTTTACTTAATATTAAACATAACATTAAAGTAGTTGTAAACATAACTACATAATTTAAACAGCAAGCAATATAAAAGTACAAAAAAAAAAAAAGTAGTTATTATTAAATATTATTTTCTTCTAAAAAATGATGAACTGTTAAATAGTTTTAAGGCTTAATACTTGAGTTTTCCATGTTTTAATTAAATTAAACCACATTTATGTACTATATTAATTTCAGAACAACTTCTTTCTGTTTGTTCTTTAAATTTTATTTTATTCAAACAGGTCTGAAAATTTAAATTTAGTCTCTTATTTGTACATATGTATCATAATAAAATCATAATCAATAACTAAATTATATATAAATGGCACAATGTACAGAATTTTGTAACAAAAAATCTTATTATAGGGTCACTCGGGGTAATTGTTGGTCAAAAATCATCAACACCCAATTATTATAAAAACTATTAAAGATATTGCTCTTTTTTTTTTTTTTTTTTTTTTGTGGAATAAGCCCCAAATGATGGCTATATAATATGCTTAATTAAATATATATATGCACTTATAATTAAAATAATAACTTTTAGGTGACCAAGAATTATCCCGAAGACAATGCATTTCTTGGTCACTTCTGGGGTAATTATCGGTCAGTATTTTTTTTTTTTTTTTATGTAAATAATGTAGTATAATTAATTTTTTTTAACACCGAATATCAAATTAAATAAACTCAATCTTGTAAAAGTTTTATTCATCTCATAATTGTGGACTAACCATAGACTTTGTTTTTGGCATACATTAAAAATTATTTGATGTGCAAAAGACATGTACATTTTGAAAAACATTAATTAGCCAAAGAATTTGTATGGCATTTATAAATAGTATTTGTTATTTTTTTATTCACTTTAAATGGATTAAATAATAGTTTGCAAATTTATTAGTATTCATTAATATAAAACAATGTTTATGTTTTCAATTTTATAACTGAAGTCTCTGACACCTTTTTGCAAGAAATTTTACACAAACTTCAATACACATCTTTATACACAGCATAATCAAGTTCCTCTATTGCATTACGTATATTTTTATGCACCATTTTGTGAAACTCTGTAACTGGGAATTATCCCGTATGACTTTATAGTATTAAGAACTACAATAAACTAAAATGTGGTGAACAATGTGATTACAGTTAACTTTATAATTGATGCTCAAAAGGTTTGCTGACAATAAATAGAGATTAAAGGATGAGAAAAACAATGACCAGGAATTACCCCAAGAGACCAAGATTTACCTCCAGATACATGGGGCAATATTTGAACAACTCCTGCAATTTTTTTTAAATAGTAAAAAAATTTAAGATCATTTTTTAATAGCTAAAGCAGTTGATAACTGAACCAAAAAGTAATAAAAAAAAAAATTTAAAATTTAAGTTGTGACAAAGATTTTTGTAAAAATCTGTATAATTGAGACCAATGTTTTTTTACAGATACTTAGCAAGCAGTTTCAAAACAATCCCCCCCCCCCCCAAAAAAAAAAAAAAGTAATTTCCTCAATTAAATGATAAGTTATAAAGAAGATAATTTAGAATATCTCTGATTTTTTTCTTAAATTTTAGTGCAGATATTTTCAAACACTTGGAAAGTACTGTGACCAAAAATCACCCCGGCTAACCCAATCCTTTTTTCTTTTTTTTTTTCCCCCAACCTTGCCATCAATCCCTTTCGAATGAATTTACCAAAGGACAGAGATAAATTTCATCGTCAATTACAATTTTGATGCATTTTTTATGCAAACTGTTTATTAGATGACACACAGTTTGTCCTTTACTAACGCTTTTAATAAATGAAGATGAAATTTTTTGCTCTTTACAAAGAATATAATTACTTTCTAAAAATGCAATTCCAATAACAACAAATTCAGTTTTACCATTTAATAAGTCAATTTCCAACAAATGTTGAATTTCCATGAAAGTACCATCAGATAAAACAACAATAGTATTTTCACGTTTTTTCAACCTTTCATACTGAATACTATGATATAGTACACCTTTCCAAACAAAGCGTTTATAACCTTTAGCAGTTGTAGAGATATTACTATTTAAGCAATTTTTTATGGCAATCTGTTGGGAAACGGTTAAATTAATTTGATAGAAATTACCAAAAACTGTTAAATTTCCAGTTTGAGAAAACTGCTTTACATCATAAAATTCCCCCATCCAAGATTTAAAGCTATTTTTTAGCAATGAAGTGGAATTTTCAAACATACTTGGACCTACACGTTGCAAATATCGCATGCAATTATAGTATTTGCAAACTTGAGATGGCACTGACTTAGTACCTCTTACCAATCTAACTAAACAACCATTTCCTGTTTCATATACGAATGCAGAAGAGGCCCAAGGTGCACCGAAGTCATTTACATATTTTGGAAAATGTAACAATAAGTGGACGTTGAAAGTTAAAAATTCGACACCATATAAATCTTTCACACTCATTACAAATTTATCCAATGCATATTTGCATTCTGAGACATTAGAAATTTTATCTTGCAACAAATTATAAAAACTATAAACTAACAATAACCAATGACGCAAATATGCGTTAGGTAACAAACCTTTCAAAACTGGTAACGAATAATAGAGCAAAAATGCGCGCCATTGGGATGCCTTCCACACGCATCTTTGCTCTATAGATGCTGGAATTCTTGTCACCTCACAAGGAGGTTTAATTCTCAGCATCTTTTCGTCAATTTCTGCCATTTTGTGGCGAAGATACCATGGTTTTTCATGGTTGATTGAGTCCAACCATGCAAATGTGAACATTTTTACCACCCCGAGTAAGACACTATGCATATATTCGGGGGCCATGGATGATACAATATCAAACACAGGTAACAGCGACAATATGGGAAGGGCCTTTAACGCCTCTTACAATCTTCTGATATTTAGTTGCCTTCACGGCATCTTTAACAACATCCTTTTCCGTTCTGTCTTCCCCCTTATAAGGAAGGTAAATCAGGCATTTACCTTTCCCTTTTTCAACAGTTTTTCCTTTGTTGAAACAGAACGGGCAACCATATTTACCGTTAAACTGAATCATATTTTGTAATTTTGGTCTCGCAACACTGTCAACCGCAGCCAAAATACAGTGAACTTTTATGTTGCGAGTTTCCTCATTATGTGTAATTGTAAGACCTTCTGTATGCAACTTCTGTAATTCACTCACAAAAGTTTCCAAAAATGTGTCCATTCGTGGGGAACCTTTACCAAACCAAACTCCAGTTAGAATGGGTTTTTTACTTCTAATGTGGAATGGTAACTCATTTATCACAACCTGAATAGGCCATAAAGATTTCTGGGCCGATTTAAAGACCCTTGCTCCATCAGTATTAAACTGGATGGTTAAGTCCTTATCAGAAATTACTTTGTCTCTAACAAGTCTTTTATACACATCTCCGTGAACAATGTCACTGACATTTCCATGCTTGCCGATTTGAGAGAGAACTTCCGGATCTTTTAAGGAATCTTTAATCTGATCTTCGAGTGGCATTGTATAAAAGAACATTTGTTGATCTTCTAAGTACTCTTTATCAACACGGAATTGGCACTCAGGACATTCTGTTCTTGCTGCATTCTCGTTTGAAAACGTTACGCTGCCACTACACTCAGAACAGTAATAGTGCTTCGTTGTTTCAGCTGAAAATGACGGAAACCTCTTCAAAAAGCAGTACTTAGATTTGTAAACAGGAGTGGGTGTGTGGCAGTTGATCAAAGTCAGCAAGTCTTCCAAACCTTTATCACTGATTCCGTGCCTTAAAACAAAAGCTAGAGTTAGAAGAGCACTTTCTCCTTCCGTAATATTAGCACCAGGATAAAGCAAATCCTAAAATGAAAAATAATTTTAAATGTATTATTAAGTTATGAGGAAATACTGAAAAAAAAATTGTAAAAGAAACTGCATCATTTAGAAATTAAGACAAAATGATTTTTGATATGGAAGAATCAAAAAGAAACTTACTTGTTCAGGCCTAATATTTTCTTCCTGTTCTTCAATGTTGCTAAAAACTTCGTCCTGATCTCCATCTACATTTTCATCCACTTGTTGACATTCCATATCCATGCTATCATAATCTTCTGACAAGAAATCTTCAGAATCATAATCAGATTCTTGATAAGATTCTCGGATAGAATAACTTGAATATTTAACAATATCTTCAGCAAGTTGTCTTTCAACTCCTTGCGATGAGTCACTGCTACATTCAACAAGTGTTTCAGGAATCTCTGTATCCGACGAACTTTCATTTTCGCATTCTCTACGCTGTTTAGTTCGCTTACACATTTCCACGTTTTCAACCAGAAAACGTTTATAACTTCTTTTGTCACTAGACATTTCAACAAATGTAAAAAATAAAATAAAAATTTAAAAAAAATTAAGACTATAAATGAAAGCCAAAACTGAAAATAAAACTAGTATATCAAAATTAAAAGGAAAATTGCCGGCAAAATCATAAACATAAGATCGCATATGGATTCAGTTACCGTTAAATCTGTTACAATGTTTAAAATAATAAATAAAACTAAATAATTTTTTTATCAATTTGTTTTATTAAATAAAAAAATTATTTATGTTTTATATTAATTGATGTATGCTGGTGTTATACAATATTATTTAATAAACGCTTTTGATCCTTACATTTTCAAGGTGTATTTTTTTGGGGGGGAGGGAAGGTGTAATTATGCGTTTTCAAAATACTTGCAAAAACTTTTAACGTTAATAAATTATATTATTTAAATATTATTTTTATACTCGATAATAATTCATTATTATTTTTCATTCAAAACAAAAATTTTATGTGAATCAAGTAATACATTAACTTTAACTGTTATGCGTATTTATATCATGTTTGTTTTTTAAAAGCGCTACGGGGAAACGTGCACGTGTTTTCGTTTTTAAACTTTCTTAAATTAGTTAAACTTTCTTAAATTACAATCGATTTACATCATGGTAGACAAAACTGCAGCCCTTTTCGATTTCTTCGAAGAAAAAAAAATTGGAGTAGGCTTGATATCGTGGATACAAGGTTATGGCGAAGATGGACCTTCCGAAGAAATCCTGAATCAAGGAAAAAAGGAAAAATCCCACTTTGAAGTACGCTGGCCAGAAAAGGGCCCAAAAACATCCGGCCAGATTGCACCTGCAATAATTATGGAAACAGGAAGTAAGTTCCTTTTAGAATAAATATAATTTGTCTGTATCTTTCCGTCTGAAATATGCAAGATGCAACCAGGGGTCTGTCCAGACTTTTCTCACTGAGTTCGGTTTTTGTGAAATTGAAAAGATTTTTAATTTGTGAAAATTTTAGTCATAATTTTGTGAATTGTAAATTATTAATGTATTCTGGTTTTATCCTTCATGTATGAAAAAGCTTAGCAATATGGGTTTTGGTGAATTCTACTGTTATTTACTGGGCAGATTTTATTTTTAAATGATAAAATTCGTTAAAAGTTCAATTTGAAGGTGAAAAAAGTCTGTGATGGATCTTATTTAAGAGACAAATAATTTTATGAAGAGTCCTGTTTCTTGATAAAATGTTGTGTGAAGGTCCTGTTTAGAGATAACAATTTTTATGAAGGTTCTGTTTTAACATAAATTACTGTGTAACAAATCCCTGGCCATGATTAACTTGGCCGAGGCTGAATAAGTGACAGATTCAGCCTATTTGCTGAATAACTATTCTATTATTAAGCCTTGGCTGAATGATATGGTAGAATATGTTTAAAAATTTACACAGTAAAACTTTTTATTTCTGACAATTTATATGGAGCAATTTTCAAAAATCGCCAAATTTGCATGTTTTTGCTTCTTGTATAACAGAGCAACATGCTCCAATAGACATTATGTAATAACGCATTATCCAAAATGGTTGCAATAATAAAAAAAAAAAGTACGTAAAATAAAAATGCAAAATTTCACTAAATACCTTTTTTAAAAGAATACCCATTTTAAAAGGTTACACAAAAGAATTTTTTCTTTCACAGAGCCAATGTTTTGCTCTTATCAGGGAAGCTGCTGCTCCCCCTGGTTTTTTTTATAACACACTTCCCTGAAAAAAAAAAAAAAAAAAAAAAAAAAAAAAATCTTTATCTAATCTTTAAAATGTTATGCATTCTTGCTATTGGGAAATTCTAGCTAAGAATTCATTCTATTTTATTTTTGGGCGAAATATGTTATATAGGTAACTTTTGAACCCAAAATATGCGATTTATTTTTTTTTCATAAAAAATGTACATAATTAATTTTTTAAGAAAGTACTATACAGTAGAACCCCGATAATCCGGATCGGGTTTTTCGCTTTTTTTTTCAAGTTTGAGAAGCGATTGGCTAATTTCTTTAACATTAACTTGTTGCATCGTCGTATTCTGAATAATAAAACAAAAACTTTTTCGCCAATCGCTTCTGAAAGTTGAAAAAAAAAATGAAAAAACCGATCCGGATTATCGGGGTCCTACTGTACTTTAATTATGAAATAAAAATGAAAAGAGAAAATATTGGAATTCAGGTACATAATCAGAACACAATTACCTCTGCTTGTAAAATATTTTTAATTGATTTGTTTAGAGTATCCTCTTAACAGTGAATAACCTGGAGATATTTCTCAATTTTTTTTACATAACAAATAGAAAATTTTCATGACTTAGAAATTTTGCAATTCCCATTCTGCCCTCCCCTTCCTTCACCAACCAATAAGTTGAATTTTATATTTTTGTATATAAGAGTAATTTGCAAAATACATATAAATTTCATGTTTTAGCATGGACTGAAATGTGTACTTTTCGTGATAATGTCGAAAAGTATGGCATTATGAGGCCAACTAAGGAACAGAGACGAGCTGGATGCACTAAAGTTGCCAGTACTTCAATACAAGAAAAATCCTTGATAAAAAATCCTGTAAGTTATTCAGTTATGTAAAATTTGATTTATACAGTAGATTCCCTCAAATCCGCACAGCTCAGGACCAGACGTTTTGCGAATTTCATTTTTGCGCTAGATTAATACATAAATATATTTGGTAAGAAGATTGTAGTTAACAATAATATCAGCAAAATCTTGATTTTTTTAGAAATAAATTTATTTTTTCTACATGAAAACACATGAATTCAGTAATATTAACAAAAATTACAAATTAAAAAATATATGGAATTGATATAAAACTAAAGAAGTAAAATTTTGTCCCTATATTTGAATTGAGTTTATTATTGTTTACATCCATAAATTATGTGCGGATTTGAGGGAGTCTATTGTATTGGATTTTACTACAGAATTATTATAATGCTTTTTCCATGTTTGATACTTGTGCTTTAACATTTTGAAGATGAGTTCCTTTTCAAAATTTTATTTTTCACCACAGTTTTCCAAATCAGATATTTTTATGTAATTGAATTGTAGAAAGTATAATGGAAAGTTGTTTACATTAATAAACGCTTGTAGTAGTGATCAAGAATTTTGAACACCTTTTTGCGACCACGTATGTTGCTTGTCAACTATCTCACAAAGTTTTGAAAAGCACTTCAGGCAGGAAGTCTCTAGTGCTGTTCAATGATTCAGTTGACCAACTGATTAAAATTAATTTTAATATGCTGATAAAAAATAATTTTAAACACTTTTCATTCAGTTTTGTATCCTCAATATGCCTTAAAACTTCTTATTTCTTCTTATAAATTATAGTAGTTTTAGTAAAGCTAAAAAGAAAATAATAGTTAGTTGAATATTTAAAATTTGTTATGAATGAACTTCAGTTTAAATATATTAGTACGGGGCTTGAATTTCAGTGCGGGATGGGGGATTTTCATCCTGATTTTGAAATCCTGTCCAAAAGAAAATGATGTGCGAGAGGCTCTGGTTGCAAAAAATTCACAATTTTCCAAAGAATTTTTTTTTAAATGACCATTAACTCTGACATCCCCATTTAGAATTTCATTATATTTGTCCATGACTGATTAATCTGTTTTGCAAGTTTTTAGAACTAGCATCCTACTTCTTTTCCTTTTAGAATGAATTGTACAGTAGATTCCCTCAAATCAGCAAACCAGAAATCCGCAACTCTCTAAAATCGGCACATATTTTATAGATGTAAACAATGAAACTTTCAGTTTGGATATTGGAACACAATTTTTTTAGTTTTGTATCAATTCCATATGTTTTTTAATTTATAATTTTTGTTAATATGACAGAGTTCATGTTGTTTCATTAAGAAAGAATAAATTTATTTCTGAAAAAATTCAAGATAGTGCTGATATCACTGGTAATTACAATCTTCTCACCAAATACATTTATGTATCAATCAAGATTTATTTATTTTATTTATTTATTTATTTTTTTTTTTTTTGTTACTAAGCCTGGCTAAACTGAAAAAAAAAATCCTTATTTTATGATTTTGATGTGAATGAGTAATGTAGCTTTATGAGTACAAGTTTTGTTCAATATTTTTGGAAAAATACATTTAATATTTATCATGAATATTTAATCATACTCTGTTGATTACTAACTTGACCTTTCATATTAAAAATTTAATTATTTTAAAAATTATCTAAATTTTTAGTTTTAGTTTTTTACTTATTTTAATATTTTATTACATTGTAATCATTCATTATAGTTCCGAATGCACTATTAATTGCACTCAAATCACTATTTAAAAAATGTAAACAAAGCAATGATCAGAAATCTGCAAAATTCTAAAAACCGCACAACCTATGGTCCCAAGCTGTGCGGATTTGAGGGAGTTTACTGTAATTACTTTATTATCAGTTAAGTAATTAAAGCTTATAAATATGTATTATATACTTAGACTGTTAACAATTTAATACTAAATACAACTGCTGATAATTTTAATAAATGTAAACATCACTAGTATTTAATATAGTTTTACATAACTATTGAAAAATATTAATGTGTATAGCTTTTTTGTATTCTTCTAACTAAAAAAACTGCTAATTTACAGTTTTTTTTTTGTTTCTATAATTACTAACTAATAATTAAATGTTTAATTGTTTTGGAAACCTAAAACACCTGGTATCAATTCAATATTTTATTAATTGGAAAAAAAATGATATTTTTACATTTTACTTCTAGGGTAGTTTGTCATATTTGAATTAATGTTATTCTTTAAATAACACAAAAAATGTCTGTGGGTTTTGAACACATTTTTTTTTTTTTTTTTTTTCCCTTTCAAACAATATTCTTTCCTTTTATGAATATTGGGAGGCTGATTCCCCTCCTGAAAAAATTTTGAATTTCAAGCCCTGAGATGTTACACATTTAAAGCAATATTCTATTATTTTACAACAATAAGAATTAAAAATAGAACGAATATTCAGCAACTATTCAGTATTCGATCCTTTTGCTGAATGCTTCGACCGAATATTTTAAGGTATCTTAACAAATAAATTCAGAATAATTTTTTTTTATTATTTAATCTATTTATGCTTACTTCAGACTTGTTACTTTTCCGCAGAAAACGGAATTCTGCTTTTTCGGTGCTGAAATTTATTATCCCTGGGATCAATGCAAATATGCATTAAAATTTTTTGACATTTTTATAAGGATGAAGGAGGGGGGGGTATAAAGAAAAAATACTATTTTCTTCAGAGGATCATGAGAAATAACGATATTTCCACCAAAAGAATGCAGAAAAGAGAAAATTCCGTTAAAAGATTGTCCCCCCCCCCCCCAAAAAAAATGATTTCTATTAGAAGGATTGTGAAAAAAAAAAAAAATTATGATTTCCATCAAAGGATTGCATTAAAAAGATGATTTTCATTAATAAGTTCCAGAAAAATATTTTACTTCCGTGAAATAATTGGGGGGGGGGGGGGGACTACACTTTTATCGAAAGATTATGGAAAATATTTGAATTTTGTAGAAAAATTGCATGAAAATATGCATATTTTTTCATAAGATCACTGAAAAACGAGTAAATCTTATCAAACCACTGTTAAAAAAAAAAAAAAAAAAAAAAAATTAATGAAAGATCGAAGAAAATATGCAGATTTTGTCAAAAGATCGCAGAAAAGAGAATTTTGACGAAAATAGACATTTTTTCGAAAGATCACAGAAAATATACAAATTTTGACAAAAGAAAATATCACGACAAGAATTCAAATTTTTTTTAAATATCTAGGTAAAAAATGCGAATTTTGTTGAAAAATGGCAGAAAATAAGAAAATTTTAACAAAAATAGGCATTTTGTCGATTGAAGAATAATTGTGAATTTTTTCGAAAAATTGTGTAAAATACACAAATTTTGGTGAAAGTTCATGAAAATTGCAAATTTTGACAAAAGATAGTGGAAACTGCAAATTTGGGACATAAAAAGCTTAAAAAGTTATTTTCTTTATTCGCAAAAATGTTGATACTTGGCTATTTGGCCAATTCACTATTCGTCCCATCCCTAATAATGATACTATAAATAAATAAAATAAAATATTCTGTTACTTCTTTATTTTAATGTTTATTTTTCCATAACATATTTTTATTTGTAGAAAAAAAAAACCTTTAAAGCTAAAAGTAGTTTGATGGATAAAGTAAGAAAAGAGAAGAATTATTCTTCATCATCCGATTCAGATGATGAAGTTTCAAGAATGTCAAATGACAGACTTCGAAATAAACTTTCTATTCAAATAGAAGAAAATAGAAGACTAAAGTCAGAGCTGAGAGGCTATAAAGATTTCCAAAGAGCAAATGAAGGTATTGCAATTTTATTTTTTAATACAGTTGTTGCCCTATAAATGTTTTTCATCTGTGTCATCCAGGGTTGGCAAGTTTTTGACATGCGACAGTTTTTGACGGTTTTAACCATGGTTTAAACCGTCATGTCAAAAACCTCCTTGTCAAAAATGTCTAAAACTGTCAAAAACCTATATTTATATGTAAATAAATATTTCCTTACATATATATATATATCTACCTATATTTATATTTAATAAGTAAAATTTATTTGCTTTTAATAAGGAAAATGTTTCTAAATATGTTGTAGAAAAAATAAATTTAAATTTTTGAAAAACATAATTTGAATAGTAAACAAAATTTCAGACTTTGGAAAACTTATCTTTTGTAATATTATTTATTAAATTTTAACGTGTTATTCAAAATATGCAGGGATATTATATTATGAAGAAATTTATTTATAACCAAACTTAGTGTATAGTTTAAAATAATATAAAAGATTAGACAAGTTCCGTAATTGATTAGGAACAGAAAATTGTTGAAAACTGGTTATGTGCTACCGTATGCTACGTAATGTAAATGAATTGCATTATTGAACTAAATTTCTACTTTGATAATTTCATTTGAATTGATTTAGATTATATAATCAAATTAATTGAATATATTTAATGAATGTTTTATTTTTTAAATTATGTATTTTATAAGATTAAAAAAAAAAAACTACATAGGGTGACACCCCCAGTAATTGGCATGCACCAGTGATTGGCACATTTTACAAACATGTCCTAAAAAAAGATTTATATCCAGTCTTTTAAAAATTCAAGACCAGATATCAGTTATATGCTCATTTACGTTAAAGATTATAACTTTGATTTATTTTACAACATGACAATAGAGCCATGGAAAGAGAAACAAATCTGGGTTGTATCAAATTAGCCATTTTGTTGCAAATTCTTGTTCTTTGGCTTAAGGAAGGCATGCTTTTCAATTCATTATTATTTGATTTATAATATATTTTAAATTTTAATTGACAACAGTTTTGTTTAGTTAAAAGGGTTACTTTAATTGTGTAAAAGTATTTTCGACACAAATATTTGGATTTCTGAATTAATGGTAGTTGCCAATTAATGGTGCTTCAATTTTGCTAGTTCCGAGTAATTGGCACCTATTCCAATTACAAGGAATTCGCAAGGAATTTGAGATTAAACCATTTATTTTGAAAGTACTTTTAAAATTATAGACTAATTTTGTTTATCATTTGTTTTTATTTGAAAATATAAATTTTATCAGTAATTGGAATCCATTAAAGCTTCATATGACAATTACTGGGGACAGCATGACAATTACTGGGTATTAATGTAAGTATAATTGTATTGTTTTAAAGTGTTCACATTTCAGATTAATATGCTGATTTCTTACTCTCAAAAACCTGAAATATGGCATCTTCATCTACAGTAAATTAATTTAAAGCGATTAAACCCAATGCAAAATGTAAAGTTTTTTTTTAATATAAACATATGCCAATTACTGGATCACAAGGTGTCATACATTGGTGCTCTAGGTGCCAATTACTGGTGATTTCAGCAACTTTTTATAAATATATTTTTATAAAAATACTTTTTCAATTTTTTTTGCTTTTAGTGGGCAAAATAGATGCACAGATATGCATTCTTTGATTTAAAAATATTTCCAAGTAAATAGCTTGTTTCTTTGTAATGAAAATTTAAGTAAGTTTAAAAACAAATTCTTAATGTGCCAATTACTGGGGATGTTACCCTAATACTTTGTGTTTTAGAAGTATTTTGTAGATTTTTTCTGTTTTGACTTTTACAATTGTTAGTTAGTTTTTCTGAAAAATCAGTAATTCTGAATTCTAAATCATCAGTCATTTTTTGAATTTATAACTAACGTAAAGATAATAAAAAACATCTGAGTATCTATTTTCAATAATCAGACTTTTTATTTACTATGCTGAAAAATTAGCTTATACAAATAGTTTATTTTTTATTTATTATTATTATTTTTTTTTTTACTGAATGCTATACAATTTTGTCAAATATCCTAAGTATTCAGTTGTTGAATAATTACTTCTCGTCTTACCTTGCTTTCAAAATAAGCATTATTTATATTCTTAATACTATTAGTGTGTTGTGGGGCGGGATTGGGAGGGGGAGTAGAGATTAAAAATGGTTTATATTGTGTAATAATCATACATATAATAAATTATGTGCATTATATTTAAATTCAAATTAACCTACAAGATATTATGTATATAATCAGCTCTGTGAGAAGGGGGGGGGGCAGTTGCCCCGTGCACGGAAATTTAGGGGGCACTATCCAAATTTATACTACAAATGTTATTTTTTGGCCTGTCACAAGAAAAAGTTGGGTAGAGAGGCACCAAATTCTAAATTTGCCCCTGTCACAATTTTCTCTTTACACGCTTCTGTATATAATGTGTATAACATTTAAAAAAAAATTAAACACACGTATCAAGTTTTACTTTTGAAAATCCTGCATTTATAACACTTAACTTGTTAACACCTATAAATACTAACTATAACAAAATGCATATTACATAATTTTAGATTTTTTTAAATATTAAAATAATAATAAATAAATGAGATATTTAAACATAATTTTTGTGCAAATATTTCTGCATACCCATTTCAAGATAAATTTCTGAGATTTGAAATTTATCATTTTTACCTTAATTTTTATTAATTAGAAATATTTAAAGACCTGCTAATTACCTACAACATAATTAAATTTCAGCATAATGTATGGCAACTGTTGCTAATTTTAAAATTTAACAATAAACTCTAGTGCATCACAGCAGATTGTAACTCTATGGGTTTTCGACAGGTTTTTGACGGTTTAATCCGGTTTAAGCCGTCGTCATGTCAAAAACCCCTTTTTGACGTCAAAAACCCAACCCTGGTGTCATCAAACATTATTTTTAACCACTTTACTTGACTGTACATTTTACACTGCAAGATATTGTCAGATTATGTGATGATTATGTTCAGAGATACTCCATGTTTTAAAGCATTTTAAAAATATATAGAAAAAACAGGAAGGTTTATCAACCTGGAAAAGTCAGGAAACTTTGTAAAGATTTTTGAAAATCAGGAAAATTTGTCTGTATGCAAAAACATTTACATTTTACATTAATGAGACTAATTTGTCCATTTTATATACAATATTTTTGCACATGTTGATTAGTCTTTTCAGATCTTTTTAAAAAGGTCAAATGACTGCATAGAAAAATCACAAATTTGAATAAATTTTTGAAGAAAAAATATTGCAGATTTGATTTTGTTAAAAAGTCACGAAAACAAGTAGTTAATTTTGTTAGATCATGAAAAGATATCGCAAATCTTTCTAGAGGTTGTTTAAAACTATTATGAATTTTGCCGATAAGTCGCATAAATTGTTGATAATTTTGACATGACTGCATAAGAAAAATAACTTTTATTTGTCAATTGACCACAGAATAAAATAAATTTAGTAAAAATATTGTGTTAAAAATGTGAATTTTTTTAAAGATCATAGAAAGAAATTGCAAATTTCATCAGAAAATTGTTGAAAGGAAGCACTTTTCTGGATTTACCCATGATACCAAGAGATATTTTACCTATTTTATGCAAATATTTAGTGGTGTACAGAGTAGTATTCATCAGTACAAGTTTTCCGTCCACAGTACGGAATTCCGTCTTTTAAAGGTTCCCGATGACAGAAATCGGACGGAAAAATCTCCAATGCAAAAATGACATGTTTTTCATCATAAGCTCGCGGGAAAAGACACTATTTTTTGTCAAAAGAATATGAATAAAATGAGATCTTTGTCAAGTGATCACAGAAAAAAATTGTTATTTCTGTCAAAAAAGTGCTATTTCATTTTTATCGCAAATGTATGCGTTTTTCGTATTTAAAAAAAAATTGTGGAATAAAAGGTATTCCTGTCAACGGATCTCAAGAAAAAACTTTTTTCTGTTGAAGAATTGCAAAAATGATGCAGTCTCTATCAAGGAATTGCGGAAAAGACAGAATTTTTCTCAAATGATCGTGGAAAAATCGTGATTTTTGTCAAAAGATCGAGGAAAAGGAGTTTTTCGTCAAGAGATCGTGAAAAAAGATGTGTTTTTTTTTTTCCCAAAAGATTGCTGATAATACGAGATATTTCTCTAAAGATCGCATAAAAAAGCTATTTCTGTCAAAAGATGCATTTTTCTTCAAAGAATAGCAAAACAGACGCGATTCCTGTCAAAGGATCGTGAAAATAACGCAGTATCTTTCAAAGAAGCGTGAAAAGATCACAATTTTCATCAATTGATAGCGAAAAACATTATTTTTGTCAGAATTGCAGAGAAACATGATTTTTTGTCAAAGAAGCAAAGAAAAGACGCGAGTTTTGCCAAAAGATCGTGGAAAAGAACGCAAATTTTGTCAAAGGATCACAAATTTTTATCAAAATATCGCAAAAAAATTGCAATTTTTTTTTTTTTTTCAAAGGATCGCAAAAAAAAGTTGCAAATTTTTGTTAAAGGATTGCAAAAAGTCACGAATTTCTGTCAAAGTATCACCAAAAACGCAATTTTTAATCAACAAACTGCAATAGAGACGTGATTTTTGCCAAAGAATCGCTAAACAGACGTGATTTCTGTCAAAAGATTGTGGGAAAAATCAAATTTCATCTAATGGTCATGGGAAAAAAACTGTGAATTTTGCACCTGCATATGTGCTCACTCTGGGGGGGGGGGGGGGGGTAATTCAAAATATTTTCAGTCCTGGCAAAATTTCAAAGTTACACCCATGGTAGTACTTTGGCAGAGTAACAAGTGGTTATGTTATAAGGAAAAAAAAAACTGATGTGCACATAATGTGAGCTTAGGCATACATGTATATAAATATACCTGTATACAGTACCTGTACCTGTATTGTACTAGTTTAAAAGCTCCACATGAAGAATTGGTACAAAAAAAAGATACAAGCTTTCTTAACAGAAAAGTTATGTAAAACTGACACTCCATTTGCATGGTGGGAAAAAGGAAAAAAAAACTTTCCAATTACGTGCAACCTTGCAAAAAAAAAAAAAATTATGTGCACCTTTAATGACTGAACGTATATTTTCAGAGGCAGGCCAAATTTATAGTAGTAAAAGAACTGCCTTGTCTACTGTTAATATTCAACGTTTAGTGTTTTTACACCTTAATTTGAATTATAATAA
Source organism: Maratus speculifer (assembly GCA_964019185.1). Classification (NCBI taxonomy): domain Eukaryota; kingdom Metazoa; phylum Arthropoda; class Arachnida; order Araneae; family Salticidae; genus Maratus; species Maratus speculifer. The sequence continues at coordinate 105,881,366 of OZ025303.1, forward strand.
ATTTAATTATTGAGTTTTTATTGCATTAAGTGTATTTTCAGTTTCTTTATCCAAAATTATAGTATTTTCTATTTTCCTATGTATATAAAAAAAATATTTAGTTTTATTTGTATAAATGTGCAACTAAATTTGAATCTGGAGTTATTTTATGAATGTTTTTGTTCTTAACTTTTTCTATATTTTGCAGACATATTGTTAAATACCCAGTAAATAGTTTTATGAATTATTGCATATACTATACATTGATATTCAAATAACTTTTTACAGATCAGTTATAAATTCATATGCTTGAAAAATTAAATTCTTACAACTATTCAACGGAGTACCAAATATTTAACAAGTACTCTCTACAAATATTGCATTATGCTTTCTTTTTAATTTTCCTTTAGATTTAACTTCTATTTTGAGAGAAACTCAAAACATATTGAAAGAAACGCAAGAAATGCTAAGAGAAAAAAAATTGTCAGACGATTATAGGAAGATAAAGAAGCCGACATCTGGGACTTCCAGAAACACATTTGAAAGAAAATGTAAGAAGAATTCTAAGATTCATTTATATTTTGTGTCATAGAATGATTTACTTATTTATTTTTTAAATTTCAGCAATTCCTTGCTCATCTGACAACAGAGAAGAAATGTTGGGTACAACTGACATGCCTGAGAAAGAAGACTTTTGCAGTGTATGTTGAATTTTATTTTCATATAACATTTTATTATGATTAATAAATTATTTTGCTCATATGACTAAACTTTAGATAAATTATTATGACCTAGCTTTTATGCAATAAAATGCTTTATATTAAATATTTCATATTAATATATTTTATCAAATAAAATTTAAAAACATTGTAAAATGTTTTAAACTTGAAAAATGGATGACTTTTTTTTTTTTTTAAGGCAAAAGCCCAAAAAAAAAAAAAAAAAAAAAAAAAAAAAAAAAAAAAAAAAAAATTGGTGGAATGACAATATTTAAATTATCTGGTCAGCAAAATACTTCCAATTAGTAACAAGTCATTGCAACTTTCTTAGCACAAAAAAAAAATAAAATAAAATAAAATTGTTTCAGGTATTTGAATTAATATGAAATAAAAAAAATATTTTCTGAATGGAAATCAGAAGATATTATTAAAAACTTACCATCAGACCTTGTTAGAATGTCACCTCTGTAGATTAAAGTAAAAGTGATTTTATATCCTCCGACTGTTACTAATGATTATGTGTTTTGTAAGTATAGCTATCAGAGTATGGTAATACAAGTTTTCTTCCTTAAAATTTTTACATATTGTTGTAAATTTGTTCTCATTTAAATTGAAATAAATTTTAAAGGATTAAGATCAAACAATGTTAAACTACTCATATTGGAATACAATCATTTTTAAATTTTTATATAAATTTAAAAAGGATGAAAACTTTTAGTTTATAGCTGTTTAAAAAAAAAAAAAATCTGATCAGCATTTCACACTATAAATACTGTTTTATTACTATTTACTTTTTATTTAAAACAGGATTTTATAGAGCCACATCCCGGTTTGCATTTTTGTATCCATCTGCTATTACAAAATTACATTTTCATAATTGTTTTGCTATATTAATGCTTTTTGATTTTATAAAGAAATAATATTAGTGTTTTTTCATCTTTATTAGAAGAATTCCTTAATATTTTAAAATCATGTGACATTTATCAGAAGCCTCTTTATAGATGGTTTTGAATTAATCCCTGACACTAAAAGCAAGAAAATAATTAACAAATAATTCCTAATTAGTTGGCTTGGACTTTGAAAAATGATTTTTAAATGGGGTCATATTAAAAGCATATAGTGTTATATTGAGGTATGGCTGTATATAATAATCATTGTCGAGAAATGAAATGTATTTACAAATTATGTTATTTTAAACTAAACAATATATAACATTGTCCAAATTTTTTTTTTTACATAATTCTTTATTCTAATGTTAGCTCTCTTGTTATTTTCAGGACACAGTCGATCTTGGTTACTCAGTCAAAGTAGAAAGAAGAGCTTTGCTTCTCTGCTGTCACAAAAATTATTCAAAACTAACAATGGATTTGATGGTTCTTGTTTTTACGAAAGATGAGTTGGCTAATTGTTCCCTCACTGGAAAAATGTCCAATGCACATGGGGGACATGTTACAAAATTAAAACCTGCCCTAGATGCTTTTAAAGTCCGTGCTATAGTTGGTGAGTCAGTTTTTATTGTTATGTTTCAGTCAAAATTATTTTAATTGATAATTCAGAATTCAATAAAAATTGTATTAATACTCTTAATATTTTATTGTTAAATAATGCAAAAAATATTTTGCTTGTCTTCTGACTGCACACGGCCTACTCAGATTGGCTGAAAATAATTATAATTATTTTCATTCCCTTTCCCCCCCCCAAATAATAACAAAGACATGCAGGTGTCTGTGCGAATGCTTTTCTTTTTCTTTTTTTTTTTTTTTTTTTTTTTTTTTTTTTGGGGGGGGGGGGGGGTTAAGAAGCAACAATTTGGAATGTAGCATTTAAAAATAAGTCTATGGTTTGATTGAAATAAATATTTACTAAAAAATTTTTTTTATTTTTTTCAACAAATTTTGTGAAAGATAAAAGCATATGTGGGGTTTTATGTGAGTAGGGCCACAGTGCTGCAAATATTCCAATAAAGTAAGGCATGCAAGGCCACCTTTCTTGCGAAAAACATATAATAATCTAATAATAATTATACTAATCTAAACATTATGTTTGTCAATTGCGTGTTATAATATCATTACAAGAAATTTGTGCATATATATTTAGGACATTAAAACCTGGACAGACCCTTAAAACAATCAATATAGAAAGGGAAAACTAAATGATTTCTTTTGAAGAATTTATTTTAATCATTAATTATCTCAATCCAGGAATGTGTGGACCCAGTGTGCAAAATGTGTTATGCACACAGGTGCTGAAGTAGTAAAGGTGCCAAAGATTTCAGTTGAGGAGCAAATATTTACACAACAATTAAAAAAAATTCTTTTATTTAATTAAACTAAAATTCATTACATTTCCTTGATGTCTGAATTATGTTTTGTAGACATATTTTTTATAGATATTTAATTATTTTTTTATTGTTTATGTAGTTTTATTTGTTTTCTGAGTGTCTTATAAGTGACTTAGATGTACACTTGTCTAATCTTTCAATAAATAGAGACACAACTCATGTAGTTCTAAACAATGAAAATTATCATAATTCGTATGGCTGAAAACATGCAACATCTCACTGTAGTAGTGATAAAGCATTGTTCTCACAGAGGATAAATTCCATCTTTTTTTTCTTTTTTTTTCTTATTTTACAAATTGTGTCATAAATAAGAATGAATATGTTTATTTGGAAATCCTGATGGGGGGGAAAAAAAAATTACATTACAATTAAACTTATTTCTCTTACATTTTGTCAAATTTTCTGAAACTTGCATTAAATTTGGGCAAAAAGCCCTGTATGATATAAACAAAAAATGTACAAGAATTTTTTAACTTTTTAGAAGAATCGATATACGTCCATAAATATATGTTCTGTTTGTTTACAAATGACTACACATATTTTACATTATCTGTATACTTGTAATCTATAAAAACAGATCATTTTGTGCATTTTATTTTACAGCGTGATCCCAAACATTATTATTTTTCTTTGATTTTCTTTTGAATCTCAAATTATCCTTCTTATCAAATCACCATTAAAAAATGTGAAGTGGAAAGTATTCTTCAGATTTCTGAAGTTGTAAAAAAAATAAGATGCATATATTTTTAAATATTTGATAAAAATGTCTAAAATTGAAATTGGCTGTGATTAATGACCATATAGTGCAGATACTTCACTTTATCTTATTCCAAAAGCATTATAGATAGAATAAAACAAGACCATTTTTAAAAGGAGGATTTCTTTATCAATTGCATCTGTCCAGCTTTCTTGACATTGAAAGATTGTATGTAGAGGAAAAGTTTCAGTTCGTAATCATTCCTATATTTTTATTGAGAGAGCATTATTTGCACATTTCCTAGTTCTATGTGTATATATGTGCATTTATGGATTCCACAATTCACTTATTTATTTATTTATTTGGAAAAAGGGGGGGGGGATATAAAGGATGTCAACTGAAATTTTGCATACAGATGCTGGATGGTGCCAATGTCTCGATTAAAAAAATAATAATAATAATAATAGGCTACATAAACTCAAAAAATAAAACATATGAAAAAAAATGCCACTAAATTTAAATGAAAAAAAAATAATAGAACTTTAGAAAGTATTTTAAAAAATTGAGATTTTGTAATATGTAATTTTAGTATTGGTTTTAATGTTAGTGGGACATCATATAACTTAAAAATTAAATTTGGTTTTATATACCTAGTTGTATCACATTAATAATACAGATTCAAGTTTTCAAAAATTTCAGAAATATTTATTAGTTGTGGTCTAATGTATGGGTTGAACTGATTCAAAGATTTTTTTATATAAGTATATTTTTTAAAAATTTGCTAATAAATTTAATTCTTGACATTCATTTAAATTAAATTTTATAAACTTTACAAGGTAATATAAAATTTTTGTGAATATATATAAATATTTACAGATTTTTTTTTTGCTTTCTTTCAGATTATGTGAAGTCTAAATTCCCTACTGTGGAGGAAAGTGCATTGAAGACATCAATGCGCCAGAAACTTAAATATGTTTCTACAAAAACAAATGGTGTGCAGTATAGAAAAACTGTACAAAATACAACACCTGCAACAACACCGGCAAATGTAGAATTGATCTCAGAGATTGAGTTTGAACCTATTATTGAATCTGTCGATTCTTTTTTTGAGCCAATTGTTGGTAATGTAAAAAAAGAAACTTGTGTATAATATCTGTAAATAAATAGGATTTATTTTGCAGTGAGATATTTTATTTAATATAATTAAAAAAAAAAATTCACACAAAGATCATTTTTTCACATTTATCTTCTCTAACTAGCTTTTATGGAATTATAAGCATCAAAATTGTAGGGAAATAACATACTATGTCAATTTCATGTTTTTACACCAAGAGTGTTTAAAAACATTTCTGCATTATGTAAATAATTTTAAAGGTTCTGAATCATTATTTAAGAGAAAGGACGAAAACTGTAATATAATTATGCCTGGATGAATGATTCTTTGTGTGAGCAATATTCATCTATGTTAAAAAAAAAAAAAAAAAAAAAAAAAAAAAAATCAAATTAATTTATTTTTTACAAATAAGCTGTTGTTTTTGTTAAACTGTGTTTGACAGGTTTTGCAGATTTATTCTGATTATTTACTTGTACTTTGCATGTGCAATAATGTTGCTTATAGTGATTTCCAAACCAAATATTTGAAAAAAAAAATGTTTTTTAATGTAAATTATTTTAATAGATTTTCAAAGACATGTGTGATAAATGTGTGTGTGTGTGTGTGTGGGGGGGGGGTATTGATAATTTGATTCGACTGAAAGTAATTGCTATTTTTGTATCACATGCCATACTCAATTTTCACTAACTCACATTGTCTAAATATAATATTTGTGATGTCATAAATCCATTTTTTTTCAGTTATTTTTTTCAGTAATTTACTTAATAAATACTAAATATATTTTGATACATATATTTATTGTCTCTAGAAAATTCTTTTGATACTTTTTTTTTTTTAAATAAGAGACCGGATTTTATTCTACAATTATGAAAATAAATGCTTGTATTTATTGTTGTTTTTACCTTCAGATTTCCTTTAAAAAACTAAATTATCATGTTGCTTATGATATTAATAGAGCTGCTGTATTTTTACTTAAATGATCGATTGTACCTTATCTGTACCATATGATTTCTTTCTTAAAATACTATAGATTATATTATATCAGAGGTGTCAAGTTTCAATAAAAGTTACCCGTAATGAGTTCAGGAAGGGGGGGGGGGGTATTAGCTTTTTTGGAGTTTTTTTATGATAATTGCATGTTTTTTGCGATCTCTTAACAAAACCTACTTGTTTTTCATGTTCTCTTGACAAAGTTTGCACATTTTTTGCGATCTTTTGACAAAATGTGTACATTTATTGCGACCTTGTGATAGTTTGCACATTCATTGCAATCTTATGATAAAATTTGTCATTTTTCCTATCTTTTGATTGAGTTCTTGCTTTTACGTGATCTTTTAACTAAATTTGGGCGTTTTTCATGATCTTTTAAGAAAATTTGCACATTTTTCATTTTTTGGAAAAATTTGCATTTTTTTCGACTATATATGCACATTTTTTGTGATGTTTGACTATATTTGCACGTTTTTCATGATCTTGTGACAAAATTTGACACTTTTTTCAGATCTTTTGATTAAATTCTAGCTTTTATGCAAACCTTTGGTGAAATTCACATGTTTTACACGAGCCTTGTATGAAATTAGTGTTTTTTACTTGAGCCTTGGATGAAATTAGTGTTTTTTACTCGAGCCTTGGATGAAATTTGTGTTTTTTACACAATCTTTGTGACTGATTGCACACTTTTCTGTGATCTTTTGACTAAATTTGTGCTTTTTTCCGGAATCTTTGATAAAATTTGAGATTTTTTTTCACCATAATTTTTATCTGATGCACATAACACCATAATTTTTTGTACCCATAGTAATTATGGGTAAATCGTACCTCTTGCACCTCTGATATGTAAATGCCATAAGATTTTTTTTGAAAACACCATAGCTTGTGACCTAAAAATTCCATAAAATTTCCTTAAAAAATGTCTTAGATTGTACCATACAAATGCCATTGATTGTACCATACAAATGCCATAAGATTTCTTTCCATAATGCCATAAGATTTCACCCCAAAACTCCTTAAATGTTTACCATACAGTGCCATAAAAATTACCATATACTTAATGTTTATATGGTTTTCCATAGGATATTTTTTACCATAGGCAAAAATCCATAAGATTGCTCTTATGGTTTTTTTTTTTTATGGTAATTCTATGTCATTTTTTGCTAAGGGTTACGTCATTTTCAATCTTCAAATGCTACTAAAACTATGCTAAGAAAGATATTCATAAAGTAAATTGCCTTTTTTAAAAGTAAGCTTTTTCAAAACCGTTACTCCTTTATGACTAATAAAACAAAATTTTCCCGTCAATTCACAATTTTTATTACTTGTTTTTCATGCAGTAAAAATATATATATTTATACAAAACATGGATCATGTAAAACAAACATAATATAGACGATTAAATAATAATTTTAAAATATCTGCTACTTGAAAAAAAATTAAAAATTTTGAGATACATTTGCAAGTTTTTTTTATATGTACATTCATTTATAGAATATAAAGATCATTTTGCTATTAGCTTTTTACCTTATACAGTATCACTTAGATTAAGCATTTATTTATTTCACTTTATTTATTAGAAATCGGAGCTCATTGTTTTTCAGAAAACTTGACTTTGTACTTGAGAAAATAACACCGGGAGAGAGGCAGTATCACTGTCTGTACACACAGTATAAATATATTACTTTGAAAATATTTGCCAACGCTAAATGTCGATACAATGTAAAAAGAAAAAAAATCATTTTTATATAAAGCGGTTGTTTAACCGTAATTCATACACATTGTGTTATGTTAAAAGTTTGCGGCAAACTGTCCAGTCAACAGGACCTGATTACCGCACAGGCCAATTAGGCCGTGCCCATGGGTCCACTTTAATAAAATGATTTTTTTTAATCTTAAGTTTTCTGCAGAAAAAGATTAAAAAAGTTTAAGAAAAAAAAGTTTTCTGCAATTATTTTCTCAATAAATAAATAAATAAATAAATGATTCCTTTCTTGAAATTAATTACATCATGCGTACAGTTATTTCTATTAAAATTAACCACATACCTACTGCCATGATTTGTCTGTACGTCATAGGGGCAATCGCGATTTGCGCATACCAGTACGGGCATCCATATTCCAATCATGATTTATTATTCTCACCAGTAATTTTTTAGTGTAAATTTTACATTATTTAATCCGAGGATTTTTCTGGTTTGATTTGGCAAAAATTCCTGTTTTGAAAAACTAGTGGTAAAAAATTAAACATTCTGTAAAAGACATGAAAAAAAAGGTATTATTTGAAAGTTTTTTCAAAAATATTGATCAATTAAATTGCTAAATGGGTCATTCCATGTCAAATCAACCAAAAAAATTCAATATTCAACCTGACCATTTCCGATTTCAATGAAACTGCTAGGGATCATTCTCTATGATGATATAAATAAGAGCATGTTTTTATTTTTTGTTTATCGCTTTAAATTTTTATACAATTAATTATTTAAATTTTGAAAAATCATCAATTTTGACTTGCATAAATATTTTCAATTTTGAATTTCTCAAGCTCTATCAAACATAGAAAATTTTATGACCACTCATTTCAAAGAAGATTTTATAAGGTTTAATTTGATATGCAAGTTGACTATATATAATTAAAATAAATAAAATTTTAAATTTTTTAAAATTTAAAATTTAAAAAATTTTTAGATAGTCATTTTTAAAAATTTTTAAAAAATTGTATGTTTGTTGTAATATTATAAGCCTTAAATTCTGAAATTTTTAGAGTGGGATCTGAATGGGATCAGGAGTTATGAAATAAAAGCTGAAAATTACCATACAAATCATAAATAAATAACGCAATAGACAGAATTAAATTGCTATTCTAACGGTAATTTTTGCTTTTATTTAATAACTCCTGATCCCATTGAGATCCCACTCTAAAAATTTCAGAATTTAAAGCTTATAATATTACAACAAACATACAATTTTTTCAAAATTTTTAAAAATAACTATTTAAAAAATTTTCAAATTTTAAATTTTAAAAATTTTTAAATTTTATTTATTTTAACTATACATAGTCTACTTGCATATCAAATTAAACCTTATAAACTCCTCTTTGAAATGAGTGGTCATAAAATTTTCTATGTTAGATAGAACTTGAGAAATTCAAAATTGAAATTATTTATGCAAGTCAAAAAGTGATGATTTTTCAAAATTTAAATAATTAATTGTATAAAAATTTAAAGCGATAAACAAAAAATAAAAATATGCTCTAATTTATATCATCGTAGAGAATGATCCCTAGCAGTTTCGTTGAAATCGGAAAGGGTCAGGTTGAGTCATTGGTTGATTTGGCATGGAATGACCCAAATTTGGAAATGCAAACCATCTAAAACTGTTTTTTCTTTTATTTATTTTGTTCATTTCTACATTTAAATATAAATACATTTTTTGTTCAATTCCTCACCAAAAGTTCAATTCCTCGTTCATTTTCGTCAAAAGTTATATTTTATTGCAAGCATAATTTTTTCATCATTCAAAACCATTCGATATTATCACAGAAAGATTAAAGATTTAAAAATCTGCTAAAAATATTGGAAAATAACAGTAAGTTTACACAAGTTTAATATATTTGCAAACTCATTCCAAAATGCACTCTTTCACGGAGTCATAAACATACCACTTTATTGTTAGCTTGTTTTTCCACCCAATATATCTTGGAGAAAGTGTTTTTCCTTCTCGGGCTTTACTTATCCGAAATCGATGATTGTTGGTGTTTTATTGTTGAGAGACCAATCAAGGTATATGAATTCCTGCTGTGTTCTCTATTGGATTTTTATAGAAATTGTTTTAATACAGCAGTAAGAGAGAAAATATCAGTACGCATATTTTTATTTTTAACATCATCTTGTATGTTTGAAATGAAAAAAATATATTTATTAATAATTTTCTAGCGCAAGTTTATTACGATTAAAAATTTCGAAAGAACAAAGCCTTTTTAGTTAATTAAAATTCCGTTAAAAATCTATACGAATTCATTGTAGTATTTCCTGTTTTAACTAAAAATGCACGTGTTTAATTAAAATTTAATATATATATATATATATATATATATATATATATATATTTATTTATTTATTTATTTATTTATTTTTTTTTTTTTTAAGTAGGACATACCTTAAGCGAAGAAAAGCGCAGAAATATAATTCTACAGACTAAAATAAATTCACAATTCCTTTCCTGAAATTAATTACACCATAAGTACAATTAATTTTATTAAAATGAATCACATAAATATGGAAATATGGACAATCTAAATCTGCTTTTTTTCGCACTTAAGTATAGATAAATTTTCATTATAGTAAGCAGTATTTAAATATAGATAAATTTTCATTTTAAGTACATAAAAGTTTTATTCTAATGCAAGCATAATTTTTTCATCATTCAAAACCACAATAATATCACATGAAAATTTAAAAATCGACTAAAAAAATTGGAAAATAACAGTAAATTTACACACGTTTAATTATATTTGCAAACGTATTCCAAAATGCACTCTTTCACGGACTCATACCACTTTACTGTTGGCTTGTTTTTCCTCCCAATATACCTTGGAGAAAGTGTTTTTCCTTCTCTGGCTTTACTTATCCGAAATACAGTCGGCTCTCGTTAATTCGAACTCGTCGGGACCACAAGAAATATTCGAATTATCCGAAGTTCGAATTATGAAAAATATGAAATGAAAACATGCTTAATATTGCAAATTACAAAGGAATTAATGTTATATTGTTTTTTATTTATTTCGCCTGCTATCATTAGAATATGACTTAATATTAAATTAGAATGTATAAATACATAAACTAATTAAAATATTAGAAACAAGCACAATGGAAGAAAAATTTAAAGCGTCACCGATGGACAGACGGGACAGTAAGAAAGTAGATATCAAATGCTTGGATTATATGTATACTCGTTCGAAACTTTTACAAAAATGAAACTAAAAAAGTTATTCAAATGATCTGAAATCCGTGAGAAAGAAAATTAAATTAAAAAATTGGAATTCTAGTTAGTTCGAATTAAACGAAGTCAAGAGAAAATGTGTTCGAATTAATGAAAATTTTTAACGTTATTCTACCATTGAAAATTTCGGGACTTCCTGTTTAGTTCGAATTAAGGGAAGATTCGAATTATCCGATTTCGAATTAACGAGAGTCGACTGTAGATGATTGTTGGTGTTTTTATTGCTCAGCGACAAATGAAAGTCTATGAATTCCTGCTGTGTCTTCCATTGGAATTTTATAGAAATTGTTACAGTATAACAGGAAGAGAGAAAATATGAGCTCGCATATTTTTTTTTTTTTTTTTGCAGAATATTTTTTAACATCCTACTGCGTATTTGGGAAAAAAAAAAATCAATATTTGTCTAGCGTAAGCTTATTACGATTGAAAGTTTCGAAAGACTAATTTGTTAATTAAAATTCTATTAAAAATCTATATGAATTCATAATAGTGTTCCCTGTTTAAACTAAAAATGATTATGCTTGTTAAAAATTTAATATTTTTCAAAAAAAAAAAAAAAAAAAAAAAACATAACTACATAATTTCAATAAAACATACCTTAAGCGAAGAAAAGCATAGAAATAACATTTTAAAGAAGATATTAAATTCACAATCCCTTTCCTGACATCAAATGCACCATATGTAAAATTATTTCTAATAATAAAATTAGCCAGATAAATATGGAAATGTTGACAATACTAAAACTGCTTTTCTTCACATTTAGGATAATTTTTCCCTTCAATTCCGAAAAATTTTATTCTAATGCAAGCATAATTTTTTCATCATTCAAAACCATTCAATAATATCACAAGAAGACTTAAAAATCTGCAAAAAATATTGGAAAACAACAGTAAGTTTACACACGTTTAATATATTTACAAACCCATTCCAAAATGCACTCTTTCACGGACTCATGAACATACCACTTTATTGTTAGCTTGTTTTTCCACCCAATATACCTTGGAGAAAGTGTTTTCTCTTCTCGGGCTTTACTTATCCGAAATCGATGATTGATGGCTTTTTTATTGCCGAACGGCAAATCAGGACCTATGAATTCCTGCTCTGTTTTCCATTGGATTTTTATGGAAATTTTTTCTAGGTGCAGTATAACAGGAAGCGAGAAAGTATCAGATCGCGTGTTTTCATTATTTTCTGAGTATTTTTAGCATCCTCTTGCGTATTTTAAAAAATATATATTATTACTTTTACAGTGCAACCTCATTACGAAAAAGCTTAGACGAGAGTAAAGCCCTGTTCAGGTACTTCTAAATCTTTATATAAATACATACCACCTGTAATCACTGTCTGGCTTGTCCGTCTGTTCACATATAACGGCACAAAATCTATCCAACCGAATGGTTTGAAATTTAATATGTTACGTGGTAATATGTCGAGTTATTTCAAATTTTCTAACAATCGAAACAAAACTTAAAAAAAGATAATAATGAAAGTTTTCTTCATTATATTAAAACCTATCATGCATAATTAATTTAATGATATGTAATAATATGTAATGATTCTAGGATGACATGACGATATTCATGCATTTTTACATAAGAGTGTAATAATTATAACACCAACCGTCTGAATACTTATAAAACTATTTATAGTATAAACGCACCTAATTTCCCACGTTTGACGTACAATTTCAGTCTTTTTCTTTATACCTATTTCTCTGACTGCTTCTATGTTAAGCAAAATTCTTATTTTCCTAGGATATTAAGACCTATCTACTTAGGTATCTAACTGGCTGATTGTACATCTAGTAAAGTCTCGTTTGTATATTTGATGAAAATGGTCATCGTGTTACAAAACCTGTATGTGTTGTATAAGAGATGTCACATTCTGGCGCTTGGCGCACGGAGCCTTTCTGCGGATGCTTTAATTGCTTCATTATTTGTATATTCGCGTATGCGAACTAGCTATCAATGAATTGAAAAAATACCGATTTTTGTGTGAAGAAGTGAACTCAAGAAAACAAATGTTAAACAAAACAAAAAATAAAAAAATGAAAAATAAAACATCGATAATCAGCTATCCTAACATTTGCGCCAAGGCAGTCAGAACTGGTGGCAGCGACGAGGTGCAAGGTAGCCTGTGTTACAAGATAGAGACTATCCTTCAAGTTGTAATTTTAGGTACATAGTTAGGTACATAGAGCAATCCAACTCCTCACCTCCCCCCCCCCCCCTGAAACTCTGCGCTCTTGGATGATCGGTCTTCAGAATAGCAAGACCCGTGCTGTAAAGGATCGAGTCGCAATATTCAGAATTCGTTCCTCCGAGCCTTTTTTTTTAACGAGCAGAAAAAGAAACATTCGCTTTAGAATGTTATTTTAAATATGGGATATATTTTGGTTTCAGAGGCTTATGGGAATAAAAGAACATTTTTCCGGAATCGTTAACAATTCCGAAAAAAAAAATGTTATTTTATTTATTATTATTACTATTATTAGCAAAGTTATGCTACACTGCAAAAAAATAACTGTTGATTTTACAGTATAATATTGACAGCTGGGGCGCCAGTTTATAACTGTAAAATTTATAGTAATAAACAGTAAAATTATCAAGTAATATACTGTTAAATTCATTTATACGATGGTATATTATTGCTTAATTTACAGTATAAACTGACGTCACAGCTGCCAATATTATACTGCTAAATCAACAATTATTTTTCGCAGTGCCGATCCAGATTCCTTCCTCTTTTCTACATCGCTATTTCGAGCAAAATCGGTTATCTACGGAAAGAAGTAAGACTAATATATAGAATTGCATTAGCTTTATATTCCAGTACAAATAAAAAGTAATAATTCACAGTTATTTTGATTCGTCTGCAAATATAGTTTTTTCATTGGAAAGTATTCAACATATGACAAAAAGTTTCGAAGATATTGAAAAATATCAAAAAGTTTTAACACAATTTAATGCATTTACAAACCAATTCAAGAATATATTTTTCAACAGTCTCACAAAATATACTGTATTGCTATTAAATTGTTTTCCACCTTATATCTACCCGAATGAGTTTTTTTCCCTTTCTCTGGCTTTATTTATATGAAATCTATGTTTGTTTCTGTATTTCTTTTTCGGCCACATATCAAGGATCATAAAATCTTGATGGGCTTACATTTGGATTTTTGTAGTCCAAGGAAAAACAAATCAAGAATACATAGACTATTTCTGAGTAAATATAGTTCTTTTTTTCTTTTGAAAATCACAAGACTTCAGAAAACATTGAAAAAATCATAGAGCTTAAATATGATTTAATGTATTTGCAAGTCCATTTATGAATATATATTCTTCAATAACCTCGTAAGCATACTGTGTTATTGCTAGCTTGTTTTTCCGTCCCATATTCTTCAGATTGAGTTCTTTTCCTCTCTCTGGCTTTGCTTTATCTGAAATCGATGCTTGTCGGCGTATTTATTTCTAGACCACATATCAAGGACAATAAATTCTTGATGTACTTACATTCGGTTTTTTTCTGAAGTCTGGTTACCGAGGCAAACCAAAACAAGAGTATGTAGAGTATTTCTGAACAAGTGTAAGTCATTTTCGCTGTAAATCATTAAATTTATCGCGAAAAGTTTCGAAAACATTAATGCATTTACAAACCCCTTCAAGAATATACTTCTTCAAAAGCCTCTTAAACATGCTGTGCTAGCTCTCTCTCTCTCTCTCTTTTTTTCACCCAATATTAATATTATTTTCCACTTTCTGGCTTTGATATCAAAAATCGATGCTTTTCCGCCTGTTTATTTTTCGAGAACATATCATGGCTTATAAATTCGTAATGTGGTTACATTTGGATTTCTCTTTAGTTTTTTCATAGGGAGTCATTGAATCTATCACAAAAAGCTTCGAAAATAATGGAGGTATAAAAAAAAGCTTAAGAATATTTAATGCATTTAATTCCCTCTTCAAAAATACCTTTTTGAATGTTTTACTTACATGAAATTGATGGTTGTCGGCGTAATTATTTTTTGACCGCATATCAAGGACTATAAATTCTTGATGTACTTGCATTTGGATTTTTCTGGAAACTTTTAACCAAGGCAAACCTAAACAAAAGTATATAGAGTATTTCTAACTAAGCAAGTGTAGTTCTTTCTGCTGGAAAGCATTGAATTTATCACAAAAAGTTTCGAAAACATTAAAAGTATCAGAAAGCTTAAATATGATTAATGCATTTACAAATCTTTTTTTAAGAATATACGTCTTCAAAAGCGTCATAAACATAACTGTACTGGCTTATTTTTCCATCCAATGTGAGTTTTTCCCTATTCTCTGGCATTGTTTATCCGAAATCAGTGTTTTCTTGTTTTTTGATTTTTTGAGCATGTATCATGGACTATAAATTCTTAATGTGCTTACATTTGGATTTTTATTTAATTTTTTCATTGGGAATCATAAATTTATTACGAAAACCTTCGAAAATAATGAGAATAAAAAAAGTTTAATACTATTAAATGCATTTACAACCCCTTTCAAAAATGTATTCTTGAATAGCGTCATAAACATACCGTGTTACTGTTAGCTTGTTTTTACTCCCAATAACCTTCAGAGTGAGCATTTTTTTTTCCTCTCTCTCTTTCTGGCTTTACTTGTGTGAAATCGATGGTTATCGGCGTAATTTATTTTTTTGACCATATATCAAGGATTATAAATTCTTGATGTACTTTCATTTGGATTTTTCTGGGGTCTTGTAACAAATAAAAATAATAATAATAAATAAAAATAAAATAATAATAATAAAGTAACAGTACGTCGAGTATTCTTAAGCACGTGTAGTTCTTTCCGCTGAAAATCATTAAATTTATCACAAAAAGTTTCGAATACATTAAAAGTATCAGAAAGCTTGAATATGATTTAATGCATATACAAATCTTTTTAAGAATATACTTCTTCAAAAGCCTCATAAGCATACTGTACTAGCTTGTTTTTTAACCCAATATCATTCAAAGTGAGTTCTTTTCCCTTCTCCGGGTTTGCTTATTTAAAATCAATGCAATTCGTTTTTTTTTTTTTTTTTTTTTTTTTTTTTTTTTTTTTTTTTTTTAAGGACATACCATGGGTAATAAATTCTTAATGTACTTACATTTGGATTTTTCGTTACCTTTTTCATTGGAAATCAATGAATTTATCACAAAAAGTTTCAAAAATATTGAAAACACAGACATATATATATATATATAATATTACGATTTAATGCATTTACATACCCCTTCGAGAATGCATTCTTCCCCATAAACTTTACTGTTAGCTTGTTCTTCCGCCCAATATGCTTCAGAGTGAGCATTTTTTTTCTCCCTCATTTACGTGAAATCGATGGTTGTCAGCTTATTTATTTCTCAACCACATATTAAGGATTATAAATTCTTGATGTGCTTACATTTGGATTTTCCTGGAATCTTGTAATAAAAGAAAACAAAAGAAGGAGTATATAGAATATTTCTAGGCGTATTGTTATCACTTGATCTCTTAATACTTACTTTGATTTTTTTTTTTTTTTTTTTTGTAACCAAACATTTATTAATTCTTTGCCCCCCCCCTTTTTTTTAACGATTAACAAATAAAAAAAGAAAAAAGCGGTATTTCTTATTTATTTGAATGTCAATGTTGGGCATCTTCTTTATTCTTACCGACGTACACGTGAATATATAACAACTATCAATCTACCTATTTATTTATATTTGTAATAGTGCTTCTTATCCATAAGTCAAATTTTACTTTTATAGCATACTTGGAAATAAGTAAGTTGTTATTTTCTAATAAATTCATTTGTAAATTTTGACGTAAGTTCATTATTTCAAACAGAATTGCTCCGTGCCGGTAAGAGTTAAAGTAATGAATATGAAAATGAAATTACTAATTTTCGTTGAGCGATGTCTTGTTAATATAGACCGTTGTTAGCGTTTCTAATAATACAATGCAGTTAAAAGATTTGAGTGTTTCCTGGTATATAAGGACTTTCATGAAACAGCAAAAAAACTATAATTAATGCCTTCTTTTTACATATGACATCATTATTTAAATCTAAGTTTCACTGTATTATTCCATTTTGCTTCAAATTTTCACTCGAGAAATTGAAATTTCTTCTAAGGAGTGAGATTGACTCTTTGTAATAAAATATTAAAACTTTATGCATTTGCTCGTTATAAGCTCCATAAACGTGACGAGTTTCACTGGATCAATATTTCGATTGAGTATATTTTGAAGTTTCAACCTTTTATTATTAAAAATTTGTTCAATTCAGCATTATCTTCTTCATTAAACATTTTCTATTCCTGCAGGTAATTTAACACGCAAATCAAGGAAGTCGACGGTTTATTATCTTTATTTCCATTATAAAGTTAGAAAAGGAAAAAGACATTAATCTTTTCGATAGAGTTGCAAAAAGTCGGTTTATTCCCGGGTTTATTTTCAATAGACCAGGTTTATTCCCAGGTTTATTCCCAAAAATCGAATTATTCCAAAAAATCCCGGGTTTTTTACAGGTTTATTCCTAAAAACCCGGTTTATTCCCGGGTTTAAACCGGGTTTTTTCTACCATTTGCAACGCTACTTTTCGAGGGCGGTATCTTAAAAAAAAAAAAAGATACCCAATTCTTATTACTGTTACTCAGAATATTTAATTAAAGTTTTCCTTTTATAACATACTTGAAAATAGGCAAATTCTTATTTTCTAATAAATTCGTTTATAAATTCTGGCATAAGTTAATTATTTTACTCCGTGTTAATTATTTTACTCCTTGTTAATTATTTTACTCAGATTTACTTCGTGCTCGTAAGGAATAAAGTAAAGCTTTCTTAGCCTTATAAAGTAAATAAATATAATAAACTGTCGACATCCTTGATTTGCGTGTTAAGTTACCTGCAACAATAGAAAATTTTTAATGAAGGAGATAATGCTGAATCGAACGCATTTTTAATAATAAAATGTTAAAATGGTTGGTGAATAAAATAAAGAAAATAATAAAGAAGATAAAAAAAAATAAAGAAGTTGGGAAGGGGGAGGGGGGGTTGAAACAAATGCGGGGTGCTATCGGAAAATTCCCGTACTCGATGGAAAAACAAGTTCTGTTTAAACTTACATAACTTTGGCTGCCATCTACTTCAAACTAGCCACTTTGTAAAGATATTCACGATTCTGTCGCGTTTTCCACTCCCCTGAAACATTCCTGAAATCATTCTCTCGAAAGTTCCATGGATCGCCTGCGATTCTCGCTGAATGTTGGACACAAATGCAAATCATCGTCCTTTCAGTTTCAGTTACAAGTTTTGGAATAACGTAAAGGCACAGGAAGTTAGGTCAGGTGAATAGTGTGCGGTAGGAAACAACAACCATGTGTAATGAGCTAAAAACTGTGTTGTCTTTGCAAATCGTTTGTCAAGAGTGTTGGAACAAACTTTATAACAATGCTTTGCATATTGGAATTCTCCGTCGAAATTTCTTGGCTCTATGACCTATAACCGATAACCATAACTCCATAACCGATTATAATTTCATCTGCAAGTTCTTTGATAGTTAGTTGATAATCTCCTAGTATGAGTTTTTCAATTTGTTTCACATTTTTATCTGTTTTGTTGGTGCTTAGTTCACTCTGAAAGCTTGTCATCTTCAATGAATGACGGCCCGCCTTGAAACGCGAGTGTTAATCAGAAATCTTTGTACAATTTAAAACATCATCTCTAAAAGACGTACTAAGCATTGCAAGAGTTTTGGTTGATTTTTTTTAAGCTTCAAACAAAATTTGATCACACATAATCACTAATCGAAAACATGAAATCGAAGAAAAAGGTGTAACAATAAATGGCGTGCTCACACATTGAAATCAAGCAGTGACATGAATAGAGCAGTGTTTGAGGATTATGATATTGGCCTAGTTTTACGTCTACATTCACTGAGACTGTCACATTAATACCAGCTCGGGAATTTTCCGATATTACCTTGTATTAGTAACAGACAAGAAGAAAAAATTAAAAAAGAAACGCACCCAAGGGAATATTCCCAGTAAAAAATTTCAAATTAAATTGAATGCGAAAATAGAGAAGGACAATTTTAAAGAATCTAATAAATCAAAACTTTTTTGGAATTAGTTATATCATATATCTTTTTCATGTAGAATTATATATATGAAGTAAAGAGGATCTCAGTATTCATTCAAGTTGAGATAAAATATTTCATTCAATTCCTTCTTAGTT
Source organism: Maratus speculifer (assembly GCA_964019185.1). Classification (NCBI taxonomy): domain Eukaryota; kingdom Metazoa; phylum Arthropoda; class Arachnida; order Araneae; family Salticidae; genus Maratus; species Maratus speculifer. Next base: position 105,900,452 of record OZ025303.1, read on the forward strand.
CATTTACCTGATTTTTCATTGAAAATAATTGTATAAGAGATGCTTTCGAAAGTTTGTTAAAAGTATGGAAAGTATCTGCTAGCTTACATAGATTTAATATGTTTCAAATCCATTCAAGAATTCGCTTTTTAATATATATACCCATAAACATACTACTTTACAAAAAAAAAAAAATTTCGTACTACATTCTTTCGAGTGATTATTTTTCTTCTCTGCTTTTACTTATCCGAAATCAATGCTTGTCGCCATTTTCATTTCATAACGGAGGGATGGGATTCACATCTTCACATAAATTTAAAATATTTACAAATTCGTTCAAAAGTGCCTTCTTTTACATCTTCATAAGCATATTAATTTATTGTCAACTCGTTTTTCCACCCAATATACCTTGGAGAAACCATTTCCCTACACCACTTCCCCACACCATCCACCACGCTTTATTTATCCGAAATCGATGCTTGTCGGCTTTTCTACTTCTACATTCCGACCAAACATCAAGAGCTCTAACATTCTAATGTATTCACAATTGGATTTTTTTGTCATATCATTACCTATATATGAACATATATAAGAAGTAGCAACAAACAGAAATTCTCCTCGGATTTTTGTAATTTGTTAGATATCAGTAACATCGTCTTGCATCCCTTAAGCTTGTCCTCAAATCCAATCTGGTTACTTTCTGGGGAATTTTCAATAAATATTTGTTGGGAAACATATCTTATTGGCAGGTGCTCTTATCAAAAAACTATATAATCTAATTGTTTTTGTTCTGTTTTTTGTAATAACAGAAGATATTTCAGAAAAAGCTATCAAAATTGGCGTTTTAGGTAAATTTTCAAACACAATAGCGAAATGAATGAAAACAAAACACTTGCCATGCTAAGAAAACAATCGCTTATAACTAAAAATATATTTAATTTATTGAAAAATGGAAAAAATTGTTTGATTAAAAATCACTTCAACAGTCACGCTTGCGTGTATCATTTTTTTTATATTAAAAAAATTAAACAGAAAATATGAGGCGTTGAAAACTATAGTTAGGATTGCGAAAAATGAGTTCGAAGTATCAAAGCACAGTATGTCATGGCACCTATTCACTGCATAATGAATTTTATTAATTTCAGAACTATTTAAGTGATACAGGAAGTGTAATAGAGTATTTAATATATCAATCTGCCAGTGCAAAAGTTAATCAAATGGCTGGGTCACTCTGGCATAACATAGGTGAGATGGGGGCACATGTGATCGACTCACATAAATATAACCTTTTCTGATAATTGTATTAATTTCTATTAAAAAAACTACTTTATATAGTAAATAATTCTTTTTTTTACATATGGTAATTTTTAAAAATCACCTTTATAATTCTTCTTATTTTTTAAAATAGTTTTATAAATTCAAAAAAAAAAAAAAAAAAAAAAAAAAAAAAAAAAAAAAAAAATGTTCACATGTGCCCTATTACAGGGAAAAATATCCTTTCACACGCTTTTTATTCTGTTATTTGTTCATCTTCATAATCATTAGTTATAGTATGTATTAAATTCACTGTAAAGAAAAATATTATGTATGAATTTCTCGTTTCTGGATGATATCTTTAAGTACAAGATAATTAAATGAAAATAAGTAGACTGGTAAAAAGGAGAATTAGGTGATTAATTATTGCTGCGATAAAATAAAAATAAAGTAGTACATTAAAAATAAATAAATAAAACGTTTAAATTTTGCTTAGGGATTTTTCTTTAGGGGAGATTTTAGGGAGGGGCATATTTAATGGAAATCTGCTAAAATACGAAAGATTCTCACCCCTGTATTTGCCTTATTTTCTTCTAAATTAATGATAAGGAAGGGTTTTTTTATTATTAAAAAATGTCTAGATTGTCAGCCACACTCAAATTTAACTTTTTCTTTTTTTGCTTTTAAAAGAGAAGAGGGGATGCTTACAAGCGGTATTTTATGGTAGTAATCCATTTAAAAATTTTTACTTTCTTAAGATATTACTGATCTTTATTCAAAGCAATATACACTCATTCAAAATATCATACACATCGCTGTTATATATCGCTTTTTAGGTGCGTTCGTAATTATGTAAATATGTAACACCTATTGTTGTCGCTCAGTCCGTCCGTCTGTCCGTCTATCTGTCCGTCTGTCTGTCTGTCCGTCTGTCCGTCCGCATGTAAGAACGCAAAAACTACCCAACCGAATCGTTTGAAATTTAAAATACATAATTATTACATAATTTTGTCGAGTCATTTCAAATTTTATGAAATTCGGATGGATAGATCAATTAAAGGGACAATCAAAAGGATTCCGTTACATTACGGTCAATGGGGAAAAAAGTTTCAAATGCATTTTAATCGTTTGAAATTTAAAACGTATATTTATTACATAACTTTGTCGAGTCATTTCAAATTTTATGAAAATCGTATGGATAGATCAATTACAGCGACAATCAAAAGGATTCCGTTACATTACGGTCAATGGGGAAAAAAGTTTCAAATGCATTTTAATCGTTTGAAATTTAAAACGTATATTTATTATATAATTTTGTCGAGTCATTTCAAATGTTATGAAAATCGGATGAATTGTTAAATTACAGGGACAATCAAAAGTATTTCGTTACATTACGGTCAATGGGGAAAAAAGTTTCAAATGCATTTTAATGGTGTTACACTCATTTGAATATAACAGAATTGACATGAATCTATAAAATATGTACTAAAAATACATTTCGTATAATCTGTGATGCAAAGAATATTTATTATTAAATTACAGGGCCACACAAAATGTATTCCACTAAATAATGTTACACGGGGAAACATTGTTTGGGGGGTGTTTTAATAATATTAAACTACTTCACATTTTATGAATAAGATATACGTTAATGAAGTATAATAAAAATTACTCCCTGCATATTTACAGGAACACAAAGATTTCGACCACTATACTGTATCCAAAGTACGCTCTACTATATCAGCAAGATCTGAATATTTTAAAACTTCGTTATCAACGAACGCACCTCATTTGCTACGCTTTACATGCAATTTACAACTTGTTTATAAAGATGGTTGCTTCTTAATTTGCATCTTTTCAGTTTTCTTGATGTTAAAAGATTATGGGAGAAAAGTTTCAGTTAGGAATTATTCCTATATTTCTATTGTAAGAGCATTATATTTGTACATTTTCTAATTCTATAAAATATAAAACAAATAAATAAAAAAAAATAAACAAAAGATTCGAGTGGAGTTACAAATAACAGAACTATTTCTCGTTCAAATTTACCAGCACCCTTATAAAACCAAATTTTTTTACTTCGGTCGAAGGAAATTCTTTACCTCGCGGCATCTTCAAATGTAGCGTAAATAACACTATCTAAATCTTCACCTTGCTTTTCAGGAATACTTTCACGATATACATACGTGTACGTTTTATAATGATTCTGATGTGACGTATAATATGCTACTCTCCCCAGGCGCTCTTGTAATTTCTTAGCAAACGTCTTATTTAAACTTAAAAATAAATTGAAGATTAAAAAAATATATAACTTAAATTTTAATGTTGAAATTATAACAAAAAATGTTCTATGATCAATTTTAAATACACGCGCCAAAATTTGATATTGTGTCCTGTTCTTTAGAAATGAACCAATTTGTTACTGGTCTTATAATTCCTTAATGCACTCTTAATATTTTTATTAAATAGCTTTAATAATGCTAATTTAGTATTTAATGTTTGAGGATTTTTATTAGCGTATATCACTAGACCAAATTATTTTTTGCCGAATAATGTAATGATAACATGCAGAATAATGTGTACCAGCGTATCCCTTCAGACTTTTGAAGGGATTACATTTTTAATTAAATTTTTGCTGAGCCATCTATTTTAAACCCAGAAAAAGTTTTGTAGAATCAAAAAAAATTTCCTTGGTCCAACAAATCTTTTAGTTTAAGTATGGGTCAATGGCAATTTTATTTAAATAAATAAAAAAAATAATGTTTTTTTTTTTTTTTTTTTTTTTTCAATTTTCAGTCCACAATTTTCATCCGAAATCATAATAACGTCCTTAATCCGTCTCAAACTGGAAAGCTTTTATTATCCAAGAATTATGTTAATCCTTTACAACTATATAAGTAAATTAAACAAAATTACGTGAGAGAGTTTTGGCTACTGCACACCAATTTAAATTTTGCAAAAACAACAAAAATTTGTTGGAATTACAAATTGAAAATACATGACTTTAATAAGACTCAAATAAAATTGATGAAATTTTGTAAAAATTTTATAAAAGAGCTAACAATATATATATATATATTTTGACTCAGCAACAAAACCGACTTTTTACTTTAATTAAAAAATTCACTTAAAACAACCAAAATGTAACCAACAAAACATTTTTTGTAGTTTTAATTAATTCCCTTTTCAAGGTGTAGTCATTTATTATTTATTTATTTATTTTTACGAAACCACACTAAATTTTTACACAGAATTTATTGTGTAAAAATTTAGAAAGATTTTTTCAAATATCATTCATCAAAAAGGTGCCCCACCTGTCCCGTTCTTCATATATAGTTTTTCCGGGTAAACCATTTATTAAATCTCAGGAAACTTAAGAAAAAAATACTGGAGGTATTGGAAAATAGCAGATCTTAACAGCTTAAATAGTTTTATCAGATGTAATATATATCTGCAAGTTTACTGCAGAGTGAACTTTTATAGCTTATGAAGGTGTTTTAGCTTTTTGGTTTTATTTCTGTGCCCAATATCGCTTGGAACGGGTATTTATTTTCTCTTCCGCTTTACATATCTGAAATCAGCGTCTGTCGTCATTTTTATTTCTCGACCATAAATCAAGGTCATCGAAATCCTGTTGTGCTTATAACAGGATTTATCCGGTTACCGAATAAAAATGAAACAGGTACAGCTCATATTCAAAATATTAGAATAATTACCTTTTTTTTTAGAAATTGAAAATATCGTTTGGTAATTTAATGTCTTTTAATGAAAATATGCAAACGATATTTTTATTAAGAACTTATTGTTGATTAAACTTACTTGTTATCTTAAATTTAATATCATTTTTGAAAAGATTAATTGCAAAAAAAATTATTTTGAAAAGTCAAAATATTAGAATATTTATTCAAGTGGTTCAAAATATTAGAATATTTCACATTAATTCTCCTTTAATTATTACCAATTCTTAACTGGTGGCATCATTGATTAAATTCAGACTATTTTATTTAAAATCAGTATTCTTTTTTGCAGTTTGTTTCTTTTTCGTCTTAAAATGGGCCGTGTGAGTGATATTCCTGAATCTACTAAACTTCGTATGGTTGATTTGTATCGGCACGGTAAAAATCAATGTTTTATAGCGAATTATTTACATTGTTCGCAATCGAGCGTTAGTAAAATACTAACACAACATTCAAAAATTGGAAAATTTCAAAATAATCGCCGAAATGGTGGCCGAAAACCAAAAACATCTGCTAGAGATGACAGGAAACTGAAGCGTATAGTTAAGAAAAACCGTTTTAAAAGTGTGCGATTCTTGCACCGAAAATGGAAAGAAGAAGGAGTTGAAGTTTCTACATCGACAACATTAAGACGTCTCCATAAATTTAAATTTGAATCTCGTGTACCGAAAACAAAACCTCTCATGACTGCAAGACAAAAGTGTATAAGATTGAATTGGTGTAAATCAAGACGTTTATGGAGCAATGAAGATTGGAAAAATATATTATTTAGTGATGAAAGTATGTTTTGTGTTTCATATGGTAATCAAGGTATTCGAGTTTGGAGAATGAAGCAAGAAGCATTTAATAAAGAATACCTTAAACGTTCCGTAAAATTTGCTGCTAGTGTCATGGTTTGGGGTTGTATGAGTGCAGAAGGACCTGGAAAGTTATGCATCGTCTACGAAAAGGTTAACTCTCTGATATATCAAGAAATTTTAGAATATTACATGATTCCATCATCAGAAGATTTATTTGAAGATGATTTCATCTTTCAACAAGATTTAGCGTCCCCGCATACCTCGGTGTCAACTAAGAAATGGTTCCGCCAACGCAACATTAAGGTACTTCCTTGGCCACCAAATTCACCAGATCTTAATCCCATCGAAAACTTATGGTGTATAATGAAGAAAAAACTTCAAGAAAATCCTCCTTCAAGTAAAACTGAGTTAGTGGCACGTATAAAGTCTATTTGGGCTAATATTGATAGAAATGTTTGTAAACACCTTGTATATAGTATGCAAGATCGATTGTACGCTGTTATGAAAGCTAAAGGGGATGCTACAAAATATTAACTACCATTTACTTCATATTCATAAGGTAATATTGTTGCGTAAAATAAAACATTCTAATATTTTGAACCAATCTAAATTTTATTCTAATATTCTGGTGTGTTTAAGGAAGCTGTATACCTAATTTATTGTGCTGTATTTTATATTTTATAAATGTTAAAATCTTATCTAAACATTCCAGATTTAATTTATAAGAAATTTAATTGCATTTACTTAGTATAAAAAATAAATAAATGACAAATAATTTTTTCTTATTACTTTTTCTCAATTATTCTAATATTTTGAATATGAGCTGTAGATAAATATGCTTGAGCACTTATTTTTTATTAGTTTTGCTCATAAGGACTGCTAGTCATCACGTTTTCTTTCGTTTATCAAATGCAAAATTTACTTTTCTTTGGTAGATTCATAATTATATAAATATGCAATACCTGTAATCGTCGGCTGGTCTGCCCATATGTCTGTCTATCTAACCTCATATAACAGCGCAAAATCTACCCCGACGAATAATTTGAAATTCATTATATATAATCGTTACAGATTTTTGTCGAGGCATTTCCAATTTAATGAAAATCAAATCGAAACTTAAAAAGATATTAATGTATCTTAAAAAGTAAATATGTGCAAATAGTGTATTTTAGACTATTGTATGGTGTACATTTTTCAGTTAAATGTTTTCTGGGCAACATATTTTAGTCCCTCATTACTTTTTATTTATTTTTACTAAGCCAAGGAATCATATCGTTTATTGTTTAAAATTTAGGGGAAAAAGTGTTCAAATATCATTAATCAAAAAGGTGCCCTATCTATCCCGTTCTCCGTATATTATTTTTCCGAGTAAACCATTTATTATACCAAAGGAAGCTTAAGAAAAAATTACTGCAAGTATTGGAAAATAACACATGCTAATAGCTTAAACAGTTTTATCATATGTAATATATATCTGCAAGTTTACTGCAGAATGTACTTTTATAGCTTATGAAGGTACTTTTACTTTTTGGCTTTATTTCTGTGCCCAATATTGCTTGGAACGGGTTATTTATTTTCTATTCCGCTTTACTTATCTGAAATCAGTGTCTGTTGGCATTTTTATTTCCCATCCATAAATCAAGGATATTGAATTCCTGTTGTGCTTATAACAGGATTTATCCGGTTACCGAATAAAAATGATGCAGGTAGATAAATATGCTTGAGAGCTTATTTCTATTAGTTTCGCTCATAAGGACCGCTAATTATCTTTAATGTTTTCTTTAGTTTGTTAAAGAGAAAATTTACTATTTTTTTTTGGTATATTCGTAATTATATAAACATGACAGCCAACTACTACGCATATTTAAAGTCAAAAAACATATTAGAAACAGAAATTTTAATAAATTATTGACAATATGTAATGTAATACATAGCATTGAATATATTTGGCATACATTTTACTAAAATAAAATTGTGGTTCCAAATATGTTTATATGATTTAAACAGGCGTAGTAGTTGGCAAATCTGTATAAATATGTAATACCTGTAATTGTCGGCTTGTCTGCGCATATGTCTGTCTGTCTGACCACATATAATAACGCAAAAACTACCCGGCTGAATAGTTTGAAATTTACTAATCATTGCAGAATTTTGTCGAGGTATTTCCAATTTTGTGAAAATCAAATCGAAACTTGAAAATATATTAATAAAATATATTAATGCATCTTAAAAAGTAAAGACGTGCAAATATTGTGTTTCAGACTGTTGCAAGGCATACATTTTACAGATAAATATTTTCTGAGCAACATACTTTAGTCACTTATTATTATTTATTTGTTTATTTTTACTAAATCCAGAAATTATACCACTTACTGTGAAAAAATTGAGGGAAAAAAGTATTCAAATATCATTAATCAAAAGGTGCCTTACCTCGTTCTCCATATATTGTTTTTCAAAATAAACCATTTGTTATATCTCAAGTAACTTAAGAAAAAAAATACTGGAAGTATTGGAAAATAGCAGGTGTTAATAGCTTAGACAGTTTTATCAGATGTAATATATATCTGCAAGTTTATTGCCGAATGAACTTTTATAGCTTATGAAGGTACTTTTATTTTTGGTTTTATTTCTGTGCCCAATATTGCTTGGAACGCGTTATTTTATTTCTATTCCGCTTTATTTATCTGAAATCAGTGTCTGTTGGCATTTTTATTTCCCAACCATAAATCAAGGTCATCGAATTCCTGTTGTGCTTATAACAGGATTTATCCGGTTACCGAATAAAAATGAAACAGGTAGATAAATATGCCTGGGGACTTATTTTTTGTTAGTTTTGCTCATAAGGACTGCTAATTAACTTTAATTATTTCTTTCGTTTGTCAAAGACAAAATTTACTCTTTTTTGGTAGATTCGTAATTATATAAATATGTAACACCTATAGTTGTCGGCTGGTCTGTCCATGTGTCTATCTGTCTGGCCACATATAACAACGCAAAAACTACCCAGCCGAATTATTTAAAATTTATGCCTTTTTTAGTTAAATGTTTTCTGGGCAAGACATTTTAGCCCCTCATTATTATTTATTTAATTATTTTTACAAAGCTATGGAATCACACCATTTATTGAGTAAAAATTGAGAAAAAAAAAATACTCGAATATCATTAATCAAAAACGTGTCCCATCTACCCCATTCTCCGCGTACTGTTTTTCCGGGTAAACTAGCGGTTCCCAAACAATGGGTCGCGACCCACTGGTGAGTCGCAGAAGACTGTTTTGATGGGTCGCGAATTCCTTAGCGAATTTTATAAAAAAAAAAAAAAAAAAAAAAAAAAAAAAAAAAAAAAAAAATACAGCTTTTATATCATTTGTAAAAAGAAAAAAATATGGCCGTTTCAACAGCAAATTATATTTCTTAATACCCTTCGGATAAATGTACCAGAATATCCAGAAATATCAATTTAGCTTTGATGTCCTTGTTCAGGTTCAGTAGAAAATACTCTAGAGAACATGATTTTTCTATTTTGCATTTTTAGAAAAACAAGTTTAGAAACAAACTATGTGGAGAAAGTGACATATTGTTCAAATTAACTAGTTTTAACATTGATATTATGTACCCTCATCGATGAATACCAGTTTCAGAAATCTCATTGATCATAAAGTTATGCTTTAATAATAATTAAGCGCATTTTTAATTTCCTTAGTAGTTTGTGTGTTTTAATTATTTCTCCACTTCTCCACACATTGAGATTACCGATTTTTGATTTTGCTGATAGTGTATCATCCTCCGTACGAAAGTCTGCCTTTTTCGTTGGATAGAATTGCCGAGTTTATAGAGGTCATACAACAATTTTTAAACTGTTATACAATTTTATATTAGCTAATTCCGATTTTTTTTTTTTTATTGGAAAGTTGGTCGCGAAATTTTTTGTACTGGAAGGTGGGTCTTGGACAAAGAAAGATTGGGAACCACTGGATACATTATACATTTTACACTACTGGCCATTAAAATTGCTACACCATGAAGGCGATATCCTATAGACATGAAATTTTAACGACAGGAAGAAGGTGCTGTGATATGAAAATGATTAGCTTTTCAGCACATTCAGACGAAGCAGGTGCTGGTAGCGCCACCTACAATGTGTTTAAATGAGAAAATTGTTCAACCGGTTTCTCACACTGAAATTGCATTTGATCGTTCTTGCCTGGTGAAACATTGTTTTGATGTCTCGTGTAAGAAAGAGAAATGCATATCAGCATGTTTCTGACTTTGATAGAGGTCGAACTGTTGCCTACGGGGATTACGGTTTATTGGATCGTAATATTGTTGCTCGCGTGTTCGAGATCCAATGATTGCTCGCAGAATGTGAAATCGATGGATTCAGGACGGTAATATGGAACGTCGTACGGGATCTCAACGGTCCCCTATCACTAGCAGCCGAGAAGACAGGCATGTTATCCGTATGGCCGTAATGGATCGTGCAACCACGTCACGAGTCCTGAGTCAAGAAATAGGATCATTTGTAAGACAAAAAGGGTCTGCATGAATAGTTCGACGACGTTTGCAGCAGTATAGACTCTCAGCTAGGAGACCATGGCTGCGACTTTCTTTGACGTTGCGTCATAGACAGGAGCTCCTTCAATGGTGTGATCAATGACGTACCTGGGTAGTCGAATGGCGAGGCGTCATTTTTTCAGATGAATCCAGGTTCTGTTTACAGCATCATGATGGTTGCATCCATGTTTGGCAGCATCGTGGTGAACACACATTGGCAACGTGCATTCGTAATCGTCATAATGGCCCATGACCTGGCGTGATGGTATGGGGTGCCATTGGATACACGTATTGGTCATCTCTTGCTTGCATTGACAGCACTTTGAACAGTGCACGTTACATTTCTGATATTTTACGACCCTTGTCTCTGCCCTTTATTTGAGACCTGCGAAACCTTAAGTTTCAGAAGGATAATGCGCAACCGCATGTTTCCGGAATTGTTCGGACCTTCCTTGATACGGAAAATGTTCCACTGTTGCCCTGGCCACTACGTTCCCCAGTTCCCTCACCAACATAAAAAGCCTTGTCAATGGTTGCCGAGCGACTGGCTCGTAACCATACGCCAGTCACTACAGTTGATGAGCTGCATGAGCATCTGTACCTGTACATGCCATCCAATCTATATTTGAATCAATGCAGAGGCGTGTAAGTGCTGTTATAATACTGCCCGAGATGGTTGTTCTAAGTATTTCTTGGGATCTATGTGCCCAATTTTCTTGAAAATTTAATCACATGTTATTTCTATCATAATATATTTGTTCAATAAATATAATTTTGTTATCTGCATTTCTTCCTGGTGTAGCAATTTTAATGGCCAGTAGTGTACATATATACATTTATTATAACTTAGGAAACTTAAAAAAATGTGTTGGAAAATAGCAGATGTTAATAGCTTAAATAGTTTTATCAGATTTATCTGCAAGTTTACTGAAGAATGAACTTTTATAGGGTATGAAGGTATTTTTACTTTTTGGTTTTATTTCTGTGCCCATTATCGCTTGAAATGAGTATTTATTTTCTCTTCCGCTTTAATTATCTGAAATCAATATATGTTAGCATTTTTATTTTTCTACCATAAATCATGGTTATCCATATCCTGTTGTGTTTATAAGAGGATTTATGTAGTTACGAAATAAAAAAGAATCAGGTTGATAAATATGCCTGATCACTTATTACTTTCTTCTACCTTTACAAGAAGAAAGTAATAGATTTGTGAAAATGAAATGACTTCTAGTTTTTCATTAATTTACACTTTTTTGAAGGTAAAAAATACCAAAAAAAAAAAAAAAAAAAAAAAAAAAAAAAAAAACATGCTTTTTCAAAATGTCCATGAGTTTATGACTCTTGTCTGTCTGCCTGTACGTATGTGACATAAATTTTGTGAGCGCTCTATCTCGAGAACTAATGCACGGAATTTAATAAAAATGTATATTCAGTTAGTATCTAATATAAATTGTTAATGATTAGTTTTTGGTGAGCATCACTTAACTAGGTGGCGCCGCTCTGCTGCATTTTTCATAATTTCTAAAATAGCTCACTTTCCAGAACTAATGCAGGGATTTTTTTTAAATCAAACTTCAGATTCAGTTATTCTTTGGCATGAATTAACGTTTTCGACATTTTGGTGTAAATCGCTCAACAGATGGCACTACTATGCATGCCTTTTTTTTGTTTTCCGCAATAAATTTATCTAAAAAATTAATGCACAGATTTTCAACAAATTTCAGATTCAGCTAGTTTTTAGTATGACTTGGTGGTTTTTTTTATATTTTGGTGTAAATCGCTTAACAGGTGGCGCTACTATATTGCGTTTTTCACGATTTCAGCAATAACTTTAAGATTTGATGCAAGGATATTCATCAAACTTCAGATTCAGTTAGATGCTCACATAAATTGTTGCAGATTAGGATTCGGTATGAATCACCTAACAAGTGGAACTTCTATGTTGCATTATGCATGATTTACGTGATTTTAGTGATAGTCATATCTCAAGAACTAATGCACGTAATTTCATATGATTAGAATCCCCATGATAGGCATAAATTGCCAATTAATTTATGCACTGCGATAGCGAATTTTGAAGTATTAACATGCATGAGATAGAAAAAAGTTTTGAAACTGCCATATCCGTCTAATTTTCATTAGTTTTGCTCATAAGTACTTCTGATTATCTTCAAATGTCTTCTTTCATTTGTCAAAGAGAAAATTTACTCTTTTTACGTGTAGTTATATAAATTCGTAACACCTATAGACGTAATTTGGTCCGTCTGTATGTTTCCCGTTTGTCCGCATAACTGTCCAGTGCAAAAACTGTCCAGCCGAAAAGCTTGAAATTTAATACATATATAATCTTTAAAGAATTTTGTCGAAGAATTTCCAATTTTACCAAAATCAAATCGAAACTTAAAAAGATATTAATAAAAGTTTTCTCATTCTATTAAATCCTATCATGCGTAATCAATGATATTCCAGGTTGGTAATGATTCTAGATTGCCATGGTGATTATGTCTTATGTAAAATGGAGTCCTATTATTTTCGTATTACTGAGTTTAATATATATATATATACATAAATAAACGTAATAAATTTTGTATTAATGAATTTTTTACTTAAAAGTGCTGCGCAGCTACTGCTGAATATTTATAAAACTAGTTACAGTATGGAAGCACTCCTTTATCACATTTTATGTACTAATTCCCACATGTTTTATTCATTCTATGTTCTTCATAAGAATGAAGCATTGGAATCACAAAAAAATGGCTTCTGTTTTTCGTCGAATAAATATGTTTTCAAAAGTCAGACAGACATTTTGTCAAAAGATGTTTTTGAAATCTCTGACCCCTAAAACATATAAATCTGTCGAAAATCAGAAATAAAAGATTTTTACAAATCTAATATTTTCTTCTTGTAAAGATTAGAAGAAATTAAAAATAAAAGATCAATATTACAATATTCAGATAAAACATTATGTTCTTTCAACGGGTATAAATTTGAGGCAATCGGTATTTTTTGGCTTAAGACTGCATTTATACGACACATTTCGTATTTCTTGTAACCGATACATATCCTAAATCTTCTATTGGTTTAATTTTGAATTACTTCTGCCGCTTAGAAAAAGCTGATTAAAAATAAACAAGTCGGAAATTGCATGTCAAGCGTAGCAAATGTGAAGCGTTCATACTATAATGAAGTTTTAAAAATATGCAGATCTTGGAGTAAATAGTATACAGTACTTCGAAAACATTGTAGTATTCGAAATCTTTTGTATGTTACTGGAAGGAATTCAAAGCTAATTTAGATATTACTGAATATTCTGCTACTACAGTCACCGCCAAAAAAATCTTGACACTTGAGATTTTAGACGTTTTGTTGAATATCTAGAAATATACATGAGGAATTATTCTGAAACTTCAGGTGTGTAAACAATATAGCACAGGTCATATATTTTCGTGAAACTTTTTTGCCGAAGTCCCATAGGGGACCGTCAAAAAATTGAAAAAGAATGAATATCTTTTGGATAACCCTGTCAAAACTAATGTAGCAAAAGCATTCAAACTGCAGATTATCATTAAGTGACTTGTTGTAATTATGTGTGTTCATTTTTATGCGGATAGCATGTATACTCGTAGAGAAATTGAGGTTTTTATAAAAACAGTCCCAATTTTTTTCAAGATTTTTGCTTATTATTTGCAGAGTTCCTAATATAAAATAAAGTTTTTTCCTGAACATATGACAAACAATATTATACATAATACCCTGCAACCAGAATTTAAAAAAAATAATAATTGTATGAATAATGAACAGGTTTACTAAATAAATTTTCATTGCGCATGCGTAAAAGTTATGCAAATTTTGATTGCATATTGTGTTAGCTAAAGGTATGGAGCAACTTTTGTAAAAGTCTCAGAATCGCAGCTTAAAAATGCTGAAAATTATCGTCGATAGAATCAGATGAAAATTCGTTATTTCCAAAAAGACGCAAAAAGATAAGGGGTTGTATCCAAATATAGTAGTGCGCGCAATATTATGTACAGAGCCGAGAAAAAAAATCTTGACACTCATAAAAACATGTTATAAAAGTAAACACTTTCATTTTAAATAATTTTATTGCCAAAACTAATATTTTGACATATTTCCCTTCGCTTTTATGACACTTTGCAATCTGTTAGGCATAGAAGTTGCTAAATTTCGGAAATAATTTTTGTCCATATTGACCCACAAAGTTTCCAATACTTCTTTCAATTCCTTTATGCTGGATAGGTGACACTCCTGTACCTTATTTTTCATATGATTCCAAGCATTTTCTATAGGGTTGAGATCAGGTAAGTTGCCTGGCCAATCAAGCGTAAGTAGTGCGCGCAGTCTCGGCTCTGTACATAATATTGCGCGCACTACTATATTTGGATACAACCCCTTATCTTTTTGCGTCTTTTTGGAAATAACGGATTTTCATCTGATTCTATCGACGATAATTTTCAGCATTTTTAAGCTGCGATTTTGAGACTTTTACAAAAGTTGCTCCATACCTTTAGCTAACACAATATGCAATCAAAATTTGCATAACTTTTACGCATGCGCAATGAAAATTTATTTAGTAAACCTGTTCATTATTCATACAATTATTATTTTTTTTTAATTTTGGTTGCAGGGTATTATGTATAATATTGTTTGTCATATGTTCAGGAAAAAACTTTATTTTATATTAAGAACTCTGCAAATAATAAGCAAAAATCTTGAAAAAAATTGGGACTGTTTTAATAAAATCCTTAATTTCTCTACGAGTATACATGCTATCCGCATAAAAATGAACACACATAATTAAAATAAGTCACTTAATGATAATCTGCAGTTTGAATGCTTTTGCTACATTAGTTTTGACAGGGTTATCCAAAAGATATTCATTCTTTTTCAATTTTTTGACGGTCCCCTATGGGACTTCGGCAAAAAAATTTCACGAAAATATATGACCTGTGGTATATTGTTTACACACCTGAAGTTTCAGAATAATTCCTCCTGTATATTTCTAGATATTCAATAAAACGTCTAAAATCTCAAGTGTCAAGATTTTTTTGGCGGTGACTGTATGTTCATGTTGAAGGAAATTACGGCTTTTATACAGGATGAATATACATATATTATATATGTATAAATGTATATATTATACAGGATGAATATATAAATACTAACTGGCTTTTACTACACAGGAAGTAACTTTAGTAACATATATAAATTTCATAAAACGTGAAAACTTATAAAATAAAGAAGGCTCCCCGAACAATGTTTCCACCTATACCATTATGTAATGAAGTACTTTTCTGTAGCCCTGTAAATGAATAACAAATATTCGTTGCACCACAGATTGTAGAGAATGTACATTTTAGTATGTAATTCATTAACGGATATCAATTTTATCATGTTCAAAATGAAACGAAGTGAAACGAAAATGTAACATTATTAAAATGCACTTGAAACTATTTTTTCCCACTGATCGTAATGAAACGGAATACTTTTCATTGTCCCTGTAATCAAATTATACATCTGATTCTCATAAAATTTGAAATGACTCGATAAAATTATGCAACAATTATCTATTTTAAATTTCAAACGATTCGGTAGGGTATTTTTTTTTCTCTGTTACGGACAGACGGACGAAAGGACTGAACGATGACTATAGATGATGCGTATTTACATAAATACGAAGGCACCTAAAAAGAGAGAGAGATGTCCGATCAGCTATTTACTTTTCTATTCAAAGAATGATCTCCAAAATCATCAACATTCGTCGGCAAAGTTTAAAAAAAAACGCTCTGGGCAATGTTTTTAAAATAAAAGAAATACGTTTATTTATTTTTTTAATTATTTTTATGCCTGTTTAAAATGCTGATAGCAACCTCTATAAATGTTCTAAGAAAGATATAAGAAATATCGATGATTGTTCCCGTTTTTTTTTCTTTTTTTTTCAAAACTTCAATACGTGATGTTCAAATCAATTTCAGCCTTAGGCGTTCAGATACAAGATGCGAAATCTGACGATACATTTCTTTTTAAAGTATTGAAATATCTATATATATATACGAGATGATCCTAAATTCATGGTACAAACATTAATTTTTGGTATAGGACTCTGTATAACAATCCTTTATTGTATGAGAATATGTATGCACAAAAGACGCGTTGAGATAGAATCACCAGGGGACCAATTTGGCCCTTTTTTATTTAAAATTTTCTCTTTCATATCAGAAAATTTCTACACTGTTCTTTTCTTCATTTAAGATAGACATTTCATGTTTACATTTAAAAAAAAAAAAAAAAAAAAAAAAAAAAAAAAAAAAAAAAAAAAAAAAAATTTCTTTTTTGAAAATTTCCGGTATGAAATCGAAATTTTTTAATAAAAAACCCCCACAAAATTGGTAAATCTATCAAAAAAGAAAGCACCTGAGAATAAATAGAAATGGGGATTTTTAATTCAAAAATTTCGATTTTATACAGAAAATTTTTAAAGAATGTTTTCTGTATGTCATGAAATGTCTGTCTTAAATAGAGAAAAGAATAGTATAGGAATTTTCTGGCACGAATAAGAAATTTTTAAATAAAAAAAAGGCCAAATTGACCCCCTCGTGTTTATACTTCAACGTTTCACTTGCGCCCATACATTCCTGTACGATAATTGATCGTTAGAGTGTCCTGTACCAATCCTTAAAGTCTGTATTATGAATTCAGCATCACCCTGTATACAGACAGACATTGAACATAATAAGCACAAAACGAATTGTAAAAAAATTACCAACAATACAGGGAAGAAAGGAAAGACGTATCTTGGCCATAACCAGCAGAAACAGAAAAAGAAATAACTTCGATAATAAATCAGACGAACATCATCTATGACATGAACACGAACATTTTTGACATCATCGAGAGAGTTAAACGGTTAAAATGGAGAAAAGCTCACCGTGATGTAGGTGCGAATAGGTGCGAAGAATGTTTTAATACTGTTTACCCGTTGTCCAATAAACAGTCTTTTTTTGCGGGGTATGTACCCTCAGAGTCCTCTCTGTTCTCATTCGTGAGTAAAGCACTTAGATAGTGTACAAACACCCTACAACAGCTATTCTCAACCTTTATTGTATAATAGCCACATTTAAAAAAAAAAAAAAAAAAAAAAAAAAAAAACTATCGCGATTTACCAAATATAAATATGTTTATCAGCATGGAAATTGTTGTATGACCTTCATAAACTATCGACTGTCCTATCCATAAAAAAAAAAAAAAAAAAAAAAAAAAAATGTACGAAAGACACATTATCAACAAAAACAAGACTTGGTAATTCCAATTTGTGTAAATGAAATAATAATTTAAACAACACACAAAATACAAAGATAATTCAAAATACGTTTAATTATTACAAAAACATCTTAATCAGTGAAATTTCTGGCACTGATTGTAAGTGTCATGGACAAAAACAGAAATGCCTAGTCTAGACTCATTCACATTTTTTCATTTGCAGTCGAACTTTCATGTAATCAAGGAACGAGCGGACGATGGTGAAAGTTTATTCTGAGATGGAACGTTTTAGAATGATGTGGTGTAATATAAAAAAATGCAGAATTTTCTGTTATAAAAGTTTGTTACATGAATATAATATATTCTCATATAGAAACTTTGTGGTATGTCGTCATGATAATAAATGTGCATCAAATTTATATCAACCTTGTATCAATCTTCATCATTCATCTGGAAATAACTTCGCTTCATATATCCAAATGTTCTGAAAACCTACGCATGCGGGAAGTTTAATTCTGATGTTTACCAATGAAAGTATCTATATCAGACATAAAACTGGTTATTTTAACTGTAAATCACTTTTCTTCATGCAATTTCTGTACTTGTTTTTCAAAAAAAAGCAAGATAGAAAAAGCATGTTCACTCATTTATGTCATGTTGAACCATTACCACTATAAAGGACTTCAAAGCTAATTTAGATATTTCTGGATGTTCTGCTACTATGTTCATATTGAAGGAAATTACGGATTTTCTTTTGAAATACTATTAGTTCAAGAGCCGACCGCACAAAACCCTAAGTCACCGAGCACAAGAAAATTTCCTTTGTTTTATGGAAGAGTAGTAATAGGGGAATCTAACGACTCATGTCTGCTGGAAGCGAAGTGGTGCATAAATCAAAAATTGATACCATTAGTCGTTCACTCGCGCGTTTAACATTGCGTTTGCCGTGCAATTAAAAGTACGAAAACATGGAAAATTGGGTGCAGGAAAACATAATGCAAGTCTACCAGTCAACCACTAGTGTACCTACTAGTGGTATTAATTTTTGGCTTATGCACCATTTCGCTTCCGGCAGACATGGATGATTAGATTCCTCTATTACTAATCTTGCATAAAATAGAGGCATTTTTCTTGTGCTCGATGACTTAGGGCTTTGCGCGGTCGGCTCTTGGACTATATTATTTGCTGTTAAACTTGCTATATTTTTTAAATCGATGAAATGAAAGATATATTTTTGTGACAAGCCTGCATTGTTTCGAGATCCACTAAGACATCCGCTACTGCCAGGGGATCACGATCATTGGCTGGAAATCGCTACTTTACAAGGATATTCCAGAGATGTATAACGACCATGAAGACGACCTCAAATAAGATGGAGTATGAAATCAGAAAAGTGGCTGGAAATAATTGCATGATAGAGCACTAAACAGGAAATATTGGAGGATATCTGGGAGAGACTTACATTCAGCAGTGGATTGAAAACAGTTAATCATGATGATGATAATGATGATGTATCAAACAATATTATATCTTTTTTGCCGATGTAACATTGTTAAAAAGTTGAAATTTATAAGCATTTATTAGGAGTTTAAACGTTTGAATATTAGAAATGTACTCTTATATTGGTAACATAAAAGCTAAATTTCCTGCAATCTCATCTTACGAATGTAAGATTACTGCAATAGATATTTATTCACAATTCATTTTCTTTTCTTTCCAAACAGGAAAATGAATTTAAAACTTACTACTAAAAACTTAGCGGAAATTTCCTTTTAGAACTCCAAGTTTAAGATAAAATCTTTTTTGCCCTTTACATATCTTTTTTATCGATACAAAACCAATATCTTTTACCACTTCTTCTTTACAAAATTCTTTTGGCCACTTCGAAAAGGTGATTGATAAAAAAGGGAGAAAGGAGAGTGAACCGCTCTTGACGTTCATATCCAAAAGTAAGATCTCCAACATCAACAAATTTCGCCGACAAAAGTTAAAAGAAAGCTCTGGGCAGTGCCTTTGAAATAAAAAGAAAACACTATTCTCCTTTTTTTTTTTTTTATGCCTCTTTAAAATGCTGATCACAAACTTTATATGTATTCTGAGAAGGGTGTATAAGAAATATGTATGATTGTTTCCTCTTTTTTTTTCAACCTTTTCAAAACTCCCCCACGTGATCTTCGGATCAATTTGTGCCCCCAGGCATTAAGAGGTGATAGTTCAGAGATAAGATGCGAAATCCTAAGTGACGGAATTTCGAAATGATCTTTCAATGAATAATTTTATATTTGGTAGTATACATATGAATAAAATAAAGCAGGAAAGGGCAGATCTAAAACTTCGATATGTACGTAACAAAAGGATACACAAAATTGGTAAAAGATTAATAAAAAAATTCTCATCCGTGAAATTGAATTTAAAATTGTAATATTAATTAAAATTTTCCTCAAAAAAGTAATGGAAGAATAAAATTTACTCTTCACATACAAAATGTTACGACACTGAAGTTGTTAAAAGACTTAATAAAATTACATGCATTTACTTACCCCTCTCATTCCTAAATTATTATTCATTATTCACAAAAAATCTTTTTTTGTGATAATTGAGAAACCATTACAAAATAATTTTATTACTGCGCTGCATGTTATCTTTCCTCAAATCAGATCTCCATAAATGAATGCTCATTTTTTTCCCTTTTGGCTCAATAATGCAATAATTATCTGGCCTCACATAAGATCAGTATGAATGAGATGATTAACATGCAACATTTCTCCTGACGCTTTTAAAGGACAAACTTGGGTGAAATCCTATCTAAAGTATGCGAGATTTATGATCCGTTTTCTCGGGAACTACCTGGCCGATTTTGATAAAATTTGGAATCCCTATTTACTGGATTATGCTCTGGACTTATGGTAGACAGTCTTTTTTCTGCGATTAATTTTTTTTTTATTTTAGAGTAATAGCAATTTTTCAAAAAATCACCATTTAATTTTTTTTAAGCTAATTAATTTTTTTTAACTGTTTGCCTCATAAGATCTTATATTAATATTCTACCACAAAAAAAAAAAACTTTTTATCGAAATCACTCGAATACTTTAAGAGTTATGGGGGTTTTAGCAGAAAAGTACAGTTTTTGGGAGAGCTAAAAGAATTAGAGACTTATAACTTGTGTGAAGTTCTTGCACAATTTTATCAAACACATGTGTTAAAATACAGTGGAGTCTCTCTATAACGAAACTCCATACATCGAATTTCTCTATATAACGAATTTTTGCCAGGAACAGTCCCCTTTTCGCATGATTACATTAAAAACAGTCTCTATATAGCGAAATATCTATCTCCATATAACGAATTTTTTCATAAATTGGTCTTAATTTATTCAGTTTTAAAAAAGCTTCGAAATCATATGGAATCAATTTTCTATCACTTATTTTTGATTTATCTTTAGTGCTGAGTTATATATATTACTTTTCTCCTTGGTCTTTAAATCCAACGAATTCATCCCACCTCCCACACACCTTTCCACATCCTTCTCAAAACAGAGTCAATTGGATTGATACACATGTAAGAGAGGAATCAATGAGAGGCACATAAGAGAGGCTTTCAAATGGAGGAAAATGTTAATGTTTTTTATTCCTTGCTAAAATTTGAGCATTTTTTTGAGAGCGTAACAATTTTAAAATCAAAACAACAAAAAACTACATATTTCTTCGTCTGAAATTAATGGAGATCTTCCTCATTTGATTTTCATTAAGCTTTCAAATAAATGTCTATTCTCTTTTTTGAAACAGCTTAAAAAATTAAGAAATAAAATGATAGGTTAATATTTACTTTTAAACATTTCAAATTCTTAATTCAAAAGATCAAAAATAATATTTGTTCAAATTTTACACATTAAATACGATTTTTAACGTCATTCTCTATACATCGAATTTCTCTATATAACAAATTTTTTACTGGAACGGTGGATTTCGTTATATAGAGACTCGACTGTATATGCAAACACTTTGATAAAAATTATTTACATATAAATAATCAGCAGAAAATATTAGAGTAAAATTAATGTGAGGGGGTCACAGTCATGTCTTAAGGTCACTTGAAAACTCTTGAAAACTCTTATTTCTTGAGTCACTTGAAAACACTCACTCCGTAATTTTAAATCAAAGGGCAGATTGTTTTCGAATTTCTCATTTAAACATAAATATTTTAAAACTTTTTTTGCATAAAATAGCTGGCGTTGATCTTTAATGTGACTATTCTTTATTTTTTTTTTAATTTCAGTTATAATTTTTTTTATAAAGAAGGTACTTTCATTTTCGGAATCTATTTTGAAACTGAAAGTACTTTTTAAAAAGAAATCTGCAACTAAAATAGAAAAAGTAAAAAATGGCCATATTAAAGTTTCATCTCAGCTATCCAATGCAAAGAAATCGTTTAAAAATATTTAAATTTATACGAGAAATTAAAAATCAAACTGCACATTGATTTAACATCACGAAGCGAGTATTTTCAAGCGAGTGAAGAATCCTCTTTAAAATATCACTCATTGAAGGCAACACACAAACGAGACGTTTTTTACTTTAGTAAGTATCGTATTCCCAAAAAGTATAACGGCTATTTTCTACTAGTTTTATTTTAATTGAAATACTGGACTTAATCTACCTTAAAACATAATTTCTTGTTATATTATAATTAAATCCTGGGACAACTTTCCATATTCAGAAAAAAAAAATCGCTTTTACATTCTTTTTCAAATTAACGGAAAAATTCTGGGTTGTATTCAGCCCGGTGGTAAGCAAGCTATTCACAAAATGCGGAGTTTGGGCCGATGTTCACGCGTTGTCTGCTCTGTGTGGATGGGATGGATGTTCAAGATTATTCTTGTAGATGATGATTTGGGTCAGTTATCTTTCATAAATGCATTTTGAAAGTATAACTCTTATACCAACATGTCAAAAATGGCTTGTGCTTAAAAAAATCTCACCAAATACCATCTAAAACAAAAAAGTACAATCCTAAAAATATTTTTTTTGACTGTGACCCGCTAATGTCCATTGTTACCTACAGATAACATGTCTTTGAAAGAACCTCTAGGCCAAGATTTTTAAATGGATATTATTTTCACGCCTTCATTAGAATCTAAAAGACCATTAAAACATTTCAATTTGTACCTACTCCAAATTTTTTGGGTTAAAAATTTGAAAAAAAAAAAAAAAAAAAAAAAAAAAGCAGCAAATCTTCCTTTTTATTTATTTTTTCCTGTTTATTAAAATTCATTAAATGTTGATTTGATAATTTGATAATTTCAAATGGTTAACTATAGTGGCGCCAACTTTTGAAAAATATTGGGTGGGCTCAATAAATAAATGGGTGGATGGAGATATGAAATTATTGGGTGTGCTCGCGCCCCATGGGCCCATATAAGTTGGCGCTACTGGTTAACTATGTTGTGGTGATGTGATCTTGAATCTATGCGACACCTATAGGTGATAGTCCAAACTATCAGTCCATTTGTTTTTATTGTATTATTTTTTGAAAATAATACAGCCTATGAATCTGAAAACAAAATTATAGGTTTACTTATTAGCATTGGAGTCTAAAAAAAATAGAAAATTACTCATATGAAGTCATATCTTGTACACACACACACACACACATATATACATATATATATATATTTATATATATATTATAGATATATTTGTGGCAATCTTAGCTACGATTTCACGAAAAAGAGTTTGTGAATGTGACCTCGGAATATTATATTGTAATACATAAGGTATAATTTTAAGAAATGTTTTTCCACTAATTTTGTCATTTCCGGTAACTACTTTCACGCAAGTGTCTTATGATGTTCAAACAACGTATTTATTAACGTTTTGTCCTTTTTATTGTTTTTATTATTTAATAACTCCAATGTATTCATTTTTTTATATATTTTTTGGAGGGGAGAGAAATTCTGAATGCACAGCATCACGATAATACAAGAAGGAAACAATGAATATGACCTTGATTTTTAAGTAATTGGGGCGTGTGGTTTTATTTTGAAGCACCATTTTCAAGATTGCTATCTTATGGGAGAAAACATCACCAGTTATGGTTCATTTCCTGAAGGTTTAGCCATTAAAAATAGCTAGTGGAATCAGGTCTTCGGCAAAAAGTTTTCACCTTTATTACTTACCCATCATACGCAGTATAGGGCAAATATTGTAATCGTTTTAAAAATCAAAAAAAAAAAAAAAAAAAAAAAAAAAAAAAAATCCTGGATTTCCATGTTTCTGACACTAGAGATTCCAAAAACATATTTTTAGAAAAAAAAAAAAATCTATCCGACTGTTTATGCACCGTCCGTCTGTATCTGTAAATGTAAATGCTCTATCTCCTGAACAAATACTGATAGAGACTTGGAATTTGGTACATACTTAGTATCTAATAACGGAAAGAAGCCTATTGAATATCTGTGACTCGAATATACAGAATTACTATTCTTTTCTTTTTTTTTTCGGACTCACGAAATATTCGTTCTGATAAAAGGTACATAAAAAAGTTCGAAATTGTTTATTTTAAAGAATGAATCTAAAGTACAATAAAAATACATAAATTTTGAATAAAGAATGAAGTTGGTCAGATAATTAGTAACCGAGATATTTTTAATCCTACTTTCCACACTTTCCGATTTCTTATAACACAGTATTTCATTCAAATTTCAATTCAACTATATGTTTTAATTGTAAATAAGACGCTTAATCCGATGCAGCAAACTATTTGTTAATATAATTATCATTTTCGGAGTTATAAGGAGGTTTGTTTTACGAAATTCCATAATAGAGCATTTTAAGTTTATGAAGTCATTAAGTAAGAATTTTAAACTAGAGATCTGCACGGGTTGGGTTCGGGCCGATGACAATGGATTCGGGTTAGTGACATTCCGGCCGGGCCGGGCTCGGGCCTTTTTTCTGAAGATTCGGGCCAGGCCGGTCCGGGCCTAGTCACTAATTTTTTCGGGTCAGGCTTAGTCACTAATTTTTTCGGGTTGTGCCAGGCTCGTTCTTTACTCTTCTAAAGTATCGGGCCGGGCCTAACTTATTTTTTACGTACGAAACCGGGACTGATTTCTTACTTTCTAGACTTCACGAATCGTCTTGACGTCAAAATAATCAGTTCCGGTTGAATCATCCCGGATGAAAATCCTTTTCTAGACATGGCCAAGTCTGTTCATAAATCAGTAAAATTTCGCTTGGTCCAAGAATTTTTGCAAAAAAGGCGTATACTTTTAAGTCGTCATTATTCTACAATTAAACTTTAGAATTTATTCTTTTTGAAGAATCGTAGATTTCTCGGCTTATTTAAATAAAGTTAAACACAAGAAAAAAAAAACCCTGCCTATAACGGAATTTTCTTTTAAACTGAAAACTGGAAATTTCTTATCAACTTCTTTTAAACTGTTCATCCATGCAAAATGAATACAGTAATACGGAAAAAAAAATAATATTAAACAATTACACCTGCTAAAAAGGGAACAACGTATATTTTTCTTTCAATGCGATTCCGTCTTAGAAGATTTTACTTTTACCATATACCATTTGTTAGATTTTTATGTCTCCATTTCATGGAATATGGGCTAATAATACTAATGATAACTGTAACATTTACATACAGTAAAGAAAGATTCATTAAAAGTATAAATAACGCAATCTGTGGCACTTCTACATAAATAAAGACTATAAACATTAAAAAAAAAAAAAAAAGGCTAATTTTTTTTTGTCAGTTCTCTTGCATAGGAGTAAAGATCAATGTTCCGTAGAAATTCACTCGGGTCGGGCCAGATTCGAGCCGAAATTTTAACTTTTTTTTCGGACTGAGCCGAGCTCGGGCCTTGTCTTTAGCTATTATATCGGGCCGGGTCGGGCCGCTTAATTTTCTCTACGGTCCGCGGTTCGGCCCGCAATTTTATCTTTAATATCGAGGCGGGCTGGGCCAATATTTTTTTCGCCCGGGCCGAATATTTTTTCCATGGATCGGGTCGGGTTCAGGTCAGAAAATGTCGGCCCGTGCAGACCTCTATTTTAAACACTCTATCTACCGAATAAAATGAGATAACGGCTTGAAATTTGATATGTATTTAGAATGTAATAGTGGTACAAAGCCTATTAAATTTCAGTAAACTTAATTATCCCTAGATATAAATTTCATGAATAGTTTACACGTTTTCTTTTCATACTTTTTATTACGCTTATCCATGATGGTTAAGTATTACGGTGGCCTTCAAGAGCTAGTTTTTATTTTGTACAAAAATCACTGAATTTCTTGAGAATGGCTAATATAAACAGCTAGTGCATAAGCATATATGCGTTAAGCACAATGAAAATACCTTTTAAAAAACTGAGATGTAACTCGGACAAAGTCATTACAGTAAAATTAGAATGCTTTTACTCAATACAGTAAAATATTAATTGTCACTGTATTGCAAATAATACCAGTCAAAAAACGTAATATATAAAAGATGTTAAAATTCAAACATTAAAACCATACGGATGAAGCCTGGTTATTTTTGGCGGGAGGAAGACAGAGGGGGTGGGGAGTTAATGCAAAGTTTCATGAATGGTAAAAGTATATTCAATTGCACATTTGTCAATTTTTTTTAAATGTTCATTTAATAGAACATTAAGTGTATACAGAATTTTCTAAAACATTCACAATGTTAATTTTTAATTGCACGAAATCTTCAGGTTTTTCTTAATCAGAAACAAAGAAATCTGAAAAAGTTTGCTATTTTGAAATAAAGACAAAGTATCTTTTAAAGAATATAGTCAATTTTCAGCCAATATTTGGAACATCACAACCGAGAGACGATTGGCGTGAGACAAAAATCGGTAGTAACTCACGATGTAACTCATTTATCCAAAAATTAAAACTCTATTCCATATCATATTACTTTGACAGTAATTTCTATAGTTTCATATTTTTATTTATAAAAATGATTTCAGGAATGTTTCAGAAATATTTTTATGTCTTTAGAATCGCTTAGAAACTGAATCACATTATTTTTAGTCACATTGAGTCAAAATTTTACATTAAAATTAAAAATTAACTTGTATTCTATTAAACATAACCTTATTTATTTGTATTTATAATCCTATTTGCAATTCAAGCACTTCTTTGATTCATACAATTGAAATAAAATTCGTATTTGGACTTTAAATCTAACCAATTATAAAGTTTTATTTCAATGTGTAACTATTCCTTTGAAATAACTAAGTTTGTTCTCTACAATTTACTTTCGAAATCTTCTAATTAGGTATATATGTTTGCAATTGTTGCGTTTAAAATATTTAAAACAGGCAAGATATTTATTCAGCTGTACATTTCTACGATATACCAATTATAAATTTCCAAGAAAGACTTCTAATTAGATTATTCTATGCATTTTCTGAAATCGAATTAGAATTGCATTTTGTTTTAATTTGGTTGCAGCTGATTGACAAATGTGAAGTGATATAAAACATGTTTTATATAATACTTTTAAAATGTAATACCTTTTCAAAATTTAGTTAATCAAGTTTTTGAAAAATGCTTCATATTTTCGGTTCAACTTGAGCGGCAGCAAATCTCGAATCGATGTGAATGTCTTCGTTATGCGGTATTCGAAAGAAAATGTGACTTTTTTTTCCCAGCAAATTTGTTGTTTTAAAGAGCATTATGTTAAAGTAAGTAAAGTTTGTAAGAGCATTATGTTATTCAAAGAGCAGTATGTTAAAACATTAAATAATAGCTTGATAAATGCAAAAATTGTTCAATAAAGTATAATAAAGGGGAAAAAATGCAATTTCACATTTGAAAATCGTTTAATTAAACAAATTATTTTTATATGCAATTTTTCTTTTCATCTTATTTAGAAACGTTTTCGTGAAATAGCGATTTCTAATAACAGAATACTTCTCCGGAAATATTTAAACGATGTAATACATAGTAACAATATACACGTGAAATATTTTTATGCTCCATTTACTTTTGATAAAATACCGATCGCTTTATACTCCTTTTTTTACAAAAAGAATATTATCCCAATCCCAAAGGATCCTTTTATTATCATATGCAAAATTTTTTATTTCCTTACAGACCTCTATGTCAAATGGTGCATATCTGCTATGAAAAATGATTTTCGCTTAAAATTTGAAATTTCCAGAACGTAGTGTTATTCTAGAAGGGTTCTACCTTTTCCTCAATCGGGAGTTTTTGCTTTTTCAATATTGGTTTTCAGTTTTGGTAGTTTGATGTATCTCTTTCTCCATTCCTACGTCATTTATTTTTTAAGTGGAAACAGTTTTAATTTAAAGGGACCTTGAACCTTCAGTTGGACAAAAGTCGACTAAAAAATCGATTTTCCCTTTTTAGTTTATTAAATAAAGAATCAATTTTAGTCTTAATTGTATCATTTGAAAAAATGCACATGCAATTTTAACGTTTTTTAGTAAAGTTACAAGCATTTAAATTTGTACACCGTAATTGAGTTACTCTAAAATAAGACTTTAAATCGCGTTTTTTCAAAGTAAAAATTTTTGTCGAATTAGTCTATTCTAATTGTTCTGCCATGCGACTTCCCCCCCCCCTTAGAATGTGTATCCAGGACATGATCTATTGCTACTTATATGCCGTCTTATGCTTAACTTTTCACATTTTTCATTGCCTCCAGTTCTTAAATGAGGCATTTCAGGACAATATTTTGCGAAAATTGCTTGTTTAGATTTCTCTACCGTCCTGTAAAAATTTTCCAGTTATTTGTAATTCTAAATTGAACTACATTTAAAAAAATATATTTAAAAAACACAAAATATTTAATAGTTACAAAACAAATTCCATTAATTCAAACAATTTATATTTATACACGATTTTATTTTCGTCTTTTTTGGAAGAATGTGGCATGAAATGGGGATTTCTAACAATAAACTACGTCTCCTAAAATATTTCAACGATATAATACATAGTAACAACATATATATAGAATATTTTTATGCTTCATTTGTTTTTGATAAAATACCCGATCATTTTCTTCTCCCTTTTTTACTAAAAGAATATCATCCCAATCCCAAAGGGTCCTTTTATTTTCATAGGCAGTGAATTTTTATTTTTACAGACCTCTATGTCAAATGGTGCATATCTGCTATGAAAAATTATTTTCTCTTAAAATTCAAAATTTCCAGAACGTAGTGTTATTCTAGAAGCGTCCTACCTTTTCCCCAATCGGGAGTTTTTGCTTTTTCAATATTGGTTTTCAATTCTGGAAGTTTGATGTATTGTTTTCTCCATTCCTACATTATTTATTTTTTACTTGGAAACAGTTTTATTTTAAATTGACCGAGAACCCCTTCAGTTAGGCAAAAGTCGACTAAAAAACCTTTTCCTTTTTTAGTTTATTAACATAATTAAATCTTAAATGTATGGTTTGCAAACATACGCATGCAATTGCAACCTTTCTTAGTGAAGTTATAAGAAAACAGTTTTATCTATTTATTTTTATTTATATTTGTATTTTACATTTGAAATTTGTACACCGTAATTGAGTTACACTAAAAATAAAAGTTTAAATCGCGTTTTTCCAAAATGAGAATTTTTGTCAAATTAGTCTATTCTAAATGTTCCATGCGTCTTCGTCCCTCCCACATAATGTATATCCAGAAAGGGCATAATCTATTGGTATTTATATGCTGTCTTACGTTTGACATTTTACACTTTTCTTCGTCTCCAGTGCTTCAACGCGTCATTTCAAGACACACATTGTGTGACAAAATTACTTGATTAGATTTCTGTACCACCTTTTAAAATTGTTCCGGTTATTTGGAATTATAAATAGACCTAAATTTAAAATAAATATATTTAAAAAATACAAAATATTTAATATTCACATTAGAAATTAGTTAATTCAATCAATTTATATTTATAAACAATTTTATTTTATTTTTATTTAAAAGAATGTGGCAAGAAGTGGTGATTTCCTACCATAGACAACTTCTCCGGAAATATTTCAACGATGTAATACACAGTAACAACATATATATGAAATATTTTTACACTTGACTTACTTTTAATAAAATAACTATCACTTTATTCTCCCTTTTTTGGAAAAAGAATATTATCCCAATCCCAAAGGGTCCTTTTATTTTCATAGGCAGTGAATTTTTATTTTTATAGACCTCTATGACAAATGGTGCATATCAACTATGAAAAATGATTTTCACTTAAAATTTTGAATTTCCAGAACGAAGTGTTATTCTAGAAGTGTCCTACATTTTTCCCATTGGGAGTTTTTGCTTTTTTAATATTGGTTTTTCAATTCTGGTAGTTTGATCTATCGGTTTCTAGAAATGTCTAGAAGTTTATTTTTTAAATGAAAATTGTTTTATTCTGACCAGTAAGTTTTGAAATAGCAAGAAAAAGTAACAACAATATTATTATTGTGTAATTTTTGAACAATTAAAATGTCGTGTAGTTAGTCTGATACAAAAATTAATAAAATTACAGAAATACCAGTCATAAACGTTGTGCCGCATACAGACGAAAATGAATAGGAAGGAAAAACTCCAAAACATAGTTTTTCAGGGATTTTGACACGATAACTTTTGAACAACTTAATGCTGTCACGTGTCTAAAAAAATAATAAAAAATAAATAAAAAGGACTTAATTCTCTGCAAATTATCCGCGAGAAACCATTTTCTTACAATAAAACAATAAAGAAAAATCATGCACGTAGTGATCATGCATAGATTATGGTTATTCTTTCCCATACTTCCAGGATTGTTTAGTAAAAATTTGCAGTATAATAAGGTAAAAAAAAAAAAACCCAGTTAAATTGATGGCATAGAGGTCAGAGGCTAATCACACTAATTGTATATTACAGCTACAGCCTTATATTTTCATGGAGGTACCTCATCAGAATGACCCTATATCTAAAATTTGAATGAAATTTGATAATTCTGCATGAAAAACCCATTTATTTAAATTAAGGGACTAGGTGGGATTCACCCCCATGTTCACCAACTTATACTTATCCAATGAACTCCCAAAACTAATCAGGGAAGCGCCTTATCAGAATACACCTATATCCAAAATTAAAGTAAATCGTATATTTTTATCATGAGTTATCAAATCACATGCATGCATACATACGAACATACAGAACCGGTCGGCACATAAGCTCTCAGGCTTTGATAGCATGTGAGCTAAAACTCCGACAAAATAAGCACATAAGAAAAATATAACACATTTGAAAACCAGATTTCAGCATTTACAGTCAAAAGCTGGAAAGGTACTCTGATTCTTTGTGCAGCCCTATATATGATCTATCGATTTGTATATATATTTTACATAGTATAATAAAATTTAATTCAGTAGGAAAAAAAAGAAACATAACGCAGTTGAAAATTTGCACCAGCAATTGATGAAAACTTATTTTAATTCTTTTATAGTTACCTGTTAGATTAATCTACAGATTTCTACACACGCCACAAAATGAGCTAAATTTTAATTCAGGCAACAAGTTTAAAATTACTGAAATTACGCTTTCAGAAATATCTATAGGCGGTCATGTATTCAATTCTTTGCGTAACAACCATGTATATGATTTTATTTATATTGTATTATTTCATACATCTTTTAGTAAATGCTGCTGGAAAATGTATAAATCAATTAACAGCATTTTTCAAGCAATGCACAATCATTCTCAGGCACGTC
The DNA here is from genome assembly GCA_964019185.1 of Maratus speculifer. NCBI lineage: Eukaryota > Metazoa > Arthropoda > Arachnida > Araneae > Salticidae > Maratus > Maratus speculifer. The sequence continues at coordinate 105,931,779 of OZ025303.1, forward strand.
TAGTTTCACCCACAGCCTTCAAATAGTTTTTAAATTACTATAAATCAGGTTTTATTTATAATACAATAAAACTAAGCATAGATTTGGAAAGGGGAAGAATTATGTTTAAATAACATATAAAAAGAAGAAAATAAGAAGAAATAAAGAAAGAAAATGCAACTTATTGCCGAAAATCACATTTTAAACTTAGTCACATACCTTAAAAAGGGATGTATCCCGCCTTTAAGTATTTTTATTATGTCACGTAATAAAAATGCTTAAATATTATTAATATTTTTAAAATTACTGCGCATAATTTTATTGTAATGGAAGATTTAAAAAAAGGCTTGGTGTGGTACTTTAAACATAATCATTGAAAAAAAAGTATTTTCATAGTAAAATTTTATTTTTGTATGACAAAACTTACAGAGAAAAGAAATATATTATTATGTGAATAATACATTTTTGCTTATCACAAGATGATGATGTTAGTCAAAATAAATTAGGTGGCACATGTCACTGAGATATTTCAAACTATGTAAAATATACATAATTCAATTTTCTACTATGTAAAACGTCCAATACAATTTTCTTTAATACATTCTTTCAAAAATTAACTCACATGATCTTTTGTATAAGATCTACGTAAGGGAAATATACAAAGCATTCTTTCTCCTTTCTTATTCTAACATTCTTTGTTTTCATTTTAAAATAAGAAGAAGGTGAAAGGAAAAAAAATGTTACTTTGGTTCCAAAAGGATCTGTTATTTTCATAGTCAGAGAAATATTTCTTTGCAGATCCTAACGTAATTGAATACATGACATGAGAAATGATCTTGTTAAAACGGGAATTACTTGAATAGAGTGTTATTTTAAGAGTGTTTGATATATTATTTTTTTACCTTTTGAGAAAATATATTATTTTATTATTTATTCAAGCAATTTATCTATTATATTCTCCATGGAAAAAAACAAAATGTATGCTTTCAACTAAATATTTAACTTACTTTGAATTTTCTAAATACTGTTATAGAGCGTTTATATACACTAGTTAAAATATTGTACACAATCTGTACAAAATCAATATGCAAAAATAAATAAATAAATAAAAGCAGTAAATTATTGATGCAGTTTTAAGAAGGGATGCGATGTTTTTGTCCCGAAAAATATTTTTTTACGATAGTTTTCTGCTCACAGGGCGGTAGTATAAAATGAAAATTAAGAATAATTTATTTTTTATTTTTTGAGGGAACGTTTTACGCTGAATATATTGTGATTTATAACTTTCAATTAACCCATTCGGGTCTGATGTACTATTAATCATACATATCTTTTCATCGAGTATTATTTCGTCTTAACGATTGTTTTTACTACTATCTGCATGTAGTAATGGTAATATATGTCTAGTGAATTTCTTATTATGACTTCATTTATACTTCGGGTCTTAGTATACAGTTGGCTCTCGTTAATTCGAAATCGGATAAATCGAATCTTCGCTTAATTCGAACTAAATATGAAGTATCAAAATTTTCAACAGCAGAATAACACTAAAAATTTTCCTACTAAGAATTGTCCAGTATATATTTACTAAAAATTTTCATTCCTTCGTACTCACTTTCCCTTGACATCGTTTGATTCAAACTAACGATGATTCCGATTTTTCATTTTTCCTTATTTTCTCCCGGACTTCAGATTTCTATTTCTTTCCTTTTTCTCTGAATTATTTCTAACAAGTATACAAAGTATACATGTATATTCCCATGCATTTAATATTCGCTTTTTAGTACCCCACTTGTCCATCAATGACACCTCGACCTCATCTTCGTTTGCGCTTGTTCCTAATCCCTTAGTTTATGTTTTATATCTGTTAATTTAATATTAAGTCACATTTTAATGATAACAGCTGAAATGTATTTAAAAAATACTATTACATAATTTCTTTTGTAATAGTACCCCTTTAAACATGTTTTCTTTTCATACTTTCCATAATATGAACTCTGGATAATTCGAACAATTTTTGCAGTCCCAACGAGTTCGAATTAACGAGAGCGGGCTGTAATAATAAAGTCTGCTGAACTGTCTTTGCACCGTTGGTGATTCTTTTATTTCAAATATATATTTCAGCCATTAAATTAAAAATATTGTTTACTTTTTTGAACGAACCATGTGTGATAAAAAATATATAAGGTATTTGTACCCAATATGGACAGTGCTCTCAATATGGACACCCCTAATATTTTTTTTAAGCAGCAATTTTGATCGAGAGATAGTGCTACCATCCCGTGAAGAAAAGCAATTGGAAAAAAAATTAAGCAAGAGAAGTGTAAAAAAGCGCGCTGTTCGCCATTTAGAAAGAAACTTATTGTTTCGTGGTGTGCTGATCTTAATTACAGGTAAGTTTAAATTCTCATTAGATGTGGTAAAATTACTTTAAATATTGAAAAGTGGAGTGTTTCAGAAAGCATCTAAAACATATTTTCGTTTGTTATTGCATACATTGCTTAAAAATGTTTGCTTTGTTTATTTATTACAAGATTTAATAAAACTACTCTCCATTCCCAATATGGACACCTTACGTCCGCATTAAAAGTACAGCAGGCTCCAGATTCTCAAAATTTAGAAAGCTAAACAAAACTAACTACATTATGTCATAATATTTTGTAGTAACTGAGGTGATTTGCATAGGTCTTCGAAGAGCCCCAACCAAAAATGACCACCCGTTCTAAAGTGCATTTTCTGAAGATATTTATTGTGACCTACCTTCCCCCGCAATACTTTAAGATATATTTTTTCATCCCCTCTCCTCTAAAATCACATAGAAGAGTGGCTCTTCCATACACCTTGTGTAGTAGGTCAAGGGGCCACCTGTCCATAATAGGGACAGGTGGTTCCTTATATGGACACATGTAAACATTTTTTATTTTTATCATTTAAATTAAACCAGAATACTTACAAGGTCGCTAATTTTAATAATGATAGTCAAGTGTCCAGGGATAATTTTCACATATTTTTGGAGTCCTATCACGTATATACGGGGATGAAAAAAATTAATTTTCCTTAGGGTGTCCATATTGGGTACAGGTACCTTATATATTAGAAATTTGTAATATCGGTTAAATCCTGTTGTAATATGATATTTTCCAAGCATTATTAAAAAACATTTCTTAGCCTGTTTTCGTATGAATATTAACTGAATAGCATGAAAAATAACTATTTTCGTTAAATTTCAGGCAATGATATATTCTTTAATTTTCTGGAAATCTATTTTGATAGTTGCTGTTAAACATTATAAAAGAAAAAGTAATTCATCTCTGAAAATTAAAGAAAAAATTACCTTTAAACTTTTATTTTTTTTCATGAATTTTAAATTTAGCATATATGTATTAAAATGAAATACTTTTTTAACGGAATCGTAATAAATTCTTCCATTTCATGAAGATATATATTTTTATTAATGAAATATAGTTTCATTTTTATTAGTTAAAATGTACTTATTGAACGCACTCACATTTGAACCTTATAAATTAATATTCAGTAACTAACTTTAAACATAATAATACAAAAGACTAATTCTGAAAATTGACTATTTCCAATTGAGTGAAAAAATGACTAGGCCGGGAGTCGATTTAAAATTGACAGTTTTGTGCCAAATAATCGCCATTTGAGGAAAATTTCGTTAAAATTATAAAATTATAAAGAAAAGTGCTTTTGTTTACTTACACAAGCATACAATGAATGATAATAGGTTGTTGCCTGGTGCAATATGATAAAGTTAAAATTATTTACAACGTTAGAACACCAGAATATTTGAATTCCAAGCATACCGGTTTCGGTAGCATATAGCATACCTTCCTCAGTGCTAAAGATAGTGGAGATTTGCTCTTATATATATAGGGAGGATGGGGATTCAAGTGATAAGTTTCTTGACCAATAGCAAAACAGAGGATCCTAGGCAACAGCCAATAGGAAAACAGAGGATCCTAGGCAACAGCCAGTAGGAAAACAGGGAACAGCTAATTTTTCCTCCCATTTTTCCTATTAGCTCACTGCAACTGAGTATTATCCTCACTGCGACGTCACTGTGACCATGCATGGTATTAGGGCTATTGATTAGATTTCAAAGAATTTTTTTCATAAAAATAGAAAAAAATCGTGTGGCGATGGATTAAAATATGGACACAAAGACTAATAAATTAGGCTAATAAAGATGAATCCGGAGCAAATAATTTTTACGCCAGTGTCAATACTTAAGTTTTTCAAACAGCATTACTGACAGTTGAATAACAATAATTATTTTATGCAAACAGGCTTAATAAAATTCTAATTATAACTTCGATTAACCTTTATTCATCTTTCATATTTTACACTAGTTAATATTTCCTGCATCTGACCATTTTACAAATAAGTTTTTGAATACGTACCGCACTTTCATTGTACCAACCCGTGAATTACTCAAGTATCCCAAGCGTTATTAATCATGCAACTAAATGAATATGTCATATCGCTTGTGTTCTAATACTATCGAAAACTATTTCACGGTTATAATTCCCCTGAATATTACAAGGCAATTAGTTTTCTCGTCTACATTTCTCGTCTATTCACAGAAAAGTTCTTCTTTGGCAGCTGGAATCGATTCAGCTCGTATACAGAAATGGCAAAATAAAGTATTTTCCGTTTTCACATGATTTGAAAACTCATTTGAAATCTATCATAATCAGACAGTTTCACAAAATCTCTAATAATTTTAACCCATTAATGCCCAAATTATTTTCTTCATTAAAAAAGAAATTTTGGGTTTCCCACCACTTTTAAAAGAAGAATAACTTTTATCTTCATTTATTGAGGAATTTTCCTCGTGAAAAATAGCGTTTACTTATCTTTCTATTTACTGGTGTGAAAAGTGATTTCTCGCTTTTTTTATAATCGTCCCTAAAAAGGGACGCTACGCACTAATGGGTTAAGTTGTTTTAAATGTTTATTATTGAATTTATAACTATATTTACCATAAATATAACAACAATAAACATAAATATACTTACTATAAATGTGCTTAGTATAATTTTCTGATAAATTCATAATAGTTAATTACTTCGGATATTAACGATAGAGTAACACTTAAAAGATAACATTTCATTAATTTTAATTTTATTAACTCTATTCATCTTTTGTGTTTCACGCTTGTTAATATTTCCTGCATCTAACCAGTTTATAAATAAGATTTTGAATACGTACAGTACTTTCATCAAAACAACGCGTGAACTACTACAACAGATTTGCAAACATTATTAATTATTCAGATATTTGATAATGTCATGTCGCTTGTATTCTATATCATGCACAATTATTTCAGATTTATAATTTACCAGAATATTAGAAGACAATTAGTTTTCTCGTCCAATAATTCATAGAAAGTTCTTTTTTGGCAGCTAGAATCAATTAAAATTGTATAGAGTGATGGCGAAATAAATAAAAGGTGCGTTTTCATATGATTTGAAAACTCATTTGAAATCTGCCATAATAACACAGTTTTACAAAATATCTAATAACTTTATGTTGCTTTAAGGGGGCTCAGGGGTTAAAAACTTTTCAAAAAATCGATTTTCTTATGATCTAAGTTGATTATTCATTTAATTCTTAACTCAATGCAAAAAACCGCATAGAAATATTTGCATTTTTAACGGAGTTTTAAGCATTTATGTATCAACACTTTCATAGCCGCATCCATATGATTTCAACTTTAAGTCGCGTTTTCTCAAAACTTTATTTTTGATGACTAACACCAAGATTTAAAAAAAAAACTATTTAATGGAATGGCTTATTTTTTTTTTTTTTTTTTTTTTTTTTTTCCCATACATATAACATCATTATCTAGATTATGAATTAATATATTTAAGATAGTTTAATATGTTGAGTATTTTTAATGGGAAAAAAGTTGTATTTTTTAGGGGTTTTTTTTTTAAATTTTCAACTTTGAGAGATTTTTAATACTGTTTTTATTAAGTGATAGTTATATCCTTAATTCATAATCTAGATTATGATGTTATATTCATGCAAAAAAATAATTAAGCCATTCTATCAAATAGTTTTTTTTAATCTTGGTGTTAGTCGTCAAAAATCAAGTTTTTAGAAAACACGACTTAAAGTTGAAATTATATGGATGCAACTATGTAAGTATTGATACATAAATGCTTATAACTCCGTTAAAAATGCTAATATTTTTATGCGGTTTTTTGCGTTGAGTTAAGAATTAATTGAATAATCAAACTAGATCATAAAAAATCGATTTTTTTGAAAAGTTTTCAACCGCTGAGCCCCCTTATATAAGTTTTGTCAAGCTTATAAATATATTTACTGTAAATATAACAATATTTACTATAATTTTCTGATAAATTCATAAAAGTTAATTACTTCAGATATTAATGATAGAGTAAAATAGTAAAGATAAATTTTTATTAATTTTAATTTTATTAACTTTTATTTAAAATTTCAATTGACCTTTATCCATCTTTCATATTTCACCCTATAGTTAACATCTGACCATTTTATAATTAAGTTTTCGAATATGTACAGTACTTTCAGTACACACACCAACGCGTGAACTATTACAACAGTTTCGCAAACATTATTAATTATGCAGCTAAATGGTTATGTCATGTCGCTTGTATTCTATATTATACAAAATTATTTCAGAATTATAATTTCCCTGAATATTAAAAGGCAATTAGTTTTCTTGTTTAATAACTCACAGGAAAGTTCTTATTTGGCAGCTAGAATCAACTCAACTTGACTACAGTGGTGGCGAAATAAAATGTGTCCCTTTTCACATGATTTCGATACTCATTTGAAATCTGCCATAATAAGACAGTTTCATAAAATCTCTAATAACTTTATGTTATTTTAAATGTGTTTTGTTAAGCTTTTATAACTACACTAATAATACTTTTCTGATGAATTCATAATAGTTAATTACTTCAGATATTATTGATAAAGTAAAATAGAAAAAATAAAATTTTATTTATTTTAATTTTATTACACTAATAAAAATCTTGTCCTGGTTTGAACCAAATTTTTGTGCTTATCAACTGCTACTGTAAAAGGGAGAAATCTCGAACCAATATTTGGAGCTACTGTTGAAGCGTAGTTTCAATATACTATTTTTAACACAATCAAACTGATTGGCAAATTTATCATACGAATTAAATACAGTCGACTCTCGTTAATTCGAACTCTTCGGGACCACAAGAAATGTTTGAATTATCCGAAGTTCGAATTATGGAAAACATGCTTAATATGGTACTATTGCAAATGAATAATTGTTATAGTGTTTTTTAAATTAATTTCGTCTGTTATCATTAGAATATGACTTAGTATTAAATTACAATGTATAAATACATAAACAAATTAAAAGATTAGAAACAAGCACTATGGAAGAAAAATTTAAAGTGTCACTTATGGACAGATGGGGCTCTAATAAAGTGGATATCAAATGAATTGTATTATATGTATACTCGTTCGGAACAATTAAAAAAAAACCAAAGATAAAAATTTATTCAAATGATCTGAAATCCGTGAGAAAGAAAAGAAAAATGAAAAAACGGAATTCTTGTTAGTTCGTATTAAACGAAGTCAAGAGAAAATGAGTTCGAATTAATGAAATTTTTTAACATTATTCTGCCATTGAAAATTTCGGGACTTAATGTTTAGTTCGAATTAAGCGAAGATTCGAATTATCCGATTTCGAATTAACGAGAGTAGACTGTATTTCCAACTGAGCGAAAAATTGCCCAGGCCGGGAATTGAACCCAGATACTTCGCTTACAAGGCCAATGCTTTGTAAGCCAAGTATCTAGGTTCGATTCCCGGCCTGGGCAGTTTTTCACTCAGTTGGAAATATTCAATTCGTAGTTTCAATAGTTGGAACGAAATTGAAATAGAAAGCTCCAAAGGTTGACACGAGATTTCACTATCTTAAAGTGGCAGCTACAGAACACTAAAATTTGATTCAAACATGAGTAAAATTTTTAACAAACAGAACTTGTAATTAAAACTTCAATTCACCTTCATTCATCTTTCGTATTTCACACTATTTAATATTTCCTGCATCTGACCAGGTCTTTGTAAATAAGTTTTCGAATACTTAGAACATTTTCATTACACCTACGCGTTAACTACTACAACAGTTTTGCAAACATTATTAATTAAATAGCTAAATGCCGCTTGTATTCTACATTCTACGAAACTATTTCAGAGTTATAATTGCCCTGAATATTACAAGAAAATTAGTTTTCTCGTCTAATAATTCATAGGAAATTTCATCTTTAGCAACTGGAATCAATTCAACTTGGTTACAGGGGTGGCGAAATAGAAGTAGACCGTTTTCAGATGATTTGAAAATTCATTTGAAATCTGTATAAGGTTGCTTCACAAAATATCTAATAAGTGTTTGTTTTTTAAATGCGTTTTATTAAATTTTTGACAATATATACATATTCCTTCTCTTAAATTCATAATAGTTAATTACTTCATGAATTAATGATAAAGCTGACTTAAAAAATATTTTTATTAATTTTATTTTTATTAATTTCGCTATATTTTTATTAATTTACTAGTTACGTCAGTGACTAATGGTAAGATATAACCATAACGGGAAAAAAAATCTATGTTCCTGATTAGCGTTTTTTGGAATTCTCATGATACTTAATAGATGAAAATTTAAAAACTAAAGGAATAGAGTCGATAAACACATGGAAATAGTTCGTGTGGCATTAATGGAAATTTTATAGTGTATCATACAACAATTTGCGAAACATTATTAATTATGCAGCTAAATGATTATGCCATGTCGCTTGTATTCTATATTGTACAAAACCATTTGCGAGCTATAATTCTCCTGAATATTAAAAAGCAATTAGTTTTCTCGTCTAATAATTAATAAGAAAATTCTTTTTTGGCAGCTGGTATCAATTAAACTTTTATACACTGATGGCGAATCAAAATACGTCCGTTTTTACATAATTTGGAAACTCATTTGAAATCTGCCATAATTAGACATCTTTCACAAAATCTCTAATAACTTTATGTATTTTCAAATGCGCTTTGTAAAATTTATAACTATATTTACCATAAATATAAAAATATTTACTGTATTTTTTATGATAAATTCATAATAGTTAACCACTTAACTTAATTGCCCGTACGTCGTACGGGTAAGAAGAGTTTGCTAGATCCATCACTTAAAGCTTTTTGACACCACTAACTTTTTTAAATACAGTTGTATACTATTTAATGATACAAATATTTAGAATAAATATTATCAATATTTCAGAAAAAAGTGGTGCGTATCCCATATTTTAATTTATTGTACGTACAAAAAAGAATCAGTTAAATGATTAATTACTTCAGACATTAGCCCTTAGATGCATAGTGATGTAAATGTGCATGTCATTTTATTAAAATTTTAATATGTAAATTAAGCTCTTAGCAACCACTTAATTTATATAAAAATATTAATGCTGAAAAAATTGCAAAAAATTCCTACTAAATATCCTGAAAGATCTACCTTAAAATTTCTGGTATCTGATCTTAAAATAAGAATGAAAAAAACATAATTCCAAAAGAATAATTCATGCAAATAAGGGTTAATGATAGAGTAAAATCGAAAAGATAAAATTTTATTAATTTTAATTTTATTAACTTTTAATTAAAACTTCATTTGACCTTTATTGATCTTTTGTAATTCTCACAAGTTAATATTTTTTGCATCTGACCATTTTTTATAAATATAAGTTTCCGAAAACGTACGACACTTTCATTACACCACCGCGTGAACTATTACAACGGTCTAGTAAACATTATTAATTATACAGCTAAATGATTATCCCATGTCGCTTGTATCCTATATTATACAAAACTATTTTAAGATTGTAATTCCTCTGAATTAGGTAATTAGTTTTCTCGTCTAATAATTCATAATAAAGTTGCTTGGCAGCTGGCATCAATTCAACTTGTGTACTATGATGACGAAATAAAATATTTTCGTTTTCACATGATTTGAAAATTCATTTGAAATCTGCCATAATAAGACAATTTCACAAAATCTTTAATAACTTTATGTTGTTTTAAATGTGTTTTGTGAAATTTACAACTGTATTTACTAAAAATTTAACAATATTTAGTATAATATTCTCATAAATTCATAATAGTTAATTACTTTAGATATTAAAAAGAGAGTAAAATCGAAAAGGTAAAATTTTATTAATTTTAATTTCATTATCTTGTATTTAAAATTTCATTTGACCTTTATTCATCTTTCATATTTCACACTATATTTAAGATTTCCTTCATCTGATCATTTTATAATTAAGATTTCGAATGTGTACAGCACTTTCATTACACCAACGCGTGAACTATTACAACAGTTTCGCAAACATTATTAATTATACAGCAAAATGATTATCTCATGTCGCTTGTATTCTATATCACACACTATTTCACTATCTCAGAGTTATAATTGCCCTGAATATTGCAAGTAAATAAGTTTTCTCGTCTGATAGTTCATAGGAAAATTCTTCTTTGGAAGCTGGAATCAATTCAACTTGGATGCAGTGATGGGGAAATAGAACATAGACCATTTTCAAATGATTTGAAAATTCTCTTGAAATCCTTATAAAGTTGTTTCACAAAACATCTAATAAGTATTTGTTATTTTAAATGCGTTTTGTTAAATTTATGACAACATATAAATATCCTTTCTCATAAATTCACAGTAGTTTGTTACTTCAGGTATTAATGATAGAGTAAAATCGAAAAGGTAAAATCTTATTAATTTTAATAACTTCTAATTAAAATTTCAATTGGAATTTATTTATCTTTCCTATTTCACACTAGGTTAATATTTCCTGCATTTCATAGACATCTTGACAATCAATAAATTCTAACAATTTCATAAATATGTTTCTGAATACATTGAGTATTTTCATTACACAAACGCGTCAAGTACTACGACATTTTCCCAAACATTATTAATTATGCAGCTAAATAATTATGTCATGTGACTTGTATTCTATATCATACAAAACTATCTCAGAGTTAAAATTCCCCTGAATTTTACAAGGCAATTAATTTTCTATTCTAATAATTCGAAGGAAATTCTTCTTTGGCAGCTGGAATCAATTCAACTTATATACAGTGATGGTGAAATAAAACATTTCCGTTTTTACATGTTTTGGAAACTCATTTGAAATTTGCCATAATAAGACAATTTCACAAAATCTCCTTTTCTTATGTCGTTTTAAATGCATTTTGTTAAATTTATAACTATATACACGTATGTTTTCTGATAAATTCATAATACATAATTACTTCAGGTATTAATGATCGAGTAAAATTGAAAAGGTAAAATTTTATTAATTTTAATTCATAATATTCAACTACATCGGTAATTAATGGTAACTTATTGTATGCCAAAACCCGATCAGAACCAGTAAAATAAATAAATAAAATACCAAACACAGGCTATTAAATGGTCGCCAACTATACACCAACATTTTCTTAGATTTTTTTTCTGTTTAGATCTTTTAAGCAAGTTGCACACAAAACACCTTCGGAGTTTACTTCTTGGTGCAATTTCTATAGAAACCTTCAGTGAAATTTTCTGTTAACACTAGTCGTTGGGGGCCACCGTAATACTTACCCATCATGGATATGTATATGAAAATAAAACATGTGAAAACTATTTATACAATGCATTGCAATTCATAAACAAAATTATATATTGTTAATGTACATAGTAATGCTCTATTAAAGAACTGTTGATTACCAATTTCGACAAATTATATAAAACGCCAAACTACTCAAGTAGTACTGAACTGCGTAAAAGAAACATCCTTATAACTCCAAAAATAAGAATCATATTAACTAACAATTTACTGCGTCGGATTAAGCGTCTCATTTCTTATTAAACTATACCTCTGAATTGAAATTTGAATGAAATACAGGGTCATGAAAAATCGAAGAATCTGAAAAACAGGATTACAAATATCTCGGCAACTAATAATACGATTGACTTCGTTCTATATGCAAAATGTGTGTTATTTTATTGTCTTTTATGTCCATTCCTTAGAACAAAAAAATTCGGAATTTTTTATATACCTTTCATCAGAACGAATTTTTCGAGAGTCCGAAAAAAATCATCTCGGATAATCGAGGTTGCTGATATTAAATAGGCTTCCTCCCATTCTTACATACTAACTACATACAAAATTTCAAGTCTCTATCTCAATTCGTTCGGGAGATAGAGCGTTTACAGACAGACAGACAGACAGACAGACGGCAAATTTGTTTTTTCTAAAAATATGTTTTTCGGAATCTCCACTATCTAAAACGTGTAAATCCGTCAAAAAAAAAAAATTTCGATTTTCAAAACGATTGCAAGACTTACCCTATACTACGTATGATGTAAGTAATAGTAAAAATAAGGGTAAGTAAAAATAGAGGTAAGTAAAAATAGTGGTATTCAGTTCGTGAACCATTTGGGAGTCTTCTAAACATCGTAAAATAACAAGTTAAATTGGGATTTTATCCTTTTTTACAGCAATAATAAAATTTAAAAATAGTCACTGTTATTCTATATGCGTCGAATTAATTGTTTATTCTAAACACTGTTAAGGGTACACAGTACTTTTAAAAAAAGTTAAAATATCAAATTTCATTTTTTACTTACCCATCATACGTAGTATAGGGTAAATTTTGCAATCGTTTTGAAAATCGAAAAAAATTTTTTGACGGATTTACACGTTTCAAATACTGGAGATTCCAAAAAACATATTTTTAGGAAAAAAAAAAAAGTTGCCGTCAGTCCGTCTGTGTGTCTGTCTGTAACCGCTCTATCTCCCGAACAAATTGAGATAGCGACTTGAAATTTTGTATGCACTTAGTATGTAAAAATGGGACGCTGCTTTTTTAATATCAGCAACCTCGATTATCCGGAACTTTTTTTTTCGGACTCTCGAAAAATTCGTTCTGATGAAAGGTGCATAAAAATTTTCGAATTTTTTTAATTTAAGGAATGGACATAAAAGGCAATAAAATAACACAAATTTTGCATACAGAATGAATTCGATCGGATTATTAGTTGCCGAGATATGTGTAATCATGTTTTCCAAATTCTTCGATTTTTCATGACCTTGTATTTCATTCAAATTTCAATTCACAGATATATTTTAATTGAAAACGAGACACTTAATCCAACGCAGTAAACTTTAAGTTAATATGATTACAATTTTTTGAGTTATAAGGATGTTTCTTTTACGCAATCCGGTATTGCTTGAGTATTTTGGCGTTTTATATAATTTGTCGAAATTGGATCATCAGCAATTCATTAATAGAGGATTATTATGTATTTTAAAATAACTTAATTATGCATTTACATTTTATTTTGGAATTGCCAATATATGGATATTTTATATTATGATGGGTAAGTATTACGGTGGCCCTCCAACAACTAGTTTTAATCTTAACTGAAAGCTTCATTAATTGTGAAACCCCTCATACGTATCGTTTTTACGTAATACGATTATTGTATTACGAAATATTAAAAATTTTGTTTATAGATCCAGCGCAATTACTCATACAAATGAAAACTTTAAACTAATTTTTCACCATGTTCATATTTTTATAAATTGTTTCTTCGATAAACAGTAAAGTTTTTTTTGCTAATTTAGATAGAAGTTTGATTTTTTTTTTTAACTTGCTTTCCATGTGGTATTTAGTATTTTTGTGTATAGTTTGAAATAGAGTTATTTTTTAAAATAATATTTGAATTGTGAGTTTGTTGAATATCCTTCATTTTTTGATATACGCGAGAGAAAAATATTCATATTAAATGTGAAACCCCATGTATCTAAAAATTCATACACAGTTTTATGTAGTATATTATAATGTATATGGAAAATAAATTGAAGCCATATTCATATTTATTAAAGTAGCAGATATTTTAAAAAAGTTTTTTTTATTAAATTTTAGAAAAATAAAATGTTTTAAATTATTTTTTTTTAATTTTATTGAATTTTCGGTATCAAGTATTGTGCCACTCCATATATTACAATATTGTCCAAAATTGAAGAGATGGTTTCAAAAGTACATCCCCTTATGAAATTCAAAATAAATATTTATTTACATTTTAACAATAAGCTATCTTTGGCAGTTGAAATTCATTTCGTACAAGTTAATATATTTCCTACAACTACTTATTTCTAAATACAAATTATTTTTCTGCCCCTACACAATACTTCTTGTATACCAAAGCAAAAAAAGAACTAAGGCAATATCGAAAATGTTATTAATTTCGCAAATTATGGTGCATGTCTCGGCCACTTGTATTTAAATAATACAGAAAACTGTTTCAGGTTATAATTTCCCAGCGCTGTAAATGGTAATTAGTTTTCTCGTCTAATAATTCACAGGGGGAGTCTTCTTCGACAATTAAAATCAATTCAGCTGCTGTAGTCCGATGGTGAAATGGAACATGTCCAGTTGGTGCAGTCATTACACTGCATTGCGTTGCTAAAACCCAAGAAAAGAAATTGTCTTTAAAAGTCAAACCATTATAAATACACAGAGATGTTTTCTAATAAACTCATGATATTAAATTACATGAGTAACTGATCATACAGTAAAGCTAAAGCTATACAGGGTGATTCTAAATTCAAGATATAAACTTTAGGGATTGGTATAAGACACTAACAATCATTTATTGTATACAGGGTTCATACGGTTCAGACATTTTTCCAGGAGTGATACCAATACTTTTTTTTAAACAGAAATAGGAATCTAACTAAGTTAAATGGGAACAATTTCACCTTGTTTTAAGGAGAGATTTTCTATGAAAAAATAATGTATATAGGAATGTATGGATGCAAGTAACGCGTTGAGATACAAACACCAGGAGCCCAATTTGGTTCCCTTTTAAATTTCATAATTTCTGTTTCATACCAGAAAATTTTTATTTTATTCTTTTCTTTATTTAAGATACATTTAATGATTACATAAAGAACAATTTCTTCTTTGAAAATTTCCGATATGAAATCGAAATTTTTGAATTAAAAAACCCATAAATCTGTGAAACACAGGAATATCCTGTTTATAAAAAATACCCTTATTAATATCCTTTGAAATGTTTTTTATTCTGTCATTCATTTTCCGTCATAATCATTAGTTATATTATGTGCTAAATTCCCTATGAATATATACACATATTTAACCCTAGAATGCTACCCATTCGTCTCCTGGACGAAGCCTATAAGAAACGCCCTTGACCTGCCTCCCCTAAAACAGGAAATGGGACGCACCATACAGTACCTTCATCTTACCTTGGTACCTTCACACAAGGCTATTCCTTCTTCTGGAAATATTTCTGCGTGTGATGTTTTTAGAAAAATGTTCGACTCGCAGACGAATGGTTAGCGTTAACGTTTGCTTTTCAGAATCTGACTTAGTTTTTTTCTTCCATTTGTTGCTTTGTCATGTCGAAACGTTTTGCTGGAGAAAATTTGTGGGGTAGACCTGAGGCTATCCGGGAACTATTAAAAGAATTAAGTGATGAAGAAAATTCTATTTCGGAGGAAGAATCAGAAAATGAAGTTTTTATAGAAGTTCAAAATAAGGAAATTACAGACAGCGATAGAGATGAAAATCATGAAAATTTTTTTGCCAATAAAGATGAAGGAAAAACGATACATGAAAAATAAGTCCAGGAAGATGAATATATGAGGAATTATAAAGATAAAATTGAAAATCGCATTTTATCAAAGAAAAGTGAATGGGTTGAAAATATTCCGAAAATTTTCGAGTCATATGATAAATCTATTATTTATCCTGGTAAAATTCAGCTCACTGGTAAAGATAAATCAAAATGGTCATTTGTTCCTGAATCAAGTAAGACAAGGACAGCAGTTCGAAATATTATTCATTTCATTCAAGGTCCAAAGGACTCAGCAAAAGGGCTTTACACACCTATTGAAACATTTAGTCAAATTTTTACCCTTCAAATGCTGGAAATAATTGTTTTTCATACTAATTCTGAAATTAGTAGAAAAAAAGATCGATTAGAAGAAAAAAAGATCGTTATGCTGAGAAAAAAAAATACAGTATCGGAAACTTGTGTTGAAGAAATTAAAGCCTTACTAGGATTACTTGTTCTATCAGTAGCTATGAAAGATAATCATTTAGCAACACATGAGTTATTTGATACAACATTAGGTGGTCAGTGGTACAAAGCAGGAATAAGTGAGACGAGATTTCGTTTTTTGGTGAATTGCCTACGATTTGATACAAAAGAAACAAGAGCTGAAAGAAAAGAAAAAGATAAATTTGCACCTATCAGAGAGATTTGCGATGAATTTATTAAGCGTTGTATGTATACTTATAAACCAGGATCTTATGTTACTATTGATGAACAATTAGTAGCGTTTCGAGGAAGGTGTCCATTTAGAATGTACATACCGAATAAGCCTGAAAAATATGGCATTAAAATAGTAATGATGTGCGATGTTGGAACGAACTATATGATCAATGCAATACCTTATTTGGGTTCGAATACACAAACTAAAGGTATTCCTCTGGCATCTTATTTCGTCGAAGAGCTAACAAGAAATATTCAAGGGACAAATAGAAATATTACAATGGACAATTGGTTTACTTCGATACCCTTAGCTGAAAAACTACTAACGAGTTCAATGAAATTAACGGTTGTGGAGAATGTTCGGAAAAATAAAAAAGAAATTCCTCCTGAACTCTTACAGTTGCGTTCTCGAAGGATTGGAACTTCAATGTATTGCTTTGACCAAGCCAAAACTTTTCTGTCGTATGAAACGAAACCAAATAAATGTGTTATTCTACTGTCTGCTCTTCACGAAAACCCAAACGTTAATAAAGAAAGTAAGAAACCGGAAATAATAGAATTTTATAATTCTACAAAAGGAGCCGTCGACACTTTGGATCAGATGTGTAATAACATGTCATGTAGCAGGAAAACATGCAGGTGGGCCTCTTTGGTGTGTTTTATGATATGATAAATATCAGTTTAGTGAATGCACATGTTATATATGTCCATAATATGGCACAAAAAAAGAAAAAGCATTATCCAGAAAAACGTTTGCGATAAACCTAAGTGAGGAGCTTCTTGCTCCATGGATGAAGAATCGTCTCAATACATCAACTTTGCCCCGACCAACAAGGACAATTATAAATGAACTTTTGAAATTGGATATGAACATTCAACAACCAGAACAATCTCAATGTAAAAAAAAGGAAAATTTGTGCATTTTGCCCAGATAATTTGCGTAGAATGACGCGCAACTTTTGTCTATCATGTTCTAGAGCAATGTGTGGTGAACATCACGCTAACATGTGTAAAGACTGTTTTGAAAATAAATAAATCGTGTTTTCTTGCTTACTTGAAGATCGAAAGTGATGAAGTCATCTGCAGGTAGAATAGTTTTATTTTATTTAAATATCAAAAGTGATTTTTAGCACGCTCACCCACAGTTCGTCTGGGCGACGAATAGTTACCATTCCCGTAAGTTTTTCAAAGGGTAGCATTCTAGGGTTAAACAAATTTCTGGGTGATATGTTTAAGCACAAGACTATAAATAAGTAGACTGAGGGTGAAGCTTAAATGATTTGTTAAATATTGTTGCAATAAAATAAACAATAAAAATTAAATGTGGAATAAAACTTTTACATTTTGCTTAGAGGTTTTTTTTTGCGGATATTTTAGGGAGGGGAGCATTTAGATAATATTTATCAAAAATCAGCCGAAATACGAAAGATTCTCACCCCTGTATTTGCATTATTTACATCTAAATTACTGATAAAGGGTAATGATAATAAAAGGGCGGTTTTTTATGATAAAAAAAATCTTTATTATAAACCCACCCTCCTCCAAATTTAAGCCCTTTTGCTTTTGAAAGAGGAAGGAGGGCTTAGAATCTGGATTTTATGTTAGTTATTAGTTTGAAAACTTTGCTTTCTTAACCCATTAACGCCCAGCGTTCTCTTTTGAGGACGGTTACAAAAACAGCAAGAAAATGGTTTTCCCACCAGTAAAGAGGAAGATACATATATACCTTCTTTCATGAGACAGAATCCTCGATAAATTTAGATAAAAGTTAATTTGATTTTAAAAGTGGTGGGAAATACAAAATTTAAATTTTAGGGAAGAAAATAATTCGGGCGTTAATGGGTTAAGACATTATTATTTATGTCTCCAATGAAATCATCATATACTTATATCTGGAATATATACATTTCATCTATTTTACAGATGATAGTAAGCCATCAGAGTTTTGAAACAAAGGAAATAGAAAAATTTACAAAGTTATTTAACGTAATACTTTTTTTATTCTTAAAACATAAAAAAATATTATTGTAAACAGTTTTGTAAAATAGTACATGGCATTATTATCACACTTTAGAAAACATTAAATTTAATTAAATTACAACTAAACGCAAACGAGCTTATTGCTCTTCGTGTACTTGCTGACAGTTGTTTTCGTGTAAATTTCATTATAAAATCAAATGTTTAATGATGAAAATTCTTCGATTTCAGGAAAGTTGTAGATATTGGAGCTTAATTACATTTACATATCATTGAAGTTTCTCAATTTTAAAAGAAATTTCTTTTTTATCAAAAATATTTATTAGCATTCATAATATATGTTAAAATATTAAAATTTAAATGTATGAATAAATAAATAAAGTTATTTGTTTATCAAGTTGGAGCTGAGATTTTACTTTTGAGACCTATAAACAGTATATAGTTGCTGCCACCTATGGTATATATTTTTTTTCAAATTAAAATACATGTAATAACTAGTAAAAAATTGAGATTTTCACATCTGATTCATGTTCATATGTGTCCCAGTCTCCCCTGTGTTTTCTAGTTATGAAATTTCCATGATATTAATCCAAGTTTTAAATCTATTTTTACAATATTATGTATATATATTGTATTAAATCTATTTTTATATTATGCTATTACACTTGTAATTTTCATCACTTTAATATATTTGACTTCTTGCGGCATTTCCAATGCACATTGCTCAACCAGATGTAATATTATACTTCAAATACAGAACATGTCATTCGAATGTTTTTAGCCTATAAAGGAATAACATGCTAACAGCTGCTTAATTTTTCACACTTTCTTTTAATTTATTTTAATTAAGGATGCTATTCTTTAGAAGTTTTGCAGACTCTTTCAATTTTCCTTTCAAATATTTCTAGATTGCACTTTTGATACAATTATAGTAAAAAATTTATTTTATGAGGGCAAAATTTGGCAAAATGTGGTATTATTTATACGTGAGGAAGCTTTTTCTCAACTATAAATTATGTTAATAAATTTGTGTTTGGTAACTAATATTTAAACATCACTAAGAAATAGACAAAAAAAATAATTCTGACATTCCACATGTTAATAATGATATATACATTTTTTCTAATATTTCGATAACTAATATTTAAAAAAAATTAATATATAGACAAAAAACTATTTCGGTAATTAATATTTCGGTTTAATTAATATTTTGGTAGCTAATATCAAAATATAGTAAATATATAGACAAAAAAAAATCTTGAAGCTCAACATATCAATAGCGATGTATACATTTTTAATTAATATTTAGGTAGACATATCAGAGTAATTGTTTATTCCAAACTACGATAAGTAAATTCTAAATAAAACATTTATTTGTAACATGTTGAAATACATTTCACACCAGTTAATCTTTCCTATATCTGCCCATTTCTAAATACCAAATATATTTGTGAATACATACAATATTGCTGTACCCCGAAGTGAGAAGTAATACTAGGTTTCAGTGTTACGTTAAGCAATATGCAAAGTATCGAGCATGTATTCCAATACTACATAAAACTATTTCAGGTTATAATTTCCCAGCGCAATAAACGACAATTAGTTTTCTCGTGTATTAATTCTTAGAAGAGGTATTCTTTAACAGATGTAACCAATTCAAACGTCTCGGTAAAATAGTGAAACGGAATGTGTCCGATTTGAAAATTCATTTGAAAGCTGCAACGTAATCTGTATTACAGTAAATACTTGACAAAATTTTCAATAACAATTTGTTATTACAAATGTGTTTCGATAATTCACATTATTGTATGTCTCTATAAATAGTGTCTGATATATTCATTCACGCTGTTAAATTACATGAGTATTATGGGAAATATTCCTAGATATGCTTGCATCCGACTGAATATAATCGACGTTTCATCGCGCATGGCTGTAAGAGGAACTCTGTTTTCGAGATTAACCTTTACAGAGGGGCTGTGACAGCATCTGTACGGGAATACGTGTATTCTCAGGTAGACACTGAGCGAGCCCCTGCGTAAAGGTTAAAAGATAACGAAGTTGTGTGAATAGAAAGGGAGAAAAAGTAAATAGAACATTTTAAAGAATACGGCGGCTGCTTGTTGACAGCACAAGATCGTCTTTCGGTGGTGTAAAATGAAAAACTTGAAGAATGTAAGAATTTTATATAATACTCCAATATATATTGATATAAAGATAAAAATTGCTGTGCTTGAGTGAAGTATCGTTTATAGAAAAAGAAATTATTTGTATTTTCATTTGTATCCGTCTTTTTGGCTTTAATAAATGTCTTTACAACAAGTTATCAACTTAAACACGGAGTCTCGCGCCCCACACTACTTAGTGGTAAAAAATAAATAGAAAGATTTAAAAAAAAAAGGTGCACCATTTCTAATTCTGGAATTCTCATGATTGTAATCTGAGTTTTAAATATATAGTTGTATGTAATTATAGACTGCAATGGTACCGTACGCTTGTAAATTTCATCAGCTCCATAAATTTGAACTTGATTGTCTACAAAGAGACACGACATAATGCATAAAATTAACAGTTTTTAGTCTTGAAATAACACACACTGATATTAGTTTTTTTTTTTTTTTTTTTTTTTTTTTTTGTAAGACCTTTTTTTTAACTAAATGTGTAATTGCTTAGAAAAAGGGCCCGAAACTTGCAATTTTCCTTTTCTGATATTTCTTTCACCCCATTTTAATACAATAGTAATAGAACATTTTTATTTTATGGGAGACAAAGTTTGCAAAAATGTGGGACAAATTGTACAGAAGCAAAGCTTTCTCTCAAATTCATATTGGGTTCTGATAAATCCCTTAAAATTGTATTCGGTATCTAAATTCAAGCCATAGTAAATAAATAAACTAAACAACGACTCTTCTACTGAATATGACAATAAGAATGCATAAAATTTTGAATTAATTTTTCAACATTCATGACGAATTAAATGTTTTTAAAACATAATTAGTATTATTAAATAACAAATGGCATTTCTACATCGAATTGTTGAAATGCAACTTTTTGAAACTTTTCGAACGATTCATTACATAAATGTCAACATCTCTTAATTATTCTGGAGCCTGGTCAAAAACAAACAAGTTTAATGCTGCAAAAGTGCTTATAAGAAAATATGCCTTCTTTCAACATGGTACTTATTAGACGTCATTTTAAAATCGTTTATTAAATAATATTTCTGGATGAAAGCATGTTTGTCTTGGATCAGAATCCGGAATAATTAAGAGATGCTGGCATCTATGTGAATATTAACTCGGCCAAAAATTAAATACAACTACAAAAAAGACAATTGGACTACATACAAAAGCGTCAGTAGGACTATAGTAAAATCTGCCAAAAATCACTATGATGTATGTGAAAAATGTATGTCTGCCAATTTCTTTAAAAGCTTTTTTGTAATTGTCATAGAAATACATACATAAATATCATTTCGATAAGTTTTTTAAGTATTTAAGATTTTTATAAAGTTAAATTATGAAGATTCATCTAAATTATCATGAAAATATCTTGCAATGTTGAGTAAGGCACGTTTTTGACGTTTGATCTCTTGTTATTTCATTTCATTTTACAAAATATCACCTTGAAGTATTCGATTTCAAACGCTTTTCATTCACAAAGGCTGGACTCATCGGATTTCATCGAATTTTTCAGATTTCATCGGAAACTATCCGATCGATTTTGATGAAATTTCCATATTTACTGGATTTACAAGAATCCATATTTACTGGATTATGCTCAAAATTTACGGCTCTAGATTTATGACAGACAGGTTTTTTAAACTAAAACTTTTTATTTTGGAACATTGTCAATTTTTCAAAAATCTTCTATTTTTCTGAATTTTTTTCAGAAACTAATTATTATTATTTTTTTAATGTCTGCCTTATAAGATCTTATATTTATCCTCTACAACTAAATATATACATATATATATCAAAACTGCCCGAGATCTTATGAGATAATGGATTTTTTATTTTAAAAGTACAATGGTGTAATTCCCTTAAATTTTTACTATTATTTCAAGTGGTAAAAAAATGGGCATGCCAATAAATTCAGGAAGATAAAAGGACTTTTTAAGCCAATGAAACAAAAATCAATTTTTTCAATAAAAATTAACTCATGTTTCCCCTTAATTTATTTATCACGGTTAAATTCATCCTGTCAATATAAACAGTATTATGGAACATGTCATGTTTTTAATGGGATACGCAGAAGTAGAGAAGTAGAGCTACTCAACTTCCTGTAAATGAGTTAATTATCTGAAATATTTCACTGTTATAGCTAAGATTAATAGTTTCATTGTAGCTTTCAATTTACTTTTACTGTTAGTATATTGTGTAATTTAGGACTGTATATTATTTATAGCAAACATGAATTAACAATTTACACCGTAATAATAAAATTCCATTTGCAGTGATAATGCTGCAAGTATCTAAGTGCAACAGACAACTATTGTTTATTTTAATTAAAATGAATTGAGTTCTAAACAATGAATTTGATTCTTATCTATTTTGTAATGCTGTAATGGATTTCACACGAACTAATATTTCCGTAATGCATCCAAATTCTAAGCAATAATCTAATAACAGAAAATATACATGTATCTAATACCGAAACTGCTAATACAACAAAGGCTTTAATAAACAATGTTAATTATGCAAATATTGAAGCATGTTTTTTTCACTTCATTTCCAATAAATAGGAAATTATTCCAGAGCATAAACATGCACAGTGCAAGAAAAGGCAATTAATTTGCTCGACTAATAATCATAGGGGAGATAGGTCTTTAACAGCCGGAACTCATGTAACGCAGTGTCAACATTGAATGTTCTTAGTTTTACAAGTTTTGTAAATTCGTTTAAGGTATCCGACTACAATTTGAGACTTTTTTTTTTCTTTTTTTTCAGTTTGATCTAATTCAGATAAAAGAATATTATATAAAAAAAAAATGTATATAATATCGATGCAGCTAATTTTGAAGAATTTTGGTCGTTTTTTAATTATTTTATAAAAACGGCACTGGCTCAAAAAAATAAGCATGTAATACAATTTTCTTTTCAACATATGCATATTAGATACTCTTGAGTGTATTGAACTAAAAACTAGTTAATACACAGAAATCTATAAGAGATACACCTGATTATATACAATTACATAGAAAATTTCAGTAATTTTGCATGTAATTTTTCATAAAATTAGCTATATATCAACAAATAAGTTACTTAGAGCTAATTCTTTAGTTCACTTCCCTCTAGCTATTATCTGAAAACTACACAAAAAATTTCATGGTTATAGGATAATAAAATTTTGAGTTAGTGCAATGGTCGTTTACCTGTTCTGATGAAAATCTAATTTTTCAGAAAACGCATTTAAAGTTTTCAACTTCGATTTAAATTAACGTCGTCTGTCTTTTTTTAAAGAGCTCTAATTTCATTTCTGATAGCCATGCAAGAAAAATAAAACAAAGCAGAAAGGTTCATTCTATAATAAAATCTAATTTAAAAATTTGCGAATTTTCATCGAAATTGACGCTTGAAACGTAGGGGTATACCTTAAATATTGCCGTAAACCGCAGATATGTTTGTTCTCAAGTTAGAACTGTTCATTAAAATCAGTTTCTGTAAATATCATTTGGTAAAATTCACAAAATTGAAAACATATTAATATGATAATTTAATGATTTGATAACATTCTGTTAACAAATAGGTATAACTTTTGGTTGAAAGATTAAAAAAAAAATTGTAATACACACAGTTAAATTAAAGATAAAAATTTCACCAAATTTTACAATTTTACAATTTTTATTCCATGTCTGTATGCTACGTAGTCTTATAGACAGTTTTAAATTTATAATCATTTTAACCTAAGTATGTAATTCATATTCACTATGCGAGTTTTATGCGAGGATAAAAATGTAATTTTTTACAAATTTATTTCGAGAATTACACTAGCAGTTTTGCTTTGAGCACGTTTAATTAAATTCTAATTAAAGAATTTAGTTTTGGTACCATAATGAATTTCACACAAGTTAATATTTCCCTTGTGCGCCCACATTCTGAGCAACAAGCCAATTACCGAAATGCATATTTATTCTCAACTAAAACAACAAAGGCTTCATCAAACGTTGTTAATTATGCAAATATTCTAGCATGTC
Source organism: Maratus speculifer (assembly GCA_964019185.1). Taxonomy (NCBI): domain Eukaryota; kingdom Metazoa; phylum Arthropoda; class Arachnida; order Araneae; family Salticidae; genus Maratus; species Maratus speculifer. Next base: position 105,956,327 of record OZ025303.1, read on the forward strand.
TCTTCACTTCTCTTCCAGTAGAGTAGAAAATTACTTGCATATTGTTGTGCAAAGCAAGAAAAAGCAATTAGTTTACTAAGCTAATAAATCTAAGAGAGGGGAAGGGAGCATCGAATTTAGCGAGGCAGTGTCGAAATAAGGTGTATTTAATTTTACAAATTTTGAAAATTCGTCTAAAGTCTGAGATAAGCTACCAAGTTTTAACAAAGCATTTCATAAAAGTAAGTTCTTCTAAAATTCATTTTGTAAATTACACAATATTAAGTATACATTAATATCAGAATTTAAAAATTCATGATTTTTGTGTTACACTTAAAAATATTTAAAATTAAAAAAAATTCATCGAATTTTTCAATTTTCAATCCTTGTTTAATGGCGGAAATTCGGATATTACAGAATGGTCAGACAATAGGAGTATTACAATATCTGGTATATGCGGTATTTCAGCCAAACATAAATCTTCCATATGACGTCCTAGTAGTCCCATGAGGCACTGTTCTCAGTTCTATTTAGGTACATGATGTGGAAGTGACAAGGTGAAATAAAATCTTATTCTCAATTTTTGCAATTTTTTGTTGGTAAATTTTATAAAATTCATATTAATTATAAAATATTATTGTCAATGATGTTAACCAAGTACAGTATAAAGTTGCTATGGCAATCAATTCTCCTCTATGTTAACTTGTTGATGAGTAAATGGGTTATATTTTTCAAGATTGTATACCCGGTAATATGAAATATCAGCTAGAGAGCTATTTCAACATGAGTCTAAAAGCAGTTTTTTCAAAGAATCTAATGATTTATAGATAATGAATTAAGATTTAATCACTAAATATTATTCTAATTTTATTTTCTTTTTTATCGTGTTTCTTTGCAATTTTATTATTTCTTATTACTTTATTCCATATTACCCAACTGATTGCCATTACCCGAAAATCGTAACTTTAAAAAAAAAGCTAAATATCGGTATATGTTTTTTCATCTTTTTCAAATCAATTAAAAATGTGTTAAGGTATAGTCAAAGTTTGTTCTTTACTAATTTTCAATCTATCTCAATTTTTGTATATTGACCTAAAAATCAAAATTAAAGGATGTTCCATAATTTTTTCGATAATATGTAATCATAAATACAGTTTTTTAATTTGTAACCATTTTAACTTAAGACTGATATCTACATTTACATAGTTCTGCGCAAAAATAACAAAGTATTTATTTATTAATTTATTTTAACAATCGCACAGAGAATTTATTCATTCTAAGCAGATTTATGTTCCATTCTAATCAAAAAATTTATCTTTTGATACCGTAATGAATTTCACACACGAGTAATATCATCTTTGTGTGCCCACATTTAAAGAAACAATATAATTATTCAAAATTGCATGTTTGTGTTACACCGAAGACATCAATGCAACAAAGACTCCATCAAACTTTGTTAATTATGCAAATATTCAATCAAGTCTCTCCGCTTCTCTTCCAGTATAACAGAAAACTATTTCAAGTATAATTTCCCAGAACAAAAGGCAATTAGTTTACTCAGCTAATTAATTCATTGGGGAGGTCTTTATATTCCAAGAGTCGACGACATCGAAAGCCCACTGATCGTAAAAATAATTTTCTTCTAATTTTTTTCCCATGTAAATCTATAGTTTAAAATCATGCGAAATTCTATAATGTTTTGTTGTCATCGAGGATATTGGTCACTCCTAAAGCATTTTATAAAAAACTCTGTGCTTTTTCTGTGAAAACTCTGCGTCAATAATTACTTTTTGTAAAGATAGAAAAAAGTAAAAATAAGTGAAAGAAAAGTCTTCTTTTTTTTTTTTAAGTTTACTAAAGCGTAAAATTTTATAAATCAGTTGTCAGTTCATAAATTTTGCTTAAGTTCCAAGCAAGTTGCGATAAAAGTACTCTGTAAAAAAAAAAAAAGAACGATGTGTTTTAATCCACATAAATGTACTATATCAAGTACGAAAATTTTAAAAAAGTAGTGTCAATCAATAGATCGCAATTTAAAACCAGTATACCAATGGCAATACTATGAATAGCCAAGGCATTTGCGAACCGGCATTCCTATGTGATTCCGAGTTGTCTAGATGTCTCTATTTCTCCTCGAAGTTTGTAACATTTTACCTGAGACATCCTGTATATCATACAAAGGGCTGCTCAAAGAATTCCAATAATTTTAGAAGGGAATCGCTGAAATCGGGTTTTCAAACGCGTTACAGGTTTCCAAACGGTTCATGTAGACAACCTACTTCAGTTTATTAAACGGTGAGTTTTCATACATTATTCTGAATGTGTTGGAAATGGTTTCATAATCTATGCGTGTCACATTTTTTTTTAAATTTTTACAGTTTAAATTAATGATCATTGATTGTTGATAAAAAATATTCTTAAATGACAATTATGTTTAATTTTTTCCTTTCCCCCCTTACCTATTATAATATACATAATCTTACACTATTTAACTCTTTCACACCGGCGACAGAGAAAATCTTACTATCGTTAAAACCTGACGAAAAAAGGGGAGTATTTTTTAAAGTGAACTCGACCATTTCTTGTTTTCCTCTTTTCTACGCTCATTAAAGGGAGAGGCGTGTTTGAAATGTCAGTTTGATGTATGGTAGCTCAAATCTCCCTCCACATACCGCAATTTCCGGTGTGTAATCGTAATCCGCGGATGAAACAATTCTTTCTGGACCCAGAAATTTTACTTTGTTATAGAAGCCAAATATTAATAGCAATTTAAAATGTTGCATTTTATTTAAAAAAATCCCTGAATCGAAAAATAATTGTTTCATTCAAGGATTATACACCAGAAATTATGGTTCTTCTGTTCATTCTTATCCGAAATATTTAATATAAGGTAGTGATGAGTTTATTTATACTACATTTTTTCTCTATATATATTATCAGAAATGTCTATTCATAATTTATTATATTTGAAAGAAAGACCTTTAACATTGTTCTAAACAAGGTTCTTTATTCAAAAAGATTTTCCATTGACCCACCTGATACAACAAATAATGTTTACATTACAAAGAACATGGCTCTTCTATCGAAAAATGGAAAAAGCTTACCGTTTCCATGATTTCTAATTAAGAACACCTGAACAATTCTTATCAGGGCCGTAGCTAGAAGTGAACAAGAGGGGGGAGACTCAAGAAATTGTAAGGGGGCTCATAATTTCTCTCTCTTACTGACGCAGAAAGGTAAATTAGTGCATATTCACATTGTAGGTATTATGTTTCATATTAAACTGTTGTAATAACTTCATTTTATGTTAAAAAAAGTGTTATTTGCTATATAATTTACAGCTTTCTATGTTACAAAAAAGAAAGATTTGCTTAGTAGTGTACATTTGCTTTAAAAGACAGATTCTGTTCCATGAATACGGCGACAAAAATTGCGTTTTGACTCGATTTTTCACAACGCTACAGTTAAAAAAAAAAAGTCGTTGCATAGTAAATTATGTTGCAAGAAACTACTCATTCACAGGAATATGAAATGATTATTTGCTTTCTATGTATTTTAATACTATTGCTTTTACATTTTATGAATTTTGATTAAAAAAATTAAGTTTAAAATTATTAGAAATTTTTGACTGTTGGACAGGGAGAATAAAGTTTTCCACTGACAATTATTATATTATACAGACAATTTAAAGGTATTTATTATTAGATTCCAATGTTTTTGGTAACATTTATTTCATGTCATAGCATTTTTCCTGCAAATTACTCTAAAAAGTAAGGAATAAGATACTAAAGAAAGAAATAATGCTATTTTCACGATTTTAATTTTATTAAAATTTAGCATTATGGCAATGATAATTTAAATTTTTAATGTATATATTATAAAAAAATAAACTAACCATACACCTTTTTTTAAGTCTTCATTAAAGAAGTCTTTCTTCATTGCAAAATGCAAAAAAAAAAAGTAAGAAATTGCAGAAACAATATTTTGCTGCTGCTAGCTTACTCATTTTCACATTTTTTTTTTATCTTGCTCTAAAAAAGCAATCTTTTATGAAGTCTTGAAATCATTGTATAATAAAATTACTTCCAGATTGTGGTGGTTACTCCATAACCCCCCCCCATATATTTAATTTAATTCATTTTATTAGCCATTTTATTTCATATCACCTTCCTTTTTATTAATGTTCTCAATTTAAATTTAATTTCGGTTTCGCTTATTTTCATTTCGTCGCCTGTAATGTTTTCTTTCTTGCTTAGCTTTCGAATGTTCCAAGCCGGTAAAATTCTGTTTGAAATCATTCCTTCCGGTTTTAAATTTGTTCGAGAACTTTCTCGCTAGTTCTTTTGGGTGGAACTTCCGTTTATTCGGACACACCCCTAACCTATCAAATTAAATTCCACAGGTGACGTATTTCAAGCCGTTAAGTTCATGGCCACCAGCTTTGGCCTTCCTTCTTAAGATGGTTATCAATTTTATTCTTATTAGTTACATATCTTTTCATACTGTATATTGTAATTTGGCTTAGTTTTTCCTCACCCCCTCTGTTGCTAACTGCCAAATTGGCGTATTTTGCATTTACAATAACCCTTTCTCCTTTTCCCCTGGGCTCGCGGCCACCTGCGTCAGTTGCGCCGATAGACACCTGCTGTGATGGATGCAGTCGTATGATTGAAAGTTTTTAGTGTAATTTCGGGGCCGAGGTGCTCCCCCGTTAACGAAGGATGGAACGGTTTTTTTTGTTATGTTGAGATTATTACGATGCTGATTTTTTTTTTAAGTGCGGCAAAGAAAAAGTGCTGCCCTCAAAAATTCATCTAGGAAAGTGATGTTGATTTCTGTTAAGCCAAGTCCCTCTGTGCTGCGAGGAGCAATGAAGTGGTTTAATGCATTCCTGAATGTATTCGTTTTATGTGCCTTCTCTTTTGGAATTATTCAACGTAAATACGCGCACTCCATAGATCTTCTGGTTGGTGTTCTTGTGGAAGCATCATAAGTGATGTAGAATGTCATCATGAGTCCACTTAATACCTATTTCATCTTTCATCACCTCATCGTTAAAAAATAATCTTTCTGCAGCTATTATTGGTGCTCGAATCTTCTTCAATAATTGTTTTATGTGATGCCAGTCCTCTGACAAACAAGCAGAGGTGAAAATCTTTTCTTTTCGTGAGACGCAAATTTTTATTTACATAAAGTTCCTTCATGTCGTTATCTGGCCCAATATATATATAATTTTTTTTATATTTACGGGGCGTTATAAAGAAAATATTGGCATGTATCTATACAATATGAAGTATGATGTATTTTGTTTTGAAAGTTCATATTATGAGAGGTGTTCTTTTTCAAAAAGAAATAATAATTTATTCTCCTTTTATGTCATGAAGAAAATTGTTTAATTACATGTTGTTGAGATATCTAGAATATGTTATGAAAAGAATTTTTATTGCTTGGAGATAGCAATAGTTGTGATTAACATATGTTATGAAATGGTTGTTTATCAAGTGAGAAATTAATATGTACGAGTCACCAAAAATATAAATTTGTGAAGAAATATTTATTCATGAAAAAAGCAACAAGTTCTTCATGAAATAAAATATATTTTTTTTTTCTTCGAAAATTGTTCGTATATTAATTTCTTGTGCCTATTGTCTGGATTTATTTGTCATCAAAAGCCAAGGATTCAACAGGTAACTTTTTACCTTTTTAATTTTATATTTTTATAACTTTATACTTGATTTTTCTTCATCATTGGATAAAGAATATTTTTATTATTTTAAATGAAATAATGAAGAGAGTAATTAGGGTCGTTTGCAGGCCCCCATTCTCCGTGATGTGCTATCATTATCACGATCACTTTGGCCTAATTGTGGGTAGAGGCAAATAAAAAGTGCTTTCTCCACTTTCAAGTAGACACAACACATTATTTCCTTTTGGAGCCGTGACCAACGCTTGAACATTCTTCATTATTTTTTTTCAAGTTATTTTTCTTCATATAGTGATTAATGTTTTATATAATTATATTTTGTTGGGTATGGTGCAGTAATCAAATACAATATTTATATTGATCTTGTATTGAAATATTATCTTTTTCTGGAGCAGTGCATTATATATACAACATAATTTATCAATATATTTCTTCTTGCATTATTATAATTTATAACTAATATATGCATTATTTAACGGTGGTACTGGTAAAAATTATTGTTCATGCTAAGATAAATTATTCTTCTTGTCATACATATAATAATTTATGTTTTGAGCCATATTATATATAAATATTTACATAAAATATTTGGGTCTTATATTCTTCATATGATACTAATATGTTAGTATACGTTTTCTTCTTTTTTTTACATATAAAAATGATGTATGAAGTAAATGAAAGTCATCAATATTTTAAGTAACGGGTCAGTTTATATATATTGTTCATCATAGGACCTGCCAAATAACCAAATTTATCATGTCATATATTGAGCTCTTAGATTAAATTATTTCATCATGCCTCCAAAAGCCAAACTAAATATTGCAATCCAACCTTTCGACGGTAACCCTCAGACTGTAGAATTTTTCTTCGATCAATTATCTGACTTACAGGAACTAAATAACTTTACAGACAAGGAACTTTTTGTTCTCTTTAAATCAAAACTTGAGGGCACCGCCTTACTCTTCTTTCTGGAAACTCAGTCACAGCTCAAGAACTCTAATTTTAGTGAAATTCGAAAGGCATTTATAGACTATTTCTTACCCACAAAAAAGTCTGTTTCTCTAAAATCTTTACAGAACTTGACCTTAGATTCAAATGAATCAGTTAAAAATTTTGCTTTTCGGTTGGATAAACAACTTCGACTTGCTTACCCAAAATTGGATCTTTCTGCTCTTAATTCATTAAAGTTTACTCATTTTCTTGAGGCTTTACCTAAGCAAATCAAACGTAAAATCTTAGAAGAAAATATTACGTCCTTCGAATTAGCTCTTGAACGAGCAATTTTTCTTCAAAATATTTATGACTCTCCCCCTAAAAAATCTTATGAAAATTTTAATCAAGCCTATTGTATCGATTCTGAAAATGTCCACGATAATTCTAGTAATACTCTTCATAAAACTCCTATAAAGCATACGAAGGATAAAATTTATCACAATTCTCAAACCAACTACTCTCCTTTACAAACTCAAAAGGACAGTTCTCATACTTCTCGTAATTTTCAAAGAAATACTAGAACATTTTCGCCTTCTCCACCGAGACAAGAGGCTACAAATAAACGTAACAATAATTTTCGTCATCAAAACTTTCACCGGAAACGTCCTTATCAACCAACCTTTGACAAATATTCTCACAAAAAAAATTCTACATCCTTTTATCACAGACGAGATGTTGTGCAGTGTGCGTTCTGTGGGAAATTTAATCATCGTATGGACTCATGCTACAAATTCAAGAACATTATTGGTAATTCTAATCAAAACTCTTCAACTCAGGTTTCGTCTCACCCTTACAGAAAGAAAAGCCACACCTCTTCTTCTTCTGAAAATAATAATGTTTACCATTTAAACAAATAAGGGAGACTGGTTCTACTGACCGCCTTCTCTCCCGTAATTCTCATTCAGGGTCAGTACACTTTGACAACAACAACAAACATCAACAATTAGACAAACGCTCGTCAGTCACTTTAGTGGCATCCACAGCTGTCCAAACTTCTCCTATGACATCTAAGTCTAACAAATCTGCCTGTTTACATAATTATTTGACATCTAAACAAAATTTTGAAAATAATGATGACATACAAGAAAATCATGTCATATGCAGTTCTTTTAACAACTCTTATGTTCTTCCATGCATCCTAATAAATGTACAACATAATGAAATCTCCACATTAATAGATACTGGATCAAGTTTATCTCTCTTGGATGAAGAATGCTTTAATAGCATTAAATCCAGGCTTCATTACAAATTTTTATCCAGAAATGTATCTGTATCGACCATAAATTCTAAGGTCTTCTTCAAAGGATGCATAGAGATAGCTTTTAAGATTGATAAATATTTTTTTCATCATGTATTTTACCTTACAAAAATTCAAAATGTTCACTTTCAAGCCATACTTGGCTTTGAGTTTATTAACAAACATTCTATTACTATTTCACCAAGCTTTAAGTCTATATTACTTAAAGACAAGCACATTCCTTTTCAAAGTTATAATGAATCTCCTACTTGCTATTTTATGAATGCTGAATATAATTATGTGAATTCAAATGTACCATATTCTCTTGATGCACACAGAATGCCTTCTTATGAAAGGCCTATATCAAATAATCTAACGAGTGATACTTACATTGATAATACTTGTGCAAATTGTGATAATTCAAGTTTGCAGTTGTCCAACAATTATACAACCTATCCTTATTGTTATAATGTTCAAAATAATGGTTTGTTTACAAATAGTATGGCTCATTCTGCTATGAATTTTCATAATCCTTATATTGATGATAATTTTGCTTATTTTCCTAATTATTTTCCAACTGATTATGGTAATGTGGTGAATTATGTGTCTACTAATGATAATAATATTCCTAGTAAGAATTTCTCATCTGAGAATACTAATGATGATAACTATTTTGGTGAAAAGCAAACTCATTTAAGTATTGGTAACAAAGTTTTGGTGAGTTCTAACATGGTACAATTACTCAATAGAGAATTAATACCTCCTAATTCATTTGTTTATTTACATGTTAAGTATCTGAATCCTCCATCTGAATATTTTCTTTTTAAACCCAATTTAAAAAACAAGGGTCTGGTATTACATGAATCATTACACTCAAAATCTTCCATTCAAAATGATTTATTTTTGGTTGTATGTCAGAATATTTCAAAGCTCGATATACATTTAAATAAAAATTCAATTATTGGTGAATGTATCAATGTAGATGAAAAAGATATTGAAGAATACTCTTTTGATTTAGAATTTGAAAACGAATATTGTACTTTAATTTTACCATCTGAAGAGATTAAGAGAAAACGTATTCAAGAATTATCTCCAAATGACTTTGATCTTAAACATTTACCTCCTCATGAAAGGGAAGCTTTAACAAAATTATTATGTAGTAAAGCGCTTGCCTTTTCGAAATCTCTTGACACTTTAGGTCATACTGACCTGGTCAATCCTCAGTTTACCATGTTAAATTCTCATCCAGTAAAAACATTACCTTTTCCTGTACCTCAAGCACTCGAGCAAGAAGCTCTTGACCAAATTAATCAAATGTTGAACGCTGGTATTATTGAGAGGTCAAATTCATCTTGGGCGTGTCCCATGCTTCTTGTTAAAAAAAAGAGAACTGATATGTCTAAGCCTCAAAAGTATCGTTTGGCTCTTGATTTAAGATTGTTAAATTCCATAATAATTCCATCTTCATATCCTCTTCCTAGGATTCAAAATCTATTGGTGCAGTTGTCAAAATTTAAATATTATACCACTCTTGACTTACCCTCTGCATATTGGCAGATTGCTGTACCTAAAGATATGCAAGATAAACTTAGTTTTACTACACCATGGGGAATTTTTACCTATTTACGTTTAGTATTTGGCTTGAAGACGGCCGCCAGCACTTTCCAACAATTAATCGACTCTGTGATTCAATTATCTCAGATTGACTCCTGTTATGCATATCAAGATGATATAGTAGTGGGCGCTAATTCATTTGAAGAAATGTCCATGAAACTCACAAAGTTATTAGACACCCTTATTGCTAATAACATTACTTTGTCTCCTGAAAAGTGTACCTTTATGCAAACTAGCATTAACTTTTTGGGCTTCCAACTTACAGATCATAAAATTCTTCCTATTACAAGTAACATTTTAAAAATTACTTCCTTTCCAAAGCCTAAAACCAAGAGGCAAACAAAGAGTTTTATCGGCTTGTGTTCATTTTATAGATCAATTATACCTAATTTTTCTAAATTGATTGCTCCTCTCATCGAAGTCACCAAACCTAAAAATAAGTTTTCTTGGAAATCTGAACAAGAAAATGCATTTAAAGAATTACAGGACATTTTCTTTCATAAACCTATGCTCAATCTTCCTATCTGGAATGAAACATTTTATGTTAATACAGATGCCTCAAAAACAGCAATATCAGCTGTTCTTATGCAGAAATTTGATGGTGAACTAAAACCTATCTCCTATTATTCTAAAACTCTATCTCAATCAGAAAGACACTACCCTGCCATCAAATTGGAACTTTATGCCATTTACAAAGGCATAACAGCTTTCAAATACTATATCTTTGGTCGACCCTTTATTCTATTGTCTGATGCAAAACCTCTCAATAATTATAAAAAAGCTACATCACCTGCTGATATTACTACTCGTTGGATGTTAGAACTGTCAGAATACTCGTACACATTCCAACATGTTCCAGGCAAAGAAAATGTCTTGGCAGATTTTCTGAGTAGAACTCCTCACATTCCTACTGAAGATCTCAATAATAATCCAGATCTTATTTCTTCACAAGAACCTCTACCTGTTGTTGATAATCAAAACGATTTACATAATGACATTCCTCACTTTCCATGTGGTTTAGTCGACAAAATCCACCATACATGTCACCTTCAAAATGACTCTTCACTTCTAACTAAGGATAATAACCAAGATCCTTTATTAGAAATTCTTGATCACACCATCTTCTCTGAACAACAAAAGGACCCAAAAATTAAACAAATTTATGAAGATCTTAAAAATAACAAAAAATCTAAAAGTTTAAATGGCTACTATATTAATCCAAGTAATGAGTTACTTTGCTATAATGGTCATTTCTCTTCAGAAGATATCGAGCTACACAAAGCTGTTTTACCTCTATCACTTCGAGCAAAGGCCTTAAGAATTGCTCATATTACTCATACTGGAATTCATAAAACCATTGTTAATTTAAAGAAAAGATTTACCTGGAAAACCCTTGTTTCTGATACCATTAATTATGTCAACTCTTGTGAAATTTGTTTAGTAAATAAGAATCATAAAAAAAACACTGCTCCATACCTACCTGCACCACTCCCAACAGCTCCCAATCAAAAGGTCTCTATGGATTTACTCGGCCCATTGAGAAATCGTCAATATGTGTTGACCATGATAGACCATTTTTCTCGTCATTTAGAATTATATGCCTTGAATAATATCAGTGCTGAGTCAGTTACAAAAGCGTTATTGCATTATATTTCCACTCATGGAAAACCTGAATTAACTCTCACTGATCATGGTTCTCAATTTACGAGTGATATGTTTTCATATTTTAACAAAAAGCTTGGCATTAAATTGGAGCATAGTTCTGTAGCCCATCCCCAAGCTAACGGTTTAAGTGAACGTGTCAATTCTCAAATAAAATCGTCTGTGAACACAATGGCTTCACAAGGATGTGATATACCAACTGCTCTAAAAATTCACCAATCCATATATAATGCTACACCTCATCCAGCCACAAAATTCACTCCAAATCTTCTTCATTTTGGCAGAGAAATAAATGATATTTATTCCAATTATAAATCTCAAGTTTCATGGAAAATTCTCAACACTGCATATGAAATTCATAAATTGATGGATGTTATTGAAAAAATATACTATCAAGCTTACAAGAATAACGAATCATCCAGACAAAAGGTGTACCAAAAATCCAGAGAAAAATTAAAGTTTTCCAACATCAATGTTAATGACATTGTTTATGCAAAATTTCCTACTGTGTTTAACAAAAAGATACAAGGCCCATACGTGGTCAAGAAAATAATTTCTCCTGTGCTCATTCAAATTCAAGATCCCAATAATAGTCATGCTTCACCAATGTTGATTCACACTAATCGAATCTTGAAGCTTCAAAAGAGAAATGAAGCACTGCAACATCCTTCAGTTTCTTCAAAAGGTGCATCACATGATCAACCAGCTGTTGATAATGCATCCTCCACTCCTGTGAGACAGCACTCTTCTATTCAAGTTTCAAATCATGATGCAGCTTGTAATACTTCTCCTCAAATTCTTTCTTCTTCTAAATGCCAGCAAACATCTTCATGTTCCAGTAAATCGGTACTGTCACAAGCTCCTCCTGATGGCACTCATACTGGTGCTAAAAACAAATCCACTCAATATAGAAGTTATGATCTTCGTCCTCGCAATCATAAACTACATAAAAAATAGACTAACTCTCTTTTTCCTTTTACAGGATGACTTTTGCTTTGTAATATATTCAGTCGAAGTTAGCCGCACTGATTGTCCAGCAAGAAGAATCGCTATGTAATTTTTTTTTTCTTTTCTCCAGGCTGCAGGCAGCTGTTATTTTTTTTTCATTTTATTTAAGTCTTCTTCTCCCTGGTACAACTCAACGGTCATCCTCGGGATGTATGTATGAATTTTAATAGTTTTATTAGTTACTGCATTTATCTATAAGTCATAATTCTTACAATATTTACACATAATCTCATGTATGCCATACTTTTAAATTTTATAAAGTCTTTAATTACAATAGTTGATGCAAAAAATGGAGAAAGAATTTGTCTTTTTATATTCTTGTTATAATACTATATCATTATTTAAAGTGATTTTTGACAAATGTTTCATTCTAATAAGAAAAGTGAAATTGTAATTCATATAAGGTAAACATAAAGATGAGTACTCATCAAATTATTTTCTCTATTGTGTCTGCTCTTTACAATGCATGCATGTTTTAACATTTAACCTCTTTTAAAAAAGAAAAAGAGAAAAGAAAATGCATGATAAACTTATTCATACTAATATTTCTTCTCTTCTTGTTGAAATATAGAAAGTGAATGACTCAAGAAATTGTAAGGGGGCTCATAATTTCTCTCTCTTACTGACGCAGAAAGGTAAATTAGTGCATATTCACATTGTAGGTATTATGTTTCATATTAAACTGTTGTAATAACTTCATTTTATGTTAAAAAAAGTGTTATTTGCTATATAATTTACAGCTTTCTATGTTACAAAAAAGAAAGATTTGCTTAGTAGTGTACATTTGCTTTAAAAGACAGATTCTGTTCCATGAATACGGCGACAAAAATTGCGTTTTGACTCGATTTTTCACAACGCTACAGTTAAAAAAAAAAAGTCGTTGCATAGTAAATTATGTTGCAAGAAACTACTCATTCACAGGAATATGAAATGATTATTTGCTTTCTATGTATTTTAATACTATTGCTTTTACATTTTATGAATTTTGATTAAAAAAATTAAGTTTAAAATTATTAGAAATTTTTGACTGTTGGACAGGGAGAATAAAGTTTTCCACTGACAATTATTATATTATACAGACAATTTAAAGGTATTTATTATTAGATTCCAATGTTTTTGGTAACATTTATTTCATGTCATAGCATTTTTCCTGCAAATTACTCTAAAAAGTAAGGAATAAGATACTAAAGAAAGAAATAATGCTATTTTCACGATTTTAATTTTATTAAAATTTAGCATTATGGCAATGATAATTTAAATTTTTAATGTATATATTATAAAAAAATAAACTAACCATACACCTTTTTTTAAGTCTTCATTAAAGAAGTCTTTCTTCATTGCAAAATGCAAAAAAAAAAAAGTAAGAAATTGCAGAAACAATATTTTGCTGCTGCTAGCTTACTCATTTTCACATTTTTTTTTTATCTTGCTCTAAAAAAGCAATCTTTTATGAAGTCTTGAAATCATTGTATAATAAAATTACTTCCAGATTGTGGTGGTTACTCCATAACCCCCCCCCATATATTTAATTTAATTCATTTTATTAGCCATTTTATTTCATATCACCTTCCTTTTTATTAATGTTCTCAATTTAAATTTAATTTCGGTTTCGCTTATTTTCATTTCGTCGCCTGTAATGTTTTCTTTCTTGCTTAGCTTTCGAATGTTCCAAGCCGGTAAAATTCTGTTTGAAATCATTCCTTCCGGTTTTAAATTTGTTCGAGAACTTTCTCGCTAGTTCTTTTGGGTGGAACTTCCGTTTATTCGGACACACCCCTAACCTATCAAATTAAATTCCACAGGTGACGTATTTCAAGCCGTTAAGTTCATGGCCACCAGCTTTGGCCTTCCTTCTTAAGATGGTTATCAATTTTATTCTTATTAGTTACATATCTTTTCATACTGTATATTGTAATTTGGCTTAGTTTTTCCTCACCCCCTCTGTTGCTAACTGCCAAATTGGCGTATTTTGCATTTACAATAACCCTTTCTCCTTTTCCCCTGGGCTCGCGGCCACCTGCGTCAGTTGCGCCGATAGACACCTGCTGTGATGGATGCAGTCGTATGATTGAAAGTTTTTAGTGTAATTTCGGGGCCGAGGTGCTCCCCCGTTAACGAAGGATGGAACGGTTTTTTTTGTTATGTTGAGATTATTACGATGCTGATTTTTTTTTTAAGTGCGGCAAAGAAAAAGTGCTGCCCTCAAAAATTCATCTAGGAAAGTGATGTTGATTTCTGTTAAGCCAAGTCCCTCTGTGCTGCGAGGAGCAATGAAGTGGTTTAATGCATTCCTGAATGTATTCGTTTTATGTGCCTTCTCTTTTGGAATTATTCAACGTAAATACGCGCACTCCATAGATCTTCTGGTTGGTGTTCTTGTGGAAGCATCATAAGTGATGTAGAATGTCATCATGAGTCCACTTAATACCTATTTCATCTTTCATCACCTCATCGTTAAAAAATAATCTTTCTGCAGCTATTATTGGTGCTCGAATCTTCTTCAATAATTGTTTTATGTGATGCCAGTCCTCTGACAAACAAGCAGAGGTGAAAATCTTTTCTTTTCGTGAGACGCAAATTTTTATTTACATAAAGTTCCTTCATGTCGTTATCTGGCCCAATATATATATAATTTTTTTTATATTTACGGGGCGTTATAAAGAAAATATTGGCATGTATCTATACAATATGAAGTATGATGTATTTTGTTTTGAAAGTTCATATTATGAGAGGTGTTCTTTTTCAAAAAGAAATAATAATTTATTCTCCTTTTATGTCATGAAGAAAATTGTTTAATTACATGTTGTTGAGATATCTAGAATATGTTATGAAAAGAATTTTTATTGCTTGGAGATAGCAATAGTTGTGATTAACATATGTTATGAAATGGTTGTTTATCAAGTGAGAAATTAATATGTACGAGTCACCAAAAATATAAATTTGTGAAGAAATATTTATTCATGAAAAAAGCAACAAGTTCTTCATGAAATAAAATATATTTTTTTTTTCTTCGAAAATTGTTCGTATATTAATTTCTTGTGCCTATTGTCTGGATTTATTTGTCATCAAAAGCCAAGGATTCAACAGGTAACTTTTTACCTTTTTAATTTTATATTTTTATAACTTTATACTTGATTTTTCTTCATCATTGGATAAAGAATATTTTTATTATTTTAAATGAAATAATGAAGAGAGTAATTAGGGTCGTTTGCAGGCCCCCATTCTCCGTGATGTGCTATCATTATCACGATCACTTTGGCCTAATTGTGGGTAGAGGCAAATAAAAAGTGCTTTCTCCACTTTCAAGTAGACACAACACAGATGTTTATTCTTTTCATTACATTGACCACATATCAAGTTTTCTAAACAAATAAACTATCAAAATTCTTAGAAAAATAAACTATCGGAATTTAAACATTTTACATGGTTTCTAATTTCATTGTAAGACAATAGTATTTGACATTACATTGATCTGCTGTTCACGAGAAGGTTTTAATCTTTTAATATTTTCCCTTGTTGTATCAATGAATTATCTAAAAAAATGGGGGGGGGGGGGTGAACTGAGCAATTACTTTGTTCAAGTATCTCATTGTCTCACAACTGTATATATCTAAAGCAAATTGAAGTATTTTTATGATACACTTCATGAAGCCTATGCTATGTGGTAGAGGTCTGCACGGGCCGGAATTTCCAGGCCCGGGCCTGGCCCGGCCCATAGGGAAAGTTTTTCGGCCCGGCCCGTTGTAAAACTCAAAAGTTCGGCCCGAGCCCGGCCCGGCCCGTTCAAATTTTTATATTTTAGGTCCGGCCCGGCCCGTAGAGAAATCAGGGAAAACAGGCCCGGCCCGGCTCGGCCCGGCCCATTTTGGCCCGTTACAATTTCTACTATTTCTAAAAAAATCAGATTTTTTTCATATAATTAAGATTTTTTTAAAAGAGTACTGCATACATATCTATGGGATGATTTTACAGTATATTTTACAGGAAATACACATTAGAACATTAATGATTACTAAGATTCTTAGGCTTTCAACATTCAAATAAAGATTCATTAAAAGATTAATATGGCTTAGAATAAAAGAAAAAAAAGAAATTTAAAAACATCGTAACTTTTGAAGCTGTTTAATAAAGAAAGATTTATAAAAATATTTCTATATCATTTTATTAAAGATTTTAAATCCAAATTCATACGTTAATTCAAAGAAGCTCCTTTCTGATACATTTCTAAATTCATTTTTTTCTCAGAAATGCGTAAGATTAGCAGGTGTCTTTATTCAGAAACTATATAAACGAATGGCGTTATCCATTTTTTGATACAAGCAATGTAAGATCACTGCAAGCAAATAAAATATTGTCATAGTTAGCGTTTTGAATAGAATTTCCGGAAGCGATAGCATGGGAAGGGAGAAAAACTTGCAACCATTTGAGAAACTATTATATCTCAACAAGGTTATACAAGTATTTTATTTACCAAAAATGAAAAACACTATTCGATTCCAAATCCCTTCAATAGTCAGGCTTATCACTTTTATATTTTTACAATTAAAAATTAATGTAAAAATGTGTCAAACTTTTGCGTTATTGAAAAATTAATTTAAAAACCATCAAGAAGTATACATCCAAAAATTAAGCTAACATAAGCTCTTTATCGCTGTTCATAATTTTACAGATTATGTTGTCTGCCCTACAGATCTTGAGAACAATTAAGTCTTCTTTCGGTCCGGCAAGTCTAGATATAGAAAAATAATGCCTTGATTTCCAATTTTGATCTTGGCCCTGCACGAGTCAGTTTAAAAAATATTAAAACGGGTTACACACAATGTAACTGTCCGATGCCGATCGCTACACTGCACAAGTTACATTTTTATATTTGATGCTGTCAAACTAGTATGGCTCATGATGCACATTTATATTTATTCTCGTTAAAACCATTTTCATTGAAAATAGGTTTATATTTTATTGTTTATGATTAAATCTTCAAAACGGGCCGGTAGGCCCGAAAATTTTTAAATCGGCCCAGCGCGGCACGTATGGCCCGTTCAATTTTTTGGCCGGCCCGTTGAAAAAAACATTCTAATTCTGCCGGCCCGGCCCGTTAGCAAATTCGAAACAATTCCGCCGGCCCGGCCCGCAGGTCGGGCCGGGTGCGGGCCCGTGCAGACCTCTACTATGTGGTTATAGAATGTAATACAATTTTAAAAAATGTAGCAATTTTAATAGAAAACGAAATAAAGTAGAATTGAGCCTTCCGTCAAACTGATAAAATATTAAGCCAAAAATTTTACAAATAAGTTTAGAATTGTTCCTCAATTTATTCTGTTCGTTCTTTTTCTTTTCTTGTCAAATAATCGCAAAACTTACTTAAATACGTAATTAAGCCTGTAAAATATCCATACATATATAGTTTTTTTTTTTTTTTAAACACATTTGCAAAAATAAATTGATCGAGTAAGCTTACAAATGCCTATTGATACCTTGCACTATTTTTACAATGCTGTTTACGGTTAGAGCAACTAAACTTCTTTTATAGCTTAGTATGTTTATGATTCCGCTTTTCTCCTAAGATAATGACAAAAGGCGAGACAATCCATTTGTGACTTTTTTCAAGCCCTTTTCAAAGACAGCTGTACGAAACTCTTTATTCGTCGCTGTCAAACCAGTCTTTTACTTTGAAGTAGAATTCGTGTTACACTTTATGCCATTTTCAGGGTTATTTCGGTATTTGCACCATAAGTTACTTACTCTATAGTTATAAACAAATTTGGACTTTTGTAGAAATTTAAAAAGACGATATTTTTGTTTCTTGAAATTGTTTCTTCTTTATAACAGGTGCTGAAATGCATTTAAGCGACACAAAACATGTACAGTGTATCTGTGTAACATAATGGTCGGGTCATGGAATCTTTTCACTGTATTTAAAATTTATTTTAAATCTACACTTTAAAAAGTCTCCCTCTCATAAAGTCATAAAATAATTCCCTGTGTGAAATAATAAAAGAATAATCTTGATAAGATTTACGATAGAGTAGCGTTTTTGATAAATGTTATGCAGAAAAATATAACATATTGCGTTCAGCGAAATACTCAGTAAAAAAGGTTAATGACAAAAGAAAAAAAAAGCACCGTAAAAATAATAATAGTAATTATAACGATTTACTAGTACTTAATAATTATAACGAAACTATTTTAAAAAATAATATTTTACTTTATTGATCATTAATGTAAGAGATGTAATAATTTGATAAGAATAAAATATGTGTACAAAAGAAGACAAACACTGAATAGGCAACTTTCGCTACTACAGTCCTCCCCACTTAATAGAGTAACGGCTAATCGAAGACCCCGCTTATTCGAATAAATCCTCTGGAACCGAATTTAATCCCATTGAGCTAATGTTATTTTACCCCGCTTAACCGAATACGTTTCACGAAATGTCTTCGCTTAATCGAATAACAAATGATTGAGACAATTTGAAAAATGGGTGGGGAAAACACGTTTCATTTGGAATTTCCTCCACATTTTTTGTCATTTTCGGTTGTTACACAAAAAATAAATTTCCAGAACTCCCAGCATGCCTGGCAGGTGTATGACCTGGCAGGTGTATAACGGACTGGCCAAATGAGTTCCCTTCTTTGTTCATTTTTCGATTTAATTTAAAAAATGGTGAAATAAACTGGAGAGTATTTTCGATCAATTTTTTATTTTATTTACTTTCGTTTGTCAAAGGACTTTTTTTTTTTTCACTTTTTCGATTTTTTTTACAGTTTTTTTTAATGGAGACACTTTTATTTTCAAAACCGGCTCCGAAACTGAAATAATCCTCATTAAAAATATCAGCAATAAAAACCTAATGTTAAAAAAACGACGCCCTTTGTACAGATCGATCTCAGCTATTCATTACAAAAAAGATCATTTAAAAATATTGAAATGCGATAGAGATATCTTTATAAATTTCTTCTATAGGATTAGCATTAGTGAGCAAATCCTATCGCGTGGTCGAAGTAGCCCTTTAATAATAATATGTTGTCACTTAGAGGCTCAAGATTATTGTGATACCATTCGAAAAAAAATCTCTCCCATTTTTTACTCAAAATTTTCTCATAAACCACTTTCGTCTACTTTTTTAAACCTGTATAAATTACGTAAATTAATTTCTAATAACAAAATTTGCCGTCAATTCACACGATCTGCATTAAATGTAGTTTAAACAAAATGCATGTGTTTACTGTCATTTAACTATTGCGTATTTACTTGTCATTTTGTTTTTATTTTAGTTTGTATATTAACGTTTTTAACGATTTTCTTATTCTGGTAAATAAATATCTATATTTAATAATTTTGTAATTTTATTACACATTAAATATTACATTTATATGTCTCCCCGTTTAATCAAATACCCCGCTTAATCGAGTATTTTTTTCTGGAACCGTCAATATTCGTTTAAGCGGGGCCGACTGTATAACTTTTAAAAACTGGAAATAATATTTTTGTACAGAAGATAAAATAAAAATGTACATTTATTCAAATACTATAAGAAGATGGAGGAATTTTTTTCTGATTTTACAATCACCGCAAAAAAAAAAAAAAAAAAAAAAAAAAAAAAAAAAAAAAATCTTGACACTTGTTATTTTACACATTTTTTTAAATATCTAAAAATATACATGAGGAGTAACTCCGAAACTCCTGATGTATAAACAAAATAATACTAGTCACATATTTTCGCTAAGAGTTTTCCCCGAAATCCAACAGGGGACCGTCAACAAATTGAAAAAGAACGGAGATCTTTTGGATAACCTTGTCAAAATTAATGAAGCAAAAGAGTTCAAATTGCAGATTATGATTAAGTGGCTTATTGTAATAAACTGTGTTCATTTTTATGAATATAGCATCTAAACTCGTAGAGAAATTAAGGCTTTTATAAAAACGGTTCCAATTTTTTTTTCAAGTTTTTTGTCAAGGGTTCTTCATCAAACACAATGTTCTTTTCAAAAAATATGATAATCAACATTGCACATAAGACCATGTAATCAAAATTAAAAAATAGAAAAAAATATATGATAAATAAGCGAGTTTACTAAATAATTTTTTTACTGCGCATGCGTTAACGCTATTAAAATTTCATTTCCATATTTTGTTAGTTAAATGTATAGAGCAACTTTTGTGAAAGTCACAAAAACATAGCTTGAAAGTCCTGAAAATTATCCTCGATAGAATAGTGTCAAAATCCGTTATTTTCAAAATGAAGCAAAAAGATGAGGAGCTGTATCCATATTCCATTGATTAGTGTCTATACAAATTATATAATTCCTTATCAATGTTACTGATGTATTTATTTGTTTGGCGTGTTATTTCTAGAATAAACATTAATTATTCCTTTCGACATTGCTTTCTAACTCTACATATTTTGTAGGATACATTAGTTTATAAATTACAATAGTTGAAAAAAAAAAAAAAAAAAAAAAAAGCAGACTAACAAAATATAGTCAAAATGATTCAGGGAACCTCATATCCCTAAAAAATTGAAATCTGAAAATAATATTCGATAAACATTCTATAGATGAAAAAAAAATGAAGATATCAGAATAATTCAGCGTATTTGTACCTCATTATTTTCATTATAATGTAATTATTTTCGTACTATATATTACAGCAAATTGAAATAGAAAATCGAATTTGCTTATTTTAGGACAGGGTTCATATCCATTTTAAAGATTTAAAATTCATGAATTTTTGAAGAGTTTTTTTTTTTTAAGTCGCCTTTAAAACTCATACGGTACAATTTTAGAGCATGTATTTTTAAGGTGAATATTTAGAAAAAATATATATGTATTCTTTTCTGCTCAAAATTATGAAATTTTCTGCGATATTAAAAAAAAAAAAATGTGTAAAATTGCGAAATTTCAGTCATGAGAAGTTCATCAGCCAGCCATTTTTGAATGATTCTGATTTTGTCCTTTTTATGATAAATTCTTTAAATTTTGCAATATAATCGATTGTTGTCTCATGACAGCTTTTCTATGGCTTTCGTCTGGGATTTTGTTTCAATACATCAATTTTAGCAGTATTTAAAAAAAAAAAAAAAAAAAAAAAAACGTGTGATTCTATCAAAAAATAGAAAATGTTGCTATAGTTTTCATAGTTTCTTATTAAAAACACCTGAACATTTCACGTACCTAAGTTTAAAAATGACTTCATGAGGTAGAATAATTAAATATAATTTGAAAATAGTCCTAATTACCATTATTAAATAAGTTATATTAAAACTACTCTCAAATCCAAACTGTTATTTATTTTTTTTACACGTTCATAAAGTTATTTTAAATACAGTGCAGCGTTCTTGATTAGAAGAGAAATAATTAGCATTTTCCTTATACAGACAAAGGCTTTTCCGGACAGAAATCGTGTTTTAAGTCGACTTTTGATATGCTACATTAGAATAATAATAATAATAATAATAATAATAATAATTATGCAGTAAATTCCAAGATATAACGAATTTGCAGTAATATGAAAAGCATCGTTCATTTCATAAATATATAAATGATAACGTATGTAAACTTCATTATTTTTTTCTGTCAAAAAAGATTTTACTAATTGTAAAAAATTTGGCATTGTTGAATATAAGTTCAGATTCACGGCTGCCAGTCGCCACGCGGCGATTAAATTTTTTGACTTGACGACTAATTTTTGGCTTCTAAGTCGTCATGCCAATCATTAACGGTTTTTTTTTTTTTAACTTGCTCATCATACGTAGTATAGGATAAGTCTTGCAATCGTTTTGAAAGTCAAAAGAAAAAAAAAATCAAACTTTACTTATTTATTTTGTAAAATAAAATACTCTCAAAGTTTTCTTTTTAAATAAATTCTTCAATGCGAAAGCGCTTAAAATAACCGTCATGGGACAATAATCGCTAGGAAATAAAGATGCAATTAATTCATCGATAAAGAAAAAGAAAACAGTTCACTTGTAATTAGTTGGTTGCTAGTGTAATGTTTTTTCTTTCAAAAATAAGTATGTAAATATGACAACAAAATATTCCGTTATTGAACTTTATTTTTTTAGGACCGCGCTCAATTTAAATGTGCCTGTTATATTAAAAATATTCGCGATCACTATTGAATTTAGATGTTATATTTCCTTGGCGGGATTTTGAAAATCGGGTGGGATAGGGCGTGAGGGCAAATTTTTACTGTAGAAAATGTGCAATTTCCATTTTGCTTCTTTAACTTTGAATTATTTTAATTTTCTAAATATCTATCATCTGATCCAAATAACATTCCATCTATTTCTTATTGTTTTCCTCCTTTGCGTGACTTTTTGTCATTTTGAATTAAGTGTAATTAAATAACTTAATAACAGCCCTGATACTTAATAATAAAACAAAAGTACTGATACCATACTCTTTTGAAATAAAAAGCTTTAGAAGAAAAAATAATGATAACATCCCCTCAATAGAATCCTTTTAACTGCAAAAAGAAGTAAATATAAGCCACATGTGAATATTCCATCACTGTCACCCAAACAAAGTAATCGGCAAAGATAGAGAAACACCCCTCAAGATAAGGTGAAACCCATCTCTTTCACTTCCTTACACCCCTAAATTCTCCGTACTCGGCCGTATGCGCCTGAGATCGGCGTTCAATGACACGGCCGTATCGGGGCGGGTTAGGTGTTAAAGGGTTAATGTATATTAGATCTTAAACTATTAAATGTATCATTTAGAAGCATTTGGGAACTATGTATTTCCATTTGTTAACTTATTGCTCTAAAGACAGTTAATAACTTATAATTATCTTAAGCACATTTATAATTATTTTAAAACCATAAGCCGGAATCATGTAGTTCTATCAGACCATGTAACAATGATAATACTTTTCAATTTTATTTTAACAATTACAGGGGCAGTATTTTATTCCTCCAGGCTGAATTAATTAAATTTTAATAGCCGAACGTATTTCGAATTTATCTTTTGATATCAATAATGAATTCCACGCGAATCAATATTTCCTTTGTGCGCCAACATTCTAAGCAACAATCTAATTGCCGAAAATATACATTTCTGTCACACTGGAGCTATTAATATAACAAAGGGTTTATCAAATATTGTTAATTATGCAAATATTAAAGTATGTCTCTCCGCTCTCTTCAGGCAAAATAGAAAATTATTTCAGTAAATTGCTTTTGAGCAAGAAAAGGCAATTAGTTTACTCGGCTAATAAACTCATAGGGGAGGTCTGTATTAGCCGCAGTTTAGACAGTGCTGGGACAAAATTAGACGTAGTTTTACAAATTTAGCAAATTTATTTAAAATTTTTCATGAACCAGAGTGTTGGTATAAAGACTTGACAAAACTTAAACGCAAGTCAGATACTCAGACTGAATTTTTTTTGCGCGATATTATACAAAATGTCCCAAAAAAGAATAAAGCACGATTTATTATTATTACTATTATTACTATTATTAATTTACTTTTAGAGAGCGGGTATGCAATGTAAATTACAAAATAATTTTAAAAATATTACATTAACCCGCGAGGACGCGCGCAGGGCCTAAAAGACCCTGAGCGCGTATGGTTTTTACAATTGTAACCACTAATTTTTTTTAAGTAATCTTCAACTTATTTTATCGCAAAATTTGTAAGAATTGTCTCCGTATTGATAAAAAGACTGTTATAATTTGTTTTTATTGGTGGTAAACTTAAAACCACTCATACCCTGAAAAGCGCGCGTTCTCCCGGGTTAAGGGAGATATACCATGCACCAATATATGAATTATGGCATATATTTATTACACAAGAAAGGAAAAAAAATCAGTTTTACTTTAAGTATTTTTTTTTTTTTTTTTTAATAATATTTTTAAAAATGCTAAATGCTGAATCACAATTAAAATCCATATATTTCTGTTTATTTAAATGAAAAAAAAATTGAAATTATACAAATAATATTTTGAGTTATAGCAATTTTAAATTATTCCACGTTTTTTAAACAATTTTAAATTAAAAAATATTAGAAGTTTTATCATGTGATTTTGTCTACAAATGATATCGTTAATGATCACAAATAATTCAAAATTTTAACTCAATAAATAAAAATTATTTAAAAATATGTCCCAGACACCCTTAACTCTAAATCTCAACCTATATAATGTATTATTAGGAAGCATTTGCGAATAATTTCTTCCCATTGCTCTAAAGGCAGTTAATAATAAATAATTATCTTAAATTAACATCATAAGCCGGAATTATGCAGTTCTATCTGACCGTAACAGCGTTAATACTTTTCAACTTTTATTTTAACAATTACATGGGCAGACATTATTTTCTATAGTCAGAATTAATTGAATTCTAATAGCCGAAAGTATTTCTAATTTATCTTTTGATACCAATAATAAATTCCACGCGAGTTAATATTTCCTTTGTGTGCCCGCATTCTAAGCAACAATCTAATTACCGAAAATATATATTTATGTTACTCTGAAGCTACGAATACAACAAAGGGTTCATCAAACATTGTTAATTATGCAAATATTCAAGTAAGTCTGTCCTTTCTCTTCGAGGAAGATAGAAAATTATTTCAGTATATTACCTTAGAGCAAGAAAAGGCAATTAGTCTATTCGGCTGATAAATTCATAGGGGAGGTCTCTAATTGCGGGAGCTTAGACAGTGCTGGAATGATATTAGAAGCATCTTTACATACTTATCAAATTCATTTAAAATTTCCCTAAAACCACACTGTTGGTTTAAAGATTTAACAAAATTTTAACACAAGTCAGATGCTTTAGACTAAATTTTTTGCGCGATGTTAAACAAAATGCCCCCAAAAAGAATGAAGCAAAATTTATTATTATTATTATTTTAATTTTAGAAAGCGAATAGGCATTGTGAATTGCAAAAGTATTTAAAATAATATAGATATAATATTATGTTACGGAAAGTATAAATTACGGTATACTTCAGTATTGGAACTAATGAACATTGTTTGTTGATAAAAATATTATTTTTAAATGCCAATCATGCTGAATTTTTCTCTTCCCCCATACTTATTATAATATACATAATATAACACTATTTACCTCTTTACTAGATCTCAACCTATATAATGTGTTATTTTGAAGCATTTGGGAACAATTTCTTCCCATTTGTTAATATATTATTGTTCTAAAGACAACTAATACTTTATAATTATCTTAAGCACATTTATAATTATTTTATCACCATAAGCTGCAATTATGCAGTTCCATCTGACCTTAAGGGGATAGTAAGGTTAATTCGAGGGAAAAAAAGCATATTTTCTATCATTTTTTGTAAGGATACAATTAATATTTATTTATTTGTATAGTTATAGTATAATTATATGTCATTTAAAGAGTATTCTGTGAAATTTTCATTAAGAAATATTAAAAAATGAGCCGATGACAGCGAACCTTCGAAGACGTCCCAAAAAAAAGTTGATTCGCGGTGAACCGCATAACTCATGACTGGATCAACTGAAATTAAAAAACCAAATTGATTTAATTAGTTGATAAGTTTCCTCGGGGAACGCTGTCGAGTTTTTTTATTATTATTGATTTTTCAATTTTTTACAAGGCTCGGAAGTCAAAATACTGATTTTTCATTAAAAAAAATCTGATATTTTGTTTTTTAAAAGTAAGTTAAAATTAAAAAAAAACAAACTCGACAGCGTTATCTCGTAATTTATATAAAGAAAGAGTGTGTAAAATTTTAAAAAGATCGGTTCAATAGATTTTGAGCTACGGAGTTCACCGGCTTCGAAAAAGCGAAGTGTTAGAAAAACACGTTTAAAGTTTCACAGACGTTTTTGTCGAAATAGATATTTGTAAATTACTGCTTTTTTCATATACTTATACAGAATCATCAATGCACCGTGTACACACGTGTACGTGTACCTTCGGAAAGGTCCATTATTTTGGCAGTATGCCAGGACAGGCCTTTGAAACCTGGTCAAGCAGTAGCAGCTACTTGGTAGCTGATTGTTGCGGCCACATTCCTCAGTGTGAAATCGGAGGGCGGAGACTTACAAGTGTATATCTCCGTCAGTTTTACTTCAATTGCTTTCAAATTTTCACAGAATAATCTTAAGATGTGGTGCATTAACATAAAATAAAAATTAAAAAATGCAAAAAAAAAAAAAAAAAAAAAAAAAAAAAAAATACCTTACTACCCCCTTAACAATGTTAATGCTTTTCAATTTTTATTTAAACAATTACATGGACAACCATTATTTCCTCTATTCAGAATTAATTAAATTGTAATAGCCGAACGTATTTCTAATTTATCTTTTGATACCAATAATTAATTCCAGACGAGTTAATATTTCCTTTGTGTTCCCGCATTCTAAGCAACAGTCTAATTGCCGAAAATATATATTTCTGTTATACTGAAGCTACTAATACAACAAAGGGTTCATCAAACATTGTTAATTGTGCAAATATTTAAGTATGTCTCTCCTTTATCTTCCAGCAAAATAGAAATTTTTTTCAGTATAATCTTAGAGCAAGAAAAGACAATCAGTTTACTCGGCTAATAAATTCATAGGAGAGATCTGTATTAGCCAGAGCTTAGACAGTTTTGGGACGAAATTAGACGTATCTTTACATACTTTGCAAAATCCTTTAAAATTTCCTTTATACCACAGCTTTGGTTCAAAGATTTAACAAAATTTTAACACAAGTCAGATGCTTCAGACTAAATTTTTTGCGCGATATTAAACAAAATGCCCCAAAAAAGAATGAAGCACGATTTATTTTTATTATTAGGTGCGTTCGTAATTATGTAAATGCGTATCACTTATAGTCGTTGTTCCGACCGTTCATCCGCATATCATACACAAGGCGGATCACAGAATTCCGATAATTTTCGATAATTTCGATAATTGTTGATAGGAATCGTTGAAGACGGGTTTTCAAATGTGTTATGCGTTTGCAAATGATTCATTTAGACATCTTATTTCAGCTTATTAAACGCTGAGTTTTGTTACATTATTCTGAATGTATCGGAAAGGGTTTCATAATTTATGCTTGTCACTTTTTCTTCTTTTAATTTTAGAGCTGAAATTAATGAGCACTGACTGTAGATAAAAGATATTTAAAAATGAGAATGATTTTGAATTCTTCCGTCTCCCCCCTTATTTATTATAATATGCATAATCTAACACTATTTAACTGTTTACTAGATCTTAACTTATATGATGTATTATTTAGAAGCATTTGGGAACAATATCTTCCCATTTCTTAACATATTACTACTCTGAAGACAGTTAATAACTTATAATTATCTTCAGCACATTTAAAATTATTTTAACACCATAAGCCGGAATAATGCAGTTCTATCTAACCATAATAATGTTAATACTTTAAAATTTTTATTTTAACAATTACACGGGCAAATATTATTTTCTCTAGTTAGAATTTATTAAAGTCTAATAGCCGAACCTATTTCTAATTTATCTTTTGATACCATTAATGAATTCTAGGCGAGTTAATATTTCCTTTGTGAACCCGCATTCTAAACAACAAACTAATTACCGAAAATATATATTTCTGTTATACTGAAGCTTCTAATACAACAAAGGGTTCATCAAACATTGTTAATTATGCAAATATTCAAGTTAGTCTGTCATTTCTCTTCGAGCAAAATAGAAAATTATTTCAGTATATTAACTTAGAGCAAGAAACGGCAATTAGTTTACTCGGCTAATAAATACATAGGGGAGGTCGGTATTAGCCGCAGCTTAAATAATGCTGGGACGAAATTAGATGTAGTTTTACATACTTAGCAAGTTTATTTAAATTTTTCCTCAAATCCACAGCGTTAATTTAAAATTTAACAAAATTTTAACTGAAGACCGATGTTTTAAACTTAATGATTTTTTCGCGCAGTATTATATAAAATAACCTCCCCCAATAAAAATGAAAAATTATTTATTATTGTTATTGTTGTTTCTGTTATTGTTATTATTTTACTTTTAGGGAGTAAGTAGGCAATGTAAATTGCAAATGTATTTAAAATAATATAGATATAATATTATGTTAAAGATAATTGAATTAAGGCACATATCAATATATAAATTATGACATTGCATTTATTATTATTATTTTTTTAATTTTAGAGTTGGAATTAATAAGCGTTGAGTGTAAATATAAGTATATTTAAATGACATTTATGTTGGATTTTTCCCTTTCCCCAATAATTATTATAATATGCACAATCTAACACTATTTGATTCTTTACTAGATCTCAACATATATAATGTATTATTTAGAAGCATTTGGGAACAATTTCTCCCTATTTGTTAACATATTGTTGCTCTAAAGACACTTAATAATTTATAATTATCTTAAATTAACACCATAAGCCGGAATTATGCAGTTCTATCTGACCGTAATTATGTGAATTCTTTTCAATTTTTATTTCAACAACTACACGGACAACTGTTATTTCCTCTAATCAGAATTAATTAAATTCTAATACCCAAATGTATTTCTAATCTATTTTTTTGGCACCTTTAATGAATTCCAGGCGAGTTAATATTTCCTTTGTGCGCCAGCATTATAAGCAACAATCTAATTACCGAAAATATATATTTCTGTTACACTGAAGCTACTAATATAGCAAAGGGTTCAGCAAAAATTGTTAATTATGCAAATATTCAAGTATGTCTCGCCTTTCTCTTCCAGCAAAATAGAAAATATTTCAGCTTAATACCTTAGAGCTAGAAAAGGCAATTAGTTGACTCGTCTAATAAATTCATAGGGAAGATCTGTATTAGCTGCAGCTTAGGCAGTGATGGGACGAAATTAGACGCAGCTTTCCATACTTAGAAAATACATTTAAATTTTCCCTAAAATCAGAGTGTTGGTTTAAAGTTTTAACAGAATTTAAACACAAGTCAGATGCTTTAGTCTGAATTTTTTGCGCGTTATTAAACAAAATGCCCCCAAAAAGAATAAAGCACAATATATTATTATCATCATTATTATTATTATTATTATTATTATTATTATTATTATTATTATTATTATTATTACTATTATTATCGAGATTATTATTACTATTATTATTATTTTACTTTTAGAGAGCAGGTAGGCAATTTAAATTGCAAAAGAATTAAAAATAATATTATGTTAAGGAGAATATAGCATGCATCAATATATGAATTATGGCATATATTTATTACACAAGAAAGGAAAAAAAATAAAATTTTACTTGAAATTTTTTTAATAACTTTTTTTAAAATGCTGAATCAAAATTTAAATCCAGGTATTTCTGTTTATTTAAATGTAAAAAAATTAAAATTTTACGAATAATATTTTGAGTTATAGCAATTTTAAACTGTTCCCCATTTTTAATAAGTTTTAAATTAAAAAAGTGTGAGAAGTTTTATCATGTGACTTTGTCCAAAAATGATATGGTTAATCGTCACAAATAATTCAAAATTTTACCCCAACAAATAAAAATATTTTTAAAATATGTCCCGGACCCCATTAACTTTAAATCTCAACATATGTAATGTATTATTAGGAAGCATTAGCGAACAATTTCTTCCCATTTGTTAACATATTATTGCTCTAAAGACAGTTAATAATTTATAGTTATCATAAATTAACACCATAAGCCGGAATTATGCAGTTCTACCTGACCGTAACAACGTTAATACTATTCAATTTTTATTTTTAACAATTACACAGGGTAGCTATTATTTCCTCTAGTCAGAATTAATTAAATTCTAATAACCGAACGTATTTCTAATTTATTTTTTGATACCAATAATGAATTCCACCCGAGTTAATGTTTCCTTCGTGCGCCCGCATTCAAAACAACAGTCTAATTACCGAAAATGTATATTACTGTTACATTGAAGCTACTAATATAGCAAAGGGTTCATCAAACATTGTTAATTATGAAAATATTCAAGTATGTCTCTCTTTCCACTTCGAGCAAAATAGAAAATTATTTCAGTATATTACCTTAGAGAAAGAAAAGGCAATTAGTTTACTCGACAAATAAATTCATAGTGGTGGTCTGTATTAGCCGGAGCTTATACAGTGTTGGGGCCGAATTAGACGCATCTTTACATATTTAGCAAATTCATTTAAATTTTCCCACAAACCTCAATGTTGATTTAAAGTTTTAAGGAAATTTTAACACAAGTGAGATACTTTAAAGGGAATTTTTTTTTGTGGTATTATACAAAATGTACCAAAAAAGAATGAAGCACAATTTATTACTATTATTATTGTTGTTGTTGTTGTTGTTGTTGTTGTTGTTGTTTTACCTTTAGGGAGTAAGTAGATAATGTAAGTAGACATCAATATAAATTGCAAAATTATTTAAAATAATATCGATATA
Organism: Maratus speculifer; assembly: GCA_964019185.1. Classification (NCBI taxonomy): domain Eukaryota; kingdom Metazoa; phylum Arthropoda; class Arachnida; order Araneae; family Salticidae; genus Maratus; species Maratus speculifer. The sequence goes on from OZ025303.1 coordinate 105,986,893, forward strand.
TCATTACGTTAAAGATAATATGACTCAAGCATACATCAATATACGAATTATAATATATATTTATTAAAAAGATTTTTTTTTTAAATTTTAGAGTTAGAAGTAGTGACCATTGACTTTTAATAAAAATATTTTAAAATGACAATTATGTAGAATTTTTCCCTTTCCCTCCTTATTTATTATAATAATATACATAATCTAACACTATTTATGTATTTACTAGATCACATCTTATATAATGTATCATTTAGAAGTATTTGGAAACAATATCTTCCCATTTGTTAACATATTATTGATCTAAAGACAATTAATAATTTATAGTTATCATAAATTAACACCATAAGCCGGAATTATGCAGTTCTACCTGACCGTAACAACGTTAATACTATTCAATTTTTATTTTTAACAATTACACAGGGTAGCTATTATTTCCTCTAGTCAGAATTAATTAAATTCTAATAACCGAACGTATTTCTAATTTATTTTTTGATACCAATAATGAATTCCACCCGAGTTAATGTTTCCTTCGTGCGCCCGCATTCAAAACAACAGTCTAATTACCGAAAATGTCTATTACTGTTACATTGAAGCTACTAATATAGCAAAGGGTTCATCAAACATTGTTAATTATGAAAATATTCAAGTATGTCTCTCTTTCCACTTCGAGCAAAATAGAAAATTATTTCAGTATATTACCTTAGAGAAAGAAAAGGCAATTAGTTTACTCGACAAATAAATTCATAGTGGTGGTCTGTATTAGCCGGAGCTTATACAGTGTTGGGGCCGAATTAGACGCATCTTTACATATTTAGCAAATTCATTTAAATTTTCCCACAAACCTCAATGTTGATTTAAAGTTTTAAGGAAATTTTAACACAAGTGAGATACTTTAAAGGGAATTTTTTTTTGTGGTATTATACAAAATGTACCAAAAAAGAATGAAGCACAATTTATTACTATTATTATTGTTGTTGTTGTTGTTGTTTTACCTTTAGGGAGTACGTAGATAATGTAAGTAGACATCAATATAAATTGCAAAATTATTTAAAATAATATCGATATATCATTACGTTAAAGATAATATGACTCAAGCATACATCAATATACGAATTATAATATATATTTATTAAAAAGATTTTTTTTTTAAATTTTAGAGTTAGAAGTAGTGACCATTGACTTTTAATAAAAATATTTTAAAATGACAATTATGTAGAATTTTTCCCTTTCCCTCCTTATTTATTATAATAATATACATAATCTAACACTATTTATGTATTTACTAGATCACATCTTATATAATGTATCATTTAGAAGTATTTGGAAACAATATCTTCCCATTTGTTAACATATTATTGATCTAAAGACAGTTAATAATTTATATATAGCTTAAGTACACTTATAATTATTTTAACAGCATAAGCCGCAATTATGCAGTTCTATATGACCACAACAATGTTTAATACTTTTGAATTTTTATTTTAACAATTACTCGGGCAGCTATAATTTCCTCTAGCCAGAATTAATGAAATTCTAATAGTCGAACGTATTTCTAATTTATCTTTTGATACCAATAATGAATTCCACGCGAGTTAACATTTCCATTGTGCGCCAGCATTTTAAGTAACAATCTAAATGCCGAAAATATATATTTCTGTTACGCCAAAGCTACTAATACAACAAAGAGTTCATCAAACATTGCTAATTATGCAAATATTCAAGTATGCCTCTCTTTTCTCTTCCAATAAAATAGAAAAATATTTTAGTGTATTACCTTAGAGTAAGAAAAGGCAATTAATTGACTCGGCTTATAAATTCATAAGGAAGGTCTGTATTAGCCGGAGCTTGGCCAATGCTGGGACGAAATTAGAAGCAGCACATAATTAGTAAATTGATTTAAATTTTACCGAAAACCACAGTGTTTGTCTTAAGTTATAGCAAAATTTTTACACAAGTCAAATACTTTTTTTTTTTTTTTTTTTCGCGGTAATATACAAAAGTGTCCCAAAAAAGAATGATGCACGATCTATTATTATTATTATTATTATTTTACTTTAAAAAGTAAACAGGCAATGTAGCTTACAAAAGTATTTAAAATAATATAGAAAATAATATTACGTTAAAAGTTATATGGCATACACCAATATATGAATTATGGCGTATATTTATTACACATTTTTTTTTTTTATATATAAAAATAAGAATTTTTTTGGAATTTTTAAGTATTATTGAAAAACTACTGAAAATGTTCTTTGTACATTCCATATCAATTAATATCACCAATATTTTCTATACCAATTTATTTATATATACAAGTAAAACTGCGCATCAAGTTTTATACATTTAAATAAAGGTAATAAAAATTGAATATTTTATAAATTTTCAAATTTTTAGTATTTTTGCATTGTATTTATGCACTTAACTACCTTTGACTTTTCCAATTATGTATTTTTAAAAGAAAAAACACTAATCACAGTTGATTTTGTGTATGTAAAACTAATTGACATAAAAAATATTGGGGATTTTAATAAATATGGAATGAGCTTGAAGCATTTAGAAAAATTCTTCATTAAAAGTTTATAAAAAGTGTGTGTCATGTAGTAATTCTTGATTAGTATTTTAAGCGTAATAAAAAAAATAGCTTGAAAATTTCTTGTCCTCTCAATAAACAGTCTTGCCTTCCCCTCTTAAAAAAAAATACTGTTATTTTTTTTTCCACTCCTTTCTAGATAAAGCTGGTAAAAAGAAAAAAAAATCCTTTTATTGCAACAAAAAATAGCATACCGGTATCTTTAAAACAGTTTGAATTTGGTTTCAAATCATAATGTAAACAAAATCTTACAATATTAAAGGGAAAAACATCGTGATAGGAAATATCGATAAATATTTCCTTTGTGTAGACGTAGGGAATTGCTTGAGGCTACAATTAAATGCTTAACCCTGACACAGTTTCCCTTGCTGGATGAAAATGATATTAAAAGTTGCATTGACATTTAAAATGTATTTTATGTAATAAATTTATCAATAAATTTATTTTTTGGTAAATATTGAGTTGAGGAAATAATCCATCAGATTTACTCCGAAATCCATGAGCGTTTTTTTTTTTTTTTTTTTCAAATTTTAAAATGCGCACAATAATAAAACACAATATCAAATTGTTCTCCATTACAATAGGAGTTATTATTTAAGTTTTCATTTTCTTACATTTCGTACATTTCTGCTGCAAGCCATTTTTATATACTATGAATCTCGCTGCAAAAGCGTTATAAGAAACAAAAACTGTTTTTTTTAGTTCTGTTATCTTTTATACTCCATTCATGGCAAATTGGCAAATTCTCTTTTCTTTTAACATTATTTCTAGCAAAAAAAAAAAAAACAAAACAAAAAAAAAAAAAAAACATTGTAAAGATATGTATCTTATATAGCATATAGCAGGTCTGAAGAGGATATGCCATATTTCATGTAGTGCGGCAAAAAAAAAAAAAAAGTCAGCCTGAAAATTTTTTGTCTTTTCAATAAAACAATCTTATCCCCCCCCCCCCTTTTAAAAAAATGCTGTGAAAATCACCGCCCGCCACTCCTTCCCAGATAAGGCTTGTCAATAGAATTTTCTTCCTTTTTACTACAACAAGAAATAGCAAACCTATATTTTTTAAAAACTGAATGAATTTGGTTTCAAATCATAATGTAAACAAAATATTATAACTTTGAAAGAAAACATCGCGATAGAAAATATCGATAAACGTTTCCTTTGTGTAGAAGATTGCTTGAGGCTACAATTTAAATGTTTAACCCTGATACAGATTCTCTTGCTGGTTGAAAGGAATATTAAAAATTGCATCTGTATTTTATGTACTTAATTTATCAAGAAGTTTATTTTTCGGTAAATATTCAAATTACCTGTGTACTCGACAGGACAAGAAGTGAACAATAGAAGGGGGGGGATCACATTTTTTGTCCCTCTTTCTCCGATGCAGAAAAGGCATATTATATTATATTAGTTAGTATATTATATTATATTTTATTTATTTATTGTATTTATTATCTATATTATATTTATTATACGTGCATATTCACACTGTAAGTACTAGGTTTCTTATTAAACTGTTTTAATATCTTCATTTTTTGCTAAGAAAAACAATATTATGATGAAATTTTTGAGTGTGTAACTAGTGCAAAATTATAAAACCATGTTAACTTCATAAGTGGAAATAGGATGAGCGAGTGACGAAACGCTTATTTTAGTTGCAATTTAGTATTTCTGTAAAACTGTGAAAGGGCCTCGAAACTAAATTAGATTTTTGAACAGAGTATTTCATTTGTATTTCCGGAACATAAATTCATTTAGTGATCTTGTAATTTTTTCCAGGGTACGCTCAAAATAATTAAGGGAGGGGGGGGGAGGGGGAGCCACCCATAGCACCCCCTAGGCTACGGTCCTAATACTTGATGTTCAACCGTATATCTACTCCATAGTGGGAAAATATTAATGATTCAGATTAATTTCGACTTTATGATTTCGTATGTAATTTTTAAAATGTTCATATTATTGTGACAAATGAAATGTGATGGCAATTCCATTCAAGTAAATTTAATATTGAAATTTCTTTTTAAATGTCAATATATTTTAAAGTGCTTTATTTTAATAAATTAAAGATAAAATTTAAAGTTAAATGTATTCCATCTCAAATTCCAAAATACAATTGTTTTCAATTACTATTTATACTATTTATTCAATTACCATAACGGCTTATAAATATTTAATTAGTATTGATATTATAAGTAATAGGTTGTTGCCTGGTGCAATATGATAAAGTTAAAATTATTTTCAACGTTAGAACACCAGAATATTCGTATTCCAAGCATACCGGTTTCGGTAGCATATAGCATACCTTCCTCAGTGCTAAAGATAGTGGAAATTTGCTCAAATATATACAGGGAGGATGGGGATTCAAGCGACAAGTTTCTTGACCAATAGGAAAACAGAGGGTCCTAAGCAACGGCCAATAGGAAAACAGGGAACAGCAAATAGGAAAATTGGGTGGAAAATGGAAAAGATATTGCGAGAATTGCATTAAAAGATTAAGAAAAATTTGTTTTAATGTAATATTTCCAACAGTCTGATAATGGTGGAATAGCAAAATCACAATTAACGAGATTAGCAAGATTTTTATGGATATGGAAAGCTTCAAGGAAGTTAATTTCTTGTATAGAAGTAGGTTTAGTTAGTATCTTAACCGAATTGAAGTCAAAAGCATGACTCGTCTCCCAGCAATGTTTTGCGATTGAGGATTTCTTGATTTCTTGTTTTTCAATATATTGCTTATGTTCTTTAATACGAAATTGATATATTATGTTTTTCGTTGTAAATTTTAAACTAGTTTCATGCAAAATAAGTACATGAATCATTTTTATTGTTATGCTCACAAATGCCAAATCCATAGTTAAAGCTTAAAAATAAAATCTGAAGTGTAACTTATAAAAATCGTGTTTTGTTTTAAGAACGGCAAGTATATGTTTATGTACTAAAACATGACTTGTGACAAGGGGGAGGGGATATGTTGAAATATGACACTTTGTGACAAAGGGGGTGGGGAGAGGTAAAAAATATTAATAAAAAGTGAGACATCAGTTATAGACAGCTACTTTATTCATTACAAAATGCATATAAAATAGGAGTATACATTTTCCTTTTTAACTACTTGGAAAATTTTTGTTATCCTCGGTAGAGAAATGTGGAAACCTGTTGTATATATGAATCTTTTTATTGGTTAAATTCCACAACTTATTTTATTTTATTCGTTTTCAGATTGATCTATGTTTAATGTCGAAAAATGGCAAACTTGTGTTTTTGATTTTATTCTTTTTCTGTTTGGTTCATGTTTAATGGCCAAAAATGAAAGTACTTCTGTTGCAACGATGACAAAAAAGTAATAAAAATTTTTAAAAATAATAATAATTTGAAAACAAATTACGATAAAGATTTCGAACAAATTTCTTTTAAAGTGTATTTTCTCTCTAAGCAACGGCGGCGTAAAAATTAAAAATATACGATGTTTAAAAGTTTAAAAATTTGCAGTTTCGAAATTTGTAAATCTGAAATTTCATTTAAAATTTGCTTACGATGGGTCCTGGAATACTAATGTTTAATCCATGTCGTACGTAATAGGAGGCATTCAGAAGTCAGTCTGATTAACTCCATCCAATAAAAATGCACATTTTAAACAGTTAAAGTTGTATATCTATAAACTACTGCTTTTTTATCATTGGTCTAGGAATATTAATGTTTAATACATGGCGTACGTAATATATGATTCGTTATGTTCATAATAAAAGTGATGTTATTATTATTATTAATTTAAATATAGAATTTACTTATAAGTCCTTAAAATTTAAATCTTTGAAAATATCATTTTAAAAATAGTCGTTGTAATTTCTAAAATTACAATTTTGTTTTTATTTTTATTTATTAATTTTTATTATTCATTCATTTTTTTTTCTAGGAAAGTAAAAATGAATCAAATACTATTACAATTATATTGTAACTTTGTTGATCCTATCCCGCTTTCTGAAAATCCTTTTATATTATTTTTATATTTATTTAGGTTAGTCACTGACCACAAGAAGAAATTTATTCACAACTTTTAGCAGAAGCCTCCCTGCGGATTATTTAAACGAAGAATTAACATTTTCCGGATGGCTGGATCATTGCGGACCGGAAGTGGTTCGATTGTAAAACATGTTTCGTTTCATGACAAATGAACACGCGATGCGTAAATTATTTCTTATGCTGAGCTTTTCCAGGTATTGTTAAGCATTCATACGTACTACAACCGCTGACTGTAGATTATAAATTTATTACTTAGCCATCATACGTAGTATAGGGTCTTGCAATCGTTTTGAAAATTGAAAAAAAAAATGGTGGATTTACACGTTTCAGACGTTAGAGATTCCGAAAAATTTATTTTTAAGGAAAAAAATTTTGCCGTCTGTCTAAAACGCTCTATCTACCGAATAAATTGAGATAGAGACTTGAAATTTCGTATGCACGTAGTATGTAAAAATTGGACGAAACCTATTTAATATCAGTAACCTCTATTATCCGAAACTATTTTTTTCGGATACTCGAATTATTCCTTTTGATAAAAGGTATACAACTTTTTTTTCTTTTTTCTTTTTTTTTCTTTTAAGAAATGAATATAAGAGACTATAAAAAATAAATTTTACATAAAGAATGAAATTGATTGAATAATTAGTTGTCGAGATATTTGTAATCATGTTTTCAACACTCTTCGACTTTTCCTGACCCTGTATTTCATTCAAATTTCAATAATTCAAAAATATCTTTTAATTACAAATGGAACGCTTAATCTAACACAGTATAAATTGTTAGTTAATATAATTATCATTTTTGGAGTTATAAGGATGTTTATTTTATTCAATTATCTGTTACTTGGTTTTATTTTCATATTTTATTGTATGCATATCCATGATGGGTAAGTATTTTTTTTTTTTTTTTTTTGTTACCCTAACGACTAGTGTTTTTAAGCTATTCGCACACCTTTGGAAGAGATTTTTTAAATTTTTTAAATTTTCTCTTGTTATCCCTTTTATATAATGATATTTACCTTAAAACTTTGAAAAAAAAAATAAAAATTTTAACAATTACCCAGAAATAATTTTTTAAAGAGAAAATAGTCAAAATTATGTTGAAAATTGACATTTCCGTAAAAAGTAATAACTCAAAAATAAAACAATGTATTCACATTTTGTAAATTGCATAATAAACAGATTAGCTTTCTCTAGGACTTAGACGACACATATTATAATCGCATCTCTATCTCAAAGATGATATGGCAGTTAAAGTACTAATGTAATGAAAAATTCACAAAATTAGTCTCAAGTACGTCATTTATACCAGTGTGAGTATAAAACTATTTAATATATTATCATGAGTTATTATGAGTCAGTTATGCCCTGAGTTATTATGATGACATATTATCATGAGTTATTATGAGTTATTATGCCCTGAAAAGACGTTTGTAAAAGAAGCACAAAAAATTTCGTGACATTTCATGTATATATATATATATATTTAGGATGCTTTTTGCGTTCGGTAAATATTTTAAAAACTTATCTTAAAAAAAAAAAAAAAAAAAAAAAAAAAAAAAGCTAAAACAAATTAAAAACAAAATTCAAAAGCTGTAACAGTTGTAACTTTAAACGGTTGTAACTTTGGTTATAATTAAGATACAGACACAATTTAAGCAGAATTTGACGGATAAAAGAGTTGATAAAATCGATATTTTGATTGAAAATTACATTTTAAAGGTGTTCGGATACCTTAATACGAGAGAGGGTGTAAATTATTGTTATTATTATTATGGTTATTAGGTGCGTTAATAATTTTATACGTAACACTTATAGTCATCATCTGGTCCGTCCCACTGTCTGCGCGTCTGTTCTCATATAACAATTCAAAAAAAAATTCCCAACCGTATTGTTGAAAATTTAGGATATATAGGTAATTCTAGGAGAGATGACGATTCTAAATTTTTCAAAAACTAAATCATAGATTGCAGCATAAACTTTGTCGCAAGAAATAATTCAACCTATGGAGGAAAAAAATAGATGAAGGTGCAGTATGCCCTAAAATCGGCTTGTAATATTATGCGCGTTATCGCTCAAATTTAAATGCCCGCCCCTATTAGACCCAAACAAAACAATCACAGATTCAGATCAGAGATTCATTGATAAAATAAATATATCAAATATATCACAGCCTTTGGCGCTTCTTTAATAATAAAAAGCATAAATATAAAAAAACGAAAAGCTATGATAAGTATTTTTGTTCAGAATTCAGCCCCGCGAAACAATTTTTAACTACACTGAAGTAAAAAACTATGTAGAAATTCACGGTTGAACCGGGCTATGATTTAATTTTTTTTCCAGGCTGGTCCGGATTATGATTTTAACATTTTTCCATGCCGGGCAGAAATTTTTTGCCTATGGGTCGGTTTGGGACCGGACCTAGATATTTCGATCCATGCAGACCTCTAGTGCTAACGATCAACATATTTTGAAAACAAGTTTTGATTTAAATCAATATGCTGCTTTATTGTGTCCAAATAAGAGGCACGATCTTAAATCGACATTTAATACGGATAATTTGTGGACGATCCCTCATTTGCTTTCAAAACAAGTCAAAAATTCTTTTTTACAGGCATGGTAAAGTGGTGTAAGACACGAATTTTGGAGAATTTTGGATTTTAATATTTTTGTCAGACTTTCAGATACGGAGATGATTTTTTTTTTTTTTTTTTTTTGTTCAATTTAGGAATGGATAAGGAATAATGTCCTAACTGGGAATTTTGTTCTACGGGGGCCGTATAAAAGTTTAATTTTCGTATTTTTTCAAACAGACCTCCAATGGAGTTCCAACTTATCTTATCTGAAATTTCACCTTTTTTTTATGAATTTTTGCAATTGGAAGTATGGATCTAGAAACAATATTTAAAGAGATAGCCTATTGTTTCTATATTTATGAATCACCCCGTATATTCATCCAGAAGGAAATTAAGGATCTCCGTTGATTTATTGTTTGTTGTTAAATCAGTTATATATTTTTAATTAGATGAAATAAAAGGTATAATTATTTGCAAACTTCGATTATACTGCGGCCCACCAAAACACCCGCCGCGACCCATAGTTTGGGAACCTCTGGCTTATAGAATACTGGCCAAAATAAAACAGCAAAAGGAATGAAAATTTGTAGCGGATTCTGGTTCAGATGAAAAGGGGGATGGGAGCACATACCAAAAGAGCAATGCTTGAGACAAAGGACAACAAAATAGATTTTCGTGATATATTTTATTGATATGTTACCTAAGACCAGAAAAAACATGTTTTCAATGAAATATAGCATTGTAATAAAACAATCTTTCATTATTTGTTATTACAATAAAACATTTACTCAGAAAAAATGTTTTTTTGCAGATCAGTGCTTTTAAAATGAAAAATTAACATTTTCCTGACAGCTAGACCGTTATGGAACGGAAGTGGTTCGATTGTAAAACACATGCTTCGTTAGCTGACTGAACACGCAATCCGTAGATTATATCTAATACTTTAGCTTTACCAGGCACAGTTAGAGCAGTTATATATCCTTCAACCCCCAGGTTATTTATTACATTTTTTTTTAATCTTACAATTATATTTGTATGTGGACGTCATATCTTGTTATAAAATTTGGAATTTGTATGTAATTCATTACGCTAATGCATGAACTGGACATTAATCTTTTCTTAATTTATTCCCTAAAAGGAACGATATGGACGAAAAAAAAATACCATAATGTCACAAAGCAACGGAAATAGAATCTTGAAATTCCACTATAACTAAAATCAGTAAACACGTTTTAAAAAAAATTTCATAATTCGACCTTTAAGGGTGGCAAAGGGAGGATCTTCAAGTCTTCTGTCAAGAAGGGTCTACCCTCCCCCCCCCCCCCCACTTTCTGCGTTTTTCAAAAATATCGAAAAACCTTACTTAAAATTAAACTAACACTATTAAGATCAACATTACTTACTTAATGGTTAATAAATTATAGTTGTATTCACTATGGAGAAATCAGTATCAACTTCAATAATAAGTAATTTGTTGTACAATAATGATTTTACGGTTATTACAATAGAGTCAAATTTCAGCTAACTTGCCGAAATATCGCCAAATTTTGCAGTGCATTTTTTAAACAAAAAATTGTACATTTTTTAGTGAATTTTAATAAAAGCAAAATTTTTAACCATTTGGAAAATAGTTGTTGCCCTCGGTCTAGAGATATCTGACACATATCTGAATCCTTGTGATGTCCGGATTTTATTCGTTCTCATATTGGTTCATGCTTAATGTCCAGAAATGGAATGCTTCTGTTGCCACGATGGCAAAAAAGTATTATAAACTACAAAAAAAAAAAAAAAAAAAAAAAAAAAAAAAAAAAAAGGTTGATAATTTAGAAACAAATTAAGATACAGCTTTCGAACAAATAGCATTTAAAAGTATATTATTTTCATTATACGACGGTGTAAAAATTGAAAATGAGCGATATTTACAAGTTAAAAAATTAAAAAATTTACAGTACCTAAAATTTATAGTTAATAGTTACAAAATATTTACAGAAACGTTAATCACACCTATAATAACGATACAATAAATAAATAAATAAACATAGAAATAAGAGATATTGCTAGGTTTCTTTTACTCTCTGAAAATATACGTTTTGGCTTATTTTAAAGGCGTGAATTTAGTTTTATAAAAAGTACAAAAACAAACACAAGCATGAGTGTGACCAATCTATATGGTTGGTACTAGAGAGATAATCTAGAAGTGCTTTCATATATAAAAATCATTCTACATTTTTTTATTATTTTTTCTAAATAAAGTGAAACAAAAAACCTAAAATTTGAAAAGTTAAGAAGAAAAAAATAAGCCCCTTTATCTGCCGTATAAAACAGCCAACGGGACATTGTGATAACAACAAAAATGAAAAAAGCTGAATTTTTATGCCCATGTGTCTATAAAACTCGAGGGAAGCGAAAAACGTATTTTTCTGTTAATTTTTGGAATTAAACATTGCTATTTCGAATTAATACCGAAATTTCCAATACCGTTTCTGGTTTAAAATGCATTTTCACAGGTTTTGAAAATATCTCTAATGCAAATATTAATTTTAAAGGGAAAAAGTATTTTATAATAGAATTTTACTTCCAAAAAGTCTAACAACTTGAAATCTTCAAACGAGAGTCGCGTTGGACAGCCCTGATATAGAAGAAACTTAATATTGAATCTAAAGCCATGCATATAAAAAATTCAGTTTGCCATCGGATTCTCCATAGTTATACAAAACCCCAAAATAGTAAAATCGCTCAAAATCAGTAAAGAAATCCTAAAATTACTTAATGAAGTTTAGTAGAACTTTATTTGTAAGAGATAATATTTGTTAACTATGTAACAATGTATCTTCTTATTTAATATGAAGTGCAGTCTAGAACAAAAATTTATCAAAGTAAAAGAACATCCATGTTAATCTGCTTATCTTAATAAATATAACTTTTTTGCAATTTTTTTTTAATTAAAAAAATACGTGAGGGGAGTTTGCATTCTGGGGATGAGATTGATGAGCATATAAAAGCGCATTTCCAATTATTACAATAGACTAGGAAGCGGTAGCACAGGCAATCACCTCATCGAATTCACGGCTGAAATTTCAGGGACTAATTAAAACTTCATTTGCATACTAAAGCGCAATCGATCTGTCAAGTCCTGCCTTGGTGGAAAACACCATAAAACTTGATTTTAGCTGTTGACTTGCAGGTGTACCATTGTGTTTTCCTGCTTCCGTTCCTCCAAGTTTTCACACATTTGGGTGCAGAAAAACATAATGGTAAACCTATGAGTTAACCGCTAAAATCGGGTTTTCAGAAGTTTTCCACTCTGATATGACACATCGATTTCATTTTAATATGCGAATCGAGTTTTAATTATTTCTGGAATTTCAGTCGTGAACTCGATGAGGTGATTGTCTGCCTCCCGATGTACAATAAATGGGTGGCTTAACCTCTTCAGACCTGAGGTACACATATGTGTACCTCCATTCTTTTCCTCATAAAAACTAAACTGTTCGATTTTTTTTGCATTTTTACTTTACTTCTATACGGCTGAATATTTTTTGCTTTAAAACAAAACCAATATATGTCAGCATTGATGAATATTACCTCCTAAAATAAATATTATTTTCATCCGAGTTTTGAAAATGTCTTCAAGACATTGTGGCCAAAAAAGAAAGAAATATTCAAGATTATTTAACTTAATTGCTTTACAAAAAAAAAAAAAAAATAAATAAATAAATAAAATTCGAGAATTTGTTGATCAATTACCTATTTAAAGACCTTAATTTTGTTATTGAGTAAATTTATATTACTGATAGTTAAACTGGTGTTTTAAGGAGCTTAGTACATATTTGTAAACCTAAATTACTTATCTCCTAAAGTACAGATTTAAAAAAAATGACTCCTTCTGTCATCTATGATGTCATTTCGATTATGTAAAAGCCAAATATATACATATATATATATATTTGTGGAGTTATTTTATGCTCAGGTCTGAAGAGGTTAAGACACTTAATCTTTGGAAACTTCGATTACAAAAGTGCTTTGATCTTGGAGGGAGCTATCTTGAACATTTTCAAGAATTGGTAAGTTTAACTTTTATCATTTAGCCATATCTCAAGAATGCCAACATGATCATCATAATTATTAACATTATATCAACATTTTAACAGTAATCTTACCTAAAGATATGATGCAGAACACTGAAAGATATTCATATGACGGTACTGTAAAAATGAAACTTACCTAAAAAGAAGCAAAACAATAATTTAAATGCCTGAAGAATATGCAAATATATAATATTATAAATATAAACAAATAATTAGAAAAAAAAGCTTAAATTTTTTCATACTGCTTCTGGGTTCTCTAAACATAGTTAAAACTGTTATAATTTAAATAAGTCATTTTAAAACATCAATATGTTTCCCAACTTGAATGTGTTTAAATAACATAGGCATTAAAAACATCAAACAATTTTGCACACACATGCTAGCAAATCATTTTTTTTTTTTTATATATATTATAAACGAAGCTCTATATGTACTTTTCTTAAAATAAAGGATTATAAAGCAGGCTTTTCTATTGCCCATTGCACAATAGATTAATTATTCCGAAGTCATTTTGAATGAAAATAAAAATTCTGAAATTCACAGCAAATTTTCAGAAAGGTTGCAACAGAGGGAGGGTAGGGGGGATTATTCTAGACATTAACTATGATTTTTTCCACGCCTATTGACGAAATTTACATTTTTACGATCTTTTGACGAAATTTGTGATTTTTTCTCTACTTTTTGACGAAATTTGGCTTTTTTGCAACCTTTTGACAAAATTTGCGTTTAACCGCGATATTATAAACATTCGTCTTTTACACATTAGTTAAACATTAATATTTTAAATTAACCTTATTAACATTAATTATAAATTATTATTTAAAAAATAATAAAGTTTCGATATTTAACATTACTTAGCATTTAATTTTAAAACATTAATTAAACATTAATATTTTTTCCACGGATTTTTTGTGCTTACCTTTCCTTTGTTTGTAAGTTCTTTTTCCTTTGATGTAAAAACTTTTGTAACTAGCTGAACTTTTACAGTACTTGTCCAAAAGATTAATAAAAATTAACTTTTTCTTTTGAAATATGCAGAGAAAAAGTTATTCTATTTTACTACACAAGGACAAATTTAAAGAGACTCAAATCTTTTTAATATCCGATGATAAACATACCAGTCACTTCAAAACACATGAAACAAACAAGAATGTCTGTTTCCTGGGTGATATAATGAAAATTTTCAGTACATTTTCTTCATCTCTCAGCATTGTTTTCGTCGAAATATTTTAATAATAGTTTCGTTTATATTTAACATTTCTTCATTAATGTTTCTTAAAATCATTCTAACGCTGTTTAAAACTTTGAAATGGGGCTGAGAAAATATAACGTTATTATTTTAGGGGGATGGGAGTGGGTTGGTACATGATATCATAAGATATCTCTAATGGTGAGGGGTATTGTCTTTTGGTACCGATATCTTTTTTAATCTAACCAAAATTTTCTCTTCTTATTTGTAACATGTTTGATTCAAAATAGTATATTATCGTTTTTTAGTCTGTTATCTATTTTTATGAAAATACAAAGTTATTAAAATACCTAAATCATTATAAAATTATCTAATTCGAAAATACGGAAAATCTCAATGTTTGACATTCTTATTCTTCTGCCATGTGTGTATGCATATAATCACTGTTCAAGAAACTATATGTGATGTATATTTGCATTGAAGCTGTGTTTACTAATAAATAAATAAAAAAAAATAGAGGGAAAGAATGTTGTCCACTTCTTTTGCTGACATGAATTTCTATCCCATTCCCCTTCCTCTTGCAAAGCAAATGCAATAAGACAGTATTACTGTTGAATGCATTATGTAACAAATAGCTATTATAAAATACTTTTAAATAGAAACTGTTTTTTTTAAGTCTTATTTGATATAAAGTTATGTTTTATTTACTTCTCTTCATTTGAATCAATAAAGTATGCTAAAAATAAATGAAATCAGGTTTGTATATCACTCGAAACGAAAGAAATAAATTTTAAAATCATCAAAAAAAATTTCGACATTGATAACAATATCATTACTGGAGGGGGGCGAGGGTCGAGAGATGATAATTCATGATATTGGAAGGGGGGGGGGAGGGAGGTGGTCAATAATTACCAAAATATTGATAACGTTATAAATGCGCAGGCCCAAAGTAACAAGGAATTATGAGAGTTATTAAACAGAACTATTTTAAACATTAATATAATGAAGATTAAATAGACATAAACATTGTAAACAATAGTTTAACATTACTAATTTAAACATGAATTAACCCTATTACCTTTTACACGATAGTTAAAAATTATAATTTTAAACATTATAAACATTAATTAAAAACTATTTAAAAATAATAATTAAGTTTAAAAGCATTTAATTTTAAAGCATCAGTTAAAAAATAGTACTTTTTCGACACATTTGTACGTAATCTTTCGGTACTTAATGCTTACTTTCCTTTGATTCTAAATTCCCTTTCCTTTGATACAAAAACTTTCGTAACTAACCTAACTTTTATATTACTAATCTAAAAAGTGAATCGATTTTACTACACTTTAAAAGCGAAATTGAAAGAGACTCAAAGCTTTTTTAATATCCTATGGTGAAAAATTTATTCACTTCCGAACACATAAAAAAGGCGAGACTGTCTGTTTGCAAGGTGATATAATGAAAAATTTCAGTGCTTTTTCTTTGCCTTTCAGCATTGTTTCGATTGAAATGTTTTAATACATTTCATTAAAGTTTCGTTTTTATTTAAAATGTCTTTTGTGCATGTTTCTTAAAATCTATTCTAGCATTTTTTAGAACTTTCAAGTATAATAAGGAATTATAAAAGTTAATTTTAGAATATTTGATTTTGTCCTGCAATAAAAGAAAGCAAATATATTCATAAAAATTTCAAGCTTTTATTTTTTCTTTAAGCAAACAAGTAGAAATATATAATATGCGCGAATTGTCTTTCACATAATTATTTTATTTTGTTCGCAAGCTATACATTGTGAATCGGGTTACTTATTTCGACCATTTTTAACATTTTTTACTAGATAATTAAATTGCTGAAAAAAAATTTAGGACCACCACCAACAACTGTAAAGCTCTTAATTAATGAAAAAAAAAAAAAAAAAAAAAAACAGCAGTGTAAAATTATACACATAAAGTTATTCAAATTTTGATATTTGTTTCAAATTGCAATACGGTGTCAACAATTTTAATCAGTTGGTTTAAACCAGCGATTAAATCGTGATTAAGAGCAACCAATTTTTAAAAGGAATCATTGATTAAAATAAAAAAAAAATTAAATGTTTAAAATGACATAAAAGTAATAAAATCTAAGATTAATTTGGAATTTTTCTACAGGTATTTTGCCTTATGTGAATAAATAATAATAAAAAAAAGCTTTAAAAATTGTTTCTAAATTTAAATCATGAGAATTGTAAAATATTAAGTACAGTAAATTAGTAAAAGTATAAAAAACATTTCATTTAAACATTTCCATTAAATTAAAGATAATTTGTGATTCATTAGTCCTTTAAGTAATCAAATTAATCATTATCTTATACAGGGTGTCCTAGAAGTAATGGGACAATTTTTAAGGGGAGGTAGGGAACATCACAAAGATTCAGGATTACATAGCAACCCGTGGTCGGAAACGTTTTCCTGGCGCGGTAGGGACGACACAAAACACAAGAAAGACCAGACACGAATAAGGAGAGAAAACATATTTATTATCCATAAAGAGACAACGATCGTCATCAAAACAGGTGTTCAAAATTACGATCCCGGGCCGTGATGCACGGCGCGCATCTAGAAGCGCATGAATGATCTAATGATCTCGAAAATACCAAGAATGTCCCGAACTTTCCCAAAAGTTGCCACGATGCGTGTAACAAGTTCCAAAGCACTTCCCAGCATTGTCTCAGTATTTTTGCGCCACTAAGAACAATAAACATGTTTTCTTTCTCTGTTCGTGTCCTTTCTTTCTAGTTTTGTGTTCCGTCTCTACCGCACTAGGAAAACGTTTCCGACCATGGGTTGCTGTGCAATTCTGAATCCTTGTGATGTCCCCTACCACCCATTAAAGTTTGTCTCATTACTTCTGGGACACCTGTATAGAATAAACATAGCAAGTATAAAAAGCTCTTGCAAAGTAAGAGAGCAAATAATTGGAATCTTATTTTCTCCTTCTAATTTTGCTGTAGTAAATTTATACCAAATACTGGAACTAAAGAAGAATGGAAGAATAACATCTAATCAACAACTATTCTTAAAGAATGTATAAAAATAAAAAGAACAAGTAAAAAGGTGTTAAGCACAGCAAGAGATCTTGGTTAGTATATACATTACATACAGTAAGTTAAAATTTAAGTGATTATCATTAATTTTTCTTAGTACAAATGCAAAACAAGTTATCAATATTTGTTCGTTTTGTTATTTGTGCTAATAATTAATGAAATTACTTACACGCAGTTTTTATTAGCTTTGTAATTATTTATTTCTTCTAGGCCATTTTTAAGGACCCTATTAAAATAAACAAAATGCAGCTTGCCACGAAAATGTTCAAATTTGTCTCAGTGAAGGCAATCATATTTTTTCGTTTGCATTAAAGCCTACCATTTTAAACGTCGATTAAACAATGACATTTTGAATATTCGTAAGCATTAATTAAACTAACATTCTAAATATTCATAAGAATTAAGGATAAGAGTTTTAAATGGAAAATTATACCCTAATTTCCACTGTTATAAAAAATTAACTTAATTCATTTTCTCTAACTAATCTGAAATCTAATCAAAATTACATTCTTTCTTCTTTGGGATATACTGAAAAAAGCTATTCTTTTTTACTACGCGCGAAAAGCAAAATTGAAATAGGCTTGAAGCCTTTTTAATATCCGATAGCAAACATTCTAGTCACTTCCGAAGAATAAAAAAAGCGAGAATGTCTGTTTGCTAGATGATATAATGAAAAATTTCATCACCTTTTTTTGTCACCTTGCAACTAGTCAGAGTGCTCTTTCAGCTAAAATAGGTTGATAGATTTCATTAAAGTCCCATTTATATTTAACACTTCTTTCGTGAATGTTTCTTCAATTCAAACAAGCATTCTGTAACTTTTTTTAGAATAATGTATTATTATGGATATTAATTTTGTAATATTCGTATTTAAGTTGTAGAAATAATAATGGGGAAGGTAAAATATTAAAATGCGACCGAGATATCTTTATAAATTACTTCCATAGGATTAACACTAGCGAATAGGTTTTTCCATTTGACTGAAATAGACCTTTACTTAAGGGTTATTACCCCAGGACACGTTAGTTTTACCATGGCCAAACTCGGTGTTTGTGTTACAAAGGGAGGATGAGCGGACATACGAATCAAACTTTTTTCATCTATGTAGGAAAAAGTTATAACTAAGAAGTTAACAAATTTAATTTGGTACTTCTCTGTTATCCCGTCGACCCATTTCGCCAAATTATACAAATCGCCAAACTAATAGCCAAATTATACATGTTGACATAATTTTTATTTTAAATAACGAAAAAAAAAACACAAATAATTATTAGAATATTAATAAAAATACAAATAAAAAGTCGAAATAAAATCACGCAATGACGTTAAACACCTTTATCCTATTTAATGTCATTGAACGTGACATTCACGATCATCCATTACTGGCATTTAATCTTAGAATTTGGCGATAATTATTTGGTCGTCGGGATAACAGAGTAGTACCTTTAATTTTTATTAAAGTTATAATAAGGCATATTTTTTAACTATATTTCATAAAATGACACACGTTTAGTGTTTAAATCTTGCGTTGTTGCAATAATTATAATGAACCTATCTATGAATTTATAAAGAAGCCTGACTATTTTATAAAGAATTTTTGCACTGAATTTTTGCCTGAAATTTTTGCACTATACTCATCGTTCAAATAAATGCTTTTTAGATGCATTCATAATTACATAAATGAGTAGAGCTTACAGTTGGCGTTGAATCTATTCGTCCGTCCGGATACAACAGAGCAAAAACTACCTAACTGAATCATTTGAAACTTAAAATGTATGATTTTTGCATAATTTTGTCGAATCATTTCAAATTTTATGAAAATCGGATGAATAGTTCAATTACAAGGACAGTCAAAAGTATCCCGTTACATTACTTCCAATGGGAAAAAAATAGTTTCAAGTGCATTTTAAAGGTATTACACTCTTTCGAAAATAATAAAATTGATTTGAACGTTTGGAGTATATACTAAAATATATACATTGTGTGGGGCAAAGAATATTTTTTATTAATTTACAAGGTCACAGAAAAGTATTCCATTACATAATGGTATAGAGGGAAATATTGTTTGGAACACGTTTTAAATATATTAAATTATTTCACATTTTATGAAAATGATACATCTTGCTGATGTTTACTAAAAGTTGCTTCCTGTATAATAGAAAGCAGATAGCATTTACAGTGACAAACAAAAGATTTCGTACACTATATAGTATCCGAAATATTGTTTAATATTACACCAATATTTGAAAATCTTTAAAACTTCATTATTTTACGGAGGCACCTTATTTGCTACGTTTTGTATGCAATTTCTGACTTGTTTAACGTAATTTTTGTAGAATAAAGAATGCATTGGACATTTTTGAAAGTGCTATAACTAAGAAGTAACAACTTTAAATTTTTATTAAAAATATTGTAAGACACAGTTTGTACCTGCATTTCATAAAATGAACATTTAAAGTGTTTAAGTCCCATTAAATCTTGCGTTGTCGCAATAAAAAATCAACGAAATTGTGTATGAGTTCACAGAAATGCTTAACTACACAATTACTGCATTACCCTTTGCTCATAGTAATAATAATATTTATAATAATAATAATAGTACTACTACTACTACTACTACTACTACTACTACTACTACTACTACTACTACTACTACTAATAATAATAATAATAATAATAATAATAATAATAATAATAATAATAATAATAATAATAATAATAATAATAACAATTTTCATAAAAGAGAGAATCACAATTTTTTGGGGGGCAGGGGAGGGGTTAAAAATTCCCTGGTTTCCCATTACAGATGGCATCTAAAATGACTTTATTTCAAATGTTATTATTTTAAAAGCCTCGCTGTCATATTTGACAGAAAGCAATGAAAGAAATGATTACGAGTTGTGTTTCACACATTATTGAATATATCATGTATCGCCTAAACATTATCATTATTTTAAGAAATAACAGTCAACAATGCTTTCAAATGTTGTGCCGATAAAGAAAAAGAAAGCCATATTTACAGACGATGATAAAAATGTTCACAACTTAGAATAAAAAAAGCAACGAACAGGATTCCCTAATAGATCATTAATGTACCCTATAGTGTGTATGGGTCGAGTTTTCAGGACAGCTTAGACTAACTCAACTTGAACCCGTAAAAAAATTTCACCAATCCGAACCCGAAAGATTTAAATCTGAACCTGATCTGATCAATTTTCATCTATAATGGGAATTCGTTTTCATGTATGTAAAAGACTTAGCAATATCTAAGCCTTCATTATCTCCATAATACATAATTTCGCTTTAAAATATATACCAATCTAAGATAATCCAGATGATATCAAAAAATGACATCATTTTCATATGTCATTATTTTAAAGATCTCTCGTTATGGTTGACAGAAAACAATGATTGTAAGAACAGAAAGTTATGTTTCACATTTTATCTAACGCCTCATGTGTCACCTAAACTGTATCATTATTGGAATAAATTGTAGTCAATATACCTTTCAAATAATGTCCTCATAAAAAATAATGCCGCGTAATTACGGACGATTGTAACAAATTCGCAATAAAAGTCAAAGAATAAAATTAAAAATTGTAGATTATAATACTTTTTAATGTTATTGTGTGTAAATGAATGGTAAATATTGCATATGTTATTCGCAACCGGAAATATTTCTAATATACAAAACTTAAGTAATTTTCCAATTATATTTACGAATACAGAAGCCGAACAAAGAGGTAGACAAACTTAAAACATTTAAACACTTTTCAATTACATTTGAAATTAATTTTCTTGAACCAAGCAATATTCAATCCCTCATTATCCCTAGTAGTATACTACTTTTCGCCTTTTTAACACTTTGCAACAAAGTTGAAGAAGTTACTAAGAAATGTTTGTAAAATATAGATAAAATGATATACAGGACGACGAAAAGAGTTGAATACATGGTCGCATATGGATGATAATGTCTGGAAATGTGATTTCAGTTATTTTAACAATATTTTAGTATGAAATAAATTTTAGCTAAATACTGGTATGTAGAAAAGTTACTAGGTAAATTACAGGGCTGAACAAAGTTATTCAAGTATGCTTCCGTCAATTAGTATAAATTGCTGAGAGAGAATGTTCAACACTTTAGGCATTTTCTTGCTGAACTAAATTTGCCCATTACATAGTTTACATCAACCGACAGATCAAATACAGAATTGCTCAAAAGTATTAATGCATATTTGGCTGTGGACATATCTTACTGATGAATCTTATTTCCCTAAATAACGAAGTTTTGTTAAAGATTTCGGGAAGTGTTGGAAAGCGTTTCATAATCTATACTTAATGCATGATTTTTCATTCATGTTTTAATTGCAATTTATTAGACTGGGAGGCTGCAGCACAGACAATCACCTCATCGAGTTCAGGACTGAAATTCCAGAATTAGTTAAAACGCAATCGGTCTGTCAAGTCATATCTTGGTAGAAAACGCCTGAAAATCCGTTTTTAACAGTTGACTCGTAGGTTTACCATTCTGATTATCTGCACCCAAAGGTATAAAAACATGAAGGACTAGGAGCAGGAAAACACAATAGTTAACCTACGATACAAGTTAACCGCTAAAATCGAGCTTTCAGGTGTTTCCCACCAAGATATGACCAATTGCGTATTAATATGCAAATCAATTTTTAACTAATTCTGTAATTTCAGCGGTGAACTCGATACGATGAGTGTCTGTGTTCCCGCCTCCCAGTTCATTTTCATATTTTCGGATAGCAGTATTAAATTTGAAACTCTGTATGAAATAAACAAAAGAAAAATTCAATTTTTCCCACAACCATTAACGCTTTCATGTGTATGCGTGCTAAGGGTACAAAATAAACACAGCAATAACAGAAACCACTTAGTCATTTTCTATAGTGAAAGAAAATTTTGAGCATTTTCTGTTATATGGGTGACCGAAAAAAGTATTTTATGTGGGGTTCATAATCTATGCGAGATGCATTTTTTTCATTCGTGTTATAAGTATGCTATGCTTTCATTGTTACGCGTGTTAGTCTGCTTATGTATGAGTGATGGACTATGTACTGTACTATTTTTGTACTAAACATTAGATAAATAAATATTCTTAGATTAATTTTTCAAAGAGTAGAGAATTGCAATAATTGTATCTCTATTTTTAAAAATACCAAACTAACACAATACAAATCACACCCAAAATGGCATAATTTCGACAGTCATTATTTTAAAAGCCTCTTTCTTATTTATTCATAAAATAATCAAAGAAATGATGAATTGCACATATTATTTAACGTACCAAGTATCACTCAAAACATTAGTGGAAAAAATATTAGTCACATCCAAACATTATTAAACATCGGAAAAACAATGTGTTACATCACAAACCTTCATTGCAGAAATTATTTAACATTTCATACTCAAATAAACTCTAACAATTTTGGAAAGCAATAATAGTCAACATTGAAACATTACTAATCATCGGAAAAACAAACATTCTTATATTAAATTATCAAAGAAGAGAATCGCAAACTATGTTTCTTTTTTAAAAATAATACAGCAACACAATATAAATGACATACAAAATCACATAATTTAAGCTGTCATTATTTCAAAAGGCTCTATTTCATTATCTTTCATAAAACAATCAAAGAAATAAAGAAAAAGCATATGTGTTCATGTGAATGTTTTATATATTATTTAACACATCGTGTATCACCTAAATACTATCATTATTGGAAAAAATAATAGTCAACATAGCTTTTAATAGAACGCTCATAAAAAAGAACACCATGATTACAGACGATGATAACAAATTAACACGGGAACGCAATAAAAGACAACAAATAGAATGATATATTTTTCCCATGGCTACTTCATTTTAGCCATTAAGTAGGTCCGTGGCCATAATTACGAGGGATTATGTAAAGCCCTTCTCGTGACGAGAGCCCATTAATGTGAAAAGTGTGTAATAATCTAAGAATGGAAAGGCAAGGTTTTATGAGGGATCGTGATAAGCTGTACTATCAATCGAAAGGGCGGAGTTAAGAATTAAATGAAAATTAAAAGCGTAATATATGAAGTATTTTAAGAAAATGCCATCCAGTCATCATAACTACTCATAAAAAAATTAAAATTTTTTTTCAAATAAGGATGTTGAGCTTTAAAGTTGCGATGCAATAACAGCACTTAGACAGTTTACCTTTTCAATAATTTTGTTTATTTTAATCCTCTTGGCATCTGGTGCGCTAGTATTACTAGTACATGTCTTTTATTGAGTATCATTTTGTTTTAACAAACAATTTTTTCACTATTTACATGTAGTGATGTTAGTATATCCCTCTAAGTGTTTAGCCCGTAATATTCCGTACACTAAGCTCCAGGTTTCACTGCAATATAAGCAATGTTTAAGATATTATAATTCTATAAATTTAATGAATTTTCAAAGCATTGAAGAATGATTAAGACTCTCAAGGATTACATTTATATTCCTAAATAAGGTTTTTTATGTAATATTGAAATAATCATATAACATTACAATTTTACCCTTTTGCAAGACGCTTGGAGGGATATATCTATGCATGCTTTGGTTCTAAAATATAATTGGGCAGTCGACAGAAATCATACAAATTATCGCATTTGGGCAGCAATAAATGAAAATAAACTTGTAATGTGTTTTATTGCTTCTTTTTTAATTATTTATTCAGAAATCTCATTTGAATGTATAAAAAAATTAAATTTCTCAATTGTGATCTGTTACTGTTAAAAAGAAGTTCGTATGCTTCAAAAACTTTCAAGGACCTTTTGTGAAAGTTTTTATATGAGAACAGTATCGCCAACTTTTCAAAAATATTGGGTGGACTCAAACATTTTTGGATAAAATAGCTAATACAATTTTCCCCTTTGTGTGTATGTGTGTGGAAAGAGAGGAATAACAAATCACTATAGATAATAATTCGAAATTAAACTGTTTTTTTCTACGCAAATTTTTAAATCATTATAATTTTATAATTTATAAAAATCATTGTAATTTTAAATCGGTATTTAAATCGTATTTAAATCATTGTAATTTTGTAAATTATAAAATGATATTCTTATATTATATTATTCTTATTTATTTTAGATAACATAGGAATTTCTAACTAAGAAAAGTGCAAAAAACTAAATGTCAAGTAAAGCTTACATTTAAGCCACCAAGTGATTTATTAATCCAGGATCTTAAATCACATGACAAAATATGTAAGAAATTTGTTTTTGAGATGAATTTAACAATGCTTTCGCTGAAGGGGGTTTAAATGCTCCTGTATGTCTTATTGATGTCCTTACTATTTATCAAACAAAACTGTTTTGAGATCATTGACAAAACCAAATTTCATTTCAGCGATTATAATTTAAAAAAAAATAATAAAAAATATAACAACTGAAACTGGATGGGCGGAAAGATCAAATTATTGGGTGGGCTTGAGAACCATGGGCACATATAAGTTGGCGCCACTGTATCCGAACACCAATACTCTACGAAATTTTTGTTCATAAAATACCCTGAATCTTGTGATGCATATTTTTTTCCTTCTTGTAAAGAATATGCTATGTATTCAGTGTGAGACGAGTCGGCTAACTTATGATGACTTAAATGCTATTACACGAGGGTTCAAAGACGCTTAAAATTTCTCGCGTCCTCATGTTATCCTATGGCTCCAGAGGAGTGGCTTGGAAATCAAGCAACTTTTTTGTGTTGGGGCGATTTTGATGCCTGAAACGAAGCGAGCCGCCAGTAACGACCTATCAAATGCTTGCAAATCTGATGATGGAAAAGCCTTTTCTCGATTAACAAATAAAATGCATAGAAAAAAAAAAATGATGGGGGAAACTGACGAGTCGCAGAGGATTTTTGTTGCTTGAAATTTTTATGTGTAACATCACTTTTACGACCACTACAAAATGATTTTGTCAATTAATAAATTATGTTTATCTACTTTTAACTAAACCTTGAAAATGAAAAGAAAAGTCCATAGTTGAACGGGTGGCATTGAGCTCACAGAGTATTCACACTAATTCTCTTATGTACTCTCTTATATTTCAAAGAACAATGTCCCTCAAATAATATATTGGGGATATTAGCTGCCCCATTTCCCCTTTTATACTTAACAATGAACCTCGAAATCTATTCAGTCAGTGCCTTATCAAAATAAACAGTACTCCGAACTTGGGATAATTTTGCATGAAAAATCACTTTATCTAAATTAAGGAGGGGATTAGCCTCTCTTTATATTTCACCAATGAACCCCCAAAACTAATCAGGGAAGCGCTTATCAGAATGAATCTATATCCGAGTTATCGCGTTACATAGATACAAACATACGTATATACATACTTAATCTGTGGGCACATTAGTTCTAAGGATTTGATAGCTTTTGAGCTAAAATGAAAGATTCTTATACTAAATTTTGTAAGAATAGGGAATAACAATAACTTGTATTTCTCTTTAAAAAATACTAACACAACATAAATGATACTCAAAATGACATAGTTACGACAGTCATGTTTTTCACTTATTCATTAAATTTCCTAAAACAATTAAAGAAAGAATGAAAAGCCATTTTTCACATATTATTTAAAAATTCGTGTATCATCTAAATACTATTCTTGATCTAAAAAATAATATTTAACATAGGAACATCACTAAAACATTGGGATAATAAATATTCTTTGATTAAAAAAAAAAAAAAAAACAGAGAATGGCAATTATCTATATTTCTCTTTATAAAAGAAAATATCACAGTAACACACTGTAAATGACATCCAAAATGACATAATTTCAACAGTCATTATTTTAAAAGCCTCCTATACATTTTCTTTCATAAAAGAATCAAAGAAAAGCAATGTTTCACATATTATTTAACACCTCATGTACCACCCAAACACTATCATTATTGAAAAAATAATAGTCAACATATCTTTTAATTAGAACATTCATAAAAAAAGAACGCCATAATTACAGACGATGATAACAAATTCATACGAGAACGCAATAAAGAACAACAGATAGAATGATATATTTTTCCCATGGCTACTTCATTTTGGCCATTAAGTAGGTCCGTGGTACTAATACGAGGGATTAAGAAAAGCCCTTCTCGTGACGAGAGGTTATTAATGTGAAAAGTGTGTAATAATCTAAGCATGGAAACGTAAGATTTTATGAGAGATTTTGATAAGCTGTACTGTGAAGTGAAAGGGCGGAGTTAAGAATTAAATGAAAATTAAAGGCGTAATATATGAAATATTTTAAGATAATGTAATGTAGTCATCACAACTACTCATAAGAAACATTATTATTATTATTATTATTATTTATTTAATTTTTAAGATTAGAATATTGAGTTTTAAAGGTGCAATTCACGTATAACGAGCGCTTTTTAGTAATTTTGTTTATTTTAATCCTTTCGGGCCTGATGTACTTCAGTTAATCAAAGAAACAATGAATTGCACATGTTATTTAATATACCATGTATCACCCAAAACGTTATTGGAAAGAATAATAGTCAAAATCAGAAACTTATTAAACATCGGAAAAATAACTATTATATTAACTAGCTGACCCGCCCGGCGTTGCCCGGGTCCGTATTAGCAATATTAAACGAGTTTTAAAAACAACAACTAATATTAAACTCTAAAAATACTTAAAATGAGCAATGAGAAACACGGGAGGGAACATGTATCCAACGATTGCGTTAGTTTCGTGTTAAAGTGTTGATATTTTCTTAGCAGACGATTTTTTGTGATAAATACATTATCTGTTTTATATTTCTTAATGATATTCCTCTGGACCGAGTTGGCGCATTGCCAAGATTTGCTTCCTCTGGACCGAGTTGGCGCATTGCCAAGATTTGCTTTCCCCTGTGCCTCAATTAATTAATTATCCTCGGAATTCCTTTTATTTATAGAGATTTTTCAAAGAATAGAATAATCGCAATAATGTATATTTCTCTCATAAAATTTCCATATTAACATAATAAAAATGACATCCAAAATCACATATTTTCAACAATCATTATTTTAAAAGACTCTCACTCATTAACTATCATAAAATTATCATAAAAATGACGGAAAGCTAAGTTTCATACATTATTTAACACCTCGTGTATCACCTAAACACTAACATTGGTAGGAGAAAAAATAATCAACATCGAAACTTTACTAAACATTGGAATTAAAAAATATTCTTATATTAGATTTTCAAAAAATAGATAATCGCAATAAGCTATAATTCTCATTAAAACATTACCAAACATCGGAAAAACAAATATTCTTATATTAAATTATCAAAAATTAGAGAATCGCAATAACGTATTCTTTAAAAAATAACACTGTAACGCAATATAAATGACACGAAACATGGCATAATTTAAACTGTCATTATTTCAAAAGGCTCTTATTCATTACTTTTCATAAAAAAATCAAAGAAACAAGGAAAAGTTATGTTTCACATATTATTTAACACCTATGTATCACCTAAATACAATCATTATTAGAAAAAATAATAGTCAACATACCTTTTAATTAGAATGCTCATAAAAAAGAACGCCATAATTACAGACGATGATAAATTCGCACGATAACGCAATAAAAGACAACAAATAGAATGGTATATTTTTCCCATGGCTACTTCATTTTGGCCATTAAGTAGGTCCGTGGTCGTAATACGAGGGATTATGAAAAGCTCTTCTCGTGATGAGAGGTCATTAATGGGAAAAGTGTGTAATAATCTATGAATGGAAACGTAAGGTTTTATGAGGGATTTTGATAAGCTGTACTGTCAAACGAAAGGGCGGAGTTCAGAATTAAATGAAAGTTAAAGACGTAATATGCAAAATATTTTGAAAAAATGCCATCCAGTTGTAATGACTGCTTGTGAGAATGGTTAAATATCCATAAGTACGTTTAGCTCTAAAGGTGCAGCTTGTAATTAGTTTTTTTTTAAATTGAATTTGTAACTTTTGAGATCAATTTTAATTCTGAATATTTTGAGAGAAATCAATCCATTTCACGCGGCCTAGAAAATATTTTATTGGTTGCTTGACTATTTTTTAAACTGAGATATTTTGTACAACAACCCTAACATGATGGAAGTTCAATAATGACTATTATTTTAATTTTTTTTTTTTTTTTTTTTTTTTTTTTTTTTTTTTTTTTTTTTTAGCCTGGCGGCTATCTTAGTTTCATCGTGGTCAGCATTTTCTCACATGCTAAGGCTTATAAAATTGTAAATAACTCATCCTTCATTTTTCCAATTCTAGTAGGGTGTAAAGAAATTTGTTTAAAATAAAATGGACTAAAAGCCTTGTAATAAAATAATTTCTTGAAGTAAATCCTTAATGGAGAAATGTTAGCATAAAGTTTAAGAATTTTTTCAAAATCTGTCACTTTACAAGAGGAATTTTCACAAATTTTAAAATTTGCATTTTTAAGGCTTTGATATCTCTGTTGAAGCACGAGATAAAAATCTGAAATTCTTTCTGCTAATATTTTATGCTAGTATTATGCACAAAACATTTAAAGATGGAGATTTGACTGCAAGCTGAGATATAGCGTGGACAAGATGTCAACAAAGAGTAATTTAGGACGAATTAGATTTCTCTTTTTATGACAATATTTACACATAAAATATGGTTTGTTGAGGACTTGAGTAGTAAGAAATATTTAATTTACTAATATACTACATGCATTCAACAAAGATCTGAGAAATAATTTTCACATCATTTAGGAGAGATGTTATGAGTTCGACCATAAGCTGTTGTCAGTTCCATAGGGGTGTGCTTCTAAAAATTTTGTTTGAAGGAACTAAATCTTGCCATCGCTTGATAACTTGAATGAAGTTCTTTGTTTACTGGCTTAGAGATATGAACTTTGAAATCACTATGTTCAAGGCTCAAATCTTTAATAATTCCAAGATATTACTTCTTATCATACACACATGCAACAATGTCATTTTTCTGCAGCATTAACTTTGAAAAGGATTTGGCTATCTTTATTTTCTAAAAAATATTTGAGACTGCATGATAGACTGCATGATAGCATCGATAGACTGCATGATAGCATCGTATAAATGTTTCATTCATGGGAGTATGCTTTTGTATTAACAATTTTGGGGAACTGGTAAGCAGCGTTAAAATTGTGGCTTTTAAATTAACAAGCAGAAATGTATTTTTAGAAGTTTGATATATTTCAACAACTTTGTCAACATTACGAACTTTTCTAATTTTTTTATTCCCTTTCTGTTTTAGTATTATGTCTTTAATAAAATATTGTTTTTTATGTAAAATTATTGAGATTTATTATAGCCACTATAATTGCTTAAAACAAAAATTACTAAAACAATACAAAATGTAGACCTTAGATATATATTAAATAATAATAATAATTGTAAAGCTTTGCAAAAGGCTTTATTTTCTGTTACTATTACTTAAAGTTAATAAAAAAAATTAATTTATATGGCACTCTTACATGTGACTACACTAAAACAGTATTTTGGAAGTATTGTTTTGCCAGTTTCCTTTTCTATATCTCAAGCTGTAGTCAAACCTTCATCTTTAAATTTTTTGTACATAAGACAAAATACAACCTGAAACCAAAATTTCACATTTTTGTATTGTTCCCCATCAGATATCAAAGCCCTAAAAGTATAATTTTTGAAACTTTTAAACATTTGGGAATTTTTTAACGAAGATAATCAAGTACTTTTGGCCTAATTATAAAACAATTTAGATTGTGTTGAAAGTTTTTCTTGCTAGAAAACTTTTTTCTGTAAACAGACAGATTTTAAAAAATCTTAAACTTGATAAATAAAAGAGATTTAAAAGATGAGATATTTACAATTCCGTAAACCCATCAATGTGAGAAAATTACTGCATGCAATGGAACAAAGATGACCTCCATTGCAGAAACAAAAAATAATAAAATTAAAATAATAGTCATTTTTAACTTCTATCTTGTTAAGATTATTGTACAAAAAATTTCAAATATTTTTAAAATGGTCAAGCAACCAGCGATAGACTACTTGAAATGGATTGACCTAGAAGAAATTTATTTCTCTATTTCATTTCAAAACTATCACACAAGACTGAACTTACTCACATGCAGTTAGTTTTCTTTTTTCAAAAGTTTAAAAAGTTTTTGATATTACTCATTAGGACTTTTCTGCGACTACGCCATGAAAGTTAGAAATTTTCAGAAACATTATGCAGGGTGTATCTAAACTACTGGACAAAACTTTAAGGGGTCATAGTACACATCAAGAAAAATAATATTAAATGAGAAACTAAGGGTCCCAAACGTCTTCCGAAGGAGATAGGCGCCATCAAAGTTTAGGGTCCAAAATTTGAAATGATTATGAAAAACGGAAAAATTGTACGATTCGTTTGCGGTTTTCACTAAAACTATTCTTTATGTCAGTATAGTCTTAAAAATAAATTATAAACATAAATTTCAAAAAATGTCGATAGAAGACGCTTTAGACTTTGGAGTAACGTACAGCAATTTTTTACCGTTATTTTTTGCATCTCATTAATTTTTTTTGAAGCTTAGACATAAACTTAAATTTTGTGCTGAAAATCTGAATCGTTGAGAGTGGTTAAGTAGCGCTAACTGAACTGTGTTCAATGGGGGTGGGAAGGTTCAAATTTCAAATGATTATACAAAACGGAAAAATTGGTCGATTCGTTTGCGGTTTTCTCTAAAACCATTCTTTATGTAAGTATTTCCTTGAAAATAAATTTTAAAGGTAAATTTCAAAAAATTCCGTTAGAGAACGCCTTAAACTTTAGAGTAACCAACATAAATTTTTAACCTTATTTTTTGTGTCTAATTAAATGCTTGCAAAAGCTTAGACTTAAATTTTGATCTCAAATCCTGAATCGTTGGGAGGGGTTAAGAAGCGCAAACTGAACTGTATTCGGTAGTTGAAATGTTACCCTGCCCACCCTACGAACACAGTTCAATTTTTCGCTACTTAATTACTCACAACGATTCAGATTTTGAGCTCAAAATTTATGTCTAAGCCTTTAAAACATTTATTTAGATAAAAAAAAAAAGGTAACGGATAAAAATAGTTGTTGGTTACTCTAAAGTTTAAGGCACCCTCTAACGGAATTTTTTGAAATTTATTCTTTAAAATTTATATTTAAGGAAATACTGACATAAAGGATGATTTTAGAGAAACCCGCAAACAAATCGACCAATTTTTCCGTTTTTTATAATCATTTGAAATTTGAACCTTCCCACCCTTATTGAACACAGTTCAGTTTGCGCTACTTAACCACTCTCGACGATCCAGATTTTCAGCTCAAAATTTAAAATTATAGCTAAGCTTCAAAAAAATTTAATGAGATGCAAAAAATAACGGTAAAAAATTGTTGTACGTTACTCCAAAGTCTAAAGCGCCCTCTATCGACATTTTTTTTTTAATTTATCTGTATAATTTATTTTCAAGACAATACTGACATAAAAAATTATTTCAGTGAAAACCGCAAATCAATTGACCAATTTTTCTGTTTTCTATAATCATTTGAAATTTGAATCTACCCACTCCCATTGAACACAGTTCAGTTTGCGCTACTTAACCACAGATTTTGAGCTTAAAATTTAAGTTTATATGAAAACTTCTAAAAATATTTAATGAGATGCAAAAAATAACGGTAAAAAATAGTTGTTCGTTACTCCAAAGTCTAAAGCGCCCTCTATTGGCATTTTTTGAAATTTATCTTTATAATTTATTTTCAATACAATACTGACATAAAGAATAGTTTTCGTGAAAACCACAAACGAAACTGCCAATTTTTCCATTTTTTATAATCATTTCAAATTTTGGACCCTAAACTTTGATGGCGCCTATTTCCTTCGGAAGACGTTTGGGACCTTTCGTTTCCCATTTAATATTATTTGTCTTGATGTGTACTATCATCCATTAAAGTTTTGCCCAGTAGTTTTGATACACCCTGTATTTTCCTATTTATTGAGTGTAACGTATTTGACATAAATAAAAATTAACTTGAAAATTAATAAGAAGAAATTGAGTTTTACAAAAAGAAAAATTGTACATTTTCATTATTTATTTATTTATTTTACAGAAAGGCGACGAATCAAATGCAGTTAACTTTATTCAACGTTGTTTTTATCTTTTTTTTTCTTTAAGTAGAAAACAACAACAACAAAAATGGGATTACGAAATAATAAAAGAAACACGGTGACAGCAAGAAAAAGAGCTAGTGACAGAAAATAAATTTTTCCGAGTGTTATGCGGAATGCAAAACGGGTTGCAAATTGATTTTTATACTAGTCTTTGAGTTCCGACTCAAAATTAATTTTCTTTCAAAGGGTTAACTGTGACATTTTAAAAACATTGTACCTTTTGACAAGTGAAAATCCTATCTTTTGCACTATATTTTGAATTTTAACTGTATTGACGGTTTGGTCAATTTAGATTAAAACAAAACAATTAATAAAGAAAAAACAGAAATGCAGTCGAAAATG
The DNA here is from genome assembly GCA_964019185.1 of Maratus speculifer. Taxonomy (NCBI): domain Eukaryota; kingdom Metazoa; phylum Arthropoda; class Arachnida; order Araneae; family Salticidae; genus Maratus; species Maratus speculifer. The sequence continues at coordinate 106,019,972 of OZ025303.1, forward strand.
TTTTTTCCCTCGTTTCGATGCGTAAATGTGTATGTGCGCAAGTGCAAATTTTTTCGTTTCCCGAGCATCAAAGGATTGACTTTCTGATGAGAGTGAGTTGTGCTTCGTAATTAATATCTCGGGAAATAGGGAAAAAATTAAAATTCTGAGCTTCACACACTCAGAAATGAATACTCAAATTTCACGAAATTCTCCTCGTTTTTGACGAAACCGTTTCCTGGGAAATGCTCCGAACAAATATTTCGTCAAATTGATGAAATCACTTCCTTCACTCTTTTAACGATACCAAATCGTCAAAAGGGACTAGTGCTGCCATCTATCGAATTTTTTAGAAGCTCCTGTATCCAATGACAGAAGCAAAAAAAGACATGTCACACGTGGGGTTCGAACTCATAACGTACAGGGTGGCAGTCCGACGCCCTAAGATCACGCCACAGATTACTCAGACAGGTACGATTATAAAGGCATAAAGTGGATTATAGTGTGTGTTTGAATTTTTACAACTGTGATGGTACTTTTATCGAATTCTGTTATAAATCTTGCAAGTTTTAAATAATAAGACGAATTTATTATTTTGATTTTCTAATGGTTAATGAATAATTATATGGCTTAATTAAATAACATCTAGGGGAAATTTATTTGCTTAAGGAATGATTAAAATATGGGCTGGTTAGTTTGATTCTCAGAAATAACGAATTATGAAGTACTTATTGGGAGAGATTTTACTGCTTTAAGCGAGACTTTAAGTAGGTGGATAAGATTTTAACAATTTACTGTTTATAGAGGGGAGAGAGAAAAAATATGTGTATATTTTTAATTTGAGTGAAAAAAGTAGATATTGGATATAAAATAGATCTTAGAATTTTGAAATTTTATTGATCAAATTTACTTTTTGAACGGTTTTGTAGAACGAAGTAATTTTTTTTCGAATGAAATCAAAACGAAATACAACTTATAAATAAATAAATAAAAATAGTAATAAACATCCCCCCCCCCAAAAAAAAAAAACCTAATGTAGCAAGAGTAATTGCTTACATTTCATTATTTTCTGAAAAACGCTAAAAAGTACTGTTTTAAACAAGCAAATATATCCTTGCTAAAATCGCAAGATTTGGGGAGGTACAATATCGGGTCCTTCTATAAACAGCTACCGCGACAGTTTCCTTAAAATTCATCAAGTCTGGCCATGATTAAGGAAGTACTTTCGTCAAATATTTGAGAGTTCACGTTTCGTTAAAAGTCACGTGATTCTGATACGAAATGATCGTCAAAAACGACGAAATAAGGCTCAAGGATTTCTGAATCGTCAAAAATGAGTTTTATTTCTGAGAGTGCAGGTACATCAGGAGAAACCTTGGACTAACTTCACAAAACATTTGAGCTCATACGTGCCGTAGATTTCGCTAGCCACCGCGCGCGCACACGCACAGGGCAATTTGTTATTTTGTTAGTATTGATGAGGATCCCAGAAGCCAAGTGGTATCAGCGACAAATAAAAAAATAAATTAAGAGCACAGACGAAATAGAAATATATTTTTTTCTTTTGAGGTAATGAGATATAAGTGATTTTCTAATTATGCGCTTCGTTCTAGAGATCAACTACTTTTACCAAATAATTATCAGTATTGATTAATTAAGTGGCTGGTATAAATTGGATGACGAAAGCACTAGACAGAAAACATTGGAAAAATCTAGGGGAGACCTACATCCAGCAGAGGATCGAAAACAGTTCATTATGATGATGATGATGATGTTGATGATGATATACAGGGTGTTTATGAAGCCCCGGACCCATTTTGATGTTTAATAATTCATAAAATAATAAAGGTAGATTAAATTTAATAACATAAATGGTTAGATAGACAAAAAATTTCATGACCCTTGTCAATGAACTTCCACGTGTGCCCCCTTCGTCGCACGGAGAATATCAAGTCGATAGTCTGTGAATGGCGATATGCTTGCCGCTACCTGGCGTGAAATTGACTATCGACTTGATATTCTCCGTGCGACGAAGGGGACACACATGGAAGTTCATTGACAAGGGTCATGAAACGTTTTGACTCTATCTAACCATTTATGTTATTAACTTTAATCTATCTTTATTATTTTATGGATTATTAGATACCAAATGGGTCCAGGACTTTGTAAATACTCTCTCTCTCTCTATATATATATATACACACACACATATATATATACATTATGAAAAATTTATTTCGATTCATAACCACTTCAATTCATTCTGCCAGTTTTACACACATACGTAAAATGAAAAAAAAAAAATGGTCAGAAAGTTTCGCGAAACTTGACAAAAGCCGTAAGTTTTGAAGATACCAAAACATGTCACCCAGTATTTTAAACAGAATTTAATCTTTCTGTTAAAAAAGATTTACTCGTAAGTTACCTTTTCATTTAAAAAATGAGCTTTGTTAACTGTCCATTCGGAGTTTTCTTTGCCTAATTTTTAAAAGAATTTTACAAAATAACTTAAAAAAGGAAACATTGAGGTTATCCAAAATGATGACAGGAAAAAATGAAACAAAATAAATATGAAGCAAACACGACCGGAGAAGGGGGACTCAGATTTAACCTCATTTACTAAAAAGACAAGAATATAACGAAAATTTTACTCAACAACAAAATCTACAAACAGGAGGCGGGTGGGGTTCGTTTTATGTATCTTCTTTCCCTTTTAGTTTTTTAGGAGCAAGGGTAATAAAACATTTTTCATGTCTTCAAAACTTTTTAGTCCTTTGTTTAATTTCTTTCAAAAAGAAAATGAGCTTTTTCCACGAATTTCATTTCAGAAATATTTTTTAATGAAACAGTTAGACGACGGGACATTTTTAACAAGCTTTAAAACTTGTAATAAGACGTTTCATGTATATCTGAACTTTGTTTGATATTAATTTAAGGGAATGATAAAAATTATTTAAAAAAATATGCTTTTCATCGAGATTTTATGTATTTTTTAATTAATGAGAATACATTAAAGGGGCATTAAATTACCGTGAATATACCAAATTGCATTTCCTAGTTTAAATATTACAGTATTACAGATCATTATATACATATATATATCATGAAAGAATAAAGTTAATCACTTAAAAAAACTTTAATTTATAATTTAATTTCAAAACTTAAAGTCCATCTATTTTTTTTTTTTTTTTCTTTAATTTTGATGCTTAAAAGCAATTCGCCCCTGATAACTTTATTTTTCAGCAGTGCACCTTATTACTTTCAGAGATCATTTTTAGACATTTTAAGGTGAAAAGGCTAACCTAAGCGTGATTCTCACTTATTGTGGTTTTAGCTAACGAATCTCAGATCGCCGCGCCCATCTAACGTCACAGGTCTAGATCCTATTTTACCAATTAAATCACCTCCCATTCTTCTAGTGTCGAAACCTGGCAGAAATAATTTGAGTTATAGCATTTACATAGTTCGGAGCAGCGAAATTCTGTTTCTTTTGTACCCCCAAGACCTGCCAATAAAAACTATGACCATCAGTTCATCAAGTTCCGAATTTATAAGTCAAGCCAATTCGGGCCTGGTTTTCAAAGGACATTTATGTAAAGGATTAATAAACCAAATCCAATAAATTAGACTATTTTCTCTGTCTGCCAACACCTACACGAATGGACGACTGATGTGATCACCGAGAGCGAAAAGCGGCCGGTAACAAAGTCTGTATTCCACATTGGAGTAAAAAAAAAAAAAAAAAAATGAGGTGCAGGGAAAACAATGACCGGCGAATTGCGATCTCACAGCCATCGGGATCAATCCCTTACATATATAGTGAGAGGAAGTTTGGGATTTATGGAATGATCGGACAATATGAAATACTTCCATATCTAACAATTACGTGCTTTAGCCAAGCGTGATATTGTCATACGACTTAATAATACTCTGCTGAAGCACTGTGCTCATTTTCTGTTTGGTTTGGTTTGGTTTATTTTGTGTCGGCCGATTATCTACTAGAGGGATATAGGCCCAAGGGGAATGCCCTTCGTGGAGGGTCTTTCTAAAGGAATCTAACCCATATTTAGGCAAGGTTCGAAGAAAACCACGAAAACTTCGAACGGTTAGGACGACGGACACGATTGGGTTCGAACCCAGCACCTGCCGTCTACAAGTTGAGAGGTGAGAACCTCTCAACCAATGATGGGGCCGTTTCTGTTTGGATACCTGTTGTGAGTTCGAGGAGGTGAAATAAAATCTGACTCTCAATTTAAGCAGGTAAATCGGTAAATGTTATAAAATTCGTATTAACTATAAAATTTTATCATCAATGATGATAACCAAGTTCAATATAAAGTTGAGCAGTTATGTTTACAGCTGTGCGAGTCATTTTTCCTCTATGCTGACTTGTTGACGAATAAAGAGGTTATGTTTTTCGAAATGATGTGTCGAATAATATGGTATATCAGCTAGGCAACTGTTTTAAGATGAGTCTAATAATTAAAGCGATTTTTTTTCTTAAATGAAGATTTATACATGATGTACTAAGGCTTACTCATTAACCCTTTATCTACAGAATTATTTATCAAGAAATCGGTCCACCTCAATAATTATCTGTTTTACTATCTGAAAGTATGCTGGAAATTTTAGATAATACTAATGTGGAATTTAGATATGTCTTTTTTTTTTCATTTAAACATTAAATATATTGTTAGTTAATTTTTTTTTTTTTTTTTTTTTTTTTTTTTTTTTTTGAAATATGTACAAAAATGATCAGATTAATTAACCAAAATTACATTTTTGAAATTATCACAATTCTTAAAAAAGCAATGATTTTAAATACATCATGATCCTCTCTATAAATGGAAATGCTTTTGCAGTTGAATATGTTGCACATAATTTTATTTACACAGAGAAAAGAAATACCTATAAAAATGAATAATAAAACTACCACTTTTTGAAAATATTTATCTTCGACTGTTTCTCTATTCTATCTAAACTTGATCGAGAAGAATTTTTTATGAGGAAAGAATAAAAAAAAAAATTATTAATAGACTGAATAATTAAGTTTAATATAAAGTCGTCGTATAGAGGGGGCGTATACCGTCGGCGCATAGAGGGTTAAATAGTTCTTGTTATTCTTCTAAATCGTAGTTTTTCTTGCAAATTTAATATTCCTTATACCCCTATTCCGTATTATCTGACGTGTTGCCATTACCCTAAAGTGTAACTTTTTAAAAATCTAATTATTGATGGATTTTTTCTTCCATTTTAAACGTATTAAAAATGTATCAAGAAATAGTCAAAGTTTGTTCTTTACCAGCTTTTAATGTATCTCAATTTTTTTCTGTTTACTTGTAAATAAAAATATAAATTATGTTCCATAATAACGAAACCTCCTCTCAGCATTATATATTGACAGAAAGAAAATAAAATTCTCAGTACAGTAGTAGATTGCAGAAAAAAAAAAAAAAAAAAAAAAAACGTAATTTTTGTCAAAAAAAAAAAAAAAAAAAAAAAAAAAAATCAAAAGTGATTTTTTTTTTTAATTTGCTAAATTAAAATCAAAGTAAAATAGTAAAAAAGTCATGTTACAAGTTTGAAGTATTTATCTTTAATGCTTCTTGACTTATAACAATTTAAATTCGACAAATTGTCATAAAACCCATTATGAAGAAAAGCATATTTTCAAAAGAAGTCAATTCCATGCCAACCATTGCCTGAAAACTGGATTTTGTAAACAATGCAAAACGAAACAATTAATATTTCCTCTTCTAATTATGTTAGAAACGTCATTTTAAGCATGGACAAGTTGGAAATTGCACGTGAACGTAGCAAACGAGGTGCGTTCGTACGATAACGAAGTTTTAAAAATATTGAGATCTTGCTGATATAGTAGAGCGTACTCCAGATACAGTATAGTAGTCGAAATCTTTACGTTTCTGTAAATATGCAGGAAGTAATTTTTATTACACCTCAGCAACGTATATCTTATTCATAAAATGTGAAATAGTTGAATATAATTAAAACACACCCCAAACAATGTTTCCCCGTATAGCCTTATATAGTGGAATACTTTTGTGTGGCCCTGTAATTTAATAATAAAAATTCTTTGCATCACAGATTGTACAGAATGCATATTTTAGTATATATTTCATAGATTCATGCCGATTCTATTATGTTCGAATGAGTGTAACATTATTAAAATGCATTTGAAACTTTTTCCCCATTGACCGTAATGTAACGGAATCATTTTGATTGTCCCTGTAATTGATCTATGCATCCGATTTTCATAACATTTGAAATGACTCGACAAAATTGCGTCATAATTATGTATTTTAAATTTCAAACGATTCGGTTGGGTAGTTTTTGCGTTGTTATATGCGGACAGACGGACAGACTGAGCGACAAAAATAGGTGCTACGTATTTACATAATTACGAACGCACCTAAAAAACAGAGAAATTTTTAATGCAATTTTTTTACTTAGAAAATTTGAAGATTTTTTGCGCCCCGGACTCCCTTAACCCTTTCCGGCACTGACAAATTCTGTTAGTAAAATGAAGAATTATCGACTGCCATCGGAAATTATAAAAGACTTTTTTAGAAATTAGGAACTCCTTTATTTAATCTTTTACTGTAAAAGCAAAATTTTATTAAAATATTACTGGTGCCATTTGTAGGTTTGGAATTAAATTTAGGTGCGTCCAGACTGCGCACACGGTGCTAAAACAGGTTAAATAAAAGAAATACAATACAAATTATGGCAATAGGAATAATATTTGGTGATTTATCAAATACGGTCAACGAACATAAAAACACAAAAAATCTTATCAAAAAATAAGTAGAAGAAAAAAAAATCAACAAAATAAATATGAAGAAAACATAACAGAGGAAAAAAAAAAAAGAAGATTTTGACTTATTCACTTGAAAGACAAGAATATGAAGAAAACTTTGCCGAAATATAAACAACACAATCACCAAGAAAAGGGGGAAAGTCGGGTTCTTTCTATGTACTTTATTTCTCCTTCAGTTTTTTAGAAACAAGGCTAATAAAACATTTTCCATGCTCCCAAAACTTTAATTCTTTGATTTCTTTTTCTTTAAAATGAACTTTCTCTAGTAATTTCATCTCAGAAATATCTGTGTACGATGGAATATTTTTTTAACAAGCTTTGTTATGTCTGATAAAATGGCTGCATGCGTCTCTGAATTTTATTTGAATCAAAGGAAAAAAAATGAAAATAATAAATATTATTTCAGATAGTATGTCTTTCACTGGAACTATTTATTAAGAGCGTTCATAATTATGTAAATACGTGGCACCTATAGTCATGTTCAATCCGTCCGTCCGTCTGCATATAACAGAGCAAAAACTACCCAACCGAATCATTAGAAAATTTTAAATATATAATTGTTGTATAGTTTTGTCGAGTCATTTCAAATTTTAGGAAAATAGTATGCATAGTTTAATGACAGGGACACTCAAAAGTATTCCGTTAATTGCGCGCACATCATGAGCAAATTTAAATATACGTTTAAAATTTTTGGAATCGCGATGCATTTTATAACTAGTTTACACATGTTTTATTTTCTTATTTTATATTATGCATATCCTTTATGGGTAAGTATCACTGTGGCCCCAACACCTGGTTTTATGTCTAAATCAAGGTGAAAATTGCGTTATGTCTTATGTTTCTATTATCTTTCTACTAAATGATTTTCTTGTTAGATCAATCGTTTTTTTCTTTGACATGAATATTTTGAGCCTTTAGTTAGTTTTATTCAGCCTTTTCTTTTCTTAAATTGTGCAAATAACTTCAATCCAAACAAAGAAATACTGCCTTAAAGGTAAATCCTGTAAGGTCCACAAAACGTATGAAAAAATGTAAATAAAATAAGTACGAATAAAATGTGACTGGGGGGAAAAAAAGCAAAGAATTTGCCTAGTTTACTTTTGAGAGAAGAATGTAAAGAAAGCCTTATTTAACAATAAACAGAAATCAGGCCAGTAAAATATTTGTAATCTCTAAAGCAAAAGAGAACGAAAAAAAGAGCTTTTTTGAAAAGAATTATTTTTTATAAATTTTATTTAAAAAATATTTTATAAAAAAATAATCTCAAATGAAAACACCAATTTCTTTGTAAAACAAAGAAATTACATACATCTCTGTAACTAGTTTATAATAATTAAATCAAAATTAACTTAACCCCTTGGGGACGGGCGACACATATACGTGTCCAAAATGGCTTAAGAATCCTTGTTGATCTCCACCAGTAACATTTTACTATAAAATTCACCTTATTTAATCGGAGCATATTTTGGATTTAATAAGGTGCAAATTTTCGTTTTTTAAAACCGGTGACAAAACATTTAAATTTTCGTAAAAGGCTCCAGTCACGAAGGGAGTAAAAAATTCTATTTTAAAATGTCTTTCGTTTTTTTTTTAACTTTTTAGCTCACAGGCTATCATAGCCTGAGAGCTTATGTGCCCGCCCGTTCTGTATGTTCGTTCGTATGTGCGTAACGCCATAACTCATGATAAAAATATCCGATCCTCTTAAAATTTTGTATGTAGGTATATCCTGACAAGGCGCTTCCCTGATTAGTTTTTGAAGTTCATTCGATATGTATAAGAGGGGGATATAAATGGGATTTTCATGCAGAATTAAGTTTTCAAAATTTAGATGAGGATCATTCTGGTGAGGCGATTCCGTGACTGTTATTAGGTGTTCATTGAATAAGTATAAATAGGGGGAACAGGGGTTCTAATCCCCCCCCCCCGTTAGTTGATATAAATGGGATTTTCATGCAGAATTAAGTTTTCGTTCAAAATTTAGATTAGGATCATTCTGATGAGGCGATTCCGTGACTGTTATTAGGTGTTCATTGAATAAGTATAAATAGGGGGAACAGGGGTTCTAATGCCCCCCCCCCCCGTTAGTTGATATAAATGGGATTTTCATGCAGAATTAAGTTTTCGTTCAAAATTTAGATTAGGATCATTCTGATGAGGCGATTCCGTGACTGTTATTAGGTGTTCATTAAATAAGTATAAATAGGGGGAACAGGGGTTCTAATGCCCCCCCCCCCCGTTAGTTGATATAAATGGGATTTTCATGCAGAATTAAGTTTTCGTTCAAAATTTAGATTAGGATCATTCTGATGAGGCGATTCCGTGGCTGTTATTAGGTGTTCATTGAATAAGTATAAATAGGGGGAACAGGGGTTCTAATGCCCCCCCCCGTTAGTTGATATAAATGGGATTTTCATGCAGAATTAAGTTTTCGTTCAAAATTTAGATTAGGATCATTCTGATGAGGCGATTCCGTGACTGCTATTAGGTGTTCATTGAATAAGTATAAATAGGGGCAACAGGGGTTCTAATGCCTCCCCCCCCCTCTTAATTTATATAAATAGGTTTTTCAAGCAGAATTTTCAGATTTCGTTCAAATCTCTGAATAGTTTTGGAAGTTTAATGGTTAAGTATAAAAGAAGGGGATAACTCCTTTTAAATTATATAAATGCTAAATGGGTTTTTATTAAGAATTATCTAATTTGCTCTGAATTTTGGATATAGATTTTTTATATGATAAAGCATGTCTTTGATAGTATAGGAGGTTCAATGATTAAGTATAAAAAAAGAGGAAAGGGGAGAGCTGTTTCCCCTTCTTAATTTTTTTTTTCGAACGGAATTAACCTTTGAAAATATAAGGCTTTAATGTACAATTAGTATTTGTAGCCTGTGAGCTCAATGCCATCAGTTTAACTGGGCAGTATTCTTTATTAAAATAATGCAGTAAGAGAAAAAAACACACAATAAATTACCCAGAATACATGAATATCCAATCACTGATTTTTATGTTATACATTATATAATTAATAGCTAAATAATAATTTTAAAAAACTTCTTTTATAAAGTAAGTGTACATTATAAGCATAAAAAACCAAAAAATTAATTCTTCAAGTTATATATATTTCATGCAATAATATTATAAGAAACTAATTTTTCAACTGAATAAAAATATATCGTTACATCAGGAAATATTTTCCCCCTTTCATCACAGAAAAAAAGAACTATATTTTTTTTTTCGTTTCCTTTTATTTAACTAATTTTTACTTATATTTATGTACCTTATTTAGTTTTTGCTTATTTGAACTAGTTTTATTTAGTATTCTCTTTCATTGCATTTTGTAAAAAATTCTAAATAAAAAAGATTACTATTAAAAAAAGTGATATTTATTCAGATTTTAACTGACAAAGGAGGCATCTGACAATTTTATAAAATAATTTTACATTACAAAAAAAAAAAAAAAAAACTTTTTTACGTCATATACTTTTAACGCAATATTATCAGAAAAATTTGCCAAAATTTTTAAACCGAACAGGAATATATCGTTACATCACAAAACATTTTCTTCCTTTCATCACAAAAAAAAGGAACTAGTTTTATTTCGTTTACTTTTAACATTTTTAAAACTTTTTTTTTTACTTATACTCTTTTACCTTATTCAATTTTTACTTATTTAATTTAGTTTTATTTAGCAGTCTCTTTCATTACATTTTGTAAACAATTTTTAATAAAAAATATTATTATTTGTGGAAAAAAAGAACTGATATTGATAGAAATTTTAATTAACATTTGACAATAAACACAAATAATTATTTTAAACTTTAGAAGTCATTCTGTCAAAATGATAATTGTGTCACTTATCCTCTTTATTATCTAAAACATAGGTTCCCAACCTTTTCAGGACTACTGCCCCCTTTGCAAGAAAAATTATTCCAACGGCTCCTCTAAGATAATGGTTAATTATACCAAATATTAAAATATTGCTGCATATTTTTACCTCTACTATTTTATTTGTCTCTCTGTTGAAAATCCCAAAATAGAAATAAGGTAACAATACCTTCAAATGTAGTTAAAAAATGTTTATTAAATTTTTTAAAATAAATACAAAATCAATAAGAAAACAAAATAAATTAAACGGTTGAGACTGGTGCGGTTTTAAGTTACCTAATGTCGGATTCCATTCCAACGTCAGTCGGAAATTGCCCATTTCAGCGATGTGCAGTCTTATACTTTTCTTATACAGTAAATTAGCTATTGCACTGAACTCACGCTCATTCAAATACAATGAAGAAAAAAAAATAAGTAAAATAATTCTCTATTCTTGTCCACAATCCAGAGTAGAACTCTTATTAAACGTTTCTGAATTTTGCTTTTAATTATTCTTAATGCGTAATATAGTAAATTTAGCACACCGCAATTTTTTAATATTAAACAATTTTTAATGCGATTTATAGTGATTTTTTTTATATTTGTGAAAGTTTATGATTAATATTGTTTAGCCCACTGTAATTAAATTTTGTCCTTCGTAGTTTTTGGCGTTTATTCGTGTTCCACGGCAATTTTTTGACATTCGTAAGAATAATTCGATTTTTTATCCCCCAGCTCTAGGTTCGTTTGTATAGATTTTCATTTAAAGGTATGTTTATGTTTTTCATCAAGGGATAGAGCAACGCTGGGATGGAGGGAATCAGCTTGTGATGCTATTGTAGAATTTTTCTAAATAAGTACACTCTCAGAAAAACTTTAATTTAAGCATTTTCTTTTCAATTTTCACGGGCACCAGCCTTATTTGATGAAAAACGGATTATTCGCTAAATATGCGGTTTTATCCTTTAAATACTTAGAAAATTAAGGAAAATATATGTTTTAATTATGTATTAAATATGTTTAAATTATTATAATTAAATATTTTTTTCATCAAGGGATCGAGCAACGCTGGGATGGAGGGAATCAGCTTGTGCTATTGTAGAATTTTTCTAAATAGGTACACTCTCAGAAAAACTTTAATTTAAGCATTTTCTTTTCAATTTTCACGGGCACCAGCCTTATTTGATGAAAAACGGATTATTCGCTAAATATGCAATTTTATCCTTTAAATACTTAGAAAATAAAGGGCAGTCACCATGTTCTTACAGTTCTAGCCCACATGTTAGCAAAATTATGGTATGACCCCATACATTTTCCTCTGTCATTCTCTAACTTTTCATTCGTGTAATAAGTCGTGTTTCAAAAAATAATGCCATTTAACCATAAATCATTTAAAACGAAAGAGTGGATTTGGTTTTTCAGGAAAGAGTTGTAATTTATAGGATGAATTGTTTTATAAACGTTTTACTCATCTTGATTTAAATTAATTATTTAAATTACTCATCTTGATTTAAATTACTTATTTAAATTACTCATATTGATTTAAATTCCTTATAAAACAACTCGTTTACTCGAGTTGTTTCAACTGTTTACGAGAAGCTGACTTTCAAATCGTAAGATGAGTGGATTTCGGCTCAACTTGAGTTACTTTGTGGCCAAGGTTTTACGAAAGTAGGAAATGTATGAATAGTTGAAAGTTCCTCACCAGCAATTTCCACCAGTAAAGAGAAATGTACTTGAAATGTTTAGCATCTCTCTATTCTAAAACAAAAAGGAACTAACACTCCTATACAGTGTCCTGTACTAACCCTTAAAGTTTGTACCATGAATTTTTAATCACCCTGCATATCAATAAGAATATGTCTCAAACAGTACGATTTTTCTTTCTTTTTTTTCTTTTTTTTTTAATATGTAAATGAACTAAAAATGCTGTTTTATATCCTACATAATATGTTTGTAAGAATTCAGTTTTTCTGCTAAACGTATTTTCTTACTTGATTTTATTTTATTTTTAACCACGAAAGAGAAAAAAATAATCAGCTTAAATTTATTCACAATTTCTTTTACGATGTAATTTTTCAAACAGTTTTGAATAAAATTAAAAATTATTCAATAAATAAAAAAAACCATGCCAACAGAACAAAACTTAAAGAGAAAAGAACTTTCAACAAAATAAACATGTTTGAAACACGACAAAAAAAAAAAAAAAAAAAAAAAAAAAAAAGGGGTTTCTCTAATTTACTTTGGAAAACATAACATGGAGAAAATGCTACCAAACTATAACAAACACAAACAAGCAGAGGGATAAAATCTTTCTTGAAGCACATTTTTCCTTTCAGTTTTTTAAAAATCTAATCCAATAGAATATTTTCTATGTCTTCGAAAATCTTTTTTTATTTATTTTTCGAGAAAAAAATGAACTTCCTTTAAAAATTTTATTTTATAAATATTTTAAATGATATAAATTGTTGTAGAATGATCTAAAAAAAAAAAAGACGTAAAATGAAAAAAAAGTTGGGTGTTAGTGAATCCAATTCTAAAATGAGGAAACGTTTTTAAAACATGTTTCGTTTCATCCATTTTTATTATTATTATTTAATAATATTAGTTATTTAATTTAATTAAATTTCTAAACTAAAGAAAATAATAATAAAATATTTTTTTAAACTCTATTTCTATTTTTTTTTTTTTTTTTTTTTTTTTTTTTTGTGTGTGTGTGTATTTCCTGAATTTGACAAATTTGTAAATTTTGCGGGTAATTTTATTATTATTATCATTATTATTATTATTATTATTGATCAAAAAGTCTGATTTCACATCGGAAAATTTCAAGGATGATTTTTTTTTCTCTGTGTAATCATGGACTGTCAGTTTTAAATAAAGAAAAAAAAATAACGTAGAAATTTTCTGTTAAAAATGAGAAAATTTGATTTTTAAAAAAGGACCATATTGACTCCCTGGTATTTGTACCTCAACATTTCACTTGCACCTATACATTTTTATACAGTAAATTATTGATACAGTGTCAAGAACTAACTCGTAAAGTCTGCACCATGAATTTAGAACCATCCTGTATATCAATTTTAATGCGTTTCCAAAAGGGTATTTTTTTTCTTTCTTTTACAAATATCATCATTACAAAAGTCAACTAAAACTGCTGTTCTATATTCCGCATAATATCTTAGTCAGTTTTTCTGCTAAACTTATTTTCTAGCTTGATTTTATCTTATTTTTTACCGCGGAAAAAAATAATTAAAAAAAATTATTCATAATTTCTTTTACGATGTAATTTTTCAAACAGTTTTGAATAGAATTAAAAAACACGGTTAATCAATAAATGAAGAAAACATGCCAACAGAACAGACTGAAAGAGGAAAGAATTTTCGACAAAATAAATATGATTGAAATTCGACAGAAAAAAAAAAAAAAAGTTTCTCTAATTTACTTCGGAGAACATAATATAGAGAAAAATCTACCGAACTATAAGAAACACAAACAAGTGGAGGGATGAAATTTTTCTTGAAGCAGATTTTTTCCTTTTAGTTTTTTAAAAAGCTAGTCCAGTAGAATATTTTCTATGTCTTCGAAAATCTTTTTATTTATTTTTCCAAGAAAAAATAAACTTGCTTTAACAGCTTTATTTTATAAATATTTTTAATGAAGTAGTTGTAGAAGGAATTTTTTTAATACGACATAAAATTTAATTTAAAAAATCAGATGTCTATAAAATCAAGTCTATGAATATGAGATAGTTTTCAAAACTTGTTTCTTTTCATCCAAACTTTTATTATTATTATTATGAGTTATTTAATTTACTTAATTTTCTAATAATATATATATGTAAAAGGTAACAAATTATTTCCAAAAGAATGAACATCTAATTCTCTAACTCGAAGTCAAAGAATATAATTTTAATAATTAAATTTAAAAAATACATGCGCAGGGTAGATGTATATCATATGTATTAAGAAAGAAAAATATATTTTTTCAATTATGAAATTAATAACCATGTTGATACATATTTCATTAAATTAATTCTCCAAACAGTTTTGAATATAACTAAAAAACATGGACATCTAATAAATGAGTAAAAAACATGCCAACAGAATAAAAGTTAAAGAGGAAAGAATTTTGAACAAAAATAAATATGATTGAAATTCGGCAGAAAAAAAAGAAGGTTTCTGTAATTTACTTTGGAGAGCATAATATGGAGAAAAATCTACCGAACTATGAGAAACACAAACAAGTGGAGGGATAAAATCTTTCTTGAAGCACATTTTCGCTTTCAGTTTTTTAAAAGCTAGTCCAATAGAATATTTTCTATGTCTTCGAAAATCTTTTCATTTATTTTTTGAGAAAAAATGAACTTCCTTTAAAAATTTTATTTTATAAATATTTTAATAGTTTCAGAATGAGTTCTTTTTTTCAATACAACGTAAATTTTATTTTTTAAAAAAACCATGTGTTTATAAAGCCAAGCCTATGAATAGAAAATGCATTTCAAAACTTGTTTCTTTTCATCCAAATTTTATTATAATTATTTATTATTATTAAATATCTAAATTTAATTAATTTTCTAAACTAAAGAAAAAGATAAAATATTTCCAAAAGAAGGAACACCTAATCCTCTAATTCGAAATCAAAGAATAGAATTTTAATAATTAAATATAAAAAAAATAAATATACAGGGCAGATGCATATTATATGCATAAAGAAAGAAAATTATATTTTTTAAGCTATGAAATTAATAAACATGGTGATACATGTTTCATTAAATTAACTTTTCAAACAGGTTTGAAGAAAAAAAAATGAAAAAAAAAAAACATGGACAAGAACATGCAATAAATCAGAAAAAACTTGGCGACGAGGAAGAATTTTTTGCAAAATAAATATGATTGAAAATAGACAGAAAAAAAGAGAGTAAGTCTAATTTATTTTGGAGAACATAATATGGAAAAAATGCTACCGAACTATAAGAAACACAAACAAGAGGAAAGATAAAAACTTTCTCGAAGCACATTTTTCTTTTCAGTTTTTCAAGAGTTAGTCCAATAGAATATTTTCTATGTCTTCAAAAATCTTTTTATTTACTTAAAAAAAAAAAAAAAAAAAAAAAAAAAAAAAAAAAAAAAAAAAAAAAAAAATCCGTCCGTCTGTCCGCATATAACAGAGCAAAAACTACCTAATCGGATAATTTGAAATTTAAAATATATAAATGTTGCATAATTTTGTCGAGTCACTTCAAATTTTATTGGATGCATTGTTTAATTACAAGGACAATCAAAAGTATTTCCAATGGGGAAAAATAGTTTCAAGTGCATTACCCCCTGGCAAAAGGGTAAAATTGTAATGTTGTTTTCTCTGTAATTTATTAAAAATATTAAAAAAAGATTTTTTTTCCAGCCTGACACAAAATATGTTATTATGTATAGGTGTATAATCTTTGAGAGTATTAATCCTAAATTAATTTTTCAAAACGGGATTTTATTTGTAGAATTATATTAATTTAAATATTGCTTATGCTGCAATGAAACCTGCAGGTTAGGTTGCGAAAAAATCAGCCAGCGGCAGTCAGGAGGTTAATGGTGTTACATTCCTTCGAAAACATAATAAAATTAATATCATCTATGAAGTACATATAAACTATGCATTCTGTAAAAAATCTGTGCTCCAAAGATTATTTCTTATTCCTTTACAGGACTACACAAAAATATTCCATTACATAACGTATAGGGGGGAACATTGTTTGGGCCGCATTTTAATAACATTAAACTAATCGTGGATGTACTTTATCCGAATGATCCTATATCCAAAATTTGAATGAAATCTGATAATTCTGAATAAAAGACCAATTTGTCTAAATTAAGGGTGGGATTAGCCTCCATCCCCCTCTTGATAACTCTTGATGACCCCAATGAACTCCCAAAACTAATCAGGGAAATGCCTTAGCAGAATAAACCTATATCCAAAATTTGAAGCAAATCGGATATTTTTACCATGAGTTATCGCGTTACGTACATATATACATGCGTATATACATATAGAACCTGCAGGCACATTAGGTTTCAGGCTTTGATAGCCTGTGAGTTAAGCAACTTCAGAAACACTGCATTAAATCATGTGATTTTTCTTTACATTTCTGCTAAAAATTTCATTCATCTGTGTTTTTTTCTTTATTCTAATGAGACATTTTTCTATCACACTTATGTACACAGGTCTTGAAATAAATCTGAAAAACTTAGAGGCTACAAAAAAAAACTGCCTCGTTATAGAAGAAACTTTAAGAAAATAAAAATAAACTAAACGAAGTAGAAAATAAAAGGAAATTTCCCAATTCACTTCAAAGAAAAGAAATTTAAAACTGAACGACTTATAAGATACGGAAAGAGAACGCAGAAGAAAAATGAGATTTTTCACAGTATATTTTTCATTCGAATTTTTAAGAAGTTTGTGCAACAAAGACATTTTCTTCATTTACAAACTGTTTTTTGTTCTTTTTTTCCAAAAATATAAATTAGCTTCCTTTCAACTTTTTATTCCAGATATATATTTAGATGAAATAGTTATAAAATAGAAAAATTTTCTAACATGCTGCAAAAAATTGGGGAAAGTCATTTCGCATATCCCAAAAGCCGACTTGCATTTAGAAATAATAAAATTTCTTTAATCCCTTTGCGGCGCAGTGGTATATCTAAGAAACAACTTAATTTTAATTCCCAAATGCCACATTGGTACCGGGATTTTGGTACAAAAATTTACGTTTTATTGAATGCGTGAAATATAGCTTTTTACTAATTTACAAATAAAGTTATTTCAAATTCCGGTGTCAGTCATTTATTTCAACACTTAAGCAATGAACTTGTCATGCTCCGCAAAGGGTTAATTATGAAGATAAAAGTGCCAGCGTAAGTTTTGTTTCTCATAAATTATTTTTATGTAATTTCAGAATAATACAAAAATTGAAGCAGAAACTAGAGAATGCTGCAAAAATTTGATAAAAATAATTTCACATACTCCTGTATTCGACTAGAAGTTATAAATACAAAATCTCTTCGATTATTAATACAAAGGTATCAGAATAAGTTTTGGTTCGTCTGATAATTTAGCTTTATATACTTTCGCAAAAAGTCAAAAATTGAAGCAGAAACTAGAGAATACTGCAAAAATTTGGTAAAAATTATTTCACATATGCCTGTATTCGACTTGCAGTTAGAAATACAAAATGTCTTCAGTTATTAATACAAAGGTATTAGAATAAGTTTTGCTTCGTCTAATAATTCAGCTTTATATAATTTCGCAAAAAGACAAAAATTGAAGCAGAAACTAGAGAATGCTGCAAAAATTTGGTAAAAATCATTTCACATACGACTATTCGACTTGCAGTTAGAAATACAAAATATCTTCAATTTTTAATACAAATACAAAGGCATCAGAATAAGTTTTGCTTCGTTTATAATTTAGCTTTATATAATTTCACAAAAAGGCGAAAATTGAAGCAGAAACTAGAGAATGCTGCAAAAATTTGGTAAAAGTCATTTCATGTACCTCTTTAATTGACTTGCATTCATAAATACAAAATTGTTCCAATAATGAACTTAAAGTTAATGGAATAAATTTTGTCTCTCCTGACAAATAATTTGTATGCAATTTTACAAAAATGCAAAAATTGAAGCAGAAATAACAAAATGCCGCTAAAGATTGATAAAATTTCTTTCATCTATCCCTGTATTCGACTTGCTTTTAGAAATATAAAATTCCTTCAATTATGAACATAAAAGTATCAGAATAAGTTTTGCTTCGCCTGCTTAATTATTTTTATATAATTTCGTGAATGTACAAAAACTGAATCAGAAACAACAAAATGATGCACAATTTAGTAAAAATTCTTTTCTATACCACTATATTCGATTTGCATTTAGAACTATAAAATTTCTCTAATTATGAACATAAAAGTATTAGAATAAATTTTACTTCGTCTGGTAAATTGTTTTATGTGATTTCGCAAAAATACAAATATTGAAACGTAAACAACAAAATTCTGCAAAAATCTGGTTATATACCCTTGCATTCGGAAATACAAAATTTCTTCAATTAATTACATAAAAAAGTACATGAAAATAAGTTTTCCTTCATCTGATAAATTATTTTTAAAGTAATTTTGCAAAAAATGCAAAAACTAAAGCAAAAATAATAGCAACAATAGATAAATTGCAAAGAGAAAACAAGATTTCAAAGATTGAATAAATAACGAATTAATTAAATTTGAAATACGTTTCTGGCGGAAATTATATAATACACATAAATTAGAATACAGGAAAATTTTCAAAATTTTTTAAGCAACGTAACTTGAACGAACATCCTGATATATTCTGATTTTTGTAGAAATTAAGCTTCTTTTCTTTAAAAAAATATTTATTCATTAGATCCTAGTTTTTTATTTTTTTCCCCTTCTGAATTAAAATTGGAACGTATTTTCATTCATAGATTTTTTTTCAAAAAATCAGTAAAAAGTTTTCAACAAACAAAGATGCATGGTCTTCAAATTAATCAGCAAAACATACAAGTATTACAAAAAGTTCCTCGTTATAGAAGAATCTTTAAGAAAATAAAAATAAACAAAACACAAAGGAAAAAAAGAGGGGAGATTTGCCTAATTTACTCTGGAGTCTAGAGAAATAAAATAAAATCGAAATGTATTACAAACAACGAAAATGGCATGCGGAGCAGGGATGCTTTCCTCGTCTGAATTTTTAAGAAACAGAAAACATTCTTCGTTTTCATTTTTTTTTTCTTTTTTACTTTTACTAGAATGGAAATGAGTTTTTTTTCCCCACAATTTCATTACAGAAATACCTTTATGTAAAAAAGTTATCTGGGGGAACTAATTACGTCACACTTTAAAAAGAGGGTGTTGATCAGAAAATGTGACTTGGCCTGGATCTTGACGTAAAAAAAAGATATACTCCATTAAAACATAATAAGTTGAAAAAAAAAAGATATTTTCTTTCACAACATAGTTTGTTATTTTTAAATATTTCAAAATTTAAAACAGAAGTAAATTACAAAATGAGGACAAAGAGGGACAACATTCTTCGTTTTCAGTTTTTTTTCCTTCTTTTTCTTTTTTTATAAAAATGAAATCAGCTTTGTTCCCAAATTTCATTACAGAAATTCTGGATGTTTATGTAAAAAAGTTATTTAAGGGAATTAATCACATCACACTTTAAAAAGCGGGTGCTGATCACAAAGTGTGACATAGTTTGACAGAGAAAACTCTTGACATCATATTTAAAATAGGAAAACTAGATAGAAAATTATGAGTGAAGGGGGGATACGATAAAGAATGTGCATTTACACATACACACACACAAACACACATATATGTATATATACATATTCCATCTCAACATAGTTAGTTGTTTTTAAATAATATTTCAAAATTAAAAACAGAAGTAAATTACAACAGTAGGACAAAGAAGAACAACATTCTTCGTTTTCAGTCTTTTTTTTTTTTTTTTTTTTTTTTTTTTATAAGAATGAAATTAACTTTGTTCCAAAATTTCATTACAGAAATATCTTTATGTAAAAAAGTTATCGAAAGGAATTCATTACGTCACACTTTAAGAAGGAGGTGTTGATACAAAGTGTAGCACAGTTTGACAGAGAAGTAGTGGAATAACTCTTGATATCATATTTAAAATTATGAGGGGAGGGAGAATATAGTAAAAAATACGCAATTCAAAAAAAAATTAAAAAAAAAAAAAAGATTTATTTTATCGGAACATAGTTAGTTGTTTTCAAGTATCACAAAATTGAAAACAGAAGTAAATCATAAATGGAGGACAATTTTTTTTTTTGTTTGTTTGTTTACAAGAATGAAAAAATGAAAATGAGCTTTGTTCCAAAATTTGATTACAGACATACTTTTAAGCAAAAAGGTTATGTAAGGGATTAATCGCGTCACATTTTAAGAAGGAGTGTTGATCACAAAGTGTGATGCAAATTGACAGAAAAGAGGTATTAAATTCTTGACATCACAATTAAATATGAAAACAACTAGACAGAAAATTATGAGTAAAAAAAGGGGGGGGCAGTCTATGATAAAGAATATACAGAAAACAGATTTATTCCATGAAAACATAGCTAGTTATTTTTAAATAATATAAGAAAACTTAAAACATTAAGAAAAAATTAGTAAAGGTCAGACAAAGAGGGCTATTGATTACGTCATACTTTAACCCCTTGAGCTCTGCTGGTAGAATTTTCTACCACATAATTTTAATTCCAAAATGTCACAATAACACCAGAAAATTTGACCAAATTTACTTCAAAAAGGTTTAATGCATTTTTTCGTGTTTATCGTTAAAAGGTTCTTTTCTTTGCAAAATACTGGTGCAAGTGTGACATTTGGAATTTTGAAGAAATTTATACCCCAGAGCTCAAAAGGTTAACCATTTCAGGGGCGTCGATTGCAGTCTGCATACGCTTCATTTTAATGCCCAAACTGACAAATGGCACCAGTAATTTTTTAGTACAACTTCGAACTCATGATAAACATGGAAATAAAAAAGCTTTTGTTTATTTTCAAATAAATTTGTTCGTAAATTGCGATGTGTGGTAATTATTTTAAAAAAATTTTAGCAGAAATGCTTTGCCCAAGAAATGATTAAGAAAAAAGGTGAGGATTAAGAAGTGTGACATAGTGTGAATACAGCGGCATTTATCACGGCATGTTCGTTGTTGAAAAGGAGGTATGTAGCATTAATAGTTCATTTACAAAAAAACTCAAAAAAATTCCATTACACTATGGTCAATAGGGAAAAATCTTTTGCGAAGTATTTTAATGATAGTACGCTATTTCAAATGTATTCAGATTGAGTTTCATTTGAAGATGATTACTATTGAAAGGGGCACTCACAGCATTTATCGTTCATACAGCATATCGTCAGCACAGCATATCGTCATCACAGCATTTATCGTCCCTTTAAGGCGCAGAGCACTTCCATTGAGAAAATGTTGAAATGATTGAATAACACAAGAATTTGCGTACAAATTTATTTGAGAATAAGGAAAAGCTATTTTTCCCATATTTAATAATCTGAAAATATTATATTATTCTGGTGTTATTGCGGCATTTGGAAATCAAGTTGAGTGTTCCATGTGATGGAACCATATAATGGAACGCTAAGCTACAAAGGGTTAAAGGAAAACATAAAAGAAATTTCTTTGAGTAATAATTGCTGGAAGTGCGTTTTCAATTTCAGTATGCAATTTTAAATTAAAATTTTTGCACGTTGCTCGTTGTGTATAAATCCTACACTTTGTATACAGGGCTGCACAAAAGAATTCACATACCAATCACCTCATTATCGAAAATTGCTGAAAGTGAATTTTTAACGGAGATGTTTATTTCCAAACTCAACTAAATTTTCGATTGCATGTAATTAATAGATATAAATCTATACATATGGGGCATATACATATTATATATGGGGCTGCTCTAAAAATTCGTATAATTTTCCGACTAGATTGTAACTGCTAAAATTGCGGATTTGTAATATATTATGCGTTTCCAAAATAGTTCAATTAGACATCCCATTTAAACTTAGTAAACGGAGAAGGATTATTACATTATTCTAACTGAGTTTTAACTTTATGCCTGACGTATGATTTTTTTTTTTTTTTTTTTATCTTGTTTGCTTATAGCTTACGGGATTTTCAACCAAATTTACCACTTTTTTTAGAAAATTTCATAAAATATAGCAGAACCAACATAGTGCTATTAAAAAAATAATGAAATATGAGTTGCTGTATGAAACTATTTTTACAATCGATCTATGAATTTAAAAAATATAGACGATTCCGTGATCATGGGGCTTTTGATGTGACCGTCTACCGGACTATTAGCTGTATTTAAATTGTAAAAAAAAAAAAAGAGCGAATTTTTGAATACATAATTATAATTTAAAAATTGGATGCTTTATTATTAAATATTTTTCCCACAAATAAATGCACAGTAAAAGGCTAAAGATTTTTTTTTTTTTTTTTTATTAACGAAATAAGCAAAATCTTGATAAAATATCTCATTCAATATATAATAAAACAAATTATTTTAATTCAGTATGTAAAGAGATTTCAAGAGTAGTATACGTTGTCTTTATTTCTGAAATTATCTTTTAAATAAAGCAATGGGGGGGGGGGGGGAATAAAAAGAACTGTTCATCTAATATAATTAGAATGTTAAAAACTTGTATATATATATATATATATATATATATATATATATATATATGTATATATATATATATAATAAGTCAACAACGAAGAATAGAATAAAGTAGCATGGTCATAGAATTACTTATAAAAAATATATACAGATTATATAAAAAGTAGCTTATTATAAAGAAAATTTCACCGAAATAAAAATGAAGAAACAATACAGGAAATGGGAAATTTGATTAACTTACTTCGGTGAGTGAGGGACAAAAATAAAGAGAATCTAACAAATAATAAAGGCTGACGACCGAAAAACTATCGTTAAACTATAAGACTAAATACCAGTATAGGCTTATCGTAAAGTCACATTCACTTCACATTAAACACGTAACACGTGTTTATTACGTCAGCAAGTGATTTTTAATTCGACGTTTTATTCATATTTTTATTAAAACTTTACTAATTTATTTGTTTTTTCGTTATTTAAAATAAAAATTATACCAATTTGTATAATTTTGCGAGTATTAATTTTGCTTTTCGGCTTATATAAGTTGTCGAAATGGTTCGATCCCGACGGAATAATCAAGTCCGCAATTACGTATTAGAGCTGTACTGTATTAAAAATATTTAAATATACGTTTAAATTTTATTTTAAATTTGCAATGCTGTTTATAAATAGTTTATACGTGTTTTATTTCCAAATTTTGTATTATGCATATCCATGATCGGTAAGTATTACTGTAGCTCCAAACGACTACTTTACATTTGTAACTAACCAAAGTGGCATAATATATATATATATATTGGGGATTTTTAATTAAAATGGGATGCCATGGAGCATTTTGAAAAGTTTTTGATAACGCTTTAAATATTCAGAAAAATTCATTAATTTTATTCATTTTTTCGTTAAGGGTGTATTTCGATTCAAACTGCTGATTTTCCGATTTATTTTTAAATTCATTTTTGCTCTCATATGCATCAAACTGGCAAATTGTCTTATTTAGAAAGTACACGAGGTGCCGTAACCGTCGATTCTTTGATAAATGCATAAAATATTGCAAAAAAAGCAATCAAAAACGGCATTTTGAACAGATTTTTCCGAAGCGGCAGATTTGGGAACCAAAAAAGTGTGATACTTAGAAGAAAACTGTTCATAAATCAAATTCTATTGAATTGAGCGCAAAGTGACATCACACGGCACCTTGTACGTCTCTTCAAAAATCCCCTTGGCAAGTTTCATGTTTCTACTTTTAAAAATATGTCTGAAATTGTATCGGAAATTTTCGAGCTGTTGAAGGTGGAAAAGCGTTTTTTCGAATACACCCTTAATTTCTTGTGGGATTTGAGTTTTTAGGTTCCTTGTCTCCTAAAAGGTTAGCTGGCAGAATTAAAATAGTCAAGAATTAGATTGTTTATCAATTAAAAATTAAAATATAAATATATATTAATTTATTAATTACAAAACACATCGATAAAAATTTATGCAGAAATTACAAAACATAGCACAAAAAAAATATAAAAAAGTCTAATATTTTTAACAAAAACTAAACTTCTGAAAAGTATTTTCGAGTTTGATTAAACTTTTTCTGCTATTCATTGAAAAATATAATCTAGTTAAATTTATTCAGTGTTTTATTTATTTTTGTAAACATCCATGAAATGAAAAAAAAATGAATTAACGTGATTACTGAATGATCTAAAAAAATTTAGAAGATTCACAAAAAACAGCTTGATGGGAAAAATGTTTAACGAAATAAAAATTTACAAACCATTGCAGTAAAAAGTTAGTTTGTCTAACTAACATCAGAGAAAAGGAAAGAAAATTGAACAAATTATAAGTAATACAATTAGAAACAATTCATGGGGTAGCGTTGGAATTTTTTTTAATAAAATATGACGCATTTAAATGTATTCACCATTTTATTTATGTCTGCAGACATCTGTGAATAACATAAAGAAAGGTGATTATCGACTGATTTAGAAAAATATACAAAAGGCACAAAAAACTGCTTATGACATAACAAAATTGACAAAATAAAAATTAACATTGCAATAAAAGGGTAATTTGTTTAATTAACATCAGAGGAAAGAAAAAAAAATTGGACAAATTATAAACAAAGTAATTAGTAGTCAAGGGATGGACTTTTTATATAAAAAATATAATCTACTTAAATTTATTCACCATTTTTTTTTATGCCTATAAACATCTATGAATTAAAACAAGTGACTATTGAATGATTTAGAAAAATATAACATAATGCACCAAAATCAACTTATACGGAAAAAATAAATAAATAAAAAGAAAAATGGACAAAATATTGCAATAAACGGATAATTTGTCTAATTAACATTAGAGTACAACAAAAAAAATTTATAAAATTATGAACAATAAAAACGATTCGTACGAATTGATGGAATTTTTTATACAAAAAAATATAACCTATTTGAATTTTTTCGCCATTTTATTTATGTTTGTAAACAACTATGAATAAAATAAAGAAAGATGATTATCGAATGATTTAAAAAATATATACAACGTACCCAAATACAGCTTATGACAGGTAAAAAATGGACAAAGTATTACAGCAAAACGGTAATTTGTTTAATTAATATAAGAGAAAGGAAAAAAATAGGACAAACTATTAAAAAAGAAAAAAAAAACAATTCGTGTTCAAGCGATAGACTTTTTTACATCAAAAAATATACTCCATATAAATTTATTCACCATTTTATTTTTGCCTGTAAACATCTATAAATAACATAAACAAACGTGATTATCGAATGATTTAGAAAAAATATACAAGATGCACAAAAAACAGCTTTCTTAAGAAAAAAAAATGGACTAAACATTGCAATAAATGTACATCTTGTCTAATTAACATTAGAGAAAAATAAAGAAAATTTAACAAATTATAAGCAATAAAAACAATTCATAGTGAAGAGATGGAACGTTTTTATATAAAAAAAATAATCTATTTAAATTTATTCGCCATTTTATTATGTCTGTAAACCTCTAAGAATAAAATAAAGAAACGTGATTATCGAATGATTTAGAAAAAATATACAAGATGCACAAAAAGCAGCTTTCATAAGAAAAAAAAATGGTCTAAACATT
The DNA here is from genome assembly GCA_964019185.1 of Maratus speculifer. NCBI lineage: Eukaryota > Metazoa > Arthropoda > Arachnida > Araneae > Salticidae > Maratus > Maratus speculifer. Next base: position 106,045,985 of record OZ025303.1, read on the forward strand.
GCAATAAATATACATCTTGTCTAATTAACATTAGAGAAAAATAAAGAAAATTTAACAAATTATAAGCAATAAAAACAATTCATAGTGAAGAGATGGAACGTTTTTATATAAAAAAATATAATCTATTTAAATTTATTTGCCATTTTATTATGTCTGTAAACCTCTAAGAATAAAATAAAGAAACGTGATTATCGAATGGTTTAGAAAAATAGATAAGATACACAAAAGGCAGCTTATCAGTAACTTGTCTAATTAACATTAGAGAAAAAGAAAAAAAATTAACAAAATATAAATAATAAAGAAATTCGCATAAAAATCTATTTAAATAATAATAATTATTCGCCCATATATATATGCTCATAATATAGACAGCTTTATTATGACTTTTTTATGACAAAAAAAAATAATAAAATAAAAATGAACTAAACATTGCGGTAAGAGGATAATTTGTCTAATTAACATGAGACAAACGACAAAAAATTGAACAAAAATATAAATAATAAAATCAATTCGCAGGAGAGCGATGAATTTTTTTGTACCACACCTTCCAGTTTCAAATTTTTAAAGAACTAGTAAACTTTTTCTTTGCTTTGAAAAATTGATTTTCAAAAAGTCATAGCAGAAAAGTTTTTTTTTTTTTTTTTTTTTTTTTTTTTTTTTACTTTTATTCAAGAAATACCTTTAAGTAAAAAGTTATCAAACAGGAAAAACTTAGCATGCTTCAAAAAATTTGAAGAAAAGATGAAGCAAACACCGACGTCACATTCTTCGGATTTGATTTGTTTTACGTAATATGAAAAAAAAAAATAACGATGAAAATGTATTCAATTCAAAATAAGCTATAAAATGTCTAAAATTCGAACATTATTTTCATTTAATGTCACAAAATTGGAAGTATAGTAAAAGAAGATGCAGATTTTACCCACATAACACTAGCATGCAAAAATTGTATTGTTTCAAGTTTTTTTTGGTTTTGATGATTGATTCTTGTGTATTTTCTAGTTCTGATTTCGAAAATGACCTTCATTTTCAACCATCGAGTCAGAGTTTTTCGCAAATCGTAAATTTCAAAGATAACAAGTCGGAAATTGTACGTCAAACGTGGCAAATGAGGTGCGTTCTTGTTATAACTAGTTTTATAAATATTCAGATCTACTTTTATAAATATACAAGATTCACAAAAGACAGCTTGATAGAATTTTTTTTTAACAAAACAAAAATAGAGGAAACATTGCAGTAAAAGGGTAATTTGTCCAATTAACAGCAGAAAAAAGGAAAGAAAATTGAACAAATTTTAAACAATTAAATTTAAAACAATTCTTAGGAAAGTGATAGAATTTTTTAAATAAAAAATATAACCTGTTGGAATTTATTCAGATTTTATTTATGTATGTAAACATGTATGAATAAAAAAAAAATAAAAAAAAAAACGTGTAAGTAATGCTATGGTAGTGGCTATGGAAGTAATATGTTGCACTCTAGCTCAATAACGCATGCATACAAAATTTTTTACGATTATCTATCTATATTATACAGGCCAAACGTATCTCTGTGTAACGGATACGTCATTTTGCGAATAGCAACAGTTTCCCACACAATTTCGATTTCGCAATTTTTGCTACTGCAAATTTTAGATTGCTAAACATTGCACGTTTTGAATTTTTACACCGTCGTATAGAAAAAGAAATATACTTTTAAATGCAATTTGTTTGAAAGCTGTTTCTCAATTTGTTTTTGATATATTATTATTATTTTATTTTTATTTATTTTTTTTTTACAGTTTTATTACAAATTTTGTTATTGTGGCAACAGAACCACTTCATTTTCTCTTAAAATTGAAAAAAAAAAAACTTAAATGCGTACACTATATCAAATTTATCGTCTGTGATCGTGTCCAATTCGGAATAATTTTCATTTACTTACCCAGCATACGTAGTATAGGGTAAGTCTTGCAATCGTTTTGAAAATCGAAAAAAAAAATTTTTGACGGATTTACACGTTTTAGATACTGGAGATTCCGAAACACATATTTTTAGAAAAAAAAAAATTTGCCGTCTGTCTGTCTACAAACGCTCTATCTCCCGAACAAACTGAGATAGAGACTTGAAATTTTGTATGTAGTTAGTATGTAAAAATGGGACGAAGCTTATTTAATAACAGCAATCTCGATTATCCGGAACTATTTTTTTCGGACGCTCAAAAAATTCGTTCTGATGAAAGGTGCATAACGATTTTCGAATTTTTTTGTTCTAAGGAATGGACGTAAAAGACAATAAAATAACACACATTTTGCATATAGAACGAAGTCGATCGGATTATTAGTTGCCGAGATATTTGTAATCCTGTTTTCCACATTCTTCGATTTTTCATGACCCTGTATTTCATTCAAATTTCAATTCAGAGGTATATTTTAATTGGAAATCCGACGCAGTTAATTGTTAGTTAATAGAATTATTATTTTTGGAGTTATAAGGATGTTTCTTTTACGCAGTTCGGTACTACTTGAGTAGTTTGGCGTTTTATATAATTTGTCGAAATTGGTACATCAGCAGTTCTTTAATGTAGCATTACTATGTATATTAACAATATTTAAATTTTGTTTCTGAATTGCAATGCATTGTATAAATAGTTTTCACATGTTTTATTTTCATATACATATCCATGATGGGTAAGTATTACGGTGGCCCCAACGACTAGTTTTCATTCGCATTTATACCAAACACGAGAGCCTCAATTGATAACTTCATCATAATAACTTAACTTGATTATATTTTTCTGATTACATATACAATTAAAGTTTAATTTTAATAATTTGGGCAACTAAGTTTCATAGAAACATTATTTTGTTAATTTTAGCTTAAAGTAATATTTGTTTGAGAGTTAGACTGACTAATATAAGATGCATTTTTTACTGTCAATAATTTTGTAGATTTACTATAAATCAATGAAACAGTTCCTTCTTAAACCTTTTCTTTCGACGAATTTAGACGGATTCCACCTCGTATATATTAAATTCAGTAATATGGAAATAATATGATTCCATCTTAAATGGGGCGTCATCACCATCCTTATATATATTATAAATGTGAAAGTGTGTCCGAAAATTTGGAATGAACTTGGCTTCAAAACGGATGGATTAATGTCTTTGAATCTTTGCATATGGATAGATTGTAAGAGTGGAATGAACATAGGCTAATTTTTATTTCTTTTATTCAAATATTTTCCTTAATAATTCAAAATTTAATTATTTTTCATACAAAATCAATGGGCATTTTTCAGATAAAATTTAACCATTTTCCTTTCCTGTTGCCAAGAAAATAAAAAATAGGAATAATATTTTTTCAGCGGCAATGAATTTTAAATAAAAGACTTCCACGCGAAAAACTATAATAAAATAATTTAAAAGAAAATAAATATGACGTCATGTTTGAAATAAAAACAAAAAGTGTATTTTTTATAATATATTTAACAAGGATATTTGTTTAGTTAATGGGAATTTTTGTGTAAAATATGGCGACATAAATTAAAAGTAAAAAGAATGAACAAGAATTATATTTTTAATAAAATGGTTCACTTATGAAAATGTGACGTCATAGTTGAAATAAAACAGGTACTTTATAGCAGTCGTTAAAAATACAAGGGGTATGAATATCAGTAGCTAATGGAGCGAGATAAATAATGACGTCATATTTAAAATGAATCAGAAATATTTTTTACTTATATTAATTAATAAATTAATTACAAATGAATATTTTTATTCAAAACTCATAATTATGAATGGAAGAAATTTTTGTGGGGAAAAGGCGGAAAATAAAACTACTGATTAATATATTTTTGGTTCGATTTTTTAACACTTTCGAACAAAGTTGAAATGTTATTATGCTTTCGGTTTGTCTGTCTGTCTGGTCGCTTTCTAACTTTCGTAAATATACTCCGATTTCCATTAAAATTTTGGACGTTCTTAACGTTTACTTAGCACGAATACCTAGTGAAAATAAAGTTTCTACCATGATTAGTTTATTTACAGGGATTGTCAAAAAATTTCCTTACATTACGGCATTATGGGGAAAATCGTTTTAATTAAATTTAAAGATGTTACACCCTGTGAAACATATTTAAATTTACATGCATTTACAAAGTGCACTAAAATATGTATTTTGTAAAGTATGTAGTGAAAAAGACACTTATTATTCATTTACAGGGTTACACAGAAGAATTCCATTGCATGAGAATAAAGGGAGGAACAGTTTCCGACGTATTTCAATTATGGTAAACGATTTCATGTATATAATCAAATTGATATACGTTGCTGAGGCTTAATGTGAGTTATTTCATGCATAATACGAAGTGCATAGCATTTACAGGGACACACAAAAGATTTCAAATATTATATATTCTATTCGAAGTACTGTATATGATGGATGATGACTGTTGCATGGGTGAAATGCATTTTGAATTATGATATGTACTTTTAAGTTTCGCTAAATGTATGCATATTAAATGGAGAGCATAAATGGCAATAGTATAAATAGTTAAATTTAGATATACAGGGTTGCACAAAAGATCTCGGAAAGGTTACTGAATATGAGCGTAATTTACTTAAAGGTGGTTTTTAAATAAAATATGCATTTTTATTTTGAACTGCATTCAGTAAACTAAGAAATGTTTGTAGTGTATATATAAAATGATATACAGGGTCCCGCAAAGAACTAGATACAAGGTTGTCTTCGGATGATAATTTCTGAAAATGTAATGTAGGTAGTAATAAGGAATATTTTTGTTTGAACTAAATTTTAGAAAGGTACTTTCGTGTATTAAATGCACTTGGAAAACTACAGGGCTGAACAAAAGTATTCAAGAATGTTTCTATCTATTAGTATTAATCGCTGAAAGGAAAATTTTAACCAACAAACAAATTAGCAAACAGTGATTATCAGAAATTTTTTACCACAAATTCGCGATAAAAAGTTAATTACACATGCTTTTCATCATCGAATTTTTTTGCTTGATTGATCAATTTTTTTTTCTTTAAATGTTATGTGAACGAAGTCACGGGTAACTGCTAGTAGTAATCTAAAATCATTAATTATCATAGGATATCATTGCATTAATTATGTGTGATAGGATTTTCTTGAAAAAAACTTTCATTAATTATAAAGATAACAAGTCGGAAATTATCCCTTAAACGTTGCACATAAAGTGTGTTCGTACTCAAAAAGTTTCATAAATATTCAGATCTTGGTGCAATAACCGTTGCACTCTTATGTAGAAAATGCACGAATGCGAAATTTATTAATATAGATATGTGTTAAATTCAGTAATATGGATATAATATGACTCCATCTTAAAAGGGACGTCATCACCATGGTGATCTAGAACCATTACGAAACATGGTGTATAATAGAAATTAATTACGTATTATAGGATACAATAGAATGAAGATAAATTATAAATATCTTTTTAAGTTTTGATTCGATTTTCATAGAATTTGAAATGACACGACAAAATTCTGCAACAATTATATATATTAAATTTTAAAGAATTCGGTTAAGTAATTTTAGCGTTGTTATATGCAGACAGGTAAATAGACAGATGGACCAAATGACGACTAGAGGTGCTACGTTGTTACATAATTACGACATTTCTTCATAGACCATAATATAACGAAATACTTTCGAGTGTCTTTGTAAATACACTATGAACGTTATTCACTTTTTTTTTCAATACGGAATATAGCATGGTAAATCTCTGTAAGATATATGAATTACAGAGTAATCCAACTATACGGAGTGTGTCCAATATTTGAGAACATACGTTTTAGATGAGATATCACCCTGTATAATCTTTTTCTGTTACATGTAGAAATGCCACAACCAAGACTAACTAATAAAATTAAGAATATGCTGCCATTGTCTCGTTGGCTGAAGAACTATATAACGAAAACAAATGCTGAGCAGCTCATATTTAAGTGCAACTTTTTAATCAATTGCACTCGATAGAAATATATTTAAAAAAAAAAAAAAACACGTTCTAAAATTGTATTTAAAAAACAATAAAAATTGATAAATTTGCAATACAGTTTTCAAACAAATCGCAATATAATTTCCAAACAAATTGCATTTGAAAGTACGTTTTTCACTATTCGAAGGTATATAAATTGAAAATGTGTGGTGTTTAGAAGTTTAAAAAATTGAAAAAAAATCAATAAAAGTTCAATTTTATTAGTCTGTTGTTGTCACTACTAAAATAGCGCCAGCGTTGCGCATGGACATCTTTGTCCTTTATGCTTATGGTCGGCAACAGATGGACCGCGGAAGATCGTAGCCTAGACTCCCGAAAAATTTCAATTTCAATAAATAATTCATGAATGCAGAATGGGCTGATGATGTTCATTCTCGTAAACGTTTACTTTAAATAGGGATAAATGAGTTATAAGAAGATGTTCCCTTGCAAATGTATGAAACTGAATCCCCTGAAGAATTTTGGGATAACTTGTTTCAGAAATGTATGTAAATTGCACAAAATTAGGTATTAACCTGCGTTTGGTATGTATATTTTTTATGAATTTTTTGAAGAATAAATATTGTTCGAGATTGACGGGCGCCCACCTTGAAACACTTTTTGAATTAGCTGTTCACCGCGTAAACCAAACTACCAAAATAAATAAATAAATAAAGTAATTACATTATTTATATATTTTTACTTATTTATCATATGCAGTATAGGCTAAGTCTTGCAATCATTTTGAAAATTGAAAAAAAAATATATTTTGACGGATTTACACGTTTCAGACACTGGAGATTCCGAAAAACATATTTTTAGGAGAAAATTGGCGTCCGTCTATCTATAAACACTCCCGAACAAATTGAGATCGACACTTAAAATTTGGCATGTACTTAATATGTAATAATGGAAAGAAGCTTATTAAATATAAGTAAACTCGATTATCCGGAATTTTTTTATCGGACTCTCGAAATATATGTTCTGGTAAAAGATATATAAAAATTTTCGAATTTTTTAAGTTTTAAGTTGCGGTTGTAAAAGCAATAAAAAAATATAAATTTTGCGTAAAAAATGAAATCTATTGGATAATTAGCGGTCGAGATATTTATAACCCTATTTTCCACACTCTTCGATTTTTTATTTCATCCAAATTTCAATACAAATGTATATTTTAACTTAAAAAAAAAAAAAAAAAAAAAAAAAACTTTATCCGAGTCAGTAAACTGTTAGTTATATAATTTTCTTTTCAACTTGATAGACTACCACATCGAGCAAAAAACTATAGGATTAAATGCCAATAATGGCTTATCGCAATTGTCAGATGCACTTGTTGGCGCGATATTTATAATCCTATTTTCCACAATCTTCAATTTTATCATTTGATTGAAATTTCCTTCTAATTTCAATTCAAATGTATATTTTAGTTTTAAAAAAGTTTCATCCGAGTCAGTAAACTGTTAGTTAATTAGATGTATCATTTTTGGAATTATAAGGATGTTTTTTTTACTAGTTGATATACTACTACATCGATCAAAAAACGATAAAAAAAAAACTATACGATTAAATGCCAATAATGGCTTAGCGTAAATGTCGCATGCACTTGACATTAAATATGTTACATGTGTTTGTATGTCGTGAAATGGTTTTTAATTTGACGTTTAATTTGTATTTTTATTAATATTTTACTTATGTATTTGTTCTTTCATTTTTTAAAATACAAATTATGCCAATTTGTATAATTTATGAGTAGTTTGGCGATTTATATAATTTGTCGAAATGGGTCAATTTGATAATCAACTAGTAGCTGCAATTCCGTAATAGAGCATTATTAAGTCTTAAAAATATTTAAATATCAGTTTAAATTCTATTTTGGAATTTCAATGCATTTTATAAATAGCTTACACGTGTCTTATTTCCATATTTTCTATGCATGAATAGCATATCCATGATGGATAAGTATTACGCTGGCCTCCAACGACTAGTTTTGTTTAAACTTTGAAAAACTTTTTAAAAAATATTCGGACCCTACTTAAAATTACTTGACAACCCCTGCTTTATACTATACATGCTATATTTATTAAAGTATAAGGTGTAATGCTAATAAAATATTTCATCCAACTTTTTTATCAATATCCAATCTTCTTTCAAAAATATTTTCTTGTTTGAACTCTCTTTTTTTTTCTGCCTAGATAAAAAAAGTAACTTAGTTAACTTCATTCACCGTTCCATTTCGCTCTCAACAACTATGATAGAACAAAATAACATGGCCATCAAATGATTTAGAAAAATGTACAAGCTAAACAAAAAGCAGCATATGATAGAAGAATTTTCAAAAAAAGTAAAAAATGAACATAACATTGCAGGAAAAATGGAGTTTGCCTAATTTACTTCAGAGAAGAGTGAAAAGAGGAAAAAAAAAAGAAAGTCTTATAGAACAACGTCGCAGACAATAAACAGAGCAGAAGAATTTTTCTCAACATACATACCTTTCCCAATCTTTTTTTTTTTTTTTTTTTTTTTTTTTTTTCCAGAAGTTAAGGTAATAAAACATTTTATGCATCTTTTGAATTACTTTTCTTCAAAAGATAAAAAAATAAAAAAGCTCAGTGTTGAAACATTTTTAAATGTAAAGAATTGAAAAAAAATTAGATGTTTTAAAAACAAGATGGCTTGAATAATGTAATAAAAATTTACTTCAATATAGTATATTTTAAAATGAGCTTCAAGTTTTTACTTTTTCTTTCTATAGAAGAAAGTATTATAATCGAAATTTTCTATGACCTCCTGTTTTTGACAGATTTACGTGTTTTAGGTGATAGATATCCGAAAAACAACTTTATACAAAATGCTTGTCTGTCCGTCTGTGTTTTCGTATGCATGAATAGCAGCTTTGTATCATCGAAAACTTTATAAAGTTATGCATAGAATTCAGCCAAATTGTTTGCATAAAAATTAATATTCTTATGTGTGTTTAGTACCTTTTAAGTAATTATATGCATATTTTAACGTTTATGACGACACTAGTTTTACTTCATTGTTTTGATTCGTTTTGAATTGTTTGTGTGTGTTTGGCTATGATCAAGAGGTCCTCCTTGAATTTGGAAATATTCCTATAGGAAGGGGAGCTATTTTTGTGTCATTTTCACTACTGCACCAGCACTATCGAAAAGTGTATGAAGTTATGCATAAGAATGGAACCAAATTTTATATATCATCGTTTTTGGCTGTAGCAAGCAGGTATTCTTTAATTCAGAAATATTCTGACAGAAGGGAACGCTGTAACAGCAATTTTTGAGATATTTTCGATATTTTATTATCGAAAAATTTATGAAGTTATGTATATAATTGAATCAAATTTCATGTGTATGTTGTTCATTATGGTCAACAGTTCACATATGAATCTCAAATCATCATCAATGAATCCTGACTTTTCTATTTTATATAATATGTATGTGTATGTGAAAATGAAATTTTAAGAGTAATAAGTATTTATATTATTTAAATGTTGTTTTTATCCAGACGTCGATAAAGTTTTTAAAAAGTATTCGGACCCCATTTAAACTTACTTGCAGACCCCTGCTTTATTCTATAGATACTTTATTTACGAAAGTATAAGGTGTGATGCAGGTAAAATATTTCATCCAAAGTTTTTTATCAAAATCCAATCTTCTTTCAAAAATATTTTCTTGTTTGAACTCTATTTTTTCTGCCTAGATAAAAAAAAAAGTAACTTAGTTAACTTCATTCGCCGTTCCATTTTTGCTCTGAATAACTATGATAGAACAAAATAACATGGCCATCAAATGATTTAGAAAAATGTACAAGTTAAACAAAAAGCAGCATATGATAGAAGAATTTTCAACAAAATAAAAATTGAACATAACATTGCAGGGAAAATGGAGTTTGCCTAATTTACTTCAAAGAAGAGATAAAAGGAAAAAAAAAAAGAAAGTCTTACAGAACAACATCGCAGACAATAAACAGAGCAGTAGAATTTTTTTCAACATACACACCTTTCCCGATCTTTCTTTCTTTCTTTTTAGAAGTTAAGGTAACAAAATATTTTATGCAATTTTAGAATTACTTTTCTTCAAAAGATGAAAAGTAAAAAAGCTCATTGTTGAAACATTTTTAAATGTAAAGTGTTGGAAAGAAAGTAGATAAGATGGCTTGAATAATCTAATAAACGATTACTCCAATATAATAATTTTTGGATGAGTTTCAATGTTTAACTTTTTTCTTTCTATAGAAGAAATTATTATAATGGAAATTTTCTTTGACTTCTGGTTTTGACTTCACATGTTTTATGGGCCAGAGATCCTGAAAATTTTTTTATACAAAATATTTGCCTGTCCGTCTGTGTTTTCATATGCATGAATGTCAGCTTTGTATCATCGAAAAGTTTATGAAGTGATGCATAGAGTTAAGCCAAATTGTTTGTATAAAAATTAATATCTTTATATGTTTTTAGCAACTTTTAAGTAATTATGTGCATATTTTAACGTTTATGATGACACTGGTTTTACCGCAGTGTTTTAATTCGTTTTGAATTGTTTGTGTATGTGTTTGGCTACGGTCAAAAGGTCCTCCTTGAATTTGGAAATATTCCGACAGAAACTAGAGCTGTAATATCTATTTGTGTGCCATTTTTATTACTACCTATCGAAAGGTGTATGAAGTTATGCATAAGAATGGAACCAAATTTTATATATAATCGTTTTTGTTGTCTGTAGTAAGCAGGTATTCTTTAACTCAGAAATATTCCGACAGAAGGGAGTGCTGTAATAGCGATTTTTGAGCTATTTTCAATATTTTATTACCGAAAAATATATAAAGTTATACATAGAATTGGATCAAATTTCATGTGTATGTTGTTGGTTAGGGCCAACAGATCAAACATGAATCTCAAATCATTATCAACAAATTCCTGACTTTTCTATTTTCTATTACATGTATGTGTATGTGAAAATGAAATTTTGAAAGTAATAAGTACTTATACTATTTACATGTTGTTTTTATCCAGACCTCGATAAAGTTTTTAAAAAGTATTCGGACCCCATTTAAAATTTCTTGCCGACCCCTGCTTTATACTATACTTACTATATTTACGAAAATATAAGATGTGATGATGGTAAAATATTTCATTTAACGTTTTTTATCAAAATCCAGTTTTCTTTCAAAAATATTTTGTTGTTTGAATTCTCTTTTTTTTTTTTTTTTTTTTTCATCTAGATAAAAAACGTAACTTAGTTAACTTCATTCACCGTTCCATTTTGCTCTGAACAACTTTGATAGAACAAAATAAGATGGCCATCAAATGATTTAGAAAAATGTACACGCTAAACAAAAAGCAGCATATGATAGAAGAATTTTCAATAAAATAAAAAATGAACATAACATAGCAGGAAAAATGGAGTTTGCCTAATTTACTTCAAAGAAGAGAGAAGGGGGAAAAAAAGAAAGTCTTATAGAACAACATAGCAGACAATAAACCGAGCAATAGAATTTTTCTCAACAGAACTTTTCCGATTTTTTTTTTTTTTTTTTTTTTTTTTTTTTTTTTTTTTTTTTTTTTCAGAAGTTAAGGTAACAAAATATTTTTGCATCTTTAGAATTACTTTTCTTCAAAAGATGAAAAGTAAAAAAGCTCATAGTTGAAACATTTTTAAATGTAAAGAGTTGGAAAAAAAATAGATAAGATGACTTGAATAATACAATAAAAGATTACTATAATATAGTATATTTTGAGATGAGTTTCATGTTTTTACTTTTTTTTCTTTTTATAGAAGAAAGTATTATAATCGAACTTTTCTTTGACTTCCAGTTTTTGACAGATTTACGTGTTTTGGTGCCAGAGATCCGAAAAACATCTTTATACAGAATATTTGTCTATCCGTCTGTGTTTCCGTATGCATGAATGACAGATTTCTATCATCGAAAAATATATGAAGTTATGCTTAGAAATGAGCCAAATTATTTGCATAAAAATCAATTTATATTCCGGCTTAGAATATATTTATTCTATGTATATTGATTTGAAGGGGCTTGAAAATGTTTCCAAATTAGACAGATTTTTACCTTACGGAGAGTTTACTGTAGATGAGATGAGAAAGAGGAAAATTTTGGAATTGGCCCATCCGATCAGTTTAAATTACTTTTCGATAAAAATAACATAGTTGAAAATATACATATATATAAATCATTTTTAAAATTTTATAGAAATCAATTGCTAATTATTTCGATATATGCTACAGTTTTAGAGTTAGTTTTTCATTTAAAGATGGAGTTTTTAATCGATTTTTCTCACATTTCAAAATATACTAGAATTACAAAAATTATATGAATAGGTATTTACGATACTAATACAACATTTTAATTTATTTTAGAAAACCTTTATAAATTAATTTTTAAGAATTTATTTCCTTAGCCGGGTGCTGGTGATAAATCGCCAAATAATTTAATGGTCACAACCTTATACGAATTACCACAATGTTCATTAAAATAGGTCAACAGGCCATGAAATTGAAACAATAAAATAATTTAAATATTAAAACTTAACAAATAAAGTACAAATAAAAAATAAATAATGCTATTTTATTTATTTACCTAGAAAACCTTTATAAATCTATAGCCTAAGTATAATTTCATTATGATTATATGTTGATAAAACTATTTAGAAATCCTGAATAGATACTTTAACCCTTTCGGGTCTGATGTACTATTAATAGTACATGTCCTTTAATGGAGTATTATCTTGATTTAAGAAGCATTTTTGCTACAATTTATATGTATTAATGTCAGTAAATGTTTATGCATTTAACTATATCACATCATTTATGTTTCGGCATTTAGTTATAATAATAAATATCATTATTTCCTTAATTTTCTTTGTGCCGTGTGCGAATCTTTTGTTTTAAACATATATTTCACTCTTTAAATTTAAAGTAAAAGTTACTTTCCTGAAAGAATCATGTGTAATAAAGCACAAAAAGTAACATAAAGTTGTAGTGTAAGTTAAATCTTATTGTAATACAATATTTTCCAAAAATTCTTCCTTAGCCTATTATCATATGAATATAAATTGAATAGTACGCAAAACAACAACATTCGTTATCTTTCAGACAATGAAAAACTCGTTAAGCGCAAATTAACTTAGTTGGATAGCTAGTGTTAATGTTATTATCATAAAAGCAATTTTTTTTCTATTCATATAATTTCTATTCATATAAAAATTAAAAAATAATTTGGTTAAAGAAAGCTTTCTTTTCTTTCCTGCTGCCATATCTTAAAAAAAAATAACTGGAAAAAAATAATTTTATTTTTCAAATAAATTCAGTAATAACGTATATCAAAGAGGTCAATTGTCTGTTAATGTATAGGACCACACTAAAATTAACGCATTGCAGCAGATTTTTATTAATTAATTAATTTATTTATTTTAAACAGCATGAATTGTAGTTATGGAATTAGGCATGACCTTTTTAGATAATTATTGAATAATTACATAATTATTGAAAGCTTATAAATGAGGGAGGATTTTTTAAAATTTGTTTTTTATTAACCCCTTGGGAACGAGCGATTGGTATACGTGCCGCCCTGGGTATTATTCTCACCAATAAATATTTATTGTAAATTTTGCCTTATTTAATCCAATCAATTTCCCAATTGAACTTAGGTAGAAATTTTCTGTTTTGAAAAACTGGTGATAAACAATTAAAATTCAGTAAAAGATATCCGTTCCGATGGGATTAAATTAATTTTATGTTTATATTTATTCATTCTTGAAAATAATTAACATGCCCTGTTTGATTTACTGAAAGAGGTGACAATTTTACTCAAACATCTTAACTAAAGTTTGATTAGTAATCATTATCATCAAAATATACAAATCTCTGACTAGGCTTTCGAAAAGGTTCTTATTTTTAAGTTATAAGATAATAAATACCAGGACAAAATTTCTCCATACCAAAAAACTCTGATCTATGACCTATAAGAGGCTGACCTATGAAATGTTAAAAGTGAATGTATCTCCCTCACTCTATCTGTAGCAAATTTCATTAAAAGTGCATAGATGTATTTTTCATATCGGATTTCCGGTAAAATTCACATGCCATATGTCAAATTGTCATTCCAACATAAGGACTGATGTATAGTTATCAGATGGTATTGATGTGAACCAATGTTACGTTTCCACGACACATGCTGTTCTCCAAGGAAGAGCACCGTCCAACGCACGTCTCTCACTCTCGCGGAGCCCAGAACCTGATTGAAGTCATTGTGCGATAATAATCCGTGCATTCAATAATTAAGCCGCGTGGAATTTCACTGGTCAGTCCCACAAGAACCTTAATTGTACGGGGCACTCACAGGAGTGCCAAGGTCTTAACACTGGGTTCTTCAGAGGTGCCTTACAATTCGCTAACAAATATGAACGTCAGGCAGTCAGTTTTTTTCATTTGGCTTGTCGGGTTTCAGGGAAACCAAATCAACAACAACAACAACAACAATAATAATAATAATAAAATAATAATTTGATGAATCATAAAAACATCAATTCAAATCACATTTAGATTGGTAAAGAAAAAAAATAATTTTAAAGAAAACAAGTTGGAAATTGCATGTAAACGTAGCAAATGAGGTGCGTTCGTACGATAACGAAGTTTTAAAAATATTTAGACCTTGCTGATATAGTAGAGCGTACTCCGGACACAGTATAGTAGTCGAAATCTTTACGTTTCTGTAAATATGCAGGAAGTAATTTTTATTACACCTCATCAACGTATATCTTATTTATGAAATGTGAAATAGTCGAATATAATTAAAACACACCCCAAAAAATGTTTACCCGTATAGCATTATGTAGTGGAATACTTTTATGTGGCCCTGTAATTTAATAATAAAAATTCTTTGCATCACAGATTGTACAAAACGCGCATTTTAGTATATATTTCATAGATTCATGCCAATTCTATTATGTTCGAATGAGTGTAACATCATTAAAATGCATTTGAAACTTTTTCCCCATTGACCGTAATGTAATGGAATACTTTTGATTGTGTCTGTAAATGATCTATTCATTCGACTTTCATAATATTTGAAATGACTCGACAAAATTACGTAATAATTATATTTTTAAATTTCAAATGATTAAAATGCATTTGAAATTTTTTCCCCATTGACCGTAATGTAACGGAATCCTTTTGATTGTCCCTGTAATTGATCTATGCATATGATTTTCATAACATTTGAAATGACTCGACAAAATTACGCAATAATTATAGGTTTTAAATTTCAAACGATTAAAATGCATTTGAAACTTTTTTCTCTATTGACCGTAATGTACCGGAATCTTTTTGATTGTCCCTGTAATTGATCTATCCATCCGATTTTCATAAAATTTGAAATGACTCGACAAAATTATGTTATAATTATGTATTTTAAATTTCAAACGATTCGGTTGGGTAGTTTTTGCGTTGTTATATGCGGACAGACGGACAGACGGATGGACAGACGGATGGACAGACGGACAGACCGACAGACGAACGGACTGAGCGACAACAATAGGTGCTACGTATTTACATAATTACGAACGTACCTAAAAAACACGTTTATACATTAACACCAAAGCAGTAAAAATAATTTTTTAAAAGAACTAACTTATTATTTTTCAAACAATTTTTTAAAAGAACTAACTTATTATTTTTTAAACAGATTTCGGTTCTCGGACGAACCTTTTTTTAAAAAGTAAACCTATATAGAAAATAAATAAATAAATAAATAGTAAAATTCTATTTTATAATTATTTTTAAATACTGCCATAATTTTAATTAATGCCATGATTTCCTAACAGTCAGCATTCACAAATTTTTTCGTTTGAGTGAATTAATGAATTCAATTTCATTTCAAAAGCATTTAATAATTCCAAAACTTCGTTAAATAGAATTCTGAATTTCATAAACTCCATGCATTTTTCTTTTTAAAAAAACAAATGAAATAATTTACGTTAAGTAATTTTAACTGCAACAATATTAAATGAACAGGCTTTGAATAAACAGTAAACAAAAGAAAAAGTGAAGAAAAAAAAAACAACTTTTACACAAGAAGTTTCAATTTAAAAACAAACGAAATACAATAGAAAAAAGGAAATTTGCTTAATTATGTTTCGGAAAATAAAAACAAAATTAATAATTTAAATAAAAGGCTATCTTTTTTAATATAACTGTTCTTTAAAAAGCAAAAGCACTAGAAGTTTTCTTTACCTCCAAACTTTTTTTTTTTTTTTTTCAAAACAGGAAAGTTAACTGCTTTCTAGCATCGCATTCCATAAAAACGTTTTTAAGTCCAACACATTCAAAACTGCAGACGAATTTTCAAATGCAATTTTGGGTGCTTTAAAAAACAATTTCACATAACTTTGTAGCTGACTTATTTTGAGAAAAGCTAAATGACCCAAATAATGCTCAATTTAAAATTATTTTTGTTTTATCTAATATTGCGAAGCTAATTTTTAAAATAAAGATTATAAAACTCAGAATTTTTATTGAATGCAATAACAGTTTTTAATAAATTACTTTTACAGCTATTCAATTTTTTATGTTAATTTATTGTTCTCCTCTAATGTAACATTATTTGTATTAGAATGCGTATTGCTAAAAAATGTTACACACTGCTTAGTTTTTGTTCAAAAATTAATTTTACAAACATTCGGCCTGATGAGTATTGTTACTTAAGCAGTGGAAATTCTCGAATGTAGCGATGAAATGTAAAGTGATTGTCAGCCAGTCCTCATTTAAGTTCTTCAAAGCTAAATCTATAAGCATCTAATGCGTTGGAATTTTTTTAAAATATTCCCATAAAATTAACATTTTTATATTATCTTTCAAATAGCCTCCATTACAAAAATTGAATATATGTGTGCAGTGGCACAAACTTATATGGGCAAGTAAGACCTAAGCCCACCCAATTATTTTGAATTCTAGCGTGCCCAATTTTCATCGTCCTACTTCGTTATTCATTTTATTATTATTTTATTATTTATTTTTCTGCCTAGAACAAAATTTATTGCAAAATAAACAAAATTTGCCAATGACCGTGCGTTTTAATTCTCCGACTGAGACCCATAAATCCAAACTGACTGAAATGTAAACGTTTAATTTTCTGCTGTTTCAATTTGTAGTCATGTTCATGATATGATGATATTACAATAAATATTACTGTCTTTTTAAGGAAAAACGCATGCGATTATGATTTTTAAAAATTGCAACTTTCTTAAAACATGATAACTTGACTTAAAAGTCTCATCTTTCACCAGCAGTCTACCCTTCAAAGAAAAACAAACTGGTTGTGCTATTTCGCCAAAATATTTTTGAGCCAAACCAATATTTTTCAAAATTTGGCACCATTGTATGTGCGCGTATGTGTGCGACAGTGAGAAAAAGACAACATGATTTTTATCATATCGTAGCACCCGTTATTATTAACCGACTTCGATCTGACTTGGAATGTGTACAATAAACATACCAAAGTCTCGACACAGTACGTTGAAAAACTTCATCCGCCATCTTATTTCAAAATAGGAGCCATTTAAATATTTCAAATTCAGAAAGATGCACAAAAAATTAGAAGTACAAAAAGATTTTATCTCTTCAAGTACCTCGCTTTAATACACAGATTTTAGAAAGCATTTAATACTAATTTCAAAATCTCATTAAAATGAATTCTGAGATATATAAACTCCATTGCATTTTCTTTTTTGAAAACAAATGAAATAATTTACTTTAAATAATTTTTAAACCGCAGTAACACTAAATGAACAGTCTTTGAATAAACATAGAAACAAAGGGAAAAGTGAAGAAACAAAAGACAAATTTTACACAAGAAGCTTCAAAATAAAAACAAACGAAATACAATAGAAAAGAGGAAATTTGCTTAATTTACTTTGAAAAAACGAAAACAAAATTAATAAGTAAAATAGGAGACGGTCTTCTTTAGTATAACTGCTCTTTTTTAAACAAAAGCGTTAGATGTTCTCTTTATCTTCAATCTATTCTTTTTTTTTTTAAACAGGAAAACAAACTGCTTTCTAAAATCGCATTCCATAAAAACGTTTTTAAGTCGAACACATTCAAAACTGCAGACCCATTTTCAAATGCGATTCTGGGCGCTTAAAAAATAATTTCACATAACTTTGTTGCTGACTAATTTTGAGAAAGGATAAATGGCCCTAATATAATGCTGAATTTAAAATGCTTTTTGTTTCATCTAATGTTGCGAAGATAATTTTTAAAAGAAAGGCCATAAAATAGAGAATTTTTATTGAATGCAATACAGTTTTTATCAAATTACTTCGACAGTTATTCGATTTTTTTTTTAAATTTTAATTTATCGTTTTCCTCTAATGTAATATTATTTGTATTAGAATACGCATTCCTGAGAAATGTTAGATATTGCGTATTTTTTGTTCAAAAATCTATTTTACAAGCATTCTGTCTTATGAATATTGTTACTTGGACAATGTAAGATCTCGAACTTGGCGACGAAATTTAAGTTGCTTGTCAGCCAGGTCCTTATTTACGTTTACTAATGTTAAATTTATGAGAATCTAATGCGTTCGTATTTTTAAAAAATAGCCTCAGAAAATTAAAATTTTTAATATCTTTTAAGTAGCTTACATTACAAAAAGTAAATGTATGTATGCGTATGTGTGTGAGCGAGAGAATATGTTTGTATAATGACTTTTATCATACCTTAGCACCTGTATTTATTAACCGACTCACCATGTGGTACAGCAGATTTACCAAGGTCTCGACCCAGTACGTTGGAGAACTTCATCGACCATCATGTTTGAAAATTGGAACCATTGAAATACTTCAAATTCAAAAAGATGAACAAAAGTTTAGAAATAATAAAAAAAAAACGTAAGTATTAGGCCTTAAAAAAATAGATTCCAGGAAAGCATTTAGTAATTCTAAGATCTCATTATGTAGAATTCAGAGTTACATAACCCTCATTGCATTTTCTTTTTTAAAAACAAATGAAACAATTTATCCTAAGTAATTTTTAACCACAACAAAACTAAATAAACAGTTTTTGAACAAACAGAGAAACAAAAAGAAACGTGAAGAAACAAAAGACAACTTTTACACAAGAAGGTTCAACTAAAAACAAACGAAATACAATTAAAAAGAGAAAATTTGCTTAATTTACTTTGGGAAACGGAAAAAAAATAAATACGTAATTCTTTAATAAATTCTTTAATAAAGAATTATTAAATTCTTTAATATAACTGCTCTTTTTTAAAGCAAAGGCGATAGAGGTTTTCTTATCTGCAAATTAATATTTTTTTTCTAAAACAGGAAAATTAACTGTCTTCTACAATCGCATTACATAAAAACGTTTTTAAGTCGAACTCATTCAAAACTGCAGACCAATTTTCAGATGCGATTTTGGGTGCTTTAAAAAACAATGTCGCATAACTTTGTAGCTGACTTATTTTGAAAAAAGTTAAATGGCCCTAATAATACTCAATTTAAAATGATTTTTGTATCATCTAATGTTGCGAAGCTAATTTTTTATTTTTTTTTTAAAGGGCATAAACTAGAGAATTTTTATTGAATGCAATGCAGTTCTTTTCAAATTACTTCGATAGTTATTCGATTTTTTTTCTTTTAAATGTTAATTTATCGTTCTGTTCTAATGTAATATTATGTGTATTATAATGTGTATTGCTAAGAAATGTTAGATATTGTTTATTTTTTCTTCAAAAATCTATTTTACAAGCATTCGACATAATGAGTATTGTTACTTAAGCAATGCAAAATCTCGAACATAGCGACAAAATTTAAGATGATTGCCAGCATCATTAAAGTTCTCCAATGTTAAATCTATGAGCGTTGGTGTCTTTTAAAAATATCCCCAGAAAATTAACATTCTTATTACGTGCAATCGTAATTATATAAATGCATAGCATCTATAAACGTCGTTCAATCCGTCCATCTGTCTTCATATAACAGGCCAAAAACTATCCAATCGAATTTTCATACACAATTTTTGCTTAATTTTGTCTAGTCATTTCAAATTTTATGAAAAATACATGTACAGTTTAATTACAGAGACAATTAAAAACATCCCTTTACATTACGGTCAATGGGAAAAACTAGTTTCAAGTGAATTTTAGTGATGGTATACTCTTTCGAACATAATAATAAAATTGATATGCAATTACGAAGTATATATCAAAAAATTGATTCTGCACAATCTGTGGTGCAAAGACTATTCGCTATTAATTTACAAAGCCATACAAAAGTCTTCCATTACACAGTGGTACAGGGGTAAACACCATTTGGAGCGCGTTTTAATACTATTAAACTATTTCCCATTTAATGAAACTGATATACGTTGCTGAGGTTTACTACAAGTTACTTCCTGTATTGCAGAAAGCATATAATATTTGCTAAGACACACAAAAGATTTCGGCCTCCATACTGTGTACGATGTACTGTATAACTATTACGCCAAGATCAGAATATTTTTAAAACTTCGTTGTAGTACGAACGCACCTGATTTGCTAAGTTTGAAGTGCAATTTTCCAACTTCTTGTATTTCAGGTAGCTTCCGTTACGAAAAGTGAATACAGTCGAGTCTCTCTATAACGAAACTCCATACATCGAATTTCTGTATATAACGAATTTTTAGTAGGAACGATCCTCTTTTCGTACAATTACATTGAAAACAGTCTCTATATAGCGAAATTTCTATCTCCATATAACGAATTTTTACATAAATTGGTCCTAATTTATTCAGTTTTAGAAAAGCTTCGAAATCATATGAAATCAGTTTTCCATCACTTATTTTTGATTTATCGTTCAGTGCTGAGTTTTTATATATATATATATATATAAATATTACTTCTCTCCTTGTTCTTTAAATCCAACGAGTTCATCGCACCTCCCACACACTTTTCAACATCCTTCTCAAAACAGAGTCAATTGGATTGTTATACATATAAGAGAGGAATTAATTACAGGCAGATAAGAGAGGCCTTCAAATGGAGGAAAATGTTAACTACAATTTTTCATTCCTTGCTAAAATTTGAGCTTTTTGAGTGCGTAACAATTTTAAAATCAAAACAACAAAAAATTACAGATTTCTTCCTCTGAAATTAATGCAAGTCTTCCTTATTTGATTTTCATTAAGCTTTCAGATAAATGTCTGTTCTCTTTTTTGAAACTGCTTAAATAATTAAGAAATAAAATGTTTGATTAATATATACTTTTAAACATTTATAATTCTTAATTAAAAAGATAAAAAATAATATTTGTTCAATATTTACATATTAAATGCGATTTTTAACATCATTCTCTATACATCGAATTTCTCTATATAACGATTTTTTTACTGGAACGATGGATTTCGTTATATAGAGACTCGACTGTATATATGTATATATGTATGCGAGTGTGAGAAAGAGAGAGAATGATTTTGGTCATACAGCAGCATTAGTATTTATTAAAACCCTTTGCATTTCAGAAGTCAAGTGACTCTCACTCACTACTTGTGTTGTCAAGGATACCCTCGAAAATCGGGACGCCAAATGTTTTGGGCTCCACTAATATCTCACAGTTTATTTCGCCATCTTTTATCATGGAGTGTTCGGCCATTGGATAAGGAAATTAGCTTAAAATACTGGTGTCCAAAGCATTTGAAGTACACATACGCGAGATACTAGTAACCAGCGAGAATCGCCTCTTTAGTGCAAAGAGTTAACCCCTTAACGCGCAGTGTTGCCGGGTCGGCAACTCCTAAAGCTCCCCTGTTAGAGACACAAAAACTCCGTGAACATTTCAAAAACTACTCTAATGGCTACTTTAAATCTTTCTTATGAGTTCTAGATGGCAGCACCACAGAGATCAAACTCTACTGTTTTTAAATAATAGGTAAAATGTTTTACTGTTATACGCGCTTCACAGCAAAGCTCTTCTCACTGCGCTTATCAATGCTTTGCTTATGGGAGGTTACCACTTCGGCAACAGCTGTATAATTAAAATGGTTAGCGCAATCTTTACAAAACAATACCTGTGTACTCCTCTAGGTCTAAACAGTTTTTTTTTCTTTAAATTCCAACTTTAAAGAGTAGTGCGCCGGAAAGGGTTAACCAACTTTGATGTGACTCAGCATGTGTACAATAGACTTATCAAAGTTTTGACCCAGTAAGTTGGAGACATTCGTCCACTATCTTGTTTCAAAATGGAAGTCACTTAAATATTTCACATTCAAAAAGATGCACAAAAGATTAGAAATCCAAAAAGTTTTTAAGTTTTTATCATTGAATATTAGATCTTATTAGACAGATTCCGGAAAAAGCATTTTATGATTTAATAATTGTAGCATGTATTATTATCTGTATTAGAATGCGTATTGCTAAGAAATATTAGATATTGCTTATTTTTTGTTCAAAAATCTATTTTGCAAGCATTCTGCCTAATGAGTATTGTTACTTAAGCAATGTAAAATCTCGAACTTAGCGACGATAATGCAAGGTGCTTGTTAGTC
Source organism: Maratus speculifer (assembly GCA_964019185.1). Classification (NCBI taxonomy): domain Eukaryota; kingdom Metazoa; phylum Arthropoda; class Arachnida; order Araneae; family Salticidae; genus Maratus; species Maratus speculifer. The sequence goes on from OZ025303.1 coordinate 106,068,539, forward strand.
AGCATAGAAGTTCTCCAATATTAAATCTATGAGCATTTAATACTTTAGCGTTTTCAAACAAGTGGAAAATTGCACGTCAAGCATAGCAAATAAGGTGCGTCCGTATTATATTATAAGTCTTTAAAATATTCATATCGGGCTGTAATAATACTTCGGATTCAGTAGAGTATTCAAAATCTTTTGTATATCTCTGTAAATACTATCTTCTTTCTATTATCAAGTAGTAACTTGTAATAAACCTTATCTACATATATCAATTTCATAAAATGTGAAATAGTTTAATACCATTAAAACACGTCCCGAACAATGTTTCCCGCTGTACCATTATGTAATGGAATACTTTTGTGTAACACTGTAAATTAATAACAATTCTCCTTTGCACTTCAGATTGTACAGAATGTATATTTTAACATAAACTGCATAGATGCATATCAATTTCATTATGTTGGAAAGAGTGTAAACACCATTAAAATGCACTTGAAAGTATTTTTTTCCATTAGCCGTAATGCAACGGAATACTTTTGATTGTCCTTGTAATTAAACTATGCATCCGATTTTCATAAAATTTGAAATGTCTCGACAAAATTATGCAACAATTATATATTTTAAATTTAAAATGATTCGGTTGAGTTGTTTTTGCTCTGTTGTATCCGGACGGACGGACTGAGCGACGACTATTGGTTCTACGTATATATATAATTGTGAACGTATTTAAAAATATCCCCAAAAAATTAACATTCTTATTACTTTTCAACAGGGTTGGGAAAAAACCTGGTTTTTTCGAAAAAAAAAAACAAAAAAACTGGTTTTTTGGTTCAAACCAGGTTTTTTTTAAACATCATTTCTTTTTATATATGCATGCATATTTATTGATAAAAATAAACATTGTTGGGTTATAAGTTGTGTAACTTCATTTTAAAATAATTTAAATTAAATAATTACAGTAATTTATGTAGAAAATTGAAAAAAATCTTATTTTAATTTAAACAGTATTAGTAAACAATCTTATGTTCAAAGACTAAACTGCTCTACACAATGAAACATTGATACTCTGAAAATCTTTATAAACAATCTTTTGATTATTTATTATAAACATTTGGATGCAGTTTGATAAATATATTTACACAGTTATTCAAAAAATATATTTTGAATACTTCTTGGGATTTTGTTTTTTGAGTGATAATTTGAAATCAACATTTTTGGTCATTAGATTCAGCAGATAACAGGGGAAAAAATAAGATTGTTATTGTTAAAATGGAATAACTAGCATCCTATCTTTGAATACTCTTATTCAACTTCATATTTTGATTTTAATTCTTCAACAAAATCTTCCCAATCAAGAAAAAAAAAATTTTACAGCAAAATTTTTTATAGTAAATATTGAGTATTTTTAATCTGTTTTATATTTGATCAATTCATGTGACTGAGGCTTTTTCTTTAGAGCAATAGAGATGTTCACTAATGCATACCGATTTTAATCCTATACATGAAAAAATGACCTAAACCCACTATATCTAATGGTCTTTGCTGAAATGAAGTGTCAAAAGTAGAAATTATTTATATCCAGTAATCTGAAACATGTAAATTATAAAGAAAAAAGAGAAAATGTCGTTAGTTTTTTCTAAAAAAACCAGTTGGTTTAAACCGTGGTTTAAACCATGGTTAAAACCGATTGTATTAAACCATGTCAACCCTGCTTTTCAAGTAGCTTCCATTACAAAAATTGAATATATATGTGCGAGTGTAAAAAAAGAGAGAAGGATTTTTGTCATAGCGCAGCATCAGTATTTATTAACCTTTTGCACTTGAGAGGAGACTCTCGTTCACCACTCGTGTTGTCAGATGACCCTCCTAAATCAGGACGCCAAATGGCTTGGACACCACTACTATCTCACAGTTTATTGTGCTATCTTTTATCGTGGATTATTCGGACATTAGATAAGGCAAAGAAAAGTAGTTTAAAAAACTGGTGTCCAAAGCTTTGGAGCACCCACAAACGCGGGACACTAGATGTCAGTGGCAATCACCTCTCCAGTGCAAAGGGTTAATACCCTGTTCACACTATGGATAGTTAAGATCACAGAGTATGGAACAGAGAATCAACTTTCATACACTGTAATGGCAACTTGTTTAACATGGGATTACGTATAGACAGTAGCGACACGAGTGGACCACTCTGAAACTACGACCATAACATAAGAGAGGTTGCTAATGTGGCGAAACATCGCTTCCTCGGCAACAAATGATAAGGGGAAAAAAATACAGCGACGGCTTGCTGCTTCTTGTTTTGAAATTTATGAAAAAATTATTTTAAACTTGTTCTGAAACAGTCGAACTTCAATTTTATTTTAAAATTAATGTTGTAGTAAAATAATAACAAGAATAATAACAGTAATAATTACGAATCAATATAAACGCGGAAATCTAAGATCAAATAGCATAAGCACGTGTGCAAAGATAATCAAATCAGCATTCAGCAAGAAGCGCCAAACAGAATAAGGTTACAGTTAAACAAAAATCGCCAACGTGATGTTTTAGTTTTTAAGTGATCTACCGAGGGCGCTCGTTTCAAGCCGAGTTGAGGCTCTGTTGTACTCTGTGGTTAAGATATCTCAGGCCTGAAACTCTCTCAGAGAGTTTTAACTTGAACGGCTCAGATACAGGAACAACCACTCACTCTGATTGGCTATAAATTTTCGCTTTTACTGATTGGCTGTTGGGGCCGTCTTCACTTCAAGCGCATGTGCATACATTACATTTGTTCATTTCAGAGCATTGACTTTCGTCATTGGTTCAGAGATACAGTGACATTCGCTGAGATATCTTAGTTAACTTTTTCAATGTGAACAGACATCCAATTCCGGGAGGGTCCACTTCAAACACGGCGATCTTAAGATATCTTATGTTTGTAATGTGAACAGGTTATAACCGACTTTGATGTGATGCAGCCTTGTGTACAATGGATAGTATTCTCGTGACGTCACATCTGGAATCACGTGGTTAAAGATGGCGGCTACCAGCTATTTTGTTCTGTTATTGCCTTATTTGATATAGCATAAATATAGATAAATGCATGTGTAAAATGCTGCATATTTATTCTATATGAATTATTTTCAATCAATGGTTATCTACGTATTAATTAAAAATCATATGTACTTATTAATTAAAATGTAAAATTTTTATTTTATAAATAAAATGAAAAATGTGCATGCAATTACTTTAAAACAGAGAAACAAATTCATGTATATTTCTTACCTGTCTCATGAAAAAGACCAAAACTTCATATAAAAATAAAGTATGAGCATAAATATTCAATCTACGAACGCGCTTACGAACGTTATTCCTAAGCATTCGAATTCTTGTAGCCTCGAACCAAAGGGGAAAACATGGTCTATAATCTTACTCTAATCTCGACTCAATAAATTAGAAGACTTCATCCGCCATCTTGTTTCAAAACGGAAGTCACTTAAATATTTCACATTCAAAAAGATAAAGAAAAAAAAATTAGAAATCTAAAAAGTTTTTCTCATTGCGTATTAGGCCTTAATAGACAGATTCCGGAAAAAGCATCTAATAATCCCAAAACCTCACTAAATAAAATTCTTAATTGCACAAAACTTTACTGCATTTTCTTTTTAAAAAACAAATGAAATAATTTGCGTAAGTAATTTTTAACCACAGCAAAACTATATGAACAATTTTTGAATAAGCAGAGAAACAAAAAGAAACGTGAAGAAACAAAAGACAACTTTTACACAAAAAAGCTTCAAAATAAAAATGAACGAAATACAATGGAAAAGAGGATATTTGCTTAATTTACTTTGTGGAAATGAAATCAAAATTAATAAGTAAAATAGGAGGCTATCTTTTTTAATCCAACTACTCTTTTTGTAAACTGAAAGCGTTAAAAGTTTTTTATCTTCAAACTATTCTTTTTTTCAGAACAAGAAAATAAACTGCTTTCTAAAATTGCATTCCATAAAAATATTTTAAGTCGAACGCATTCAAAACTACAGACTCATTTTCAAATGAAATTCTGGGTGCTTTAGAAAACAATATCGCATAACTTTGTAGCTGGCTTACTTTGAGAAAGGCTAAATTACTCTAATAATGTTCAATTTAAAATGAGTTTTGTTTTATCTAATGTTGCGAAGCTAATGTTTAAAATAAAGGCCATAAAATACAGAATTTTTATTGAAAGCAATATAGTTTTTATCAAATCACTTCGACAGACATACTTTTTTTTACGTTAATTGATCTTTTTTTTTCCAATGTAAAATTATCTGTATTATAATACATTTTAAATAATGCTTCTTATTTGTTCAAAAATCTATTTTACAAGCATTTTGCTTAAGGCTTTTCTCAACTGTTCTGCTCAACAAGCGCAAAATATTCTGATACATTTACAGATGCATTTTTTAACAGAAAGATATAATATTGAAAAGAGCGTACTACACTGTAAAAAAAATTCAAGAGGTTACTAAAAATTTTTTAGTAAATTTGTATTCCACAGATTTTTTTAGTAACCATTACAAACTTTTTTTTTTTTGCTTGTGAAACAAGCATTTCTTTTGTAAACTGAACAAAAGAATTTTTTGCATAAGTAACTTAAAAATTTTTAGTATGAGTCACTAAGCAAATTTTAGTAATAGCTCCAAAATTATTTTTAATAACCATTACGTGCGCTCGAAGGGCAGGAGGTTCTTTCGAGCTGCATCCAGACTTCTGAAGCGGAAGATTTTCGGCAAAACTGCAATAGATGGCAGCACCAAACATTGCTAACAGTTCCGGCAGGATTTTCATAATCCATTTACTAACGAGTACTTACACTACATACATTCGGGGCGTATTTGGCGGTGGCCAGTATCGAACCCGGGACCTTTTAGTCTGCAGTCCATTACTATAACCACTATGCTATCAAGGCCACACCAAGTGAGTTTTAGTAATAGTTATTAAAAATATAAAACTATTAACTCTCTTCGTTGCTAATTTTTTTCTAGTAATTCTTACAGATTTTCTTGTAACCGACTAAGATTACTAAAAATTTTTTAGTAATTACAAGGATCACTAAAGTTTTTTTAGTAGATTGACCCTTTTTTTTTACAGTGTATGGAAACGTTTTGGAATCGAACTGTGTTTCCTGTTTTTCCATCAATAAATTATCCATCGAGCTATAAGTGTTTTTGATCACGTGGGAAGGTGTTTTTCTATTAAAAATGAATAATATAAACTAAGATAGACTTGAATACATTTAAATATATATATATATATGTACAAAAAATAAAACACTAAAAAACATTTAAAAATACAAGAGTAAATGTTTTGCCAAGCTACATTCAAAGCCTCATCAATACAAATAATTGTTCATTGCATAACAAACATATGAACAAATAAAGACAGTTGCAGTTAATTATTATTTTTTTAGAAAAAGATAATATTCATTGGGGACAGCACGATATTATTATTCCTAGTTTATAGTATTCAATCTTTTAATAGTTTTTTTAATTCATACGCTAAATGTATCTGTATTGCAAAAAAGGTGTTTTTCTCCCTTTCGTTGACTGGTTTTTCTGTTTTCGTCGAGAAATTCGATTCAAAGCGCGCACTTTGATATTATTTTCTGAAGGATCTATTGTGTTTCAAATAAAATGATAAAATGAGTGCGATTAGATATTTTTTGAAAAACAACACTTGCATGTTTTCATACATTTCTGAGCAAAATAAATTAAAATTTATCACATAAAGTTGTCCTCTTTGATTTAAGAACGCCCTTAACCCCTTGGGGACGAACAACCGGTATAACGTGCCGCATAAGGTGTTTAGAATTCTTGATTATATTCACCAATAAAATTTTGTTGTAAATTATGCCTTATTTAATCAGGCCATTTTCGTGATTCAAAATTACGCAAAAATGTCTGCTTTAAAAAAACTGGTGATAGAAGATTAAAAACTCTGTAAAAGACGTTCCTCTCCAAGAGTTAATGAGTATTGTTACATATAGGAATAATTGTTAATCAATTGAAGTGAAAAAACTTCTTTAAAACACCATAAAATAGTTGGCAAAACTTTACTAAATTCTTTTGCAAAGTTACAGATGTCTCTACTGTTGCTTACAAATTTAGTAGACTGACATCATTTTCTTGTACAGTGTGCATATAAACTTTAGTAAGCATAACAGATTTCGGTAAATTTAGATTACTAAGGATACAGATTTTTTTTTACAGTGTACCACAAGGAAAGTAGAATGAAAGTAGTCGCTATGAAAGTATTCGTGCCGCTACATTTATAGTAGACGCAGGTCTTCTTTACGCCTGAAGAAGAAAGATTCAGTTCTTTCGAAAGGCCTTGCGCAATTTAATTTCTTTTATGGTGTTAAAGAAGTTCGTTCACTTCAACTTCTATTATTACATAGGCGATATGAGATCTCGAATTTGGCGACGAAATTTAAGTTTGCTTGTCAGCCAGGTCCCCATTTATCTCCGTGAATGTTAAATTTACAAGCATTTTAAAAATACTTACTCTGTTGTAAAATGAAATGAAGTGAAACTAATTGAACGCGTAAATTAAGAAAATGAAAATATCGTCTGATTTTATTTATTATCTTTCGAAGAACTTTGACAAGTGTGTGAGAACGATTGAGTTCTCTGAATGTAATGAAGGAATGTGCCTTTTAGATGGAATTAAACTACATTTTTTATAATATATGGACTTTTAGATGAATTTGAACTTAGAATAAGTTTATTTCAACAGATGATTTTCGATTTTAATTCAAAGCTCCGCGCATCGCATAGATGCAACCCGCAAATGAAGACTTGCATGGTTAGTAAGTAATTTTTAAACTAACCCTATTTTCGAATTCTAACATTCTGGTACCCTCGGTTCGGGACAGGAGTTTTGAATTTCAATTAATTTTAAATGAAAAAATGGATCTGAGTAGTTTGAAAACTCAGAGAAAAGGACTGAGAGCTGCTTTTACTCTCACGTTTAAGAAAATTGAAACTGAATTAACTAAAGAAATATGTGAAATTAAAGAACTTTCTATTCTGAAAACTCAACTGTTTGATAAATTTCAACGGATGGACACTTGTCAAAGTAAAATTTCGGAAATATTGTTACAAGATAAGGACGAAAAATTGTTTACCGAAGATTTTGAAAGTGCAGAAGAATATCGAGAAAAATATATAGAAATATGTGCACGTATTGATGAAAAGATACAGGTTTCTTCATCTCCTGGCGAAGAAGTAAAACGCAAATTTAAATTACCGGAGATCGAGCTGAAAAAGTTTAACGGCGAACCAAAGGAATTTTTATCGTTTTGGAGCCAGTTCAAGAAAATACACGAAGACGATTCTATTGCCGCTGAAGACAAGATGCAGTACCTATTCCAATGTATGGAACCGAAATCAAAAGCGGAGCGTTTAATATCAAGTTATCCAGCTACCGCGGAAAATTATCCGAAGGCTATCGATCAATTAAAACAGAGGTTTGGACGAGATGATCTTCTTGTGCAAATTTACGTTAGGGAATTATTAACCCTCGTAATGAAAAATGCCACTGCGCCTAAAATGAAAGTTGACTTAGCCTCTTTATACGATGAATTAGAAAGCAAACTTCGCGCCTTAGAAAGTTTGGGAAGAACTCAAGAGAAGTATGGAGACTTTCTCATGCCCTTGGTTGAGAGTTGCTTGCCTGAAGAAGTTCTTTTGACCTGGGAAAGAAGTCGAAATCACGATACATATTCCAGTGAGAATTCCAGGACTTTAAAAAATCTGATGGACTTTCTACGCCAAGAAGTTCAAGGAGATGAAATGGTGTTTTTAGCAAGAAAAGGTTTTGATTCTATTGTTAGAAAAAAGAACATTTTATCTGAAATTATTAGCAAACTTGATCCAGCTACCGCATCTGCATTGGTGAGTATAGAAAATAAAGGTAAGAAAAACAATTGCATATTCTGTGATAGGTTTCACCCCTCTAATAAATGTTTTGGGGCTAAAAAAATGTCTTTAATTGAAAAACAAAAAATTTTGTTTAAAAAGGGGATTTGTTTCACTTGTTTGCAAAAAGCTGGTCATCTGAGTAAGAATTGTAATATTAAAAATAAATTAAAGTGTAATTATTGCCATAAACATCATTTTGAAATAATGTGTCCAGAACAAAATATAAATAATAATCAAGATGATTCTTTAAAATCTGAAAATTCTCTTTCTAATTGTAGTAGAAATAAAGTTGTGTACATGCAAACGCTTGGCGTGCGCGTTCGATCGCAAGGTCGCCAAAAAGTCGTACGCGCACTGCTGGATTCAGCGAGCCAAAGTAGTTACGTAAGCGAGAGAATAACGAAATCACTGAAAATGCATCCTATAAGAAAAGAAATAATTATTCACGCGCTGTTCGGGGGGGATGAAACGGAACCTAAGAAACATGATGTGTTTTCGGTAGAAATCAGTGAATTAGATGGAAATAATGCGTTTTGTTTTGAAGCATTTTCCAAAAAAAGGATTTGCGGATTTGTACCTAAAATTAAAGATTATAGAATATTAAATGAATTAAAAAGAAATAAAATAAATCTATCTGATGATTTTTGTAAGGAATCTGAAATTGATCTTTTGGTGGGGGCTGATATGATAGGAAAATTATTGACAGGAAATTTAATTCAATTAAATTGCGATTTGACTGCCATAGAAACCAAGCTCGGTTGGACAGTGATGGGGAAACAAACGTGTGGCAAGAAACATAACGTTTTGACAACATTGTCTATGCACGTTAGAAATATTCCTTTGAATGAATTATGGGAACTTGAAACCATAGGAATTTCTGACCCCATTCAGAGTTTTGAAAAGCGGGAAAACTTTGATTTAAACGATTTTAAAGAAAAAATGAAAATTCTTCCCGATGGCAGATATGAAGTAGGGCTTCCATGGAAGTGTAATTTTAAGAATTTGCCCGACAATAAAGTTTTAGCTCGGAAGAGATATGAAAAAATGATCAATAAATTGAAATGTGGGGGATTTTTCGATGAATATCAGGAAGTATTTAAGAATTGGGAAAAAATGAATATTATTGAACGTGTTCCAGAAAATGAATTAAGTAATAAATGTCATTATTTACCGCATAGGCCCGTTATCAGGTTAGATAAGGAAACCACAAAAATACGCCCTGTATTTGATGCATCTGCTTCTGAGAAAGGGAAACCCTCGTTAAATGAATGTTTGTATAAAGGCATCAATCTTATAGAATTAATACCTGATATTCTTGATCGTTTTAGAATGTATCCTATCGGTATAACTGCAGATATAGAAAAGGCTTATTTAATGTTATCTGTTATGCCTAAAGATAGAGATTTTCTTAGATTCTATTTCCCATGTAATGAAGGACAATTGATTTATAGACATTGTAGAGTTGTATTTGGTGTCTCTTCTAGCTCTTATTTACTAAGTGCATCTATAATGCATCTTTTAGAAAATAGTCCTCCTGAATATAAGGAAACTGCTGAAAAATTAAAGTGTTCATTTTATGTAGATAATTGTGTATCAGGTGTTTCTAACATTAATGAAGCTGAAATGTTTATTGAAAATGCAAAGTTATTAATGTCTAGAGGGTGTTTCAATTTGCGTTGTTTTGAAAGCAATGTAGCTTGCAAGAATGTTGATAAACATACTGGGGATACTTCAGTTTTGGGGATTATTTGGGATTTAGATAATGATTCTTTGAAATGTTGTTTAGATTTAGAAACATTAACGTGTGAAAGGAAAATTACTAAGAGATTAATTTTGAGCATTGTGCAAAAGATTTTTGATCCTATCGGTTTATTCTCTCCTGCTACATTGCTTCCAAAATTATTGCTACAAGACTCATGGAAACAGAAAATTCCATGGGATCGAGAATTACCTTGTAACATTGTGAGTGCTTTTTTGAAATGGTTGAAGAATATTGATGTTTTAAAAGAAGTAGCTATACCTCGATACTTAGAAATTAATGCTTCATCTGAACTTCATGTTTTTGTTGATGCGAGTAAAGGGGCATATGCAGCATGTGTCTTCGCTAGATCAATAATTGATTCCGATGTCAAGGTTACGCTTGTTAGAGCGAAGTCTAGGGTTGCTCCTCTCAAAACTTTGAGCATGCCGCGTTTAGAGTTAATGGCTTGTTGTATAGGTACTCGACTTGCGAGTTCTATCATCAAGGCAATAAATATGCCAGGTCTGAAAATCACATTCTGGTCAGATTCTACTACCGCAATTTGGTGGATAAAGGAACATGGGAATTGGTCGGTTTTCGTGAGCAACAGAGTCAAAGAAATTCGACAGATGTCCAATATAGAGTCATGGAAGCACGTTCCAGGAAATTTGAATATAGCTGATATACTTTCACGTGGATGTTCTCCGCAGAAAATGCTTGATTCGCGATGGTGGGAAGGTCCTAAGTGGTTAAAAGAAAATCCTGAATGTTGGCCAATTGGCGCGATTGACTGTCAGCCAAAAGATGTTGATTTAGAAAGAAAAAAGATCGAAATTACGAATATTGATCTAGCTAAAGACACACCCCTTTGGCTCTTAGATAATATATCTAATTATGATAAGATGATAAGAATATTTGCTTGGATTCTGAGATTTGTAAATAATTGCCGAAATGTTTCTAATAAATGTAAATATTCTAATCTTACTCAAAATGAAATTGAAAATTCTGAAAAATATCTAATCCGTTTAGTTCAGAGCTGTTATTTCTATAATAAAAGGTCATTAAATGATATTGTAACATTCACAGATGATAATGGAATTTTAAGAGTTAAAACTAAAATAACTGAAAGAAATGACCGAGAATCATTTTTGTATCCAATATTGTTACCAGGCAAATGTGAATTTACTAAATTATTGATTAGATCAGTACACCAAAAGAATTGTCATGCAGGTATAAGAACAATGCAATCTTTAATAAGAGAAAGATTTTGGATAATTAGAGCTAGAAGAACTATTAAAAATGTATTGTACGACTGTATTGCATGTAAACGTTTTAAGGTAAAGTCTTTGTCAAGCGAACCAACACCTTTGCCACCAGATCGCGTTACAGATTGTGCTGTCTTTGAAATTATTGGAGTAGACTTAGCCGGGCCGTTATTTCTAAAAAATGGCGAGAAAGTTTGGATAGCATTGTTTACTTGTGCCGTTTATCGCGCGATTCACCTTGAACTAGTCAATTCGCTATCTTCTGATGCTTTCCTGCTAGCACTTAGACGTTTTATAGCTAGACGCGGTAGGCCCAGCACTATTTATTGTGATAATGGAACAAACTTTAGGGGGGCTTCCAATGAACTTTCAAAATTAAATTGGGATAAAATTTTAAAAGAAACTATGACGCATAAAATTGTTTGGAAATTTATACCTCCCACCGCAGCTTGGTGGGGAGGCTGGTGGGAAAGGTTAGTTCGCATTGTAAAAGAATTGTTAGTACGTACTTTAGGTAGATCTGTATTGACTTATGAAGAATTGAATACACTTATATGTGATTGTGAATCTGTGATTAACTGCAGACCTCTAACCTATATCTCAGAGGACCCACTGGAGCTAGTACCTCTCACACCCGCTATGTTTCTTACTGAAAACCGAAGTTTCAGCAATTCGGATATTATCGAATTAGATTCTCAAAGTTTAAGGAGAAGGTTGAATTACAGAGCTAAACTTCTTACCGATTTTAGGCAACGTTTTAGAAAAGAATACCTCAGCGAATTAGTTCAAAAACATACTGAAAAATATACACGTGAACCGCGAGTGGGAGAAATAGTCTTAGTTGGGGATGATAACAAAAAACGTTTATTTTGGCCTTTAGCAAAGGTGATTCATTTAATTCCAGGACGGGATGGTAAAGTTCGTGGTGTTAAGTTGAAAACTCAGCACGGCACGGTTTTACGTCCGGTGCAGCGCATCTTTCCTTTGGAAATATATTCGAATGAAATAATTGAAATTGCATCCAAACCGTCGGGTGAAGAGAAAACTAGTTCCAGTGAGCATGATGATCATGAAAATGTGTCTTCTCCTGATAGTGTCATACTTAAGAAATATACCTCTTTTGGAAGATGTGTAAAAGCTCCAAAGAGGTTGGATCTTTTTAATAATAATTGTTATGTATTTGAAACTCTCCCCAAGTTTCAAAGGGGGGAGGATGTTGTAAAATGAAATGAAGTGAAACTAATTGAACGCGTAAATTAAGAAAATGAAAATATCGTCTGATTTTATTTATTATCTTTCGAAGAACTTTGACAAGTGTGTGAGAACGATTGAGTTCTCTGAATGTAATGAAGGAATGTGCCTTTTAGATGGAATTAAACTACATTTTTTATAATATATGGACTTTTAGATGAATTTGAACTTAGAATAAGTTTATTTCAACAGATGATTTTCGATTTTAATTCAAAGCTCCGCGCATCGCATAGATGCAACCCGCAAATGAAGACTTGCATGGTTAGTAAGTAATTTTTAAACTAACCCTATTTTCGAATTCTAACATACTCAGAACATTATTTTTAATGTCTGTTAATGTCCAAGAGCCGACCGCACAAAACCCTAAGTCATCGAGCACAAGAAAAACGGTGCCTTTATTTTACGGAAAAGAGTAGCCATAGGGGAATCTAATGATCCATGTCTGCCGGAAGTGAAGTGGCGCATAAGCCAAAAATTAATACCACCAGTGGTCTCACTCGTAGGTCTATCATTGTGTTTGCCGTACAATCAAAAGTGAGAAAACGCGAAAAACTGGGTGCAGGAAAACATAATGCTAAGTTTACGAGTCAACCACTTGTAGTATTCATTTTCAGCTTATGCACCACTTCTCTTCCGGCAGAGATGGATCATTAAATTCCCCTATGACTACTCTTCCATTAAATAAAGGGGTTTTTTTTTGTGCTCGGTGACTTAGGATTTTTATGTGGTCGGCTCTTGCACTATAGGTAGCTTCCTTTACAAAACCTTGTATGTGTGTAAGAGAGGAACACAGAGAAAGAGTAAGCGAATGAATTTTTGTCATATCATATCACCTATATTTTCTATGTGATAACTATCTCCTTTTACGAGTCATAAATATTCTTTTACCGAAAAAATGGAAACAAAAATAATCTTTGATAGCAAATACTTTGAATAAAAACAGCTCCTAATTTCAGGCGCTTACGAAAAAAACTGAATTTAAAACTGTAACAGAAAGTATCCAGCTTGAATTTGAGAACAAGTTTAATAATGTTAGATTATAAATGATAACAATAATAATTATTATAATTTTTTTTTCGTACTGCATATTCAAAAATTTGAAAGTCTATTCTTAAATTCATTTTTTTATTAATTATTTTAACTGTCAAATAACAGTGTTATTAGCATTTTCATCATCATATTATTATACAGAAGATATACATTTATAAAAAAAAGTATATAATAATAAATATTAATATAATAATAAATTTGAATAATTTTACTTGTCTCGAGAGATCACTTTGAAAGAACTCACTTTTAAAGAACTTGGATATTTTTTTTCCACTTTGAAACACAAAAAGCTGAGAATTTTAATGTCATGCTTGGTACTTACCTAAAAAAGTAAAAGAAAAAAGTATAAAATTTTGTGCACTAACAAAATCATTTATGAAAAATAAATTTTAAATACAAACAAACAAAGAAAGTTTAAAAAATCATAACTATCAAATATATTATTTTCACATACTCTCCAACAGACTCGCCACGTATCCCCCCCCCCCCGCCTTTTAGGTTCGAAACGCTAAAGACAACTGCTAATCAAGAAAGATTCGAGATCAGTCTACACTGTAAAACACTTGTACAGCGTTGCCTCATAAAATTGGTGGCAGCTTTGGTGCCACCAATTAAATGGAGTACTTTTGTTTCTCTTACATAATGGTGTAATTTAAACATATGTTACACCGGTTATAACGGTTATGCCACCATAAAATTGGTCTCAGCAAAGCTGCCGCCAATTTTATGCACAAATGTTTTACAGTGTAGTCAAGAAAAAGCGTATCATCTGACATGAGCTTTTTACCAAAATGATACACAAGACGAGGAACATGCAGTGTGCCTGCTTCGCAATCAGTAGAAGAGGCAGTATTATATACAATTACCTCATCGAGTTGATGGTTAAAGTTCCGGTATTAGTTAAAACTCGATTCGCGTATTGAAACGCAATCGGTCAGCCAAGCTATGTCTTGGTGGAAAACAGCCGGAAACCTGAATTTAACAGTTGACTCGTAGGTCTATCATTGTGTTTCCGTAGTACCAGTCCTCGCTGTTTTCCTACAATTGAGTGCAAGAAAACACAATGGTAAACCTACGAGTGTGAGAAACCTACGCCAAAATTAGTTTGTCAGGGTTTTTTTATGTGACTGGCAGACCGTTTGCGTTTTAATATACAAATCGAGTTTTTAACTACTACTAGAATTTCAGGTGAGAACTCGATGAGGCGGTTATCTGTGTTGCCGCCTCTCGGTCTAGATGGAAAATATTCAGGGGACGAAAAAGGGAAGGAATGGATAAAATGCACTGTTAAAAATTTGAAATATTTGCTGCTTAGTCACTTCACCGCTATTATAGATAATATCTAAATAAAAATGTAAAAAATATTTCTCTTTCATTTTAAATATGACGTCATTATTTATCTAGTCCAATTAGTTACTGATATCCATGCTCCCTGTATTTTTAACGAATATTTCAAAATACCTGTTTTATTTCAACCATGCCATCATATTTTTTCAAGTGAAATATTTTTTTTTAAATATAATTATTTTTCATTTTTTTTCTTACTTCTAATTATGTCGCCATTTTTGACGGAAAATATCTTAGTAGCTAAACAATCATCCATGTTAAATATAACAAAAAAAAACCTTTCTTTATTTTTATTTCAAATATGACGTTATATTTATTTTCTTTTAAATTATTTTATTTTCATTTTTTACATGGAAATTGCTTAATTGAAAATTTATTGCCGCTGAGAAATTATTATTCCAGATTTTAATTTTCTTGGCAATGGGAAAGGAAATTGGTTAAATTTTATCTAAAAAATGCCTATTAATTCTGTATGAAAAAGAATGAAATTTCGATTAAGGAAAATATTTGAATAAAATAAAGAAAACATAGCTTATGCTCTTTTCCGGGCTATAATCTATCTTATGCAAAGATACAAAGACATTAATTCATGCGTTTTAAAGTTAACTTCATTCACATTTTTGGACACAATTTCACAATTTTAATAAAATTTTATATTATTATATAAGATTTTATAATATTATATGGATTTCTCCTTTTCAATCTCTGTACCGCTTACTCTAACTCTCTATCACTTGTAATGCGTAACTTAATATTTAAATTCTCATTTTGAGCGGTAAAGTTTTAGTGCTCTGAATATCTTGGATAGTATTTCACAATCTATACTTGACACTTGGTTTTTTTCTTTCTTGTTTAATATTTTGCTGCGTATGTACTTTTCACTGTTTACTCACTTCTGGACATGGTTATCTTCTAATTCAGCACACAAATATTGCAATTTAGGGAGAAAACAAATAGCCGATATTTTCTGTTAGGTAAAATCCAACGAAATCTACCATTCCTATATATTGCCACATTCTAAGACGGATTCTCGAATTTCATAATAAAAATCTGATATTCAGCTTAACGCTTTATCTACCGAATTATGAATTCATGAAAATTTTACATTCTAAAGCATTTTGCGTAAATTGTTTAAACTAAATTAACAGATTTACATAAGAATTTAATAAATTTTTGAAAGATTCTAGAAAGATTGAATGATTTAGAAGGATTAATTAAATTTGAATTTACAGGGATTTTGTGCAATATTTATAGCCCCACTCAAATCTTTTATTTTAAATTGTTCTCTTAGTATTTGGTAGAATTATAAAATGCACAAATATGATGTCGTTACAATATAAATATAGAAATATTTCCGAATTGAAAACTCCCCATCCCCCTCCCTCAGCGCCAAGAAAGCTTAAAAGAACAAAAGCAAAAGAAATCATCCTTTTAAAAATATTTTTGTTTTGTGTAACCAATAATGCTTTTGGAATGAATCTGTAACTTAAGTCTAAACAGCCTTAGAACTAATTGATGTATTAAAAGAATTTTATAGTAAGTAATTTTAATGGTACTTATAGTCGGTAGATAAAGGATTAACACGAACCATTTCATGGTTTTTATATCAATCGACAAATAGTATATATCTCTGCAATACAAGGAAAACAACTTAATTAACTCGTTAACGAATTCATAAGAAGTCAATAACTAATTACGTTTCAGGAAAGATTTAGAGAGAAAGGAAACTGAATAACAAATTCTTTTCCAAGTACTAAAAACGGATTCGTTTTCTTTAATTAAATGAAACACTAAAGCTACTTAAATTGGCAGGATGAAAACGATAAATTAGATGTATTTCAAAACAACAGGGCGTTTTCATGCATTATAATTTCATTGAGAGTAAGATTTAAGATCAAATTTTTCAGAGCGAAAAAATTTTTGTAAGTGCAGAGAGAAACTTAACATGAAAATTTTTTTTCTAAAGTAGAAAATAACAATTTAAATAGGATTACGAATGGTAAAATAACGAATAGGAATGGAAGAAAAGTACTTTTTATTTGTTAACGAGCAATTTTAAATTTGTATCATGTATAAATCTTAATTAGTTTTATTCCCTCTAGAACATTTATTCTGTTAAATTATGTTATTTAAAAAAACTTACATAGAATGTTAAATGTTTCAGTTTATTAGTTGTTCTTAAATTGCTAAAAGAAATGTCCGCATGCTTTAATTTAAGCTTCTCATTTTAGATAAGAACATTTAACTCTATAACTATCTCTATCTCGCAATCTGTATTTCTCAATTTTTATCTTTCTATCTTTCTATCTTTATCTCTATCTTTCTCTTTCTCAATCTTTTAATCGCTCATTTTCTAAGTTTCTATATCTTTTAATAAGTAATTATTTAAATTCTGTTTGTAAACGGGAAAATTTTAGTGTTCTGAATATGTTGGATAGTGCTTCATCATCTATGCTTATCGCATTGTTATTTTTTTTATATACATTTTGCTACGTATTTATTTTATTTTAATTTTTACTATTTACTCATTTCTTGAATTAAGTATCTTCTAAATCGGCACAAAAATATCACAATTTAGGGTGAAAACCTAACGGTAATACTTTCTGCTTGATAAAATCTAACTAAATCTACCATCACACACATATTGTCAAAATCGAAGGTGAATTCTCTAATTTCGTAATAAAAAACTGATATTCATCTTAACACGAGCCATTCCGTGTCTTTTATTTCGATTAACAAATAATCGATATCTTTGCAAGACAAGCAAAACAACTTAACGAATTCATAAAAGATCAATGACTAATTACGTTTCAGGAAAGATTTATAGAGAAAGGAAACTGCATTACGAATTTTTTTCCAAATACTAAAAATGGATTCATTTTCTTTAACTAAGTAGGATGCCAAAGCTACTTAAATTGGCAGGATGAAAATGATAAATTAGATGTATTCCCAAACAACAAGCAGTTTTCATATATTGGCATAAGTAAAAACAACTTAACGAATTCATAAGAGAGCAATGCCTAATCACGTTTCAAAAAAGATTATTAGAGAAAGGAAACTGAATAACGAATTATTTTCAAATACTAAACACGGATTCGTTTTCTTTAATTAAGTGAGAAGCTAAAGCTGTTTCAATTGGCAGGATGAAAAAGATAAATTAGAATATTACCAGGCAACAAGCACTTTCCATCCTTTATAATTCCATTCCGAGTAAGAAAGATTGGTCTTATATTCATATTTTTTAGAGCTAAAAATGCTGTGTAAGTGCAGACAGGCACTTAACACGAAAAGAAGTTTTCTAAATAGGACAATAATAATTTAAATAGGATTAAGAAATGTAAAATAAGGGGTAGGAATGAAGGAAAGGTACCTTGTTATTTGTTAACGAGCGATTTCAAATTTGTAGCATGTATAAACAATAATCACTGTTATTCCTTCTGGAACATTTATTTTGTAAGAAAAGTTACATAAAATTTTAAACATTTATTATTCATTCTTAAAGTTCAAAAAAAAAAAAAATGCGCGTATGCTTTAATTTAACTTTCTCAGTGTAGATAAGGACGGCGTTTAACTCTATCACTCTATCTGTATCTGTCTCTCTATATCTATTTTTATCTTTATACCCTTCTATTTCTCCTTCTTAATCTCTTTATCATTTTTTTCTAACTCTCAATCTCTTTTATATTTATATTTATAATTATTTAAATTCTTATTTTGTACGATGAAGTTTTAGTGTTTTGAATATGTTTGATCATAGTATTTCATAATCTGTGGTCGACGCGTTATTTTTCGTTCTTCTTTAACATTTTGATAAAGGTATTTTTTTTTTAAATTCAATCGCTTACTCTTTTATCGCTTACTCTAACTCTCAATCACTTGTACATAATTTAATATTTAAATTCTGATTTTGAGCGGTACAGTTTTAGTGTTCTGAACATCTTGGATAGTATTTCACAACGTATATTTGTTTTTTTCTCTGTTGTTTAATATTTTGCTGCGTACTTACTTTATGTGCTTTTTACTATTTACTCAATTCTTGAAATGATTATTTTCTAAATCGGCACACAAATATTACAATTTAGGGAGAAAACCTGTTAATAATACTCTCGGCTGGATAAAATCTAACGAAATCTACCATTTCTCACATATTATCAAATTCAAAGGTAAATTCTCGAATTTCATAATAAAAAACTGATATTCAGCTTAACACGAGCTATTCCGTGTCTTTTATTTTGATCAAAAAATAATCGATATCACTTCAAGATAAGCAAAACAACTTAACGAATTCATAAAAGGTCAATGACTAATTACGTTTCAGGAAAGATTGATAAAGAAAGGAAACTGCGTTACGAATTTTTTCCAAATACTAAAAACGGATTCGTTTTCTTTAATTAAGTGGGACCCTAAAACTACTTAAATTGGCAAGATGAAAATGATAAATTAGATGTATTCCCAAACAACAAGCAGTTTTCATGTATTGGCATAAGTGTAACAACTTAACGAATTCATAAGAGAGCAATAGATAATTACGTTACAGGAAGGATTACTAGAGAAAGGAAACTGAATAATGGATTCTTTCCAAATACTAAAAGCAGATTCGTTTTCTATAATTAAGTGGGACACTAAGGCTACTTAAATTGGCAAGATGAAAACGATAAATTAGATATATTCCCAAACAACAAGCAGTTTTCATGCTTTATAATTTCATTGCGAGTAAGAAAGATTTAATCTTACATCTGTATCTGTCTCTCTATATCTATTTATATCTTTATACCTCTCTATTTCTCCTTCTCAATTTCTTTATCATTTTTTCTAACTCTGTATCTCTTTTAATACATATTTAAATTCTTTTAATACATATTTAAATTCTCATTAAAAAACTGATATCCAGCTTAACAAGAGCCATTCCGTGAGTTTTATTTCAATTAACAAATAATCGATATCTTTACAAGACAAGCAAAATAACTTAACGAATTCAAAAAAGATCAATGACTAATTATGTTTCAGGAAAGATTTATAAAGAAAGGAAACTGCATTACGAATTTTTTCCAAATGCTAAAAACAGATTATTTTTCTTTAATATAAATGAAACGCTAAAGGTACTTAAATTGGCAATATGAAACCGATACAATATATATATATACCCAAACAACAAACAGCTTTCATGCATTATAATTTCATCGACAGTAAGAAAGATTGATCTTATATTCAAATTTTTCAGAGCGAAAAATTTTTTGTAAGTGCAGAGACATACTTAACATAAAAAAGTATAATGTAGACAATAATAATTTAAATAGGATTAAAAATGGCAGAATAAGGAGTAGTAATAGAAGAAAGGTACCTTATTATTAGTAAACGAGCAATTTTAAATAAGTAGCATATATAAATTTTAATTACTTCTATTCCCTCTATAGAACATTTATATTGTTAAATTGCATTATTTCAAGAAAACTTACATGAAATTTTGTACGTATATTAGTCGTTTTTAAATTGCTAAAAAAATGCGCGTATGCTTTAATATAAGCTTCTCAGTTAATTTAAATACATTTAATTCTGTTTTTATCACTCAATCTGTACATATCTTTATATATCTGTCTCTCTATCTTTATCTGTATACATCTCTCTTTCTCTTTCTCAATCTCTTTATCGCTTTTTTCTAACTTTATATCTCTTTTAATATGTAATTATATAAATTCTGATTATGGGCAGTGAAATGTTTGTGTTCTGAATTTGTTGAATTGTGTTTCATAGTCTATGCTCGACGCATTGTTTGTCTTTCTTCTTGAACATTTTGCTATGTACGTATATTATTTTAGTTTTTATTTTTTACTATTTACTTATTTCTGGAAAAGATTATCTTCTAAACATTGCATAAATACAGTATAACCCCGATAATCCGGATCGGTTTTTTCATTTTTTTTTTTTTTTTTTTTTTTTTTTCAAATTTCAGAAGCGATTGGCTAATTCCCATAACAGTAATTTGTTGCATCGTCGTATTCTGAATAAAACAAAAAAAAACTTTTTCCCAATCACTTCTCAAATTTGCAAAAAAAAAAAAAAAAAAAAAGAAAAAAAAAAAGAAAAAGAAAAAAAAAGATCCGGATTATCGGGATTCTTCTGTATTACAATTTAGTGGGAAAACGGGGAATTTTGTGGGAATTTAGTTGGTAATATTTTCCGCTTGACAAACTCTAACGAAATTTACCATTCCTTACATACTGTCAAATTCGAAGATGAATTCTCGAATTTCTCAATAAAAATCTGATATTCAATTGAACGCGAACCGTTTCGTGGCTTTGATATCGATCCAAAAATAATCGATATCTCTGTAAGACAAGCAAAACAACTTAACGAATTCATAAGAGGGCAAATGACTAATTACGTTTCAAGAAAGATTTAGAGAGCAAGCAAACTGAATTACGAATTCTTTCCAAATAATAAAAACGAATTCGTTTTCTTTAATTAAATGAGATGCTAAAACTACTTAAATTGACAGAAAGTAAACGATAAATAAATAGATGTATTTCCAAGAAAGCAATTTACATGCATTATAATTTCATTGAGAGTAGGAAAGAATGATTCTAAATTCAAATCTTTCAGAGCGAAAAATGTTACGTAGTGCAGACAGATACTCAACTTGAAATGAATTTTTCTAAAGAGTACAATAATGATTTAAATGGGATAATATATCGTAAAATAAGGGGTATTGGAGAAGCTAATAAATATTTGTTAACCAGTAATTTATATTTGTAGCGTGCAAAATTCTTAATTGCTTTTAGTCGTTTAACAATACTTATTTTATTATATTGTTTCAAGGAAAAAAGACAAGTGATTTCTATGTTTATATGCCTTTATTAAATTGCTATAGTGAAATGTGTTCATGCTTTAATTTATTCGTCTCAGTTTAGATAAAGACTTTTATCTCTATCTCTCTATTCCTATCGCTATTTTCTATCTCTTTCCCTCTATGTATATTTTTCTCTATCTCTGTCTGTGTCTTTCTGTCTATATATTTATCTCTATTTCTATCTCTATCTCTATCTATCTATCTATATTTCTCTATCTTTATTTCTCTCTATCTGTCTTTCTGTATCTCTGTCTCTGTTTCTCTAACTCCTTATCCTCTACCTCTATCCTTTTAATAGATAGGAGAGGGTGCTGAAAAGTTTCTGTCTAGATAGAAAATAGCTAGATTTAAGAAGTTCAATATTTATTCAACATATTATCCCATCAGACAGATTCTCTTGTTACATCGTTGTTACAGCTTCTTTAGTCCTATTAAATAAAATTCCTTTGAATGGTCCCCGAAAGCAGCTTTTAGCAGCCTCATTAGTATCTTCAAGGCAGCGTCATGCGAAAGGGGAGGGGGGGGGCAGTTGCCCCGGGTGCGGAAATATAGGGGGCGCTAAATTTATACTACCAACATCATTTTTGGCCAGTCACAAAAAAAAAAAAAAAAAAAAAAAAAAAAATGGTGGAAGGGGGCTTCAAATTGAAACTTTGCCCCGGGCGCAGTTTTCTCTTTGCACGCTCCTGCTTCAACGCCCTCAAAATGATGACTTTTAAAGTTTTCTTCAAATTTGGAGGCCTAGCTCTGGTGAGCGGGAAGGTTTATTCTTCAAAAATGGAAGCCCAGAGCCTTAAATTTGGCAATTGCACAATTGGACATGTGTGAAAGTGCATTTTCATACAGCAAAAATATCTTTTATTCTACTTCTCTTAGACTTTATCCTTGAAGAACTCCTTCAACTGCTCCAAAAGATTAGCATAATATTGTCCAATTATACTGCATCCCTGAAATAATCAGTTCACACGGAATAATGTCTTTACCCCAGAAGATAGTCACTATGACCACTTCAACCGATTATTTTGGTGGAAATATTTCTATATTTATATTGTAAGAACATCATATTTGTACATTTTATAATTCTACAAAATACTAAGAGAATAATTTAAAATAAAATATTTGTGTGGGGTTATAAATATTGCACAAAATCCCTGTAAATTCAAACTTAATTAATTCTTCTATATCCTTCAATCCTTCTAAAATCCTTCAAAAATTTATTAAATGATTATGTGATTTTTTTAATTTAGTTTAAACAATTTACGTAAAATGCTTTATAATGTAAAATTTTCATGGATTCATAGTGCGGTAGATAAAGGATTAAGTACGGAATCCTAAAAATTGATTTAAAAAAATTTCATCTTTATGTACAAAAACATAGGTATGACTAAATAAAATAGTGTAAAAAACAGCAACGTTACTTCACACCTTTCGAAGAACACTTTATTTTATATTTGTATTCTTTATCAAGAAACTCAAGTTGCTGAAACATTTTTTTCTTAACTTCTTCATACACTTAATGGACCATTTAAGGTTATTATGGCCTCTCCACTTTGCCATTAAAGCTCGTAAAATTTCAATGTTCGTCAGTTTTTAAGATGTTGTTTATAAGGAAGCAAGCACTTTTATTTACAAAATAAAGCAACATATTTTGTTCTTAGTTTGTTGTTTTGTTTTACATAATACTAATTTAACCTTCACTGCACGTACTTTATTAATGTTTTACGGTAAGTAAGTATAAAAATAAAAGAGTTACATGTTCACAGGACTGCACTTTTGAAATTATGCATTTATGGATTAATATCGTTTTATTTAGATAATGGTGATAAAAATAAACAAATTAATAAATAATAAGTCGAAAATTTTACTTCAAATGGGGCAGTTTGTCTTATAACATGTTTGGAAAATATTCAGATCTTGGTCCAATAGCTGTTGCATTCCTATGTAAAAATGCATAGATACAAAATTTTTACGATTATACACATTATATTTAGCCATGTGGGAATAATATGATTATATCTTAAATAGGAGCCATATATTCACCATGGCAATTTAGAAACATTGCGCAGCATTGGATATCACTAAATTAATTACCTATGATAGGATTTAACAGAGTGAAGAAATTTTTTTTAATGTCTTTTTGTTTTGATTCGACTTTCATAAAATTTGAAACGAATAGACAAAACTCTGCAATGTATATTTATATTAAGTTTTAAAGCATTAGATCGTGTAATTTTTGAGCTATTATATGCGGACAGACTGGCGGATTGACCGGACGACGCTATAAGTGCAGCGTAATTATATATTGGGTCATCCGGAATATATATCAAGTTTGTATAACGAGATGGTTTTCAGTGGGGGCCCGTTAATACCAAATCCCTCCTGGAGCAAAATGTCCGAATTCGTCACTGATTTTTGATATATATATATATATATATGCGATATTTTTTACTTGATTTTTTTCTTAATATGGATGTTGAAATTTTATTTTATTCTAGAATATTTCCTTGCGTTAAACAATTATTACAAATTCCTGGGCAAAATAATCCAATTATATCTTTATAATGTTTAAATAAAAGGAAGAAAAAGAACTAATATTTATCTTAACTTTTAACATGAACAGTAGAATTTCATTTATAGATCCTTTTAAAAACAGTTCCTAGAGTTTACAATAAATGCAAAGGTCCCATTTACACGAAGTTAAATAAACTTCATTACATAAAAATATTGATAAAAAAAATTTTCTTTTTCTTTTTCTTTTATTAAAAACTCGTGTTAAAATTTCTGCTCCTTATGTATGTTAATACAACTTCTGACAATAAAGTTCGGTAAATAGTCCTGTAACATTTACGTAGATAAAATATTAACGAAAGTTACCACCCTCTCCTTCGAAATAGTCATTCTCTTAACTGTGCACCGCTGAAAACTGCTATAAATCTCCTGGAAACTTTGCAAGGAGTCTTCTTTTGGGATGGAGTTCAAAAGCTTCATCACGCTTCGTTGGATGTCAGAAATATCGCCAAATATTTTTCCGTTCCCTTTTGAGTCCTGGGAATAGGAAAAAGTCTAAAGGATTGTGATCTGGTGAGTATAGTGGATGTTTAATTCGCACCACTTTTCATGAACTTCTTTCGGTGTCTTGCGAAGCTCAAAACAAAACTTTAAACTGATCTTTTGTTCGTTCATTTTCCTGTCCTCAGTTAAGAACCAACACATTAAACAAGCCCTTTATAAAGCACGTCTTACACAGAACATAAACGACGCTCAACTGCAAACGGTGGGGGAAGCTGGTCAACAACTACCACTACATTGGTGCAAGGTTTTGTTTCGCTAGTGTTGCCAGATAGCTCTTTCTGAATTCATTCACCGATTTTTTTTGTCAGAGGTTTTAAATTTATATAATGTTCGAAAATATACTTTGTTAATTTCAGTAACAACAGTCAAACAATGATAATACAATAAACTCCCAATTATTCACGGAATTGAATGGCGTGGCTATCGCGAATAAGCCGATTTTGAGGATAATCCACAAAATTATGAAAAAGGGAACTCTTCTTACAAATTTTCTTCTTTATAAAATGAGTCAAATGGTTCTTTTCTTTTTCCTCTTTTTATATCAAACCTTCTTTATTTGGAAATAAACTCTTCTAGAACTATTTTATCACAAATAGTGATAAGTGACGCTGCTTCATCTTCTTCATCTACCTTAAACGTAAACTAAAGCTGCGTCGTAGCACACTTTATTTTGTTTCTTACCATCCTCTTCACTGCTCTTTTCAAAATTCATAACAAACGCTTCTTCTATAATTTTTTCATCAGTTACATACTCGAAGCATGGATCTAATCCTGGATAAATCAGTTTTAATTTATCCTGAATTGTTACTACAATTCTTTTCCTCTTTTGGCGACATTTTTCAAAACTTGAAATGTCGTCTTCACAGCTCTTTTCAAAATTCATAACAAACGCTTCTTCTATAATTTTTTCATCAGTTACATACTCGAAGCATTGATCTAATCCTGGATAAATCAGTTTTAATTTATCCTGAATTGTTACTAGAATTCTTTTCCTCTTTTGGCGACATTTTTCAAAACTTGAAATGTCGTCTTCACAGCTCTTTTCAAAATTCATAACAAACGCTTCTTCTATAATTTTTTCATCAGTTACATACTCGAAGCATGGATCTAATCCTGGATAAATCAGTTTTAATTTATCCTGAATTGTTACTACAATTCTTTTCCTCTTTTGGCGACATTTTTCAAAACTTGAAATGTCGTCTTCACAGCTCTTTTCAAAATTCATAACAAACGCTTCTTCTATAATTTTTTCATCAGTTACATACTCGAAGCATGGATCTAATCCTGGATAAATCAGTTTTAATTTATCCTGAATTGTTACTACAATTCTTTTCCTCTTTTGGCGACATTTTTCAAAACTTGTTCAAAAATTCGTTCTGATGAAAGGTATATAAAAATTTTCGAATTTTTTTGTTCTAAGGCATGGACGTAAAAGGCAATAAAATAACACATATTTTGCATATGGAACGAAGTCTATCGGATTATTAGTAGCCGACATATTTGCAATCTTGTTTTGCACATTCTTCGATTTTTCATGACCCTGTATTTCATTCAAATTTCAATTCAGAAATATATTTTAATTGAAAATGAGACGCTTAATCCGACGCCGTTAATTGTTAGTTAATAGAATTATTATTTTTGGAGTTATAAGGATGTTTCTTTTACGCAATTCGGTACTACTTGAGTAGTTTGGCGTTTTATATAATTTGTCGAAATTGGTACATCAGCAGTTCTTTAATAAAGCATTACTATGTATATTAACAATATTTAAATTTTGTTTATGAATTGCAATGCATTGTATAAATAGTTTTCACATGTTTTATTTTCATATACATATCCATGATGGGTAAGTATTACGGTGGCCCCCAACGACTAGTTTGATTCCGTGGTTGTGTTCAAATATGAATCCGAATCCTTATTTACTGCCCCCTAAACTCACAAATTAAAGTAAAAATATACTGGCATTTATTTCTTACTCAAAATTATTAACAATAAACGTTAAATTGATTGTTTATTAAGAAAAGTAGCAAAAATATTAACAACATACTCAAATCGAATATTTTTATGACAAGAGCATTATTTGCAAACACTTTTAAGCTATTTAAAAAAATGTACATAATTTAATACAGTCGAGTCTCTATATAACGAAATCCACCGTTCCAGTAAAAAATTCGTTGTATAGAGAAATTCGATGTATAGAGAATGATGTTAAAAAATGTATTTAATGTGTGAAATTCGAACAAATATTATTTTTGATCTTTTGAGTTAAGAATTTGTTTAAAAGTACATATTAACCTAACATTTTATTTCTTAATTATTTAAGCTGTTTCAAAAAAGGGAACAGACATTTATTTGAAAGCTTAACGAAAATCAAATAAGCAAGACTTGCATTAATTTCAGACGAAGAAATCTGTAATTTTTTGTTGTTTTGATTTTAAAATTATTACGCTCTCAAAAAAATGCTCAGATTTTAGCAAGGAATGAAAAAATGTAGTAAACATTTTCCTCCATTTTAAAGCCTCTCATTGATTCCTCTCTTACATGTGTATCAATCCAATTGACTCTGTTTTGAGAAGGATGTGGAAAGGTATGTGGGAGGTGGGATGAATTCATTGGATTTAAATAACTAGGAGAAAAGTAATATAAAAAAAAACTTAGCACTGACGATAAATCAAAAAAAAGTGATGGAAAATTGATTCCATATGATTTTGATGCTTTTTAAAATTGAATAAATTAAGACCACTTTATGAAAAAATTCGTTATATGGAGATAGATATTTCGCTATATAGAGACTGTTTTTAATGTAATCATGCGAAAAGGGGACAATTCCTACTAAAAATTCGTTATATAGAGAAATTCGATGTATGGAGTTTCGTTATAGGTCGACTGTATTTACATTAATAAACATCTTTTATGCCACTCTGAATGAAATAAACCAATGCAAGATACAAAATTATATCGTTTGTTAGGATTTAATAGCATATGATGATTCAAAATTGAGAAAGCAATGTTTTCATTTTTGATGCAAACATATTCAATTCGATGTGAGTACATCGATTTACTCATTTTTGAGTACTTCCTTTTTTCAGTATATCAATTATAATCAATAAATTATACTTCAATATATATTTATAAACTTACATAACATTTTCATAATATTAAAAATACATAAACAAAGTTTTGTGCGATGGTCAATGATCATACCAACAATGATAATATATAAACACACATAAGGAAATAAATGGAAGAAAAGGAAGAAGAATACTTTACAATTATATAGCTTCCGAAGGCTAATTTTTTTTCTCAGAATCTTTGTCCGGAATACTTGAGCAGAAAAGTCAAGATGTTACAAAGTTTATTTTTTTCTTTATACATTTAATGGATCATTTAATATTATTATGGCTTCTCCTTTTGGCATTAAAGCTCGTAAAATTCCAACGTTCGTCTGTTTTCCAAATGCTGTTTAAAAGAAAGCAGGCGGTTTTTTACTAAATAAAGAACATATTTCGCTGCTGGCTTGTTGTGTGTTTTACAAAATACTTGTTTAACTCTTTGCTTCACGTATTTTATTTCTGTTTTATGGTAAGAAAGGGAGAGGAATGGAACTTTAACGCTGACAGAATCGTAGTTTCCAACTTTATATTTACTGCTCCCTTTTAAAATGTTTCCACTTAAAAAAGAAGAAGAAAGAAAGGGCGTCTAGAAAATATACTTTTAAGTAGGCAGAATATTATACAAAATTGCATACCTGCATATACATAATTTAAAGCTTCTTCTAATCAAAACAAATACGTACATAACATTCCAGAAATTTGCGTTGAAAGCACATTTTTAATTTTTTAGCTGTAACCTCCCCAGTCCTGATGTCCCTTGAAGGTGACACTAAAAACAACTTTTTAATTAATTTAAATGCTTCCAGAATTGTTAAAATTGCATCTAGACTTTTTAAATCAATGTGTGCATATTACAGACATGCAAACCTCCGGCTTTTTAAAAATCAAACAAGTATACTTCTAACCAGAAATTTATTGAGTCAACGACATTAAGTAAATTTCGAATGACCCTCTGAGTTAATACTAGACACTTCTAATTAAATAAATATTTTGGTTCAAAGTACGTTTTCGTGAATTAACAAAAGCCGGAGGTTGGCACCTGTGATATTAGAAGCACTCATATATAAACTTAAGCATTCCTGGACATGTTTCACAATAATTTTAAATTTAGTTTAATAATAATTTAAAATCTTACATTTCATTTTAAAGTGCCACGTAAAGTTTGTCCCAGTACTGAGGATGGTAATTGCACTATTAATTCTTTACAGCATTATACCTATCTGCATACTTTAAACAAAATTTATCAAGCTATAGAGAATAATAACATAAGATTTTTTTTTTCATTTTTGATACAAGGAAATATAAAATTCAAAGCATTGTCCGGGGCCCGTCTCGACATCGTCGCTATATACTAACTTGATATATGTCTTTTCGAGACGGTACAACCCCACTGTCTTCGACAAAGCTTTTTAGTGCCAGATAACTCCGAAATTTCATTATAGTATTATAGTTCGAAAAGTTTTAGTCAAAAAAGAATGGGTATGACATATATGGGAACAGTACCTTTGCGACCTGATGTATATTAAGGGTGATAGTCACTGAGCGGCTGAACCCTCCCACGGTAATGTTAAGTCTATGGGCCTTTCATGCATTCTTATATTCAAAATATCTACTTAAGGAATTATTATTTTAAAGTTCTGTATATTTGTAAAATTTTTGCTCAATTTAATGTTTTATGTCTTAAAAACTAACGAACTGGAAATAAAATTTTAACATTTCATATAAAATTATTCATAGTTTTTAGAAATATTTTGAAAACTAAGAAAAAAAAGATACATCATTTATAAAGAGAACACTAAAAAAAAAGAGCTAAAAATATTAATTTCGTAAGGAAATATTTTGAATGTAAGAATGCCTAAAACGACCATATACTTAAAATTACGGAAGGGAATTCGGCAGCTGAATAACTAGCATCCTTAAATTAGAACCTAGAAACAATGATGGCAGGCTGGAAGGAGTGGGCAGCACCAAATCGCTCGTAGAGAAAAATGTCCGAATTTGACACTAATAATATATACGATACTTTTTTTTTTAATTTTATATTTAAATATTGATGGGGAATTTTTATTTCATTTTGAAAGTTTTTCTCATGTGTGAATGAGTTATAAGAATAAACATATACTGGACAATTGCACCATAAGATTTAACTACTAAGAATGCATTTATTAAAAGTACAGCACATTGCTCAATGGTGCACAAAACAAGAACTTTAAATAAATCTCTCGGCCAAGCCGCAATCTCTCTGCCTTGAAACATTTAAAGGTGAAATTAAAGAGATTGCGACTTGGCCGAGAGATTTGTTTAAAGTTCTTGTTTTGTGCACCATTGAGCAATGTGTTGTATTTTTAAAAAATACATTCTTAGTAGTTACTCCCTCTGTCCCAAATTAGTTGCGACATTTAGGTTGAAAATGTTGTCCCAAATTAGTTGCTACATTTCAAGTAGGTGGAGTCATAAATAATTTCTGATGCAGTTTAGTAGATCGACACCAGTAAAAATATACTAGAATTTAGAATTTAGAATAAAAAGAAAAAAGAAGAAATAGTTGGAATAAAATTCTCTTAAACAAATTCACGATTGATTAGATTGAAGACAGTTTTATGTGATTACTGTTAAAAAAATCTTAATGGGGCGTGGCTTATAAGCGTCTGAACCGGATTTTTTAAAACTAATTAATTACTTATTTATGGAAAGATGGAGGCAATGTTAGGTACGTAAATATTGTTGATTGATAGTATAGCTCTCTGAAAAATGTTCAAACAAAATCATAAAGTCATAAATATCAATAATCAGTACAAAAGTATTCAAATGTCGCAACTAATTTGGGACAGAGGGAGTAAATCTTATGGTGCAATTTTCCAGTATATGTTTATGAAATATACTAAAATGCTAGGTAAAATTATGGACTTTAATTTGATCTTTAAATGTTTCAAGGCAGAGAGATTGCGACTTGGCCGAGAGATTTATTTAAAGTTCTTGTTTTGTGTACCATTGAGCAATGTGTTGTATTTTTAAAAAATACATTCTTAGTAGTTAAATCTTATGGTGCAAATGTCCAGTATATGTTTATGAAATATACTAAAATGCTAGGTAAAATTATGGACTTTAATTTCATATTTAAATGTTCCAAGGCAGAGAGATTGCGACTTGGCCAAGAGAATTATTTAAAGTTCTTGTTTTGTGCACCATTGAGCAATAATGTGTTGTATTTTTAATAAATACATTCTTAGGAGTTATAAGAAATTTCTTGAAAAAAAAATCCAATTAAATCTGTGTATAATGTATATTTAAATAAAAAAAGAAAAGAAAGAAGGAAAATTATGGATAATTTTTTAAACAATTGACTTTTAGATATTTTATAAATACGGTTTTTAGAATTCAAAAGAAATGCAAAGGTCCTATTTCCAGGAAGTTACATAGACTCGTTTGTATAAAAAATGTTTATAAAAACATTTTTACTTTTATTTTGTATTTCTTTCATTAAAAACGCATGTTTAAAATTTATGTTCCTTATAAATTTATAATAAATACTCCATATATTTTGTTCGAAAATGTTGTCATGAACTTCAATAAATATACAACAATCCCTTAACATTCGTGGTATTAAAATTCGCGAAATAGTGAATGAGGAACATTTCAACATTCGCACCACTTTTTTAAGAAGATAAACCTTTTATATAAGAAAAATACAGTACAAAATACATTTTTAGGTGCGTTCGTAATTATGCAAATACGTAGCACCTATTGTCGCTCAGTCCGTCCGTCTGTCTGTCCGCATATAACAACGCAAAAACTACCCAACCGAATCGTTTGAAATTTAAAATACATAATTATTACATAATTTTGTCGAGTCATTTCAAATTTTATGAAAATCGGATGGATAGATCAATTACAGGGACAATCAAAAAGATTCCGTTACATTACGGTCAATGGGGAAAAAAGTTTCAAATGCATTTTAATCGTTTGAAATTTAATACGTATATTTATTACATAATTTTGTCGAGTCATTTCAAATTTTATGAAAATCGTATGAATAGATCAATTACAGGGACAATCAAAAGGATTCCGTTACATTACGGTCAATGGGGAAAAAAGTTTCAAATGCATTTTAATGGTGTTACACTCATTTGAACATAACAGAATAGACATGAATCTATGAAATATGTACTAAAAATACATTTTGTACAATTTGTGATGCAAAGAATATTTATTATTAAATTACAGGGCCACACAAATGTATTCCACTAAATAATGTTATACGGGGAAACATTGTTTGGGGGGTGTTTTAATTATATTAAACTACTTCACATTTTATGGATAAGATATACGTTAATGAAGTATAATAAAAATTACTCCCTGCATATTTACAGGAACACAAAGATTTCGACCACTATACTGTATCCAAAGTACGCTCTAGTATATCAGCAAGATCTGAATATTTTTAAAACTTCGTTATCATACGAACGCACCTTATTTGCCACGCTTCACGTGCAATTTCCAACTTGTTTTTAATAGTGGTGGGAGTGTATATAAATAACAATTTTGCGGTCGCGGTTTCGACATACGCGGAACCTAACTCTCGAGAATGTTAAGAAATTATTGTGCATAAAAATCAATTAATTAAGAAAATAGAAGCAATAGTTTAAAAACTATAAAGTTAAAAATGAGATATTATATGCACGAATTGTTTACCACACACACAAGTGCAATGGTCATACGAACATTGATAATACACATACACACATCCAGAGATAAATGGAAGAAAAGAAAGAAGAATACTTTATAATTATAATTTCCGAAGGATAATTTTTTTTCCCGTAGAATCTTCACCCAGACTTTTTTAACAGAAAAGTCAAGATGTAACTAATGTTATTTTTTCTTCATACGCTTAATGGATCATTTAATATTATTATGGCTTTTCCAACATCCGTCCGTTTTCCAAATGCTGTTTAAAAGACAGCAAGCGGTTTTATTTATTAAATAAAGAACATATTTCGCCCTTGGCTTGTTGTGTGTTTTACAAAGTACTAGTTTAACTCTTCACTGCACGCATTTTATTTCTGTTTTATGTTATGAAAAGAAGAGGGATTCGAGTTAAACGCTGAAAGAACTGCAGTTTCCAACTTAATTATTTACTGCCTGCTTTTAAAATCTTTCTTCTTTTTTTAAAAAAGCATCTAGAAAATATGCTTTATAAGTAGAGAAAAGAGTATAAGCAATTGAATATCTGCATATGCACAATTTAGAGTTTTACCAATCAAAACATATAAGGTGCATTCATAGTTAAATGATCTTATTGTAAAGTTGCCTACAGACGAAACTATTGTTTCGAATGTTATGAAATTTTGTAGAGGATGTAATAAAGGTATGGGAAGTTTTTAAGCAAAAAAAAAAAAATAGTTCGAAAATGCTAGCAGTGGGCGTTTTAACGAATAACACATTTAGCACACATTTAAGAAATTTACAATTTTTTTTATAGCATTTGCCATATAACGGTCATCATTTTCAGATACCATACACTGTAAAAAAAAAAAAAAAAAAAAAAAAAAAAAAAAAAAAAAAAAAAAAAATCTGAAACATTATTTTTTGACGCAGTAATGTGGCCCAAAGGTCTGTTATGTTTTCGTGTATTTCGGGCAGATATTCGTAAATTTTTTCTCATAATTCTGTCAGATATCCGGAAACGTTTTAGAAAACTTCTATGAGATATTCAGAAACGTTTCCGCGTATTTCGGAAGAATATCCAGAAATGTTTTTGCGTATTTTGGAAATGTTTTGGATATTTCTGAAATGTTCTGAAAAAATCGAATAATTCGAATAATGTTGTTCAAAAAATTCGACTGTAAAAATGAACATCTGAAATTGAGTTTTCAAATGTGTTACGAGTTTCATTATGATTCAATTAGACATAACATTTAAATTTTTTAAACAGTGCAGTTTTGTTACATTATTCTGAATATGATGAAAAATGTTTCATAATGTATGCTTAACGCATGATCTTTTCCCTTGTTTAAAATTTGTAAAAGTTGCAAATGTTAAAAAAAAAAAAAAAAAAAAAAAAAAAAAAAAAAAAAAAAAAAACCCTCCAAGATTATAAAGTTTATTCTTTTATTTTTATTTTTTCTAAAATAATAAGTTTTTGAACTGAAGTTTTAAAATAAATACATGTTTTATAAGTATACAGATACCTCAAATTAATTACTTATAATTTAAACATCTACAGTTAAGGTCACAGAAAAGGTTAGTAAAGAAAGAGTGAAATAACGTAAAAATTAGCATTTTACTTTCTTTGAATAACAGAAAATTTTTTTAATTATTTCAAGATGCTTCAAAACGTCGAATAATCATATAAAAATTCATTTTATTCAAAGGTTCTTCTTTCTTTTCTTCCATTTATCTCTCTATGTGTGCATGTGTATTATCAATTAATTAAACTTTATTTAAATTATTGCTTAAATTATAAACATTTTGCATTACAAATGTTGTTGTTTATGGTATGTTGTTTTTTAATGCATTATTATTTTAGTATAATTAATTAATATGCATATTACTTTATAGTTTTATAAATTTTATACTAAATTTTATATTCCTGTTGCTTAAATATTAATAATTTTTACTCATTAAAAAAAAAAAGAAAAAAAAAAAAAAAGATATCTTAGTTTGCAAAATAAAACAGTAAACTGATTACAAAATGCATTCGTGCAAAAGCAACATCGACTGTAACTAATACGCACATACATAGAAGCAAAAGAAAAATGAAGAAAAAAAACAGCTTTACAGTTATAATATTCGAAGGACATTTTTTTTCACCTGCAGTCATTGGCTTATAACACTCTGTATATAAACTACACAAATACAAAAACATTTATTAACTTGTTCAACAATTAACGCAAAAAAATTATCTATAAAATTATATATTTATAAATTTTTGAAAATAACGAAGAAGTGAAACATTTGGATTGCAATTTGTTTTTAATACGCTAATTAGTTTACAAAATTTCAAAGGAAATCAAAGCTTATTTTCCCCAAAAATGCCAAATTTCATTTCTTTCTCGAATTTAATTTGTAAACTTAATTTTAGCAGTTTTTCTTCACGTTTCACAACTAACGTTTTTGTAAAATTTATTTTTATAATTATATTTAATTTTAAAACAATTGCATTTTCTTTCCCTAATTGTTTATGCATAGGTGAACATACAAATTGGGTATCTTATTTTATTTATTTATTAACTGGATTACAATTATAAAGCATTGTGGATTTTCGTTTCTTTAAAACATTGTTTCTCAATCTATTTTATTTTACGGCATACTGAACTTAAAATGATTAAAATATGCATGAAAAGAATAGATGTATTTGCTTAATTAATAAAATAAATGCTTCACCACAACGGAAAAATTAAAATAATTTGTTACAATTGATTTTAAAAATAAATTTTTCCTTGTGAAATAAAGCCAAATAATAATGTTATGTACAATTATGAAGGAATTCGGGAAATGGCATCTACGGGCTCTGTGCAGAAGGAATATGAGTCATCTGAATCTCAAAATATCTCTAAGACTGCGAGCAAACAGCACTAGTTTTTATTACACTAAAAAAGCAATCAAACAGTCTTTGTTTCGAACGGAACAAGGGTGAAATCTCTTTAAATGATTTTTGAGGGACTGACCCTACCAAATTGACAAAGGAAGGGGAACTTTTATCTACCTTATCTTCAGTCGTAAAGCTGTCAACTGATTTCGCGTTAGACTCCTCTCTTGAAGTTCAGATTCAGTGCACTAGAAGTGCAATTTATACATCAAAGCGCCGACACGAAAGATCAAAGATAGCGCAAGAAGTTAGTGCTATGTGCGTGGACCTTAAAAGTTAATTTCTTAAATTGCTAGCCTTGATTCCTGGAAGAAGCACGTAAGAATCAACAATCAATCTAAAATTTGGAAGTTAAGTTCTGTGATCTGAAGATTATATATTTCTTAGGATATATTTTGTTTCGAAGTAAAAAAAAAAAAAAAAAAAAAAAAAAAAAAAGAAAAAAAAAAAAAAAACTTCTTTAAAACATAAAATACCTTGCGACACCATATACAATAACATTGCGACACCATAAAATAAATTAAATTGCGCAAGGCCTTTCGAAAGAACTGAGTCTTTCTTCGTCAGGCGCAAAGACGTCGTGCATCTACTATGAATGTAGCGGGACGACTGTAATGAAAATGCGGGCTAGAAAGACTCAATTTTTTCGAAAGGCTTTGCGCAATTTAATTTATTTTATGTTGTGTTAAAGAAGTTTTTTTTTCACTTCAATTGTTTATGACTAATTTCAACTTATCATCTGTATTTTGTTTATTACATAAATATGTAGTGTATTTCATGAACTTTCAAAATGTTGTGGGAGATTTTGGATGTGCTTGCGAGGTAGTTTGTAGTTTAAAATATACTGCGTAAGAAGTATACATGGGTAATAACGCCATCCATTGGCGTTATTATCCACCACAAGAGGGTAATAACTTCAAATAGCATTGGTCAAAAAATCACGCCATTATATTTTATAAAATATACATCTATTAATGTTTTCTTTCTTGTATACATACTCAATAAATTGTTGTATCAGTTCCTATATTTGTTTGAAAAAAAGTATCTATTGAAAATAAAATGTCCAAAATTGTTAGAAGCTTAAAGTGGTGTTTTTACCCCAGGGTACTTTATTATTATTAATAATAATAGTATTCGCTGCCAGAAAGATTCGTCGTCATAAATATCTATCTATATTATAACTATAAGGATCGCCCAAAACATTCATAATATTCCTATTTCCGGTCAAAAACGAATGTACACAACTTTTTTTTGTAATAATTAATATTTAATATATGCATGTACTGGGTGATGCAAAAGTAAAAAACGATATAATATATATATATATATATATATAAAGGTTGGACAGACATGTGGTTTGGAAATAAATATTCAGCATGGTACGGGGTTTTGTATAACCAACAAAAAAATTAGTTCAAAATATTGACAATAGAGGGCACTACTGCAGATAATACCATGGAATAATACCATATTGCTCACACAACGCAAGATTTGGATACAAAAAAAAATTGAGAAACACCGAAAACTGGCGATAAATATATATCAATAAATAAAAACTTTGTTAAATCACCATAAAAAGATAAATTAAACAGGACGCGTTTCGAGCTGCAAAATTACTGCTCGTCATCAGCTGATCCAAACACGTGTCACAACGGACAGAGTGGAAATAACAGTGAAATAAAGAGGGAGGAGATTACACAGAGTGCGACAGGTGGCGCTGCTTGTCAGAGCCAAGGAGAAAGAGAAAAGTAAAGATAAACTCAAAGAAGGAGAGAGGAGATTACAAAGAGTGCCCCAGGTGGCGCTGGCTAAAAGAACACAGGTGGCAGAGAAAAACTAATAAAAGATAAAGAAAACAAATAAAATAAAAATAAATAAATCAATTAAAAAAAATAATCAAAATAAAATAAAATTAATAAAAATGATATAATAAAAATAAATAAATAAAAAAATAACAAATAAAAAAATAGTAAAAAAAAGTAATAATAATAATTAATTAAATAAAAAATTAAAAATAATTATAGTAATAATAATAAACTACAAAAGTAATTTCCATGCAAGAGAAAGGGAGGGGGATGAAGAGAAATCGTTGACAAGAGTATTACAATTTTTATGAATAAAATAAGCTTCGTGAGTATCTAAATGAGAAAGAGAGGCAGGATTAGAAATAATTCTGGTCATTATTTCAATTTTTCCATGGCCAGAATTATTTCTAATCCTGCCTCTCTTTCTCATTTAGATACTCACGAAGCTTATTTTATTCATAAAAATTGTAATACTCTTGTCAACGATCTCTCTTCATCCCCCTCCCTTTCTCTTGCATGGAAATTACTTTTGTAGTTTATTATTATTACTATAATTATTTTTAATTTTTTATTTAATTAATTATTATTATTACTTTTTTTACTATTTTTT
The DNA here is from genome assembly GCA_964019185.1 of Maratus speculifer. Lineage (NCBI taxonomy): Eukaryota > Metazoa > Arthropoda > Arachnida > Araneae > Salticidae > Maratus > Maratus speculifer. The sequence goes on from OZ025303.1 coordinate 106,106,165, forward strand.
TATTTGTTATTTTTTTATTTATTTATTTTTATTATATCATTTTTATTAATTTTATTTTATTTTGATTATTTATTTTAATTGATTTATTTATTTTTATTTTATTTGTTTTCTTTATCTTTTATTAGTTTTCTCTGCCACCTGTGTTCTTTTAGCCAGCGCCACCTGGGGCACTCTTTGTAATCTCCTCTCTCCTTCTTTGAGTTTATCTTTACTTTTCTCTTTCTCCTTGGCTCTGACAAGCAGCGCCACCTGTCGCACTCTGTGTAATCTCCTCCCTCTTTATTTCACTGTTATTTCCACTCTGTCCGTTGTGACACGTGTTTGGATCAGCTGATGACGAGCAGTAATTTTGCAGCTCGAAACGCGTCCTGTTTAATTTATCTTTTTAAGGTGATTTAACAAAGTTTTTATTTATTGATACAAAAAAAATATCTGTTTTTGTATCCAAAACTTGCATTATATGAGCAATATGAGATTATTCCATAGATTTATCAGCAATAGCGCTCAGTTTTGTCGAGATTTTGAACTTTTATTATTATTGGTGGTGTCATAAAAAATCCCATACCAAGCTGAATGCTGATCTGCAAATCTCTGATCCTCAGCTCTTATTTTTTTTCGCCTTTTGCTTTCGAACCGAATTTTTAAAACACTGTTATACCTACAAGGTGTCCCATAAATATTGGGACAAACGTTAAGGGGAGGTAGAAGACATCGCAAGGATTCAGATTTGTATAGCAACCCATAGTCGGAAACGCTTTCCTATCGCGGTAATGACGACCAAAAATACCAGAACGACAGGATATGAATAAGAGGAGAAAATATATTTATTATCCTTAATACAGCAGAAAACTAAGAAAAAAGAACATTAAAGAGACAACGATCGTCATCAAAATAGGTGTTCGAAATCGCGACCCCGGGCCATGATGCATGGGGGCTCATCTCCGGTGCATGGAAGATCTAACGTTCTCTAGAAAATACCTCGAATGTACCGAATTTCCCTAGGAGCTGCCACGATGCGTGCAACAAATTCCTCAGCACTTTTCAGCATTGACCAGGGATCTGTGCAACATTTAGAATAATAAACACGTCACTATCACGCCAGGAAAACATTTCCGACCATGGGTTGCTGTACAATTCTGAATCCTTTTGATGTCTTCTACCTCCCCTTAAAGTTTGTCCCATTACTTCTAGGACACCCTGTATACATAATATATATATTTTTTTTCAATTGTTGAACAAATTATATTTTTCACCACACCATTTTCCAACTTTGTAAAACATTCTAAAATATAGTCTGTTATATCCCATTTTGATGGCCATTATGGATAAAGACATTAGTATTGCTTGAACCAATTATGTTTTGTTGGTGGAAAGTTTTCTTTCTATCCACCACTGTCACAAACAATTTCTTGGTAACTCAATAACGAACGTCAAAGATGTAGCGCAATTCTTAGTGAGACTTTACGTTTCAAGTTCTACATTTGAATATAGTCCAAATACAATTTAGAAAAAACCTTTGATACTTTTTTATGTAAAATATGTACATGAGTTTAGATGAATTTTGTGTTATCTGTATTATAAAGGTCAAACATATCTGCGCGTAACGCATACGTCATTTTGCGAATGGCAACACTTTGAAATTTGAAATGAAATTTCGGTGTTGCAATTTTTGCCACTGCAAATTTTTAAACTTCTAAACATCCCACATTTTCAATTTTTGCACCATCGTACAGGGGAAAAAACGCGCTTTTAAAACGGAATTTGTTTCAAAACTGTATCTTAATTTGTTTATAAGTTATTAATTTTTTTTTCTAGTTTTTAAAACCACTTTTGCAAACGTGGCAACAAAAGTACTTCATTTCTATATTTAAAAAAAAGGGAAAAAAGCAGAAAAAATCAGATTATTGTTTCTTTTCGTTGCCATTTTCTTATAAAAAGTGAAAAAAAAAATTAAATTAAAGTGCGCGCTGTCTTAAAGATATCATCTGTTATAAAACTCGATGAATTTAGGAAATAAAAAAGTTTTTTGTAGTATTTCGAGTTTGATATTATGAAAATCGTTATTTTAGCTTATGTGATGTCACAGGAATATTGTCTATCGTATTTATTGCATGCAGATTATTTCAGAGATTTTCATGTACACTTCAAAGAAATTAAGCAGTTTAATATGTGTTTCCAGCTAATAGCAATCGAGACTGTGAGTTAAATTAATTTAAAATTATCGAGTTAGAACAATTTTTTAAATGTCAGCAGTGTCAGAGATGGACCCAAATGTGATGTATAGTTAATAAGCTGATAGTCATTAACGAATATCATCAACAGTTAGTTGTGTGCTCATATTAAACCAAAATGGAAAACCCCTCTGAGCTATTACAACCCTAACAGACAACAATTACAACCCTAAGAGATGATTTCATTTAATATTAATTTTTAAATTATAATTCAGCCAATCAATTTATTAACTGGTGTAACGGGTGTACATATCTGATGCAAATGTCTTCAAGTTTGGAATGTATATCTTTAACATTAAACCTGCCGAAAATTTGAGTAGTTTTACAAAAATATTTCACATCAGAATTTTGATTTAAACCAATTTAACTTCATTGGTGAAAGTTTTTCTTCTTTGTATCTTTTAAACTGATTTCATAATAAAATTTCTGGTTTGAACTGAAACATATTCATACGGTAGGCGACAAAATGCTGGTTTCACGGTAGTTCTAGTGTTGAGAGAGACAAGTATACATGCAAAGCGCTTTTTGACGTAAACAAAATGCATATTTATGATTTAACACTAGAACCGCGGGACTTTCGGTATACCTAGAACCGCGGAGCGGGTCAATTTGACCCGGGATGGAAAAGGATTTATAAATATGCCCAAATACTTAATTTGATTAGTTAAAAGATTATATTTTATTACAATAATCAATATTCTTTAATATTTACATTGTATTTTACACAAAGTCAGCAGAAATATCCTACATTTCAGTAAATGCTATTATTCAAGATTACATTTCATTTAGTATGATGAAAATATATTGAATAAATATTGAACATATATTTTTAACATGAATAAAGTTGGACTTAGTAAATATTAAAAATAGACTATTCCATTTAAATGAGTTTAGATATAAAATCTAAGAACAATTTTTAAAAATATAAAAAATACAAGTTACTTACTGATTTATCTAATCCAATTTATTGAATGCATTGCTTGAAAAACATGGTTAAAGATTTCGCACGTTTACCAAAAACGTGTGGGTACATTATATTTTGAACAATTATATATAATTTAATTTTCATTATTTTTATAGTTATGATAACAAACCCTTTTATGCTTAGTTTGTGTTTTTCACAGTTTTTAGTTTTTCTTCTTACGCAAATGATTTATTTATTTATTTTATTTATTATTATTTTTTTTGGGGGGGGGGGGTATGTAGAGGGGAGAAGTTCGCAAGAAGTAACAAACTATTTTTGTACGTCTTCAACTAAATTTTGAAGAAATTGACGTATACTAATAGATCTTGAGGTTACAGGTTTGCGTAAAATCCAAGTATTGATAACAGCAAAATACAAAATATTATAAATTGCATTCATTAGCTTCCTGTAAGAAATAATCTTGACATAAGGAGACTTCCTGTCATCGGGGTCATCCATGTCATACAGTTACATTGAATTTAATTGCATTGTTGTAAAAAAGTGCCTTAAGTATTTTTTAGAATTATTTAAAATTTCAACAGTTAGATGTGGACTGCAAAGCAACAAAACAATTTTACACTTTTCTCCTTGGTAAATATTTATGCTAATGTGTAAATGAGATATGCAATTTCGTCGTATGCAATTTCGATTTTGACATTTTGTATTTCTCGTCCTGGACGATTTACAGTTTCTGTGTTATTTGCAATTTATCTGGTTTTGATATACATATAATGAATAAACCTACTAGCAGATTTTGAAAGAAATAAGTGCTCGTCTACGCTTATGTTAGGCCATTTTAAATAGTTAGTCTTGCAGTTTTTTTGTCATCTTCTTTATTTACAGGTGTGAATGTGCAAGTTATTGTTTATTTATTTTTCAAATTTTCATGAGTATAAAATTTAAATTTTGTCAACTTTGTTCAAATTCTTAATTCTGTTTTTTATATCCTATTTTTTTCTGATAAATATCACAAACTTTCGTTCAATACTGATAAATTTTCATTTATACTCCAATGAAAAAGTCCAACAATGTTAATAGTATAAGCAGAATCATCGTCACTTTCATTTTCATCACTAGAATTTATTTTTCTCCTTTTATATGCAGATATTCATCCTCAATAATTTTCATTCTCAGTAATTTTCAGATAATAGTTGCTAACATTCCAAAGCTTCTTTGGCGATAATATAAAAACATCGAAATCTTATTTTAACTTTTAATAAATGCTTTATAAAAGTAAATTCAATGCTACTTCTAAATATTTGTTGTAATTTTTTTCTGCAATCACCCACTCTTCACATCAAGAATATAAAATCTTGATTGAAAATTTTCACATTCTCCCCCTTCCGATTCTGCCTATTAACACGTTCGCTGCCGCTTACGTGAAGATGTGATTATAGTTAATGCCGCACTGTAGAAGTGGGTTTTTCCCAGAAGCCGGTTTACTTTTTATAGCAAAGAATCAGTGACAGATTTTCCCGCGCCAGCGCGTCACTGGCTATTGGACGTTACTCCACATCACGCGCTGCCGCGTGAGTGGCACCTTAACGTTATTACAAGTGCGACAGATATTATTTATCATTACTTCTGAAAAAATTCATCTCTGTTTTGTCATTTATGTGTATAAACTTATTACGGGTCAAATTGACCCGCTTCGCGGTTCTAGGTATACATGGTTATAACTCAAAAATTATTTATGCTATTCGCTATTAAATACAAAAAGTTGTTGCTTACCTTAAAATATTAAAAGTCAGAAAAGGAATCGTTTTTTCGATGAATACTTTTCGCACGGCGAGAAATTAAATATCGATTTGGGTCAAATTGACCCGCTCCGCGGTTCTAGTGTTAAATTGTTTTTTTTTTTCTATAAATAAAAATTTATGTTAGTGTGGAAGTGATAAAAGACTTTAGCAAAAGACGGCTAGCAAAATATATAATTGCACTGCTAAAGATTTTAGGATAAAATGTAATTTCTGCAATGGTTAGTCGAATTTCTATCTTTTAATCTATTAGAAAAAATTAGGTTATTTTAGAATATACTAAAAAAAGGCATAGAATAAGGGATTTAGGATAGATTTTCCATTGTTTCATGCTTAATCTATTTTGCTAACGTTTCTTTTTATTTGGCTACTATTTTTTATTTATTATTTACCAAATCGCTGATGTTTCTCAAAAGCTAGCGAGAGCCCTGAATGTCATATGAGAAAAATATAAGCAGAATAAAGTATTAAAAAATCCCATAATAAATAGCGGTAAACAAAAAATTGAAGCGTAGCATACCTTTTCCCTATTTACTCAATATTTCAGTTGCTTAACTTTAAAAAAGTTTTCAATATTAATTTGTACATGTCCCTTATAAAAAGCATTGTACATAAAAAAATTTTCGTTGCAAAAATTGACTTATTATGTCATTTTCCTGGCTTCCATAAAATTACAAATAAATCTCTACATTACATGGAATTTTAGCTATTAGATTCAATATATGTTTCTTTGAACAAAATTAAAATATTAGACCTACAAAAAAATAAGAATGTAAAAAATGTTTTAGAATGAAATTGTCACTATCCTGACATTTATATGCCAAAAAATGACGCATAATTCCATAAGCATAAACAAATTAATTAAGTTCTTCAAAATTTAGCAATTTTATAAGGAAAATCCTATATTCTCTAATAGAAAGTAAAGTTACGTCTTGAAATTTTGAATTGTCTTCAATGGATACTTTCAATATCTCAGATGGTCAAAATCGGCCATTTTGTGATATTCATCCTTCTAGAGCATTTCTTGTTTAATAACAAAAACTTATAAATGCTTAGAAAAACAATACATTATTTTAAAGAATGACATTTTTCAACAGTAACTATTCCTGACATTTTTTAGAAACAACTACAGACGATGACATTTACATTACAAAATTAATTTTAATATGGTAATTAGTTTACAGAATTTTAAAGTGAAGACTTCGACTAGCATAAGTTAAATTAATTTCATTACATCAAAATTATTAATAAAAGTCTTTTTATTTTTCATACTTCTGTTGTAGTCACAATTAAAATTTCTTTTCGGAAAAAAAGCGTAATTATTTTTTTTATTTCACTGGGATTTAATTTATCAACCCCATTTTTCATTGTTTTCCTTCACATTTCACAAATTGTATTCTTGTTCAGAGTCTTTTTTTTCCGTAATAATTTAAAACTAATTTTAAAGTTTAGTTTGCGGTTCATTTTTTAATACAATGTAAGTGTGTCAAAATGTAATAAAGGAGGCATTAAAAAACATACAACAATAATAAGGACATAATGGCTATACAGAATCCTAATTTTGAGAAAGAAAAAAATAGCATATATTCTTTCTTAATTTATTTTAAATTTTCTATTAATCTTTGAATTTGTTAGCATGTAATTATTGAGATTTAAGAAAAATATTTAATAAAGCTAGACAAAGAAGGTATATAAATAAATCTAGTTCTTTTTTAAGCTAAACGCATATATTTATTAATTAATTAAAAATTGAAGCTATTAGAATTTTTTTAACGTTTCGTGTTTTCTTAACTTGTTAATTTGCATTAAATTAAGTTTGTTGCGCGGTCAAAATTTTTTATTTCTATTAAACATGGAATTTATTAGCATTTAATTAGCCAAGTCTAGAAATACTTTAAATAATAATGATTCTAAAATATAGCAGTTTATGTATTCATTATTTTATTTTCTGAAGGAAACCCACATAAATTAATTCTTAATTAATTTAAATATTTTTTGCGATTAGAAACACTTAAAAAAACATTAATTTTTTTCTAACTTAATAACATGTAATTAGTTATATGTAGGAATGCTTTTAATAACAACCATAAAATAATGGAATTGTGTATAAATTTATATTTTAGAAAAAAATGCAATATATCTTTTCTTAATTTAAAGTTTTGTCTGTGATTTACTTATATATTATTTAATTTTAATAAATCCTCAAATTTAGTAACGTGTAATTAATAGGGAATGAGAAACGTGTAATAATTCTAAAATAATGGACTAATATGAATCTATATTTTTAGAACGTAGCCCATGCATTCTTTAAAAATTAAATAAAATTTCACCGTGGTTACTTTTTTATTTATTTTTTCTAATACTATGCATACATGTTAATTTGTACTAAATTAGATTCAGAAATGTTTTCGTTAGATACATATTAATTTTCGGCCTACCTCCTTTTTTTGGGGAGAGGGGGCGTGTTTTAAAATAATTTAGAATGGATATTTACGTACTGCGAAATTGGTTTTTGTTTGAAAATTGTTTAAAATGCATTATATAGCATCAGAAACATAGGTAGGTTTAGAAACAGAAAGAATATGGTTACATACGTATTTATTATGACAGGATCATTTTCCTGTAATTTCCTAAGATGTTTCTGTTGTTTTACTAACTGTTAACACTGTTAGAAATTTCTGAAAAAACATAGAAAAAGACGAAAACCTTTGTAAAGTTGCATTAGTTCTCGGTTAAATATATTTGATTGAATTTTTCGCTCATCATTTTACAGATATTTCTCTTATCTAACTCCTCGTAGGGATTTCCAAGCCTTTATTTACAAATACTTTTATCTATGTTAAAACTTGTAATTCAAAACACTTTTTAATTTATTTTCATTTTTATAAGACACATTAAAAAAGAAAATTTCAATTAATTTTTTTTCTTATTAACGATTTTTCTATCGAAGATCACATAACTATGCTAAAAGGCATACTTTGTCCTGAATAACAACAACTCCTATAGTTCAGTCTGAAAGGTATCCTCCCATTGTCAAGATGTTTCGGGTTCAAACTCCAGGACGGTTAGTTAAAATGTTTTGAAAACTAAATTATACACCAATTCAAATTTACTCGAAAAATTAAAATTAAAGATGTTTTAATTGTTTTAATACGAAGTGTGATTATTTAATGGAGAGACTAATGTTACTACAGAAGAACTGTGTTTGCGCCAAATTCGTACGATCAATAGTTCTGTTGAGTAGAGTTTTCTATATCACTGTATGTCTATATCACTGTATGTCTGACTGTGATCAGCATTTGTCCTGGAACTTTTTTAATTTTTTTCCAGAAATAAAAGGTATGGTTTTTATTTGTTTGAAAGAGAGAAAAATTAATGGGAAATTACTTTTTAAACTTGAAAATTGTGCTACTGAAACTCATAATTTGTAAGAAGTATGCGGCAATAAATGTTTATCACGTACACGGATTTTTGAATATTTAAACTCAGATGGAATCCTATATTATTTCCACATTATTGAATTAAATATAAAACCAGTCGAAAATTCAATTCTGTAACATAAATCGCTATTTTTTTTGACAAAGACTTCCGATCACACCAAGTACACTGTATGCCACGACTCTACCATAAAAACACTATAAATTTATTTAAAACATTGTGTTTTATCAGCACGTGATATCGATTACAGTATTTTCGAAATTGATGTTTTGCAAAGTAGCTGCAGTTAAAATGATCCACTTCTACAAAACATATTTCAGTTCTAATAATTAAAGTCCGCTTTAAAATAAATAAATAAATAAATGACGTCTTTTGCATCCGCTAAAGCATTTCTGTTTTGCGACGAATTCTTAAATAATATCTTTAGAAAAGTAAACATATGGCGTCATTATCGCAGAACAATATACAAGCCCAGAAAAAAGAATTAAGTCGGTATTCAAGAACCAAATTGAGTATCTAATGATTCATATGCATTCATTTGTTTGTTTATAATAGTTTCACGTTTTATCGGAAATCATTGACATTCGTTTAAAATTTGGAAAATGATTTTACACACGGATTAATGAATTTGCATTCTTTCAGCTATTAGATACGAATTAAGAAAAAGCGGAGAAAATAACTCACACACTTATTCTTTAAAATACATTTTTGTAAATAGAAAGTGTTGTATAGAATATAAGGTTCTGCCACAGCAAAAAAAAAAAAAAAAAAAAAAAAAATCTTGACACTATGCAATTTTAGACGTTTTGTTGAATATCTAGAAATTTAAATAAAGAATTATTCTGAAATTCCAGGTGTTTAAACAAAATAGTACAGGTTATATATTTTCGCGAAGATTTTCCTCCAAAATCCCATAGGGAACCGTCAACAAATAAAAAAATATGGAAGATTTTTTTAATAACCCTGTCAAAACTAATGTAGCAAAAACGTTCAAACTACAGATTATGATTAAGAGGTTTATTATAATAAACTGTGTTCATTTTTATTAATATAGCATGTATTCTCGTGGAAAAATTAAATTTTTTATAAAAACGGCCCAAAATTTTTTAATTTTGATTACAGGTTGTTATGTACAATGTTGATTGTCATATTTTCTGAAAAGAACTTTGTTTTTAATGAAGAACATTCTGCAAATTATAAGCGAAAAATTGGGCAAAATTCGGGACCGTTTTTTTTAAAACCTAAATTTCTCTTCGTGTATACATGCTATATTCATATGTGCACTATTTATTATAATAAACCTCTTACCGGGCAAGTCTTGACCAACCTTCAACTCACGATTCAACTCACAGTTGAGAAACCTCAGGTTAGCAATTCTAACCGCCGGTTAATATTTGAAATTCATCGCTAACTTTACAGCCGAGATTAGTCAACATTGGGTTAGTGAACTTCAGGTTGAAATGTGATGGTCATGATGTATCTGATTAGCCAAAGGTATCACATGGCATACTTATCGTGTTCATGAGTTCGATCCTCGCGTACAACCAATTTTTAATTGCGAAGCAAAACCAAGATTTGAAATACATACTTGTGTTTAATTTTTAGATCGATAAATTTCGAATTACGTTGTGATTTGGTAGTTTTGTTTGTTCACAAAATTAGATTCAAAGATTAGAAATACCAATACAGTTACAAGATTTTTATTTTTACAAGATTTTGCGTTACAGTATCATTTTTTCATAAAAGTTACTTGATTTAAAAAAATTATATTTTTTCTTTAATAATTAAATTTAATAAACGATTTTCTAACCAGGATAGCAATAGTAATTAGAATAAAAGAAACTAACGAGCTAGTTTATTTATTTTTCAATGAAAATTAAGATATTGAAAATGCATCTATTTTTTCATATAATTTTTTCTAACGTAAATCTAATGCATTAATTAATTTAACTAATGTAATTGATGTGCAAATTTTTAAATGCGAAAAATTTCAAGATAAATCTTCAGAAAAATGCTTTTTCTAAGAAAAAGTAATTATTTAAAACAAGTAAGAAAATTAATTATTATAGTGTATTATAGTTCAACGGCTTATTATTTTGAGGTCATAAAATTCTTGCTTTTACGATTGCATGCTTTAATTAAGTAAAAAAGCTGAAACTGAAATGTGAGAAAAAAACTGCTTTGCTTTTTTATTATTATTTTTAAAAAATTTAAATTATGTAACCAAAATTTTTCATATCAACACTTTCTTTCTATTCATATTCAACAGATGGCGCAACCTGATATCAAAATTGCTAGGCAAACTCAAACCTTCAAAGCCTAGAGACTCATCACAAATCAATATAATTTTCGTTAATAGAGATAAAAAGAAACCTCAAAAATTTAAAGCAACTCATTCTTTTATAACATCTTTTTATAATGAACATTTCGTTTACCAAGTGAGTTACAAACAGATCTCTGTGAAAAAAATCCAGCAATGTTCAATTCAAAACAGCCGCCATCTTTGTTTGGACTGAGCATTCGCGGTCGAACAACCTCTGTCCCATATCAAGATTGAGTAACTCAACTTTTGTTTCGGTTTCTTCTCAGAATTCGGCAGGTTGAGTTGACGGTGAATTAGAATTTACATTCAACGGAGAGTTAAGCGCTGAACTCGCGGTTCAGGTTGATGGAGACTTACCCGGTTAATCATAATCTGTAGTTTGAACGCTTTTGCTACTTTAGTTTTGACAGGGTTATCCAAAAGATCTTCGCTTTTTTTAATTTGTTGACGGTCCCCTAAGAGATATCGGGGGGAAATCTTAGCCAAAATATATAACCTGTACTATTTTGTTTACACACCTGGAATTTCAGAATAATTCCTTATCTAGAAAGATATTCAATAAACGTCAAAAATCGCCGAGTGTCAAGATTTTTTTTCTTGTGACTGTAAATTTGTAATAAAAGATAAATCCCGCCCCCCCCCCCCCATTTAATTGATGAATAAAAACGAAATAAAACCAGACTTCACCGGGTTTTATAACAGACGATGTTCTTGAATTAGAACGCATTTTAATTTCAAATTTTTTTTACATTTATGAGAAAATTGCAACTAAAAGATTGAGTAATCTGTTTTTTTCCCCCACTTTTAATAGAAATCGAGTATTTTTGTTGCCATAATTACAAAACGGTATTGAAAACTACAAAAAAAAAAAAAAAAAAAAAAAAAAATGGTCCCAAAAATAAACCAAGATACAGTTTTTAAACAAATTGTATTTAAAAATACTTTTTTTTTCCCTATACGATGGTGAAAAAAAATTAAAATGTAGGATATATAGAAGTTTAAAAATTTGCAGTAGCAAAAATTGCAAAACCGAAATTGCATTGCAAATTTCAAAGTGTTGCCATTCGCAAAATTTGCATTACGCACAGATACATTTGATCTTTATAATATAGATATGATCGTAATAAAATTCGTATTTATACATTTTTGTATAAGAGTGCAACAGCTATTGCACGAAGATCTAAATATTTTTTCAACTAGTTCTAGTACGAACACATTGCATTTGCTACGTTTGAAGAAGTACAATTTCCAACACTGAAAAAAATGAAATATTCAAAAATGAGTACATCGATGTACTCATACTTGAGTAGGTTTGGATCAAAAATGATCACATTGCTTTCTCAATTTTGAAACATCACATGTTGCTAAATCCAAACTAACGATAATTTTGTACGCTGTAACGGTTTATTTCATTTATGGTGGTTAGATGCTTATTAATGTAAATATTAAATTATACACAGCATTTTGAAAATTTTTAAAATGCTTGAAAATAGTACTCTTGTCGTAAAAATATTCGATTTAGGTATTTTGCTAATAATTTTTGCTATTTTTCTTTATAAACAATCAATTAAACTTTTATTAAATATATGTAGGACAGTTGCACCATCAAATTTAACTAATAATAACACATTGCTCAGTGGTGCACAAAACAGGAATTTTAATATACATTAGTACATATTAAAATAAAATAAAACTTTCAACGTTTCGCGTCGTCTTCTGCGGGCGTCTTCAGGAAAATATGAAATGGAAGGACTACGTTTGCATCTTGTTCGAGAGATAATATTTCTACTAAATTAAAAACTAAATGAATTAAAATTTAAAAAAATGTTGCCATTTACACGTGAGCAAAAATTAAAATATTGCAAGGAAATAAAAATTTTAAGGTTTTATGATGTTATGCCATATTTTTGGTATATCGAGAGATAATATTTCTACTAAATTAAAAACTAAATGAATTAAAATTTTAAAAAATGCTGCCATTTACACGTGAGTAAAAATTAAAATATTAAATGGCAACATTTTTTAAAATTTTAAGTCATTTAGATTTTAATTTAGTAGAAATATTATCTCTCAAACAAGATGCAAACGTAGTCCTTCCATTTCATGTTTTCCTGAAGACGCCCGCAGAAGACGGCGCGAAACGTTGAAAGTTTTATTTTATTTTAATATGTACATTAAAATTTCCTGTTTTGTGCACCACTGAGCAATGTGTTATTATTAGTTAAACTTTTATTGTTGATAATTTTGAGCAAGAAATAAATACTAGGATATTTTTACTTAAATTTGTAAGTTAAGGGGGAAGTTCATAGCTATTTACATCTGAACACAACCATGGAATGAAAATTGAGTACATGTGTTTCTCAGTCTTGAGTACATTTGGATCGGAGCCATTTTGAGTATGTGAAGTACTTAAAATTGAGTACTTTTTACTCGATTTTGAGAAATCTTTTTTTTTTTTTTTTTTTTTTCAGTGAACGTGTTTACAATTTATATTGAAATTTGTATGAAAATAGTTATTTTCCTTTTGGATCTACTTTTCAAAAGTTTTGCATACTATGTCACAAATCATATATTAAATATTAAACTACTTGCTTAATATTAAAACCCAAAATCACAAATGCTTATAAAATCAATAAATGTTACTTCATTATTTCAGGATTAAAATAAGGAAAATTTTCCCCTTTAATTATTTCTAAACAATTTTATGGATAACAAAAGATTACAACATTTACATTACAAATTAGTTTTAGATATGGTAATTAGTTCATAAAATTTTAAAAAATCAAAAGTCCCACTTACATAAAGTTATATTAACTAAATTACATCAAAATTATAGATTTTTTTAAAAAATCTTACTTTTATTTAAAGCTTTAGTCTTCGCCATAATTAAAATTTCTTTACATGAAAAATGCCTTCTGTTTTTTCTTAATTTTGTGTAGAGTTATTATATCCATTTTTATTGTTTTTCGAAGCGTTAAGTGAATAATAATCTCGAGCAATTTAAGCATAATAATTACTAATCATAAATTGATAATTAATAATTACTAATTCTCGAGCATAATAATTACTAATTTTAAATTTTTTTTTATTACGTGATTTTTTTTTCAACGCACTGTAAATGTGCCATAATATAATAATTGATTTATGTACAAATTTTAATAATAATTAAATAATTTTGATAATAATGGATAATAATGGAAGGAACTTTTTTTTTTGCGGAGAACTGCTATCTTATAAATAATTTTAAAGTTTTATAAGTGTTTAGATGTTTTTTTTCCTTTCTTTACTTCTTTTTTTTTTAATCTTTTTTTATTATTAATCCTTCAATTGGTCAACATGTAATTAGTGAAATACAGATTGGCTTTTAAGAAAAGTAATAGCAAAACAATGAACCTATTTTAGTAATAAATCTATTTAGTATATATATATATATATATATATATACATATATATATATACATATATATAATATTTTGTAACTTTATCAACTTATACAAAACTAGATGACTGATGCAGAGAGAGTTTTGTTTAATATTTCTTCCTAAATACTTTATCTTGAATTGGTAAATCAAAATAGTTAGTTTAAAATCCTTAAACATTTTCATAAAGAACATAGATGGGGGCACAATTAAATTTAAGATTACGACAATTTGAGGAATTTATTTAATCGAATTAAAAATATTCAAGAAATGTTTGTATATCTGAAAAGCATACTTAATAACATGACTTAATTTTAACTAAAAAAAATTTTTTTTTAAATATCTTACAAAGAAATTCTTTATGTAAATAAATCCATTAGACAATGAAATGTAATAATTTTAAAATTTCGCTTCCCAAAAACATTTTGCCACACCAGCGCCGAGAGATTTAGTTCTCGAAGCTGGTAGGCGGCAGCTGCTGGGTTCGAACCCAATCACGGCGGGCGGCCTTATCGTTCGGAGTTTTCCATGATTTTCTTCGAACTTTGGTTTGGTTTATTTTTGTTGTCTGATTATCTGCGCTAGGGATATAGGACCAGGGGGGGAGTGCCCTTCGTGGGGGTCTTTCTAAGGGAACCTAACCCGTATTTACGCAAGATTCGAAGAAAACCACGAAAACTCCGAACGGATGGCCGACAGCCGCGATTGGGTTCGAAACCAGCACCTGCCTTCTACCAGTTTGAGGTTCTTCGAACTTTGGATTATCTTGCTTAAATACGGATTAGGCTCCGTTAGAAAGACCCCTACAGAGCCCCCCTCCCATCTTAGAGCCCATATCCTATGTGTTCACAATTGGCTACCATAAACACAAACAACCAACCAAAATTGTTTTGAATTGAAACAATAATTGGTAAAATATTTTACAACGATTTTTGACAAAAGAAAAAAACTGAATGAAATCTATTACGGCAATAATATCAAATTCCATCACCGAGTTTCGAACCGAGGACCTTCTGATTAGCAGGCAAATGTGCTACGATGAAGCTATGATGCTTGCACGAAATAAATGGATTTAAAATTTTATCTTAAAATTTAAATCAGAACTTTTTTTGGGGGCTTGTGACGGAGATATTCAGCTATAAATATTCAAAATTGAAATTTTCTAACTTATACAGCTCAGCGGGGTCCAAAATTACCAAGAAGTTGATAACGTTATATTTGCACATCCCCATGCAGCAGGCTCACAGTAAGGTGTTATACAGCATTATTGGATCGTTTGAACAATGGAACCGAGAAGAAATGGCTACATACGTTGAATGGAAAGAAACTGATTTATCAAGAAAGCGCATCGGTTCACGCATCCATGAAACAAATAATAAAATTTAATAAAATGGAGCAATAATTGTTAAACCATTCTCTGTATTCTCCAGATCTATCCCCTATCGACTATTATTTGTTTCCTAACTTTGAAAGATGGATACAAGCACAAGAGAATGAAGATGTTAAATTAAAAACTAAAGCATATTTCGAAGCTGTATGTATGCAAGCTTTACAGGGCTGTTGAAATAAGTGTATCACCCTTGAAAAAAAGTGTTTTGGAGAATAAAATCCATTTTTGTCAAAATAAATAAATAATCTTTGCTAGTCCCGGGACGTTTCACTCACTGTAAATTAAGATACAATTAAAAAAAAACAATATCGATACTTATTCAAGGATAATTTAAAACTTGTCTTCAGAAAACCTAATAAATTTAATTTCAAATGCTTAAACATGAACAAAAAAGGGATAAATTTTGCATTTCAAATACGTATTCATCTATTAAAAATTACTTTACAGTTTTACAACCTTATAAACTGTAACGTATTGTCATAAACATCTTTTAAAGTTTCATCAGTTGCATTTACAGATAATGTGTTTCAGTTCGGTCATAGATGACGGTATAAAGTCCGACGCAGAAGGGATGAAGGTAATACTAAATTGATGCTATCAGATGCGGAGTAGAAGAAAAGTTTTTTTCAAAAGGGAAAATTTAAAAATATCTTTGAAAAATTTCCATTAAAGCTCCATTCCGAGATATCTTCTATAAGGATATCTATATATCTATATAGGATCTATATCTATTTCGTCATTTGTAGAAAATATATGTGTAATTCATATTCATATGGACTTATTTTTAATGAAAAATGTTTATAATTTTTTTTATTTTATAGTCAAATTTAAAAATGCCATTAACGGAAACATTTTGGGAAAATATTATATTATATAAATATTTATCAGGCTACAAAATTAGATTTTCTTTTTGTAACAGTACAGAAAAATACTTTTAAATAATTTTCGGTTACAATTGAGAAAAATCATTTAGAATTTTTAAATATGCATATGATATTTTTCTATGCATCAACATTAAATGTTTCTATTAAAATGGTTTTATAAAAAAATTTCAGCGTTAGGAAACATCATAAATTTAATATTTCAGATAAATATCAAATATTCCACATTAGTAAGCAACAAAATATGAATCAAATTTGAAATATTTAAATTGCTTTTGATTTAGTGCATTTTTAGAGATTAATGGTTCATTTACAGGGAACTCAAAAGAATTCGATTAAATTACGGTATATGGAGAAAAGTTGTTTGGAGAGTATTTTAATCACATTACACTATTTGAAATGCATCGGAACTGATATAAATCACTGATTTTCACTACGATCACGTTAAAATGGAGCGTTCATAACATTTTTCTTAACTTGTAGGGACACATAAAATAATTCTGTTACAGTACAGTCTTTGCTTAATAATTGCTGGAGAGCATGTTTTAAAATTCGGTTTGCGCTTTTAAATTTAATGTAGTTTTTTTGCATATTAATCTTTATATATAAATTTTATACATCATATACATGGCTGCACAAAAGTATTCGCATACAATTTTCCCTATTAGACGAAATTGTTAAAGGGGAATTTTCAACTAAAACATGTGTATCTCTTAAATGAACTAAATTTTGGAATGCATTTTGTTAATAGATTGAAATCTCTATATCATATACAGGACTGCTAAAAATTTCGAATAATTTTCCGATTGTAGATTGGAACAGGTGAAATTCAGTTTTGAAATGCGTTATACATTTCCGTATGGTGAAATAAGACGTGATATTTAAATTTTTTAAACGGTGTAATTTTGTTACGTTATTCTGAATGTGTTAGAAATGTGCTTCATAATCTATGCTTGACGCATGATTTTTTTCCTTCTTGTTTTAAACTGCATTTATTTCACCATTTATAGCCTTATAAATATTATAATGCAACTATTTCTATCTTTTTACTTAAATTTCTATGACCTTGCAACAGCAGATAATGTGTTTCAACTCGATTTAAAAGTGACATAAGACTGATGTCATCACAATGGATATAACATTAGCTGATTTTATCCAATGAAAGAGAGTAACTTTTTTAAAAGTATTTTCTAAAAATAGAATAACATTATAAAACGCTATTCCTTTAAAAATTCACTGCAAGACGGGATCATATAATGATGGTTATATTTATGATAGGAAAAAAATAATAATAAATTATTCATACGTCTTATCTTTGCTTAAGCTATTTTTGTCGAGAAGAATATATATTACGTAAGTGAGCATCATATGAATAAGCTAATGTGTATTATACACATGTAAGCCTTTTTAGAAATGTATTTCTAATTTTTAATAGTAATTGAATTTAACATTGGTTGAGCTGTTTTATGCAAAAAACCCCAGACTTATCGGATAGAAAAAAGAGTGAGTAAGTATGGTTGTAGATCACACAGAGGATTTTGGGTAATATCTTTTTTAAAACACTTTATCTTCAAATAAATCAATCAAAATTGTTACTTTATAATTATTAAATACTTATATAAATGGCATCACCATTACATTTAACTGAAAAATAATTAGAAAATTTTTTTGAAATAAAAATAAAAATATTCAAGAAAACTTTTTTAAAAAATTTAAAAAAAAACTATGAATTGAGCAATTTTAAAAATTTAATGCAGGTATAAATATAATATAAAAAATTTTAAAGCAAAAAATTGTTAAAACTACATTAAATATTAGATAAATAGCTAATATTTAATAACTCTATCCCTGAAAATCCGTAACTGTACAAGACTGTTGTGATCGATAAAAATATTTTTCTTCTCTAAGTTCAGCATTATTCAGGCATTTCTCAATATATCTCTCTGATTTATCTGAAGATATGCGTCTTTGCATTAATTCTTATCAGATCCTGTCCATGTACATCTTTTTTTTTTCTTCTTTTCATAAATCTCGACTTATCTCAAGATATGTATATTTAATATTGTTATTCTTATCTGATTCTTTGTAGTAAAAAAAGACAAATCTTTAGAGTTATTAATTAGTTGCTCGATAAGAAAATATTTTGCATTTAATTTATTTCTTTTATCAAAGACTAACGACATAAATTTTTTCATTTAATCTTTGTATCGGAAATAGTCCACCGAACTGGCAAAAGAAAATATGATACTCACTATAACAACTTTTATTATTAATGGGATTTTTGTAGAAAATTTTCAAGGGATTTGAAAGTATGCGAAATCATGAAATTTCAATTTAAACTATAGGAAAATTTCACTAAATGATTATTCATAACTATTAATGCTTTTATGTATTCAGTTTTTGCTACCGGAAATTTCATTGAATTTTAATTATGTTTTCAACAAAGAATTTTATGTATATATATATATATATATATATATATATATATATATAATCCTATATTATTACTTTCTGCCGTTTTACAAGAAAAAAGTATTGAATTTGTGAAAGTTTTCGAATTCCAATTTTCAACGGATTTATACTTCTTGAAAATGATTTGTCTGTGTTTTAAAAAATGCCTGATGCGTAAGACCAAATCACTGTATATCTGTGACACAATTTTAGTATGCACTCTATCTCCAGAATTAACACACGGGATTTAATCAAACTTCAGTTCCAGTTAAACATTTGCATAAATTGCTGTTGATTATGTTTTGGTGCAAATTGTTGCATAATTACAGCTGCTATGCCATATTTTTCCCGATTTCTGAGATCGCCATGCCTAAATAACTAATGCTCGGAATTTCACTAAACTGCATATCTTGTTATAATTCGAGATAAATAGATCATTATTAGTTTAGATGCATATTGTCCAACAGATGTCGTTGCTAAGTTCGACTTTCCACGAATTCCGCGATAACTGTATCTCAGGAATGAACAGAGTGTCGTTTAATTTTGGTTGCAGACAATTTCATTTACTTAGAAAATAGCAGGTAATTTCCACGATGACCACAGCACAATAATTTTTTATTACTGCCATCTATCTTTAAGAAAATAAAACATTGGATTCCTTATTAAATTCGATTTCTGCTTTTCAACATGTTTATGCGTTTTATGAAGTCCTGAAAATGATTTGACGATTTTTATAAAATGTGCATCTGTGAAGCCTGTCTGCACTGCAAAAAACAATTTTTGATTTTACAGTATAATACTGGCGGCTGGGGCGCGACAAAATTTAATCTCTCAAAATAGATCAAATTCAAACATACCAAAATGGTATCAATTCTGAAGTGATTTTTCCGGAACTTACCTGGAAAGAAAAAGAAATTTATATTAGCATTATTTTAAAATGGATGCCAATTATAAAAACATTTCAAAATAATATTGGATCATCATTTACATGCAAAAATATTTTTTGCATTTTTAAACCAATAAATGCTTTTTTTTTCTTAACAATCGTTAAGAACACAATATATCAGTAAAAGCACGTTGATTGTATCTTTTCTTTATATATATTTGATGAATAATTACAGACATAAAAAGAAGAAAGCATATGATATTTTTCAAAAATATTGTTTTATTTTATGGAGCAGCGGAGTTTAGCCTGCTTCGGTGGTAAGTTTTCCCAAGTGAATTTCAAATAAAACTGACCTGTGGCTGGGGTCCCAGCTACCTTCGGCAGTGTAAACCCGTGCGTACTACGCATGCTTTGATCTAGAACAAACATCGTTGTTTGAATATATCGAACATTCTCTATATATCGTCATTCGCATTGCTATAACGAATGATATTTCCTTGCAATTAAAATTTTCTTTTATACATGACTATTATAACTGCTCCCCCTTCCCGAAAAAAAAATAGATGTAAATAGTTATGTATGAAAAAAAGAAAAATTGCGTAATAAAATTTGTATTTACATATTAAAAATAAAAAATAGAAAATTTATGCATAATGAATTCATAAACATGTGTTAAAAGCTATTAATGGATGGAATCTTCTTATTTAAAAATGGCCAAATGATAACACTGGCAAGCAGTTTAAAAATATATTTACACGAGACATTTCTTTGATATTTCAAGATGATCTTTTAAACTAGTATTGAGAATTCTAAGACAGCACAAATAACAGTATTTCCTTTCAAATGATAAAAAATTTGCACGTGAATATTAAAAAGAAAAAGAAAACTTTGGTGAAAATACGTCAGATTTAAAACTAAACGTTTAAAATGTCTAATTTTAAATAATTTTCTTACAGTGCTGTTAAAAAATATACGTGTTGGCAAAGACTCTGTTGACTTAGTTCATTTTATATTAGCTGATTTTAAAAATTCTAACTAATAATATTAATTAAACTCGAAAACGTCTATTAACAACAGCTGATATAATTATAAAATCCCTCAGTGAAAAAGAAATGAATGGAAGGCTCTGACAGGAATATCGCACCGGTTTCTAAATTATAATTCAACTTTCCTTACTTTTTTTAAGCTGTCAAATTAGCGGGTTTTTAGAAGCTGAACGAGAGTTTGCAAACGTAGCTCATAAAAAGCAAAACCCTTTAGTTTTTTTATTATTATTATTAATAATTTATTTATTTTTATTTATTTATTATTAAATTTAACGTAGGGATTAGTTCAATACCACTCAAACATCTCCATCGGTTAGTGCAGATGGAAAATGTCTTCCTTTTGAATTACGCACTAAGTGTTTACTGTATGTATTCTCTTCTTTCTGCTAACCTTTTAATTGCTTTGTCTCATCACAAAAAAAATAAAGAAATAAACTCAGTATCAGTTTTTTTTTTTCTTTAAGAACATTTTTAAGCAAATGTATTATTTTCGTGTCTTTCAGCAATTTTAAATTTACCCAAAACTTAACACGTTCAAAAAGCTAAGTCTTGTTTGTAAATATTCACCGATCTTGAACGTAATTACATACGAAGTTACGAGCAACCATTTACGGAAATCTCACCGGAGTTTTAACGACGTGATTTGCATTCCAGTGAGAAGAAAAGATCTATAAAGATGACAAACCAATAACAACAACCCTTGTTTAAGGATCAGCACGTAAAATTCCATCAGCGAAACCAGTGTCAAAATAAAGCTGTTGAAAAGAGACAAGGCGAATAAAACATCTATTTCTGATACTTATAATAAAAAGTTTAAATTAAATGCTTAATATCATAGATAATAACATTTTATTTTTCAGAAATTCAATAAAATTACCTTTAAAGAAATTAAATAAAAATTATCATTGAAAATTTTGCGCTAAATTATCCGCGTTCGCTTTCATAAATATCATCATGATAACACTAAAATAATTAGGAGGATAACTTTTTTTTTAAATAAAAAATATTTCAAAGAAGTAGATTAATTTTGTGATAAGGTGTATGCATTTTTTAACAAACTAGAATAAATCGTAACAAAAACGTGAGAATATTGTTGATTAAGTAATTAAGAAGTAATTAAATAAAAATTATCACTGCAAATTTTGCGTCAGATTATTTACATTTGCTTTCATAAACATCATCATGATAAGGCTGAAATAAAAAAGGACGATTATTTTTTTTAAATGAAATTTTTTTCAAAAAAGCGGATGAACTTTGGCGATAAGGTATATGCATCCTTTAACAAACTAGAATAAATCGTAACAAAAACGTGACAATATCATATATATTAAAATTATTGATTAATTTATTACAAGTCCAAAAGAAAGCAAATAACATTTGTTTCATATTTCATTCTAATCAAAATAAAAAATAACGTAACATTTCTATATTTAAAAAGATACAGAGTGAAAAGTTATCCTGGCAACAAAACTTTCCTTTTTATTTAAAGCTAAAATGTCGATCGAAATTGAAAAACTTTTTGACACATAATTTTTGTCGACTTTAAATGTTCTGTCACGTTTTCGTTGTTTCAAAATATAGCATTTATTACAATGAGCATTAGCACAGAGAAATTGTTCTTTTTTTAATTTTTCTGATTTCTGCAGTTGTTGTTTGATAGGCGATATAAAAGAAATAATAACAAAAATCATAAGGGTATTAAACACATTTATGAATACTTTCAACAGAATATTTGCAACGTTTAAATTAAGATTTTAAAAACTTAAGTTTCATTTTACAGTTGTGTAAGTTTTTAGAAGACTTTTTACGCAGATGATAAAAAGACATTAATAAAATGAAAATGAGCATACATTTTCTCAAATTTCGAAATGTTAAGTTTTTACACTTGGAAATAGCTAAACTAACTCATAAATTTATTGCTAATATCATAGCTAATTACATTATATTTTTTTAGAAATTCAATGAGATATCCTTAATAGTAATTAAATAAAAATGTTCACTGTAAATTATGCATTAGATTATCCGCACTTGCTCACATAAATATCACATAATAAAACAAAAATTAATTAAAAAGATTTTTTATTTATTTATTTATTTATTTTTAGTATAACGTAGATTTAAAAAAAAAGATGAACTTTGTGATTAGATGTAAGCATCTTTTAGCAAACTAGATTGAACCGTTATAAAAATGTGTGAATATTTTTTATTAATTTATTAAATTATTAAGATTTAATCATCAACTAATCAAATAATAATTTAATCATCAAATTTATAAAAAAAATTAATTTAGACGATTTTATATTTATTTACATATTTTTTTATTTATTTAGTATAACTTACATTTTTAAAAAGTTGATGAACTTTGTGATAAGGTGTACGTATCTTTAGGAATACTTTGAAATCATAAGGCGATTATTAAATACATTTATGAATACTTCCAAGAGAATTTTTGTAAATTAACATTTCTAAAAGTTAAATTTCCTTTTACAGTATTCTAAGTTATTATAAAACGTAAAACAAACACTTGTTATGCAGATGGTAAAAAGGCGTTAAAATTAAAATGGGTAACAACTTTCTAAAATTTTAAAATGCTAAGTTTTTGTACTTGGAAATAGATGAATTAGCTCACGAATTTATAGTTAATAGCTTTTTATTTTTCAGAAATTCAATGAAATAACCTTAAACTTAATTAATTAAAAATTATAACTGCAAATTATCTGTTAGATTATCCGCACTTTCTCTCATAAATAGTATCATGATAAGATAAAAATAAATTAGGATGATTTTTTTTTTCTTATTTTTTTTAAGTATAATGTATGTTTCAAAAAATTTATACAAAAGTTTTTACAGTTGTTGCTTTGTAACTGACATTAAAATAACAATAATAACCATAAGGGTTTTATTAAATGCGTTTTTAAATATATTTTCAGCAGAATTTTTTCTAACATTTAAATTAACATTTGAAAAATTAAGTTGTTATAAAACATAAAATTATTTTTATTTACATTCATGTAACGTTTTTTAAATATCATTTACGCAGAAGGTAAAAAGTCAATAAAATGAAAGTGGACAAATACTTTCCCAAAATTTTAAATGTAAAATGTTATTCTTTTAAATAGAAAAATTAGCTCATAGTTTTATAGATAATAGCATTATTATAACTAATATTATAACTAGAAATATTTATTGTCCATAAATTCAATGAAGTAACCTTAAATGTAATTCAATTAAAACTATTCCTGAAAATTATGCATAAGATTATCCGAACTTGCTCTGATAATTATCCCCATGATAAGACTAAAATGAATTCGAACAATATATAACTTTTAATTCAACGTATGTTTCAAAAGAGTTGATGGACTTAGTGATAAAGTGTATATTTTTTAACGAAATGAATAAATCATAACAAAAACATGGCGTTTCATAATCTGTGACTGGTGCATAATTTTTCGTTGATATTTTAATTAACATATACTTCAAAACCTTTGATGGACTTTATGTTAAAATGTATGCCCAATAGAATAAAATGAATCGTAACAAAAACGTGAGGATATTCTTGATCACTTTATTAGAAATACAAAATGCATTAAGTAAAACTTATTTTATGTTTAGTCATTATCAGAAAACATTTTAAATTTCGATCTTTAAAAAATATAAAGTGAAATGTCATGTAGGCAAGAAATCTTTCCGCGTAATTAGCATAAAATTATTTACAAACGAAATTGGAACATCTTTTGAAAAAAAAAAATGTTTTCTCGAGTTCAGAAGTGTTTCATGTTTTCTCACGTTTTCATGTTTTAAATAACATTTATACAACAACCATTGAAACACAATAGTTTTAATAATTGTTGTTAATTAAAAGTAATTACTGTTTTAAACACTTTCAAACAAAGTTTAAAAGTATTTTTGAATTCGGTGTTTATGTCACTCCAAGCTCTGACTTCAATAGTTTGAAATTTATTCCTTATTGAAAATTACATTATAAGTAAGAGATTTAAGTTATTTTGACAGATATAAATGTTTTTATAAAAGTTTTTATGCATCGTTAATAATATTTTTTGTTTATTTGTGAGTGTTTTTACTTTAATTAGCTTGGTGATCAATTAAATAATCCTTAATTGTTTGCAACAAACTAAAAATAAAATTCTACAAAGACGTTAAAATACTGTAAATCATTTTATCAAAAATTCAAAACACACCAAACGAAATTTCTTCCGTATTTCATTTTAATAAACATCAAAAGTGTTCAAAAGTAGTTCGTTACAAAGACGGGAAATGAAATGTTATCTTGTCAACTAAACATTCCAAGTAATTAAACGCTACAATCACGGACGACGCTCAAAACATTTTATGACAGAAAACTTTCACGGAGTTTTGAAGTGATGGTGATTTAATGTAACATATACTTCAAAACATTTGATGGACTTTGTGATAGAATGTAATGCTTTAACAAAATAGAATGAATCATAACAAAAACGTGAGAATATTGTAGATTACTTTATTATAAATCCAAAATACCTGGAATAAATTGTAGAATAAATTATATGAAATTTTCATATTTCAAATTAATATAAAACTAACTTACTGAAAATGAAATTGAAACATCTTTTGAAAAAAAGTGTTTTTTCGAGGTCAGAAGTGATGTCACGTTTTCATGTTTTAAACAACATTTATACAATAAGCATTGAAACACTACACTAGTCAACAGTGGTCATGCCACACGAACTCTGGTAGGTAATCGTATTTTGACTATCTACCCTCATTACGAAAATGCACTGATTTCGTTTCAATCACCCTCAGTTTCCTTGTGATAAGTCAAGTTCATTATTGGCTTTATGGCGATAAATGCATGTGAACTTTCGTAAAAAATAGTGATAATTACATTCGTCTTCTTTATTAATTTAAAATGCGTTGGTTTAAGTGAAGTACTGTACTTGTGCGAATATATCACGAAAGTGTATTAACGATCCTAACTCTTTTTGTTATGTTTGTGGTGAACTGACTTTCAAAACACACAGACGTAATTTTACAGATCTAATATTGCAGTGTTATCGCGAGTATTTTTCTTTTTCGGTTGCTCATCAAGACAAAGCTTGGGCTACACGCATTTGTTGTATAACATTGTAAAAAACTTAATAGATTGGAAGAAAGGATTACGTCATATGCCGTTTGCTATTCCCATGATATGGACTGAGCCTAGAGATCATGTTTCGGATTTCTATTTCTGTGTTACTACAATAAAAGGCATAAACCCAAAAGCAGAACACACAATTCAATACCCGAATTTTTCTCCAGCAATAAGACCTGCCCCACATGACTTCAGTTGCCAATATCAGTACCATCTACATCGTTTTAATATCGATGATCCACAACCCTCCACTTCAAGCCAATTTAATGCTGATGACGATGATGATTCTGATTCTGACTTTGAAGAAGTTGAAGATAAGCCTTATTTGTTAACTCAATTTGGATTCTTTCCTGGAGAATTTAGGGGCTGTAAGTAATGAGCATGGAGATAGGTTCCATCAGGACATTTCAACCATGGAAAAGCGTTATCGAGGTAAATGGAGTCCAAGGATGTTGGCCGACTACTGCTGGGCAATTAAGAGACCTACCAAAAACTAAATATGCCAAAAAATCGTAGAAAGTTTTATATATGTATATACATATGTAACGAGAAGACGACGACGACGTCGAGATTCCACAACACTGTACAAGCTCCCGTGCATCACCAGGGTTGCTACAGCACATTTATTAATATCTAATAATCAGCAGCAAGGTTCTGTTTCCCCTCGTGGGCATTAAGAGCCCACAATAGTCACAGAAAAAGTACGCAAAAAGACCCGGATGACCATGTAAAGTCTATAGGAGCGTTCTTTTCTAATATCTCGCTCAAATTTTAATATTTTTGCATGATTTTTTTGCACAAGATAGCTGAGGGCAATCCACAACCGGGCTAGTTTTTACTTTTTCAATTTTTGTTTCAGATTTTCTTTAAAAAATTACTTTAACTTTCGAAACCGGTTTAAACCGGTTCTGAAACTGAAACTATCGGTTATATAAAAAATATATAACCAAAATCGAAAAAGTAAAAACTAGCCCGGTTGTGGATTGCCCTCAGCTATCTTGTGCAAAAAAATCATGCAAAAATATTAAAATTGGAGCGAGATATTCGAAAAGAACGCTCCCATAGACTTTACATGGTCATCCGGGTCTTTTTGAGTAATTTTTCTGTGACTATTGTGGGCTCTTAAGTTCCTATACCGAAAGGTTGCCTGTCCACGAGTGGGTGATTTCAAAGCCTTTCAAAGCAGCAAGGTTCTGTAGCCGTAGTGTAAATTTTCAAGCAACGAAGGAGTTTTATTGGGAATTTCCCTGTAAAAAATCAAGACACTAAGTCTTTGCAATTCATATTTATTATAAGTTATAAGGCAAACGAAGTCATTCCAGCATTAAGCTTTGCACATATCAAGTACTCCAAACTTCGTGAAATAATCGACATCATTAAATATTCCAATTTATCGGACAAACCAAACGAACGTCTTACTAGTTTTAAAGACAGATGCATTCTCACGCTCCTAAAAAGCCAAACGTTGTGTCACGCTCCTAAAAAGCCAAATGTTTGTCGTGGAACATTTTCACGATAAACTAGCTTCCTCCTACTCCGCGCCAATCAATTTAAAAATCCAATTAGGATTAACTCCAGTCTAAACATCAAAAGATGATCAGCTCTGATTGGTCTAAGGAGGCGCGTCCTCGGCAGGATCTATATTTTTCCTCGCAAATAACAAGCCCTTTAACAACGCACATTAACACCGGTCACGCGATGTTAAATAAAAAATAAAATTAAAATCCCGGGAATATTCCAGAAAGTAAAAAGGTTACGAAATACTTCTCGCCTTTTTGAGAAGCAAGCAATAATTTATTAATAAATAAAATAAGAAAAAGAATATTAGCTGTTACAAGTTAATACATTACGAAACTAAGATTGAACTATGTTCCACAAATTTTAGGATTGAAGTTAAGAGAGAACAAAATGGCGCAAATTTTTTTATTCTATTACACACACACACACACACACATATATATATAAATATATATATATATAATCAATGATAGCTAAATAAATAAAATTCATAGGTGATAAAAAAAAATTGATTTGCTTATTTTTATGCACAACACCCTATATTATAAAAAACACACAAAAAAAGTTCTTGTGGCATGAAGAAGTTTAAATTTTGTTAACCAGTGCTATTGTCTTAATTATTGTTGTTAATCAAACTAATTACTATTTTGAACACTTTCCAACAAAGTTGAAAAGTGTTTTTAAATTATGTGTCTCTATCTCTCGTAATTGTTTGACATTTATTCCTTGTTGAACGTTACATTATACGTAGCACACTTAAATATTTTTGACGAATGTAATTTTTTATATACATAAATATTTTTATGCGTCTTTAATAATATGTTTTGTTTATTTGTGCAGGGTCTTACTTTATTAGGGTTTATTAGGGTCTTTACTTTTTTTAGTTTCGCGATAAATTAAATTATGTTCAATTGTTTACAACAAACTAAAAATAAAATTCTACAAAAACGTGAAAGTACTTTAAATCACCTTATCAAAATTCCAAAACACATCAAACGAAACTTCTTCCGTATTTCATCCTAATAAACATCAAAAGTGTTCAAAAGTAGTTCGTTACAAAGAAGCGAAATGAAATGTTATCTTGTCAACTAAACATTCCAAGTAATTAAACGCTACAATCACGGACGTCGTTCGAAACATTTTATGACAGAAAACTTTCACAGAGTTTTGGAATGATGTCACGTTTTTATGATGAGGATGAGGGAATAACAAATATACAACGCAAATTAAATATGTTGCAGAAATTTTGCGTCATAATTTGGAGCAGAAGTTGTTAATGTCAAATGAGTAAAATTTTCATGTAGCGATTATACAGATCTGTAAACTGATAGCCTCCAAAAATAAAAGTTCTGTAATATAGAAGTATGTAAATATAATTATTAGTTCTGAATGTGATATATATGATATTTATTTGCATATTAATTATTTATAATCTTAATTTTATTTTTTATTACCGTTGTTATTATTACTATATTAAAAAAATGATTTTTTATTCATTATAAATGTTAATGTTAAATTTATCTTTGTTGTTTCTTTTTTCAAGAAATTTTTTTTATTATTGTCACCGACAGTACTTATTTTTACTATCTTCTATCTTTACAAAAAAGTACTGGATTAGGGAAAATTTTCGAATTCCAATTTTCACGGATTTACACGCTTTAGGGGTCAGAGAACCCGAAAAACACGTTTTTACAAAATGTCTGTGTGTGAATCTGTATGTCCTTCTGTATGTGACAGAAATTTTGTGGGTGCTCTATCTCAAGAACTAATGCACGGAATGTCACAAAACTTTAGATTCAGTTGATATAAACTAGAGCTGATTAGTTTTTGGTGTACATGGGACAACAGGTGGCTTTGCTATGCTGCCTTTTTCAAGATTTCCGCAATATATATCGCAAGTAATAATCAGCGGATTTTCATAAAACTTCATATTACATTATTCCAAGCTATAATATGCTGCTGATTAGTTTTTGGTGTAAATCGTCCAACAGATGGTACTACTATGAGATATTATTCATGATCTATCCCAGGAACCAATGTACGAATTTTCATCAAATTTCAGATTCTATTAGTCCTTGATATAATATGGTGCTTATCTTTTTTGTGTAAATTGCACAGCAGGTGGCGCTGCTATGCGGCATTATTCATGATTATTTTTTTTAACAATTTCAATAAAATTGAAAAATGCTTTTGAGTTCGGTGTTTCCATCTGTCCGCGCTCTTAGCTCCCGTAATTGTTTTATATTTTTTCCTTGTTGAACGTTACACTATATCTAACAAATTTAAATATTTTTTACAGAAATAATTTTTTGTATATATAAAAGTCATAAATTAAATTATGTTCAATTGCTTACCACAAACTAAAAAAAAAAATGCTGCAAAAACGTGGGAATACTGTAAATCACTTTATCAAAATTTCAAAACACATCAAACGAAACTTCTACTGTATTTCATCCTAATAAACATCAAAAGTGTTTAAAAGTAGTTCGTTACAAAGACGCGAAATGAAATGTTATCTTGTCAACTAAACATTCCAAGTAATTAAACGCTACAATCACGGACGACTTTCTAAACATTTTATGACAGAAAACTTTCACAGAGTTTGGTATGATGTCATGTTTTCATGTTGTGGAAATAACAAATGTAAAACATACAACACAAATTAAATATATTGCAGAAATTTTGCATCATAGTTTAGTACAAAAGTTGTTAACGTGAAACGAGCAAAATTATCATAAAACATTTAAATATATGTATGTATAATCTAATAGCTTCTCAAAGTAGAAGTTCTATAATACTGATAATTTGTATATAATGTGTATAGTATAATTATTAGTTTCAATTTTCCAAAATATTTTTTTTAATTTAATATTAATATTATGATATTAATCTTAAATTTAAATTTGTTTTGTTTTTCACGAATTTTTTTTTTATAATTATTATAATTAGCACGTATTTTTTTCTATTCCCCTGGATTCTGTTCAGGAAGAACATGGGTCCTTTATTCTTTTTCACATATTTTCGTCTTAAAACAGGTCCATTCACAAGTTGTTTTACCTTAAAACTGGACCTTAATAATAAATTTTCGCTTAATGGTTATTAAATATATGCAACAATAAAATATTTTCGTCCTTTTATTATAAATGCAGATTCACGGTCGTCAGTCGCATGTAGCGGCTAAATTTTTTGTTTTTGTGACTAACTTTTGGCCTCTAAGTAGCCAGGCTTCTAATAGCCCTATTTTCACAGTATAAATTTCGGATTATTATTTCTTTTTTTTATTATCGCAATCACGGGATTATGTGTCATCTATAAACCCACGATATTATCCGATTTTCTATTTTCTTATTGTCCAATTATTTTATTTAATTTTCGGAAAATTCGGAACAGAATCACAATTGTAATATAGTCTGTTAAAAGATTTTTTTTTTTTTTTTTTTTTTTTTGAAAGATATATAATTTTTTTTATTTTAAAAAAATGTTTGAATTGGATTTTGATTTTTATAGTTCAAAACAGTTATCACACATTCTCAATTTGTTTTAAATGTATACTGTTGTAGGACAAAATAAAAATAAGAAGTATTGTTTTACTAATATTGTTTTGCTAAATATTATCCACTACCACGATTGCTTAGCTCGTGCATATTTTTTTAACCTGTATCTTTCTGAACTTTATGTTCTAAGCTGTACATAATTTAAAATTTATATTACACTTAACTTATACTCAAATTAAAAGAATTTTGTGATTAAATGATTAATTTGGAATAATAATATGAATTTTAGTTTTAAGCATTAATGTCGTACGTAAAAAGAAGACAAAAAATGTCGTTTTATACTTTTTCAAAAAAGTGCTGTATACCAACACTCACATCTCTGAATTGCGTTATTATCATTAGAAACTCTAACAATGCCATATATTAACAACACATTGATCAACAAAAATCGGTAATTTCATTTTCTCTCACCTAACTTTATAAGGGATATAAATATAATAAATCATCGCATCCTTGATTTGTGTATTTAATTGCATGCAACAATAGAAAAAGTTTAGTGAAGGAGGTAATGCAAATTTAACATACTTTAATTGATAAAATGTTAAAATTATATATAAAAAAAGCATAATCGAAATATTGGTCCACAAATATAGATTCGGCGCGGATCATGGAGTTTTTCATAAAGAAATGAATAAAGTTAAATATTTCCCTACAAAGGGGTTAAAAAATATTCCTTGGAGAAGACTTCAATTTGTCGAGTAAAAATTTTGAGTAATTTGAAATAAAAATGGGAATTTTATTTTTCAGCAACTATGTCAACCTATGTGCCTATGTGCAACCCTATGTGCAACCTATGTAAACGGTAGACAGTAAATATCTTTTTTACTCTTTCATAAGAGTGCTGTATACCGGGTAATACTCGAATCTTTTAACTGCATTATTATCATTAGAAACTCTAACAATGTCATAGATTAACAAGACATCGCTCAACGAAAATCAGTAATTCCATCTTTCGTATTTATTACTCTGTCTTTTCTCTCTCCTAACTTTATCCTCATCAATCCTTTCAAAAATATGCATTAAAATATTTAATTGCTATAAAGGACGTCAAATACTATGACCTTCATATACATTTTCCATCTTTGTGTTTATTTGTATTTCGTTTTTCTGATGATGATTGAGTAAACTCAATCGGAACGTGTAAAAATTATTAAGATCTTTTAATGTTTTTATTAGTATTTGACGTCCTTTATAGCAATTAAATATTTTAATGCATATTTTTGAAATGTTTTAATGGACGTATAAGAAAACTTCTTTTTATAATTAATGTCTCATCAATCCTGTTTCACTTGTACGAGGCACTAAAGAACAACCTTTAAATGAATTTAAATGCTTCTAGAATTGTTCAGTTTACATCTAGCCTTTTTAAATAAATGAGTGGATATCATAAGCATTGATATATAGGCTGATACATCTTTGGAGATCTTTTATAGTCATTTTAAACAGGTTTTTGTTGTCCCTCGTGAAATTTGTTTCGGAACTGAGGAGGTTAAAAGGGAAAAAAATATAATAAACCCACGACATCCTTGATTTGTGTATTGAATTACATGCAAGAAAATGTAGCATGTTTTAATATTTTCTCAATCCTTAGAGAAAACTCCAATATATCGAGGAAAAATTTTGAGCAATTTGAAATAATAATATGAATTTTAGTTTTAAGCAATAAAGTCGTATGCAAAAGACGGTGAATATTGTTTTTTACTCTTCATAAAAATCCTGTATACCAGGCAACACTCAGACTTTTTAAGTGCATTATTATCACTAGAAACTCTAATAATGTCATATGTCAATGAAACAAAACTCAATGAAAATCAGTAATTTCAACGTTTATATTTATTACTCTGTCTTTTCTCTGTCCTGTAACTTTACAAGGGAAATAAATGTAATAAATCATCAACATACTTGATTTGTGTATTTACTTGCATGCAAGAATAGAAAATGCTTAGGATGAAGATAATGCTGAATTGAACACATTTTTAATTATTAAAGGGTAAAATTTTAAATTATACATGATCGAAATATTGATTTAATAAAACTCGACGGATTTATGGAGTTTTTCAGGGTTGAAGTTAAACACTTTTCTAAGACAGACGTTTCTGCGGATCCAGTGTGTGTGTATGGAGGGGGGAGGGCATTATACACTTCGGGCTTCGGGGACAAATTTCATGTTTTGACCATGAAAAACACAAAATATCGAATCTTCTATGCGTGTGTGTGTGGGGGGGGGGGACATCTTATTGCTCCGTGGAAGATCGTTCTCTTTCAGGTCAACTGCTGAATTCAACACTAGAGCTTTTAACAAGAAAAAACATCAAGTTATATTTTCCTACAAAGATTTAATCTCGTTTTTTAGACAAAACTTCAATTTCTGGAGTAAAAATTCGAAGCAATTTGGAAAAATAATGTGAAACTTAGTTTTGTATAATGATGTCATATTTAAAAAAAAAGACATTAGTTATTGTTTTTTCTTTTTTTTTCTTGCAACATTTAAATCCGTACACTCAAAAACTGCACTGTATTATTAAAAACGTTAACAACGCCCTTTATTAACAAAATATAATCAACGAAAATCAGTAATTTTACCTTTCGTATTTACTTTAATATATTTCGGCTTTCCTAACTTTATAATGGAAATAAGTGTAATAAACTATCGACATCCTTGGTATTCGAGTTAAATTACCCCCAAGAATGTAAAATGTTAATGAATGAGATAATGCTGAACTGAACACATTTTTAATAATAAAAGGTTGAAATTTTAAAATATACACGATCGAAATATTGATCCAGTAAAATTCGGCACGTTTATGGAACTTTTAACGAGAAAATACACAAAGTTTTAATATTTTCTTACAAAGACTTAATCTCGCTCCTTAGAGAAAATTTCAATTTCTCGAATAAAAATTTGAAGTAATATGGAAGAATAATGTGAAACTTAGTTCTGAATAATGATGTTATATGTAAAAGGAAGACATTAATTATTGTTTTTTATTGTTTCATGAAACACCCAAACCTTTTAATTGCATTGTCTTATTATTATAAGTGCTAACAATGTTTCTATATTAACAAGATATCGTTCACCGAAAATCAATAATTTCATCTTTCGTATTTACTTTAATATCTTTTTGCTTTCCTGACTTTATAACGGAAATAAATGTAATTAACTGTCGACATCGTTTATTTCCGTGTTAAATTATCAGCAGGAATAGAAAATGTTTAATGAAGGACATGAGGCTGAATTGAACACATTTTTAATAATAAAAGCTTGAAATTTAAAAGTATACACTATCGAAATATTGATCCAGTAAAACTCGTCACGTTTATGGAGTTTATAACGAGCAAATGCATAAAGTTTTAATATTTTATTACAAAGAATTAATCTCACTCCTTAGAGAAAATTTCAATTTCTCGGATAAAAATTCTAAGCAATGTGGAATAAGAATGTGAAATTTAATTTTGAATAATAAGGTCAGATGAAAAAAAAAAAACCCATCAATTATGGTTTTTTACTGTTTTATGAAAGTTCTATAAACAAAGAAACACACAAATCTTTTGTCCGCATTCTATTATTAGAAATGCTAACAACGTCTTATATTAACAAGACATCATTCAACGAAAATCAGTAATTTCACCTTTCGTATTCATTACTTTTCACTCTTCTAAATTTATAATGGAAATAAATGCAATAAACTGTCGACATTCTTGATTTGCATGTTAAATTACCTGCAGTAATAGAAAATGTTTAATGACGGAGACAATGCTGAATTGAACACATTTTTAATAATAAAAGGTTAAAAATTTAAATATATACGCGATTGAAATATTGATCCAGTAAAACTCGGCACGTTTATGGAACTTTTAACGAGCAAATGCATAAAGTTTTAATATTTTCTTACAAAGACTTAATCTCGCTTCTTAGAGAAAATTTCAATTTCTCGAGTAAATATTTGAAGCAGTTTTACATAATAATGTGGAATTTTGTTTTAAATAATCATGCCATATGTAAAAGGAAGATATTAATTATTGTTTTTTACTATTTCATGAAAATCTTATATACCAGGAAATACTCAAATCTTAATTGTATTATATTATTAGAAACACTGACAACGTTCTATATTTAATAAGGTATGAATCAACGAAAATCAGTAATTAATATATTCGTACTACTAATTCGTACTACGTAATGAATAATTTCGTATTCATTAGTTTAATGTATTTTTGGTTTCCTAACTTTACACTGTTAAAAATCTTGCAGCATTTTGTACAGTCATTTCACCGTTTTCTGAAAAACCAGTAATATAACCGTAATTTAACTCTATTCTGACCATAAAATTGGTAATAAAAAGTTCAGAATAATGTAAAAAGACGGTTGTTTTACTTTTTTTGTAGAAAATGGTCAAATGACTGGATAAAATGCTACAGGTTTTTAACAGTGTATGATAGAAATAAATGTAATAAACCGTCCGCATCCTTGATTTGCGAGTTAAATTATCTGCAAGAATATAAAATGTTTAATGAAAGAGATAATTCTGAATTAAACACATTTTTAATAATAAAAGGTTGAAACTTTAAAAGTACACGATCCAAATATTGATTCAGTAAAACTAACTCGGCCGTTTATGGAGCTTTTAACGAGAAAATGCGTAAAGTTTTAATATTTTCTTACAAAGACCTAATCTTGCTTCTTAGAGAAAACGACATTTTGTTGGGTAAAATTTTAAGTAATTTGAAATAATTATGTGAGACTTAGTTTTAACTAATAATGTCATACGTAACAAAAGACATTCATTATATTTTTGTCTTCTTTTATAAAAGTGCTCTATAATCAGGTCATAATCAAATCTTTTAACTGAAGTTTATTATTAGAAACGCTAAGAATGTCATATATTAAGAAGGCATCGAAAATCAATAGTTTTACCTTTCATTTTGTTTTACACATGAATATTATTACTTTCTTCTATCCTTACAAAAAGAAAGTACTGGATTCGCGAAAAAATTCGACTTCCGGTTTTCGATGGATTTATAACTAAACTTGGTATCGTCCAGAAAAAAAATTTGATGATTTTTAGGAAATGTCTACATAATGTTTAGAAAGAACCACAAAGAATATAAGACATGTACATGTACAAGTAAAAAAAAAAAAAGGACTTAATTAATAAATAAATGACACGTTGTTTCATTAAATGTTTGCTAGATAAAAAGGATAATTTCAATATACCGTTTCAACCATCATTTTTTATTTATAACTTTAATACTATAAATTTTAAAATACTTCACAACTATCTAATTTTAATTTTTAAAAAAATTCTGAAAATATAAAAAGACAAAATACAAAACAAATACGTGCATTTTTTCTCAAAAACTTAAAAATTATAAAATGATATTAGAAAAGTGTAATTATTTTAAACAATTGCAATAATTTCAAATTAAACATTTAAAATATACATTAACTCACGCGAAAGAAATAACTGACTAACAAGAGACTAAAGATGCGACTCATTTAAAGCTAAATTCATCTAAAATAAAATAAATAATAAAAAAAATTTATGATTTTTAGAAAATGTCTGTCTGTCAAATTTTCAGTCACTCTGTACGTGATGTAAATTTTGTGAGCAGTCCATTTCAAGAACTAAAAGGCACGGGAGTTGTGAGCGTAGCCCATAAAAAACAAAGCCCCCTAGTTTGAAAAATGATCCTTTTTACCGATTACAGAAATTTTCTGTCTTAAAATGGAAAAATATAGAGAAATTTAATTCTTGGATCTATACCGGTAGCAGTGCTGCCTAGAATATTTCCGTGATTTGGGAAATGTGTTTCTAAGAGTGAATGGAACACTAAAAATATGCGAAGCTATATTTTAAATTCTTAAAATAGCTACAACTATTACAGTTACCTTACATAAAGTAACAATTTATTAAAAATTTATCAACCATTTATCGCTATTTAATATAAACAGCTGTTGGTATTACCAGAAATTGTTAAAGGAAAATTAATAGTTTCACCTTCCATATTTATCGCTCTAATATATTTTCGTCTCCTGGTTTTACAAGGAAAAAAATATAATAAACCATCGTCGCCCGTAAATTGCGTGTTTAATTACATGCAAGGTCGGGACAATGTTCGGTGAAGGAGATAATGATTAATTTAATGCATTTTTAATGATAAAATGTTGAAAATTTAAGGTGAACATGGACGAAACAGTGATCTAGTAAGAATTGGTGAGTTTATGGAGATTTAAAGTAGAAAACTTAATAAGGTTGTTTCTAATACTTTCGTTTCAAGATGTATAATCACGCACTTCAAGCGAAAATTTAATTTTCGAGTGTAACTTAGTTTCAAAACAATAATTTGATAAACTTAATTTTAAATAATAGTATGAAGCTTTTAGTTTCGCAGTTGTTTTAAATAATAAAGTAATCAGCTATGGATCGCTTTTACGAGTGAACATTTGCAAGATGCAATATCCAGGGAAAACGAATTAAATTGTCTTGTTAGTATAAATGTTACGCTTTCTAATACTATTAACTCATGTTTTTGTTTTTAGAGGAAATAAGAATTAAATTCATAAAATTTGAAGTATCATAACCCGGCAAGCTTTGTTTAATGAAATTTGGCGAATGGAATTTCTATTTTTTTTTATTTGATAGAAACATAGAGAAAATTCATATAACTATAACTTATAAGATCTAGGTACTGTACAAAAAATAATAATAATAATAATTTTATACTTTAAAAAAAATAACTATTTTAACATAAATGAATTTTCACATGATGAAGACATTACTTGAAACAATTTTACAATTGAAAATTGAAAATATTCCACAAAACTATCAGTTTAAGAATTATCTATTGATTAATGATAAGAAAGATCAAACTAAATAAATATTATAATTCAGGTACCCAATATACATCTACAGGGCACCTACACCGCTAATAGCTTAAGCACTCGAATCCACCCAGAATATGACAGCACCGTGTAGAGGTCTGCACGGGCCGGAATTTCCAGGCCCGGCCCGGCCCGGCCCGTAGGAAAGTTATTTCGGCCCGGCCCGGCCCGTTGCAAAACTCAAAAGTTCGGCCCGGGCCCGGCCCGGCCCGTTTAATTTTTTATATTTTAGGCCCGGCCCGGCCCGTACAAAAACCAGCGAAAACAGGCCCGGCCCGTTTTGGCCCGTTAAAATTTCTACGATTTCAAAAAAATTCATATTTTTATCATATAACTAAGATTTCTTTAAAGAATGCTGCATAAATATCTATGGAATGATTTTACAGTACATTTTACAGCAAATACACATTAACAACGTTAATGATTACTTAGATTCTTAGGTTTTTAACATTCGAATAAAGATTCATTAAAAAATTAATATGGCTTAGAATAAAAGAAAAAAGAAAGAAAGCTAAAAACATCGTTAATTTTGAAGCTGTTTAATAAAAGAGGATTTATAAATATATTTCTATATCATTTTATTATAGATTTCAAATCCAAATTCATTCTTAAATTCAAAGAAGCTCCTTTCTGATACATTTCTAAATTCATTTTTTTTCTCAAAAACGCATAAGATTAGCAGATATCTTTATTCAGAAACTATATAATCGAATGGCGTTATCCTTTTTTTGATACAAGCAATTTAAGAATACTGCAAACAAATAAAATACTGTCATAATTAGCATTTTGAATAGAATTTTTGGAAACAATAGCAAGGGAAGGGAGAAAAACCTGCAATCATTTGAGAAATTATTATATCTCAACAAGGTTATACAAGTATTTTATTTACCAAAAATGAAAAACGCTATTCGATTCCAAATCCCTTCAATAATTAGGCTTATCACTTTTATACTTTTACAATTTAAAATTAATCAGAAAATATGTCAAACTTTCGCACTATTGAGAAATTAATTTAAAAATCATCAAGAAGTATATATCCAAAGACTAAGCTAACATAAGTTCTTTATCGCTGTTAATTTTACAAATTATGTTTTCTGCCAATAATTAAGTCTAGTACCGGTCCGTCCAGTCTATATGTAGAAAAATAATGCAAGCGTGATTTCGGACCGGCATGAGTCAGTTAAAAAAATATCAAAACGGGTTACACATAATGTAATTCTCCGATGCCGATACACTGTGCATTTTTATATTGATGCTGTCAAACTAGTATGGCCACATTTATACTTATTCTCGTTAAAACCATTTTCGTTGAAAATAGCTCATATTTTATCGTGTTTGCCTAAATCTTCAGAACGGGCCGTTAGGCCCGAAAAAAATTTTTTCGGCCCAGCCCGGCCCGTCTGGCCCGTTCAATTTTTTTGCCGGCCCGGCCCGTTTATGTTGTTTGTCGGCCCGGCCCGGCCCGTTGAAAAAACTATTCTAAATCTGCCGGCCCGGCCCGGCCCGTTAGAAAATTTGGAACGATTCCGCCGGCCCGGCCCGCGGGCCGGGCCGGGTACGGGCCACGGGCCAGGCCCGGGCCCGTGCAGACCTCTAGCACCGTGACGTGACCCAAATTTAACTCTTCCTGAAGTTTATACTGTTGCCACGTGGCGTGGAAAATAAATCGAATTAACATCTCTATGAAATCAATGTGCCCCATTTTGTGACGAGCTCAAATTGACTCATTGTGACTTCACAGTGACATCACGAAGTGATAGTTATCTAAAAGACATAATGTGGGGAAAGCAGGATTCCACCTTTTGGTCATTGTGACCAACTATGACCAATTATTGGATTTTGCATGTGGACTAATGGCAAATTTTAAGCTCTTTGAAAAAGATTAATTTTGTGTGCTCGCTGTTGTATTTTTACTAAAATTAAGAATGATGCGCTAACAATATGCGATTTTTTTAATTCTAAAAATAGCCACTACTGGTACAGTTACCTTACATAAAGTATAATAATTTATCAACAATTTATCAACATTTAATATAAGCAACTGTTGGTATTACCAGAGGTCGTTTGAAGAAAATTAATAGCTTCACCTCTTATATTTATTACTCAAGTATCTTTCCATTCTCCTGAATTTATAAGGAAAAAATATAATAAATCATCGTCGCCCATAAATTGCGTGCTTAATTACATGCAAGGTCGGGAAAATGTTCACTGAAGGAGATAATGATGAATTTAATACATTTTTTATAATAAAATGTTGAAATTTTAAGGTATACATGAACGAAACAGTGATCCAGTAAGACTCAATGGGTTTATAAAGATTTAAAGTAGCAATCTTAATAAAGTTGTTTCTAATACTTTCTTTGCAAGCTATATAGTCACGCACTTCAAGAGAAAATTTAATTTTCGAGTAAAACTTAGTTTCAAACAACAATGATAAACTTAATTTTAAACAATAGTACGGAACTTTTACTTTCGCAGTTGCTTTAAATAATAATGAAATCAGCTGGGAATCGAATTTTAAGGTGAACATTTGCAAAATGCAGTATAGAGTTCGAACTATTTAAATAAATTTGCTTGCATATATTTGGTGTTTTCTCGTTCTTTAAATTCGCATTTTCGTTATTAATGACATTAATAAATACAATTTCATAAAATTCGAAGCATCATAAATTGACAAATTTTGTTCACAGAAGAAATTTTTGCGGTTTTACTTGATAGAAGCTTAGAAAATATAAGACTTATAAGGGATATAATAAATCAATTTATACACGTATAGCTAAATATTGTAAGACAATAAAAAAAAATAATTTTTTACTATAAAAGATATCATAAGACCCGCGCACGGCCCAGCCCGGAAAAAAATAAAAAATTCGGCCCGAACCCGGCCCGGCTCGAGTGAATCTCTACGAAACATTGATCTTTACTCTTACAGAAGAGTTCTGACCTAAAAAACTTATTTTATTTTTTCCCATGTTTATAATCTCTATTTATGCAGAAGTGAAGTAGGTTGCGATATTTCTGCTTTTAATGAAACCTTGTTTATTGTTCGTAAATGTTTTAGTTATCATTAGTATTATTAATCCATATTCCATGTAATGGGGACATAAAAATCTAAAAAATTGTATATGCTAAAAGTAAAATTTTCTAAGACGGAATCGCGTTGGAAAGAAAAAAATACCCTCCCTTCTTAGCAGGTGTAAATGATTAATATATTTTTTCCTAGTGTATTATTGTATTCATTTTGCAGGGATGAACAATTTAAAAGAAGTTTTTAAGAAGTTTTTAGTTTTCAGTTTAAAAGAAAAATCCGTCATAAACAGGTTTTTTTTTCATGTATTTATCTCTATTTTAATAAGCTTAGTAATCTACGATTTTTTAAAAAGATTGAAATGTAATATTT
Organism: Maratus speculifer; assembly: GCA_964019185.1. NCBI lineage: Eukaryota > Metazoa > Arthropoda > Arachnida > Araneae > Salticidae > Maratus > Maratus speculifer. The sequence continues at coordinate 106,147,434 of OZ025303.1, forward strand.
AATTGTATAAGTACGACGACTTAAAAATATATGCCTTTTTTGCAAAAATTTATTTTGTAGTTTTTAATACTTTTTTTTGTCATCGTGGCAACATAAGTATTCCATTTGTGGATATTAAACATGAATTAATCACAAAACGAAAAAAATCCGGACATCACAAGATTTCTGATATGCTTCAGATACTTCTTTTCTCGATTGAAAGAAACAACCACTTTCCAGATGGTTAAAAAGTATCGTATAGGAAGTTAATACAAGTATAATCACTCAATATACGAATAATGCTTCTTTTTTTTATGCAATATTGTCAGTATCTAACCTTTTATGCTGATAGCTGCATGTATTAGTTAAGTACCGTCATCCGAAAATAGAAGTTTGCTTTCTTCTATTTATTACTCCTACTTCTTTCACGCTCTCAGAATTTCACATTGGGGAAAAAAAAAGGAATTGGGGAAAATAGTTGTATTTTTCGTTGTCCGTCATTTACTTGATTTATTGCTTACAAAAATTTAACATTCTTCACTATGTTACATTCCACTTAATTTAGTTCATTGTTAACCCTTTCGGGTCTGGTATACTATTAATAATACATGTATTTTGGTGGAGTATTATTTTATTTTAAGAAATACATTTGCTACTATTTACATGTGGTAGTAATGTTAGTATATATTTATGCATTTATTACATGACTTCATTTATGTTTAGGCATTTAGTAATAATAATAATTGTTATTATTTACTTAATTCACTTTGCGTCGTTTGCGATTCTTTTATTTTAAGCATATATTTCACTCTTTAAGCTTAAAAGTTACTTTTCTGAAAGAATCACATGTTATAAATCGAAAAGAGTATTAGAAAGTTTTAATACAGGCTAAAGTGTATAACACAAGTGAATAATTAAAGTGTAATACAATATTTTCTAAATATCTCCAAAAATTCTTCCTTATCCTATTGTCATAGGAATATTACTTGAATAGTACAGAAAACAACAACATTTGTTATCATTCAGACAATGAAATATTCGTTACACGCTGATTTATCTGTTTGGATAGCCAATGTTAATATTTTTAACGTAAAAGTACTTTTTTCTAAAAACTGGAAAAAATTCGGGCCCGAAAGAATTAATGATGAAATGTTGAAAATTTTACATTCTATATGAAAGAAATATTGAATCAGTAAATCCGAGTGTATTTATCGTAATGAAATTTAAATAGTTTTTCTGTTATAAGCAGGTTGTCCATAAAGGAGTGTCATAGTTTCATTGCTACATTATAATGGTTTAATTTAAACTATTTACAACAAATCACACATCAAATTGATAGTAAACTAACTTAGTTTTTCTTACAAATAAAACAATATATGCATTTTTAGTTATACGACACGCATGCAGACTAAAGTCCAATTCTTCCTACTCTTCTGTTAACGATTCCGCAGTCATGAAATCAATATCTTCTTCAATTCTGTGTCTCAACTCTGGCAAATGATTGGGTAGCGGTGGGCCATAGACATGATCTTTTATAAAGCCCCAGAAGAAATAAAAATTCATGGTGCTATGTCAAATGAACATGGAGAACCGCAAAAAAGATATCTGTCGCCTCGACCATTACGACCAATCCAATAAGCAGGGACTTGTTCAACCACTCTCGTATAAAGAGTTTCAGACTAGGAGTGGCTCTATCTTGTTGCCGAATAGAGTTTACAGGTTCTTCCTCGATTAATTGGGAAAAGAGCTATTCTTTAGGCGTTCAGGGGTCGCTATTTTGCGTATGTGCCATTGCAAGCGAGTCAATAACAAAGCGGTACTCGCGCATGTACTTATCTAAAACTGTTTGAGTTGCTCTTTATTTGATACCCTGAACCAACACTCTACAAAGCTTTTAGCTGATTAAATAGAAATTTATAGATGTGACATTCTTTTATGGGTACTCTGTATTACTTAAAGCATTATACAATTGAACAATAGAGATAAGTTAAAACTTTACATTTTTGTACTCGTAATTTCTAAACTTCTTAAGAATAACTTCTTGTTTACTATCAAAAATAGATTTTTACAACGGAATCGAAATATGGTGCTAAATTTAGATGTTAGCATTTAAAAAATAAAAATTTTTTAGTACTTTAAAATGAGCGGAATTTATTTATTTTGTAAAATTGAAGACATAAGTGAATAGCTGTTTTCTTATCTGTCAAAATTTTGTGATAAAAAAAAAGAATGTCATATTCTTTCTCTTCTTTTCCTTCTTTTATTTTTATTTATTTATATACTTGACAACATATGTTGATTAGCAGAACCTGGCTCCGCCTATGTTAACTATGTGGATCTTACAGTTAAAATAAAAAATGGAGTCACATGACGATCACATTAATTAAACTCTATACACTCCCGCACATAAATCTTTAAAAAGCAAGCAGGTAAAAAGGAAGTTATTTTGAAACAGTTATAGAAGAAACTAACTCGGCTTTATAGGTCACAATGTACATTTTCTTTGCTACATGTAATAGAAAAACATACGATTTTCTTGACACTATGGGAAAAAAATAATCAAATATCGTAGCATTTAGCGAAATCCTTTTTCCAATGCATATACATACATAGTACATATAATTTCCTTTTTTTAACCCCTTAACCTACAACTACGAACATAGTCCATGTACGATGGTCGGGCCAAATGTAAATATTACGGGCATAGCCCGTAGTACGATCGTCGGGCCAAACGTAAATATTACTGACATAACCCGTAGAACGATGATCGGGTCACGCCCGATCAGCGTATTACACAAGTCGTACGAATGGCTCGAACGCTGCGCGAACTTGTTTACGGTACCGGCCCAAAATTCTCGAACGTAAATCATAGGTTAAGGAGTTAATTTCCTTTGAAAACCATATACAGCAAATATCTAATCAAATATATATATATCAAAATAACTAATCAAAAATCAGCAAGAGGTATCTTTTTAATATTCCTTTATCGGTTAAAGCTCCTCCGTAGTGAAACTCCTCGATCGCGAAAACACATGATTGTCTATGGAAAAACTTTGAAGCTCGATGACTCATTACCTATTATAATTATTAAAATGCAGTTTTCATCATCAGAATATAGACATCAAATGCCTGTGATGTGCATTTTTTAAAAATGTCTCCATAAATTTTAAGTACATAAAAATCCCTGTAAACTTTGAAATTTTATCTTCTTTTTAAAGATACTTAAAACTTACAGGGACAATTTTTAAAATCGCACATCATCAGCATCTGGACGCCTACTTTCTGATGATGAAAACTGCATTTTAATAATTCTATTGGATAATGGGTGATCACGTTTCAAAGTTTTCTCGTAGGTTACATGGGATTTTGAGATCCAGGAGTTTCACTGCAGCGCCCCTTAATAGCGGATGTTGATGACGAAATCGCTAAAGTAGCTCTAAATTAGCTGAAATACATGTTTAACTAATTTTTTAGTAGTTTGCTTTAGCTGTATTTTATATTCCTACCTAGAACTGAAGCTCAGATATGACGAAATGATTTAAAATTTTAGATTATTCATTTAACTCTCCTGGTGACTGAATTTATAAATTCACTGTAATACGCGTTTAACTATATTTTCTTTTTCTTTTTTTTCTTTTTTTATTATTTTTTATTTTTTTAGTAGATCTGTTATGCTGAGTTTTACGCTTTTACCTATGCTGTTAAAATATGGTGAACTGACGCAAATTCTAAAGATTTTCAAAAATATTTTCTGGTTGCTTTTCTAAATCATAACAGCAATCTATTGCCCAAATTTCGTAAATCCTGACTGTAGTCATTTCAGTTCTGCATTGAAAACTAAATCAGCCAGTCAGCCTGAAGTTCTCTATTATTATTGTATAGATCATAACTAGAGATCTACCGAAAATTCGGCTTCCATTTCAACCCAAAATTTGTGTTTCGAAAAAAATGCTGCCGAAAATTTGGGCGAACCGAAATATAAAATGCAGTTTTCATCAGCCAAAACTATCTGTATTCCAAATGGAAACTTTTTATTTATTGCTTTCAACTTTACTGTTTCTAAATATCAGTCAGGGCAAATTTTAAAGCAAGCAATGCAAATAGGACTAAACATCGAAGACCCTTACCACATGCTTATTAAAAGCTGCAGACTTGACAGTAATATAACTTTTCTTTTTTGAGACCATAGACGAGTTTCGAATAGACTTTGATGAGTTCCGTTATAACAGATGACCACTTACAAAAATCAATATAAAAGATAAATCAAGTTATGGAAGCCTAAAGCATTTTTTAATTAGATGAAATTCGTGCAATTAGAAAATCCTTCAATGTTGTGGATGAATTAATTAAATTTCATTTTATATGAAAAAAATAAAGTTTTGATCAAAACCACAGATACCTAACTTCCGCCACATGTATAATTACACGATAGATAATTCTGAATAATTATGTATGCATTAATTAGTTTAAAAAATTTTTGGAAATTTTCGTTTTCGGCCAAAAATAGGAAGATTATCAAAATTTGGTTTCGGTTTCAGTCTTAAAAATCTCTCTTGGTCTGTTTTCAATTATAACCTCAGTAACAAATTTATGAATTAATATTAATTCCTTTATAAAATTATTAAAAGCATAAGAAGATGAGTTATAACAAAGTCTTTGTAATGTAATAAGAAAAGATCAAACTTATTTCAACTTCGTTATAAACTAATTCCACAATATATCTTAGAGATCGTTCAATGAAAATCACTAAATTCTTCCTTCGTATTTATTACTCGTATATTTTTTCGCTCTGCGATTTTTGTAAGAGGAAAAAAATGGAATGAGCCTTTGTCGTCAATAAATTGCGTCAATTTAATTCCATGCAAAATCAGTAAACCCTAATGAAGGAGATAGTGCTAAATTTAATACTTTTTTAAATGAAAAAAGTCTTAAAATTTTAACTGCCACCCAAAAGAATCCTGCATTGAACCAGTATTGATTTGTTCAAAATCAATCGGTTCATTTAGGAAAATTTAAACTAGAATTTTTTTTTTTTTTATCCCAAAATTTAAAAATGCTGTTGTTTATTACTGGTGTATTTTTTCTCATCGAATTCTCTAAGAAAAAAAATCGAACGAACTTTTTTTTTTGTTGTTGTCAGTAAATTACGTATTTAATTAGTAAATTACGTATGTAAAATCAGAACATACTAATGATGAAGATAATGCAAAATTTAATACTTTTTCAATGATAAAATTTTGAAAACTTGAACTGCACCTGAACGAATTTTGCATTGATTTATCAAAAGTTATTCGGTTCATTTGGGGAAATTCAAACTAGAAAATTTGTCTTATTTTTGTCACAAAATTTAAGCACGCTGTTATTTATTTACTGATATATTGTTTCTCTTCGAATTCTGTAAGGGGGTAAAATAGAAAGAACTTTTGCTGCTAGTAAATTGCGTATTTAATTCCATGCAAAATTAGAAAATGCTAATACAGGAGATAATACTAAATTTAATACTTTTTTAAGATAAAATGGTAAAAATTTGAACTGTCACCCGAAGAAATCCTGTATTGATCCAGTATTGGTTTGTCTAAAATCATTCGAATCATTTGGGGAAATTTAAACTAGAAAATTTAAAACTTTGACTAATTTTTATCACTAATTTAAGAATGATATTATTGTTTCTCTACGAATTCTTTGAGAAGTAAAAAATTGGAATGAAATTTTTTTCTAGTAAATTACATATTTAATTCCAATCAAAATAATAAAATGCTATTGATGAAGATAATGATAAATTTAGTACTTTTTCAAAGGATAAAAATTTGAAAATTTGAACTGCACACTAACGAATATTGTATTAATTTATCCAAAATAATTTGGTTCATTTGAGAAAATTTAAACTAGAAAATTTAAAAATGTGACTTATTTTTATCAAAAAAATTAAAAATGCTCTTTTTTAACTAATAATAACACATTGCTCAGTGGTGCACAAAACAGGAATTTTAATATACATTTGTACAATTAAAATAAAATAAAACTTTCAACGTTTCGCGCCGTCTTCAGGAAAATATGATAATGGAAGGACTACGTTTGCATCTTGATCGAGAGATAATATTTCTACTAAATTAAAATCTAAATGAATGAATGAATTAAAATTTTAAAAATGTTGCCATTTACACGTGAGTAAAAATTAAAATATTGCAAGGAAATAAAAAATTTTAAGATTTTATGATGTTGTGCCATATTTTTGGTATATTGTAGGATAAATTATCATTACATGGTTTATTTTCTCGTGCTATGATTTCGATGGATTCTCTTATTTTACCTTGAACTGGGTTATTGCATGGAACTATGATTTTGGCTTCTTCAAAATTAATATGGCAACCCTTGTTCGCCAAGTAGAAGCGAGAAAGGGCAGTAATCTGTTTATATTGTTTTATATCTCTGCGATGCTCTTTAATTCTAATTAAAAGTTTCCGCGTAGTCATGCCGATGTAGACTTTTTTAAAATTATTAGATAAAGTAATGGAGATTTCATAAATACCAGATTTTTGATCTATTGGAATTTTGTCGATCTTATCTGTAATGAGGTCAATGAGATATGGAGGAGGAATGGCGACAAGTTTTATGTTATATTTTTGTGCGATCTTTTTTGCTTTTTCAAATATGTAAGGGATATAATGTAATCTGAGCAATGTGTTATTATTAGTTAAATTTTATGGTGCAACTGTCCTATATATATTTATGCTCTTATTTATTACTGGTATATTGTTTCCCTTCGAATTCTGTAAGGGGAAAGTATAGAAAGAATTTTTGTTTTTAATAAATTGCGTATTTAATTCCATGCAAAATCAGAAAATGAAAGAAGGAGATAATGCTAAGTTTAATGCTTTTTTAAGTGTTTTCATTATTATGTAAATACGTATCCCCTATAGTAATCGTTCAGTTTGTCCGTCTGTCCGCATATAACAACAACAAAAAAATGCTCAAACGAATCGCTTGAAATTTTAAATTAAATAATTATGACGACATAATTTTGTCGAGCATTTCAAAGTTTATGAAAATCGGATGTATAGTTCAATTACAGGGGCAATCAAAAGTATTCCATTACATTACGGACAATGGGAAAACTTAGTTTCAAGTACATTTTAATGACGTTACGTTTTTAAAAACATAATAAAATTGATATGTATCTATGAAGTACATACTAAAATATACATTCTGTTTAATTTGTAGTGCAAAGATTACTTGTTATTAATTTACAGGCCACAGAAAAGTATTTCATTACATAATGATATTAACGAAAATATTGTTTGGAAAGCGTTTTAATTATATTAATCTATTTCACATTTTATGAAATTGATATTCGTTGCTGATATTACTACAAATTACTTCCTGTATAACAGACAGCAGATAGGTATTTACAGGGGCACTTAAAATATTTCAGCTACTATCCTGTATCCGAAGTGTATAATCGGAACTGTATCCTGTATATTATTATACCAATATCTGAATACTTTTAAGACTTCATTATAGTATAAAAGCACATCATTTGCAATTTCCAACTTATTTTTAACGATAAAATTTTAAAACTTTGAACTGCACACACGAAAGAATTCTGTACTGATCCAGTATTGATTTGCCTAAAATGATTCAGCTCGTTTAGAAAAATATAAATTAGAAGATTTTAAACTTTCTCTTATTTTTATCGCAAAATTTAAGCATGTTATTTAATCTACAGTAAATCTACATTTTATTTTTTGATAATACTGTAACATGTAAGGAATTGGTTTAGATGGAAATTTACATTGGTGCGCTATAATTTTACTGCATGACCAATTTTATAATTTTCAGTTTGAATAGTTTAAAATAAAAATAAAAATCCTATTCTCTGTTCAGTTATTTTAATATTTATATTCCCAAAATTTTAACAGTGAAATATTTATAGTCATGTGAATAAAATATTGATCCAATATTGATCTTTACAAGTTGATTCAACATTTTGTGAAAACTTAAATTAGTAAACTTGTAACATTGTCTTATTTTTGTCGCTCAGTATCAGTTACGCTCTACACTGGTGTCCAAAAGTTAAGCATAATTGGTAATTAAGTAATTATTTTTAAGTAATGAAAGAAATATGAATCGGAATGTGCTGAAACTCCAGGTGTGCAAACAAAATAGTACGCGTCACATATTTTCGCGAAGAGTTTTCCCCGAAATCGAACAGGGGGCCGTCAACAAATTGAAAAAGAACAAAGATCTTTTGGATAACCCTGTCAAAACTAGTGTAGCAAAAGCGTTCAAACTGCACATTATGATTAATTGGCTTATTGTAATGTACTGTGTTAATTTTTACAAGGATAGCATGTATACTCGTAGAGAAATTAAGGTTTTTATAAAAACAGTCCTAAGTTTTTTGCTTATAATTTGCAGAGTTCTTAATATAAAATAATGTTCTTTTTTGAAAAAATGACAAACATCATTGTACACAATACCCTGTCGTCGGAATTTAAAAATAATAAAAATTGTATGAAATATGAGCAGGTTTACTAAATAATTTTTTACTGCGCATGCGTGAACGCTATTAAAATTTCATTTGCATATTATGTTAGTTAAATGTATAGAGCAACTTTTGTGAAAGTCTCAAAAACATAGCTTAAAAATTCTGAAAATTATCGTTGATAGAATGAGATCAAAATCCTTATTCCCTAAATGAAACAAAAAAATGAGGGGCTGTATCCATATTCTATTGTTTAGTGCCTACACATTATTGCACGTACAACTATATTTAGGTAAAACCCCTGATTTTTTTGCTTCCTTTAGGAATAACGGATTTTGGGTTGATTCTATAGGCGACCATTTTCAGAATTTTCAAGCTATGTTTTTGAAACTTTTACAGAAGTTGCTCTATGCATTTAGCTAACACAATATGCAAATGACATTTTGATATCGTTGACGCATGAAAAATTATTTACTAAACATACTCATTTTAAATACAATTTTTATTATTTTTAAATTCTGATGACAGGGTATTGTGTACAATGATGTTTGTCATATTTTCAGAAAAGAACATTATTTTATAATAAGAACTCTGCAAATTATAAGCAAAAAACTTGGAAAAATTTAGGACTGTTTTTATAAAAACCTTAATTTCTCTACGAGTGTACATGCTATCCTTATAAAAATAAACACAGTACATTACAATAAGCCAATTAATCATAATGTGCAGTTTGAACACTTTTGCTATATTAGTTTTGACAGGGTTATCCAAAAGATCTTCGTTCTTTTTCAATTTGTTGACGGTCCCCTGTTTGATTTCGGGGAAAACTCTTCGTGAAAATATATGACGCGTACTATTTTGTTTACACACCTGGAGTTTCACCACATTTCGATTTATATTTCTTTCATTACTTAAAAATAATTACTTAATTCCCAATTATGCTTAACTTTTGGACACCAGTGTATATTGAGAAATTGATTCCTTGGATAAAATTGATTTTTAGGCGCATAAGTACGAAGTAACTACAGCGTTCGTCCGTCTGTCTATCTGTCCATATATAACAGTGCAAAAACTATCCAACCGCACGGTTTAAAATTTAATATACATAAACGTTAAAGAATTTCGAACTTTTGAATTCTAGGAAAATCTAATCAAACTTTTAAAATATATTAATATATATTTTTTTAATTCGATTAATTTCTATCACAATAAATTCAATGATATCCCATGACGGGTAACGATTCTAGATTCTCATGATGATTATTCTATTAAATCCTATCATACGTAATTAATTCAGTGATATTCCATTATATGCAAGAAATCTAGGTTACCATGGTGATTATGTACTATTTAAAATGGACTCCTATTGTTCCCATATTTCTGTATTTAATATACATAATTGTCATAAATTTTATATTCATACATTTTTGCATAAGAAGGCAACAGATATTGCATCATCAGAATAATTATAAAATTAGTTATAGTACGAATCACCATGTATGATGTATATTTTTCCGACTTTTCTTAAAATAATATTATAATGATTCTGATCTATAATGAATCCGTTTTAACAGAAATTAACACTCTTGCACGTTTTTTATTGTGTCAGTGATTTCGTTATTTTCGAGATATTTTTATAATGAAGATTTAAAAATAAAATGGGCAAAAAAATTCTACATTAAATTATTCTAATAATTACATTTCTACAATTTTCGATCATTAAAATTTATACTACCCTATAAATAAATTGTTAATGCAATATAAGTTTGCTCTGATTGATATGGTTTGTTTGTTGAACTTTGAGGATGTTCTCAAATTCTAAGAGGCAATTTTATGACATAAGTTTTAATTTATTTTTGATTGAAAACAAAAAAAATTGACAGGTGGTGTTATTCATAAGCAATGTAAAAAAATTAATTTTCTGTTTTTAGGTAAACGTAAAAGATCTTTCAGAAAATATCGTCAAGGTTGACGTTTTGAATCGAATTTCCGGACGAAAGCAGAAAAACCGGTGACTCAAAATCGCTTATAACGCGACAAATAATTTATTTATTAAAAAAGGAAAACTTATTTCGATTCCAAATCACTTCAATAGTTGGTGTAGCAATTTTTTGTTCTTTACGTTAAAAAAAAAAATGAATGAGTGCATGTGACGGAAAGTTTTGGGGTTGTTGAGCACTGAACTTGAGAGCCATTTTAAACCAGAATCCTATTTGCAGCTTTCCATACTTGCCAAATTCTAACTATTCTTCCGTAAAATGGGGGTTTTATATGACTCAGGTGAAACAATTTCGAATCAGAAAAATTATTTAATGCTTCTTTATTCATATAATTGTCATGTTTCTGCTAGAAACTTATTAATTTTATTTATTTTTCAAATCCTATTTGAAAGTGTTTAACCTCCGTCAAATTTTACAAAAAATTTCTGAAAAATTGAATAACATATTTTTTACTTAAGTACGTATAATTATCTAATAACAAATGTCTACAAAATAGTAATTTGTTATAAGCTTGAAAATCAATACAAGAAACTACTGATATTAATAAACAAGATTTAAATAAAAACTACTGAAATTAATTTAGCTGATGAACAAAATAGAAAAGTCATGTATCAGATACAGATTAAGACACATTTTCCAACACTTCTCGAATACGTTAACAAAACTTCACCGTTAGAAAGGTAAAAGATGATGTCTAATTGAACCATATAAAAAAGTATTACACATTTGAAACTCAATTTTAGCCATTACCATTTACAGTTATAAAAAATATCGAAATTTGTTTGTGCAATCCTGTAAATGATCTTTAGATTTGTATGTATATAACATAATATGAAATCATCTAGCTCGGTTAGGAAACGATGACACACATGAGAATTCCCTTTCTGTAATTTCCGTCAATAAGCTGAAATATATTCGAATTCTTTTGTGCAGCCCTGTATAAGACCCTTACAATTTATGCACATCAAGTATTATGCAAAAAAGTTGTTATACTTAAAAGCGCATACCATACGGTTATAAGCGCATTTCCAGAAATCATTACTGGTAGAACGTGTCTTTGAAAATGAGCGATAAATGTTATGTACGCCATAGTGAACCTCAGTAATGTGCGAGGGCTATTTTTTTCTTCTTTTTTTTTTTTTTTTTTTTTTAATTTCTGGTGAATCGTAAAATACAGACAAGTCTAAATAACAAAATGGTTTTTTTACCAGATCAAAATTATTTTTTGACATTGTCACAGTAAAGATTGAGACATTTGCCATACCGGTGAGTGAGCTTTCCAAAACACTCTTCATAGAATAGTCCAGTCAAAATAGACATTTAACCTAGGAAAAATTAGAGAAGAGCTGAAAATTTGCAAAAACGTTTAGAATGTCATTCCAAATGAAATCCCAAAAATCTTAATCAATCTGGCTGGAGCAAAAAATTTTATTCAAGGTCAAAGGTCAAATATACAAAAAATCGTTTTTTCAGGTATCTGTTAAACAATAAGTTTTATCGTAAACATAGTTATTACATAAATTTAAGGTTATTATAAAAAATGAAATTTTCTACAAAACAGTCTTTACACTTTTAAGAGGCTACTTCATTCAAACGAAAAGATCCGTTCATTAATATTAATACTAGTCCTATGAAGAAAAATGTATAAAGATGTCTCGGTTGTATTTTAATTTTTTTTTTTTTTTCAATGGGTAGCTTAAATCGATTTGTATGAAAGCCGTTTTATACTTTTTTGATTTTGTTTACAGGTATTTTTTACGAATGCGCTTTCATTTTCGGAACCGGTTTGGAAAGCGAAAGCACTCTCCTAAAAAATATCTGCAACCAAAATCGGTAAAGTAAAAAACGGCCTGCATTAAGATCCATCTCAGGAATCCAATGAAAAAAAATCATTTAAAAACACTGAAATGCAACCGAGCTATCTTTATAAATTTCTTCCATAGGATTAGCATTAGCGAACAGATCTTTTAATTTGACTGAAGTAGCCTCTTAATAAATTTATCTTACTTGTTAATTATTCATCTGCGAATTATTTTTCTTGTTTTATTTCCATCTTCTTCTTCCTCTGGTTGCTAAGTTCCTGTCCATTTCTTTGAGAAATCCGATGGATCTGGTATTTCTTCACTGATGTCAGAAGCATCATCATCTGTTGTATTTGTGGCAACATTTGAACAAAACTGGCCGTGACAATTGTTATAAATTGGTGAACAAACCAAACCACCAAGTTTTTTCCACCCATAATTTAAATTTCAACCCTTTGTGTAGTTACAAAAAATTGTAAGGAACGATATTTATGGTGCAAGCGAGAGTAGAGTTTTAATTGGCTCCAAATCGTTATTGTTCAATACCCATCCTCAGTTTTCAGGGTCAAGTTTATTACCTAACCATATTTGGACTTGAAAATGAACTCGGTATAAATTTTGGAGAGCAGCACTAGATGTTAGTGGAAGAAATGATACCTGAAAAAATTTACTATGGAGTCTCTTCACAAAACTTAGATATCTATAGCTATCTTTAGAATCAATGTTTTTAGGAGCTCTGTACAAATAAGTAAACAAATTTCGTTGGCAATAATGATATCCGGAGAAGAGTCGATTTTCTTAAATGTTTCAGCATAGCAAATTAAGTCATTACTTTTTTCAAATAACTTAAATATTTGAATTTTACCTTTTCTGAAGAGAGCTGACGATGTATCACAGCCAGTTATGGCACCTAAAAATAATCTATTATCTCTACACTTTGGATATAATTCCAAACTTTGCGATGAATACATTTTCGTTTCTATCTGAACTTTTCCAGGTTTCACGAAATAAACTATTTTATCAGTAGGCTTTCGTACAGTTTATATGATTAACAAATAACATCTTCCACAACAACAATAGTTGTACCTGTACTTGACTGTTCTATAGTTGTTTTAACTATAAGGAAGTTACCCTCGTTATCAGCCTATTTAACAGAAATACCTTTTAATCCTTTTATGAGTATTAGAAAGGAATTGTTTTTGGTTTGTAGGAAGAACCATAAGTCGAGCAAAAAGTACATTAGCAGAAGAAGATATTTAGTAGCGATGTTGTTCTGCCGCCTTTAATTATTTTTTTATAATCAGCATAACCAGCAAATACTATAATAACGTTGTGACCATAATGATTATGTACATATCAAATGTACATAATATCAAATCAATATTTTCTGAACCTGAGGAGATGGATTATATAAGAAAACCGGACATCCACTTTTATCTCCAGTTGCAGGCTTCAAGAAAGAACGAAAGCAATCAAGATTATACTTAGCTTCAACAGCAACAAATCGTATTAACATCCTATAATATAAGTCTTTTCAAAATTATTCGAATGTTTTTTGCTACCTCAACGGTAGTATCTTTAAATGAAATTGTTACAACTCGATATATTACGCGTCGACGATCCTTCGTTTTTTTCTTTTCATTTTCTTCATTCGCTTTATTTCCACAAAATAAACAAAAATTTCCTAAAGCAAAAAGTTGGCTCACCTAATCGTGCCCTAGTCCAAGATGGGATCAGTGGCGCAGCTAACGGGGTGATTTTGGGGTTAAAACCCTCCCAACGCTAAGAAAAATCGATATAATTGCCTCTTATATGAATCAAAGCCAAACTTTTGCACATTTCTTTGGCACACTTAGGAATTCGCCGCTTTATTGAATCAGATTTTATTATTTTATTATTTTATTTTTAATTTCATTTAATAAAGTGATTCAATTAAATGGCGAAAATTCTACTTAAAATTGTGAAAGTGCATATTACATGGATTAGTTAAGTAAAAATTGGTTATTTGAACTAAATCATTGTTCTGAGATTCATCATGCTAAAAAATAATGATTTCCTGCCACACAGATGCTCTTTGAATTTAAGCATGATGCAGTGAATATCCTAATTAGTACTGATTTCATTAACCGGCGATTCTAGTAACTGGCAATCATCTTTATCAGAAACTCCCCCCCCCCCCCAGAACCGAATTCTGGCTGCGCCACTGGGTGGAATGCTAGTAGTTAATTACAAATGAAGCAAATTTCCAACATTTTAATGAGCTTATACAAACTAATGTTTCGATATTTTTATTTAAACAAAACAGAATAATCTCCGCACAAACGAACTGGAAGGTAAAAGTATGAAATTAATCCCTAAAGAAAATTACATTTCCAAAAAGGAACCATTTGACGGCGGGACGGCGCGCGCTTCTGTTGCTCAGTGGGAGGAGAGGAGGAGGGGATTGATCACAGTCACAGCTTACCTCGAGTGTATTGGATAAAGTACGCCCTTACCTCACATTATTCTACTTAATTTTAGTGTATCTACTTATATCAATCCCATTTAACAGTTAACAACATGAATTACTTTCAAGAAAATATAGATATGCAAAATATGATAATTTTTGAAATTTTTAATTTTTACAATTTTTGAAATTGCAATATCTTATGAAGGAGGTGTGTAAAGACCATTTTTGTAGAAAATCCTGAAATATTCAATTTTTATGACAATTATTTTTACGATAAAACTCACCGTTTACAGTTAACTGAAAAAAGCTAATTATTTTATCTTTGACCTTTGACCTTGAATAAAATTTTTTGCTCCAATCAGATTGACTAAGATTTTTAGCATTTCATTTAAAATGATGTTCTAAACGTCTACACAAATTTCCAGCTCTTCGCTAATTTTTCCGAAGTTTCCATTATTTTTTGTCTATTTTGACTGGACTAAAAGTTGCAGTCAGTGTGTTGAGATAAGTCTCCCAGGCGTTTTGAAGATTTTTGTTGGAATGGAAGCGCAGTCCTATAAGATCTGTCTTAAGGCTCCAGTCCCTGGCCAATGAAGCTATCGTGAGCTAATGCTATTCCTAAGGAAAGTTTATTTTCCAATACCTTGTTGGCATCTTGACATTTTTAAATATATATTTTTTAATTGCATGGCTGAGGTGCGTCTCTACATCGCTCCTTTTTTATTTTTTTCGATTTTGAATGCAGATATTTTTTATAAAGTTAGTTTTACTTTTGAAACCGGTTTCGGAAGTTAAAGTGCCTTTTAAAAAATATCTGCAACCAAGATCGAAAAAATGAAAAAGGAGCGATGTCCGCATGCATTTCAGTTACCATTACAAAGAAAAAAAATATTTAAAAATATCAAAATGCAAACCAGATATTAAAAAATAACCTCTTCATAGGAATAGCATTTGCTCGCGATAGCTTCGTCGGCCAGGCACTGAAGCCTTAATCTCTTGAAAAATGTAACAGTCACTTGGAGCCAGGCCGAATTGATGACCCAACAAGGGGGTGATCGAACATCCACTGAAATTGTAAAAGAAGCTGTTGAGTCACCAGTTTGTTCTGGCACCAAGTGACTATCACCTTATTCGAAAGCTGAAGATAGGTCTAGGAGAAGGGTTGCCATCCCAACAAAATTCTTAAAGGCACCTTCAAGACCTATCTCCAATTCCTGATAATATAACCATTTTGTTATTCATACAAAATTATCTTTATTTTATGGTCTATCAGAGATTGAAAAAAATAGCCCTCGTACATTAATTTCAATATGTTTTAAACATCATAATATCACTAAAAGACACTGCGAACTTTTTTCCCCCGTAAACCATAATAAAAAGAATTATTTGGAGTGCCCTTGTTAATAAATTATAAATGCTATCAACTTCATTTTCAATACTGGACATGTCACGGTAAATTTCAGTAACATATATCCCTTGGCAAACAGTCCGAGTTCATAATTATGTTGCGAAGTGTTAAATCTATATTATAAAGGCCAAACGCATCTGTGCGTAACGCATACGTCATTTTGCGAATGGCCACACTTTAAAATTTTAAATTAAATTTAAGTTTTGCATTTTTTGTTTTGCAAATTTTTAAACTTCTAAATACCGCAGATTTTCAATTTTTATACCATCGTATAGGGGAAAAAAATTACTTTTTAATGCGATCTGTTTGAAAGCTTTATCATTATTTGTTTTTGAGTTATTAATTTTTTCGTAGTTTTTTTATACCGTTTTTGAATTGTGGCAACAGACATACTCCATTTTTATTAAAATGAAAATGAAAAAAGCAAATTATTGTATCTTTTTGTTGCCATTTTTTGATTGTGAAAAAAAATCGTTTTAGTTCGTTTTTATTTATTACTTAAAAGATTTTTAGTTTGTTAAAAACTTTCTTTAAACTCGATACAACACATTCTTTTTTACACTCTGACGTCACAGGAATACTGTATGTCGTATTTATTGAATGCAGGTTATTTCAAAAATTTTCATTTACACTTAAAATAATATAAGTAAATTAGTATCTGTTTAATAGCTAATAGCAATCGAGATTTCAAGTATTGAATTAAAATGATTTTGAAATGATCAAATTAAAATATCATTTAATTAAAAACGTGAACACGGATAAGAGGGGTGCATATGTAAATTTTAAATTGGTAAAAATAATGTCGGATTTAGATTTCATAGGGCAAAAAATTCTATGATTGAGTCAAAATGAAGTACATTTTGGAATACCGTGCGTAAGAGCCGTAATTGATAACTTAATACAAGATTTTTATTATATTTTATTGTTTACATATCGATTAAGTTTAATTTTAATAATTTCTACAACTGAGTTTTATAGAAACAGTATTTTGTTAACTTTAGGTTAAATATCATTTGTTTAAGAGTTAGACTTACGAACATAAGCTGTATTCTTTATTGTGACTAATTAAGTACATTTATCATATATCAATGAAACAGTTCTTGCTTAAACATTTTCTTTCGTCGAAATTCGACGGGTTCTACCTTGTGTAGATAATAGATTAAATAGATTGTAAAATTTTCAACTAAAAACCTGCAGCAATAACCAGATGAAAAAAATGAGTTAATCAAACATGAATAGTTCAACCCTCATGTATTTCTTTCTTTTATTACGTAATGCGTTTTATGCTATTAGCTTCACATATTAACCTGGCTTAAACAGCCAAAAGTTAAAGTTTTCTCTCCCGTTATGTATTACTCTATCGTCTCTTACGCACTCCTAATATCTCAGAGAGAAAAAGAAATATAATATCTTTCGTCGTGCATGAAAATTACGTGCTTAATTATATGCGAGATCAGAAAGTATTCCGGATTTGCGATAATACTTAATTCCATACTTTTTAATGATAAAATGTTCAATGAAATATTGATCTTGTGTAAGTTTATGAAGTTAAAAGCAGGGATTTTGTTTGCACCTTTGTTTAAATTTCCCCTTAGAATATTGTCACGATCTTAAGTTCAAAGTTTATTCGCAGACAGAAATTTAATCATTAAATAATAATGTGAGCAGTTTGTCAAAACAGACATTAAATCTGCTTTTCAACGCAAAGTTTATTTACTAACAAGGAGCGGGAACTGACTCAGAAATATAATTTGGTGGGAAGTTATATATTATAGTAATAACTTATAAATATGAGTCATCTATACAAATAAAAGAAAGTTTTGCTCTGTGTTCTGTGTGCCTGTGAAGGCTAGAGATTAAAGCTGCTATCAGATTCACCAACATTCCGTAAGACTTTGGAGCCAACACTTGATTTCCTCCAACTTTTCGCGAAATATCCTCCCAACATCCAGTGTGATAGCAAACTGCAATGTCTCCCCAACTTTTTTCCACAGGTTCAAAAAAGCCTGGGCTAGCTTAGATTTTTCATCCAACAACGAACTTTTCAATGAATCAGAGATAAGCGATTGATACGAGTAGGCGATAAATATTAACGCCTGGCACGAGTAGAAACTGGTTTTCCGGCTTTTCCTCCGACTTTTTCAAAGATAATTATAACCTTTTTCGCTATTTGAACGGGAAAATGTTGGAGTTACAATCCGCTGAAAAGTTTGTCTCGCCTAAAGTCCGTGAATCTAATAGCAGCTAAAGCTACCGACACGATTAATTACCCCACTAAACGACCCCACTAAATTTTTCCATCAAACATAAAGAAATTATTATTTGTGATTAACTGTGAAAGTTATGAGCAAAAGTTGAGGGCTCCAATTGGTTCTCCCATTTCGGGTTTCCTCGCGGAATTCAAAATGAGACCTTATGAAAAAAGAATTTTTGAAAATTTTAACAAAGTTCCTATGTTTTGGAAAAGGTTTGGAAGGTTTTTGGAAAAGGTTGAATGTTGATGATGTTTTTTTGGTTTGGGAATGGGGGGGTGGATTATTTCCTTAATTTTGTGGATAAAGTTAATAAACTAGATAAAAATATTCAAGTTACCTATGAATTAGAAGCGAATTGTAGTTTACCGTTTTTAGACACTTTTTTAATTAGGGAGGGTGATTCTTTGAAAAGATCAATTTATAGAAAGAAAATTAATAGTCAACACATTATTCCAAATTCCGTTTGTTCACCTTTTTGTTATAAATTCTCTACTTTCCGTTTCATGGTTGATAGAGCGTTTAAAGTCTGTTCTGATGAATTTTTAAACGAAGAGTTGCGTAAGATCCGTGAGATTGCAGGTTCTAATGGGTATAAAATAAGTAGCATCAATAAATTAATTAATTATTATAGAAAAGGGAAGCGTAAACAACAATATCCAGGGTTAACTGAAAGATTCAATAAAGGGGGTGATTCTAAAAATTTTAAAAGAGTTTCTTTTCCATATCTGAAAGGCAGTTTTGAGAAATTAAAATTTAAATTAAAAAAAGTTTAATATTGAGTTGATTGCAACTCCTCCACCAAAATTAAGATGTTTACTTAATAAGCAAGTGGATCCTATTGGACATGATGATCTTGCTGGAGTTTATGAAATACCTTATATTACTGAAAATGGTGACTTAAATTATTACATAGGCATGACTGGGAGAATGTTTGGAATTAGAAAAGGGGAGCCCGAATCTGATATTAAATTTGGACGTACTAACACTGCCTTATCAAGAACCTATTTAAATGAGGAGATAAAAATATTGTTTAATCAAAGTAAATTATGTTTCATATCTAATTGTAATCGTAAATCTATTATAAGAGAGTCCATTGAAATTTATACGCGTAATAATCTGGTTTGCAATGATACCGTTTCTTTTATTATTCCTAAGTTATGGTTAGAAATAATGAATAAATTCCTCGTGAGGGCTTGAATGGGATGAACCAAGTTGGAATTTCTTTTGATCATGGTCTATTTTTATTTTTATTTAATTTTTTACAATAGCGCGCGTGTTTTTTGGTGTTTTTTATATCTCTTTGTCGCGTGTCATTTGTATTGACCGTGAAATAGTTTGAAATTTTTATTTTTAGTTAAGTTTTAGATCATGGTCTATATTTTAATTTAATTTTTTGCAATAGAGCGCGTGTTTTTTGTTATTTATATCTCATTGTCACGTGTCATTTGTATTGTCCGAGAAATATTTTGAAATTTTGTTTTATTTATATTATGACTACGGAACTTATTTGACGGTTCCGAAACATGTCAATGTATTTTATTTTTACTATAACACCTTTCTTAAGAAAAATTAAAATTGTTATTAAAATGTTTATATAAAAGGTGAATATTTTAAAATCTGATGATTTAAAAAAAAATCAATTGGATTTAATTAACTTTTTAGTATATCTTTTTCATTTAGACATGGATGCGGCTAGTACAGCTTTAATCCTTGAGTAGACCTCCTCACCTGTTTCAACATTGTTCAGTTAGACATTTTTCACTTTAAAAAAATGGAAAATTTTGTTATAGTATTCAGAATGTGTTGGAAAGTGTTTTATAATCTATGCTGGATGCAGGATTTTTCATTCTTATTAACATCTTTCAGGTCCGTTTTTTTTTACAAGTTTGAGTAAAAAAATTACTTTTATATTAATAAAGTTAAAAATAGATTTACTAAAGTTTAAACTAATATGCCATTATCTGAAATCTAACGAATGTAGTTATATTTTGCGCATTATTCAATTCATATTCGTATGGCAATAGGCAAAGAAACAGTTTTTCAAAATTATTTGAAATATATTACAACTGGATTTAACAGATGTTACAACTTTCTAATATATTTTTCTGTTTACCACACATGATTTATTCAGAAAAGTTACCTACGTTTTAAACTTAAAGAGTGAATATATGTTTAAAATAAAACAATCGCTAACAAGGCAAAGAGAATTATGCAAACTTTTATTATTAGTATTATTATTACTAAATGACAAAACATACATGAAGTCAAATTAAATGCATAGATATATACTTTCATTACTACGTATAAATAGTAACAAATGTTACAAAAAGGCAAAAAAAAGACAAAAAAATATTCAATGAAAAGACATGTACTATTAATAGTACGCTAGACCCGAAGGGTTAAGATTGTTCTAAGATACAGTTTTTGGATCCAGTATGTATTTTTACTTTCTTCTATTTTTACAAGAAAAAGATATTGGATTTGTAAAAAATTCCGGGACTCCGGCTTTTGACGGATTTACACGTTTTAGGGATCAGAGAACCCGAAAAACATGTTTTTACAAAATGTCTGCCTGTGAGTCTGTCAGTCTGTCCGTATTTGACATACATATTGTGGGCGCTCTATTTCTCGAACCAATGCAAGGAATTAAGTAAAAACTTATATTCAGGTAGTTCCTGATGTAAATTGACAATGATTAGTTTTCGGTGTGAATCACTCAACAAGTGGAGCTGCTATATTGTATCTTTTGCGATTTACTCAACAGTTCTATCTCATGAGCTAAAGCGCGGATTTCGATCAAACTTCAGATTCTGTTAGTCCATGACATGAATTGATGTTGTGTATATTCTGATGTAACCCGCTCAACAGGTGGCGCCACTATGCTGCATTTTTCACTATTTCTGCAATAGCTCTATCTCAGGAACTTATGTACTTATTCCGATCAAACTTCAGATTCGGTTAGCCCTTGACAAGAGTTGATGTTTTCAACATTTTGATGTAAATCGTTTTACAGGTGGTGTTGCTATGCTGCATTTTCAAGATTTTCACACTAGCTCTATCTCAAAAAATAATGCACAAATTTTCATCCAACTTTAGATTCAATTAATCCTTGATATGAACTGGTTCTGTTTACGTTTTGGTGTCAATCGCCTAATAGCGATTGCACTGCCTTGCTGATTTTTTTCCAAATTTCCGCAATAGTTCTTTCTCTAAAACCAATGCACGGATTTTCACCAAACTTCAGATTCAGGTACACCTTGATAAACATCGTTGCTGATTATGTTTTGATGCAAATCACACAAAAGGTGGCACTTTTATGTTTCAATTTTCCCAATACCCTCAATAGTCCTATTTTAAGAAGTAATGCACGGAATTTAATCTTTTAGAATCCTTACGATAATCATAGATTGTCATTTAACCCCTTTGCGACGAGAGACTTTTACGAAATTTTTAATGTTTTTTCACCGGTTTTTAAAAACAGAAATATGTGCTTAGTTAAATCGAGAAAATTCCCCGCTTACATAAGACAAATTTTACAGTAAAATTTTACTGGTGGGGATAAACAAGGATTCTTAAGCCTTTTTGCGGCACGTATTTGTGTCGCTCGTCCCTAACGGGTTAATTTTGGCAGCGAGTTTTGAAGTATTAACATGTATGAGAAAGAAGAAAATTTTAGGATTGCCATATCCGATTAGTTATGTTATTAATAGGGAAAAATTACTTTGGAAACCGAAGCTTTTTCTAAGTTTCTGTTATAATAATCAGACGACTGGGGAAAGGACGCATTAAATGTACATCAAATAAACTATCACAATTATTAGTACAAGAGGAGTTTGGAGACCATTTGCAGATTAATTCTGAGAATAGCCGTAATACATAATGCAGTATCGAGCTGATGTAGCGAGCGTTACAAGATGCATTCCTATTAAATTGATAAACGTTTCCTAACAGATGGTGCGCCAATTGTCTAAATGACAATTCCCTGTTTTGAAGCAAAGTACAGCACGTTTTCTCAAATCTGCAGTAGCTTAAAAGTAGAAATATTTTGAGAATTTTAAAATTTTGTAGAATTCAAATCAAATTAAAAAAAAGATAACATTAATCGATTAACCCTTAACTGCATGAATTATTCTTTTATAATTCTGTTTTTTATTCTTACATTAAGAGCGTAAACTAGTCACGCGGTAAAAGCCGAACGCTAATGTAAAGTCTATGGGGGCGTTCTTTTCTAATATCTCGTTTAAATTTTAATATTTTGACATGATTTTTTTGCATAGGATAGTTCAGGACGATCCGCAACCGGCCTAGTTTTTACTTTTTCGATTTTGGTTATATATTTTTAATATTATGATAATTTCAGTTTCAGAACCAGTTTAAACCGGTTTTGAAAATTAAAGTTTTTTTTTTTTTTTTTTTTAATCTAAAACCAAAATTGAAAAAATAAAAAATAGGTCGGTTGTGGATCGTCCTTAACTATCCTATGTAAAAAAATCATGTCAAAATATTAAAATTTGAACGAGATATTAGAAAAGAACGCTCCCATAGACTTTACACTATCATCCGGGTCTTTCTGAGTACTATGTACTCAAGTACTATGTATAGGAAGTACTACGTACTTCTGTGACTATTGTGGGGCCTTAAGGATTAGACACCAGAAATTTTTAGATAGATTTTTAACCTTATATAGAGGCATATCTTTGTAATTTTTACAGAATTAATATTGCTATATAAATATAGTGGTTGATAAGAACTTAATTTATTTTTTAAAAGTTAAATAAAAGGTGGTGTAAATTTGCATCACTATGCAACGAAGGGTTAAAAAGGGTATAATACTATCAATGGTACATATAAGTAGTAACAAATGTAATTTTTAAGACAAAATAATACTCAATGAAAAGACATGTTCTATTAATAATACGTCAGATGGGATGGGGTGATGGGATATATGTTATCAAACCTAATTTAAACGAGATTCTCACTAGAAACTTTTAACGAAATTTTATATTTGTAAATTTGGCAGGCAAAATGTTGAAAAATTGCTTTTATTTATTTTAAAATAAAAATGTTTGATTTTTCCTGTGAGAATTCAATATTACAGAGACATTATTGCTTCTCCTCAAGGGGTCCAAGTTGTTCTTGAGGACATTTGGATCCAGTATATATATTTTTTAGTTACTAATAAAAAAAAAAATTCTTTGAAAGCCGAAGCTTTTCTAAGTTTCTTCCATAATAATCAGACGACTGCGAAGAGACGCATGCCCCACCAGTGGCCGAGAGGTTCGGACCTCTCAACTGGTAGACGGCAGGTGCTGGGTTCGAACCCAATCGCGGCTGTCGGCCTAACCGTTCGGAGTTTTCCGTGGTTTTCTTCGAACCTTGCGTAAATACGGGTTAGGTTCCCTTAGAAAGACCCCCACGGAGGGCACTCCCCCTGGTCCTATATCCCATTAGCGTAGATAATCGGACGACAAAAATCAACCAACCAATCAACCAACCAGCGAAGAGACGCATTAATTCTGCATCAAATAAACTATCATAATTATTAGTACAAGAGGAGTTTAGAGACCATTTGCGGATTAATTCTAAGAATAGCCGTAATACATAATGCAGTGATGTAGCTGATGTATATCGAGCTGATGTAGTGAGCGTTACAAAATGCATTCATATTAAATTGATAAACGTTTGCAAACGGATGGTGAGCCAATGTCTAAATGACAATTCCCTGTTTTGAAACAAAGCACATTTTCTCAAATCTGCAGCAGCTTGAAAATAGACATATTTTGCGAATTGTAAAATTTTGCAGAATTCAGATCATTTTTTATAATATTAATCGATTAAGAAGGGTATATTTAAAATACAAAAAAAGTTACTTTTTTTAGAAAGAAAATAATTCAACCAACAAAATAAAACTAGTCGTTGGGGTGGGGGGGGGGGGCACCATAATACTTACCCATCATGGATATGAATATATAAAATATGAAAATCAAATATGTATAAATTATTTATAAAATGTATTGCCATTCCAAAATTAAATTTAAACGTATATTTTTGATACATAGAATTGCTCTATTAATGAATTTCTGAATAAACAATATCGATAATTTATACAAAAGGCCAAACTACTCAATTAGTACCGAATTACATAAAAGAAACATCGTTATAACTCAAAAAATAATAATCATATAAACTAACAGTTTACTGCATCGAATTAAGCGTATCTTATCTTGTTAAAGTATATCTTTGAATTGAAATTTGAATGAAATACAGGGTCATGAAAAATAGAAGAATGTGGAAAATAGCATTACAAATATTTGGGCAACTAATAATTTGATTGACTTTGTTCTTTATGAAAAATTTGTATTATTTTATTGTCTTTTGCATCCACACCTTAAAATTAAAAAAATCGAAATTTTTTTACCAATATTCATCAGAACGAAAATTTTGAGAGTCCGAAAAAAAATAGTTCTGGAGAATCGAGGTTACTGATATTCAATAAGCTTTTTCCCATTATTATATACTACGCACATACGAAATTTGAAGTCTGTATCTCAATTTGTTCGGGAGATAGAGCGTTTACAGACACACAGACAAACGGTAGGCAATTTCTTTTTTTCTAAAAATATGTTTTTCGGAATTCTCAGTGTCTAAAATATAAAAATCCGTCAATTTTTTTTTTTTTTTTTTTTCGATTTTCAAAACGATTGCAAGATTTACCCTATAATACGTATGATGGAAAGTAAAAGTAGGAAAAAAGTAAAAACTAAACATGAATCACTAAATGATGAAACAGATTGGTTTAAATTCATTTTAAACAGGGTAATTCGCATGCAAATAAATCGAAGTCCAATAGTAATACATTTTGCAAGCAAATAATAGCAATAACAAAAATAAAAAAATGTATCCGTAATTTTACACGCATAGTTTGAAATACAGAATGCAGAATACCAGTTCACGAAAGCGATTTTCAAAACGATTGCGAGACTTACCCTGTGCTAAGTATGACGGGGAAGTAAAATGGTAACTTTTTTTAGAAAGTAAATAATTCAACCAACAAAATAAAAAAAAAGGTTATGAATTATGTTTGAAAATAATAGTACAAATGCAAACCTTCTACTTTCATTGAGTCAAATAAACATATTTTAATTAATAAATAAAACAAAAACCACTTTATAGTGATAAAATAAATTATTAAATAATTTTATTAAATAAATGATGTTATTTCATATGATTTTTGTTTTACTTACCCATCATACCTAGTATAAGGTAAATCTTGCAATCGTTTTAAAAATCGAAAAAAAAATTGACGAGTTTAGAGATATTGAAGATTCCGAAAAACATACTTTTAGAAAAAAAATTGCCGTCCGTCTGTCTGTCTGTGTGTCTGCAAACGCTCTATTTACCGAACAAATTGAGATAGCGATTTTACAATTTGTATGTACTTAGTATGTAAGAATGGGATGAAGCCTATTGAATATCTGTAACCTCGATTATCCGGAACTATTTTTTTGGGACTCTCGAAATATTCGTTCTAGTGAAAGCTACATAAAAATTTTCGAAGTTGTTTATTTAAAAGAATGAACATAAAAGCCAATAAAATATCACAAATTTTGCATACAGAACGAAGTCGATCGGATTATTAGTTGCCGGGATATTTGTAATCCTGTTATGCACACTTTTCGATTTTTCATGACCCTGTATTTTATTCAAATTTCAATTGAAAGATATATTTTAATTGGAAATGAGAGGCTTAATTCGACGCTAGTTAATATAATTATTATTTTTAGAGTTATAAGGATGTTTCTTTTACGCAATTCGGTACTATTTGACTAGTTTGGCATTTTTATATAATTTATATATAAATGTTATATAATTTGTCGAAATTGGTTCATCAGCAATTCATTAATAGAACTTTACTATGTATATTAAAAATAGTTAAATACACGTTTAAATTTTGCTTTGCAGTTGCAATGCAATTTATAAATAGTTTAGACCTGTTTTATTTTCATATATTATATTATGCATATCCATGATCGATAAGTATCCAGGGGCGCCCAAAGATTAGTTTTTTTAATTAAAACAAAAACCGGAGGTTAGCAGTTATGTTATACTTATTGACACAAGATCTTTTAGCATACCTATGGTCCTTACTTTTGCGTTCCTCTATTTTCAAATAGTAATATTTGCCTTATTTAATCATAGAAAATAACTAAAAAAACAGTGGCAGTATATGATTGGCCACATATTAGGGGGCTATGGGCGCCAACATTTAAGTTTTTTTTTATTACTGCTATTTTTCAATAGCAATACAGGGTGAACATAAAGTCCCAGCCCATTTTGTAGAAATAATTTATTCATGAATTTTATATTTCAATATTATTATTATACAGCATATTAGTACTTTTCAACGTGATGTCCATCAAGTTCAAAACAACTTTCCTACCGGTTCAGGGTAGCTCGAAACACTTTTTCCAACAGCATCGGGATGCATCGGGATTGCGCTCAATGGCTTCACGGATATTCGCTACTATTTTAGCTGACATCGATGGTCGACCTATACGTTTCTCATCGAGCACAGATCCGGTGCAAAAATTTGTTCACCATTTTCCGGATATTTCCTCGTGTTGGAGCCTCTCTGCCAAATTTTCTACGAAATGTCTCCCTCATCTCCTCGAATGTCTGAGCACGCAAAAGTGCCGCTACAACCGAAATTCGCTTTGCTGTTGTTAGCATATCCTCGGAGTATCATTCACTTGTGATATAAAATTCATGCATTCATTATTTCTGCAAGATGGGCTGGGGCTTTATGTTCAACCTGTATTTCCCTTTGTAAATGGCAGAAATTCTGCAATTAAATAAAACGATGATTTTTGCTAAAAAAATGGGGGGGGGGGGGGATAGGTAACAAGCAACCGTAAAGGTTGCAATTGATACACGCAGTGTCATAAAAAGTCAATCACGATGTCACTGTGCAAAAGATTATTATTTGAAAATATTGGTATACAAAATCAAAGAGCAAGTGGATTCCACAAGTGTTGTTGCCAATTCGAATTTAGTTCTTAAATGAAATTTTAGAGTTTATAGCATATCTTTTCTTTTTTATGGTTATCTTCATCTGACAAAACCCTACTCATCTCGCTTTTGTCTGTCACAAAATTTGTTATCAAAAACTGTAAAGTTAGAGACTTGAAATTTTGTTTACTTATATCTGAATCGCATGAAAAATCATAAAATTTTGAAAAAGTCTTATGTTATTTGATATTTGAATTAGTTTTATTAATTTTCGTTAATTACTAAAATGTACTGCCATCTGTCAAAGGAATTTTAAACAAAATCTTTTCCGTTATCTTCGAGTTCAAAACTCACCTGTTTTTTGTTGATTTTTTTTCCCTCTAAGAAAAAATACTTAATAAATGATAAAAAAAGTTTTTCATAAATTCTATTTTTCTATATTTCTATCATATTTTGACGTCTACATACTGATGCATCAAATCTGCCTTATATAATGACACTGATTCGCACAAATAAAAACAAAAAATTTAAAATAAAAACACGGATAAGTACATCAAATGGTCCGATGCTTTACAAAAACACGGATCGACGGATCGTGAAGCTATTAGACATCGATTACCGATATGATTACAGTTAGAAAACAAAATAACCGGCTGACTGCATTTTCGCTTCACGTGATAGAGAACATCTGAATTGCAAATTGATTCCAGACAGAAGAGATGCTAAAATGTTTTGTTTTGTTTTCCCCTTGATACTTGAATTCAATCCAACTATTGGAAAAATTGAGAATAATTTTCAAACAATGAAGGGGGGCATAACGACAAAGTAAAATTGAGTGTTGATTTAAAATTAGTCCATAGATTATAATTTTACTTCTTATATATCTTAGTAATATTCAAGTGATCATGAAAATTGAATTTTAAACACATTGAGAATTTAAGCTAAATGTGGTAAATGAGATGCATTCGTACTATAACTAATTTTATAAATATACAAAATTTGGTGCGATAGCTGTTTCACTTTTATGCAAAAGTGCATGAATGCAAAATTTGTTACGATATTATGCATTAAATTCAGAAATATTGAAATAATAAGACTCCATCTTAAATCTGACACCATCGTCATGGCAACATAGAATCATTACCTTTCATGGGATATCATTGAATCAGTTACATATGATAGGATTTAACAGACCGAAGAAAGCTTTTATTAATATACTTTTTTAAGTTTTTATTCGATTTTCATAAAATTTGAAGAGAAAAGTGTGCAACGATTATGCATATTAAATTTTATATCATTCGGTCGTGTAATTTTTGCGCTGTTATAAACGGATGGGCGAACCAGACAACGACTATAGGCAGGGTTGGAAAAAAACCAGGTTTTTTTGAAAAAAACCAAAAAAACCGGTTTTTTTGGTTTAAACCAGGTTTTTTTGGTTTAAACCGGGTTTTTTTAAAACATCCTTTTCTATTACATATACATGCATATTTATTGATAAAAATAGACATTGTTGAATTATAAGTAGTATAAATGCATTTGAAAATAATTTAAATTAAATAATTATAATTAATTATGTAGAAAATTGAATAAAAAACATATTTTAATTTAAATAGTTATTAGTAAAGTCTTATGTTCAAACAATAAGCTACTCTACACAGTAAAACATTAATGCTTTGAAAATCTTTATAAATAATCTTTTTATTACTTATAAGAAACATTTGATGTAGTTTGTGAACATAATATTCTTTTCTACAATTAAAAAAATAATAAATTTGAGATTGATCTTGGGGGGTTTTGTGTTTTGAGAGACAATTTGAAATCAACATTTATGGTCATTAGATTTAGCAGATAACTGAGGGGGGGGGGGGGGGGTAATAATTTGTTATTATTAAAATACTATAACTAGCACCCAATTTTTGAATACTCATTTAACTTCATATTTTGATTTTAATTCTTAAAGATAATCTCCCCAATAGAAAAAAAATTCTTTTATAGTTTCACTAAAATTTTAAACATAATCCAGTTATAGCTCCATATTCAAAAGCATTGTGAATGTTATGATAGATTGCTTTAAATAATCTGCATTTTTTAAATGAAAATATTTTATACTAAATACAGGATACCTATTTTTAATCCATTTTATCTTTGATCAATTCACATATTCTAAGATTTTTCTTTAGAGTAATGGAATATGATCATCAATGCATACTCAATTTCACCCTATACATAATAAACCCCTAGAATCACTATATTTAATACATTTTGCTGAAATAAAGTGTTAAACCTAGAAAATATTTATATCCAATAATTTGTAAGTCTTAAATTGTAAATAAAAATGAGAAAATATCATTAGATTCTTTTGAAAAAAACCAATTGGTTTTTTTGAGAAAAAAACCAGTTGGTTTAAACCGTGGTTTAAACCATGGTTAAAACCAATTGGTTTAAACCGTGCCAACCCTGACTATAGGTGCTACGTATTTATACAATTAATAATAAAAAGAATATTGCCCAGTTAAACTGATGGCATTGAGCTCATATACTAATTGTACTACGCATACTAATTGTACATTACAGCCTTATATTTTCAAGGGTTAATTCCGTTCGAAAAAAAAATTAAGGAGGGGAAACAGCTGCCCTCTTTCCCCTTTTTATACTTAATCACTGAACCTCCTAAACTAATCAGGAATATGCTTTATCATATAAAAAATCTATATCTAAAATTCAGAGCAAATCGGAAAATTCTTAATAAAAACCCATTTATATAATTTAAGCGGAGTTATCCCCTCTTTTATACTTAATCATTAAATTTCTAAAAGTGTTCAGAGATTTGAACGAAATCGGATTAATTAAGCATGAGAAACCCATTTATATAAATTAAGTGGAGGGGCATTAGAACCCCCGTTCCCCCTGCTTGTACTTATCCAATGAACACCTAATACCAATCATAGAGGCGTCTCATCAGAATGATTCTATTTCTAAATTTTTAACGAAAACTGTTAATTCTGCATGAAAATATCCTGTTTATACTTATTCAATGAACACCTAATAACAGTCACGGTATCGCCTCATCAGAATGACCCTATATCTAAATTTTGAACGAAAACTGTTAATTCTGCATGAAAAACCCATATATATCAATTAAGGGGAGGGGCAGGAGCCACCCGTTCCCGCTGTTATACATATCGAATGAACTCCAAAAACTAATCAGGGAAGCGCCTTATCAGGATATACTTATATACAAAATTTCAAGTGGATCGGATATTTGTATCATGAATTATCGCGTCACGCACGCACATACATACAGAACGGGCGGGCACATAAGCTCTCAGGCTATGATAGCCTGTGAGCTAAAAATTAGTATTTTAACAATGTTGCTGTTTATATAATTTGCAAGGAGTCTCTCCATATTGATGCCCAAATAGCTGATTCCCTAAACCGTTGTTAATCTTAAAGTTCATATTATGTATTTTGTGCTAAAAAACAAGTTGAAAATTGCGTTCCGTCATATGTTATTATTACTATTATTACTATTATTATTATTATTATTTACGAATTTTAGATTTTTCTTCTTTTCCTATAAGCTATATATATGTATATACATAAAAGATTCCATGTTAACATTATAATAAGTTAGCAAAATTCCATCTCTTTACTACAAAAATTTACCGAGTTATGGTACTCTGAAATTTGCAAATTTTCGGCTTTTTCTTCACATAAAAGAAAGAAGGAAATGAAAAGAAAAAATCGCGTGTTTTTCCCTTCTTTATTGCCAGAAAAACATTGAAAATAAGCTGAAATGCGAAGTATCATAAATAGATAAATTTTGTCGTACAAAAATTATTCTTTTTTTTTTTTTCGTTTGTTTTATTTGTTAGAGTATGGTGACGTTTTCCATAATGTAAACTCATTGATTCCGAAAGAATTTTTCCTT
Organism: Maratus speculifer; assembly: GCA_964019185.1. Classification (NCBI taxonomy): domain Eukaryota; kingdom Metazoa; phylum Arthropoda; class Arachnida; order Araneae; family Salticidae; genus Maratus; species Maratus speculifer. The sequence goes on from OZ025303.1 coordinate 106,178,752, forward strand.
GCATACTCCTTTCAGAATTACATGTATCTGACGTAACTTCTATTTATTTATTTATCTATTTATATAACAAGTGAAAGTCATGAACAGTAATGTAGAAAAAAAAGGAATAGAAAAACATTTAATTTAACATTTAATGCAAGGTTTACAGGTAGCAAATTTTGAAGTGTGCCGGGTGCATTGGTTTGTCCTTTTACATTTCTTGAATTTTTTGTGTTATATTTCTGACACACAGTTATAACTAATTTTCAAAATTTAATGAGCTGTTATAATTTGTTATCAAAACAGCCACTGAAATGAACAGCTTTTCCATTGACTTATCCTCCTCAGTCCTGATGTCGCCTGGAGGCGACACTAAAATACACCCTTTAAATTAATTTAAATGCTTCTAAAATTGATAAAATTACTTCAAGACTTTTTAAATAAATGCGTGCATATTAGAAGCATCAATATATAGAATGATACATGTTTGGAGATGTTTTATAATACTTTTAAAATAGGTTTTGTAGCAAATCGTAAAATTTGTCTCGGGACTGAGGAGGTTATGTAATTGCACCGCGTCTTATGTTTGCTATTGGCACACACCCATAGCTTATACCCTAATCACATAGAGTACATGAAGCTGTACACGCAGCGCACGTAACAAAATCCGATTTCCCTTTAAGCAACCTGCATAATCGTGCGGGTTTGACATTCTTTTAAACTTTTATTTCTGAGATGTACGTAATAAAAACCCAAATCGAATGTTTATTCTGACCAATGATTAATGCAGAGTTCTTGAATTCCCACTTAAGTCGCGATGCTTGCTTTTACTTCATGTCGGATTCGATGAGTCGATTTCAAGAATGCATAGATGAATTAGCAAGAATGAACTTTGCTAAAAAAAATTCTTGCAGAGGAAATAGTTGATATATCAAGCAAACATTCGGGAAAAGGGGAAAGACCGGCAGGGCAATACAATTAATATTAAGTTAAATGCAAAATGATAAAAAGACGATTAAATAGGCTTATACATTATAATAAATATCAAGCAAGGGAAATAGCACCGGTACCAAGCGCAAGGATTAGATGACATTAATCAGAATAAGCAGTGGTTTGCAAAAAGAGTAAAGTATCATTTTTAGGTGCGTTCGTAAATACGTAGCACCTATAGTGTTCGTTCAGTCCGTCTGTCTGTCTGTCTGTCCGTCTGTCTGTCCGCACATAACAACGCAAAAACTACCCAACCGAATCTTTTGAAATTTAAAATATATAATTATTACATAATTTTGTCGAGTCATTTCAAATTTTATGAGAATAGGATGGCTAGATCAATTACAAGGACGATCAAAAGTATTTCGTTACATTACGGTTAATGGGAGGGGAAATGTTGCAAATGCATTTTAATCGTTTGAAATTTAAATTACATACTTATTACATCATTTGGTCAAGTCATTTCCATTTTTTTTTAATATAGGATGCATAGATCAAATACAGGGACAATCAAAAGTTCTCCGTTACATTACAGTCAATGGAAAAAAAAGTTTTAAATGCATTTTAATAATATTACACTCATTCGAACATAATAATATTGATATGCATCATAAAGTACATATTATAATATAGATTTTGCATAATCTGTTGTGCAAAGAACTTTTATTATTAATTTACAAGGCCACACAAGAGCATTGCATTACATAATGAGAATGGAGAGAACATTGTTTGTTGCGCATTTTAATTGTAATTAACTATTTGAAATTTTATGAAATTGATATATGAGAGTAATATTTTTAAAACTTCATTATCGTACGAACGCACCTCATTTGCTACGCTTCACGTGCAATTTCCAACTTGTTTTTTTATCAACCGATAGTGATTATAATACATGTTTTACTTTCAGTCGACATGAATAGCTTTCTCATTGAACTGTAAAAGGTTTTAATAATTGGAATCCAAAAGAAGCATAAAAAATTACAGCAAAATAGACTCACAGGAGTCATAAAAATTTAAATTAATACGATCAATGTGATGCATAAAAATTAAAATTAATACAAGGTTCGCTTCAGGGAATTTTCAAAAAAATATATCAGTATTGGTTTTTTTTTTCTTTTTCTTTCTTTCTTTCTTTTTTTTTTTTTTTTTTTTTTTTTAGAAAAACTAAGTTGAGCTTGCGAAGTTTCGTCTTATTTAATTAGGAATTTTCTATAAGAAAATACTGGTGTGGTAGAATTTCCTGGTCGGGAAATTCGAGGATTACGAACCCTTATAATAAACCCCCAAAAAAGGTTCAAAATTTTAAATTTTAAAATTTTAAATACAAAATTAAATTAAAAATAATTAAAATAAAAATGTAAACTGAAAAAATTTAAAAAAAACATAAAAATTTAAATTTAGTAAATTAGTTTTTAAATGGCTTTTAACATAATAGATAATAACATTTAAAGCTTTTTTCCAACTGGAATATTTCTCTAAAACTAACAATTTAACAGTTAGTTATTGGGCGGTAATAAGAGTAGGCCCCCCTCCTGTATGTATAATACTGTAATTTTCGACACTGTAGATTTTTATGAAACAGCAATCTGATACAATACCAAACCATCATTTTTATGAAATTATGTCAGAAATAGATCAACATAAAAGAGCTATAAAACAATGATTAACCCATGTAGCAAGTAAGAGATTAAAATAGCTCACACGCAAATTATTATTTATAATAAAAATTACTACTTTGCTGTAAATTGTGTAACCTTTTAATCTTATCATTCAATTCATTCTATTCAGAAATGCTGGAAGCATTTTTCTAAAACTTCCGTGGGAGGCAAAAAATGCCTGATAAAAGATAAAGCGTGGAGAAATATGATCGATCAATATTTCAATGCGGAAAGCGGTGTAACTGACCGTACGAGCAAAATGAATGGTTCATTGATTCCCTTCAGACAAACGAACAATCTATCCCTCATCTCCTCCTGTAGTCTAGAGATGAGAGATTAAATCGGCCGGAAAAAGAAGCAATCAACATGAATTCGGGAAAAGATGGGAAAATTGCAATGTTACCGAACGCAGGATTCCGGAGTAATAGCGAGCGAGCATATAGATAGAATCGACAATTTCCTAACATTCAACAGTTTTATAGGAAAGTCTCGAAATGTATTTTTTAATCGTTTTCACGAATTGATATTCTACATTCTATATTTTAATCTATACGAGTAAGTACGCATACAAGGTACAATGATTTAAGATTTTGTTGCTATTGCGCTGTTATTTGCTTGAAAAATGTATTACTACAGTAGAACCCCGATCCATCATTTTTTAAACTAATTTATTGCTTACTGAACTGCAAAAGAAATAAAACAATGTCATAGAAAATTTACATTTATTTTTAAAAATCAATAATTTTGTTTGGTTTTTTGTTCGTTTCTTTAAATAAAAGAAATAAATTTTCAAGATTTTTTTGTTGTTGTTGTAATTTTCTGGAATTTCATATGCATAAACAAAAGTTCATACAAACTTGGCACTGGAGGCTCAGCTTCATTGGCATGAACATTATCCTTTTCTTCTTCGCCATTAGTTTTTTAATTTTGCGCATTATCATACATTTCTCCTACGTTTAGTACACCACGAATCGCAACATCTTGATCAATGGAAACATAACCGCATCCTCTGCTATATGCAGTTACTCTTTATCTGCATTACTGTCGCCATCATCAACACAAATAGCAAAAAAAAGTTATTTTACGATAAAAGAAGTTATTTCAGTTTGTATGTCATATGGATTCGAATGACTTTCAATTTCATTTCTGCGTGGAAAAAAATTTTACAATGATGAATCCGGGGAAACGATTTTTTGTAGAACGATGCTTGCAGATTTCGTTAACATTATTTAAGTATAATTTTTGCAGGGACCGTAGGGAAAAAAACGATCAATGCGGGAAAACGGTGGATGCGGGAACGATAGATCGGGGTTTTACTGTATTTGACCTTAATTATTTCGCACGCGAGTTAATTCTTTATTGCATTACTGACATATCTAGTACATACCTAGAAACATTAAAACTTTCATTATGTGTCATGAATTTGACTAAAATGATCCAAGGGCGGATCCAAACCTCCTTTTAGAGAGGGGGGGGGGGGGGTCATGGCTCCTTTTTTATTGAGGGGGGGGGGCACATCTCTTAATAAACAATTTTTATATTGAAAATTGTATCCACATCCAATATAGCTTAATTTCTGATACTTTTGGGGAGTTAATTTCATTCTTATAAAAAAAATTGCATAAATATTCGTAAAAATAGAAATGATTTTCATTTTATTCAGATGCCAAGAAATTGAAGATTTTTTCCGTTTTAATATAAAATAAAACAATCATTCAAGAAATTGAGCATTTTATGCAAATTTTTAGGACTTGAAAGTTACAAAATGCCGCCATGAGAGAACAATTGGCTGTCACGTACTGAAATTCAATTTAAAATTCTACAATTTTCAGAGATTTCGCGAAAGATTTTTTGCCTTTTTTGAAAAATGGAAAACATTCCTCTGAGAAAATCACCTTGTATATAAAATTAAAAATTACTTCATGGATATGTCAGAAATTACCTACTTTTGGTTTAAGTACAGCTTTAGTCTTAAAGATTCTCTGATTGCTAAGCAAGGGATAAATTTGAAAAAATTCAATATATATTTTATTTTTTTAATTTCCTTTTAAAATGTTCTTCTTTCAGAGGGGGGTCATGTACCCCTTGGATCCGCCACTGAAATGATCACTGTAACTGATCAAGAATGTTCAAAATATTAGAACAACACTTTGCCCATGTCAAATGTCTGCATTAGACAAAATGTTAAAATCTGTTCAAAAAAAAAAAAAAAAAAAAAGATCAAGATTTATTTTTATTATTTTTACTGAGTACTTAAAATTAATAATATAAGAATTTGAAAAGTGTTAAGCAGACAAAATTAATTAATATAAACTCATTTAGTTGCAAAATATCGCAATACAATATTTTATAATCCTAATTGTGTACATACTGTTATGAATTTTGTAAATAGTTAGTGTTTGTACTGTAAAATAAAGTAAATAATCTTATTAAGCTCCATTCCTTTACTAATATTAGTTTTTGTTACATTGTCTCTGTTATCAAGCAAACTTGTCTATTATTTTTCAGTGTGTGTCTACGGCAGATTGGCGAAATAATCAAGCTATCGCCAAGTTGGCGTCACTTTTGACGACTAATTTTGGTCGCCAAATTTGGCGATATATCGCCAAGTTGGCGACAAACTTGGCGATTTTTGGTGATGGTAACCCTTCCCTCTCTATGGTAACCCCCTTTAGATATGCTGATACATTGAATGCTATTCCGTGGTTTTCTGGAAATTTCCAGCGCATGCTGCGAGCCTATATAAGGAGAGCAATACGAGCTGTTGTTGTTGTTATTTATCAGTCAGTCATTGAGTGAACAACTAGGCGATTGTTAAGCAAGTTTGCTTGAGTTTTATCTATGTTGTTTTGAATGTTATTTAGTGTTGAGACGTTGTATAAAGAGTCTCTGGGACCTATATCTGTACTTGTACGATAGACTTGAGCAGTTATTTTTGAGTATCTAGTAATATTTGTGAGTTTCGAAGACTCTGTTGTTCTGAAGAGCTGTAAATAAATTATTTTCTACTTTTCTAAGAGACAAGAGTTTGAAGTTGTCTAACCATAAGATCAAAAGAACCCCATATACGCTACAAGACACACATCAAAAAGTATCAAATTATAACTGGAATTTTGAAATTTTTTTTACTATTTTTCCCATTATTAGTCCGATATATAGATTTTAATTTTTTTTTCTTTTCATAAAAAAAGAAAAATTCATGCAGTAAAGGGTTAAGCATGTTTAAAATGTTTGTTTCATTTAGTAACTCGTGTTTGACTTTAATTTGTTTTTCCTGCTTTTTCTGTACATTTTCTTCTAAAAACGGTACTAGAGGGTATAAAGAGGGTAAAACAGATATATTTCATGACTTGTCGAAAAGCTCTACATACTTGACAAACCTTGCGAAAATACATTCAATTTTCACCTTTGTCGAGGAAATTACGTCATGTGGGAACATTGAATGACAGAATGAACCTCTTTTATTTGTGCCTATTATATAGCTAATTCCTAAACCGTTAGTTTTAAAGGTATGCTGCCGATTGCAAACAATATTTCAAGTCTTTTTCTCCATCGTCATTAGAAAACTGCACTGTAATGCGCTGTATTTCGCAGAACACCAACTCCTGAATACACTGTAAAAAAAATTCAAGAGGTTACTAAAAATTTTTTAGTAAATTTGTATTCCACAGAATTTTTTAGTAACCATTACAAACTTTTTTTTGCAAGCGAAACAAGCATTTCTTTTGTAAACCAAACAAAAGAATTTTTTGTATAACTAACTTAAAAATTTTTAGTATGAGCCACCAAGTAAACTTTAGTAATAGTTCCAAAATCATTTTTAATAATCATTACGTGGGCCCGAAGGGCAGGAGTTCCCTTCGAGCTGCATCCAGACTTCTGAAGCGGAAGATTTTCGGCAAAACCGCAATAGACGGCAGCACCAAACATTGCTACTGCTCAGACAGTATATTCATAATCCCTTTATTAACGAGTACTTACACTTCATATATTCGGGGCGTATTTGGCAGTGGCCAGTATCGAACCCGGGACCTTTTAGCCTGGAGCCCGTTACTATAACCACTATGCTATTAAGTCCACACCAAGTGAGTTTTAGTAATAGCTATTAAAAATATAAAATTATTAACTCTCTATTCGTTGCTAACTTTTTTCTAGTAATTCTTACAGATTTTCTTGTAACCGACTAAGATTACTAAAAATTTTTTAGTAATTACAAGGATCACTAAAGTTTTTTTAGTAGATCTACACTTTTTTTTACAGTGTACTACGAGTTTTGACATAAAAATGATGTCTTCAATAAGCGAATTATTATTGTTATTATCATTAACGTAAGTATGGTCTTTTGAATTTAGAAACACCAGAGACACCAGTATTTCATAAAAGATTTCTTTCACTAGTTTAATCTCGGAAAAAAGAGCGAAAAAAATTTAAAAAATTACTTGTACCAAAATTTAAGTAGCTCTACATATGCTGAAAAAAATCCGCATATTTGTGGTGATGCTTAGACCAAGTCTTCGGGGGGAGGGGGGGGGCTGTACAGCGAAATACAGTGCATTGACATTCAGCCAATTCATCATCATCCCATGTAAAACGCAAAAATATCATGCAATTACTAAAATTATCTTAAAATGAACAAAAGTAAACAAATGTGCACGCTTAAAAAATCCATTTTTTTTAGTCGGGATTGTAACATGTGTTTCACTAATTTGAACAATAGGCAAATTACGCACAACTCGCATACAAAATAGAGCCTTTAACAGTCATTAATAAATTTGCATTATCGTAAATTTATATGAGTGTTCATGTTTTTCGACAAGTAACTATAATTTCCCCTGATAATCGAAATTTGAACTTTTTTTTTTTCAAATATATATCCAGCAATTTCGTATGGCTAAAAAATAGTTATAATTTATTGATAACAAACAAACAAATGCCCTACAAATGCAATATATGCCAGAAGTTAGAAAATATGAGTTTTAGGGATAGCACATGATATTTATCTGGTTATTATTGCCTTTTAATATAAGGTGTCCTAGAGTTAACGCCATTTTAAGATTCTAGCAACTTTGATGGCTTAGTTTTAGATTTATTTTTCTTTTTTAACAAATATAGGATTTGATAAACAAACATATTGACTGTGTATACATATACAAGAAAGAATATTTTAGCAGACATTTATTCATAAAATGTAATGACATGATTTCTTGACCAATGCTACTTGGTGTAATTACCCACCTATATTTGAAATAACGCCATGCAAACAAAACTATAAAGTACGATGGAATAATATAAATAATGTAAATTGTCCAATTCTAAAGAAACACACTCAACAGCCCTAGAAATTTACAAATTTCTCTTGCGTACCATTAATTGCGATATTAGGATGCAGTAATAATCCTTTTATATTTTATTCGGTTTTTTTTTTTTTTTTTTTTTTTTTTTTTCATATCAATATGAAAAAAATAGCTCAGCTCTTAGGACATACGAATTTCTCTTTATCTTTTTGGTTTTCAACAATGATAATAATGCTCTCTCGTGCATAAAGTAAAAAATAAACCAGCTTCGGATGTAATTCAACATTGAAAAAAAATCAGTCGAAATGATTATGCCTGTGGATGATGTTGTAATCCTGGTATACTTATTGCGCAGTATATTTTAAACTACAATCTTCATCTTGAACACATCCAAAATCTTCCGCAATATTTTGAAAGTACATAAAATACACTAAAAATTGTGCAACGAACAAAATATTTCCTAATAAATATTTAATCTTCAGATCACAGAATTTACTTCGCAAATTTAAGATCGGTCATTGACTTTTACGTGCTTCTTCCAGTTAAAAGGTCTACAAGTAGAGAAAATTAACTTTTAGCTCTTGTTTGTGATTCAGGTGACTCAGAGCCCTTTAGCGTAGAACCTTTAGGTACCACATCTTGATTTCTTCATAATTATGCGTAATATTAGCACTTGGCATTATTACCCACCCTGGCGTTATTATCCTAGGACACCTTATACAAAAGGGAAAATTTTATTACTAGCAATCCTTTTTTTTTTTTTTTTTAGCAAACTAAATGTGTAATTTCAGAAATCAAATTATTATTATAAATTTCACATGAATACTTAGATACTGAAGAAATTAAAAAACCTCATGAAGAATTTAAAAGAAAACATACCTAAATCAAAATGAATTCACAAATGACTTTTCTTTTCAGAACTTACCTGCAAAGAAAAAGAAATTTACATTAGCATTATTCAAAAAAAAATAATTTTTAAGAACTATTCTACCATCATTTACACAAAACATCAATTTTACATATTTTATGCTAATTAATAGTCAATTTATGAAGTAATGGATGATTTTATATTATATATTTTATTTATTTACACTGTTTTCTTCGTTATAAAATAATCATATTACTATTTCAATTAAGCAATATAACACTAGAACCGCCGGTTATTTTACTCAAGTTTTATAAAAAGTGTTTCTCACCAGAGTTTTTTTGTTAAACTATTCAGCTTATTTAATTAGTCTTTTTTTCTGCTGCATACGTTTAGCATATTTTATAAAGAAAATTCTGGTTCGAATCGACTGTTATCAATCTATCCGGGGTCATTTTGACACCTAATGGTGATTCTAGTGTTAAGCATTTATTGTTAGTGGCAGTAAATTCATGAATAATTAACAAATTTATGTTAGAAATCTTATGTAACCAGGGCTCGAAGCAAACCGGAACAATATCCAGATTTGTGAAATTAGGACAAATATTATTCCGATTCGTGAAATTAAGGTTAATATCTTTCTGGTTCGTACAATTATAACATATTATTACAGATTTATAGGGGAAGGTGGCCTAAATTAATGTTTGTGGGCAAAACGATCCACAAATGACTTCTTCCAGACAGGTTGCGCTATGTACCGGGGCCGTCGCGAAAAAACTTTCCTCTCTAAGAGAAGAAATTTTTTTCGCGACGGCCCCGTATGTACCGGGTAACACATAAACTAGTTCTTGGAAGTGAAGAAGAAACAATGGCAGTATTCAAACGATCGCAGTATTAGCTTGTGAATAGATTTCTTTAAAAAATTTGGTTTTTATAACATCTGTTATAAAGTAAGCACTAATTTTCATATTTATTTATAGATATACAGTCTTTCATGTTCAGAAATATGACTTGATTTACTTAATGGAATATGCTTTTAGACGTCAATAACACTTGGTAAATTTGTTTTTTCTCCGCTTTATCCAGTAATATTTTTTAAAGTGGGTGGCCATGTTGTCGGATAAAATGTATTCTATCATTGTGGCAACACTTTCTAATTCTGCATGTGCTCTTCTGTGATTGGTTTTTACCATATAGCTATCGCCATCTATCGCACTCTTTGTAAGTCGTCATCTTTCCTCTTTTATTTGTACATTTGCCTCATTACAGACAGTAGTTGATGATGGGCTGTTATAATTTTCAACCCAAAACGCGTCCTGTGAATTGCTTTGATTTTATGGTAATTTATGTAAAGTGCTATTTTTTTTTTTTTTTTTTTTTTTCGATTGTGATTTATCGCCCGAATTTGAAGATGTTCCAGCTGAACGATCATTTTAGCCTTTGATGAAGGTAAAATAATCCTTTGATCACTTTTTCAAAAATCTATTTTTTTTTTCATTACTCATTTTGGGTTTAAAATATTTCCAAAATATATTTATAATGCAAAATATAGTGTAAAACATTTTATCAAAGAGCCAAAGTTTTTTTAAATCATGTTGTGCTATTTTACACAATTTTTTGCCTTAAAAACAATCATAGCCCATGTTACGTATATGTTATTATTGTTCTTTCTGTAACATTTTCATTACTATTTCAGAATTTTAAATGCATTTCTTAAATTATATTTGTAGGGTTAAATATAAATTCGTGCATATTTTCAAAAAAAAAAAAATAATTTTAGTCAACAATAATTTCACAATAGGGTTCCGATTCGCGAATTTTTCCATTTCGAACCCCGATGTAACGAATTATACCAATTCAGAAATAACAGAAAACTGTCACAAATTAAATTGAAAGATAAACAGCAATTTGTTTCATTTTAATCCTTCGAATTTTCATGAGACTTATGAGATTTTAATTGCTCTTTTTTTTTCTTTCTTTCTTTCTTTTTTTTTTTTTTTTTTTTTTTTTTTTTTTTAGTTTTTGTTCAGTTTTTTAGTTTTTTTTGGTTCATCAACTTTTTAATATTACCATCACTGAAATGACAAATGCGGTGCACAATTGTTGAATTGTGTTACAAATTACCGATGTAAAAATAATTCAAAATCTGAGTTTGGGCGAAACCTATTGAAATTTCAGATTAATCTCCACATTTTTTCCAGTGAAAGACATTCGTATTTTGATTTCATACTAACTAAAAGATTGACAAATCGATAAACTACAATCTCAATAAACAAATACATAAAATATAATCAAAACTTTCATAAACACATTTCAAAGAATGATTACAAAAATATCAAAACGAAAATCTTTTCCTCTCTCTCATTAACTCTTATTCTACATCAAATTTAAATTTTCAGAAAAACAATTTACAAAAAAATAAGTTATTTTTATAAAAAAAAAAATATCTATAATTTTTGCGCCGAATTACCCACAGAGGATAAATGAAATATGTTGAAAAAATGCACACATATATACAGGGTGTTTCGCTACCATACCGACAAACTTTGAGGGGTGATAGTACACATAAAGACAAACATTATTAAATAGGAAACCATGGGGCGCAAATGTCATCTGTAGGAGCTAGGGGCCATTAAAGTTTAGGGTCCAAAAATTCAAACGCTCATAAAAATTAGAAAAAAAGGGTCGATTTGTTTGCGGTTTTCTCTAAAATCATTCTTTATATCACGATTTTTAATTTTTTTTTAATTTTAAAGATTAAGTTCAAAAATTGTCGATAGAGGGCGCTTTAGACTTTAGAGTAACGAAAAAATACTTTTTGCCGTTCTTTTGTGCGTAGGATTGAAATTATTCTAAAGTTTAGACTTTAATTTAAATTTTAAGCCCAAAATTGGAAACATGGGGATCGGTTAACTAGCGAAAATTTAACTGTGAACCAAAGGGGATATTTTAAACGCTCATAAACATTGGACAAACAAATCGATTTTGTTGCGGTTCGCGTGTAGGTCATTCTCTTGGTAATTATTTTAATCAAAATGACGCATAGCTTTCATGTCCTCATTTTTTGATAGAGGGCGCTTCCGAGACATGTCCGACATTTCAATGGTATTACTCCTGGGTGTTTCACTACCAGACCACCATACTTCCAGGAAGTGTAAGGGATGCAAAGATGACCGGAATCACACAAGAATGTAATGTTGAAAATTGCTTTTTTGCATATTACGTTTAAAAAACAGCAGAGAAAAAACAACAGAAACAAACAGAGAAACAGCAACATGTTAAAGTGACAGAACAAAGTTTATTTAAAGGTTTTACTGCAAAAAGTGTTCGAAATTACGACCAGGAAAAGTCCGGCGAGCTTGACAGCGACAGTAGATGGCGCTGCGATTTTCTTGCGGTAGATGGAGCTGAACGGTAATGCGTGTGAAAATTTCTCTCTCGTTGCGCAGCTCTATGTGGTTCCAGCATGATCGGGCTCTTCCATATTTTACCAATGATGTTCACCGATACCTCAACGTAACATATGGACAGCGGTGGATAGGTCGTGGTGGCCCGGTTTATTGACCTGCCAGATCACCAGACCTATCAAGTATGAGCTTCTTCTGCTGGGGTCACATGAAAAGTTGGGTGTATGAGAATCCCGTACCATCAATTAAAGACTTAGCAGCTCGTATTTCTGTAGCTTCCGGAAATCTAGCAAAGATTCAGGAATCTTTCAAAGAGTGAGGAGTTACATGCGATGCCACTGTCAAGCATGTCGAATTACTTCTGGTCGTAATTTCGAACATCTTTTCTAGTAAAACCTTAAAACAAACTGTTTTATGTCGTATTAACGGGTTTCTGTTTATCTGCTTGTTTCTATTGTTTTTCTCTCTGCTTCCTTTAACCATAACTCGCAAAAAAGACATTTTCAACGTTACATTCCTATGTGATTACGAGTCGCTTTTCCATCCCTAACACTTCCTGGAAGTATGATAGTCTGGTAGTAAAACACCCAGGAGTAGTGCCATTGAAATATCGGAGATATGTCGGAAGCGCCCTCTATGAAAAAATGAGGACACCACAGCTGTGCGCCATTTTGAATAAAATAATTACCAAGGGAATGTCCTACACGCAAACCGCAACAAAATCGATCAGTTTGTCCAATGTTTATGAGCGTTTAAAATCTCCCCCTCGGTTCACAGTTAAATTTTCGCTAGTTAACCGATCCCCATGTTTCCGATTTTGGGCTTAAAATTTAAGTTAAAGTCTAAACTTTAGAATAATTTCAACCCCATGCACAAAAGAACGGCAAAACGTATTTGTTCGTTACTCTAAAGTCTAAAGCGCCCTCTACCGACAATTTTCGAACTTAACCTTTAAAATTAAAAAAATAAAAAATCGTGATATAAAGAATGATTTTAGAGAAAACCGCAAACAAATCGACTCTTTTTTCTCATTCTTATCAGCGTTTGAATTTTTCGACCTTAAACCTTAATGGCCCGTAGCTCCTACAGAAGACGTTTGCGCCCCATGGTTTCCTATTTAATAATGTTTGTCTTTATGTCTACTATCACCCCTAGAAGTTTGTCGGTTTGGTAGCGGAACACCTATATAGACAAGCAAATTCTTGCTTTAGACTTAATGGTATGTTTTAAAAACTGATAATTATTTATTTTATTTATTTATTTATTTATTTATTTATTTGTTTGTTTGTTATGATAGAATTGAGTTTTTGCACATTTCGATCGGAAAATCCTTCAACAGGAAGTGGTCTATATTATAGACTTATATCTTTTGCATATTATAAATATTTGTATAGACAATTTTCATGTACGTGCTAGAGTGGCTAAGATAAAAATTAAAAATTCTACAGCAGTCAAAATTTAAGCTTTTTTTTCTTTCTGTCTTAGCACTGTTATGCGTTACACAAAAGTAAAAATTGACACTAAAGAAGATATTATCTTATTTTTCTAAGAAGATATATCTTATTTTTTTTATTTCTGAAACTGGTACGAAAAGTCGAGTATTCATCTTTTAAAATTTTTTCATTTAAATCTCTCAAATTGGAAAAATATATATATTTTTTTAGAAGTATATTTTGTTTATTATTCTGGCGTGTAAATAAAATGTGAAGATGAAAAAAATTTTTAATATTTTTATTCGACAAGTTAAACCCAGCTTTTAAAGATAAATAATGGATATTTATCAACAAAGAAGATGTAGTCATAATTCAAGTCTGTAAAATAATATAAGGGACTTTATATCTATAACGTTATAAACTTTTTGGTAATTTTAAACCCCTTCCACCCACTTACGATATCATACGTTATCACTTCTCAAACCTCCCTCCCCCCCCCCAAACAATAATAATAAAAATAATAATAATATCGTTATCAATGTCTAAATTTTATTTATTTATTTATTTTGAGTGATCTACAAATATGGTTATACATTTATTATTTACAAACTTTATTGATTCAAACAAGCAGAAAAAGTTAATAAAATATCACTTTGCATATGAAAAAACTTTATATCAAATAACACTTAAATAAATAATTATTATAATATCTAATAATAGCTTTATGTTATCCAATACATTCATCATTAATAATTTGTATGCACATTCCCCTCATGAAGGGGTAGAGGAGCGAAGAGGCAGACAGAATTTCGTATCAACTTAACAGGTGGATAACATTCTTTCTCGTTTATTTAACAGTAAACACAACAAGTATCTAATAATCTGAAATTTTCATATTGTTATTTTTAAGTTTTCTTTTTCTTTTAATCTTCTTTCATTTTAAACGACAAGAGATTTGATATTTTTTTAGTTTAAATTTTTATACTACATTATTATTTTATTTTATTAAATTCACTAAATCTAAAAATCAATGAAGTCTTTTTACCACGCTTTTATTAGCTTCACCTGTATGTTTGTGAGTTTGTGGGTTTGTGAGTTTGTGAGTTTGTAACTCTCCTTATTTTATGTATGTTCACCGATTACTCCGAAACCATGCAACCGATTAACTTGGTTTTGGTGTTAAATGAAAGACGATGCTCTCGAATTGGTACCACTTCAGTTTCATAGAAATTGGTTCAGTACTTTTTTAGTAATTAGGCAAAAACTAATAAAATTAGTGATTTTTCGCTAATTAAACGTGTTGAATACGTTCACTGAATGGAGTGTAGACAGCATGGCCGAGCGGTCTAAGGCGCCGGATTGAAGCTCTGTTTTTCGAAAGAGATTGTGGGTTCGAACCCCACTCCCGACATTATTTACATATATCTCTTATTTAAAGAAAAATTTCCGTATTACAATTTTTATTTTTAACTGGCTTCAGAAAAGGAAGAGGAAGTTATCAATTAGACGCGTATGTATTTTTTTCTATGTATGTTCACCAATTACTCTGAAACTATCCAACCGATTAATTTGGTTTTTGTATTGAATATAAATATAGTTTAAAAAACTAAAAACCACGCTTTTAAAGTAATCAAACTAAAAAGTGAAAAATAAATATAGTTTAAAAAACTAAAAAACATGCTTTTTAAGTATTTCAAACTAAAAAGTGAAAAATAATTCGTACTATAAGCTGAAAACGAAAATAGATGAAAAATCCTATATTACTATAAAATCATTATTATTATAGAAATGAATTAATAAGCAATAAATAAAATTATCGTGGAAAAAAAGCGTGGGGTGCTTATTAAGAATTGATAGATGGAGCATGGTAGATGGAGCACCCCACGCTTTTTTTCCACGATAATTTTATTTATTGCTTATTAATTGATTTCTATATTAACAATGATTTTATAGTAATATAGTATTTTTCATCTATTTTCGTTTTCAGCTTATAGTACGAATTATTTTTCACTTTTTAGTTTGATATACTTAAAAAACGTGTTTTTTAGTTTTTTCAACTATATTTATTAAAACTGTAAAATTCAATTTTAAAATAAAACCAAGTAATCGGCAAATGTTTAAATTTTCAATCAAGCGATCTTTGCAAAGCAAACTATTACAATGTATCCAGGGTTCGTACTGGTCCTAAAATTTCCAGATTAAGAAATTCTTCGGTACCAGTATTTTCTTATGATATTTCGCTCTTAAATAAGATGAAATTTCACACGTTTGAACGACATTTATTTTTTTGTTTTAAAAAAATCTAATGGTATTTCACCTGTAAAATAAAGGTATCCGAACGAACCTTGGTATCAAATACCCACTAATTAACTGTAATTTCTTAACCAGCTTATCGTATTTTTTCGTTAATTCAATGAACAATATAGAGAAAAAAAGTAGATAAGTGTGATCACTGATCGCACAGATGATTTCGTTTTATATTTCTTTCAAAACAACTTATCCTTTAATTAATAAATCCAACTTGTAAATTTATAATTATTAAATTCTTATACAGATGCTACACTGTAATTTTTTTTTTTTTTTTTTTTTTTTTTTTTTTTTTTTTTTTTTTTTTTAAGTACTAAACATTTTCTAGGAAACTGGGATTCCAAGAACTTTTCAAGTAACGATAACAGGAAAAATTCATGTAATTGATTCTGAAACTTGAAATTTTTCTGTTACCGTTACAGGAAAAGTTCTTGGAATCCCAGTTTCCTAGAAAAGGTTTAGTACCTTTGCAGATTTTTTTTTTTACAGTGTAGTACCAATAAATTTAATTTTAAAATAATTATAAAAGGAAGCTGTTTATTTGAATCAAATTAAAAATGTTTATATAAAGTTATTTAAATAAAATCCAAAATTCTAAATTTTTGGAAAATGCGAAATTAAAAAAATATATCGGAGATATAAATAAACTTTTAGATTTCTAAAAGCGAAAAAAGATGTCTAAAATTAAATTTAAAATACTGAATTAAAATAAAACGCAAAAGTTTTTAAAATAAATAGAAAATTGAATTTTAAAAAAAATATTACGATTTTCAGATATAATAAAAACCCTTAAATAATAACCCTTTTTATTAAATCCATTTTAATATGAAATTTTCAAGCTACACTGTAAAAAAAAAATCTGTAAAGGTGCTACACTTTATCTAGGAAACTGGGATTCCAAGAACTTTTCCTGTAACGGTAACAACAAAAATTCAAGTTTCAGAATCAATTACATGAATTTTTCCTGTTATCGTTACATGAAAAGTTCTTGGAATCCCAGTTTCCTAGAAAATGTTTAGTATCTTCAAAGATTTTTTTTTACAGTGTACAGCATCGGGGCTAAGAACGTCTGGATTACTAGATAGATGCTTTTCTTTCTAGCTATCATATCGATACCATAAACGGTGAAATCAAAATTCTGCTTTAAAATTTAAATCACAAAAATGAACGGATGACATAGAAAAATTAATTTTGTTAAAATAATAGACTTTTTCAAAATTTTACGATTTGTCGTGGGACACGAGGTCATCTGTAATTACACAAAATTTGAAGTCTCGTGTTTTTTACAGCTTTTGTGTACGTACTCTATGATGAACTGACAGACAAAAGACAGAGACGAATAGGGTTTCGTCAGATAAACGAAATCCTAAAAATTTCCATTTCTATTTACTGAATTGATATTTAAAAATATAAACAATCATTATAATTATCGTTAAATTGAGAAAAGCGTTGTTAAAATCAGATTCATAAAATATACAATTAAATATAGATGAATCCGAATCTTTAAACTTTATTGATTAATTTAAGGAATCGTTAAAATTAACTAATAAGAATGTATTTATTAATTTATTAATAAATACATTTCTTATTAGTTAAATTTTATGGTGCAACTGTTAAAATTAATGTTACAAAATCTCCATTTTACTCTGTATTGACTGTTTTACTGCATTGTACTATCATAAAACATAATTTATACCAAACTGAATAAAATGATTTTGAAGTATTCTTATTTTAAATTATTTTATTTTTATTTCCTGTTAATCTTCTCTCATTTTAAATTAAAAGATATTTGAGAGTACTTTAATTCAGATTTTCATGCTACATATAATTATTCTACTTACTAAAATTCACTAACTTTAAGAATTAATTAAATCTTCTTTTAACTATAAAATTGAATTCAAAAGTAAAATTAAATATCCAACAAAGATTAAATTTCATTCAGGCAATCTTCACAAAACGAACAAATACCCACTAATTCACTATAATTCTCTAATCAGCCTATCGTATTTTCGTCCATCAAACAAATAAACAATATACAGAAAAAAAATCACCGTTACTATTTATTGAAACAGCGTTTAAAAAATTAAAAATTCATCATAATTATAGTTAAATAAAAAAAAGGTGTTGTTAAAATTGGATTCATAAAGCAAGCAACTAAATATATAGATGAACCCAAACAATTAAAATTGAACGTTTAAATAAGGCAATTATTAAAATGAACGTCATTAATCTTCGTCATACTGTATATTGACTATTTTAAAGAACAGCACCATCTTTGAAAATGTATTCATAAAAATGTATTGAAGAAAATATTTATTTTTAATTTTTAATTTTCATTTTCTTTTAACGTTTTTCTCATTTTAAATTAAAAGATATTTTAGGCCACTTTAATCCAGATTTTTATAAAACATTAACATTCTATTTCTCCAAATTCATTACATCTAAAAATTAATTAAGTCTTTTTAAAACTACAAAATTAATTCAAAAATAAATTTAAGCAGTCTACAATGATTAAATTTTCCTAAACGGGAACTATTCAAAGAAAAACAAAGTAATATAATTGGGGAAAAAAGCTGTTTCTGCTTATTAATAAAGTGTTTAAAATATTCAAAATTCATTAAAATACTCTTTAAGTTATAAAAAAGTATTGTTAAAATTGGATTAAAAATCGCACAACTAAATACAGATGAATTCGAACCACGAAAATTTATCGTTTAATTGAGATAGTCATTAAAATTAATGTGGTTAAATCTGCGTTGTACTGTATGTTCACTATTTTAATGTAATGTACCATCTTAAAAATTCATTCATATTGAATTGAATAAAATATTTTGAGATATTTTTATTTTTATTTTTTAATTCTCTTTTCCTTTTGAACTTTTCTCATTTTAATTTAAAAAATACATTGCATTATTATTCTATTTTTCTAAATTCACCGCATCTGAAAATTAATTAAATCTTTTTAAAAGCTTAAAATTCAATCCAAAAATAAAAGTAAGCTATCAACAAGGATTAAATTTTCATCCATGCGATCTCCGCAAAGCGAGCTGAAGTTGCTTACCTGAAATAAATAACTTTACACTCATTTAAAATAGAAACTGGGATTAGATAAAAAGGATTTGTAATTAACTTGGCAATATAATTTGACAGAACGAAGCTAATTTTAAATTATACTCTATCAAAATAACAATTTGATAGAGTGTGATAGAGTGATTTGCATAGAGTGATTTGCAATTTGAATGGTGTGCATAATGAACAAATTTTTATAAGCATACAGTTATAATTTATCAAAATACTAATTTTTTATAGAAAGAAATAAATGAAATGATATCCTTTATTTGCGAAGGGGTAAGTTTTTATTATGTTAAGCGTTTGTTATTTTTATATCTTTGCATAGACATAAAACGTTCATCTGGCGAAATTTAATCAACTCACACCTCTCTCTGTTTGTCTGCCACAGAGTCCATTCTCGGAAATTGTATAGGTTAGGGACGTGAAATTTTGCTGAATACTTCCTATTCGCGAAAAATCCTAAAGTCAGTGTTGAATTCAGGGGTTGGCCAGTTGGAGACATCCCCCCTGGAGCAATGAAATGTCTTCCCCCGGAAAATTTGAGATTTTATATTTTCAATGGTCAAAAATTGCAATTCCCTCCCCCCCCCTTCTTCCCCGGAGCCACAGAAGTCCCTTCCGGAGAAAAGTGTCTGAATTCAACACTGCCTAAAATTTTTAAAAAGCGGTATGCAGTAAAGACCTGATTATTCGCAATGCGATTTATTTTATTATTATTATTGTTAATTCAAGCCTACAGCAAGGAAAATACAATAGGCGCCCTAAAGTTCGAGGTCGAAATTGGTAGTGTCTTTCCGATCATACTTTAGCGATTAAAAACAAGCATCACGAGGCAGATCATAAAAGTAGCAAGGAAAGAGTAACAATCTTGCCAAGTCCCAAATTTAGGCTTTCTTGCAATAGGTAAATCTAAGAAACCGAGGTCTTTTAAAGGGAATAGAATAGTGGGTTGTATACATTAAACTATCTAACTGGCAGTACATGTTCTGTCGTTATCCATTCAGCATGTTCTTTTTACAAATGTCAATGTTTCTTACACGGTTTCCTATGATTAGAGAACTTTTTCTACAATTCTATAAGTAAGCAACGTAAAACGGTACGTTATATACTATAAAATCTTTCTTGTAAAATTGTCTAATTAACAGTTCAAAACCCATTAAAATCTATTAAACAGGATTCAAGCTATATTAGCAGCAGTAACGAAATTACCATTTGCATTTCATATATAAAGCAGAAAATGAAAAATACATTCTACAACAATGGTTTCTTTCTATAATCAATTATTTTTAATATAAATGTCACAATGCATAAAGCCATTGGAATCAATAAGTAGCCCTAATACTTAATTAATAATACCAAATAAATAAATTCATTCATTATTTTTAAGCTACGTTTTGTCCTTAAAAACTCACTCAGACTGAAATGGATAGAAAGCAATTTGAAAGAATCTCGCTTTTATGTAAAATTTTATTTTTATATTATTCGTTTTTCCTTATAAAATGCGGGAGATTTTAAAAACTTTTTATTTCATTATCTTATAAAATATTATAATTATAATAGCATTTCATCAATCTCACCTCACCTAAAAATGAATTAAGTCATCTTAAATTTCAAAATTCAATTAAAAAACAAAATTTAGCAATCAAGAAAAGATTAAATTTTCGCCCACGCTATCTCAATAAAGCGAACCAAAGTTATTTACCTGAAATAAATTATTCGCCGCCCACTTAAAATTAAATTTGGAATTACATAGAAAGGATTTGTAATTAACTTGGAGATTTAACCTGACAGAAAGTGACTAATTTTAAACCCTGTTCTGTCGAAATAATTACATGATTAAAATAGTGGGGGTCAATATCAAGACCTCCACTCCTGTTTGAGTAAGATTATGGGTTTTATTTTTTAAAAATACAGTTAGTTTTTATTAAATATTTCATAAGCCATTATTTGCATACATTCTATTTTTTAGGATCCGTAATTTAATTATTTCTTAGCTCCAGACCTTCAAAGCCTTGGAGCTAAAATGCCCGCATGCTCTGTATGTAACCTATTTATGTATGTATGCGTAATGCATTTACTCTTGATATAAATATCCTATTCAAATTTGTAAAAAGTTTCATTCTGATAAGACGCTTCTCTAATTCGTTTTTCTTTTTAAATACTTTATTGATTAAGTATAAAGGGGGGGAAGCCGAATGCTATGGGGGGCGAGGAGCTAATCACCCCTTAATTTAGATAAATTAATTATAATTTAAAATATGGTATACCGGTTCATTCTGATATTGCTAATTTTCTGATTATATTTGGCGGTGCATTTATTAAGTATAAAATGGGAGGCGGGAGGCTAATCCCCCTGTAATTTAGCTGAATTGATTTTCCGTGCAGAGTTATCCGACTTACTTCAAATTTTGTATACTGGTTTATTCTGATAAGGCGCATCTCTGATCAGGTTTGTAGAGTCATTGGTTAAGTATAAAGGGTGAAATGGGGGATAAACCTCCTTAATTTATGTACCGTTTTGCTCAAAACGAGTAAGTTCTATTTTATGAATAATAGACATAAATATGAGCATTATATACAGTTAAGTGTGAATGGCCTGTGAGTTCAATGCTATGAGTTTAATTGACACTTGTATTTTTATTATACTAAATTAATTTAAAAATTTACAAGTGTTTGTTTTTGACTTATTCTTAAAAAATATTTCTTGGAATTTTCTAAGATCAAATTATAATAATCACACCGTTTTTTATTTCCCTTAGCATTCGCCTTCATATTGAATATGCTGTATGTGTGATATGTATAGTTATAATACAACATTTAACGATATGATAATCAGCGGAATACTCAAAGACGACGTTCAAATGCAATTTGATTTTTGAATACGTTGTAGCTAAGAGGACATTTCAGTCAAGTGAAAAGACTCGCTCTTTAATATTAATTCCCATGGAAGAAATTTATAAAAATATCTCGTTTGAATTTTTATTTATTATTTTTATTTTTTATTTATTTTTCCTTTTTAATGTATGTTTTTGGTTTTTGAAATCGGCTCCGAAAACGACAATGTCCTCATTAAAAATACTCGTAAACAAAATCGAAAAAGGAAAAAGCGGTCTTTATACAGATCGATCTGAACTATCCAGTTAAAAAATAAATAAATAAAATAAAATAAAATATGGAAATGCAAGCGAGATATCTTTATGAATTTCTTCTATAGGATTAGCATTACCGAGCGGGTATTTTTACTTGACTGAATCAGTCTCTTAATGGAAAAGAATGATGCCAAGAAGAGAACAGGACTCCGCTATCTGTTTGTTTATATACAGGGTGATTCTAAATTAATATCGTAACTTTACAGGGCTATTAAAAGAAAACAAAAAATGTATAACCCTATTGAATGAAAAATAACAGTTGTAAGTTTAAGTTCAACACAGTTATAAGTGTTTAATGTGAACCCCTTCAGAAATACGAACGATATCGAGGAGGAACGACAATTCATCCCACACTTTTTGCAACATGTCCTGTCTGACTCTTTGATTGGCAGCAAAGAAGCGTGTCCTAAGCCTTTCAACATCAGTTGGTTGAGATTGAACAAACACCTGACCTTTGATGAGGCCCAACAAAATAAAATAAAAAAAACTATCAAGAATTGCATTTACGCCAAACCGAATAACGAAAAACGATAATATTCCATTACAAATTCTATAATTCTATAACGAAATCTGTTCAATATAGTATTTCTTTTTTTTTCCAACAATATATCAGCAAGCCTCTTATCTGTGTTATGAAGCAAAATATTTGAAATGCCTATTAAATTTACTTACATATATCAAAATTTTTTATACAAAACATTTTTTTTAATTAACATTAAATAACTATCTCTGACCAAATGGATGTAAATAATATTCATATCAAATAGGTTTTTAAAATATTTATGGAACGTGCAGAGTGGTGTGAAATCTAACCAGGAAACAATGAACAGCAGATATGCACTACAGCGTCAAGCAAATGGTTATTTCTATTGCTTTGTGCTAGAAATTCGTTTTTTATATGCTCACCTTTGTGCGGTATACTCCAACCTCAGTGAGGATAGGAAGATCTCTAGTATGACAACGGGCGAGGGATGAGTATGTGCACCTGTGATTGGTGCTGTCCTGTTGGCGAGAGCATGTATGATGCGCGGCGTGACAGGCTTTGAATTACTGGTGATATTTTTTTGGTTATCCTACCTGTTAGTCCAAAAGGCAGATGATTGTTAGGTTACATGTTTTGTTCAGTCCGGGTCACCATTATAGGATTTGCACAGCTGTGACTGGAATTGAACAAGGCACCGCTGTATAATAGACCGGTGCTAAAGCGTCGAGAAAAAGGCTGGTTGTAATGTTCTGTATTAGAAACTCATTATATACTGTTCGTGCGAAAGATCATCAGTACAGATAATGGAAGCCAAGTTAAAAGGTCCCGATCAACGCCCCAAATAGCCAGATTGAGAAAAAAAAATTCAAAGAAATGAAACCGGACAGATTTAAAGGGTGGGCTCGGGGTTCTGAAGCTACCGCATGATCGCAGCTGCTTCGAGCTTATTATTCGTCTTACCGCTGCAGAATACGTGGAGTGTGGCGCGAGCGTCCTTTACCGTTTCTTCTCTTGTTCTAGATTTCTAGTAGAAGCTAGGAAGAAAAAAAATTCCAAAATTGAAACCGGACAAATTTAAAAAGGAAACTGGATTAATCAAAGACATCGGAAAGCGGGAAGAGTGGGCTGGGAGCTCTGAAGGTAACGAAATTTCCTTGTGGATTCGAGCTTTTGATTAGTCTCGCACGACATTTGGGGAAGGGCACGTGGTCCGACCACCACAGAATTTGCGGAGCGTGCATTTTATCAACGGTTTTTTCGCTTTTCTTCTCTTGTTCCGACTTCCTAGCGGAAGCCAGGTTGCAAGTTTCCGACTCACATCCCAAATAGCCAAGACTTTAACGGTAGCCAAGTTGAAAAAAAAATAATAAAAAACTGCTTTAAGTATATTTGGCAATATTAAAATAACTTTTTGGATGTATTTAATCAACAACTTGATGCTAAATAAATGTACCAATAACATATCCATTGGCATTTAAACTTCTTTGTTATCAACCATAATGACTTATGCAATTTGCATATTTTTCATATATCTCCACTTAAACACACATCTCAAATGACTCGACATCTGCCATATGAAAACATCAGCAAAAGAACCTCGTATTTGATATATTTAATAACTGTAATTTCACCTTACACCTACAGGTAACAATAATAAGACAAACTTTGCAAATAACAGCTATTGGTTCTATTTTTCTCTTGAAACACAATACAGTTGCACGAAAAAAAGTCTAATAAATAAAGCAATGATAGAAAAGCAGGAAGTTCAAGGAATCCTTCTTATTCAAACTAGAATACCTCTCTCTTATAAGAGTTTTCTATTTTTAGGCCTACTTTTTCGCCTCAAGTGGGCGTCATTACAATCCTAGAAGTTCTCTTCCCACACGATTCCATGAACAAAATGAACTACAAAGAGGCAAATAATTAGATCTGATATCGACTCACAGAATTAAATAAGGTCTGCGTGGAACAAACGAAGCGAAATCCAGTAAGATCTCTACGTATCCGCACGACAAGCATTAACACGGGAGAGCGAGGGGGGGAAGGGAGGGCATTGTTCCTCTCTGGATTTGAATTTTAATTAATAAAATTTTGCAATTTTGCAAAATTGCATTTGTTTTTGGAAAAGAAACTTAAAATAATTAAAAATTCAGAAAATAAGTCTGAAATTGCACGTCAAGCGTAACAAAAAAGGTTCAAACTATAAGGAGTTTAAAAAATATTCAGATCTTGGTGTGATGGTATTTTAGTGGCTAAGTAAAATAGCCACACATTTATTTGCGAAATGCCGATGCATGATGAAATGTTAGCTGCTGTACTTTGAACACCAAATAAATTCGAGAACAAATCTTAACTAAAAACATATTATATTAATTTCAAAAAAGATTGACATCACGAGCTCCAAGCGACACACCAGGTAAGCGGGAAAACAGAGTGAGTATATCATTGCCGTTACAGGCAAGACGTCTGTTGGTTACACTGAGTTGAGTTGTATTCAGTACATAAAATGAGTTGAGTTGTTGAAAAACATAATATAACATGGAGTTGAAGATTTCAGGTTACAGTTAAAAATAAAAATAAGGTTAAATTAGCAAATAGAGTTCCTGTATAAAGTTTATGTAGACAGTTCAGTTGCAGTTAACAGCTACAGTATATAGTACTTAGGATACAGTAGAGTTTCTGAAAAAAAATGTTTGTGTCCCTGGAAGTACTTTCAGATTTCTATTACACAGGAAGTAACCTGTAGTAATCCTCAGCAACGTATATCAATTTCATAAAATGTTGAGTAGTTTAATGTAATTAAAACAGCCCCCAAAGAATGTTTTCCCTATACCATTATGTTGTGAAATACTTTTGTGTAGTCCTGTAAATTAATCACAAATATTTCTTGCACCACAGATTGTACGGAATGCATATTTTAGTGTACACTTCATAAATGCATATGTTCGAAAGAGTGTAACACATTTAAAATGCACTTGAAACTACTTTTTCCTATTGGCCGTAATGTAACGGAATACTTTTGATTGTCCCTGTAATTGAATTATGCATCCGATTTTCATAAAATTTGAAATGATTCGACAAAGTTATGCAACAATTACATTCTTTAAGTTTCAAACGATTCGCTTGGGTAGTTTTTCATCTGTTGTATGCGGACAGACGGACTGTAAGTTTGCAGAGTATTTTAATGACATTATACTATTTAAAATGTATTGAATCTGATATAAATCACTGAATTTCACTAAAAAAAGATTATGATAAATTAGCGCATTCATAGCATTTGCCGGTCATTTACAGGGACAAAAGAAATCACACACACAACAGAAATCGATTACAGTATTATCTTTGAGCCATAATTGCTAGAAATGCGATTTCAATTTTTGTATGCGCTTTTAAATTTAACTCTTTTTTTTGTGTGTGTGTGTGTATTTATGTGTTAATCGTTCTAGTATATGAATTCTACACATCGTATACAGGTCTGCATAAAAGAATTCACTTGGAATTCTCCTTATTAGCAGAAATGGCTGAAGCGAAATTTTCGACTGAAATATGTATTTCCTAACAGAAATAAATTTTCGCATGGATGTAGTTAGCAGATATAAATCGATGTATCATATACAGGGTAACTCAAAAAATTAGAATAATTTCCTAACTGTACATAATATTTCAATTTATTAAATGGTGCAGTTTTATGTGTTGCTCGTTGTATATAAATTCTGTATCTCGTATACACAGCAGAACAAAATAATTCACGTGCCATTCTCTTTATTAACAGAAATGACTGAAGGAGAATTTTCGACTGAGATATGAATTTCCTTACTGAACTAAATTTTGGCATGTATCATATACAGAGCTTCTCAAGGAATATGACTAATTTTCTAATAATGCTTAATATTTTATATTATTAAACAGTAAAGTTTTCTTCATTATTGAGAATGTCTTGGAAAGCGTTTGATAATCTATGCTCAATGCATGATATTTTCTTTCGTGTTTTACAGATGTACTTCCCTTAATATAGATAGAGAACGCGACACAAAATAAAGTAAAATTTCTCTGTAACATTACTTTTCCTCTTCCAAAAAATGTTTAAGTCCTTTTAGGGATTCTAGGGATATCATCCCATCAAAAGAATAAATTGTTTTTCATGGAGTTTCTAAAAATTTTTAGAGAAGAGAATAGAAGAACATTTTATATTCTGCCTGTGAATCTAAATTGAAACATAGATGTTTGAATTTAAATTTTAAATGTAACTGAAATCCCTCCGAGAAATTTTGCTTTATTGAAAATAAAGTTTTTAATTCGCATATATATATATATATATATTTTTTTTTTTATGGACTACAATTTGTTTTTCAGTATCTGTTTGAAGCAGAGTTTGAAAAGGTTGATGTAGTAGGTGATGAGCATATAACTGCATATAGGATAACATCCCCAGTAATTGGCACATTAAGGATTTGTCTTTAAACTTATTTCTATTTTCATTACCAAGAAATAAAATATTTACTTGCAAATATTTTTAAATCAAAGAGTGCATATCTGTGCATCTATTTTGCCCACTAAAAGCAAAAATATTTGAAAAAGTATTTTTATAAAAATATATTTATAAAAAGTTGCTGTAATCACCAGTAATTGGCACTTAGACTTTTACACAATTAAAGTAACCCTTTTCAACTAAACAAAACTGTTGTCAATTAAAATTTAAAATGTACTATAAATCAGGTTATAATAAATTGAAATGCATGCCGTTCTTAAGCCAGAAAAGAAGCATTTGCAACAAAAATGGCTAATTTGATACAAGCCATAATTGTTTCTCTTTCTTTGGCACTATTGTCATTTAGTAGCATAAATCAAAGTTATGATCTATAAAGTAAATGAGCATATAACTGGTATATGGTCTTGCATTTTTAAAAGACTGGATATAAATCTTATTTTAGGACATTTTTGTAGGATGTGCCAATTACTGGGGATGTTACCCTACACTGCACAACAATAATCGATGAAGCTAATGCTTCCGATATAAAAAATATTCTATAAGTAATGAACTCAATGCTCTAACACCAATATAACTATAAAAATGCTGAATACTACTTTTTAGCTCACAGGCTATCAAAGCGTGAGAGGTAATATGCCCGCCGGTTCTGCATGTATACGTATGTAGGCATGTACATACGCACTTGGTTCATTCTGATAAGGCACTACCCTGATTAGTTATGAGAGTTCACAGATTAAATATAAAATTAGATAACGGGGGGGATATCTAACTTTCCCCTTAATTTAGATAAGTGATTTTTTCATGCAGAATTATTTGATTTGCTTCAAATTTTATATACCTGTTTATTATGATAAAGAACTTCCCTCATTAGATTTGGATGTTCATTGGTTATGCATAAAAGAGGGAAAGGGGGCAAATCTCTCCCTTAATTTAGATAAATCGGTTTTTTCATGCTGAATTATTCCATCTGTTTCATATTTGGTTTATTATACTAAGAAATTTCTTTGATTATATTTGGATGTTGTTTTAT
This sequence comes from Maratus speculifer, assembly GCA_964019185.1. NCBI lineage: Eukaryota > Metazoa > Arthropoda > Arachnida > Araneae > Salticidae > Maratus > Maratus speculifer. Next base: position 106,206,909 of record OZ025303.1, read on the forward strand.
TTGCTATAAATGTGAGAAAGAGGTGCAAAGCAACCACCCTCTCTAACCTCATTTTAAATGGATTTTCATGCAGATTTATCCAACTGACTTCAAACAAACAAACAAAAAAGTTCATTGTGATAAGAAGATTTCCTAATTATGCTTAGAGGTTCATTGGCTAAGAATAAATTTGGAAATGGAGGCGCTAATACGCACCTTAATTTAGAGAAATGAAAATTTATCTTATTTGCTTCAAATTTGGTACATAAGTTTATTATGATAAGGAGCGTCCCTGATTAGGTTTGAAGATTCATTGGTTAAGTACAAAGGAGGGAAACGGAAGCTAATTCCCCTTAATTTATTTTTTGAAGGCATTATTCCTTGAAATAAATGCATAATATATAATTAATGTGAATAGCCTGTGAGATCAATCAGTTTAACTGGGGATTTTTCTAATCTAATACTCAAAGCATTTTGTTTCTGGTAAGTTTCTTTACATAACTATAAAATGCTGAATGGACTACTTTTTTTTATTTATTTATTTTTTTTATTTACATCTACATGTAAGCCGCAATACTTCTATCACGCTCTACATATGTGAAAGATAAGAAAAAACAATATTAAATTCAAAATTTGAGATTTGAAATTACAATTATAAATTCAAAATTAACTTTAGAATTAAAATTCCAAGTTTTCCTTTCCTTATTTTTAAGGTTGCTCACTTAAAAAGTAAAAAATGAACAATTATAAGATCACTCCTGATCTTATCTGTCCGTCTGCCACAGCCATTTTACTCGTAAGCTATGGAATGTGAAAAGGTTCAAATTAGCTGAATTTATAATAAAGAATACTGCCCAGATAAACTGATGGCATTGAACTCACAGGCTACAAATACTAATTGTACATTAAAGTCTTATATTTTCAAGGGTTAATTCCGTTCGAAAAAAAGTTAAGAAGGGAAACAGCTCTCCCCTTTCCTCTTTTTTTATACTTAATCAATGAACCTCCTAAACTATCAAAGACATGCTTTATCATATAAAAAATCTATATCCAAAATTCAGAGCAAATGAGATAATTCTTAATAAAAACCCATTTAGCATTTATATAATTTAAAAGGAGTTATCCCCCTCTTTTATACTTAACCATTAAACTTCCAAAACTATTCAGAGATTTGAACGAAATCTGAAAATTCTGCTTGAAAAACCCATTTATATAAATTAAGGGAGGGACATTAGAACCCCTGTTCCCCCTATTTATACTTATTCAATGAACACCTAATAACAGTCACGGAATCGCTTCATCAGAATGATCCTAATCTAAATTTTGAACGAAAACTTAATTCTGCATGAAAATCCCATTTATATCAACTAAGGGGAGGGGCATGAGCCCCCCGTTCCCCCTCTTATACATATCGAATGAACTCCAAAAACTAATCAGGGAAGCGTCTTGTCAGGATATACCTATATACAAAATTTCAAGTGGATCGGATATTTTTATCATGAGTTATCGCGTTACGCACGAACGAACATACAGAACGGACGGGCACATAAGCTCTCAGGCTATGATAGATAGCCTGTGAGCTAAAAAGCCACATATTTATAGTTTATTAATTAATCACAAATATATTTATGAAAATGTAAAAGGGGCTAATAATATTACAGTGAAAACTCCCTGTGCAGCCATCTCCCTGAACGGCCATTTTTTCATGAAACGAAATTTATTCCCATAGGCTCAATACCAATTTTACCTCTATTCAGAGACTATCCCAGTTGAACTGAGCGATCAATTTTTCTGAAGAAAATGAAACAAATTATGTTTTTTTTCCGGGTCACTTGGAGAAGGTTTTATTCGAAAAAGTACGAAACCTTATCTTATACTCACATTTGACCAATTATTTAATCTAATACTTAAATCATGTTATGTCCTTGGTATTTTTGTTTACATAAGCATAAAAATCCTGAATGGGCTACTTTTTTTAGGTGTGTTCGTAATTATGTAAATACGTAACACCTATAGTTGTCGTTCAGTCTATCTGTCCGACCGCATACTACAATGCAAAAACTACCCAACAGAATCCTTTGAAATTTAAAATATATAATTATTACATAATTTTGTCCAGTCATTTCAAATTTTATGAAAATCGGATGCATAGATCAATTACAGGAACAATCAAAGGTATTCCATTAGATTACTAATCTAATGGGAACTACTACGATCAATGGGAAAAAATGTTTCAAATGCATTTTATCGTTTGTATTTTAAAACACATAATTATTATATAATTTTGCCGAATCATTTCAAATTTCATGAAAATCGGATGTCCTTGTTCATTTACAAGGACAATCAAAAGTATTCTGTTACATTACGGTCAATACGGAAAAATGTTTCAAATGCATTTTGATGGTGTTATTACACTCATTCGAACATAATAAAATTGATATGTGTGGTGACGAAAATAAACACCTCCTACTAGGTACGCAATCTTGACGTGGTTAGTACGAAGACAAATGAAAATAATATCCCTTCGGCGTTGTGAACGAAGATCGGATATTATTAATTACTGAAATTAATTCCTTAATATCATACATAAAATTAACATTGCAATAACATTAGGATCGCCTTATTTAACGTATGAATTTGTGAAAATTGGGATTGATGAGTCAATAAAATACTTGAGACATTAATCTACAAATTTAAATGTTAACATTCCCTAATCTGCATCTAGAAATTACCTTAAAATACATAAAGGGAGAAAACTGGAATAAAGACAAGAATAGGTACATATATACAAAATTTTATTAAAACACATAAATTAGCATCATGCAAACACTATAAAAATATAATATGCAAGGCAATAACTACTGAAATATGGTTATAGCGAAATATACAAAATATTTTATTTCATTTATCCTCGCAGCTCATTACGCTTGAGTTCACGACACAACTTATAGGCAAAGCCCCAAAATTTCGTATTTTATAAACTCGAGTCCTTCTTTCTTATTATTCCTCTTATCTTACTGGTATTATTAATTTATTTATTTATTCATTTTACTATTAAGTTTGAGCATTAAATTCTGATAATTTTGAGTCACAAAGATAATAATAATTTTAAAAATTTTAAAATAATCAAATTTTAAGTGATCAAATTTTAAAAAATCAAATTTTAAAACCAAAATTTTAACACAACATTATATCACTAAAATAAATTGGCCAGTCACATGAACAATGAAATTTTCTCACCTTACAAGTATGTTGCTGGTATTGGTCTCCCTTGGCTTATAGCTGTCCATACAGTTCATTAGTACACCAACACACTTATATCCAAATGCCGAGTTATCAGTCATTTTTTTTTAATTAACACAAATAGTAGCAACTTTTCTAAACTTAGGAATCATCTGATGAAAAATAGTCAGCTTTGCGCACTCAGGTGTTCCGTTTTGAATTGGAAATCAGTCGACGATTCGCGCCGAGTTATCAGTCATTTTTTTCTAATTAACACAAATAGTAGCAACTTTTCTAAACTTAGGAATCATCTGATGAAAAATAGTCAGCTTTGCGCACTCAGGTGTTCCGTTTTGAATTGGAAATCAGTCGACGATTCGCGCCGAGTTATCAGTCATTTTTTTCTAATTAACACAAATAGTAGCAACTTTTCTAAACTTAGGAATCATCTGATGAAAAATAGTCAGCTTAGCAATCCTTATGAATCATCTGATGAAAAATTAGTCAGCTTTGCGCACTCAGGTGTTCCTTTTGAATTGGACATCAGTCGACGATTCGCAGAGCATTATCAGTCAATTTTCATCACTTCGTTCGGGAGGCATAAGGTCGCATCTCCCGATGACACAGATTATTTCGATTTCTTCTTTTCCCTATCATCTTAGCGGGAGACTCGGAGCAGAGAGGAAAATCTTTTTTCCACCTTTACACCTTCAATTCCAAAAATGCACTGACTCATGTGGGGTTTCCTTTTTCAGGTCCTGTACGCCCCCTTTGACCCCATTGGGTATAAAATTTGGACTCCAATTGGCTTTGAATATGTTTCACTGTCCATTGGTCAAGTAAAAGATGCGGGGTTGGATTTTCAGACATTCTTCCTCCATTATTTATTGCCTGAGCTACGATTCCGAGCCGGCGACCCCACGTAGACCACACACGAGAGTAATAAATTTGATTGTAAATCTCTCATTGTTGCTTGTGTACGTTAGTGTCACAAATGGCGACTCTAGGTTTTATTGCTTCTCGTAAACATTTGTTCCTTTTTAAACTAATGGTGAGAAAATCCCTTCGTTCATGTGATTTTGCCATTCCCAGGCTCTGACTAAAAAGAGCTTATAGTATAATAAAACTTCCGAACAAACAACACATATTATTGTTATCATTTCTTGTTTACAAAAGCTAAAATAAAAATTTATTTTAATACTTTTTATATATACATTAATATTATTTCATTTTCTATCTCTTTCTAGATTATTTGTTTATTTATTTTATTTATTTTTATTATTATTCTTTCTCTCTCTTTGTTTTTTTTTCTTTCCTTTTCTTTTCTTTTATTTTATTCTAAGCGATGTCGTGACATTTCTTTACGACAATATGCATCTATAAAGTACATATTATAATATACATTTTGCATGATCTGTGGTGCAAAGAACACTTGTTATTGATTTACAAGGCCACACAAAAGTATAAATTGCATAATGGTATAGGGAGAACATTGTTTGGTGCGCTTTTTAATTGTAATTAACTATTTACAATTTTATGAGATTGATATATGAGAGTGATATTTTGAAAACTTCGTTATCGTACCAATGCACCTCATTTGCTAAGCTTTACGTGCAATTTCCAACTTGTTTTTATTTAAATCTACATGTGTGCCTTAAAATTCTATCAAACTCTTCATATATGAAAAGTTAAACTTTTTTTAAATTCTAAGGAGAGTATATATTTTGCTGTAAAAACCCTGGAAAAAATACTTTTTTTTTTTTTTTTTTTTTTTTTTTTTGTAATTTACAATTACAAGTAATCCTTAAAATTGCCGTCATTCTACATGTATGAAAGGATAAGAAAATAAAACCTGCTTAAAATTAAAAATTTAAACTGAAATTTTAAGTTAAAATTCCCAGTTTTTTTTTCTTCTGACTTTTAAAATCTAATATTTTTGTATTTGCATAATTGAAAATTCTAGTAATTGATTTCTATTTAAAAAAAAAAAAAAAAAAATACAACTCAAAGTAAAGTTACAGTTATAAATACAATTATAAAGTTAAAATTCAAATTCTTTTGGTAATTACAAGTAATATAGATCTTGAAACACTTTAATATGCACATTTGTATTTCCAAAACAAGAACTAATAAAATTTCTTCATGGCCATATTCGTACTCTGTGAGTTTAATTCCTATACAATTATGCATTTTCGATTTAGAAACAATATCACTGTTACACAGAATCTCTATTTTACCAAAAGCAAATCCAACTCAACCCGCGGCTCGGATCGTATGGGCTCTAATCTATTTTACTGCAATTCGGGTTGAGTACAATTGCTTCTGATTGTGTTTTAACTCCTGTTAATTGCGTTTGAGGTGCCCAATATGCATATAAAAAGAAGAAGAAATTAAGATTTGAATAAATATAAGAATATACATGTTCATTTTTATACATAAAAGTTATAATGGATAATAGAGATGCACTGTAGACTAACATTTGTACACTATTTAAAAAAAAACGGACGATTTTACGGAAGTATTACTGGTAATCTGGACGCCAGTACTATTTACTGTTTTTTAACAGAAAAATGTCCGTAAATTTCGAAAAAAACTGGGAAAAAACGGAATATTTACGGAAATTTTTCCGTTAAAAAACAGTAAATTATACTGGCGTCCAGATTACCAGTAATTCTTCCGTAAAATCGTCCGTTTTTTTACAGTGTAATAAAAAAAAAAGATTGCATTTAATTTTAATTTTTTAAGCGTTTCTGTCCGGGTTTAGATCGAGTTTCACGTTGACTTCAAATAAAATTTTCGTGTACTGGTCGGGCATGATAACAAAAACACCAGTGTGAAGCAAACCACATGAAATCAAATAAAGTTTCTGTATGATATTACTTTTTCAAGACAAAAGGATATTTAATTTCTTTTAGGAATTCTCGGAATATCTTCCCACCAAAAACGGAATTGTTTTTCATGGAATTTCGAGAACTTTTGGAGAAGGAAATGGAGAAACATTTTACATTCTGTTCAGAGAATATAAATTGAAATATAAATGTTTGAATTTAAATTTTAAATGGAACCGAAATTCCTCCGAGAAATTTCTTATTCTGAAAAAAGTATTGAATTTGCTTATTTTTACTTTCTTTCTATTTTTTACAAGAAGAAAGCATTGGATTCATGAAAATTTTTGTCCGATTTACACGTTTTAGGGGTTAGAGATCACGGAAAACATGTTTTTTAAAAATGTCTGCCTGTGAGTTTGTCTATATGAGACGCAAATTTTGAGAGTACTCTATCTCAAGAACTAATGTTCGGAATTTAATAAACATATTCAGTTAGTTCATGATATAAATTAATGTTAGTTACTTTTTTGTGTTAAAAGGTCAACAGATAATGCTGCTATGCTGTATTTTTCACGATTTCCGCAATCGTTCTATCTCAAGAACTAAAAACATGGATTTTCATTAAAGTTCAGATTCAGTTAGTCCTTAACACAAATTGACTATTATCAAAATATCTCAAAAAAGGCTGCTGTAAAAAAGTGAAATCGTTGACATTTTCTTCGAATATTAATGCTTGACATGCAAACAATACAAAATTAATGTTTTAAATAAATTTCAAAAATTGTATTCAAATATATAACTAATATTTTCTTTTTTTTTTTTTTTTTTTTTTTTTTTTTTTTTTTTTGTTAATGGTAATCTTAGAAAATAAAATTAATGTAGAAAACTCTATTAGATTCTTCAATTTAAAAAAATGAATTTAACATATATTCTGTAACCCGGATTGAATCGTTTATTGTACTTGAATTTAAAGTGAATTTATATTAAGTTGAATTCAAATCATTAGAATCAGAAACTAAATCCATCATCGGTGCAAAACTTTAAAATCTCTGCTTTAGTTTTCAAACCGATTTTCCAGTTTCTCGAAGGAATGGAATCGACTAAAATCTCAGTATAATGACTTTCCTCCCATAGATAAAAGACTTTTTTAGGAATTCTTATTCCAACGTCCTATAAAACCACAGAAATTTGATAGTATTGAAGGAAATCGTTTTCGGACAATTTTACAAACATTGAAAGACCAGGCGAATGGAGCACAATATATTCTCCCGAAAGAAGATAAAAGAAATGAAATGAAATCTACAAGAACGGACAAATCGAAAATTACACGTGAAACGTAGAAAATGAGGTGCCTTTCCTGTACTATAACGAAGTTTTAAAAATATTCAGATCTTGGTGTAATAGTATACGCTTCTTTGGAAACAGAATACTTGCTAAAATGACAGATTTTGCACAGAATGGGAAGAATGTATGTATCAAGATAAACTTCATAGATGCATATCAGTTTAATTGTGTTCTGAAGAATGTAGCATCATTAAAATGCACTTGAAACTATTTTTCCCATTGGCCGTAATGTAACGGAATATCACTGTAATTGAACTATGCATCCGATTTTCATAAAATCTGAAATAATACCACAAAATTATGCAACAATTATATATTTTAGATTTCATACGATTCGGTTGTGTAGCTTTTGCGTTCTTATATGCGGACGGACTGAACGACAACTATAGGTGCTACGTACTTTACATAATTACGAACGCACCTAAAAATCGATAGAAAACTAAAATAAGCCTACAGATTTTGTTTATGTAACAAAAATACTTTACTTGCATAAATATAAAAAAATTTTAGTTAAATTCAACTTTAGTTGAATTCGAATCATTAGAATCGGGTATTAAATACACCATCGGTACAAAATCTTAAAATCTTTGTTTAAGATTAAAAGCCGATTTTCCAGTTTCTCTAAGGAATGGAAAGACTGAAATCTACTAAAATCTTTGTATACTGTCTTACATACAATGGATAAACGATTATTTTGGTATCTTTAGGAATTCTTATTAAAACGTCCTATAAAGTCATAGTAATTTGGCAGTATTAAAAGAAATCGTCTTTAGTTTTACAAACATTGAAATGTCAGGCAAATGGAGGGCAATATATTCTACAAAAAAAGATAAAAGAAAGATAAAGAAAAATGCAAAAATAAAAATAGATGAAAAACTTAAGTTAAACCTACATATTTTATTTATCTAACTAAAAAATTTTATTTCTTTACTTAAAGATTTCAATACGATTTTCCAGTTTCTCTAACAAATAGAAGGAATGGCATCGACTAAAATATCTTTCTTATAACTTTCCTAACATGTATAAAAGATTATTTCGAGCTTTTTTCTAATTCATATTCCAGCGTCCTATAAGCCATAATAATAGGCAGAGCTACAGGAAATAGTTTTCGAAAAAATTTTTTAAACATTGAAACATCAGGCGATATAGAGGACATTATATTCTGCGGAAGAAAAATACAATAACGATACACAAATGAAAAATCACGAAAAGCTAAAATTAATTTAAACATACAGATTTTATTAACGTAATGACTTTATAAGTATAAATATGAAGAAAATTTGAATTGAATTTGAGTTTGCTTGAATTCAAATCATTAGAATCGGAAACTAAATCTATCATTTATACAAAACCTTAAAATCTCTACTGAAGATTTCAAACAGATTTTCCATTTTCACTGAAGAATGGAAGGAATGAAATCGATTAAAATTTCTGTATAATGACTTTCCTGCAATGAATAAAACATTATTTCGGTCTTTTTATGAATTCTTAGTCCAAAGTCCTCTGAAACCATAGTAAATTGGCAGCATTAGAAGAAATCGTTTTCGTAGAATTTCACAAATATTGAAACATCAGGCAAATGGAGGACAAAATATTCTACCGAAAGAAGATACAAAAAAAAGATAAAGAACAAAAAATAGACGGAATACTAAAATTAATTATAACCTACAGATTTTATTTATGTAATAAAAAGACTTTATTTATATAAATGTAAAGAAAATTTGAATTGAATTTGAGTTCAGTTGAATTCGAATCATTAGAATCGGGAATTAAATCCATCACCGGTACAAAACCTTACAATCACTACCTATCATTTCAAACAGATTTTCCATTTTCTCTGAGGAATGGAAGGAATGAAATCTCCTAAAATCTATATCTTTCATACAATGGATAAAAGATTATTTTGATATCTTTTGGTATTCTTATTCCAACATTCTATAAAAACTTAGTAATTTGCAGTGTTGCAGGAAATCGTTCTCAAAAAATTTTTAAACGTTGAAATATCAGGCGATATAGAGGACAATATACTCCGCCGAATAAAAATACAATAAGGATACAAGAATGAAAAATCACCAAACATCTAAAATTAAGATAAACGTACAAATTTTATTTATGTAACAAAAAGATTTTATTTAGATAACTGTAAAGAAAATTTGAATTGAATTTGAGCTCAGCTGAATTCAAGTCATTAGGATCGGGATTTAAATCTATTATCTGAACAAAACCGAAAAATCTCAACTGAAGATTTCAAACAGATTTTCCAGATTCTCTGAAAAATGGAAGGAAGGAAATCGATTAAAATTTCTGTATAATGACTTTCCAGTAATTGATAAAACATTATTTCAGTCTTTTTTAAGAAATGTTAATCCAAAGTCCTCTGAAACCATGTGAATTAACAGTATTAGAGGGAATGGTTTTCGTAGAATTTTTACAAACCTTGAAATATCAGTTGAATGGAGTACAAATTATTCTACTTAAAGAAGAGACAAAAGAAGATAAACAGAAAGATATACGATCGGAAATCGGGGAAAAACCAGAATTAAGTTAAACATACAGATTTTACTCTCTTAAAACCACAATATAACTCATTGAGCCAAAATCCACTCATCTAAAGATATGAAATTCCGTTTCTGGTAAAGAGTTGAAACAACTCGAGTGAATAAAGCATTTTTAAGCAATTTAAATCAAGATGAGTAATTTAACTAACAAGAAAGGTCTCCATACTGGGCATACTCAGAATTTTATGGAAAAAAAAATACTAATTAAAGTACTTATGTATGTAATAAAGGATCAGCTCAAATTAGCGGCGGAATCACATTAGAAATTATGTAAAAAATAAAATAGTTTCGAATATTTGGCGAGAAAAGACGAAAGAGTCACTCAATTTGGCGAGCAGCTCTTTTCCTCGCCAAAAGCAAACGATTATTATGCAACTCAAAACTGTTGGATAGAATGCGTGTAAATCGTATTTAATGAATTTAAACATAAACAAAGAGAGACTTTAATATATTATATACATATTATATTGCATATATATATTACTTGTTGAAGTAGCTATTTAATTAATCACTGGAAAAAATGTTTTCATAGATTAAAAAAAAATCATATTGAGAAAAGTTATCTTCATAAATTTAAGCGCATTCAAAAATAAAAGCCACATGTTTCCATAGCAACAAAATCTAATCGAAAATTCTCAATTGGACTTTGAACAGGAAACAAATTTAATTAATTTAAATTATGAATTTCGGTTTAAATCTCAAATTTTGATGATTAAATTTGAATATAAATACATATAAATATCGATATAACAAAATTATACTTAAAATAAATTAAAACTTATAAAACTAAAGTTATTTAAATTAAATTTATCAAAACAAGTTCAACGTGAAACTTTTTTTTTTTTTCTTGAAGTGTATTTGACACTTCAAGAAAAGTCTTGAAAAGTCTTAGTGTCTTTTTTTGAAATTGCATTCCTTTGCCAACTGGCGATAAATCGCCAAATAACGAAATTTTCATTATTTTTTTAAGGATACAGAGTGGAGGTTCCGCCGAAGTTTTTTTTATACACATATATATCCACACGAGAAGAACATTCTGTACTTTTTTCAGATTTTTCGGGGTATGCCCGTATGGAGACCTTCCTTGTAAGCAATTTAAATCGAGATGAGTGAAACGTTTAATAAACAGCTCATTCGCGATCCAATAAATTACAGATCTATCCTAAGAAGCCAAATCCAATCTTTCATTTTAAGAGTGAATTTATATAACAAAAAGACTTCATGTGCATAAATGCAAAAAATTTTTGAACTGAATTTGAGCTCAGTTGCATTCAAATCATTAGAAACGGTAATAAAATCTATCACCGGCACAAAACCTTAAAATCTCTGCCCAAGTTTTCAAAGAGATTTTCTGGTTCCTCTAAGGTATGGAAGGAATTGAATAGACTAAAATCTCTGTGTAATGACTTTCTTCCCATTGATAAAAGAATATTTCGGTCTTTTTAGGAATTCTTGTTCCAACGTCCTATAAAGCCATAGTAATTGGGCACTTAGTCAGTATTAGAGGAAATCGCTTTCGTAGAGTTTTACAAACATTGATATATCATGTGAATAGTGGAAAATATATTTTTTCGAAAAAAAAAACATACAAGAAAGCAAAGAAATATACAAGAACGAAAATCGGTGAACAATTAAAATTTTGTTAAGCATACAGAATTTATTTATGTAACAAAAAGATTTTATCTACATAAATATACAGAATGTGTTATTATTATTCGAACAAACAGTTAAAAAATATGTGTACTAAAATTGAAATTAAAATGTATATAATAAATTTAAAACTTTAAAAGTTAATTTTAAAAATTCAATTTTGATAAAATCTTTGTTTAATTATTTTTTAAGAAGTAAAATACACAAGCACGCATACATTTACTTAAATTAAAATTTAATATTCTTTGCACATTTTCTTTGTAAAGAAATCTTAAATTCATATATGTTTCCAGAATTTTATTTTTACTTTTAATTTTTTGTTTGTTTGTTTGTTTGTTTGTTTTTGCATAGAATAAAATTATTTGCAAACTTGCATTGGTATACCTTTGAACTTACATTCATGAAAAGACAATCGGCAAAACAATAAATAAAATAAATAAATAAATAAATGAGAACACCCATACATTTTAATTGCCAAATTGTAAATGAAGAAAAAAAACAGATATAGTCATTCATTTGACTGGAAATATGTTAAAATTATGTATCAATTTATGTTTTAAAAATGAGCTTAGGAGTCATTTAAAAAGTGATATTGTACTAAATTATAAGTTTTTTAATGCGAAAACACAATTTTAAAATCAAATTTGGCTTTTCCGTTTAATTCTACTTTAGGATACAAAATGAGAAGTCATGCTGTCATATAATTCAGGAACTGTGAAGATTTTTAATTTAAAACTATAAATGTTAACCCTTTATCTACGAAATTATCTATCAAGAAATTGATTTACCTCAATAATCTGTTTTTATATTTAAAAATATACTGGAAATTTTAAACAATAATAATGTGAAACTTAGATATGTTTCTTCTTTAAAACGGATTTATTAAATTGATAGTTATACCTTTTTTGTAAAATATTTAGGAAAATAATCAGATTAATTAACTAAAAATACTCTTGTGAAAATATTACAATTCTTATAAAAGCAATTTATTTAAATGTATTACGTAGGGGACCGTCAAAAAATTGAAAAAGAATGAATATTATTTGGATAACCCTGTCAAAACTAATGTAGCAAAAGCATTCAAACTGCAGATTATCATTAAGTGACTTATTGTAATTATGTGTGTTCATTTTTATGCTGATAGCATGTATACTCGTAGAGAAATTAAGGTTTTTATAAAAACAGTCCTAATTTTTTTAAAAGGTTTTTGCTTATTATTTGCAGAGTTAATATAAAATACAGTTTCTTGCTGAACATATAACAAACAATATTAAACATAATACCCTGCAACCAGAATTTAAAAAATAATAATAATTATATGAATAGTGAACAGTTTTACTAAATAAATTTTCATTGCGCATGCGTAAAAGTTATGCAAATTTTGATTGCATATTGTGTTAGCTAAAGGTATGGAGCAACTTTTGTAAAAGTCTCAGAATCGCAGCTTAAAAATGCTGAAAATTATCGTCGATAGAATCAGATGAAAATCCGTTATTTCCAAAAAGACGCAAAAAGATAAGGGGTTGTATCCAAATATACTATTGCGCGCAATGTTATGTACAGTCACCGCAAAAAAAATCTTGACACTTGAGATTTTAGACGTTTTATTGAATATCTAGAAATATACATAAGGAATTATTCTGAAACTTCAGGTGTGTAAACAATATAGCACAGGTCATATATTTTCGTGAAATTTTTTTGTCGAAGTCCCATAGGGGACCGTCAAAAAATCGAAAAAGAATGAACATCTTTTGGATAACCCTGTCAAAACTAATGTAGCAAAAGCATTCAAACTGCAGATTATCATTAAGTGACTTATTGTAATTATGTGTGTTAATTTTTATGCAGATAGCATGTATACTCGTAGAGAAATTAAGGTTTTTATAAAAACAGTCCCAATTTTTTCAAAATTTTTTGCTTATTATTTGCAGAGTTCTTAATATAAAATAAAGTTTTTTCCTGAAAATATGACAAACAATATTATACATAATACCCTGCAACCAGAATTTAAAAAATAACAATAATTGTATGAATAATGAACAGGTTTACCAAATAAATTTTCATTGCGCATACGTAAAAGCTACCAAAATTTTGATAGCATATTGTGTTAGCTAAATGTAAAGAGCAACTTTTGTGAAAGTTTCAAAATCACAGCGTAAAAATACCGAAAATTATCGTCGATAGAAAAAGCTAAAAATTCGTTATTCCCAAAAAGCAGCAAAAAGATAAGGCGCTGTATCCATATTTCATTGTTTAATAACAATATAGCATACAATGCCCGAAAGAAAAAAAACATATGCATCGCATTTTAAATGTTCAGATGTTTTACTTTATTTTTGAATTCACAGTGATTTTGAGGCCTCTAGCTACTATGGCTGCCGCCTCAATTGATCCATAATACACAGAAACAGAGACAATACAGAACATTTTTTATTACAGATATCCATTACATATATTTATTACACTTCAAAGGGACAACACACCATCCATGCCCGAACCCGGATTCGAACCGGGGACCCACAGTGTGACATTAGCTGCCATTACCGACCACGCCACTGGGTCGGCGTTTATTTATTTATTTATTTATTTTTGCCTGTTTTAAACATAGAAGCCGGGTAGAAGTTTCCATTGAGCATGCGCCACTTTAAATAGTAATGCTTGCATCTTGAGATGACTCAGCGGTTTTTTTCTTTGTATCTTCTAGTGGTTTAAAAGGTGGAATTTAATTTTGTTGCAGATACAAATCTTTTTTGGTGCATATAATGGGGCGAAAAAAGCTTACAGTTGTTGAAAGATCTCGCGCTTTAACTTTATTAGAACGAAATGTTCCTATAAGTCTCATTGCTAACGATTTGCAAGTATCGAGACAAACGATTTATGTCTTAAAAAAGGCGAATGCAAATTTACCTCGGGGCAGTATGCTAGTACGAAAAATCGGTTCAGGAAGACCAAAAAAGACCTCAGACCGGACTGATAGTATTTTGAAACGCGAGGTATTATTAAAACCAACCATTACAGCAGCAGAAATAAAAAATAAACACCCAAATCTATTAAAGGATGTAGTAAGGACTGTCTGCCGCAGACTTCAAAAAGACTTGAAGCTTCCAGCTCGAATAGCAGCGAAAAACCCATGCTTACTGATGTCATGAAAAAAAAAAAAAAAAAAAAAAAAGATAAAATTTTTGTAAGAAATATTTGAATTGGACAGCAGAAGACTGGAAGAAAGTAATGATTTTGTGACGAAAGTATCTTCAGGCTTATGAGAGGACGCCCGATGTTGGTGAGACGACCTAAAAGTTCCTCACGCTATGATACGAAGTTTACCGTGAAAACTGTACAACACTCAGATAGTGTCATGGTATGGGGAGCTTTTAGTGGTGAAAAAGGTAGAGCTGGATTATATTTCCTTCCAAAAAATATTACTATGAATGGAAGAAAATATACAGGGTGTATCTAAACTACTGGGCAAAACTTCAAGGGGTGATAGTACACATCAAGACAGACAATATTAAATAGGACACCAAGGGTCCCAAACGTTTTCCGAAGGAGATATCCGCCATTAAAGTTTAGGGACCTAATTTCAAATAAACATAAAAAACTGAAAAATCGGTCGATTGATTTGCGGTTTTCACTAAAATTATTCTTTACGTCGGCATTTTCTTGAAAATAAATTATAAAGGTAAATTTAAAAAAATGCCGATAGAGGGCGCTTTAGACTTTATAGTAACGAACAACTATTTTTTACCGTTATTTTTTGCATCTCATAAATTTTTTTAGAAACTTAGACATAAACTTAAATTTTGAGCTCAAAATCTCTGGTTAAGTGGCGCAAGCTGAACTGTATTCAATTGGAGTGGGTAGGTTAAAATTTCAAATGATTATAAAAAACAGAATAATTGGTCAATAGATTTGCGGTTTTCACTAAAATTATTCTTTATGTCAGTATTGTCTTGAAAATAAATTATACAGATAAATTTCAAAAAATGTCGATGGAGGGCGCTTTAGACTTTGGACTAACGTACAACTATTTTTTACTGTTATTTTTTGCATCTCGTGAAATTTTTTTGGAAGCTTAGACATAAACTTAAATTTTGAGCTGAATATCTGAATCGTTGAGAGTGGTTAAGTAGCGCAAACTGAACTGTGTTCAATGGGGGTGGGGCGGTTCAAATTTCAAATGATTATAAAAAACGGAAAGATTGGTTGATTCATTTGCGTTTTCTCTAAAACCAATCTTTATGTCAGTACTTCCTTGAAAATAAATTTTAAAGATAAATTTCAAAAGTTTCCGTTAGAGGGCGATTTAAATTTTAGATTAACCAACAACTACTTTTAACCGTTACTTTTTTTAAAATCTAAGTAAATGTTTTAAAAGCTTAGATTTAAATTTTGAGCTCAAAATCTGAATCGTTGTGAGTAATTAAGTAGCAAAAAATTGAACTGTGTTCGTAGGGTGGGCAGGGTAACATTTCAACTCCTGAACACAGTTCAGTTTGCGCTTCTTAATCCCTCCCAACGATTCAGAATTTGAGCTCAAAATTTAAGTCTAAGCTTTTATAAGCATTTAATTAGATACAAAAAATAACAGTTAAAAATTGTTGTTAGTTACTCTAAAGTTTAAGGCGCCCTCTAACGGTATTTTTAAAAATTTATCTTAAAAATTTATTTCCAAGGAAATACTGACATAAAGAATGGTTTTAGAGAAAACCGCAGACGAATTGACCAATTTTTCCGTTTTGTATAATCATTTGAAATTTGAACCTTCCCACCCCCATTGAACACAGTTCAGTTAGCCCTACTTTACCACTCTCAACGATTCACATTTTCAGCACAAAATTAAAGTTTATGTCTAAGCTTCAAAAAAAATTAATGAGATGCAAAAAATAACCGTAAAAAATAGTTGTACGTTACTCCAAAGTCTAAATCGCCCTCTATCTACATTTTTTGGAAGTTTATGTTTATAATTTATTTTCAAGACAATAGTGACATAAAGAATAGTTTTAGTGAAAACCGCAAATCAATTGACCAACTATTCTGTTTTTTATAATCATTTGAAATTTGAACCTACCCACTCCCATTGAATACAGTTCAGCTTGCGGTACTTAACCATAGATTTTGAGCTCAAAATTTAAGTTTATGTCTTAACTTCTAAAGAAATTTAATGAGATGCAAAAAATAACGATAAAAAATAGTTGTTCGTTACTCCAAAGTCTAAAGCGCCCTCTATCGGCATTTTTTTAAATTTATCTTTATAATTTATTTTCAAGACAATACTTGCATAAAGCATAGTTTTCGTGAAAACCGCAAACAAATAGACCAATTTTTCTGTTTTTTATAATCAATTCAAATTTTGGACCCTAAACTTTGATGGCGCCTATCTCCCTTGGAAGATGTTTGGGACTCTTAGTTTCGAATTTAATATTATTTGTCTTGATGTGTACTATCATCCCTTAAAGTTTTGCCCAGTAGTTTAGATACACCCTGTATAAAAGTTTTACAAAACCACTTACTGAAATTTTGGTCCATTCATGGATTATTTCATTCATGATGCAGCACCTGCACATAAATCAAAACTTGTACAAAAATGGTTAAATGATAATAATATGTCAGTGCTTGATTGGCCAGGCAACTCACCTGATCTCAACCCTATGGAAAATGCTTGGAATCATATGAAAAATAAGGTACAAGAGTCTCACCCATCCAGCATAAAGGAATTGAAAGAAGTATTGGAAACTTTGTGGGTCAATATGGACAAAAACTATTTCCGAAATTTAGCAACTTCTATGCCTAACAGATTGCAAAGTGTCATAAAAGCGAAGGGAAATACGTCAAAATATTAGTTTTGGCAATAAAATTATTTAAAATGTAGGTGTTTACTTTTATAACACTTTTTTTATGAGTGTCAAGATTTTTTTTTCTCGGCTCTGTACATAATATTGCGCGCACTACTATATTTGGATATAACCCCTTATCTTTTTGCGTCTTTTTGGAAATAAAGGATTTTTATCTGATTCTATCGACGATAATTTTCAGCATTTTTAATCTGCGATTCTGGGACTTTTACAAAAGTTGCTCCATACCTTTAGCTAACATAATATACAATCAAAATTTGAATAACTTTTACGCATGCGCAATGAAAATTTATTTAGTAAACCTGTTCATTATTCATACAATTATTTTTTTTTTTTTTTAAATTCTGGTTGCAGGTTATTATGTATAATATTGTTTGTCATATGTTCAGGAAAAAACTTTATTTTATATTAAGAACTCTGCAAATAATAAGCAAAAAACTTGAAAAAAATTGGGAATGTTTTTATAAAAACCTTAATTTCTCTACGAGTATACATGCTATCCGCATAAAAATGAACACACATAATTACAATAAGTCACTTAAGGATAATCTGCAGCTTGAATCCTTTTGCTACATTAGTTTTGACAGGGTTATCCAAATGATATTCATTCTTTTTCAATTTTTTGACGGTCCCCTATGGGACTTTGCCAAAAAAATTTCACGAAAATATATGACCTGTGCTATATTGTTTACACACCTGAAGTTTCAGAATAATTCCTCATGTATATTTCTAGATATTCAACAAAACGTCTAAAATCTCAAGTGTCAAGATTTTTTTGGCGGTGACTGTACTTAAGGGGTTAGAGATAGTCAACAGCATGAAAAAATAAGAATTTTTATTTTTATTTTATTTTATTTTTATTTTTTTTAATTTTTTAATTTTTTTTTTTTATTTTTTTTTATTTTATTTTTTTTTTTTTTTTGCCAGTAAATTAATTTATTAAATGAAAATAATAATATGACATGATTACATTATGTTTTGACTTGACTTTACAAAAATTTGAAAAAAAAAAGTAATAATTTTTTAAAATATTGATGTTTGTGTTGGATTCTGTTTCACAAAGAGTGCCTTGCGGTGACCATCACAAATCCTTGGATATTCATCTAAAATTAATCGAACAAGAATAATTAGTTATTTTAATAGATAATTTAGTGCCTGATAAAAAATTAAAAAAAAATAAACAAAATGGCGGCCTTAGGAAATTTATTTTCAGATTTTCGAAAAAACACCGAATTCTTTTTTAAATGAATCCTTCAGTCAGGTGCTAGTTTTTTTATGTTTTTCAAAAGCTGTACAAATTTCATTGAAATCTACTAAGCGTTTTTTAAGTTGCAGTGGTCACCAATTCAAAAATCATAGTTTCGAGAAAAATGCATTAAAGTTTCACACTTGATTTATGTAGAGTAATACGAATTATTTAATTACTTACATAGAGTCATATTGTCCTGGGCCATAAGATAGTTTTTCAGCCGTTGCAGAAGTTTCCAAAATATCGATTTGCTGTTGTCTACGTCACATTCTACCTTCCCGAGTGTTATCGTAATTCGCTTATTTGCCACCTTCACATATGCAACATCAGTTTTTTCGGCATACCGATGAGAATTATGCCCACAATTAAGTTCCAGTGTATTCATTTTTATCAATAATAAATGTTTACCTTCATTGAATATACCAGTAGTAGCTATGTATGCATCAATTTGTACGATAGTGTAACTTGTATTTATGGTTTTTTGCCATATTTTCCACAGTAGTTGATTGAAGCTTTCATTATTATTCTGATTGAATCCATCCACACATCTTGAAATTAAATTGTCGTTACTCAGATATTCATAATTTATCTTGATAGCTTCTAAAACATCAGGAGCCGCGCACGCAGCCTTTTCGCTAGCTATCTGCTTCGGAACGTTCTCGAGAGTCCGAGAACCCTTTGTTAATTGCCGAATAACTCGAAAAGTATTTGTCGGATGAACTTCAATTTTTCAAAATATATTTTTAAGATACTATGTTTTAAGAAAATGAAAGAAAAAAAAAGATTTTTTGAAAATTTTGACTTCTCCTAACCCCTTAAAACTACCATCAGTGCATAAAGAATTAATTCGAATGCTATCATCGTCAAAACCACAGTAAATTGGTAGCATTCCAGAAAATCGTTTTTAGAGACCTCTGTAAATATTGAAAAATTTCATAAATAGGGGAAAATATATTTTTGAAATAAAATGTTTACAGAAGAAGAAAAATATTTAAGAGGCGCCTAAAAGTAATCCAAATGTTGAAGATGTTTTGTTAACTCAAATTGTATTTGTGATTATTTTTATGTAAGGTACCCTGGGGTAATAACGCCACGTTAAGGTTCTACCAATTTCCACGGCTCAGTATTAATTTGTATTTTTCAAACAAATATATGATTTGTTACAGCAACTCATTGACTATCTATATAAAAAAAAATAATTTAACAGATATGTATTCATAAAATGTAATGGCGGGATTTCTTGACCAATGCTATTTGGCGTTATTACCCAACTATATGGGTAATAACGCCATGCAAACAAAACTATGAAATAAGATGGAATTATTGCATGTAGATTGCTCAATTCTAAAAATACAAACTCTACAAACTTAGAAATTGACAAATTGCATTCTAAGCTATTGAAAATGCTCAATTTTTTGTGAAAGTGTAAGAAAATCAAAGGTGTGGTGTGGTGTTGTGTGGGGGGGGGGGAGGGGAGATGAGGCAAAAGAATATCAGACCGTGAACTTCTTTTTGCTTAAAAAGGGCCGCTTAAATAGAATTATTAGAAACATTGCACAGTTTTAACTGTGTTTATTTGAATCAGTATTTAAATGTAGCTCGGCCACTGTAGGGAATGAACGGGGGTATTAATGCCAAGGATTGGCGTTATTACCCCGTTATAGTTATTGCGCTGTACATTTTAAATTACAAATTATCTCGAGGAGATATCCAAAATCTTCAACAACCACTTTAAAAGTCCATGAAATGGACTACAAATTTATGTAATTAACAAAGTATTTCCGGATAAAAAAAAAAAAAAATAGTCTTCACATCACAAAACTTATCTCGCAAATTTTAGATCAAGCGTTAATTTTAGTTACTTGTAAAAACAATAAGACCTAAAAATGAAACAAATTAACTTGAAGTTGTTTTTTGCAATTTATATGACTCAAAATCCTTCTGCGCAGAGCACATGGGTGTCATTTACCAGATTATTTCATAATTATGCAAAATATTAGCACTTGGCGTTATTACCCCGCCTGGCGTTATTACATCAGACCACCTTATAAAATATTTAAACTGGAATGCCTAAATTTTTCCCCAGTTTTCTTTGTAAAAAGTTCCTCCGAATTTCCGTTACAAAACAGGAATTTTAAGAACTTTTTCAACTATATCCGAAAAAAAAATTACAAATGGAATTGGAAATAAATAAAATTGAATTCGAACAGACACTTGTAAGACACTAAGAACTTTAAAATATTTTCCTCTTAATTAACTACAAAAACCACTCAAAAGGCTTCCATATACCAAACCATGTAAAAGAATCTATTTTTAAGACACATACCGATTTTTGTATACTTTAAAGAAATTTTATACTGCGTCTGTAACCAAAAAATCGATATTTTATGAAATATTTCTAATAAACTTTAAAACAAAATCTGTAAAGTTACTAAAAGTTTTCTAGGAAACTGGGATTCCTAGATCGTTTTATGTAACGGCAGTAGCAAAAAATCATGTAAATGATCCAAATTTACACTGAAAATAAAAAAATCTGTGAAGTTACAAAGAATTTTTTAGGCAACTGGAATTCCTAAAATTTTTTATGTAACGGCAACCAGGTTACATCTAAAATTTTAGTAAGATAACTGTAATTTTAGTAGTTTTCGTTTGTAAAGTTACAGGTTTCTGTACTTTTACAAAAAAAGAGTTTTGTAGATTTACATCTTTTCTTGTACAATATACAGATAAAATGTTAGTAAGCATACAGATTTCGGCAACTTTACATCTATAGGATTACAGATTTTTTTTACAGTTTAGTATTAATTTAAAATTCTATTTTGATAAAATATGCATTTTTTTACTTCAGTCTCGCGTAAAAGTTTAGACATAGATGCTTTTCATGAAAATTATTAAAAATTTCCATTGCATTTCCCAGGTATTTTAGATAAATAATCCTAAAATATATAGTAAATAGTGCAACATAAAAGATTTTAAAAATATCGAAACAAATTCTTTATCATTTCTTAAAGTTTGCATTTTTTTAAATTATTTGTTTTGATATACCGCCGTGTGTTCTAAGAATTAGGAATAAAATCCATTATCGGTGCTTTACAATACTACACTACATGCATTACAATGCTTTCTTTAGAACCGAAACTGATTTTCCCATTTCTCTAAACAATACCCAATTTTTTCTGTTTCTCTACAGATTGAACAACGTGAAATCCTGTAAAATCTTGGTATAATGTCAATTCCATGGATAACAGAATATTTTGGCCTTTTTTATAAATCCGAATGCTATCGTCATCAAAACCACAGTAAATTGGTAGTGTTAGAGAAAATCGTTTTCGAAGACGTCTGCAAATATTGAAGAATTTCGTAAATAGAGAAAACTATATTTTTCAAGTAAAATATTTAGAGAAGAAGAAAAATATATAAGAGTTCTCTAAAAGTAATCCAAATATAGAATATGTTTTATCAATTCAAATTGTATTTCTCATTGATTTATTTAATTGTAAAATACTTAAACTGGATTGTCTTCATTTTTTTCTTTGAAAAAATTGCTTTGAAGTTCGCATACAAAACAAGAATTTTAAGTACTTTTTCAACTATATCCGAAAGTATATATATATATCGAATTGAAAATAAATTGAATTGAACAGACACGTGTTATATCAAAAACTTTAAAATATTTTCCTGTTTAATTAGCTACAAAAATCACTGAAAAAATTTGATAATATCAAATAATATAAAATAATATATTTTTAAAACATATGCGAATTTTTGTATACCTATAAAGAAATTTTGTACTGAGTCTGAAACTGAACGATCGATATTTAAAGAAGTAATGATAATAATATTAATATAAAATTCCATTTTGATAAAACATGCATTTTCTTTTCATCAGTCCTACGCAAAAGTTTAGACACAGAGACAATTCATAAAAATAATCACAAATTTTCGCTGCATTGCATAGGTATATTCGACAAACAAAATGGAACCCGTCGAATTTCGACGAAAGAAAATTTTTAAGAAAGAACTTTTTCATTGATAAACTTACAAAATTAGCTACAATAAAAAATGCATCTTACAATGGTCAGTCTAACTCTAAAGTTAAGGAAGGAAAAGTACTATTTCTATATAACTCAATTGTCCAAATTATTAAAATTAAATTTTAATCGCATATGTAATCAGCAAAATATAATAAAGATCAGTTATTATGATGAAGTTATTAGTTGAAGCTCTTATATTTGGCATAAATGCGAATGAAAAAAAAAGATTATTTCAAACTGACACGATTTTAGAATTTCATGTGAAATCTAAACACGTCATAATTTTCATCTTTTCAAAATTTACATGTGCACATTTCAATTTTTTATCAGTTTTAAGAAAAACTGGTGTATATTTCTGTTGCCACGATTTCAAAATTCGTACTAAAAAGTATAAAAAAAAATAATTTGTCAAGACTAAATTGAGATACAGCTTTCAAACAAATTGCATTTAAAAGGACATATTTTTCTCTATACGATGGTGTAAAAATTGAAAATATGCGATGTTTAAAAATATAAAATTTTTAGTACCGAAAATTTCAAAACCGAATTGTATATGAAAAAGTTGCCATTCGCAAAATGACGTATGCGTAACGCACAGATACGTTTAGCCTTCATAATATAGATAATCCTAAAATAAGTAAATCGCTCAATATGAAAGATTTTAAAGCTATCGAAACAAATTCCTTACCATTTCTTAAAGTTTGTCCAATCTTTTTTAAGCACACTGTCTTTTGAGAATCAGGAATAAACTCCATTACCGGTATAAAACATGTCAATCCCCTCTTTTGAATTGAAACTGATTTTCCCATTTCTGTAAACAATCCTCGATTTTTTCTGGTTCTTTGCCGATTACATGACGTGAAATCCAGTAAAATCTTCTATAGAGTCAAAGTATAGAAAGTGTATAGTTTCTCTAAACAATCCAGAATTTTTTCTGGTTTTTCAAAGATTGAATGAATTTTGTTAAATCTCTGCATAATGTCATTTCCATGAATAATAGAATATTTTGGTCTTTTTCAGAATTTCGAATTCTATCGTTGTCAAAACCACAGTAAATTGGTAGTATTAGAGAAAATCGTTTTCGAAGATTTCTGCAAAAATTGAAGAATGTCGTAAAAGAGAAAAATATATTTTTGAAGTAAAATGTTTAGAGCAAAAGAAAATTACTTAAAGGGTCTCTGAAAGTAATCCAAATATAGAAGATGTTTTATCAACTCAAATTGTGTTTGTGATTAATTTGTTTAAATGTATAAAATACTTAAACTGGATTGTCTTCATTTTTTCCCGTATTTTCTTGTAAAACATTGTTCCGAAGTTTGCATACATAACAGGAATTTTAAGCAGTTTTTCAAATACATCCGAAAAAGAATTACATGTGGAATTGAAAGTAAATAGAATTGAATTTGAACAGACACGTGTCATGCCAAGAACTTTAAATTATTTTCCTCTTTAATTAAGTACAAAAACCACTGGAAAGGATTACGTGATATTATACACTATAAAATAATATGTTTTTATGGCACATGCCGATTTTGTACATTTTAAAGAAATTTTACATTCCGTCTGTAACTGAAAGATCGATATTTACAGAAGCGAAGCTAATAGTATTAATTTAAAATTCAATTTTGAAAAAAACACTCATTATTATTTCTTTCCTGTTCTGCGTAAAAGTTTAGATACAGAGGCAATTCATGAAAATAATCAAAGAATTTTGTTGCATTTCACACATATTTTAGATAAATATGTAATCTTAAAACATGTAGTAAATTGTGCAACGTGAAATTTCACAAAATATCAGAAAAAATCTTAACTTTGCCCAATCTTATCTAATCATCCTGTATATATGCATTTTAAAAATCTGAAATAAATTCGATTATCGGATTAAATTCTAACAATCCCTTTTTAACAATCGAAATAGATATTTCCGTTTTCTTAAACAATCCCTGATTTTTTCTAACTCTCTAGAGTTTGAACAATGTGAAATCCAGTAAAATCTTTATACAATGTCCTTCCTTTGGATATTAGAATATTTCGGTCGTTTTTTTAATTGGGGAAAGGGGGAGTCGTAGTGAATGCTATCGTAGTGAAAACCACAGTAAATTGGTAGTATAAGAAAAATAGTAGTAGTAGTTGACCAATACTGTTTGGCTTTATTACCCACATTATGGATGGGTAATAATATTAAAAAGCATTGGACAAGAAATCACTTTACTACATTTTATGAATACATACCTACTAAAATATTCTTTTATCTACACATAGTCACTAAGTTGTTGTATCAAATCCCACATTTATTTAAAAAACAAATTCTAAAACTAAGCCATGAAATTGGTAAAAACTTAACGTGACGTTATTACCCCCATTACACCTTACTTCTCAATTAACATTTTCAGCTACATGACTGAATTTATGCCTCAAAAAATATTTATTAATAACAGTTATAATATTAATAAAAAGTAGTATTAGCAAAATAATATTAATCAGTAGATTTTTTCAAATCCTCACAACTTCAAATCAGTAGTTGTGTCTATTTTAGAATTTTGCAGATTTCTTGTTATTGCTGTGGTCATTGCATTCTGGTCATTTTTAAACACTAAATTGAATGTAATTAATAATACAATCCAAATTATAATTAATGCTTACAATATTTAAATAGTTAAGTAAAGTAATAAACTAAAATAATAAAAATTAAGATATTTTTTAAAATATTAAAAGCAAAAGTCAAGTAAATAACTATTAATATATAATTAAATATTCATCGGGTGAATTTTTCTTAAATTATTCAATAAAACTTGCCTCATAAAGCAACACTATTAATTCACATCAAAATCAAGTAAGGAATTTTTTTTTTCAGGTTTAGCCAGACTTAATAACCAAAAAAAACTTTAATATATAAATATATTTGGTAAAAAGATTGTGAATACTAGAGATATCAGCAATATCTTGATTTTTTTCAGAAATCATTTTATACTTCCTTTATGAAAAAGCATTAATTAAGTAATATTAACGAAAATTACATATTAAAAAATATTTAGAATCGATATAAAAATAAAAAAGTCAAATTTTGTCCCTACATCTGAGCTGAAACTAGGTGTAGGCTGCTGAGGCTTACTGTTTACATCTATAAATTATGCGCGGATTTTAGAGAATTTCAGATTTTAGAGTTGCGTATTTAAGGGAGTTTACTGCATTAATGCTGTTAATTTATCCTGATTGTTCAATATGAAAATGTTTACTCGAGAATGGACAGCATCCGAAAAAACTGTACTCCGGGTTGATAAATTTGATTAACGAAAGACAAGACTGAGTCCAATACAGTAGAATCCTCCTATTCTGAAAATCTGTTTATTCCGAACAGAGTTCAGAAATAAAACAGATTTTTAAACTATAAACAGGAATAATTAAAAAGATGTTCGTGAAAAAACGTACATTTATTGTTATACAATGATGCTAAATAGAGCCATACATAGTGTCAAAGCTTGATGAAAACTCCTGAAACTAAATTGGAATAAAAACTGGTTACTCAAAGTTCATGTCATTTTCATTTATAGAATTCTTTAGAATCACTGCTAAACGCGAAAATAATTAATTTACACACACTTAAAAAAATCTTTTTAAGAGCATTTAATTGACTAAGTAACTTGCTTTTTGTTATCGTTGACTCAGATTTATGTGTGGAGAAAAAAACTATTTATTGCTATAATAGTACTTTTTTTCTGAAGAGTTTGTTATACAACAGAGATTTTTAAATTAAGTTATGAGAAATAATAGAACCTATTACCCATGAGTCGATCAACGCTGCATAGACATAGAGCTGATACTAGCAGTACCCTCACTTAATTAACATCTTAACAAGTCAGAACGTTGATTATTATTAATGAAATCCGTCTATTCTGAACTCCCGCTAAACCGAACAGTGTTCGGTCCCAATTACTTCGGAATAGCGGGGAACTACTGCACTATCGGAAATATGCGAGGTTTAAGACCCGTTTTCTCAAAAACTACCAAACAGATTTTGGACTCCATATGCACTATATATACTGAAGAGTTATCGCAGACAGTTTTTTCTGTGACTTTTCCCCCATCCCCATTATAACAAATTTCTACCCCTTCACTATCTCTCCCAAAAGATTTTCAACTTTCAGAAGAGTTCTCAACAAACTTTAAAATATGGTTTTTTAATCATGGACACCCTGTATAAGGGAAACGAAAAAGAAATTAATTCTCGTGTTAGAAATTTTTAATAATATCCCTATGGAATAGAAGACATTAAATCTAATAAAATCTTTTGATAAAAATTTTCTCGAGGATAAAAAAGAAAAAAAAAATCATTCTTTTTAGGAATTGTTACGCTATTATCCTCAAAACTACAACAAATTGATAGTATAAGAGAAGGTTGTTTTCGAAAATATTGGAGAAATTGGTAAATGAAGAACATTTTATTTTTCTAAAGAACAGAAATGTTTAAGGAGAAATATAAATGTTTAAAAAGACAGGAAGCTCTAAAATTGGTTAAAATATTGAATTCTTTTATTAACTTAAATTGCATGTGGGTTGTATTCGGTTTATATTTGGTTGTTTTTTACATGAGGTTGTTTTGTGAATAAAACGTTTAAATTGGATTTTCATCATTTATGTGAAAAAAATACAAGTTTTTTTTTTTTTTTTTTTTTTTTTTTTTTTTTTTTTTTTTCCCATATAAAAAATTGTCGATATACGAACCACTAAGTTATTATAAAATTTAAAGAAACGGGATGCCATTTGGGGTGCAGGTGTGTTGATTATAGCTAAATAATGAGGTTTAGAACAATAATCATTCTCTCACAATTAGGGTAACAGTCACAAAATTTTGAAATGACAAAACCAAATTTATTTGCATCACTAAATGTTGTTCACTGTGGAAAATCATAAACGGCTGCTTTGAAGCAATACTTGTAGCATTACAAACAGCGACTTAAAACAAACGCAAATAAGAGCATTAACAACAGCAAAGATCCTTTTCTGGAATAAAATCAAAATATTTTAATCGAATTCAAGGATGAGATTTCATTTTTTTTCCATACGAGTTCAATTTTAAAAAAATGTTGTTCTGTTAAATCGCAATATTTTTCGATTAAATAAAACTAGCAAAAGCCATGCTTTGTTTGGATTCACGAAGCATTATTTCATAAGATAAATATTTGAAAGTACCAATATATTTTTTAATATTATTTTTTGCATCTTTACTAAGCAAGAACATTAACTCGTGTTTTAGTGCATTTTAATGTTAGAAATGCAAATTCAATCAAATAACTAGGAACTTCCTCGGAAATTTTATTTATGATAACAATTAATTTTATTTGTTGCAATTCTTTTGCTGCCACTTTGCAAAATGCCCAAAAATAGTTCTTTCTTTAATTTAAAAATATTTCTTTCCTTAATTAAATTTCAAAAACAGTTTTTGAGATATTTTGGCGGAATAATGAAAATAAATTTATTTAATTATTACTAACTCCATGATTTATTTTTTCTTCTGAAAATATATGTGCTTCATTTTTTATTTGCAAAAATGCTTCCGTAAGGGAAAAACATGTAAAATAAATTAATTAAAATAATAATTTTTTTACGGTTATTCAGTAAAAAAAAAATAATAATAATATTGCGCAAATCTACAGATCATAATTTATTTTTACGTTTAATTTCAAATCAAATATATGAATATTTTCTGAAAAGAATGCGACAAAATATAAATTGTGTAGCCTAGTAGATGATTCGCTTCGCTCATTCTAATATATATATACATTTATATTGGTGTGCAATAAAGCAGAGAAATTTCATCCCTATGAGTTAGAAAATTTTCAAGTGCCTACTTTCATAGACCACAAACTGGCACATCGCATGCGGAAGATCGTCGCAGCAATTAAACTATGGCCTGAACACTACACAGCAAATTCGTGAAACACTATTAGAACACTAACTGACCATAATAATTAACACTTCTACCTAAAATCCTTTTTGATTTCCTAGTGAATGTGTTGCGAATGTTTTGTGCCTGGAAAAAGATTATGCAGAAAGTGGTGTTAAGAATCACATAATTTTTCCAGAAATACAAACATTGATATTTGTCGATAAAATTAGTCAACTCACTCAGTAATCTCCAGCAATTTTTTTTTCTGTAAAGCAAACTGTCATTTATTTCTTTTTTAAATTGTGTAATTTTAAAAGCTCCATGTAGAAGGTGATTTGAAAGTGTTTTACATGTATTTTTTTTAAAGTGTTCTAAATTCTGGGGTGTTTAGAATGTGTTATTAATTTGGTGACAAAGTGATAAGCAGCATAGCACTATTGCAAGAAAATATTTTCATCAAAACTATTTAGAACACTATTTCAACACAATTAATAACACTATTTTCAGAAAACATTTCTAGATAGCAACATTTTCGCAACATATTAAGAACACATTTCTTAGCAACACGTTTGCAATATATTAAAGACACAATCACAGTAAAAAAAAATGTTTTGTATATGAAGTCAGTGTTGCCAGATGGGCTACTTTTTTTTTTAATTCAAATTCTTAATTGGCACCACTTTTTACAAATGACTGAATGTGCCTTATTCAATGGCATGATAATTAAGGCGAAAACAAAAGGTAAATTACCGTTTCAAAAAAGCGGTGTCAATCAAGAAATCTGAATTTTAAAAAAGTAGTCCACTGGCAACACTGTGTGAAGTTTTCCAATTCACAACATATTAATGTGTTGTGGGCCTCCGTGGCCGAGTGGTTAAGACCCGCTCTGCTACGCTGAAGGTTGTGGGTTCGATTCCCGCTGGCTCCATTGCACACACACTTTGTGTGGAGCTCCTGGTTGTATTTCTCTAGTGATGTAAATTTCTTTGTGCTATCTCGTCCTTGTATATTGACGATGACTTATAAGCAGGCTTTGATGTCGAGCACACAAGTCAGATGTATGTTCAAATAAATAAATAAAATAAATACATAAATAAATAAATAAATGTGTTGTAAATTTGGCAACAAAAAGCGGTCAAAAATGTGTTTATTTTTGTATGTTGAGAATTTGCAGTGTATGTTTGCCATACGCATTTTACCATTTTAACTACTTCAACAGGCAGAAACCCATTGTAAGTGGGGGAAAGGGGGGGGGGCATAGTTTGGGTAAAAAGATCGTGGAAATAAAAGATGGCAGTAAATGGCAAACTCATCAAGCAGTTCTTGCAGAATATGTGGAGAACTAAATGCTCGTCTTTGCGTCTGTTTAAAGTCGCCTTTGTTAAAGCTACAGATACTGCTTCAGCTCCATTTACAGTTTTATACTGGGAAGACCCTTTTATAATGAAAAAAGTGAGTTGAAAGCAGGATTTTTATTCGTCATCTTATTAGTGTGCATATATCATACCCATTTAAGGCCCGTTGAGATGTGTACCTTGGACTTATAAACAAAGTTAGTCCTGCCAGCTGAAAGTAAAGCATGATCTACAACCGCTATACTGTTAATTCTCAACATACAAAAATAAACACATTTTAGAACACTTTTTCTCACCAAATTTATAGCACATTAATGTATTGTTAATTAGAAAACATTATATACAAAAACGTTTTTTGAGTTATGATTGTGTTCTTAATGTATTGTAAAAATGTTGCCATCTAGAAATGTTCTCTTAATATGTTGCAAAAATGTTGCTATGTAGAAATGTGTTCTGAAAATAGTGTTTTTGATGGTGTTGAAATAGTGTTGTACATTGTGTTGAAAAAAATATTTTATTATAATAGTGTTGTACATTGTGTTGAAGAAAATATTTTGTTATAATAGTGTTGAAGAAAATATTTTGTTATAATAGTGTTGTACATTGTGTTGAAAAAATATTTTGTTATAATAGTGTTGTACATTGTGTTGAAGAAAATATTTTGTTATAATAGTGTTGTACATTGTGTTGAAGAAAATATTTTGTTATAATAGTGTTGTACATTGTGTTGAAAAAAATATTTTATTATAATAGTGTTGCTCTGCACAACACTTTGTCACCAAATTAATAACACGTTGTAAACACCACACAATTTAGAACACTATAAAACAACGCATGTAAAACACTTTCAAAAGATTTTTTACATGGTGCCTTTAAAATCACACAATTTTAAAAATGAAATATAAAAAGTTTAGCTTTATAGAAAGAAAAAATTGAAGGAGATTACTGAGTAAGCTGACTAATTTTACCAATAAATACCAATAACTGCATTTCTGGAAAAATTATGTAACTTTTAGCAACACTTTTTGCACAATATTTTTCCTGGTATAACACATATTCACAAGACTATCAAAAACGATTTGAGTTAGAAGTGTCAATTATTATGCTCAGTTAGTGTTGTAAAATTTTCACTAATTTGTAGTGTAGCTGTTGATAAAAAATGATACTTTACTTTTACTGCAAACTAAAACGATCGTCCGATTTGTGTTTTTATTACATACGACTGTTATGTACGACTCAGAATCGAAAATTTATATGAATATCTAACCCGCATGACCGTGCGGGATTGGTCTTATAAGAGATAACATAGATGCGTATCAGACAATATCCCGTTTTATGAACTATACGGCCATAATATTCATATAGCAATTAAAAATAATAATAATAATAATATCTAGCTTGATTATATATATATATATATATATATATACGCACATTTAATTTGATGCATTTATAATCATTTCCAATTTCTCCTGTAAATAAAATCTTCCAATAGGAAAGTTTTTTTTAGTACGCAACAAAATCTATAATAATGTATCTACCTACAATGAAATTCCAGTTCGAAGATAAAAAAATTATGGTTCCATTAACATGGAAACAATACAATTATAAACGACAATTTCTATGCCAAAACAGAAATCTATCTAAAATGGAATTTTCCTCCTGTTCTTTTCTTTTCCGCCTCAACTGATTTTACTGTATTTAATATTAGTACAGAAGAACTCCTAAGACGGAAACGCTGTAATGTAGACGTGTGTGGTTTTATTCACTTGTTCAATGACAGGAAATTCCGATTTAATAAGACGAAAATTACGATTCCGAATTTGTAGTTTTCAAAAATCAGAATGTTTGATATGTATGATGTGCACTATAATAAACAAACATTGTTTTCTGTCTAAAACATACATGCAAAATAAAAAGTTTGAATTCAAAATTAACCTACTATATTTCTAAGTATCGCATGCAAATAAAATCTTTTCGCTTTTTTTTTTAACATGCAAAAGCTTCAAAAAATAAGGAGAAGCTTCCGGTTGTGTTTTATCGATTGCATCATTTGAAGCTGTTTTCCGTGTAAAAGCGCAAATACTCCCAAAATAGACGAGTGGTTTCTTCATTTGTTTAATTTTGCCTCTACTTGAGGGCATTTTTTCTGCGAATCTCTCTCTTTTAAAATTAGCCTCAAATAGAGACGAAAATGCTGCGCTAACAGCAGATTTTCCGAAAATCCTCTGAACTATGGCATCTGCTGATGGGCAACAAAAAAAAAATTAACGGTTTTTTGAGTCTTTGACTTGGGATCCCTTAATTAATAAATTAAATACCAACATTTTGCCGTTATCTATTAGTATAATGGGATGAATGTCACATAATGTCGGATTTTGATTATCTGTTATATTGTGAAAGTATTCATTGAAAACAATTCAAAATTTCAAGAGGTAAATTTATTTTCTATAAAACGATAAAGGATTTTCCATGTAAAATCGCTAAATTTTGAATAAGTAAAGTAATAAGCTATTTTTTATGTAATTATATGTAATTTCTTGGGATATATAAATATGTGCCATAATAGTGACAATTTCATTCTAAAACATTTTTTACATTCTTTTCTCCGGTAATTCATGTACCGGTAATTTTCATGTAATGTTTAATTTTCTTAGTTAATTTATGGAAACCAGGAAAATGACATAATAAAAGTCTACTCAATTTTTACAGGGGCATTAATCACATTATTTTCAAAGAAATATCTAAAAAATCTTGCTAGTAGCTAAGATTTTACTACTTCTGTCTTAAACTATGCCAAAAATCTCTGCAGCGCCATACTTATACCTGATAAAAAACTAAAATGAGCATGCCAGGAAAATGACATCCATTTTCAGTGACAATCATATTTAATTATGGAAAACTATTTGTAAAATATAGAATTTGTTACTTTCCTCATACATTTGTTTTATAAGGCATAAATATTAATTAGAAAAATTAAAAAAAAAAACTAGAAAAATATATTTATACTGTATAAAAGATAACCCTTTACTTTGCACACACCACAGTGTGACATATCAGAAAAATGACATGAAATCTGAGAACATCTGAAATTCTAAGTCATTTAATTCTTTTATTTATGTTATTAGAAATGTACAATCTCTTGAAAATACATCAAAAGATATTTTTTATTACAATGTATCAAAGAAATTGCATTATATAAAATTTTATAGGAATTTCATTGTTGCGTATTTCAATTTCCGCATTTTTTTTATATTCACCCAATGACGCTGCTTTCATAATACATTTTATTTTAATTAAGAGACTAAGCAAATCACACGAAGACATTTCACTATTTAATTTTAAATCGTTGGTTGCGTTCTTTTCAAATTTTTCTTTTGCATTTCGATATTTTTAAAGGACTTTTTTAAAATAGGATAGCTCAGGTTAATCTATAAACTAGTACTTTTAGAATTTTAATTGCTTATTTTATGAATTTATTTTGTATTTCGGAAGCGGTTCAAAAAAGTGAAAATATCCCCATAAAAAAACTGCAATCCGAATCAGAAAAAGAGTGAAAAATACTAGGTTAGAGATCTGGCCATCAATATCCTATCAAGAAAAAACCGTTTAAAAAAGTTTAAATGCAAAAGAGAAATTGAATAATCGCTGAAATTGATTTAACATTGGCATGCGAGTGTCTTCGCGTAACAAGTGTAGACTCTTAAATCATATAACTACATTACGAATAAAAAATGTAGTAAATAACTTTGTATTATGATAAAATAAAACAAAAAAGTTATAATAACTTTTTATCTTTCTTTTCTTTTTTATTTTATTTTCTATTATGTGATTTATTTTATCATAAGAATTTATCTGTATATATTAACATATTTATTGTGATTTTTTATGCATTCAATATACACTGGTGTCCAAAAGTTAAGCATAATTGGTAATTAAGTAAGTAATGAAAGAAATATAAATCGAAATGTGGTGAAACTCCAGGTGTGTAAACAAAATAGTACGCGTCATATATTTTCGCGAAGAGTTTTCCCCGAAATCGAACAGGGGGCCGTCAACAAATTGAAAAAAGAACGAAGATCTTTTGGATAACCCTGTCAAAACTAATGTAGCAAAAGCGTTCAAACTGCACATTACGATTAAGTTGCTTATTGTAAAGTACTGTGTTTATTTTTATAAGGATAGCATGTATATTCGTAGAGAAATTAAGGTTTTTATAAAAACAGTCCTAAGTTTTTTGCTTATAATTTGCAGAGTTCTTAATATAAAATAATGTTCTTTTTTGAAAATATTACAAACATCATTGTACACAATACCCTGTCATCAGAATTTAAAAATAATAAAAATTGTATGAAAAATGAGTAGGTTTAGTAAATAATTTTTCATTGCGCAAGCGTCAACGATATCAAAATTTCATTTGCATATTGTGTTAGCTAAATGTATAGAGTAACTTCTGTAAAAGTTTCAAAAACATAGCTTGAAAATTCTGAAAATGGTCGCCTATAGAATCAATTCAAAATCCGTTATTCCTAAAGGAAGCAAAAAAATCAGGGGTTTTACCTAAATATAGTTGTACGTGCAATATTGTGTAGGCACTAAACAATGGAATATGGATACAGCCCCTCATCTTTTTGCTTCATTTTGGGAATAAAGGATTTTTATCTCATTCTATCAACGATAATTTTCAGAGCTTTTAAGCTATGTTTTTGAGACTTTCACAAAAGTTGCTCTATACATTTAACTAACATAATATGCAAATGAAATTTTAATAGCGTTTACGCATGCGCAGTAAAAAATTATTTAATAAACCTGCTCATTTGTCATACAATTTTTATTATTTTTAATTCTGATGACAGCGTATTGTGTAGAATGATGTTTGTCATATTTTCAAAAAAAAAAAAAAAAAAAAAAAAAAAAAAAAACATTATTTTATATTAAGAACACTGCAAATTATAAGCAAAAAAAACTTGGAAAAATTTAGGACTGTTTTTATAAAAACCTTAATTTCTCTACGAGTATACATGCTATCCTTAGAAAAATAAACAGTACATTACAATAAGCCACTTAATCATAATGTGCAGTTTGAACGCTTTTGCTACATTAGTTTTGACAAGGTTATCCAAAAGATCTTCGTTCTTCTTCAATTTGTTGACGGTCCCCTGTTCGATTTCGGGGAAAACTCTTCGCGAAAATATATGACGCGTACTATTTTGTTTACAGACCTGGAGTTTCGCCACATTTCGATTTATATTTCTTTCATTACTTACTTAATTACCAATTATGCTTAACTTTTGGACACCAGTGTATATATAATTTAATTACTTCAAAATGAAAAAATATAGAAAAACATTAATTATAAGTATTTTATTGTCATTTTTTTTTTTTTAAATTTAGCTCTGAGAATGACATCATTAAAAATATAAAGAGATTCCATTTAAAAAAAGTATTTTCGACTGTAACAAAACATCAAAGAGGAAAAATGCTTGTTTAAAAAAGTTCTTAAAATTTCGTCAAAGAGATTTAGTCTCCTTTGGAAAAAAGATACTCTGCAATTCTTCTCATCTCCTTTCAACATTATGAAATGATTGTATTGAGTAAATAATTTTCACTAAAGATATTTGACGAAGATTAATAGTTTCAAATAAGGAAAAATAAAACTTAAAATGTTTTTAATATGTCTTTTTTTCCCTTCTACTAAAGATTTTTAATATAATTTTCCTTTCATTCTGGTATAAAATATAAATGAAGTAATTACTTTTAATTTAACTAAAATGGTCCTACTAATAATTAATAAGAAGAATATTCAGGATTTATACAAACAACAGTGCCGCAAAAAATTATAATATTAATCAATAGCAATATTTTTTCATTGTTCTGATTAGTTTTGTAGCCGCTGCTACAATGAACCATACAATTATTGTGATTGATCACAGTTAGTTTTGTCAGAAGAAATCAACAAAAGAAACAATAATAATAAAAAAAATGTATTCTTTATTATTGTCACTGTAATAAATCTTATCATGATGATTTCTCTGGAATATTGGTAGTTTATTTTATTACATGAATTTAAATCTATGTAGGGGAAAAATCTAACAATAATTACCACTCTTATTTCAGATTAATGATAACACGATTTTTTAATCGGTAAATCAATTATAACAGATGTATAAATTTTCCATGTTGCAAAAAAAACTCAGGATTCGAACCATGAATGTATTGGTTGAAGCCGCCAATGCTCTTCCAACTGAGCCATCCCGGACACGAACACTGGATGACTATTTCAATGGATCAGCTCTAACAGAATAAATCAAAGGTCAGTATATGGAAACTGCAGAAAACGCTGCATACGAAATTATATCACATTAATTTATAACGCGATTTTTCAATCGGTTAATCAATTATAACAGATCAGACCAGGTTATATGATCAGATTTGTATCAGATCAGATTATATGACCGTTAAGTGTGTATTTATATTGTGGGTGTATTTTTTGTCGGCCGATTATCTACGCTATGGGATATAGGCCCTATGGGGTGGGTTGCCCTCCGTGGGGGTCTTTCTAAGGGAACCTAACCCGTATTTACGCAAGGTTCGAAGAAAACCACTGAAAACTTCGAACGGTTAGGCCGACGGTAGCGACTGGGTTCGAATCCAGCACCTACCGTCTACCAGTTTGGAGGTCAGAATCTCGTGGCCACTGGTGGGGCCGACCGTTAAGGTTATTTGGGTGAAATAGTCCTCCAGTGTTCGTGTCCGGGATGGCTCAGTTGGAAGAGCATTGGCGACTACCACTCTTATTATTATTTTCCTTTTTAATTGCTGATGAAAGTATGTATAAAATGTTTTTGTTTTGTTTTATTTTGTTTTTAGCACATTGATCGATGCCTGAGATGAAGATATTGCAGTAAAAAAAGCTAATTAACCATAAATTATATAAGTCATTTAGCATCAGCCTTTTCCATAACTATAATAGAAACCTTCCACCATTCTAAAGGACCAAGATCCACTAATTCAGATTCAAGCAAAAATTCATTGAATGGTTCAGATTATGCTCAAACTTTAAAATGATATGCATCACAAAAATAGCAGAAAAAGTTATAGATTTTATTTACCTCAATTTTAAGAAATTTTTCTAAATGCTAACAAGTAAATACTCCAATATATAATATATTCCTGCTTAGATTTCCATACTGTTGTATTTTATAATTTGATTGTAATGAAATATGAAAGAATTTCTTATAAACTTCACATTGTACTTTACTGTTTAAAAAGATTAAGCTTTATCTATTTCAGAACTGTTTGATTATCTGTATTGTATAAAACTAAATTATAATTAAATGCATTATTAAGTTTGTTTACAGTTTAATCCTTTATCTACAGACGGTACTTATAAGTATCATTAAAATTATTTATTATAAAAAATAATAATAATACGTTAATTAGATGTAATGCTGTTTAGAATGAGTTACGGATACATTACTTAATTTTGTTCCAAAAGCATTATTGGTTACACAAAACAGAAATATTTTTAAAAGGATGATTTCTTTTGCCTTTGTATCTTTTCAGCTTTCTTGGCACTGAGGGAGAGGGATGGAGATTTTTCAATTCGGAAATATTTCGATATTTATATTGTAAGAACAGAATATTTGTGCATTTTATAATTCTCCAAAATACTAAGAAAACAATTTAAAATAAAAGATTTGAGTGGGGTTATAAATATAGCACAAAAAATCCCTGTAAATTCAAATTTAATTAATCCTTCT
This sequence comes from Maratus speculifer, assembly GCA_964019185.1. Lineage (NCBI taxonomy): Eukaryota > Metazoa > Arthropoda > Arachnida > Araneae > Salticidae > Maratus > Maratus speculifer. Next base: position 106,244,630 of record OZ025303.1, read on the forward strand.
AAATCCTACAATATTTCTAAAATCCTTCAAAAATTTATTAAATGATTATGTAAATCTTTTAACTTAGTTTAAACAATTTATACAAAATGCTTTAGAATGTAAAATTTTCATGAATTCATAATTCGGTAGATAAAGGGTTAAATTCATTTTTAAATAATTAAAAAAAACTGATTTAAATCACTATTATATATATATATATATATATATATATATATATATAATTTGTTTAAGGGGACACAGTAGCTTTGAAACTGTCTCTTCAGTTGTGAATAATACTGTAATATATATGGTGGCACAATACATAATGCTAAAAATTAAATAATTTTTTTTTAATTAGCTTATTTTACTAAAATTTAATTTTTTAATTAACTTTCTAAAAATTCCTAGTATTTTTTAAAATATGAATATTTTTGCTTCGATTTTTTCCATCCTCATTAGAATATGCCACATAATACTGTGAATGGATTTTTAAATGTGCGGGATTTTGCATTTAATATGATTTTTTTTTCTCTCATGTACATTAAAAAATGAAAAAAATTCAACAAACTTTCAATTTAATATTTTTTTTTTTAGAAATAACTATAAACTTGAATGTTAAATGCAAGCACAAAAATATTAAATACACCATGGAGAACAAGCAATTTTTTTTTTTTAATCTCTATCTATAAATTATGAAAAAAGTCTTAGTATTTTTCAAACAAGCAAGCTATAAAAATATGAACAGGGAGAAAAATCAGTTTATATTTTTCATTTGTATGGATAATTGTGCTGGATCTATCAACAAAATTTACAATATATCACAGTCTAATAGGTAAAAATGGAGTTTTAAAACATTCACAATTAAAAAATCTTTCAGTTAATATTTAAAAAAAAGAAAATCGATATTTTGACCAATTTCAAGGTATTGTGTCCCTTTAAATCGTAATTTAAATCAACGAACCCTGTAAGAATTAATCCGTCATTGAAGAATTTAATGATTATATCAATCTTTTATTTAATTCTTAGAATTTCCATACACCTTGAAAAAAATGAAAGAATTTTATTTGAAACTTATTATATTTGACAATGACGGTGAGATCACACAGGGAAAAACTTGTTTTTAATAAAGAAAATCTCTTTGAAGAGATTCGGCATCCTTTGTAATACTTTAGAAATATTTCCGCCAGTGCTTTTGTTATTATAAAATGATTGTTTTGGGCGAATAATTTTAACAAAGAAAACTTTATTGAGATTAAAAATCTCAAATAAAAGAGGAAAATATTATTCGAGAGGATTTGAGTTTTTTTTTTTTCTTTTAATAATTACAATCCTTCTGTAAGATGCAATGCAACAATAAAAATAATAATTTTTGTGATTTTTTTAGATTGTTGTTTTTTTTAATGAAATATTAATGTAGCGGCAAGCTTTTAAACTTTTTGCTATCACAAAAATTTCTTTCATTTAATCGCAGATTTGAGTTATCTAATAAGTCAAATTATAGCATTAAATGTTATTGGCGGTATTTAGAAGTTTAATGTCAGGAAGTTTTATGTGCGATGTTTAGAAGTTTAAAGGTTTGCAGTATCGAAAATTGTAAAACTGAAATTTCATTTAAAATTTGTTTATGATTGGTCTAGGGATATTAATGTTTAATCGATGGCGCATGTAATACAGGGCTCTGTTATTACGCAAGAAACGTTTTGATCATCATAAAAATTATGTTTATTATTGTTATTTTAAATGTGGAATTGATTTATAAATCTGAAATTTTATTCTTTGAAAATATCATTTTCCAAATAGTCGACATAATTTGTTAGAATGCATTTTTTTTTTCGTTCAAACGAATTTCTATACTTTTATTATTTTCTCCACAAAATTTCACAACTTTCTAAACAATACTTTCGTTTATAGACAATTTTAAAATAGGGTGGTTTAATTACGTAAATAAAATTTTTGAGCTATCGTAATGCTAAATGTGTAATTTATTAAAAATGGCCCTCTGCTGGCGAAATTGTTAACTATTTTTTTGTGTGTGTGTGTGTATTTTATTTTGTGTGTGTGTATTTTTGTGTGTATTTTATTTAATATTAATTTTCTTTAAACAAATTCCTGTCCCTTTATTATGTCATGTCTTTCACAAAATTTCACAGCTTTATGTATGAACAATAGCTTTGCCTGTAGACAACTTTAACGTGAGATTGTTTAACCACTTAACTGATCAATAATTTAGAAAAAAAACTTTCAAATAATGCTTTTTAGCTCTCAGGCTATCATAGCCTGAGAGCTTATGGGCCCGTCCGTTCTGTGCGTTCGTGCGTAACGCGATAACTCATGATAAAAATATCGGATCCACTTGAAATTTTGTATATAGGTATATCCTGATAAGGCGCTTCCCTGATTAGTTTTTGGAGTTCATTCGATATGTATAAGAGGGGGAACGGGGGGCTCATGCCCCTCCCCTTAATGGAAATAAATGGGTTTTTCATGCAGAATTAACAGTTTTAGTCCAAAATTTAGATATAGGATCATTCTGATGAGGCGATTCCGTGACTGTTATTATGTGTTCATTGAATAAGTATAAACAGGGGGAACGGGGGGCTCATGCCCCCCCCTTAATTGATATAAACGAGATTTTCATGCAAAATTAACAGTTTTTGTCCAAAATTTAGATATAGGATCATTCTGATGAGGCGATTCCGTGACTGTTATTAGGTGTTCATTGAATAAGTACAAACAGGGGGAACGGGGGTTCTAATGCTCCTCCCCTTAACTTGCATAAATGGATTTTTCAATCAGAATTGTCAGATTTCGTTCAAATCTCTGAATAGTTTTGGAAGTTTAATGGTTAAGTATAACAAAGGGGAATAACTCCTCTTAAATTATATAAATGCTAAATGGGTTTTTATTAAGAATTATCCGATTTGCTCTGAATTTTTGATATAGATTTTTTAATATGATAAAGCATGTACCTGATAATTTAGGAAGTTCAATGATTAAGTATAAAAAAGGAGAAAGGGGAGAGCTGTTTCCCCTTCTTAATTTTTTTTTTCGAACGGAATTAACGCTTGAAAATATAAGGCTGTAATATAGAATTAGTATGCGTAGCCTGTGAGCTCAATGCCATCAGTTTAACTGGGCAATATTCTTTTTATTTTTTTCCTTGTCTTTTACAGAATTTTTAATCTTTTGTCACCGGTTTTTGAAAAGAGAAACGGTTTTTTCTAATTAAATCAGAAATATGCTCAGATTAAACAATGCGAAATGTACAATAAAATTTTACTGTTGAGAAAAATAAATCTTGATTGGAATATGGAACCCCGTACGTGGAACAAGCAAATCATGAATGGCAGTATGGGCTAATCAGAGAAGCGGTTAATTATAGACACCCTGTATTTCTTAAATTTACCGATATGATTTTCATGTGCCATCATAAAGGCAAGATTCTAGCGTAGCTGATGTTTCTCAATGTCTTTTATCGGCAGACCAGTAAAATGAAAGCATCTTTATTTCGCGCAGGGAACGAAAACAGTTCATACATTTAACCATTCGGGAAGTTGTATCGTATACACTGTAATAAGTCTTTAAATAAGTGCAACTAAATTGGTCATATCATACGTATCCAAAATGTACACCGTATGATACATATTATACATATAGTCGTATAAACTTTTAATAGAAAACATTTTTTTAAACATATTTCATTAATTGCTAAAAAAAAATTAATAAAAATCGTTAAAATATACATATATATATATATATATATATATATATATATATATATATATATATATATATATATATATTAATAAGCTTTTAGCTATCTTGTTTTCACCTCAGCTCTCTTGAAGATACAGTTAGATCTCGATAATTCGAAATCAGATAAATCGAATCTTCGATTAATTCGAAAAAGATGAAATCCCGAAAATTTCACTAGCAGAATAACGTTAAAATTTTTCATTTATTCGAACCCATGTTTTCTTGACTTCGTTTAATTCGAACGAAAGCGATTCCGATTTTTCATTTATCCTTACTTTCTCCAGGATTTCAGATCCTTGAAATAACTTTCTTGCTTTCATTTTTGTCAGTATTTTTCTGAACAAGTATACATATAACCCCATGCATTTGACATCCACTTTTTTAATGTCCAGTTTGTCCATCAATAACACCTCCACCCCATCTTCGTTTTTGCTTGTCCCTAATTCGTTAATTAGTTTATGCATTTATATCTTTTAATTTAATATATTAAGTCATATTAAATTAAAAGATATAATTATACCATCTAGTTATACCATCTAATTATATCTAATAATATCTAATTATAACAGCCGAAAAGTATTTTAAAAATACTATAACATTAATTTCTTTGTAATAATACCCCTTTAAACATGTTTTCCTCCCATACTTTCCATAATTCGAACTCTGGATAATTCGAACATTTCTTGTGGTCCCGACGAGTTCGAATTAACGAGAGCCGACTGTAAATGAAAATATTTTTACAGTTGCTCGAACTATAATGTAATGATTCGAAACACCAGTATTTATGTTTTTCACGTTCTCTTTCAGATTTCCCACGTTATTTTATTTGCTTTTACTTTTACGTTTATTTTCATGCTGGTAACCATGAAGAAACTCGATCGATAATTTTAGTAAGTTAAATGATACTGTATCGTTACACGTTGAATTTTTACGTAACTTACAAAAAACGTGGGTTGAGTTATACAGGGTGTCCCAGAAGTAATGGGACAAACTTAAAGGGGAGGTAGGGGACATCACAAGAATTCAGAATTGCTTGACAACCCATGGTCGAAAACGTCTTCGTTCGTCGGTAGGTTATGTTGCTCACAAGAGCATTGGAGAAAAATAGTTTTCTCAGATTCGGAAATTTTTAAATTCATAATTCATACCAGAAATTGTACGTAGCATTTTTGGTTACGTAAATTAAAGATACATCTAGATTTTAATTCGAAATGCAGGAAAAGACAGTTTGGTTTGGTTTGGTTTATTTTTGTCGTCCGATTATCTACGCTAGGGATATAGGACCAGTTGGGGAGTGCCCTTCGTGGGGGTCTTTCTAAGGGAACCTAATCCGTATTTACGCGAGGTTCGAAGAAAACCACGAAAACTCCGAACGGTTAGGCCGACAGCCGCGATTGGGTTCGAACCCAGCACCTGCCATGTACCAGTTGAGAGGTCAGAACCTCTCGGCCACTGGTGGGGCCCAGCAGGAAAAGACAGACCTTTGCAAGACTCATCTGTGCTACTGCGGGTATCCAACAAAATCCAGATGTATTTGAGCGAGTCCGCCAATCCATGGTTCGACAATGTAATGCATGCATCGCTAGCAAAGGTGGAAACTTTTCACATATCTACAACAGTAAATGTAATATTGTTGACTAATAAATTATTTCAGATAATCTCAGTCTTATGTCTCTACGTCCCTTGTACCTGTCATACTATCTTCCCATGACGTTTTCGACCATGGATTGCTATGCAATTCTGAATCCTTGTGATGTCCCCTGCCTCTCTGTAAAATTGTCCCATTACTTCTAGGACACCCTGCATATATTTCACGGTTATGAGTATGGAAATAAACATCGAAGTTAATATAAAAATAAGAACAGAACTCGTACGAATCCTGGAAATACATTTAATGTTTTAAAATACTTTTTCGAATGTCACATTGACGGAGTTTATCTAGTTTTTAAAGAAAATACAATAATGATTATTACATAATTTGTCTATCCATAAAAATAAGTGTTTTTATGTCTCATTAAAAAAATATTTTCCAGTTGAATAAATATGGGACATTAGCTAATATTATAACAGAGACGTAATTCAAATTTATTGGACCTTGAAATATTTGATTAAATAGAGACAGAAAATATCGTCATATCATACCTTTAACAACGATCCATGGAAATTTTTAACAGCATGGCATGGAGATAGCAATGATTGATTAAAAATACTTCCGAGATTAAGCACTCAAAGACCCTTTATTCCTCTAAATACATCACTCTTAAACATAATCAATATCTAACTAGAATAATTTGAATAAAATAATTGGGAGTATAAAATTAATCTTTACTTCATACTTACTATAGGAATATAGAAACTATAAGCTATAAGCATTTAGCCCATCCTTTTCTGTCATTAAGGGCAGTTGGAATTCCTATGCCTGCCCGTTAAATTAATATACCTTTTCTCATAAACTGCTAAAGATATATAATCTTGATCTTTTTTTTATGATAAAATAAACAATTTTTAATAATCTGAAATTAAAATTATAGTTAAATGAAGCTTAGATATATATATATTTTTTAATCTGAAGTAGAAACCACATTTAAATTTTAAAAAACGTGTAATTTTTTCAAAGAAAAGGATAATAATAAAAAAAGTTCTTTTTATGAGTTTAAACAATTCTCCTCTGATTAAACAAGGATGTTTTTGAATGTTCAAGCAAAATTTCAAAGCATAATGTATAATAGTTTTTTCTAAAAAGTACATCAAAGTAATTAAAAAAAAAAAAACATTTTGAGAAAATCAAGTTTAAAGTAAATAAACGCACTTACTTAAAATATTCCTGCTCCATAGTGCTTATTTTTTAACATTTTTTTAGATTCACATTCCTCTTGGTGTTTCCTTTTCAATCTTTTTAAATACTCTTTTTTTCTTTAGTTTACTGCAAATGGACATGTTTTGCTCTTAGTATTCGCTCGCGATAAAGATATTTAAAATGTTTTGGCAGTATACCAAATGAGGAGATAAACAAACAGAATTACTAAAAATTTTCCAACTTCTGGTTGCCATACAAACAAAAGTAGTGTATCAGCAGAAAGAGGAGAAATGGTAGATTCCAAATATTAAAAAATCGAAAAATTGGTATATTTTAGGTTTTGACCTTCGAACTGCCCTAAGACGGTCTGGGACACATTTTAAAACAGTTTTTTTTTTTTATTGAGTTAAAATTCTGATTTTTTTCTTCTCTGTCTGTGTGTGAGGGTTAACTATATTAGTATTGTAACCGAAACATATCAGCTTATTTTTATTAATATGATTCTTATCAGATTTGAAATCAAAACATGTCAAAGTTATTTGTTTTCAATATATATTTTGCAACACCTTTCTCAAATAACACAAAATGTTCATTAAAATTTTTATAAAAAGATGAAGTTCTTAAAATCTTGTCATTTTAAAAAATCTAATGGATTGAATAACCGTTTCATCACAGAAACTATTATTTTAAGTGTTGCTTGATTTAAAGTTACTTCATATACAAAGTGGCATTTTATTGATTTCTCTACATATGAATTAATAAAGAATTCGAATAAAAAATGTATAATAATATCTGTATATCACTTCGAACAAAAGAAAACAATTCCAAAAATGAAAAATTTTCTTCATTACGGGCTGAGGGGGGGTGTTCAATATGATATGATATCAGAGTATGATAGCTTATGATGTCGCAACAGGGGGGAGAGCGTCTAAAAATACGAAAAAGTTTATAATGTTAACATATCGCTCACCCGCAAGTAAAGTGACACATCTCCACAAAAGAAAATTTCATGGGACAGGCAAAGTAAAATTTGTATACGTTTACAGAAACATGAAATTATAGGACTTACAAGGAAGGTCTCCATACGGGCATACTCAGAAAAATCTGAAAAAATTTCAGAATGTTCTTCTCAAATAGTTATATATGTTTATAAAAAATATTTCGGCGGAACCTCCTTATAACGTCCGTAAAAATATAATAAAAATTTCGTTTATTTGGCGATTTATCTCCGGTTGGCGAAAATTTTGAAAAATACGCTTTTACGCTTCGAATACTTTTTAAAGAAAAAACTTTCTATGTTCAATTTATTTAAATAAGTTTAGTTTAAGTAATTTTAGTTTTGCATTTTTACTTTGAGTGTAATCTTGTCATATACGTTTATATGTACTTATAATAAAATTAAATTAATGTATTTTATCATTTAAATTGATTAAAATTGCTCCAAATTGAAAAATACACTGTTAAAAATCTGCTGCATTTTGTTGCAACGCACTCCCTTGCTTGTATAGAAAACGGTTACCTGGCCGTGAAATGGAGCTTTCTCATTGGTTGGAATAGAGATATAATATACAAACGGTGGAGTGACGTTGCAGTAAATGCTGCAGATTTTTAACAGTGAAGTCAATTAAAATCAATTTTCAGATTCATTAAAATCGTCTGCTTTTGGCGAGGAAATACACTGCTCGCCAAATTCCGCGTCGCTTTCAGCTTTTCACGCCAATTATTCCAAACTATTTTATTTTTTTACATATCTAATAATGTAATTCGGCCGCTAATTTTCACTGATCCTTTATTACCTACATGAGTAGTTTAATTCGTATTTTTTTCAAAAAATTCTGAGTATGCCCCCAATGGAGACCTTCCTTGTTAGTTTTGTATGCTTGAATAAAAAATTGTATAAAATGGTTAAATCCTTAAACAAGAATACTTGGGATGAGATTTGGAGAGTTGGTTAATTTTACCTCCCGACATAATCCACTTCTCTTCTTTGATAAAAATATATATATATATATATATATATATACATATAGCACAGTAACGTGATCTTTCAAGTAACTACACTTATGAAACTTTTTTGTTGCAAGACGTATCTATCTATGACAAACATTTTAGCGTAATACCATGCAAAATGAATTTTTGCGAGTTGTGTCACTTTTCTTGCGGGTGAGCGATATGTACAGTACAGCCCCTTATATATGTGATCAATTTTACTAATGAAGTAATTTATCAAATGTATTTCGTGTTGAACAGAGCATTTACTTTACTAACTTTTAAAGTCTCTTCGACATGCACTCTCAAACTTCGTTAATTGCATTTCTTGATCTGCTAATTAGATTAAAAATCAAAACCACACTTTAACCCCTCCCCTACTCTTAATTGTTATGTGAGTGAAACGAACTTAGTAAGCTATTTAAGATCACTTGAGTACTTTAAAATGAGCAGCAATGTCAAAAGCGAAGACGAAAATGAAAAATTACTTGCAATGCATTCATCAAGTATTACAACATAATTAGAAGTTCCGGATTCAAGGCGATATAACAACGAATGTCTCTTCAGTGAAATAAAATAAAGAGGAAATTAGACAGTTCAGCGATGAAAAATAAATTATTTCGTTGATACCTGGTGCATTTCATAGTCATAGAGATCAAAGTTTGAGAACTGATAAAATTTGTCTGCAAAAATCTTATAATGTATGTTTTTATATAAAATTAATTTTAAAGTAACGAATTTTTAATTGTTAATCTAAGTGAGTTAAGTCGCCAAATATGGTGCTACGAATCCAATCTGATATTTGGGCAAGGTTACCGGTGAAAAATTCTACGTTAACCAATAAAACCAATTTCAAGCTGCAAGAAATGCAAGTAGATTTCAATTGAAATTAGAACTGAATCGAAATTAAATTTCGCAGGTATGTTAAAACTATTTTCAATATTTCATTCGAATTGTTAACTAAAAAATTCTGTGTTAATAGTCCAATAATTAGTCACAAAAATTACCCTTTTAGAAAGTTACGCTACTGTAAAATGAATAAATACTGATTTTTACAGCCAAATTTTACTAGTCCTCTAACAAAGTTCCCTATAAAATGCTAGGTTCTTAATGCTAGGTTCGAGTTTTACCAAAATTTGTTCCCCTGGTAATTCCTAAATCCTGTATATATATGTATACAGTGAAACCCCGATCTATCGTTCCCGCATCTATCGTTTTCCCGCATTCATCGTTTTATTTCTATGGGCCCTGCACAAATTATACTTAAATAATGTTAACGCAACCCGCAAGGCATCGTTCTTCAAAAATTCGTTTTCCCGCATTCATCGTTGTAAATTCACCGGAGTGAAATTGAAATTCATGCAAATCCATATGACATACAAGCTAAAATTAATTCTTTTATCCCAAAATAACTCATTCGTGCTATTTGTGCAGATAAAGACGACATTAATGCAGATGAAGAGTGGTTGTATTTAGCGGAGGATGCGATTATGTTTCCATTTATCAAGATGTTGCGAATGAGGTGTCCTAAACATAAGAGAAATGTGTGATAAAACCAAAAATGAAAATAACATCGAAGAAGCAGATGATAACGTTCATGCCGAAGTAGCTGAGACTACAGTGCCAAGCCTGTCTGTTACAACTACGGCATTTGAAACTGTTTGAACTTGCAGTAGTAATGCATAAACATTGTGCTTTTTCGTGTTTTGAAGTTAATACGCATTCATCGTTTTCACGCCTTCGTCGTTTTTTTTTTTTTTTTTTCTCGCCCATTGAAAAACGATGGATCGAGGTTCTACTGTATACGTAATAACATCCACAGTCCTGATGCCGCTTGGAGTAGACACTAAAAAACAACCTTTAAATTAAATTTTGGATAAAATCAATTCTTCTAATAAATTAATTGACAACTTAGGTCATTATTTAGGTCATTAAAATATATAAAAACTAGTTGGATGTGTCAATCCCAAAACTTTCTTCTATCTCATAAGTACATTTTAATATTAAAAAAAAAAAAAAAACGTGGTGATCCCAAAGTTACCCACTATCGAATTTCCTCGAACATTTGACCTAGTCTAATGAGATTCTGGTATCTGAAAAGCCTAAAACGCAAAATTTAATTAATATTCTGTGAAAATGAGCTTAGTAGTGCCTCATGTTGGGTAATTTATACTAAAACCTAATAAGCATCTATTTATGTCAAGACCTAATAGAATCTGAAATGTGATGGAATTTCGTCCATTAGTTCTTGAGATATAGTTATAACAAAAAATTTGCAAAACGTAGCACCGCAACACCATATCTTGGACAATTTATGCCAAAACGTAAAAAAGCATCTAATTATGTTATGGTGTAAAATAATCTGAAGTTTGATGAAATTCTGTGCAGTAGTTCTTGAGATATAGCTAGTTTTAAAAAAAACGTGTAAAATATAGCACAGCAGCACCATCAGTTGAAGGGTTTACAACAAAACGTAATCATCGTGTGTCATTATGTTATATGTCATTTTGTAACAAAATCTGAAGTTTGATGAAATTCTGTGAGTTGGTTGTTGAGATATAGCTATCGGAAGAATCGTGCAAAATACAGCATAGCTGCACCACCTGTTGCACGGTTAATACCAAAATGTAATCAGCGTCTAATTATGTTATATATTCTAGTGTAACATAATCTAAAATTTGATGAATTTCTCTGCATTAGTTCTTGAGATATAGCTATCGCAAAAATCGTGCAAAATGTAGCATAGCAGCGCCACCTATAGGGCAGTTCACACCAAAACCTTATCAGCGGCTATGTATCTCAAGGTATCGCGAAATCTGAAGTTTGGTGAAATTCTGTGCATTAGTTCTTGAGATATAGCTATCATGAAAATCATGAAAAACGTGGCATAGCAGCTCCACCTGCTGGCCAATTTACACCAAAACTTAATCAGCGTCTATGTATATCAAGGGGTCACAGAATCTGAAGTTTGGTGAAATTCTGTGCATTTGTTCTTGAGATATAGCAATCTTGAAAATCATGGAAAACATAGTATACCAGCGCCACCTGCAGGCCAATTTTCACCAAAAACCAATAGGCACTAATTCATATCAAGGTCTAACTGAATATAAAATTTTATTAAATTTCGAGCAGTAGTTCTTGAGATAGAGCGCCCACAAATTTTTTGTCACATACAGACAGACAGACAGACTCACAGACAGACGGACAGACTCACAGACAGACATTTTCTAAAAATAGTCAAAACGTGTTCAGGACCTTCTAAAACGTATAAATCCGTCGAAAACCGGAAGTCGAAAATTTTCATGAATCCAATACTTTCTTCTTGTAAAGATAGAAGAAAGTAAAAATCTTGCTGGTAAGTCAGAAGTATGATTTTAAGGATGAATCAAGTCAGAAGTATGGTTTTACTATTTCTGACTTGAACTATGTCAAAAATCTCTGCAGCGTCATACTTATACTTTATAAGGGGCTGTGAAAATATAACATTATCATTTTAGGGGGGGGGGGGAAGGGAGGGTCTAGCAAATGATATTGTAAGATATCGATGGGGGGAGGGGGTGTTTATTTTTTGATATCGATATCATTTTTAATCCAACAATCCTTCTTCTTTTTTTTTTTTTTTTTTTTTTTTTTTTTTTTTTTTTTTTTAACAATATGTTTTTGTTTTTAAACCTGTTATCTATTTTTATGAAAATAGAAAGTGTTTATTAAAATCGCTAAATTATTATAAATATATTTAATTCTTAAATATGGAATAGCCAATATTCGACATTCTTGTATGCATATACATCACAGTTTGAAAAACCCCATGTGAAGTATATTTGAAATGAAGCTTCTGTTTACCAATAAATAACAGAGGAAGAGGGAAAATGTTGCCCATTTATTTTATTGATAAAAATTTCTATCACCCCTCCCCCCCCCCCTTCCTTCGTTCGGGACAAATGAAATAAGACATACTACTATTGAATGCATCAGAGAACAAAAAGTTATTATAAAATACTTTTAAATAACAATTTCTTTTAAGTATTATATGATTTAAAGTGATATTTTATTAATGTCTTTTGCCGGGGAGGGAGGGGGGGGCCCATAATTACCAAAATGTTGATAACGTAATATATGCACAGCCCCTAAAGAACTAAAATTGTCATGCCAGGAAAATGACATTCATTTCAATGACAATCATATTTAATTATGGAAAACTATTTGTAAAATATAGAATTCGCGACTTTCCTCATATAATTGTTTTATAAGGAATAAATATTAATTAGAAATTAAAAAATAAAACTAGAAAAAAAATATTTATACAGCATAAAAGAAAGCCCTTTACTTTGCACACACCACACTGTGACATGCCAGGAAAATGCCAATCTGAATTTTTAAGTCTCTTAATTCCTTTATTTATTTTATTAGAAATGTAATATCTCTTGAAAATACTTCAAAGGATATTTTTTATTAGAATGTATCAGAAGAAATTGTATTATATACAATTTTATAGGAATTTTACTGTGCTTACTACAGTTTCCGTATTTTTTTATATTCATTCAATGACGCTACTTTCATCATACATTTTATTTCTATCATTTTAGTTAAGAGCCTAAGTAAATCACACGAAGACATTTCACCATTTAATTTTAAATCAGCGATTGCGTTCTTTTCAAATTTTTCGTTTGCATTTTGATATTTTTAAATGATTTTTTTTTTAAATAGGATAACTCAGGTCGATCTATAACCGGGTACTTTTACAATTTTAGTTGCTTTTTTTATGAATTTATTTTGTATTTCAGAAGCGGTTCAGAAAGTGAAAATATCCCCGTAAAAAACTGCAATCCGAATCCGAAAAATAGTGAAAAATACTAGATTAAAGATTAGTCATCAATATCCTATCAAGAAAAAATCGTTTAAAAAGGTTTAAATGCAAAAGAGAAATTTAAAATGATCGCTGAAATTGGTTTAACATCGGATGCGAGTGTCTTCCCATAACTAGTGTAGACTCCTAAATCATTTGCCTACATTATGAATAAAAAATGTAGTAAATAACTTTGTATTATGAAAAAATACAACAAAAAAGTTACATTAACTTTGCATCTTTTTTTTTTTTTTTTTTTTCTGCAAAGCGATTTATTTTATAATAAGAACTTATCTATACATATTAACACATTTAACTTGCCTTATTAAATCGATATACAATAACAGATTTTCTATGTTTTCAATATATATGTAATTTAATTACTTCATCATAAAAAATATAGAGAAAGCATTAATTATAAATCTTTTATTGTCATTTTTTTAGCTCTGAGAACGTCATAATTAAAAATATAAAGAAAGTCCATATAAAAAAATTATTTTCGACCATGACAAAACATCAAAGAGGAAAATAACTTTGTTTTTAAAGTTCTTAAAATTTCGTCAAAGAGATTTAGCCTCCTTTGTAAAAAAAGAACGCTGAAGCTCTTCTTATCTGCTTTAAACATTATGAAATGATTGTATTGAGTAAGTAATTTTCACAAAAAATATTTGACGAAGATTAATAGTTTTAAATAAGGAAAAATAAAACTTAAAATGTTTTTAATGTGTCTTTTTTTTCCTTCTAAGATTTTTAATATAATTTTCCATTCATTCTGGTATGAAATGTAAATGGAGTAATTACTTTTAATTTAACTAAAATTGTCCTGCTAATAATTAACAAGTTGGAAATTGCACGTGAAGCGTAGCAAATTAGGTGCGTTCGTACGATAACGAAGTTTTAAAAATATTACTTTCATATGTCAATCTCATAAAATTGTAAATAGTGAATTACAATTAAAACGCTCATCAAACAATGTTCTTCCTATACCATTATATAATGTAATACTTTTGTGTGGCCTTGTAAATCAATAACAAATGTTCTTTGCACCACAAATTATGTATGATGTATATTATAATATGTACTTTATAGTTGCATATAAATTTTATTAAGTTCGTATGAGTGTAACACGATTAAAATGCATTTGAAACATTTTTCCCATTGACCGTAATGTAACGGAATACTTTCGAGTGTCCCTATAATTGATCTATAAATCCGATTTTCATAAAATTTGAAATAACTCGACAAAATTATGTAATAATTATGTAGTTTAAATTTCAAACGTATAGAATATATTTGAAACTTTTTCCTAATTGACCATAATGTAACTGAACACTTTTGATTGCGCCTGTAATTCATCTATGCACACGATTATCAAAATATTTGAAATAACTCGACAGAATTATGTAATAATTGCGTATTATAAATTTCAAACGATTAAAATGCATTTGAAACTTTTTTCCCCATTGACCGTAATGTAATGGAATACTTTTGATTTCCCCTGTAATTGATCTATGCATCCGATTTTCATATAATTTGAAATAACTCGACAAAATTATGTAATAATTATGTATTTTAAATTTCAAACGTATAGAATATATTTGAAACTTTTTCCTAATTGACCATAATGTAATTGAATACTTTTGATTGCCCCTGTAATTGATCTATGCACACGATTATCAAACTATTTGAAATAACTCGACAGAATTATGTAATAATTGCGTATTATAAATTTCAAACGATTAAAATGCTTTTGAAACTTTTTTCCCCATTGACCGTAATGTAATGGAATACTTTTGATTGCCCCTGTAATTGATCTATGCATCCGATTTTCATATAATTTGAAATAACTCGACAAAATTATGTAATAATTATGTATTTTAAATTTCAAACGTATAGAATATATTTGAAACTTTTTCCTAATTGACCATAATGTAATTGAATACTTTTGATTGCCCCTGTAATTGATCTATGCACACGATTATCAAAATATTTGAAATAACTCGACAGAATTATGTAATAATTGCGTATTTTAAATTTCAAACGATTAAAATGCATTTGAAACTTTTTTCCCCATTGACCGTAATGTAATGGAATACTTTTGATTGCCCCTGTAATTGATCTATGCATCCGATTTTCATAAAATTTGAAATGACTCGACAAAATTATGTAATAATTATGTATTTTAAATTTCAAACGATTCGGTTGGGTAGTTTTTGCGTTGTTATATGCGGACGGACAGACGGACGGACAGACGGACGGACTGAACGACAACTATAGGTGCTACGTATTATATAATTACGAACGCACCTAATAAGAAGAATATTCAGGATTTATATGAAAAACTGTGCCGCAGAAAATTATAATATTAATCAATACAAAAATTTCTCATTGTTCTGATTAGTTTTGTAGCCGCCGCTACAATGAATGATATAATAATTGTGATTGATCACAGTTAGTTTTATCAGAAGAAATCAATAAAAGAAACAATAATAAAAAATGTATTCTTTATTATTATTACTGTAATAAATCTTATCATGATGATTTTTCTGGAATATTGGTAGCTTATTTTATTACATGAATTTAAATCTTTGTAGGGGAAAAATCTAACAATAATTACCACTCTTATTTCAGATTAATGATAACACGATTTTTTAATCGGTAAATCAATTATTACAGATGTAAATTTTCCATGTGGCTAAAAAAACTCAGGATTCGGACCATGGATGTATTGGTTGAAGCCGCCAATGCTCTTCCAACTGAGCCATCCTGGACACGAACACTGGATGACTATTTCAATGGATCAGCTCTAACAGAATAAATCAAAGGTCAGTATTTGGAAACTGCAGATAACGCTGCATACGAAATTATATCACATTAATTTATAACGCGATTTTTCAATCGGTTAATCAGTTATAACAGATCAGACCAGATTATATGATCAGATTAGTATCAGATCAGATTATATGACAGTTAAGGTCATTTGGGTGAAATAGTCCTCCAGTGTTCGTGTCCGGGATGGCTCAGTTGGAAGAGCATTGGCGGCTACCACTCTTATTATTGTTTTCCTTTTTAATTGCTGATGAAAGTAGATATAAAATGTTTTTGTTTTGTTTTGTTTTTAGCACATTGATCGGTGCCTGTGATGAAGATATTGCAGTAAAAAAAGCTAATTAACCATAAATTCTCTAAGTCATTTAGCATCAACTTTTTCAATAACTGTAACTGATACCTTCCACCATTCTAAAGGACCAAGATCCACTAATTCAGATTCAAGCAAAAATTCATTGAATGGTTCAGATTATGCTCAAACTTTAAAATGATATGCATCACAAAAATAGCAGAAAAAGTTATAGATTTTATTTACCTCAATTTTAAGAAATTTTTCTAAATGCTAACAAGTAAATACTCCAATATATAATATATTCCTGCTTAGATTTCCATACTGTTGTATTTTATAATTTGATTGTAATGAAATTTGAAAGAATTTCTTATAAACTTTACATTGTACTTCACTTTTTAAAACGATTAAGCTTTATCTGTCTAAGAGCTATTTAATTATCTGTATTATATAAAACTAAATTGTAATAAAATACATTATTATTATTTTAAGTTTAAATTCATTTTTAAACAATTTAAAAGAAAAACTCATTTAAATCAATGTTTTTTTTTTATAAAATCAATTTGTTTAAGGAGGCTCAGAGCTTGATCGGATATGGAAAAACATGCAAACAGAGATCTCGCTTCGAGTCCATATAAAAACCGAAGTATTCAGGGAAATAATTTAAACTTTCTGATATTTTAAAGGTATGTTTGTAGTCTTACAAAATTATAAAATGAAGTACTTCAATGTAATATAATAATAAATATAGCAAAATTTATGTAACACAATTTTCGAAAAAAAATTATGTGTTATATCACCAACACCAAGATATCTTAAAGTTGAATTGACATAAGAACCTAATTTTTGCTTTAAAATGATCCGGAAACTTTACTCTATAGAATGAATTAAGGCTATAACTATCATTTAAAAAAACATTATTAAGAAAAACTCTCAAATTTTAAAATTTTAAAAACCAATAAAAATACAACTTTTTTTCATTAAAAATACTCTAAATATTAAATTATCTAAAATATATTAATTCATTCTATAGATAATGATGTTATATGCATGCAAAAAAAATTAAGTTATTCCATCAAATAAGTTTTTTTAAAATATTGGTGTTAGTCGTCCAAAATCAAGTTTTGAGAAAACGCGACTTAAAGTTGAAATTATATGGGTGCGGCTTTGAAAGTGTTGATACATATAAATGCTTACAACTCCATTAAAAATGCAAATATTTTTATGTGGTTTTTTGCATTGAATTCAGAATTAAATGAACTACATCATAAAAAATCGATTTTTTGAAAAGTTTTCAAGTCCTGAGCCCCCTTAAGGAGACACAGTACCTTAAGGGGTAAAAGTACACAGTACCTTAAACCGTCTCTTCAATTGTGAATAATACTGAAATATATATGGTGGCACAATACTTAACACTAAAAATTAAATAAAATTTTATTTATTTATTTCTAAATTAGCTTATTTTACTAAAGTTTAATTTTTTAATTAACTTTTTAAAAATCCCTAGTATTTTTTTATATAAAAATTTTCGCTTCGATTTTTTTCCACCTTCATTAGAATATGCTACGTAAAACTGTGAATGGATTTTTAGATGTGTGGGATTTTACATTTAATATGATTTTTTTTTCTATAGTGTATAGCAAAAAATGAAGAAAATTCAACAAACTTTCAATTTAATATATATATTTTTTTTTTTTTTTTTTTTTTTTTTTTAGAAATAACTATAAACTTGAGTGTTAAATACATGCACAAAAATATTAAATACACCATGGAGAACAAGTATTTTTTTTTTATCTCTATCTATAAATTATGAAAAAAGTCTTAATATTTTTCAAACAAGCAAGCTATAAAAATATGAG
This sequence comes from Maratus speculifer, assembly GCA_964019185.1. Classification (NCBI taxonomy): domain Eukaryota; kingdom Metazoa; phylum Arthropoda; class Arachnida; order Araneae; family Salticidae; genus Maratus; species Maratus speculifer. The sequence goes on from OZ025303.1 coordinate 106,262,974, forward strand.
CAGAGAGAAAAATCAGTTTATATTTTTCATTTGCATGGATAATTGTGCTGGATCTATCAACAAAATTTACAATATATCACAGTCTAATAGGTAAAAATGGGGTGTCAAAACATTCACAATTAAAAAATCTTTCAGTTAATATTTAAAAAAGAGAAAATAGATATTTTGACCAATTTCAAGGTATTGTGTCCCTTTAAATCGTAATTTAAATCAACGAACCCTGCAAGAATTAATCCGTCATTGAAGAATATATTGATTATATCAATCTCTTATTTAATTCTTAGAATTTACATACACCTTGAAAAAAATGAAAGAATTTTATTTGAAACTTATTATATTTGACAATGACGGTGAGATCACACAGGGAAAAACTTGTTTTTAATAAAGAAAATCTCTTTGAAGAGATTCGGCATCCTTTGTAATACTTTAGAAATATTTCCGCCAGTGCTTTTGTTATTATAAAATGATTGTTTTGGGCGAATAATTTTAACAAAGAAAACTTTATTGAGATTAAAAATCTCAAATAAAAGAGGAAAATATTATTCGAGAGGATTTGAGTTTTTTTTTTTTTTTTCTTTTAATAATTACAATCCTTCTGTAAGATGCAATGCAACAATAAAAATAATAATTTTTGTGATTTTTTTAGATTGTTGTTTTTTTAATGAAATATTAATGTAGCGGCAAGCTTTTAAACTTTTTGCTATCACAAAACTTTCTTTCATTTAATCGCAGATTTGAGTTATCTAATAAGTCAAATTATAGCATTAAATGTTATTGGCGGTATTTAGAAGTTTAATGTCAGGAAGTTTTATGTGCGATGTTTAGAAGTTTAAAGGTTTGCAGTATCGAAAATTGTAAAACTGAAATTTCATTTAAAATTTGTTTATGATTGGTCTAGGGATATTAATGTTTAATCGATGGCGCATGTAATACAGGGCTCTGTTATTACGCAAGAAACGTTTTGATCATCATAAAAATTATGTTTATTATTGTTATTTTAAATGTGGAATTGATTTATAAATCTGAAATTTTATTCTTTGAAAATATCATTTTCCAAATAGTCGACATAATTTGTTAGAATGCATTTTTTTTTTTCGTTCAAACGAATTTCTATACTTTTATTATTTTCTCCACAAAATTTCACAACTTTCTAAACAATACTTTCGTTTATAGACAATTTTAAAATAGGGTGGTTTAATTACGTAAATAAAATTTTTGAGCTATCGTAATGCTAAATGTGTAATTTATTAAAAATGGCCCTCTGCTGGCGAAATTGTTAACTATTTTTTTGTGTGTGTGTGTATTTTATTTTGTGTGTGTGTATTTTTGTGTGTATTTTATTTAATATTAATTTTCTTTAAACAAATTCCTGTCCCTTTATTATGTCATGTCTTTCACAAAATTTCACAGCTTTATGTATGAACAATAGCTTTGCCTGTAGACAACTTTAACGTGAGATTGTTTAACCACTTAACTGATCAATAATTTAGAAAAAAAACTTTCAAATAATGCTTTTTAGCTCTCAGGCTATCATAGCCTGAGAGCTTATGGGCCCGTCCGTTCTGTGCGTTCGTGCGTAACGCGATAACTCATGATAAAAATATCGGATCCACTTGAAATTTTGTATATAGGTATATCCTGATAAGGCGCTTCCCTGATTAGTTTTTGGAGTTCATTCGATATGTATAAGAGGGGGAACGGGGGGCTCATGCCCCTCCCCTTAATGGAAATAAATGGGTTTTTCATGCAGAATTAACAGTTTTAGTCCAAAATTTAGATATAGGATCATTCTGATGAGGCGATTCCGTGACTGTTATTATGTGTTCATTGAATAAGTATAAACAGGGGGAACGGGGGGCTCATGCCCCCCCCCCCTTAATTGATATAAACGAGATTTTCATGCAAAATTAACAGTTTTTGTCCAAAATTTAGATATAGGATCATTCTGATGAGGCGATTCCGTGACTGTTATTAGGTGTTCATTGAATAAGTACAAACAGGGGGAACGGGGGTTCTAATGCTCCTCCCCTTAACTTGCATAAATGGATTTTTCAATCAGAATTGTCAGATTTCGTTCAAATCTCTGAATAGTTTTGGAAGTTTAATGGTTAAGTATAACAAAGGGGAATAACTCCTCTTAAATTATATAAATGCTAAATGGGTTTTTATTAAGAATTATCCGATTTGCTCTGAATTTTTGATATAGATTTTTTAATATGATAAAGCATGTACCTGATAATTTAGGAAGTTCAATGATTAAGTATAAAAAAGGAGAAAGGGGAGAGCTGTTTCCCCTTCTTAATTTTTTTTTCGAACGGAATTAACGCTTGAAAATATAAGGCTGTAATATAGAATTAGTATGCGTAGCCTGTGAGCTCAATGCCATCAGTTTAACTGGGCAATATTCTTTTTATTTTTTTCCTTGTCTTTTACAGAATTTTTAATCTTTTGTCACCGGTTTTTGAAAAGAGAAACGGTTTTTTCTAATTAAATCAGAAATATGCTCAGATTAAACAATGCGAAATGTACAATAAAATTTTACTGTTGAGAAAAATAAATCTTGATTGGAATATGGAACCCCGTACGTGGAACAAGCAAATCATGAATGGCAGTATGGGCTAATCAGAGAAGCGGTTAATTATAGACACCCTGTATTTCTTAAATTTACCGATATGATTTTCATGTGCCATCATAAAGGCAAGATTCTAGCGTAGCTGATGTTTCTCAATGTCTTTTATCGGCAGACCAGTAAAATGAAAGCATCTTTATTTCGCGAAGGGAACGAAAACAGTTCATACATTTAACCGTTCGGGAAGTTGTATCGTATACACTGTAATAAGTCTTTAAATAAGTGCAACTAAATTGGTCATATCATACGTATCCAAAATGTACACCGTATGATACATATTATACATATAGTCGTATAAACTTTTAATAGAAAACATTTTTTTAAACATATTTCATTATTTGCTAAAAAAAAAATTAATAAAAATCGTTAAAATATACATATATATATATATATATATATATATATATATATATATATATATATATATATATATATATATATATATATATATTAATAAGCTTTTAGCTATCTTGTTTTCACCTCAGCTTTCTTGAAGATACAGTTAGATCTCGATAATTCGAAATCAGATAAATCGAATCTTCGATTAATTCGAAAAAGATGAAATCCCGAAAATTTCACTAGCAGAATAACGTTAAAATTTTTCATTTATTCGAACCCATGTTTTCTTGACTTCGTTTAATTCGAACGAAAGCGATTCCGATTTTTCATTTATCCTTACTTTCTCCAGGATTTCAGATCCTTGAAATAACTTTCTTGCTTTCATTTTTGTCAGTATTTTTCTGAACAAGTATACATATAACCCCATGCATTTGACATCCACTTTTTTAATGTCCAGTTTGTCCATCAATAACACCTCCACCCCATCTTCGTTTTTGCTTGTCCCTAATTCGTTAATTAGTTTATGCATTTATATCTTTTAATTTAATATATTAAGTCGTATTAAATTAAAAGATATAATTATACCATCTAGTTATACCATCTAATTATATCTAATAATATCTAATTATAACAGCCGAAAAGTATTTTAAAAATACTATAACATTAATTTCTTTGTAATAATACCCCTTTAAACATGTTTTCCTCCCATACTTTCCATAATTCGAACTCTGGATAATTCGAACATTTCTTGTGGTCCCGACGAGTTCGAATTAACGAGAGCCGACTGTAAATGAAAATATTTTTACAGTTGCTCGAACTATAATGTAATGATTCGAAACACCAGTATTTATGTTTTTCACGTTCTCTTTCAGATTTCCCACGTTATTTTATTTGCTTTTACTTTTACGTTTATTTTCATGCTGGTAACCATGAAGAAACTCGATCGATAATTTTAGTAAGTTAAATGATACTGTATCGTTACACGTTGAATTTTTACGTAACTTACAAAAAACGTGGGTTGAGTTATACAGGGTGTCCCAGAAGTAATGGGACAAACTTAAAGGGGAGGTAGGGGACATCACAAGAATTCAGAATTGCTTGACAACCCATGGTCGAAAACGTCTTCGTTCGTCGGTAGGTTATGTTGCTCACAAGAGCATTGGAGAAAAATAGTTTTCTCAGATTCGGAAATTTTTAAATTCATAATTCATACCAGAAATTGTACGTAGCATTTTTGGTTACGTAAATTAAAGATACATCTAGATTTTAATTCGAAATGCAGGAAAAGACAGTTTGGTTTGGTTTGGTTTATTTTTGTCGTCCGATTATCTACGCTAGGGATATAGGACCAGTTGGGGAGTGCCCTTCGTGGGGGTCTTTCTAAGGGAACCTAATCCGTATTTACGCGAGGTTCGAAGAAAACCACGAAAACTCCGAACGGTTAGGCCGACAGCCGCGATTGGGTTCGAACCCAGCACCTGCCATGTACCAGTTGAGAGGTCAGAACCTCTCGGCCACTGGTGGGGCCCAGCAGGAAAAGACAGACCTTTGCAAGACTCATCTGTGCTACTGCGGGTATCCAACAAAATCCAGATGTATTTGAGCGAGTCCGCCAATCCATGGTTCGACAATGTAATGCATGCATCGCTAGCAAAGGTGGAAACTTTTCACATATCTACAACAGTAAATGTAATATCGTTGACTAATAAATTATTTCAGATAATCTCAGTCTTATGTCTCTACGTCCCTTGTACCTGTCATACTATCTTCCCATGACGTTTTCGACCATGGATTGCTATGCAATTCTGAATCCTTGTGATGTCCCCTGCCTCTCTGTAAAATTGTCCCATTACTTCTAGGACACCCTGCATATATTTCACGGTTATGAGTATGGAAATAAACATCGAAGTTAATATAAAAATAAGAACAGAACTCGTACGAATTCTGGAAATACATTTAATGTTTTAAAATACTTTTTCGAATGTCACATTGACGGAGTTTATCTAGTTTTTAAAGAAAATACAATAATGATTATTACATAATTTGTCTATCCATAAAAATAAGTGTTTTTATGTCTCATTAAAAAAATATTTTCCAGTTGAATAAATATGGGACATTAGCTAATATTATAACAGAGACGTAATTCAAATTTATTGGACCTTGAAATATTTGATTAAATAGAGACAGAAAATATCGTCATATCATACCTTTAACAACGATCCATGGAAATTTTTAACAGCATGGCATGGAGATAGCAATGATTGATTAAAAATACTTCCGAGATTAAGCACTCAAAGACCCTTTATTCCTCTAAATACATCACTCTTAAACATAATCAATATCTAACTAGAATAATTTGAATAAAATAATTGGGAGTATAAAATTAATCTTTACTTCATACTTACTATAGGAATATAGAAACTATAAGCTATAAGCATTTAGCCCATCTTTTTCTGTCATTAAGGGCAGTTGGAATTCCTATGCCTGCCCTGTTAAATTAATATACCTTTTCTCATAAACTGCTAAAGATATATAATCTTGATCTTTTTTTATGATAAAATAAACAATTTTTAATAATCTGAAATTAAAATTATAGTTAAATGAAGCTTAGATATATATATATTTTTTAATCTGAAGTAGAAACCACATTTAAATTTTAAAAAACGTGTAATTTTTTCAAAGAAAAGGATAATAATAAAAAAAGTTCTTTTTATGAGTTTAAACAATTCTCCTCTGATTAAACAAGGATGTTTTTGAATGTTCAAGCAAAATTTCAAAGCATAATGTATAATAGTTTTTTCTAAAAAGTACATCAAAGTAATTAAAAAAAAAAAAAAAAACAATTTGAGAAAATCAAGTTTAAAGTAAATAAACGCACTTACTTAAAATATTCCTGCTCCATAGTGCTTATTTTTTAAAATTTTTTTAGATTCACATTCCTCTTGGTGTTTCCTTTTCAATCTTTTTAAATACTCTTTTTTTCTTTAGTTTACTGCAAATGGACATGTTTTGCTCTTAGTATTCGCTCGCGATAAAGATATTTAAAATGTTTTGGCAGTATACCAAATGAGGAGATAAACAAACAGAATTACTAAAATTTTTCCAACTTCTGGTTGCCATACAAACAAAAGTAGTGTATCGGCAGAAAGAGGAGAAATGGTAGATTCCAAATATTAAAAAATCGAAAAATTGGTATATTTTAGGTTTTGACCTTCGAACTGCCCTAAGACGGTCTGGGACACATTTTAAAACAGTTTTTTTTTTTTTTTATTGAGTTAAAATTCTGATTTTTTTCTTCTCTGTCTGTGTGTGAGGGTTAACTATATTAGTATTGTAACCGAAACATATCAGCTTATTTTTATTAATATGATTCTTATCAGATTTGAAATCAAAACATGTCAAAGTTATTTGTTTTCAATATATATTTTGCAACACCTTTCTCAAATAACACAAAATGTTCATTAAAATTTTTATAAAAAGATGAAGTTCTTAAAATCTTGTCATTTTAAAAAATCTAATGGATTGAATAACCGTTTCATCACAGAAACTATTATTTTAAGTGTTGCTTGATTTAAAGTTACTTCATATACAAAGTGGCATTTTATTTATTTCTCTACATATGAATTAATAAAGAATTCGAATAAAAAATGTATAATAATATCTGTATATCACTTCGAACAAAAGAAAACAATTCCAAAAATGAAAAATTTTCTTCATTACGGGCTGAGGGGGGGTGTTCAATATGATATGATATCAGAGTATGATAGCTTATGATGTCGCAACAGGGGGGAGGGCGTCTAAAAATACGAAAAAGTTTATAATGTTAACATATCGCTCACCCGCAAGTAAAGTGACACATCTCCACAAAAGAAAATTTCATGGGACAGGCAAAGTAAAATTTGTATACGTTTACAGAAACATGAAATTATAGGACTTACAAGGAAGGTCTCCATACGGGCATACTCAGAAAAATCTGAAAAAATTTCAGAATGTTCTTCTCAAATAGTTATATATGTTTATAAAAAATATTTCGGCGGAACCTCCTTATAACGTCCGTAAAAAAATAATAAAAATTTCGTTTATTTGGCGATTTATCTCCGGTTGGCGAAAATTTTGAAAAATACGCTTTTACGCTTCGAATACTTTTTAAAGAAAAAACTTTCTATGTTCAATTTATTTAAATAAGTTTAGTTTAAGTAATTTTAGTTTTGCATTTTTACTTTGAGTGTAATCTTGTCATATACGTTTATATGTACTTATAATAAAATTAAATTAATGTATTTTATCATTTAAATTGATTAAAATTGCTCCAAATTGAAAAATACACTGTTAAAAATCTGCTGCATTTTGTTGCAACGCACTCCCTTGCTTGTATAGAAAACGGTTACCTGGCCGTGAAATGGAGCTTTCTCATTGGTTGGAATAGAGATATAATATACAAACGGTGGAGTGCGTTGCAGCAAAATGCAGCAGGTTTTTAACAGTGTAAGACACGGTCAATTCACCGTGCTATGGAGCATTCTCATTGGTCAGAAGAGAGATATTCTATAAAAGTAGTGGAGTGACGTTGCAGTAAATGCTGCAGATTTTTAACAGTGAAGTCAATTAAAATCAATTTTCAGATTCATTAAAATCGTCTGCTTTTGGCGAGGAAATACACTGCTCGCCAAATTCCGCGTCGCTTTCAGCTTTTCACGCCAATTATTCCAAACTATTTTATTTTTTTACATATCTAATAATGTAATTCGGCCGCTAATTTTCACTGATCCTTTATTACCTACATGAGTAGTTTAATTCGTATTTTTTTCAAAAAATTCTGAGTATGCCCCCAATGTAGACCTTCCTTGTTAGTTTTGTATGCTTGAATAAAAAATTGTATAAAATGGTTAAATCCTTAAACAAGAATACTTGGGATGAGATTTGGAGAGTTGGTTAATTTTACCTCCCGACATAATCCACTTCTCTTCTTTGATAAAAAATATATATATATATATATATATATATATATATACATATAGCACAGTAACGTGATCTTTCAAGTAACTACACTTATGAAACTTTTTTGTTGCAAGACGTATCTATCTATGACAAACATTTTAGCGTAATACCATGCAAAATGAATTTTTGCGAGGTGTGTCACTTTTCTTGCGGGTGAGCGATATGTACAGTACAGCCCCTTATATATATGATCAATTTTACTAATGAAATAATTTATCAAATGTATTTCGTGTTGAACAGAGCATTTACTTTACTAACTTTTAAAGTCTCTTCGACATGCACTCTCAAACTTCGTTAATTGCATTTCTTGATCTGCTAATTAGATTAAAAATCAAAACCACACTTTAACCCCTCCCCTACCCTTAATTGTTATGTGAGTGAAACGAACTTAGTAAGCTATTTAAGATCACTTGAGTACTTTAAAATGAGCAGCAATGTCAAAAGCGAAGACGAAAATGAAAAATTACTTGCAATGCATTCATCAAGTATTACAACATAATTAGAAGTTCCGGATTCAAGGCGATATAACAACGAATGTCTCTTCAGTGAAATAAAATAAAGAGGAAATTAGACAGTTCAGCGATGAAAAATAAATTATTTCGTTGATACCTGGTGCATTTCATAGTCATAGAGATCAAAGTTTGAGAACTGATAAAATTTGTCTGCAAAAATCTTATAATGTATGTTTTTATATAAAATTAATTTTAAAGTAACGAATTTTTAATTGTTAATCTAAGTGAGTTAAGTCGCCAAATATGGTGCTACGAATCCAATCTGATATTTGGGCAAGGTTACCGGTGAAAAATTCTACGTTAACCAATAAAACCAATTTCAAGCTGCAAGAAATGCAAGTAGATTTCAATTGAAATTAGAACTGAATCGAAATTAAATTTCGCAGGTATGTTAAAACTATTTTCAATATTTCATTCGAATTGTTAACTAAAAAATTCTGTGTTAATAGTCCAATAATTAGTCACAAAAATTACCCTTTTAGAAAGTTACGCTACTGTAAAATGAATAAATACTGATTTTTACAGCCAAATTTTACTAGTCCTCTAACAAAGTTCCCTATAAAATGCTAGGTTCTTAATGCTAGGTTCGAGTTTTACCAAAATTTGTTCCCCTGGTAATTCCTAAATCCTGTATATATATGTATACAGTGAAACCCCGATCTATCGTTCCCGCATCTATCGTTTTCCCGCATTCATCGTTTTATTTCTATGGGCCCTGCACAAATTATACTTAAATAATGTTAACGCAACCCGCAAGGCATCGTTCTTCAAAAATTCGTTTTCCCGCATTCATCGTTGTAAATTCACCGGAGTGAAATTGAAATTCATGCAAATCCATATGACATACAAGCTAAAATTAATTCTTTTATCCCAAAATAACTCATTCGTGCTATTTGTGCAGATAAAGACGACATTAATGCAGATGAAGAGTGGTTGTATTTAGCGGAGGATGCGATTATGTTTCCATTTATCAAGATGTTGCGAATGAGGTGTCCTAAACATAAGAGAAATGTGTGATAAAACCAAAAATGAAAATAACATCGAAGAAGCAGATGATAACGTTCATGCCGAAGTAGCTGAGACTACAGTGCCAAGCCTGTCTGTTACAACTACGGCATTTGAAACTGTTTGAACTTGCAGTAGTAATGCATAAACATTGTGCTTTTTCGTGTTTTGAAGTTAATACGCATTCATCGTTTTCACGCCTTCGTCGTTTTTTTTTTTTTTTTTTTTTCTCGCCCATTGAAAAACGATGGATCGAGGTTCTACTGTATACGTAATAACATCCACAGTCCTGATGCCGCTTGGAGTAGACACTAAAAAACAACCTTTAAATTAAATTTTGGATAAAATCAATTCTTCTAATAAATTAATTGACAACTTAGGTCATTATTTAGGTCATTAAAATATATAAAAACTAGTTGGATGTGTCAATCCCAAAACTTTCTTCTATCTCATAAGTACATTTTAATATTAAAAAAAAAAAAAACGTGGTGATCCCAAAGTTACCCACTATCGAATTTCCTCGAACATTTGACCTAGTCTAATGAGATTCTGGTATCTGAAAAGCCTAAAACGCAAAATTTAATTAATATTCTGTGAAAATGAGCTTAGTAGTGCCTCATGTTGGGTAATTTATACTAAAACCTAATAAGCATCTATTTATGTCAAGACCTAATAGAATCTGAAATGTGATGGAATTTCGTCCATTAGTTCTTGAGATATAGTTATAACAAAAAATTTGCAAAACGTAGCACCGCAACACCATATCTTGGACAATTTATGCCAAAACGTAAAAAAGCATCTAATTATGTTATGGTGTAAAATAATCTGAAGTTTGATGAAATTCTGTGCAGTAGTTCTTGAGATATAGCTAGTTTTAAAAAAAACGTGTAAAATATAGCACAGCAGCACCATCAGTTGAAGGGTTTACAACAAAACGTAATCATCGTGTGTCATTATGTTATATGTCATTTTGTAACAAAATCTGAAGTTTGATGAAATTCTGTGAGTTGGTTGTTGAGATATAGCTATCGGAAGAATCGTGCAAAATACAGCATAGCTGCACCACCTGTTGCACGGTTAATACCAAAATGTAATCAGCGTCTAATTATGTTATATATTCTAGTGTAACATAATCTAAAATTTGATGAATTTCTCTGCATTAGTTCTTGAGATATAGCTATCGCAAAAATCGTGCAAAATGTAGCATAGCAGCGCCACCTATAGGGCAGTTCACACCAAAACCTTATCAGCGGCTATGTATCTCAAGGTATCGCGAAATCTGAAGTTTGGTGAAATTCTGTGCATTAGTTCTTGAGATATAGCTATCATGAAAATCATGAAAAACGTGGCATAGCAGCTCCACCTGCTGGCCAATTTACACCAAAACTTAATCAGCGTCTATGTATATCAAGGGGTCACAGAATCTGAAGTTTGGTGAAATTCTGTGCATTTGTTCTTGAGATATAGCAATCTTGAAAATCATGGAAAACATAGTATACCAGCGCCACCTGCAGGCCAATTTTCACCAAAAACCAATAGGCACTAATTCATATCAAGGTCTAACTGAATATAAAATTTTATTAAATTTCGAGCAGTAGTTCTTGAGATAGAGCGCCCACAAATTTTTTGTCACATACAGACAGACAGACATACAGACAGACAGACGGACAGACTCACAGACAGACATTTTCTAAAAATAGTCAAAACGTGTTCAGGACCTTCTAAAACGTATAAATCCGTCGAAAACCGGAAGTCGAAAATTTTCATGAATCCAATACTTTCTTCTTGTAAAGATAGAAGAAAGTAAAAATCTTGCTGGTAAGTCAGAAGTATGATTTTAAGGATGAATCAAGTCAGAAGTATGGTTTTACTATTTCTGACTTGAACTATGTCAAAAATCTCTGCAGCGTCATACTTATACTTTATAAGGGGCTGTGAAAATATAACATTATCATTTTAGGGGGGGGGGGGAAGGGAGGGTCTAGCAAATGATATTGTAAGATATCGATGGGGGGAGGGGGTGTTTATTTTTTGATATCGATATCATTTTTAATCCAACAATCCTTCTTTTTTTTTTTTTTTTTTTTTTTTTTTTTTTAACAATATGTTTTTGTTTTTAAACCTGTTATCTATTTTTATGAAAATAGAAAGTGTTTATTAAAATCGCTAAATTATTATAAATATATTTAATTCTTAAATATGGAATAGCCAATATTCGACATTCTTGTATGCATATACATCACAGTTTGAAAAACCCCATGTGAAGTATATTTGAAATGAAGCTTCTGTTTACCAATAAATAACAGAGGAAGAGGGAAAATGTTGCCCATTTATTTTATTGATAAAAATTTCTATCACCCCTCCCCCCCCCCTTCCTTCGTTCGGGACAAATGAAATAAGACATACTACTATTGAATGCATAAGAGAACAAAAAGTTATTATAAAATACTTTTAAATAACAATTTCTTTTAAGTATTATATGATTTAAAGTGATATTTTATTAATGTCTTTTGCCGGGGAGGGAGGGGGGGCCCATAATTACCAAAATGTTGATAACGTAATATATGCACAGCCCCTAAAGAACTAAAATTGTCATGCCAGGAAAATGACATTCATTTCAATGACAATCATATTTAATTATGGAAAACTATTTGTAAAATATAGAATTCGCGACTTTCCTCATATAATTGTTTTATAAGGAATAAATATTAATTAGAAATTAAAAAATAAAACTAGAAAAAAAATATTTATACAGCATAAAAGAAAGCCCTTTACTTTGCGCACACCACACTGTGACATGCCAGGAAAATGCCAATCTGAATTTTTAAGTCTCTTAATTCCTTTATTTATTTTATTAGAAATGTAATATCTCTTGAAAATACTTCAAAGGATATTTTTTATTAGAATGTATCAGAAGAAATTGTATTATATACAATTTTATAGGAATTTTACTGTGCTTACTACAGTTTCCGTATTTTTTTATATTCATTCAATGACGCTACTTTCATCATACATTTTATTTCTATCATTTTAGTTAAGAGCCTAAGTAAATCACACGAAGACATTTCACCATTTAATTTTAAATCAGCGATTGCGTTCTTTTCAAATTTTTCGTTTGCATTTTGATATTTTTAAATGATTTTTTTTTAAATAGGATAACTCAGGTCGATCTATAACCGGGTACTTTTACAATTTTAGTTGCTTTTTTTATGAATTTATTTTGTATTTCAGAAGCGGTTCAGAAAGTGAAAATATCCCCGTAAAAAACTGCAATCCGAATCCGAAAAATAGTGAAAAATACTAGATTAAAGATTAGTCATCAATATCCTATCAAGAAAAAATCGTTTAAAAAGGTTTAAATGCAAAAGAGAAATTTAAAATGATCGCTGAAATTGGTTTAACATTGGATGCGAGTGTCTTCCCATAACTAGTGTAGACTCCTAAATCATTTGCCTACATTATGAATAAAAAATGTAGTAAATAACTTTGTATTATGAAAAAATACAACAAAAAAGTTACATTAACTTTGCATCTTTTTTTTTTTTTTTTTTTTTTTTTTTTTTTTCTGCAAAGCGATTTATTTTATAATAAGAACTTATCTATACATATTAACACATTTAACTTGCCTTATTAAATCGATATACAATAACAGATTTTCTATGTTTTCAATATATATGTAATTTAATTACTTCATCATAAAAAATATAGAGAAAGCATTAATTATAAATCTTTTATTGTCATTTTTTTAGCTCTGAGAACGTCATAATTAAAAATATAAAGAAAGTCCATATAAAAAAATTATTTTCGACCATGACAAAACATCAAAGAGGAAAATAACTTTTTTTTTAAAGTTCTTAAAATTTCGTCAAAGAGATTTAGCCTCCTTTGTAAAAAAAGAACGCTGAAGCTCTTCTTATCTGCTTTAAACATTATGAAATGATTGTATTGAGTAAGTAATTTTCACAAAAAATATTTGACGAAGATTAATAGTTTTAAATAAGGAAAAATAAAACTTAAAATGTTTTTAATGTGTCTTTTTTTTCCTTCTAAGATTTTTAATATAATTTTCCATTCATTCTGGTATGAAATGTAAATGGAGTAATTACTTTTAATTTAACTAAAATTGTCCTGCTAATAATTAATAAGAAGAATATTCAGGATTTATATGAAAAACTGTGCCGCAGAAAATTATAATATTAATCAATACATAAATTTCTCATTGTTCTGATTAGTTTTGTAGCCGCCGCTACAATGAATGATATAATAATTGTGATTGATCACAGTTAGTTTTATCAGAAGAAATCAATAAAAGAAACAATAATAAAAAATGTATTCTTTATTATTATTACTGTAATAAATCTTATCATGATGATTTTTCTGGAATATTGGTAGCTTATTTTATTACATGAATTTAAATCTTTGTAGGGGAAAAATCTAACAATAATTACCACTCTTATTTCAGATTAATGATAACACGATTTTTTAATCGGTAAATCAATTATTACAGATGTAAATTTTCCATGTGGCTAAAAAAACTCAGGATTCGGACCATGGATGTATTGGTTGAAGCCGCCAATGCTCTTCCAACTGAGCCATCCTGGACACGAACACTGGATGACTATTTCAATGGATCAGCTCTAACAGAATAAATCAAAGGTCAGTATTTGGAAACTGCAGATAACGCTGCATACGAAATTATATCACATTAATTTATAACGCGATTTTTCAATCGGTTAATCAGTTATAACAGATCAGACCAGATTATATGATCAGATTAGTATCAGATCAGATTATATGACCGTTAAGGTCATTTGGGTGAAATAGTCCTCCAGTGTTCGTGTCCGGGATGGCTCAGTTGGAAGAGCATTGGCGGCTACCACTCTTATTATTGTTTTCCTTTTTAATTGCTGATGAAAGTAGATATAAAATGTTTTTGTTTTGGTTTGGTTTTAGCACATTGATCGGTGCCTGTGATGAAGATATTGCAGTAAAAAAAGCTAATTAACCATAAATTCTCTAAGTCATTTAGCATCAACTTTTTCAATAACTGTAACTGATACCTTCCACCATTCTAAAGGACCAAGATCCACTAATTCAGATTCAAGCAAAAATTCATTGAATGGTTCAGATTATGCTCAAACTTTAAAATGATATGCATCACAAAAATAGCAGAAAAAGTTATAGATTTTATTTACCTCAATTTTAAGAAATTTTTCTAAATGCTAACAAGTAAATACTCCAATATATAATATATTCCTGCTTAGATTTCCATACTGTTGTATTTTATAATTTGATTGTAATGAAATTTGAAAGAATTTCTTATAAACTTTACATTGTACTTCACTTTTTAAAACGATTAAGCTTTATCTGTCTAAGAGCTATTTAATTATCTGTATTATATAAAACTAAATTGTAATAAAATACATTATTATTATTTTAAGTTTAAATTCATTTTTAAACAATTTAAAAGAAAAACTCATTTAAATCAATGTTTTTTTTTTATATAAAATCAATTTGTTTAAGGAGGCTCAGAGCTTGATCGGATATGGAAAAACATGCAAACAGAGATCTCGCTTCGAGTCCATATAAAAACCGAAGTATTCAGGGAAATAATTTAAACTTTCTGATATTTTAAAAGTATGTTTGTAGTCTTACAAAATTATAAAATGAAGTACTTCAATGTAATATAATAATAAATATAGCAAAATTTATGTAACAAAATTTTCGAAAAAAAATTATGTGTTATATCACCAACACCAAGATATCTTAAAGTTGAATTGACATAAGAACCTAATTTTTGCTTTAAAATGATCCGGAAACTTTACTCTATAGAATGAATTAAGGCTATAACTATCATTTAAAAAAACATTATTAAGAAAAACTCTCAAATTTTAAAATTTTAAAAACCAATAAAAATACAACTTTTTTTCATTAAAAATACTCTAAATATTAAATTATCTAAAATATATTAATTCATTCTATAGATAATGATGTTATATGCATGCAAAAAAAATTAAGCTATTCCATCAAATAAGTTTTTTTGAAATATTGGTGTTAGTCGTCCAAAATCAAGTTTTGAGAAAACGCGACTTAAAGTTGAAATTATATGGGTGCGGCTTTGAAAGTGTTGATATATATAAATGCTTACAACTCCATTAAAAATGCAAATATTTTTATGTGGTTTTTTGCATTGAGTTCAGAATTAAATGAACTACATCATAAAAAATCGATTTTTTGAAAAGTTTTCAAGTCCTGAACCCCTTAAGGAGACACAGTACCTTAAGGGGTAAAAGTACACAGTACCTTAAACTGTCTCTTCAATTGTGAATAATACTGAAATATATATGGTGGCACAATACTTAACACTAAAAATTAAATAAAATTTTATTTATTTATTTCTAAATTAGCTTATTTTACTAAAGTTTAATTTTTTAATTAACTTTTTAAAAATCCCTAGTATTTTTTTTATATAAAAATTTTCGCTTCGATTTTTTTCCACCTTCATTAGAATATGCTACGTAAAACTGTGAAGGGATTTTTAGATGTATGGGATTTTGCATTTAATATGATTTTTTTTTCTCTCGTGTGCATTAAAAAATGAAAAAAATTCAACAAACTTTCAATTTAATATTTTTTTTAGAAATAACTATAAACTTGAATGTTAAATACAAGCACAAAAATATTAAATACACCATGGAGAACAAGTAATTTTTTTTATCTCTATCTATAAATTATGAAAAAAGTCTTAGTATTTTTCAAACAAGCAAGCTATAAAAATATGAACAGGGAGAAAAATCAGTTTATATTTTTCATTTGTATGGATAATTGTGCTGGATCTATCAACAAAATTTACACTATATCACAGTCTAATAGGTAAAAATGAGGTGTCAAAACATTCACAATTAAAAAATCTTTCAGTTAATATTTTAAAACAAAGAAAATTGATATTTTGACCAATTTCAAGGTATTGTGTCCCTTTAAATCGTAATTTAAATCAACGAACCCTGCAAGAATTAATCCGTCATTGAAGAATATATTGATTATATCAATCTCTTATTTAATTCTTAGAATTTACATACACCTTGAAAAAAATGAAAGAATTTTATTTGAAACTTATTATATTTGACAATGACGGTGAGATCACACAGGGAAAAATCTTGTTTTGAATAAAGAAAATGTCTTTGAAGAGATTCGGCATCCTTTGTATAATACTTTAGAAATATTTCCGCCAGTGCTTTTGTTATTATGAAATGATTGTTTAGGGCGAATAATTTTAACAAAGAAAACTTTATTGAGATTAAAAATCTCAAATAAAAGAGGAAAATATTATTCGAGAGGATTTGAGTTTTTTTTTTTTTTTTTTTTTTTTTTTTTTCTTTTAATAATTACAATCCTTCTGTAAGATGCAATGCAACAATAAAAATAATAACTTTTGTGATTTTTTTAAATTGTTGTTTTTTTAATGAAATATTAATGTAGCGGCAAGCTTTTAAACTTTTTGCTATCACAAAAATTTCTTTCATTTAATCGCAGATTTGAGTTATCTAATAAGACAAATTATAGCATTAAATGTTATCGGCGGTATTTAGAAGTTTAATGTCAGGAAGTTTTATGTGCGATGTTTAGAAGTTTAAAGGTTTGCAGTATCGAAAATTGTAAAACTGAAATTTCATTTAAAATTTGTTTATGATTGGTCTAGGAATATTAATGTTTAATCGATGGCGTATGTAATACAGGGCTCTGTTATTACGCAAGAAACGTTTTGATCATCATAAAAATTATGTTTATTATTGTTATTTTAAATGTGGAATTGATTTATAAATCTAAAATTTTATTCCTTGAAAATATCATTTTCCAAATAGTCGACATAATTTGTTAAAATACATTTTTTTTTTTTTTTTTTTTTTTCGCTCAAACAAATTTCTATACTTTTATTATTTTCTCCACAAAATTTCACAACTTTCTAAACAATACTTTCGTTTATAGACAATTTTAAAATAGGGTGGTTTAATTACGTAAATAAAATTTTTGAGCTATCGTAATGCTAAATGTGTAATTTATTAAAAATGGCCCTCTGCTGGCGAAATTGTTAACTATTTTTTGTGTGTGTGTGTGTGTGTATTTTTGTGTGTATTTTATTTAATATTAATTTTCTTTAAACAAATTCCTGTCCCTTTATTATGCCATGTCTTTCACAAAATTTCACAGCTTTATGTATGAACAATAGCTTTGCCTGTAGACAACTTTAACGTGAGATTGTTTAACCACTTAACTGATCAATAATTTAGAAAAAAACTTTCAAATAATGCTTTTTAGCTCACATAGGCTATCATAGCCTGGGAGCTTATGGGCCCGTCCGTTCTGTATGTACGTGCGTAACGCGATAACTCATGATAAAAATATCGGATCCACTTGAAATTTTGTATATAGGTATATCCTGATAAGGCGCTTCCTTGATTAGTTTTTGGAGTTCATTCGATATGTATAAGAGGGGGAACGGGGGGGCCCATGCCCCTCCCCTTAGTGGATATAAATGGGTTTTTCATGCAGAATTAACAGTTTTTGTCCAAAATTTAGATATAGGATCATTCTGATGAGGCGATACCGTGGCTGTTATTAGGTGTTCATTGAATAAGTATAAACAGGGGGAACGGGGGGCTCATGCCCCCCCCTAATGGATATAAACGGGATTTTCATGCAGAATTAACAGTTTTCGTTCAAAATTTAGATATAGGATCATTCTGATGAGGCGAGTCCGTGGCTGTTATTAGGTGTTCATTGAATAAATATAAACAGGGGGAACGGGGGTTCTAATGCTCCTCCCCTTAACTTGCATAAATGGATTTTTCAATCAGAATTGTCAGATTTCGTTCAAATCTCTGAATAGTTTTGGAAGTTTAATGGTTAAGTATAAAAGAGGGGAATAACTCCTCTTAAATTATATGAATGCTAAATGGGTTTTTATTAAGAAGTATCCGATTTGCTCTGAATTTTGGATGTAGATTTTTTAATATGATAAAGCATGTACTTGATAATTTAGGAAGTTCAATGATTAAGTATAAAAAAGGAGAAAGGGGAGAGCTGTTTCCCTTTCTTAATTTTTTTTTTCGAACGGAATTAACGAAAATACAAGGCTATAATGTACAATTAGTATGCGTAGCCTGTGAGCTCAATGTCATCAGTTTAACTGGGCAATATTCTTTTTATTTTTTTCCTTGTCTTTTACAGAATTTTTAATCTTTTGTCACCGGTTTTTGAAAAGAGAAATGGTTTTTTCTAATTAAATCAGAAATATGCTCAGATTAAACAATGCGAAATGTACAATAAAATTTTACTGTTGAGAAAAATAAATCTTGATTGGAATATGGAAGCCCGTACGTGGAACAAGCAAATCATGAATGGCAGTATGGGCTAATCAGAGAAGCGGTTAATTATAGACACCTTGTATTTCTTAAATTTACCGATATGATTTTTATGTGCCATCATAAAGGCAAGATTCTAGCGTAGTTGATGTTTCTCAATGTCTTTTATCGGCAGACCAGTAAAATGAAAACATCTTTATTTCGCGCAATGAACGAAAACAGTTCATACATGTAACCATTCGAAAAGTTCCATACTGCGTTGTATCGTATACACTGTTTCGTTAAATAAGTGCAACCAAATTGGTCATATCATACGTATCCAAATTGTACACCGTATGATACATATTATACATATAGTCGTATAAACTTTTGATAGAAAACATTTTTTTAAACATACTTCATTAATTGCTAAAAAAATTAATAAAGATCGTTAAAAATATATATATATATATATTTTAATAAGCTTATAGCCTATCTTGTTTTCACCTCAGCTTTCTTGAAGATACAGTTAGATCACGATAATTCGAAATCGGATAAATCGAATCTTCGATTAATTCGAAAAAGATGAAATCCCGAAAATTTCAATAGCAGAATAACGTTAAAATTTTTCATTTATTCGAACCCATGTTTTCTTGACTTCGTTTAATTCAAACGAAAGCGATTCCGATTTTTCATTTATCCTTACTTTCTCCAGGATTTCAGATCCTTGAAATAACTTTCTTTCTTTCATTTTGTCAGTATTTTTCTGAACAAGTATACATATAACCCCATGCATTTGACATCCATTTTTTTAATGTCCAGTTTGTCCATCAATAACACCTCCACCCCATCTTCGTTTGTGCTTGTCCCTAATTCCTTAATTAGTTTATGCATTTATATCTTTTAATTTAAGTCATATTAAATTAAAAGATATAATTATACCATCTAGTTATACCATCTAATTATATCTAATAATATCTAATTATAACAGCCGAAATGTATTTTGAAAATACTATAACATTAAATCCTTTGTAATAATACCCCTTTAAACATGGTTTCCTCCCATACTTTCCATAATTCGCACTCTGGATAATTCGAACATTTCTTGTGGTCCCGACGAGTTCGAATTAACGAGAGCTGACCGTAAATGAAAATATTTTTACAGTTGCTCGAACTATAATGTAATGATTCGAAACACCAGTATTTATGTTTTTCACGTTCTCTTTCAGATTTCCCACGTTATTTTATTTGCTTTTACTTTTACGTTTATTTCCATGCTGGTAACCATGAAGAAACTCGATCGATAATTTTATTAAGTTAAATGATGCTGTATCGTTACACGTTGAATTTTTACGTAACTTACAAAAAACGTGGGTTGAGTTATACAGGGTGTCCCAGAAGTAATGGGACAAACTTAAAAAGGAGGTAGGGGACATCACAAGGATTCAGAATTGCATGACAACCCATGTTCGAAAACGTCTTCGTTCGTCGGTAGGTTATGTTGCTCACAAGAGCATTGGAGAAAAATAGTTTTCTCAGATTCGGGAATTTTTAAATTCATAATTCATACCAGAAATTGTACGTAGTATTTTTGGTTACGTTAATTAAAGATACATCTAGATTTTAATTCGAAACGCAAAAGAAGACAGATTTTGCAAGACTCATCTGTGCTACTGCGGGTATCCAACAAAATCCGGTGTATTTGAGCGAATCCGCCAATCCATGGTTCGAAAGTGTAATGCATCGCTAGCAAAGGTGGAAACTTTTCACATACCTACAACAGTAAATGTAATATCGTTGACCAATAAATTATTTCAGATAATCTCAGTCTTATGTCTCTACGTCCCTTGTACCTGTCATACTATCTTCCCATGACGTTTTCGACCATGGATTGCTATGCAATTCTGAATCCTTGTGATGTCCCCTACCTCTCTGTAAAATTGTCCCATTACTTCTGGGACACCCTGCATATATTTCACGGTTATGAGTATGGAAATAAACATCGAAGTTAATATAAAAATAAGAACAGAACTCGTACGAATCCTGGAAATACATTTAATGTTTTAAAATACTTTTTCGAATGTCACATTGACGGAGTTTATCTAGTTTTGAAAGAAAATGCAATAATGATTATTACATAATTTGTCTATCCATAAAAATAAGTGTTTTTATGTCTCATTAAAAAAATATTTTCCAGTTAAATAAATATGGGACATTAGCTAATATTATAACAGAGACGTAATTCAAATTTATTGGACCTTGAAATATTTGATTAAATAGAGACAGAAAATATCGTCATATCATACTTTTAACAATGATCCATGGAAATTTTTAACAGCATGGCATGGAAATAGCAATGATTGATTAAAAATACTTCCGAGATTAAGCACTCAAAGACCCTTTATTCCTCTAAATACATCACTCTTAAACATAATCAATATCTAACTAGAATAATTTGAATAAAATAATTGGGAGTATAAAATTAATCTTTACTTCATACTTACTATAGGAATATAGAAACTATAAGCTATAAGCATTTAGCCCATCTTTTTCTGTCATTAAGGGCAGTTGGAATTCCTATACCTGCCATGTTAAATTAATGTACCTTTTCTCATAAACTGCTAAAGATATATAATCTTGATCTTTTTCTTATGATAAAATAAACAATTTTTAATAATCTGAAATTAAAATTATAGTTAAATGAAGCTTAGATATATTTTTTTTAAATCTGAAGTAGAAACCACATTTAAATTTTAAAAAACGTGTAATTTTTTCAAAGAAAAGGATAATAATAAAAAAAGTTCTTTTTATGAGTTTAAACAATTCTCCTCTGATTAAACAAGGATGTTTTTGAATGTTCAAGCAAAATTTCAAAGCATAATGTATAATAGTTTTTTCTAAAAAGTACATAAAAAAATTAAAAAAAAAAAACATTTTGAGAAAATCAAGTTTAAAGTAAATAAACGCACTTACTTAAAACATTCCTGCTCCATAGTGCTTATTTTTTAAATTTTTAAAAATTTTCCAACTTCTGGTTGCCATACAAACAAAAGTAATGTATCAGTAGAAAGAGGAGAAATGGTAGATTCCAAATATTAAAAAATCGAAAAATTGATATATTTTAGGTTTTGACATTCGAACTGTCCTAAGACGGTCTGGGACACATTTTAAAACAGTTTTTTTTTATTGAGTTAAAATTCTGATTTTTTTTTCTCTGTCTGTGTGTGAGGGTTAACTATATTAGTATTGTAATCGAAACATATCAGCTTATTTTTATTAATATGGTTCTTATCAGATTTGAAATCAAAACATGTCAAAGTTATTTGTTTTCAATATATATTTTGCAACACCTTTCTCAAATAACACAAAATGTTCATTAAAATTTTTATAAAAAGATGAAGTTCTTAAAATCTTGTCATTTTAAAAAATCTAATGGGTTGAATAAACGTTTCATCACAGAAACTATTATTTTAAGTGTTGCTTGATTTAAGGTTACTTCATATACAAAGTGGCATTTTATTGATTTCTCTATATTTGAATCAATAAAGAATTCGAAAAAAAATGTATAATAATATCTGTATATCACTTCGAACTAAAGAAAACAATTCCAAAAATGAAAATTTTTCTTCATTAAGGACTGAGGGGGGTGTTCAATATGATATGATATCAGGGTATGATAGCTTATGATGTCGTAATAGGGGAGAGGGCGTCTAAAAATACGAAAAAGTTGATAATGTTACATATCGCTCACCCGCAAGTAAAGTGACACATCTCCACAAAAGAAAATTTCAGGGGAGAGGCAAAGGAAAATTTGTATACGTTTACAGAAACATGAAATTATAGGACTTAGTTTTGTATGCTTGAATAAAAAATTGTATAAAATGGTTAAATCCTTAAAAAAGAATACTTGGGATGAGATTTGGAGAGTTGGTTAATTTTACCTCCCCACATAATCCACTTCTCTTCTTTGATAAAAAATATATATATATATATACATATAGCACAGTAACGTGATCTTTCAAGTAACTACACTTATGAAACTTTTTTGTTGCAAGACGTATCTATCTATGACAAACATTTTAGCGTAATACCATGCAAAATGAATTTTTGCGAGGTGTGTCACTTTTCTTGCGGGTGAGCGATATGTACAGTACAGCGCCTTATATATATGATCAATTTTACTAATGAAGTAATTTATCAAATGTATTTCGTGTTGAACAGAGCATTTACTTTACTAACTTTTAAAGTCTTTTCGACATGCAATGTCAAACTTCGTTAACTGCATTTCTTGATCTGCTAATTAGATTAAAAATCAAAACCACACTTTAACCCCTCCCCTACCCTTAATTGTTATGTGAGTGAAACGAACTTAGTAAGCTATTTAAGATCACTTGAGTACTTTAAAATGAACAGCAATGTCAAAAGCGAAGACGAAAATGAAAAATTACGTGCAATGTAAGTATTACGACATAATTAAAAGTTCCGGATTCAAGGCGATATAACAACGAACGTCTCTTCTGTGAAATAAAATAAAGAGGAAATTAGACAGTTCAGCGATGAAAAATAAATTATTTCGTTGATACCTGGTGCATTTTATTGTCATAGAAATCAAAGTTTGAGAACTGATCAAATTTGTCTGCAAAAATCTTATAATGTATGTTTTTATATAAAATTAATTTTAAAGTAACGAATTTTTAATTGTTAATCTAAGTGAGTTAAGTCGCCAAATAGGGTGCTACGAATCCAATCTGATATTTAAAGCAAGGTTACCGGTAAAAATTCTACGGTAACCAATAAAACCAATTTCAAGCTGCAAGAAATGCAAGTAGATTTGAATTGAAATTAGAACTGAATTGAAATTAAATTTCGCAGGTATGTTAAAACTATTTTCAATATTTCATTCGAATTGTTAACTAAAAAATTCTGTGTTAATAATCCAATAAATAGTCACAAAAATTACCCTTTTAGAAAGTTACGCTACTGTAAAATGAATAAATACTGATTTTTACAGCCAAATTTTACTAGTCCTCTAACAAAGTTCCCTATAAAATGCTAGGTTCGAGTTTTACCAAAATTTGTTCCCCTGGTAATTCCTAAATCCTGTATATACAGTGAAACCTCCAAATAAGGGACACTCCGAATAAGGGACACCTCTATTTAAGGGACAAAACTTCCGGTCCCAGTCCCTTGGTATAGGACATGTAATGTATTTACCTCTGAATAAGGGACACTCGATTTAAGGGACAGTTGAAAATGAGATCAAAGGGACTGATTTTTGCATTTCAGATAATGAAATATGTCTGTAATGAAAGTGAAGATGCAGATTTTTGTGAATTCATCAAACAGACAGACAGTCATGTGGATACAATGGCATACAACAAATTTGACGATTATTTATCTACCCACAATATGATTCGACATCAGTGCATTTATCCCTATTAAAAGTAATGCTGAAAATTTTTAGCATTTTCAGTAAAGAATAAAAGAAAAATTATGAAATAAAAAACTTTACAGATGCTTTTAGGTTGTTTTCAAATCCAAAAGAACAACTTTTATGACACAAGTTTTAATTTATTTTTATTTGGAAATGCCTGAAACTAGAAGGCATTGTTATTCAAAAAATATGTAATCAAGCTTTTTTGTGTGTGTGTGTGCAAATACAATAAATTTTTCAAGAAATACTGTCAAAATGGACGCTTATTTGAACTGAATTTTCCCGCAAAAGAAGTGTAACAATTCAAGAAAGCGTAAAACACGTCTTTGTCACTTGATCAAAATCGCTTATAACTCAATAGGTAATTTACCTATCAAAAAACTGAAAACACAGTTCAATTCCAAACGTTCCAAGTTTATACTTTTCTGTTAAAAAATGGATTTGTAAATGTGTCAAAATATTTTCCCATTAATAAGAGCAGTTGAGATCTTTGATTCCTTAAAAAATGCAAAGCAATTTAATACCTTTTTTTTTTTTTTTTTTTTTTTTTTTTGGTAAATACTGATGATAATGATGAACTAAAATTTATAAGTATGGTAAATAAACATTTGAAAAGTTTATACCGGAAAATTGCAAAACAATCCCTTTTGACTGATTACTTCAAGTAAAATTCTTTCAATTGTTTAACCCATTTTGCATGTATATTGTTTCAATAAAAATATAAATCAATATTTCTACAAAACATTTAATGATTTAGTAATTAATTGAAAATTTTAATTAATTCTCTTTTCTTCCTTTTGCCTGATTAACATGATTTATGCACTTCAGGTACATTTAAATTTCCCTTTAATGCTTTGCAATTTTTAATTCCTTCTAAACGATTAATTAAAAATAATATAAAAACTCCGAATAAGAGACAGCTCTATTTAAGGGACAAAAATCTCGGTCTCATAGGTGTCCCTTATTTGGAGGTTTCACTGTATATGTATACAGTGAAACCCCGATCTATCGTTCCCGCATCTATCGCTTTCCCGCATTCATCGTTTTATTTCTATAGGCCCTGCACAAATTATACTTAAATAATGTTAACGAAACCCGCAAGGCATCGTTCTTCAAAAATTCGTTTTCCCGCATTCATCGTTGTAAATTCACCGGAGTGAAATTGAAATTCATGCGAATCCATATGACATACTAACTAAAATTAATTCTTTTATCCCAAAATAACTCATTTGTGCTATTTGTGCAGATAAAGACGACATTAATGCAGATGAAGAGTGGTTGTATTTAGCGGAGGATGCGATTATGTTTCCATTTATCAAGATGTTGCGAATGAGGTGTCCTAAACATAAGAGAAATGTGTGACACCAAAAATGAAAATAACATCGAAGAAGCAGATGATAACGTTCATGCCGAAGTAGCTGAGACTACAGTGCCAAGCCTATCTGTTACAACTACGGCATTTGAAACTGTTTGAACTTGCAGTAGTAATGCATAAACATTGTGCTTTTTCGTGTTTTGAAGTTAATACGCATTCATCTTTTCACGCCTTCGTCGTTTTTTTTTTTTCTCGCCCATTGAAACACGATGGATCGAGGTTCTACTGTGTACGTAATAACCTCCACAGTCCTGATGCCGCCTGGAGGAGACACTAAAAAACAACCTTTAAATTAAATTTTGGATAAAATCAATTCTTCTAATAAATTAATTGGCAACTTAGAATGTAGCCGTAAAACCCTGCATTCTAGCACATGTTTGGTTATAACCTCATTACATCAGCTTCGGAGCAGATTTTTCTACATTTTTTTCTAGTACTAAAAAAAGCCTTGTCATTTCGTGTAGAAAGTTTTTACCTAGTGAAATTCTAATGTGGGAATAATATATTTATGATGGCTGCATCTTACGTTGATACGAAATTAAACCAGCATTAGTAGAATTTTTTTATTGTGATGTGATACACGAATAAAGATTAATTTCAATTTGTTTTGTGCAATAAAGTGAATTGCAAAAATATGAGTTAAAGATTATATGCCTCGGGACGCACATAAAAGATCACCGGGCCGCAGGTTGAATATGGCTGCCTTATGCAATACAGATTGTCAAACTCTCCGTTAATAGCATTTCTTGATCAGGTAAATATACTAAACATAAAAAAACGAACTTTAAAACCTGTAATTATTATGCGGGTATAAGCGATCAAAGTGAGCTATTTGAGATCTACTAAGTGCTTTAAACTGAACAGCTTCATCAACTGTAAAGATGAAAAAGTATGCTTGGTGCATTTATACATTTCATAATAATTGAAAGTTTCTAAAGTCAAAAAAAGTAAAAATGAAAATATAAGTTTTATTAAAAAACATAAAGAGATAAGTACAAGGTAAAAAAATAATTATTTCATCCAAAAAAAGGGGGGGGGGAGAGGGCAGGTAAAGAGGAAAAATATTCATAACTTCGTCAATTCATAAGATATCAAATCCGCTTCCATTTATTATAAATCTTCTTAATATTAGCTACAGCTTTTATATTGACAATTTTTGATAGCACCAACTCTTACAATAAAATAGATAAATAAAATTAAAAAATAGAGATTAAAATATATATATATATATTATATTAATACTAAAACCACCGTAAATTTGAGTCAAGTTTTATAAAAATATTTCACACCAGAATTTTGATTTAAAGTTTGTTATTTAACATTTTTCTTCTTTATATCTGTTAAACTTATTTCCTAATCAAATTTCTGTTTTGAACCGAAATTTATTCATATGGTAGCCATTAAAATGATGGCTCACGGTAATTCTACTTTTAACATGATTCTGATAAAATTAGCTGTTATAAAAAAATAAAGTTAAAAACTCGTCAAAAGCTACCAAATAAAATTTTTAAACTGTTTTATAACTTTGATTTATTTTTTGTTGGTGAAATTAGTACTTAAATTAAATCTATCTATGCCTGTAGACTATGCCGTCAGGGAATTTTTATTACTATTATTATTTATTTTAAAAACAAATTGTAATATTATCATCATTACCACCACATTATATTTACACAGAAGACATATATTTATAAAAAAAGCAAATAATTGATTAAATTTGACTCATCTTGAGAAATTCAAACTCACTTATAAAGAACTTGGATACTTTTTTTCCCGGTTTCAAACACAATTAGTGGAGAACGTTACAGCAAAATGAGGCAAAATGTTTTGCTAGTACTTACCTAAAAGAAGAAAGAAAATGCATAAAAATTTGTGTACTAATATGATTATTTATGAAAAAAATAGTAAAACATTTTAAAATACAAACGAGTACAAAAAATTATAATATAAATTTATAAATATAAATATAGAAAAAGTTCGATTATTATAGAATGATCGACAATATGGAAATTAAATAAAAACTAAATTAAATAAAAACTAAAAACTCGTCAAAAGCGGCCAGACAAATTGTTAAACTGGATTTATCTCTAATCTTGATTTTGTTTTAGTTAATGAAATTAGTACTTAACTTCAAAATCTATCTGCGCCTGTAGGCCGATTAGACTGGGATTTTTTTCACCCGATTATCACTAATGAAATTATTATAGTAAAAAATATAATGAACCTTTCTCTGTTTGTTCAAAAACAGATAATAAATATCCCTCGCGAATTAAGAAAAATTTTAGATCTTATCCAAGTAAGTGCCAGCAAACATAAAGGAAAGCATATCACATCCTTGCTACAAAAATGTTAAAACTCAAAAAACTTCTCGTTTTTCAGGAAATATGAAAGACTGTTTTGGATTGTGATAAGCTCAATGTAAACATAACTGCTACTTGGTTGCTGCATTTTAACTGCACTATCTTCTAATTTAGGTGATTGGCAGAGGAGTGTAAATCACGTAGTATGGTAACCATAATTCAAAAAATCCATTTACTTACTCATCATACGTAGTATAGGGTAAGTCTTGCAATCGTTTTGAAAATCGAAAAACAAATTTTGACGGATTTACACGTTTCAGATATTGGAGATTCCGAAAAACATATTTTTAGAAAAAAAAATTTGCCGTCCGTCCGTCTGTGTGTCTGTGTGTCTGTCTGTCTGTAACCGCTCTATCTCCCGAAAAAATTGAGATAGAGACTTGAAATTTTATATGTGCTTAGTATGTAAGAATGGCACGAAGCCTATTTAATATCAGTAACCTCGATTATCCAGAACTATTTTTTTCGGGCTCTCGAAAAATTCGTTCTGATGAAAGGTATATAAAATTTTTCGAATTTTTTATTTTAAGGAGGGAAAATAAAAGACAATAAAATAACACAAATTTTACATAAAAAACGAAGTCGATCGGATTATTAGTTGCCGAGATATCTGTAATCCTGTTTTCCACATTCTTCGATTTTTCATGACCCTGTATTTCATTCAAATTCAATACAAAGATATATTTGAAGATAGAAATGAGACGCTTAATTCGACTCTGTAAATTGTTAGTTAATATGATTATTATTTTTGGAGTTATAAGGATGTTTCTTTTACGCAATACGGTACTACTTGAGTATTTTGGCGTTTTGTATAATTTGTTTGAAATGGGTTCATCAGCAATTCATTATAGAGCATTACTATGTATATTAAAAGTATTTAAATGCATGTTTAAGTTTTATACTGGAATTGCAATGCATTTTATGAATAGTTTATAAATGTTTTATTTTCACATATTATATACGCATACATATGATGGGTAAGTATTATGGTGGCCCCAGTTTTTAGGTGTGTTCGTAATTATATAAATACGTAGCACCTATAATCGTCATTCAATCCATCCATCTGTCCGTATATAACAAGGCAAAATCTACCGAACCAAATCGTTTGAAATTGAAAAAATATAATTATTACATAATTTTATCGATTCATCTCAAATTTTATGAAAATCGGATACATAGTTCAATTACACGGAAGTCAAAATTATTCCGTTACATTATGGTCAATGAGAAAAAATAGTCTCAATTGCATTTTAATGACGTTACATTTTTTTCAAACATAAAACAATTCATATGCGTGTATGAAATATATATTAAAATATACATTCTGTACAATGTGTAGTGCAAAGAATATTTTTTATTAATATACAGGGCCATAAAAAAGTCTTCAATTACATAATGGCACAGGGGGAAACATTGTTTGGGATTAATTTTAATTAGATTAAACTATTTCACATTTTATAAAACTGATATACGTTGCTGAGGTTTACTGCAAGTTAATTTCTGTATAATAAAAAGCATGTAGTATGTACAGGGACGGACACACAAAAGATTTCGGATACTGTATTGTATCCGAAGTACTGTATATTTAAAAAACTTCGTTGAAGTACGAACACACCTCATTTGCTACTTTTGACTCGCAATTTCCGACTTGTTGGAGTTGTGACACTTTTGTAGCTACGGTTGCAATATGCTCAGAAGTAAAAGTTCACAGTAAGATGCAAAACTCCGCTACAGAATGTGACATTGATATTTTTAAACATAATTTAAAGAATGCCAAAGTTTTTGAGACAGTAGATGTTCCAGTATAAAAGAACTTTGTACTTCAATTGATTTAATTGACGAAAATATACATCTCCAAATTTATACTAAAACATTCAACCTACTTTAAAGAACATTACAAGCAAAATATTTCGTATTTAAGATTGATATACTTATTAAAATCTCGTTTCATCGTTTTTTTTTTTTTTTGGGGGGGGGGGGAGGGGTGTAATTATTATTGAATGAAATCTTTAACAGGTTAGTTACAAATATGAGGGATGGGATTGTTTGTTCATTTATTTATTTTTATGATTATTTTTTTAAAGTATAAGGGTATAGGAATGCAGACTTATAAAAACTAATTAAGCGTAGAATTCTGATCTACAAATTTTTACTTGACTTCAATTACTAGTTTACTCAAAACATAACAAAGTCTCTCAATATTTAGCCTATACATTTTTTTTAACATCAGACAGTTTTGATGGATTTGCTCTCATTTTGTACTTATTTTTACTAATGAGCTAATTTATCAAATAGCTTTCGATTCCAATGAAGCATTACTGCAATAGCTTCTACACTTTCTCCGATTGTGAATGTCAAACTCTTCGTAAATATCATTTCTCGATCAGGTAATTATACCAAACATCAAAACCGAAGCTTTAAAACCTGTAATAAATATGCGGCTGAAAAGAACTAAGTTAGCTATTTAAGAACTGAAAAGTTGTTTAAAATGAACAGTCCCATAAAAGTAAAAACAAAAAATTTCACATGATACATTATTCAATACAGCATGATTAAATGTACAAAACGAAAGTATAACTTTTATTAAAGAAAATAGAGAGAGAAGACTACACAGTTCAAGAATAATCAATCTTATTCAAAACCGGAAAAGGCAGAGAATTTTGCAACTGATTATGTAAATTCCAAAAAACATGTTTTATAACGTATGTCTGTAAGTCTGTGTCTCTGTTTGTCTGTCTGTATGAACCATAAATTTTGTAGACGCTCTGTCTTAAGAACTAATGCACAAAATTAAAAAAAAAAAATTATACTCAGGTAGTACCTAATACAAATTGATGCTGATATATATATATATATATTTTTTTTTGTGTGTGTGTGTGTGTAAATCGCTCAACAGATAGTGCTGCTATGCTGCATTTTTTACTATTTACATAACAGCTTTATTTCAATAACTAATGCACGGATTTTCATCAAACTTCGGATTCAATCAGTCTTTGGCATGAATTGTTGTTTACATGTTTGTGTAAATCTCTGAACAGGTAGTGCTGCTATGCTGCATTTTTTACTATTTACATAATAGCTTTATCTCAATAACTAATGCACGGATTTTCATCAAACTTCGGATTCGATTAGTATTTGACAGGAATTGGTGTTTACATGTTTGTTTAAATCGCTCAACAGGTAGCACTCCTATGGTGAATTTTTGACGATTTCCGCAATAGCTCTATCTCGAAAATCAATGCACGGATTTTCATCAAACTCCAGATTCAGTAAATCCGTTATATGAATTAGTTTTGTTTATGTTTTGGTGTCGTGTCGATCACCCAACAGGTGGCGTTGATATGTGGAACTTTTTCCGATCTCTTCTATAGCTCTATCTCAAGATCATTGATCATTCTTATACTTACGAGTCAATCCATTTCAAGTGGTCCAGCACTGGTCGCTCGACCATTTTTTAAAAATCTGAAATTTTTTGTACAACAACCCTAATATAATGGAAGTTCAAAATGAATGGCGGCCATCTCTGTTTCATCGTGTGCAGCGATTTTCTCGGATACTAAGATACACAAAATTGTAAATATCTCGCCTTTTATTTTCCCAATTGAAATGGGGTTTGCAGCATTTTGTTCAGAATAAAATAGGCTAAAACGGTAGTAGAATAGTTTTGAAAAATAAATTTTTAAAGGTGAAATTTTAGCACAAAATTTAAGATTTTTTCCAAAATCTATCCGTTTGCAAGAGGAAATTTTTCATGCAAGGAAAACTGTCAACCTTACCTAATTTTTTCTACAAATAGGTCAAAAGTGTATGTACTCATACACCAAATCCTAGATCTGGGAGTTTATTTCTCTTTGCGAAAAAAATTCCGAAATCGGCAAAAATTTCAAAAATCGCACATTTTAGGCTTTGATATCTCAGATGGGGCACGTGATAAAAATCTGAAATTCTGGCTTTTGATAGTATTCTGTAGTAGTGTTATGTACAAAAAATTTCAAGAAGGGGATTTGACTACAAGCTGAGATATGACATGGACAATATGTGAAAACAATACTGCCAAACTATTGTAACCTACTGTGTAATTGTTCATACCTCCAAAATTTTAAAATAATGATTTATGGTACAAAGTTAAATGTTAATTACAAATATCTTCTTCAAAAGCTTCTGTTTGATTTAAACAATTCAGAATGTATGCTAAGCCAATACACTATTTGTCCAGATGAACAAACTTACTAGAAATGCTATTGCAACAATTTTACTCGGAACACATTTCAGAAAAAGTAAATTACAGACAACGGGTTGTAACTGATCGAGATGACATAGTTCCAGTTATTAAACCTAGAGAATTTCATTCAAGTTAACAAGGGATGACAAGACTTGGGTGGCTTGAAATAAAATTTTGAGAAAGAATAGCCTGATGGACTGACAACAATAACTGGTCCCATAACACTGGAACTCATAACATCTCTTGTAAATAGCGTTAAGCTCTTTATTGAGCATATATAGTATCTATGTAAATTAAATATTTATTATTAAACTGTTTTCAACAAACGATATTTTCTGTGTAAATATTGTAATAAAAAAGACTAATATCATTTCTCTTAATGTACTCGTAATAGCATTTCTTAACATTTTTTAATCACCGTATCTCAGCTTATAGTCAAATCTCCTTTTTTAATTGTTTTGTGCATAACACTACCATAAAATACTATCAAAACCAGAATTCTAAATTTTTATCTCGCGCCATACAAGAGATATCAAACTTCAATGTGAGGAAATAGCTCTGCACACGATGAAACAAAGATGGCCACCATGCTCAAACGAAAAATATTAAAATTAAAATAATAATCATTTTGAACTTCCCTCATATTAGGGTTGTTGTACAAAAAAATTTCAGATTTTTTAAAAACGGTCAATCAACCAAAATATTTTCGGGGCCATTGAAATGGACGAATAGCATTTCTAGTAGGTTTTGTTCATCTGGACAAATAGTGCCTTGGTTTAGCATACAATCTGAATTATTTAAATCACGGTTTAAATAGAATTTGAAGATGATCTTTGTAACTTTGCATAATCAACCATTAGTTTAACATTTTATAGGTATGAACAAACACATAGTAGGTTACAATAGTTTAGAAGTATTGTTTTTACATATTGACCATGCCATATCTCAGCTTGTAATCAAATCTCCTCCTTGAAATTTTTTGTGCATAACACTACTATAGAATATTATAAAAGACCAGAATTTCAGATTTTTATCTCGTGCCCCACCAGATATCAAAGCCTAAAAAGGGCGATTCTTGAAATTTTTGACGAAATTCGGAATTTTTTTCGCAAAGAGAAATCAACTCCCAGATCTGGGACTTGGTGTATGAGTACACGCACTTTTGACCTATTTGTAGAAAAAATTGTGTA
Organism: Maratus speculifer; assembly: GCA_964019185.1. Classification (NCBI taxonomy): domain Eukaryota; kingdom Metazoa; phylum Arthropoda; class Arachnida; order Araneae; family Salticidae; genus Maratus; species Maratus speculifer. The sequence continues at coordinate 106,296,379 of OZ025303.1, forward strand.
AGGTTGACAGTTTTCCTTGCATGAAAAATTTCCTCTTGCAAACGGATAGATTTTGGAAAAAATCTTAAATTTTGTGCTAAAATTTCAAATGTAAAAATTTATTTTTCAAAATTATTCTATTACCGTACATTTAGCTTATTTTATTCTGAACAAAATGCTGCAAACCCCATTTCAGTTGGGAAATTAAAAGACTAGATATTTACAATTTTGTGTATCCTAGTATCTGAGAAAATCGCTGCACTCGATCAAACAAAGATAGCCCCCATGCACAAACAAAAAACAGTAAAATTAAAATAACGGTCATTTTGAACTTCCATCATGTTAGGGTTGTTGTACAAAAAAATTCAGATTTTTTTAAAAATGGTCGAGCAACCAAAAAAATATTTTCTGGACCACTTGATATGGATTGACCCTTACCCACTTCTTTTTATGTGCGTTTGTAGCTATTTAAATACGTAGCGACTATAGTCATTCGCCTGGCTAGCCTGTCTCTCTGTCCATCTGTCTGTATATAAAAGCACAAAAACTACCCAACAGATTGGTTTTTTTTATAATTTAAATTATATAATTAAAATACATGATTTTGTCGATTCGTTTCAAATTTTACGAAAATGGAATCAAAACTGAGAAAGATATTAGTAAAAATTTTCTTTATTTTATTAAGTACTATAATACGTGATTAATTGAATGATATACCATGATAGGTAATGATTCTAGGTTGTCATGAAGATTATCCAATTAAATGGTTGCATACGTAATTGATTCATTGATATCTAATGATAAGTAAGGATTCTAGGGTGTGATAATCATTACGTCCCATTTAAAATGGAATTCTATTATTTCCGTATTACTGAATTTAATATACAGAATCGTAATAAATTTTGTAATTATGCATTTTTGCATAAGAGTGCAACGTCTGTTGCACTAAGATCTGAATATTTATGAAACTAGTTATAACGCATCCCATTTGCCACGTTTGTCGTACAATTTCCATATTGTTATTAAGTATCTACATGTTGAGTCAATTCGTTTAAAAAAGAAACATATCACTTCCCATCCCTCCATAATTAATTTTCGATTAGTGTTCATGTAGGGCAGCTATTCAGTCTCGATTATTTTATAATTTACGTAAAGTAATTAATTAAAGAAAGTTTGTAACTAGATCATATAAAAACAGTGATTTTATATTAGGGCCGATTAAAGGTAATGTGAGAAAAGCTTTAAATAATCTTTCCTAACTATCGATAATTTTGCGACCATAAAAAAATCATAGAAAACAAAATAGAATTTAACTCTGTTTAAAAATTGATTAAAACTTCATTATTTCGACATATTCAAGTTTCATTTGCGACTATTTTAAATATCTGTACAGTGCACTTCTTTTTAGGTGCGTTCGTAATTATATAATACGTAGCACCTATAGTGGTCGTTCAGTCCGTCCGTCTGTCGGTCCGTTCGTCTGTCGGTCCGTCTGTCCGTCCGTCCGTCTGTCCGTCCGTCTGTCTGCCCGTCTGTCTGTCCGCATATAACAACGCAAAAACTACCCAACCGAATTGTTTGAAATTTAAAATACATAATTATTACATAATGTTGTCGAGTCATTTCAAATTTTATGAAACTCGGATGCATAGATCAATTACAGGGGCAATCAAAAGTATTCCATTACATTACGGTCAATGGGGGGAAAAAGTTTCAAATGCATTTTAATCGTTTGAAATTTAAAATACGCAATTATTACATAATTCTGTCGAGTTATTTCAAATTTTTTGATAATCGTGTGCATAGATCAATTACAGGGGCAATCAAAAGTATTCAATTACATTATGGTCAATGGGGAAAAAGTTTCAAATATATTCTATACGTTTGAAATTTAAAATAGATAATTATTACATAATTTTATCGGGTTATTTCAAATTTTATGAAAATCGGATGCATAGATCAATTACAGGGATAATCAAAAGTATTCCGTTACATTACGGTCAAAGTTAAGTAAAAAGTTTCAAATGCATTTTAATCGTGTTACACTCATGCGAACTTAATAAAATTTATATGTAACTATAAAGTACATATTATAATATACATCTTACATAATTTGTGGTGCAAAGAACATTTGTTATTGATTTACAAGGCCACACAAAAGTATTCCATTACGTAATGGTATAGGGAGAACATTGTTTGATGAGCGTTTTAATTGTCGTTCACTATTTACAATTTTATGAGATTGATATATGAAAGTAATATTTTTAAAACTTCATTATCGTACGAACGCAGCTAATTTGCTATGCTTCACGTGCAATTTCCAACTTATTTTCTATATAAAAGTGTTCGTCATTTAAGTCGTCGTCTGATCCATCTGTCCGCGTATAACGGTGCAAACACTATCCTATCGAATGGTATGAAATTTAATTTATATAATTTTTGCAGAATTTTGTCATTTCAAAATTAATAAAAATTGAATCGAAACTTAAAATGATGTTAATGAAAGTTTACTCCATTTTATAAAATGCAATCCTATGTAATTAATTCGATAATATCCCACGACAGGTAAGGTGATTCTAGGTTGCCAAGGTGATTATTCTATAATACGCAATTAATTCAAAGATATTCCATAATAACTAATGATTCTAAATTGCCCTGGTGATGATGTGCTGTTTAAGATGAAATCCTGTTATTTCGTTATTACTGCATTTAATATATGTAATCGTAATAAATTTTATAATTATTTCATTTTAAATACCCATCATACGTAGTATAGGGTAAGTCTTGCAAACGTTTTGAAAATCGAAAAAAAAAATTTGGCGGATTTACACGTTTTAGATAGTGGAGATTCCGAAAAACATATTTTTAGAAAAAAAAATTTTGCCGTCCGTCTGTCTGTCTGTCAGTAAACGCTCTATCTCCCTAACAAATTGAGATAGAGACTTGAAATTTTGTATGTAGTTAGTATGTAAGAATGGGACGAACCCTCTTTAATATCAGCAACCTCGATTATCCGGAACTATTTTTTTTTTCGGACTCTCGAAAAATTCGTTCTGATGAAAGGTATATAAAAATTATCGATTTTTTTTTTTTTTTGTTCTAAGGAATGGACGTAAAAGGCAATAAAATAACACACATTTTGCATATAGAACGAAGTCGATCGGATTATTAGTTGCCGAGATATTTGTAATCTTGTTTTCCACATTCTCCGATTTTTCATGACCCTGTATTTCATTCAAATTTCAATTCAGATGTATATTTTGACTGGAAATGAGACGCTTAATCCGACGCAGTTAATTGTTAGTTAATAGAATTATTATTTTTGGAGTTATAAGGATGTTTCTTTTACGCAGTTCGGTACTACTTGAGTAGTTTGGCGTTTTATATAATTTGTCGAAATTGGTACATCAGCAGTTCTTTAATATAGCATTACTATGTATATTAACAATATTTTAAATTTTGTTTATGAATTGCATTGCATTGTATAAATAGTTTCACATGTTTTATTTTCATATACATATCCATGATGGGTAAGTATTACGGTGGCCCCCCAACGACTAGTTTGTATAAGAGTGCAACAGCTATTGTTCTAAGATCTGAATATTAAACTAACTGTAGTACGAACGCACCCCATTTGTCATATTTAACGAACAATTTCCAATTTGTTATTAAGTATTTGCACATTCAGTCAATTCATTTAAGAAACATCACATTTCCTATACCTCCATAATTAATTTTCGATTAATATTCACGTAGAATAACTTTTCATTCTCGATTTTATAACTTACGTAAAATAATTAATTAAAGAAAGTTTGTAACGATCATATAAAAACAGTGATTTTATATTAGGACAATTAAAGGTAATATGAGAGAAGCTTTAAATGATTTTTCCTAATTATCGAGATTTTTAATCCATAAAAAATCATAGAAAACAAATTAGAGTTTAACTTTGTTTAAAAATTGATTAAAACTTCATAATATCGATATACTATCCTTAAGCATTTAAATGTAAGGCAATGAACAGTACTAAAATAATCGAGGTGGGCGACTTTTTACACACAAACATATTTAATAAAACTGACGGCACTACAGACGACATATACACATATTGTAAACACAGAACAATTATCTGGAACGTAGATACATTATGTTCCTTACATAATTCCATGGAATAGACAAGGGGCGCCATCTACCGTTTAACCTGAAAAGTAAAAGTATAAAATACCACAGCTCTTCCCCACTTAGTAATGAAGTCGGTCAGGAGCTCTTCGATGTCTTCTGGACCTTCTAAGTACCTGTGGAGAAGAAGAAGAATTAGTTTTTACATGTTCAGGGGCATCAACTGTAGCACTAGTAGGAACCGACGGTTTTTGGTGAATATTATCAGAGTTAGCTGAATTAGAACTCGAAGAATCAGGATTATGAAAGTCAGTTGGAGTAGGATCTGGAACAACTGGAACATGAGAGTCAACTGGTTGCGGATCTGTGAAACTTGACTGTAAGGGTGGAAAATCATCTTGCTTCACACTTGTATTTTCACTTCTAAAATTTTCTGTAACATTTTCTTCTGAATTTGGATCATTGGTTAAAGAAATATCTTCTCCTACATTAGTTATTTGATCCACATGCCTTTTCCAAATATTCGAACCAACTTGAACTCTGTAATGTAATTTTCCTTCTCTTGCTACAATTCGACCAATTTTCCATTTGGCTTCTGGAGTATAATTTCTTACAGCTACTTTCTGGTTGACTTCAAATTCTTTTACTTTAACTTTAGATTTCCTTGCAGTTTGCTTTTCATGAACAAAATTTGCAACATTTGGCACGATCAAATCTATGTTTGTTCTTATGTGACGCTTTAGAAATAAAGATGCAGGACTTTCCCCCGTTGTAACATGTGGCATCTTCCTGTACTGCATAAGAAAGTTATTCAGCTTCATTTGTAAAGTACCTGGTTCAGACGCTAAGGCTTTTAATCCACGTTTGACCGTTTGCACATATCTCTCAGCCTGTCCATTTGTAGATGGATGGTACGGTGCACTAAACTTATGTTTTACACCATGACTTTTTAAGAACATTTCAAATTCTTCAGATGTAAACTGCCTAGCATTATCTGATACCAAAGAAATAGGAAAACCGTATCGTGCAAAGAGAGAAGAAAGACAAATAATTGTATTTTCTGAAGTTGTACTAGGAACTATAAATACTTCTGGCCATTTACTATAAGCATCAACCACTAACAAAAGCATTTTTCCGTTAACAGGACCAAAATAATCAATATGAATTCTCTGCCATGGAGCAGTAGGCCATTCCCAATGATGTGTATCAACTTTAGGAGGATTATTTTTCAAATTTACACAAATAGAGCAATTTCTTGCAATATCTTCTATATCATGGTCTATTCCTGGCCACCATACAAAACTACGGGCTAAAGATTTCATTTTCACTATACCAAAATGACCAAAATGTAATTCCTTTAATATTTGTTGTCGATGGATTTCTGGGATAACTACCCTACAACCTTTTAAAATACAACCATGCTGAAGAGTAAATTCTTCTTGTTTACCACCAAAAAGTAAATTCTTAGGAATTTCTGAACCAGAAATGAGGTGATGAAAAATTTGTCGCAAAAGAGGATCGGTTTTTGTAGCTGAAGCAATAGATTTAGCATTTAAAGGTAAAACAGAAAGTTGATTTATTTGAATGATTTCCGATTCATCAAGTCCTTCATTTGAATTATATTCGTGGGGCAAATCTTCACTACGTAATGGAAGACGTGAGAGTGCATCGACATTACCGTGTTCAGTAGTTTTCTTATAGCGGATGTCATACTGGAACGCTTGTAAATATATGGCATATCTTTGCATTCTAGCAGCTGATAAAACCGGAATACTTTTAGAAGGTGAAAAAATTGAAACTAATGGTTTACTATCAGTAAACAAAGTGAATCTGTTACCGTACAAATATTGAAAAAATTTCTTAACACCAAATATTATTGCTAATGCCTCCTTATCTACTTGACTATACCGTTTTTCGGCATTATTCAAGGTTCTGGATACAAATCCAATAGGCTTTTCAGTCTTGTCTGGCATCACATGCGAAAGAACTGCAGAGATACCATATGGAGAAGCATCCGTAGCTAAGATTAAAGGTAATTTAGGATTGAAATGCGTCAGCACTCTGTCCGAAGTAATTTCTCTTTTTATTTTTTTAAACGCTTGATCACATTTGTAAGACCAGTTGAACTTTACATTCTTTTTAAGCAAATTATTCAAAGGATGTGCAATTGTCGATAAATTCGGTACAAATTTTGCATAATAAGTTACAAGACCAAGAAATGCTTTTACCTGGGAAACATTTTCTGGCTTAGGGGCATTTACAATTGCTTCTATTTTATCTGGTGTTTTATGAATACCATGTTTATCCACTTTATACCCACAATAAGTAATTTCATCTGCCATGAAGAATGATTTTTCCTTATTTATCCGAATATTATAATTTCTCAACCTTTCTAATACTTGCTTTAACCTTTGCAAATGAATTTCGTCCGTTTCCCCAGTTATTCCTATATCATCAATAAAAATTGTAATTCCCTCAATTCCACTTAAAATTTGTTCGATTTTTCTTTGCCATATAGCAGGAGAACTATTAAGACCCATTGGTAATTTAAGAAACTGAAATAATCCTTTAGGTGTATTAATGGTTAATAATTCCTGGGATTCCTCATCAACGGGCAATTGGAGGTATGCTTGATTTAAATCAATTTTTGTAAAATGAACACCACCACTTAAAGTAGCTAACATATCCTCTATTTTAGGCAAGGGATATTTTTCTACTTTCAGATATTTATTTAATGTGACTTTAAAGTCTCCACATAAGCGTATTTTACCATTAGATTTTACCACTGGAACAATCGGGGTTGCCCACTTGCTATTTGTAACTGGTTTAATTATACCTGCTTCTTCTAATCTTTGTAATTCCTCATTGACTGCAGCACGTAGTGCATAAGTAACAGTCCTAGCTTTACAAAATATGGGTGTAGCATCCTTTTCAAGGTAAAGCTCTGCCTTTAACCCTTTAATTTCCCCTACTTTATCAGAAAATAAATCAGAAAAATCATTTAACAATTCTTGTAATTTATCAGAATAATTTACAGTCTCATTAACATAAACAGATCTTAAATTATGTGGAAAAATATCGAATGCAGAGGCCCAATCGCGGCCAAATAATAATGGAAAAGTATCTTCTTTTATCAAATATAATTTTAACTTTTCTGTTTTATTTTCATAAGTAACATTTACTTCAACATAACCTACAGGTTTAAAAATTTCACCAGTTGCAGTTTTTAACTGAACATCTGGAGGAAATATTTTATAATCAGGAAAAATTCTGCGAAATCTTTTTAAAGGAACAGCAGAAATTCCCGAACCGGTGTCCAATTCCATATCCGCTCTGGCTTTATTTTCAATTAACACAGATAATTTAATAGGATTGGCACCTGTATTTTTTATAGTTAATACATTTACTGTATCTAGCGAATTTACGTGTTTTTGGAAAGTTTTACTTCTACAAACCTTTCCAATATGGCCTTTTTTCTTACATATTTTACAAGTAGCATTAATAAATCTACATGAATTGGCTAGATGGGAAGTATTTCCGCATCTCTAACATTTTAATTTACTTTTATTTGCTTCAGGAATTGTATTATTTATATGATTGTTGACATTTGACTTCTGACAGTCGTTAGAAAATTTCTTTGGGTGTACATTTTTTGAACTGGAAATTTTATTAATACTGAAATTTTTATTTTTAATTTCAGAAATTTCAATATCTACATTGTGTAAGGATAAAGCTTTCTCCACTGCTTTCTCAAAAGTTAAATCCTCTACTTGCGTAATCAATTTATTTTGAATGCTTTCGCTTTTCAAACCGCGTAAAAATTGTTCAAGTAAATTTTCATTTAATGTATCACCCGTAAAACAACAAAAAGTTGTATTTTTCTTTAATCTAGCAGCGAAATCTTGAACTGATTCCGACTCATTTTGGTAACACTTACGAAATTTGATTCTTTCAATAAATTTGTTGGGGGCGGGGCTTAGATGCTTTATCAATATATCAACAATCTCCGAATATTTTAATGTTTCACATGCTTTAGGGAAACATAAATTACTCAGTAAATTATACAGCTTAGGGCCCATGCAAGATAAAAGGGCTACAACTTTTTTTTCCTCTTTTAATTCATTCAGAATAAAATTCTGTTCCAGGCGTTTAATATAAGCCTGAAATGTTTCTACTTTATCATCATATTCCTTGAATGAAAACATCGTATTCTTTATGCAATAACACAGGAAAAAAAAAGTACTTTAAAATTCAATGTACTTACCACCCCCTTGTTTTAAAGCTGCTGAAATTTTCTGGAAAGCTGCTGTTACCTTGTATGTTTGTCGAACGCAAAAACGAAAGAAGAAGCCATTTCTCTTGGGCGCGCCGTTATTCCTTTAAAATTTTTACGGTAGAAACTTTTAACATCTCGTCGCCATTATACTATCCTTAAGCATTTAAATGTAAGGCAATGAACAGTACTAAAATAATCGAGGTGGGCGACTTTTTACACACAAACATATTTAATAAAACTGACGGCACTACAGACGACATATACACATATTGTAAACACAGAACAATTATCTGGAACCTAGATACATTATGTTCCTTACATAATTCCATGGAATAGACAAGGGGCGCCATCTACCGTTTAACCTGAAAAGTAAAAGTATAAAATACCACAATCGACATATTCAATTTGTGATAATACCTGTATAATTCAGTTTTCCTTTCTTTTTAGGTGCGTTCGTAATTATATAAATAAGTAGCACCTATAAGTTGCTGCCTGGTACGTCTGTCTGTCTGCCCTAACAGTTCAAAAATTACCAAGGCGAATGATTTGAAATTTAATGTATATCGCGGCAATTGTTGCAACATTTTTCTGGCTCATTTCAAATTTTATGAAAATCAAATAAAAACTTAACAGTTGTTAATATTTTTTTTTCATTCTATTAAATAATATGATATGTAATTATTCTGTTAAATCCTATCATACGTAATTAATTCAAAGATATCCCATTATAAGTAATGATTCTAGGTCGCCGTGATGATGACTTACTCTTTAAGATGAAATCCTGTTATTTCGTTATTACTGCATTTAAAATATGTATTAGTAATAAATTTTACATTTATTTCATTTTTGTATAAGAGTGCAACAGCTATTGTACTAAGATCTGAATATTTATTAAACTGTAGTACGAATGCACCCCATTTGTTACATTTCATGTACAATTTCCAACTTGTCATTAAGTATTTGTACGTTCACTCAATTCGTTTAAGAAGAAATATCTCATTCCCCATATCTCTATAATTAATATTCGATTAATATTCACGTAGGTCTTTCTATTCAGTCTTGATTATTTTATAACTTACGTAAAGTAATTAATTAAAGAAAAAGTCTGTAACTAAATCGTATAAAAAAAATGATTTTATATTGAGACCGATTAAAGGCAATATGAGAGAAGCTTTAAATGATCTTTCCTAATTATCGAGAATTTTGCTACCATAAAAAACCATTGAAAACAAAGCAGAATTTAACGTTATTTAAAAATCGATTAAAAACTTCATTATGTCGACATATTCAAGCTTCATTTGCGATTGTTTTAAATGCCTGTGCGTGCAGTGCGCTTTTTTCTTTCCTTTTAGGTGCGTTCATAATTATGTAAATAAGTAGCACCTATAGTCGTCGTCTGGTTCGTCCGTTTGTCTGTCCGTCTGTCCTCAAATAACACAGCAAAATCTACCAAAGCTAATAGTTTGAAATTGAATGCATATCGTTGCAATCGTTGCAGAATTTTAAATTTTGCGAAAATCGAATCAAAACTTTAAAAAATAGTAATACAAATTTTCTTCATTCTATTAAATCCTATGATACGTAATTAATTCAGTGATATTTCATGATGGGCAATTATTCTGTTAAATTCTATTATACATAATAAATTCAATGATATCTCATTGAATATAAGTAATGATAAGTGTACGATAAGTAATGATTCTAGGTTTCCATAGTGATTATTTCTTATTTAAGATAGAATAATACAATTCTAATTACTGAATTTAATACATGTAATCGTAATAAGTATTGTATTCGTAGATTTTGCATTAGAGTGCAACTCACGGCCGTAGCTGAAGTGAATAATAGGGGGGGGGGGGGGCTCAAGAAAATATAGGAAATATATCTCATATTTTTTCTCTCTGTGTGTGTGTGTGAAGCAGATAGATAAATTAGTACATATTCACACTTTAGTTACTATGTTTCTCATTAAACTGTTGTAATAATTTCATTTTACGTTAAGAAAGGAATATGATGATGAAAAATTCGAGTGCATAACTAGTGCAATATTAAACATCATGTTAGCTTTATATGTGCAAATAGAATGAGCGAGTATTGAAACAATTATTTTAGATACAATTTAGTATTTTTGCAAAATTGTGACAGATCCTCAAAATTAAATTAGATTTTTGAACAGAATTCCACTTACATTTTTGGAATATAAATTCATTTAGTGACCTCGGAATCTTTTCCAGAAGTGGAGGGGTGAGCCGCCCGTAGGACCCCCTTAGCTATGTCTCTGGTGCAACTGCTATTACATCAAGATCTGAACATTTATAAAACTAATTATAGTACAAACACCAATTGTGACCTTTGACGTATAATTTTGGACTTTTTTTCCCCCTCTAAATATACAACTCAAAAGATATTCCGTTATAATATTCAAAATATTTCATTAATATACTACGAATATACTTATTCATTTTAGATTCGATATATATTTTGTTCAGTTATAATTTCCGTATAATACACAATTTAAAAAAATCCGCGCCTAGTGTTAAAAGTTCCTTAACATTTTGATTCAAATTTTCTGTTTAACTGAACAAAGCGTAAGCTTTGCACTGAACTGAATAAGCCTAGACTGCTACTTGCTTTATTCAAATTCCAGGTTTACTTTACGCAAAAATGATAAAGCCTTTCAACATTTAGCCCCATAAGTATTTCCAACAACAGATAATTTTGATGGATTCGTTTCTATTTTTGCATTTATTTTTACTAATGAGCTAATTTATCAAAAAGCTTCTCGTTTCAACACAGCATTACTAGTATAAACTTCTGAAGTCCATATGACAAGACAGTGTCAAACTTTTCGTTAATTGCATCTTTGAGTCAGTTAATTACACCAAACATCATAGCCAACACTTGGAAACCCGTAATTGTTATGCGGGTGAAATGAACTTAGTACGTTATTTAAGATAATGTAAGTGCTTTAAAATTTAAAACAGCATTATAAACGCGAAAATGAAAAATTATGTGAAATGCATTAAATCAATACAGCATAATTAATTGCTTTGAAATTCGAGAAGATATGACAATAAACATACCTTCTGTTAATTAAAATAAAGCGCAAATGACATAGTTCAATGATTAATGTATTGATTAAAAAACGGAACTGGCGACTACTTTTATATTTTCAATCATAGCATAATTTGCATTTTTTTTCCTTTACGTTAGATTTTTCTTTAAAATATCTTTAATATGTCTAGCAGAGGTTTTTTTTTTTTTTTTTTTTTTTTTTTTTTTTTTCAAAAGATGATACGAATATAATAATAAAACTAATCAACTGGGGCGCATATGTCCCAAACTATAGTTAAAGAATTAAAGATAAATACCAAACCAAATCAATCTAAAACTAAACAACCTCGATTTTTTTTTTTTTTTACTTAGTTGATTTTAAACGACATCAGGGGATCACTTCGACTTAGAATTAGTGTTGACAGATCGACTGCCCCCCTCCCTCTCCCAAAAAGAGGACATCTGAGAACAGCAGGACGAAATGATTAAAATCCATGTCATTGGTCAAAATGAAAAAAATAATAATAATAAACAAGTTGAATGTAGATTCTGCCATTAGAGAATCCAGTTTCGCCTCCGATTAGAAAAAAAAATCGATAGAGGTCTTTTAGAAGGGCGACCCCGTTTCTAATGCAATGAACTAACTTCGTTTTTCTTGTGTTTATCAATAAAATAGCAAACAGAGCGACGTGAAATACCCAATTGATTAGCAATTTCTCTTTGAAACATTGGAATTGCGGAATAATAAAGAGATACAATTTCACGTGCTACTTCTTCATTGACTAGATTCATCAAAAACGGATTTTTTCTTTAGTTTAAACGCTTTTTTATAGACTCTGAGAAAAAGGAAATGCATTTTAACAATAAAACGAGTGGAATCCCGACGAATGAAATGTTTAAAAGACCCGATCGATTTGGTTTTTAAAAAAAAAGCAAAAGTAATTACATTATTGAATCAATATATAATAAATATATTTCCAAACTTAATGTCAAGTTTGCCAGTTACAGTTTTGCATGCAAATATTCGCACATCTTCAGTTAAAATTGTAATCTGAGTGCAGGCGAAATCCAGAAATTTTATTTTATATGCACTCACAGAAAATTAGTTTTATTTAAATTAAAAAAAAAAAAAAAAAAAAAAAAAAAAACTATTTTTTTTTTTTTTTTTTTTTTTTTTTACTATGACATTATTTTTACTAACTAAAGTCATCTGAAAGTAAAATTTCAATCTCAGTGTCCATAATGAAAAGAAATATTGAAATGTAATATCCTTATGAGTAAAAATGCGATGTTTTAAATAGTGACGTCATTTTCCCTTCAAATGTTTTTTAAAAGTTATTGTTATTAGTAATATGGAAAAGGCATCCGTACTAATATTGTAATTCCTATTTATCTGGTTGCTGAATGACATCTTTTTCCTCATTTGAAATTTTTCTTATTTTGCTTTAGACATTAATTTTTATCATAAATTATTTTCTGTTATTTTATTTACATTATTAATATTATTTCTCAGTAAATATATATATTTTTTTTACCTCAATTAGTGCCTAAATATACGCAATCATTTTATTGTGGTTAAATTTTACGAAAACAATTAACTTTTTTCTTTTATATGCGAGGACATGTTCAGTGATGAAATAAAGCTTCTGACTGGTGGAAAGTGATAATGGAAAATAAATTTTTATTATCGAGAAAAAAGCTAAACTGAGTTGCCACCATTTTGAAGAAATATCGTAAAAAGCATTTAAAATTAAAAATAAAATATAAAAATGGAAACAAATTAAAAAATAGCTAAAATGGGCACAACTGCAAATAAATAGCTTTCATTGAAAAAAATAATTATCAAAATCGGTTGAGTAGAAAATTTAGGTCTGATGACTAAAAAAACAGCCAGGTCTTTTAAATATATAGATTGTATGAATGTCTCGTTTTAACGGCCAGATTATGAAAAAGTGGGCCACAATTTTTGACATGACACTTTTTAGCTTGTGTGAAAGAAATAGCATCGGAGGCTAATAATATGACTTGAAAAACTAGATGAACATGCTCTATACATTCGAGAGCTTATGTGAAATCAATTAACAAAATAAAAATACAACATTTACTTTCAATAAACCAATACACTGAGGTTTTGTCAAAATGTTTAGTGTGAGCTGCCAGGTGATATTTCCCTTTTTTTTTTTTTTTTTTGGTTTTATGTTATTAAATATAATTTAGTTCTATAACGTGATTTTTTTAGCCTTTTATATCCTTTTTTCAGATAAAAATACGTGTTTTTAAATAAAATTCTTACAAAGACAGCTACTTAAAAAATGTACCAAATTGTTAGGAAACGAGATTTGTTTTGTTTTTTTTTTAACATTTTCCAACAAAGTTGAAAAATGCTTTCGGCTTGTCTGGCCGTCTGTTGACGCTTTAACTCTCGTAAATATTTTCGGATTGCCATGAAATTTTTGGAAGTTAGCAAGAACCTATCGCAAATGAAGTTACTAGCATGATTAGTTTATTTTCAGGGACAGCCAAAAATTTTCCATTACATTAAGACCTATGGGGAAAAAAATCTTTCAATTGAATTTTAAAGATGTTACACCCTGTCAAACATATTCAAGTTTATAGCATTTGCGAAGTGCACTAAAATATGCATTTTGTAAAATATGCAATGAAAAGAATATTATTATTTATTTACAGAACCGCACAAAAGAATTCTATTACATAATGATAAAGGGAGAAATTGTTTGCCACGTATTTTAATTATAGTAAACATAATCATGTATAATAAAATTGACATATATCACTGAGGTTTAATATAAGATATTCACGCATGCGAATAGCATTGACACAAACACATTTCCATACAAAAGATTTCAAATAATATATTCTATCCGAAGATACTGTATATAATCGAGGTCATCATCGATTTTCAATTACGATATGATATGCGCTTTTAAGTTTTACTAAATGTTTATTACAAGGTGTGTATAAATGCTATAGTTGATATACAGGGTTACACAAAAGATCTCATAAAGGTTACTGAATATGAGCGTGAATTTCTCAAAGGTTTTTTTAAAATAACTTATGCATTTTTACGCTAAATTGCATCCATTTTACCAAGAAATGTTTGTAGAATATAGATAAAATGATATACAAGGTCACGCAAAGCATTGGATACATGATCGCCCATAGATGATAATTTTTGGAAATTTGATTTAAGTAGTTTTAAAAGTGTTTTAGTTTAAGCTAAATTTTAACTAAATACTGGCATGTAATAAAGATATTAAGTAAACTACAGGGTGAACAAACTTCAAGTATGTTTCCATCAATTAGTATAAATTGCTGAAAAAGAAATTTCAGTTCGTTAGGCATTTTCTTGTTAAGCTAAATTTGAACGTTATATAGTATATATTTATCAACCGACAGAAACATATACACACCACATTGGCAATAAAATGGCAATTATATGCACCTCACATGATAACCCGGCTATTGTTATTTATTCATTAATAAACTTTTTGTTTGCTTTTATTTTTTAAAGGATATAAATTGCTTTATTCTATAATTATTAATAAACTTTTTTTAATACATGGCTGTTCAAAAGAATTGGAATACGCATTTGGCAATGGGCAGTAACACCTTATTTCTCTAAATAACGAAATTTTGTTAAAGATCTCAGGAAGTGTTGGAAAGTGTCATAAGTTCCATAATCTATGCTTAAAGCATGATTTTTCTTACTTGTTTTTGTTTAATATTGGATGAGAAAAATTCATAATAACCACATCCTTCCGCGACCCATCCGGAATTGGTAGACTAAGAAGCTAAATTTTGAAAGTAACAGGTTTTAAGCATAAGATTCCTGTTACTCTTTATTTTGTCATAGATATTTTCCAGTTCTGTCATCAGATTCATATTTTTTCCCTGTAAGGGCGCATGAAACATCGCGACAAGTAAAGTGAAGCAAATTATATGATACATTTAACATCATGTATTTTACTTAAAAATAGAGATAGAAATTATTATTATTTTGTATTATTATTTTTATTATACTTTTTTAAAGTAAATATACATATTATAGACCATATATAAATCACTATAAATACTACTAAAGAATAATAAAGATATAATATAATGGATATAGAGAATAAATCTGCGCATAAAATTAACGTTCAGGTTTTTTTTTTTTTTTCTTTTAATAAAAGTGCATGACGATGAGTTGAAAGTTATATTAAATATATACTATTAGATATATCTAAAAATCCATGCGCAGTCATCTGTAATACATATGTATATGCAGTTATTATTATTACTAGCCGCCCTTGGCGACCAGTTTAATCGCCATTGAATGTATACTAAGCATTAAATTATATTGCTTTTATTCATAAATCATTTTACTTGCTCATTTTTTTGCCAAATTAGAAGATTCTGCTAGAGAAATAGACACAGATGTTATATACACACCACATTGGCAATAAAATGGCAATTATATGCACCTCACATGATAACCCGGCTATTGTTATTTATTCATTAATAAACTTTTTGTTTACTTTTATTTTTTTTAAGGATATAAATTGTTTTATTCTATAATTATTAATTAATTTTTTTAAATTTTTTTAATAATAAAAATTAGTTAAAAAGTATGCAAGTAACTGGTATTTGAAAACAAAGTTTTCGCCAAATTGGCATCAGAAAAATAACGCGCCAATGTGGTGCGTATATGACATCTGTGCTGATAAATCAAGAACTCAGTATTTTAATGCTAGCCCGGCTCAGATAATAAATCGCCAAATATTTTACCCTCGGCATTTTTGCGTATTTCATTAATTACTTAAAATATAATAATATAATCCTTTCACTCATTTGATTTATAATACATAACTTTAATTTGAAACTGAAAAGTTTAAAATTCATGACTTTTATTTATTTTTTTAAGTAAAAAGAACAGAAAAAATAAAAATAATGATATTTTGAAGCTCCATAATGGCAGCGAAGGTACAAAACATAAATAAATCCAATTTATCACAGCCAAATTTATCTTACCAAAGTTCTTTTGCACAGTATAAGATGGGTTTCGTTTGGATATTGCCATTAACACTAGAACGCCGGTAAATTTTACGCAAGTTTTATAAAATATATTTGAAACTAGAAAAATAATTTAAAATAATTTAGTTTATTTGTTTAGCTCATTTGATTGCACATTAAATATAACTTAATTCTTAAAGATTTTTCTGGTTCGAATCGATAATTAATCCAGTGATCGGTGTCGAATTGACACCTTCCCGGCGTTCTAGTGTTAAACAATTAAAAAATAATCGTGAATTTTGTGCCACGTACGTTACTTTAATGTATATATATGTGTAGATTATTATTTTTTTAAAATGCTCTTTTAGTTGAACACTGAACTGCGGTGAGTTTATCATTTTTTAAAATAAGCAAAATTGTTGGAAAGGCAAATTGGACGCTTAAATTCTCTTTCTCTATAACAAATAATAATATAAAAAAAGAAACTAGTCGGATGTGGCAATTTCAAAACTTTTTTCTATGCTCATATAGGTTAATACTTCCTAAAAAGTACAGCATTATAGCGCCATTGATTAAGTGATTTGCACAAAAATCTAATCAGCTACAATTTATGTCAACTTCTACTTAAAACTGAAATTTGATGAAAATTTGTACATCAGTTTCTGAGATAGAACAATTGCGGAAATCTAAAAATTCTGCTTAATTGTGCCACCTTTAGAGCGATATAATCAAAAACTAATCAGGACCAATTTTTTGTCAAGGACTAACTGGACCTGATGATTGGTGAAAATCCATGCATTAGTTCTTAAGATACACTTCTTGCGAAATGGTGAAAATGCAGCATAGAAACGAAACCTGATATGATTTAACACATGAAAAATTTGTACATCAGTTTCTGAGATAGAACAATTGCGGAAATCTAAAAATTCTGCTTAATTGTGCCACCTTTTGAGCGATATAATCAAAAACTAATCAGGACCAATTTTTTGTCAGGGACTAATTGGATCTGATGATTGGTGAAAATCCATGCATTAGTTCTTGAGATACAATTTTTGCGAAATGGTGAAAATGCAGCATAGAAGCGAAACCTGATTTATGATTTAACACATGATTTAACACAGTATCTGTGGGGCAATTTACATAAAAAACTAAACAGCACTAACTTATATCAAGGATTAACTAAATCTGAAGTCTGGTGAAAATCCGTGCATTAATTCTTGAGGCAGAGGTGTTGCGATAATCATGAATAATGCAACATAGCAGCGCTATCTATAGAGCGATTTACACGAAAAAGTAATCAGCTGCAGATTATATCAAAGTCTAACTCAATCTAATTTTTTGTGAATCTCCGTGCATTAGTTCTTGAGATAGAACGTCTGTTGTTGCTACATACATTCCATCAAATCGTGTTCAGTTCCTTCTAAAACGTATAAAATCGGAAGTCAAAATTTTTCATGAATACAAAATTTTCTTCTTGTTAAGATGGGAGAAAGAAAAAAAAACTTGTAGCATTTAACTTTGGAATGTATTTGTTTTAACTAATAATAATGAAAAAATCCCTTTTTAAATAATTCTAACGAAACGCGGGTTATTTGTTCATCAACGGGATAAAATATCCCTTTTAAATTAAGAACAATTTATAGATCGCCTCGTACAATTCACTGTCTATAGTTAGAACAACAATCTTTTCATTCAACTTTCAAAACACGTTTTTCAATAAAATCTTCAAACATAGTTTAGCTTATTTTAAACACGTTTTTAAGACAAGAAAAATGAAAATGTATTTTTAAAGTAAATAAAACGAAAGAATGAAAAAATATTAAGTTCGGGTAAAGTTTTTTTTATTATTATTATTCGAAAGTTTTGTTGAAAGTTCGAGCAAAACTAATTATGTAAACAGCGCCTTAAGGCTAAAAAATGCATTAGAAATGTAAAAAGTCATAAACAAGTAACTGTGGTGCAAAAAACTTTATGGTGAAACTTTTAGAAATAGAGCTGTAACTTGCGTTGTCATTATCAATATTAAAAAGAATTTTCTGCACTTTGTTCAGTTAAAGTAAATTTTGAATTGAAATTTTATGGAAGTTATAATGCTCGGTCCTGATTTTTTTCTAATTCTGTATTATATTGAATTTTTTATGACTGAGCAAAATGTATGAGGTTAGGTGGGATACAGGTAATAAGTTGAAACTGGTGTTATACAATTTAAGAGAAAAAAAATTCTTTAAAACACCATAAAATAAATTAAATTGCGCAAGGCCTTTCGAAAGAACTTAGTCTTTCATCATCAGGCACAAAAAGACGTGCATCTACTATGAATGTAAACAGTTCATGGTAGACGCACGAATGAATTCATAATAGAATAGACGCACGTCTTTTTGCGCCTGACGATGAAAGACTAAGTTCTATCGAAAGGCCTTGCGCAATTTAATTTATTTTATGGTGTTTTAAAGAATTTTTTTTCTCTTCAATTAGGTAGGATAGTTATAACCAGGGGGTAATTGTGACCGCCTCTATATTAGAGAAAACTGTGTACTGTAAAATTTTATTTAAGAATTAAATATTAACCTCATAATGTATTTTTCATTTTAGATATTCCTGATCACTAGTGTGAAGTATTTTTCATATCCGTATAGCAATTTTAAATAAAGTCTGCCAAAATTTTCGATAAACAGACTTGTCAGTTTGGAATTCTGATGGTCTTAATTACCGCAAACAAATGTGTATAGGCAAATATAAAGATAAAATATAGTGGTCATAATTTCCCCGCTAGTGTTTTTAATTGCCTCATCCTTTTCTGGATATGAATTTTTGATGGGGCAATTATAACCATACTTTTAACTTAAAGGAAAATGAGAATTGAAACTTTTAAGATTCAAAGTTACTTCCTATCAGGGGTGCAGAATATGTCCGATCCAGCGATCTAGGATTGGGGGAAATTTTGGCCATCTAGGGAAATTTTGCAGAAGAATATATAATTGATTTTGTTTTAACAATGAATTGCATTAATATCCAATACAGAAAAATTCCCAGTACAATTAGGAAGATTCGTATGGTGACCTTTACAAAATTGATCTTAGAATAATATATACTTGCGCTTATATTGAGGAAGTTTGGAAAAAATATTATACCTACGGTAATACAGAATTTATGTAAATCTATAATAACGTATCGTAAAAGTTTGGGGAAATTTTTATTTGGATTGGGGGAAATGTTTTGGTAAAAACATTTTCTGCACCTCTCTACCTATGTACTAAAAAACCACTTTTCCAAGTAGAAATAAATAATTTTAAAAAAGCACAATGCTGAAAATGTACAAAGTGGTCATAGTTACCCCACCTCACCCTACCGAATATAAAACATATAAATATATATAGGAAAATTATTCTACGATGTTTTCCCAAAAGAATATCCATTGAGTAATATTGAAAAATAAACGTATTTTTTAAAAATAAAAAGGATATACTGCGCAAATATTTTAAATAATCGCAGAAAAAATTCGAATATTTACGACATAATAATGTTTCAAATCAATTTTTACATTCATAAATTCACAAAACTAAATTTTTCTTTGTTTTCTATATTTTTTTTTGTTATCGTGATTCTCGTTAATTAAGAAAGATCATTTAAATCATCTCTCATATTACCTTTAATCGACCCCGATATACAATACTGATTTTTTAATATGATTGTTATTAACTTTCCTTCATTAATTACTTTACATAATTTATAAGCTATCGACACTAAACAACTACCTTATACCTGAGAGTTAATCGAAAACTAATTATGGAGGGGAGGGACAGGAAATATCCCTTTGTACACGAATTGGCTCATCGTGCAGATTGCAGATGCTTTTTTAAAAGCGGTCGTTTTCAAAACGAGTTTCTAAAGAAACAAATTTAGTGAAAGCAGATGTATTTATTTCACTTTCTTTGCGTGACATAAAAAGTAACGTGTGTTCCAGTAGCTTAAATACAGCCAGTCACTAATTTGTTCGGTTTTCCAATCCCTATCATTTTTCTTCATCAATTATAAAAAAAAAAAAGGAAAATAATGAGATTTTTTTTTAATTATGCAGCTAGTTTTAAATTATTTTTTAGTTGGCTGATAGATATTTTGTAACAATTTTGATTCTTATTTCGATACATTTCGATATACAGTGTACTTGTTAAGACGAATAATCAAGAGCAAACGTTTTTTGCCCGTATTAACCCTTTATCTACCGGCGGTACTTATAAGTACCATTAGAATTACTTATTATAAAATTCTTTCAATACGTCAATCAGTTGTAATACTGTTTAGAATGAGTTACAGATACATTATTTTATCTTAATCCAAAAGCATTATTGGTTACACAAAACAAAAATATTTTTAAAAGGATGATTTCTTTTGCCTTTGTATCCTTTCAGCTTTCTTGGCACTGAGGGAGACGATGGGGATTTTTCAATTCAAAAATATTTCTATATTTATATAGTAAAAACATCGTATTTGTATATTTTATAATTCTACAAAATACTAAGAAAACAATTTAAAATAAAAGATTTGAGTTGGGTTATAAATATTGCCCAAAATCCCGACAGGCTTCTTGACATTTATTTCTGCCAAGTCATTTAGAATTATGCCCTAGGTCGGACCTGACTCGAGATCTTTGTATTATAACCAGGGTCTGACAAACCACGGGCGAGTAAAAAATTCCTGTTGGCGACTAACATTTTTACCTACTTATTGGGGTTTTTTTAATCAAAAAAATTGATTCTGCGAAAATATTTATTTTTAATTGCGCGATTATTGGCAGCGAAAGAAAATAAACCATACCGGCGCTTCCAGCATGTAACAATAATTAATCATCGTTGCAGGCAGTGATGGAAGGAGGGCGTAGCACTGCCTTTACGTTTGCCATAAAGATATGAATTTGTCTACTGTTTTAATGTTTAATTTTATAGTTTGTTCCTATTTAATTTTAACAATGTAAAATTGGTATTACTTTAAAATTTTTTGACCAGTTTGATTTTTCTATTGAATAGTTAACTTGTGCATTGTAAAATGGACAAATCACTCAAAAATAGCCGAATACGAATATGCCCGTAAAGCATGGTGACGTCACTGCAACGTCGTTGTGAAGTCACATTGTGACTTTGTGACCAGCGATTGTCGATGTGACGTCACGTGACGTCAATGTGAAGTCACGGTGACTGAAATGTGAAGTCGTTATGGCCGTTTTAGAACTCTTTTGTGACGTTTCACAAAGTGGTCACAATGTGACAAATTTGTGAAAAATGTGTCGTGACTAATTTGACATTAACATTGTGATGAAACTTTGACAAAAGCGGCGATATTTAAATTGCCAGAAACATGTTTTTTAAAGTAAATAACATGTTTTGAAGGATATTTATAAATTTCTAAAGACTTTTAAGAAAGTCACATCTCAGTCACAATGTGACGTCACTGAGTGGTGGCATTTTGGTCACAGATGTGATGTGACCAAAGTGACTCACAGTAACGTCACTGTGACCATGCATGCTATTAGGGTGAGTAGCGATTAACGCATGTAAACTGGGTGAAAAAAAAATCCGGGCCAGAATTTGAACCAGGGATGTATTGACTGAAGCCGCCAATGCTTTTCCAACTGAGCCATCCCGGTAGACTACTGGAGGACTAATTCACCCAACTAACCTTAATGGACACACAATCAGGTCTGATACTTTGGATCAGCTGAAGAGAATGAATCGAAGATCAATATATGGGAATGCAGAAAACGCTGAATACAAAATTACATTAGATTAATTTATAACACATTAATCAACCGGTAAATGAGTTATAAGAGATTTAAATTTTCCATATGGATGAAAAAAAATCCGGGCCAGGATTCAAAGCAAGGATGCATTGGCTGAAGCCGCTAATGCTTTTCCAACTAAGCCATCCTGGACAACTACTCGAGAACTAATTCACCCAACTAACCTTAACGATCACACATCCCTGGGTTCGAATCCTGGCCCAAACTTTTTTCCCCCACTTGGAAAATTTACATCTGTTATAATTCATTTACCGATTGATTAATGTGTTATAAACTAATCTAATATAATCTCGTATGCAGCGTTTTCTGCAGTTCCGTGTATTGATCTTTGATTTATTCTGTTGATCTGATCCAAAGTATCAGCCAGATTGTGTGATCGTTAAGGGCCCACAATAGTCACAGAAAAAGTACACAAAAAGACCCGGATGATCATGTGAAGTCTATGGGAGCGTTCTTTTCGAATATCTCCCTCAAATTTTAATATTTTTGCATGATTTTTTTTGCACAAGATAGCTGAGGGCGAACCACAACCGGCCTAGCTTTTACTTTTTCGATTTTGGTTATATATTTTTTATATTACGATAGTTTCAGTTTCAGAACCGGTTTAAACCGGTTTCGAAAGTTAAAGTAATTTTTTAAAGAAAATCTGAAACAAAAATTGAAAAAGTAAAAACTAGGCCGGTTGTGGATCGCACTCAGGTATCTTGTGCAAAAAAAATCATGCAAAAATATTAAAATTTGAGCGAGATATTCGAAGAGAACGCTCCCATAGACTTTACATGATCATCCGGGTCTTTTTGTGTACTTTTTCTGTAACTATTGTGGGCTTTTAAGGTTAGTTGGGCGACTAAGTCCTCCACTGTACGTCTGGAATGGTTCAGTTGAAAGAGCATTGGCGGCTTCAGCCAATACATCCCTTATTCAAATCCTGGACTGGCCTTTTTTCACCCACTTGGAAAATTTACATATGTTATAATTCATTTACTGATTGATTAATCGCGCTATAAATTAATCTAATATGAATAGTCATTATTTGATTTTACAGTGAATGTTAACGTGCAGTTGAATGTTAACGTCAGAGAAATGATGGTAAACGGAAAAAAAGTGACCGGAAAAAAAGTTATCGGAAAAAAAGTGACCTAAACTACAAAAGCGGAAAAAAAGTGACACGGAAAAAAAGTGACAAGGAAAAAAAGTGACACGGAAAAAAAGTGACACGGAAAAAAAGTGACAAGGATTGGTTTTGGGGATTTATTATTGATTTTGGGGATTCATTGGTTAAGTATGAAAGGGGGATCGGGGGGGGCTCATAATTTAGGTAAATGGGTTTTTCATGCTGAATTAACTATTTTGGTTCAATTTTTGGATATACGTTCATACTGAAAAGACGCTTGCCTGATTAGTTTTGGGAAGGGACGATTACCCCCCCCCCCCATCCGTCCTCAATTAGATGAATGGGTTTTTATGCAGAATTATCCAACTTATGTCAAATTTGCATATAGGTCCTTTTCGATAAGGCTTATATATATAGTATAAAGTGCCTGAAGAGTTTTAGGAGTTTAATGGTTAAGTATAGAAGGGGAACGGGGGATAACCTTTCTTAAATTAATGGCTTTTTACGGATAATTATACGATTTGTTTCGAATTTTGGACATGGGTTAATAATGATAAGACGTATTTCTGATTATTTATGGGGTTCTTTTGTTAATTAAAAAGGGGGCGGGTGATTACTACCCCCGGCCTTAAATTAGATTAAAAAAAATTATGCACACTTATCCGATTTATTTCAAATTTTGGATGTAAGATCTTTCTCATAAAGTAAATTCCTGAATAGTTTTAAGGGTTTAATGGCTATGTATAGAGGGAGAACCGGATAAACCCCCTTAAGGGTGTATTCAAAAAAACGCTTTTCCACCTTCAACAGCTCGAAATTTTCCGATACAATTTCAGACACATTTTCAAAAGTAGAAACATGAAACTTGCTGAGGATATTTTTGAAGAGATTTACAAGGTGCCATGTGCTGTATTTTTATGCTCAATTCATTAGAATTTGATTTATAAACAATTATCTTCTCAGTATGACCCTTTTTTTTCGTTCACAGATCTCCCGCCAGGGGAAAATCTGTTCAAAATGCCGTTTTTGATTGCTTTTTTCGCAATATTTTCTGCATTTATCAAAGAATTGACAATTACGGCACCTTGTGTACTTTCTAAATAAGACAATTTGCCAGTTTGATGCATATGAGAGTAAAAATGAAGTTAAAAATAAATCGGAAAATAGGCAGTTTGAATCGAAATACACCCTTAAATTAAATAAATGGCTTTTTGCCCAGAATTATCCGATTTGCTTCAAATTTTCGATGTATATTCATTATAAAAAGGCGTATCTCTGATTAATTATGGGGTTCTTTTGCTAATTAAATAAGGGAAAGCGGGCGATTAATCCCCCACTCTTTAAATAAGTTTTTTTTTTCACAATTATCCAACGTATTTCAAATTTTGGATATAGGTTTTACCTGATAAAGTGAATCCCTGAATAAAGGGTTTAATGGCTAAGTATAGAGGGATGAACGGGGGATAACCCACAAATAATCAGGAGTTCGCCTTATCATAATGAACGCACATTCAAAGTTTGAATCAAATAAGATAATTCTGCGTAAAAAGCCATTTATTAATTTAAGGGGGGGGGGTTATCCTCCGTTCCCCCAGTGATATGTCGGACGTTCCTCTCAAACCGCACAACTTTGAAGAAAGTCCGTGGTAGTTATAGTTGCCACCACCGATATTACTAGGTGATATCGGTCACCCACTGTGAGGATTGTGTAAATGAACACTGACGCTGTCAATTAACTGAATTAACAGTTTATTTAGAATATATGTACACACTAAATACGCTATTTACCATTATATACAATTACAACTCGGATATAGGTGATCCGGTTCAACATTAAATTAAATACAGTAAATGTTGGCTGTGTACTATTCGAATTACACCTTCCACCTCACACTCAATGCACGTTAGATTAACTTTATCGGAGATCACTTTCGAATCTCCCAACACATGGATACTCGGCCTGCACTTCTCGGCCCAGAGCACTAAACACCAGGACGTCTGTGTCCCTTGTTCTCCAGATACGCACTGCCTCCGCTCTACAACGCAGAGCACACCCTATCAGGACCTCTGTCCTACACTACTCTCTAGGTATGAACCCAGATACGAACTGAACTAATCTGAGATAAGACTTGCTCTTCTCAAATCACGGTGTTTCCCCACTGTCAACCCCCTTTGGGGCTTATCCATTGGACACATTCCACATTCCTTTCTTGATTAGTGACATGTTGCTTGTCAGCTCATCATCCACATACCTCACTGACGGATGAACACGCCTCTCCGCAATCTCCTCTTCCTCACTCACCACCTGTAGAGGATTACCTGCCAATTCTCCCTTCAACAAAGAAAGAATGTCACCTTGAAAATTCTAGTACACAGCCGGTATAATATAAAAGAGATTAAGATAGAGAAATAACGGAAATTCCAATCTTTAGCAGAGGTGGTCTCAGAACCTGACAGTATACTTAGCCATTAAACCCTTAAAATTATTCTGGGAGTAACTTTATGAGAAAAAACATATATCCAAAATATGAAATATATCGGATAAGTGAACATAAAAAACAATTTATATAATTTAAGGGGATCGGAAAATCACCCGCCTTAATTTTTAATTAGAAAAATAACCCCATATGTAATCAGGGATACGCCTTATCATAATGAATCTATAATCCAAAATTTGTAGCAAATCCTATAATTCTGCGTAAAAAGTAATTTAATTTAAGGTAAGTTACATTATATTCCCCTTCAATACTTAGATATCAAATCCTTAAAACTATTCAGGGATCCACCTTATCAATAAGAACCTATATTTAAAATTTGAAATACATGGGGTAATTCTGCATAAAAACCTATTTATCTAGTTTAAGGGGGAGATAATTGCTCGCCCCCCACCCTTTATAATAAGCAGAAGAACCCCATAACTAATCAGAGATACGTCTTACCATAATGAATCTATGTCCAAAATTCTAAGCAAATCGGATAATTATGCGTAAAAAGTTATTAATTTAATTTAAGAAAGGTTATCCCCCGTTCTCCCTCTATATATAACCATTAAAACTCTTCATGCATTATATACTATACATAAGCCTTATCGAAAAGAACCTATATTCACAGGGCTCGACTGAGACAGTGGGGGGCCCTGGGGCAAACATTATTAGAGTGGCCCCCTTCTATCTTAAAAATGTTTGTGAATTATACTCAAGTGACTAAAATTAAAATTCAAACCTATTTTATGTATGAATAAATTTTGTACCAAGTACTGATTTCAGTATTTATATTTCACATCTTTATACATAATAGCAGATGATAAATAATTTTAACTATTAATTTTCTTATGATGTAACTATTACTTTAAGGGAATGTGGGGCAGGGAAGCAAAGGGGGTAGGAGAAAAAAGACCCCTTAAAATTGAAAAAAAAAGAATTTTGGTAATATTTTGCTATTTTATATCATTTGGCCCTTTTTTAACAATAAACTTTTCTCTCCTTGGGAGCCCCCCTCAAACCGGGGGCCCGGGGCAATTGCCCCGCATGCCCCTGCCTTAGTCAGGCCCTGTATATTCAAATTTGACACACGTTGTATAATTCTGCATAAAAACCCATTCATCTAAGTGAGGACGGATGGGGGGGGGGGGGTAATCGTCCCTTCCCAAAACTAATCAGGCAAGCGTCTTTTCAGTATGAACGTATATCCAAAAATTGAACCAAAACAGTTAATTCAGCATGAAAAACCCATTTACCTAAATTATGAGCCCCCCCCCCCATCCCCCTTTCATACTTAACCAATGAATCCCCAAAATCAATAATAATTCCCCAAAATCAATCCTTGTCACTTTTTTTCCGTGTCCCTTTTTTTCCGTGTCACTTTTTTTCCTTGTCACTTTTTTCCGTGTCACTTTTTTTCCGCTTTTGTAATTTAGGTCACTTTTTTCCGATAACTTTTTTTCCGGTCACTTTTTTTCCTAGATTCGAAATGATTCTTCAAACTGGCTACTAAGAATTTTTCCTGGCTCCTAAGTGTTTTCAACTTTTATCAATCTCTGATTATAACATATTCAGCATAAAAATCACATCAGACAGTTACAGCGTATCTGAAACCAAGCTTCTTTTTTTTTCAGCAGTCTCGAACCCGGACGAAATCAAACTTACATTTTATTCTACATGTTCTGGTCGGACAAAATTGGATTTAATTGTTTCCAGGACAAGTTCTCAGGCAAGCAATCAGTTTTGTAAAGAAAATAATAGCGATAACTAACTTGCCCGGATAAAGAAATTTCCGCCATGCAGATCTGTAAACCATATACAACATTTCTAAAATGTGATTATGCTATTATTAGATTTTAATTATAAAAAACTTTAACAAATCATGTAAGTTACAGTTTACGTATATTTAATAGAGGGGTCAGATAAATGAACCAAAGCCAAAAACGTCTTTTTAGCTGTGTTGGAAAGTGATAAAAACTGTGCGCAGATGCTTTAAAAAGTGTCGTTATACATAATGAAATGTCCGGCACAGGTAAGCAGGTGCATCCATACTCAAATGACATTAAAGTACACAAGAAATGAATCCTTATTATCCACTAAATTACTTATTTTACGGGTTCTTATCTCTAACTATCCCTCGCGAAAAAGAAAAAAAAAAAAAAAAAGCACGTGACTTTGAAGTCAAATACTACATTTATGAAGAAAGGGGTAAGTAAAAAAAAAAGAAAAAAAAAAGGATTTAATAACCCGTTAAAAGACAAGCGTGAAGAAAAAAGAAATAAGTAGATAAATAAGAGACACGCTTCTTCCGGTTAATGGAGTCGGCAGTAACATCTGCTTCCAATCTGTGTTTTGCATGGAGTAATCAAGCAGCACGTGCTTGAAAATTTTGGAAATTTCGACTGCGTTACTGAAAGACGAAAGATGAAAAATGGTTTTAAAAAGGGGTGATTCTCAAATTCTGACTTCCGATCTCTCATGCTCGGCTCAACATAAATATACAAATTACAAATACTCCTTTTACATATGCATACACCCACGTGGGCACTCGAATATGTACATATAAGGGAAAGAAAAACGATATGAATTAATAACGGCATAGCTTCTAACCCTGAAAACATGGCTTACTAATTTCGTGCTTTTTTTCTGTAAAAATTCTAGATATGCAACGAAACAGCTTTATTTTTATCCTGTTTCAAGAGAAAAGAGGAAGTACTTAATCTAGACTTGTATTTGTGTATATTCTGTGAATGTATGTGTGTATAAGTCTGGCATGTAGACAGTTATATGGTGTTTTATACATATATATATGTGTGTGTGTTTTTTTCCCTCCGTTTTGTAAAAGCTAACTTCCCAGATGCCCTAGTTTTTAGAATTCGTGTATGGTTTATCTTATAGAATATCTGCTTATTTGTCCACATCCCGACCCACCTGGTGTTGCCTGAAGCCCACAAAAAATAGCACCAAAAGCAAAAAAAATTCTAAAGATCAAAATTTTAAAAAAATCGCAAAAATTTAAAAATCGTTGCATGAATTCCGAATAAACTTAATTAAATGCGAATAAAATTTACCATATTGGATTCGAAGATTGAAATCGGATCATTTTTACTTTCTTCTATATCTTTACAAGAAAAAAGTTTCTAATTCATTAAAAATTTTTGATTTCCGGTTTTCAATGGATATACATTTTAGAAGATCCTGAACACGATTTGATGGTTTTTAGAAAATTTCTGCCTGTGAGTCTGTCTGTCACTCTGTCTGTAATTCTGTGTGTATTCCTATATGTGACAAAAATTTTGTCACAATTTTAGCAGAAGCTATATCTCAAAAACTAACTGTCTCAATTTAATCAAGCTTAATATTCTGTACATTTTTCCCAAGTAAATCCTTATTAGATTGGTGTATATTGAACAGATGCTGCTTTTATGTTCTTTGGGTTGAAAATTTCGGTAGCGGATATCTAAGACAGTGTTTTCCAAAACTCAATGATTTTGTTTGAAACAATGCGATACTTAAATCTCTTTATTAATGCATTCAATTTAACATATCTATACACTTTTACAATTCTCATGATGAGCATACATTGTCATTTAATTTTGCATTATCATACAGAATTGTAGTGCGGGATATACGGGGGTATACGCCGTATAGCTTCTGGATTTTTTAAGAAAGTCAATGTGCCCTTTGTTTCTCAAATAAAGCATTAGTGTATACCCTATCTGTGAATATGCATGACGTCAGCGTATACTTTCTGCCTATACCGTATACTCTGTGAATATTTTACGACTACAACACTGCTATCATAGCGAATTTCGAATAATTAACGTGCATAGAAGATAAAAGAAAATTTTGGGATAGGAACATCCGACCAGTTACATGTTTCAAAATCACAGTGAATCGCAAAGAAAAAAATATATGAAAGAATATTTATTGTCCAGTTAAACTAACAGCATTGAGCTCACAGGCTATTTATACTAACTCTACATTGCAGCCTTACTATTTCAAGAAATAATGCCCCTCAAAAAACAAATTAAGGGGGGGGAGGGATTATCTCTATATCCACCCTTTATACGTGGGTGCAAGTTTGAAAATTTGCCAAGACTGAAAATATTTTGAATCACCCCCCCCCCTTTCTTCCCCCCGAGCGAACAAATACTCACGTGTATGATTCACGTTTTTTCCATGACTGTTTGAAGAAATTCACTTTTTCTCACGATCTTTTGACAGAAATCGTGTCTCTATCACGATCCTCTGTATAAAAATCGCATTTTTCGCGATTCTTGAACAAAAATTCACGACTTTTTCGTGATCCTTTGCAAAAAATCGTGAATTTTTTACTATCTTTTGACAAAAGTCGCGTCTTTACTTTGCTCCTTTGACAAAAATTGCATTTTATTTGCAATTCTGACAAAAATAGCGTTTTTTTTTTGCTATCAAAATCGCATCTTTTTCGCAATTCTTTGAAAGAGACTGCGTCATTTTTGCGATCCTTCGACAGGAATTGCGTTTATTTTGCTATCCTTTGACGAAAAATGCACCTTTTTTGCAATCTTTTGTCAGAAATAGTGCTTTTTTCCGAGATCTTTTGACAAAAATCACGTATTATCAGCAATCTTTTGAAAAAAAATAGCGTCTTTTTTTCACGATCTTTTGACGAAAAATACCTTTTCCTCAATATTTTGACAAAAATCGCATTTTTTCTGCAATTATGACAGAAATAGCCTTCTTTCCATGATCATTTGAGGAAAACCGCGTCTTTCCACGATTACTTGACAGATTGCATCATTTTCGCGATTCTTCGACAGAAATAACTATTTTCTTGAGATCCGTCGACATTAATCAGGTTTATTCTGCAACTATTTTACGAAAAACGCGTCTTTTTGCGATGTTTTGAATGAAATCGCGCTTTTTTCGGCGATCTTATGACTGAAAAAACTCCTTTTTCCGCGATCATTTGACAAAAATCACGTTTCATTCATAATCTTTTGAAAAATCGTGTCTTTTTTCGTGATCTTTTGGCAAAAAAATGCGTTATTTTCTCGATCATTTTTCGTCGTCGGAGATTTTTCCGTCCCGCTTCTGTCCTCGGGAGCTTTTAAAAGAAGGAATTCCGTCCTGTGGACGGAAAACTTGCATCCATGCCTTTATACTTAATGATTGAACCCCCAAAATTAATCAGGGATACGCCTTATCATAATGAACCTGTACCATGAATTCGAAACAAATCAGATAATTCTGCATAAAACTCCAATTACTTAATTCAAAAGGGGCTATCTTCCGTTCTCCTCTTTAAATTTAACAAAAGAACCCCAAAACTATTCAGGGATTTGTTTTATCAGAAAAAACTTATATCCAAAATTTAAAGCAAATCGGATAATTCTGCATAAGATACATTTATCTAATTTAAGGGGGAGGGCAATCGCCCGTGGCCCTCTTTTATACGTAACAAAAGAACCACAAAACTAATCAGAGAAGCATCTTATCAGTATGAACTTATATCCAAAAATTGAAGCAAATCCGTTAATTCTGCATCAAAAATCAATTTACCTAAATTAAGAGGAGTAGTCTTCAGATTATTCTTTATACTTAATAAATGAATCCCCAAAACAAATCAGGGAAATGCCTTATCAGAATGAACCGTTATCCAAAATTTGAAGCTTATCGGTAAATTCTGCGTAACAAGCCCATTTACCTACATTAACCGTTTTAGTGCTAAGCAATTTTTGCAAGAATGCACGAAAATTGCGGTACATATTTTGATTTCTTTAAAGGAAAAAATAATGTTGTCATATAAAACACTGTTATTTAGACAAATATCAATCAATTTTAATAATTCTTTTTGTATTATAAAGAACTCGCAGCGCAAAAGCGCTGCGCCGCGGTTTTCGAGATAAACTATCACAGCGCTTTTGCGCCGCGTAGCAGTCAAACGGTTAAGGGGGTCACCCCCTTTTATACTTAACCAATGAACACCCAAAACTAGTCACGGAGGCGCCTTATCAGAATGATCCTGTATCTAAAAATTTGAATTAAATCTGACAATTCAGCATGAAAAACCCATTTATCTAAATTAAGAGGAGAGATTAGCCCTTCGTTCCCCTCCTTATCCAGTGAACTCCCAAATTACCCAAAACTAATCAGGGAAGCGCCTTATCACAAAAAACTTATATTCAAAATTTGAAGAAAATCAAATATTTTTATCATGAGTTACCGTGTTACACACATACATAAGTACATAAACACAAAACGAGCGGGCACATAATCTCTCAGGCTTTGACAGCCTGTGAGCTTAAAACCCGCTAAAATTTCAAAACTCGTAGAGTGTAAAATTTACTGCATTGAGCTAAAAAATTAAGACAGATTTTTTTTTTTTTTTTTTTTTTTTTTTTTTTTTTTTTTTTTTTTTTTGCGAATGTCGATAAGTCTCTGCAAAACGCGAAAAAACGCATAAAACATTTCTCCATAAATTAAAAAAATACTGAACAAATTCCATATCAACTTTATTGAAAAACGGGTAGAAATTATTATATTGGATTAAAACCTATTTCCCTTTACTATAATATAAAAAATCGTTGCGAACTGAAAAAAAAATAATTTAAAAAAAATCAGTAAACATTCAAAAGTCGCAAAAGGTAAATTTTGCAACACTGTAACTGAAATTCGATCACGAATGTCAAAATAATCGGCACGAAATGTGAAAGATCGGTAAAAAATTGCATTGTAAACCACATTAAAAATCGCTTGAATTCAAATATCATGGAGGACAAAAATACTATATTAGACTAAAAGTTTAAAAAAGAATTCATTTTACGAATGTCGAAAAATCACTTCAAAACGAAATAATAATAATAATAATAAAGCTAAAAATTGCACTGAAAATTGTATTAAAAATTTGCATAACAAATCGCCAAAAATTCAAAATCTGTGTAGGAAATAATTTAATATATTGCTCTAGAAGTTTGAAACAGAATTTCTTTAATAAGGTGGGGCGAAAAAAATTCAAAAATTGACTTTTAATCCGCAATACCACGGAAAAGTTGGATTTCAAAAGACTAAAAATTAGGTTAAAAAATAAATAAATAAATAAACTAGTCGTTGGGGGCCACCGTAATACTTACCCATCATGTATATGTATATGAAGATAAAACATGTAAAAACTATTTATACAATGCATTGCAATTCATGAACAAAATTTAAATATTGTTAATATACATAGTAATGCTATATTAAAGAACTGCTGATGTACCAATTTCGACAAATTATATAAAACGCCAAACTACTGAAGTAGTACCGAACTGCGTAAAAGAAACATCCTTATAACTCCAAAAATAATAATTCTAATAACTAACAATTAACTGCGTCGGATTAAGCGTCTCATTTCCAATTAAAATATACCTCTGAATTGAAATTTGAATGAAATACAGGGTCATGAAAAATCGAAGAATGTGGAAAACAGGATTACAAATATCTCGGCAACTAATAATCCGATCGACTTCGTTCTATATGCAAAATGTGTGTTATTTTATTGCCTTTTACGTCCATTCCTTAGAATAAAAAAATTCGAAAATTTTTATATACCTTTCATCAGAACGAATTTTTCGAGAGTCCTAAAAAAATAGTTCCGGATAATCGAGGTTGCTGATATTAAATAGGCTTCGTCCCATTCTTACATCCTAACTACATACAAAATTTCAAGTCTCTATCTCAATTTGTTCGGGAGATAGAGCGTTTACAGACAGACAGACTGACAGACAGACAGACAGACGGAAGGACGGCAAAAAAAATTTTCTAAAAATATGTTTTTCGGAATCTCCACTATCTAAAACGTGTAAATCCGTCAAAAAAATTTTTCGATTTTCAAAACGATTGCAAGACTTACCCTATACTACGTATGATGGGTAAGTAATACATAAAATTGGTTTGTATCTTCCGCTGGCGCATGCGCTTTGAAAATTTGCGACATGTTGAAAAATTCACTACATTACAATTTTAGCCTTTTCACGAATGTAATAGCAGAAAATCTTATGCATTATAATAATAAAACACAATGCTGAAATATTATTAAAATGATCAACATCTTCCGGTCACGGATTTCCTCTAAAGGTTGACAAGAATCACAGTTTTAAGCTTATTCTCCATCTTACTTAGCTTCTCAATATTTAAGCTGGGTCATTCCATGGTAACTTACGTTACATTTAGAACAATTTACTGCAGTAATTTTAGTAATATAAAACTAAAAAATATTTAAATGCTAAATTAATATGATTTGTCAAAAAAACCTATCTAAGGGTCAATTTGGATGAAAATTGCCTAAAAAATGATAATAAAAATCACACTTTATATAATAACTTACATTCCTTTTTCAGAAATGGCTGTTACCATACTAAATATAACTATCAAAATTTAAAAGATAACATTAAAATTAGATAATTTTCATCTAAATTGGGCTTTGACTAAGTTTAATTAACAAACCATCCCAAATTTACATTTTGAATAATATTTTTGTATTATTATATTAGTAAAATTACTGAAAATATTTCTAAATATAAAGTAAGTTACCATGGAATGACCTAGCTTCTTAACACTTTAGAGCACATGCGCGACCTGAAAATGTATATTTTTAAACTCTTGTATCGTTTTAAACCTGATGTAATTTTCACCAAAGTTTTCTTTCTCTTTTCCATATTTTAGTGAAAATATTTTTGTTATTAGAAAGGAAATGTGTTATTTGCGCTGTCTTAGAATTCTCGAATCTCGATCATAGTTATCGATTATCTCAAAATATGAAATAAATGCCTCGCGCAAATATATGTTTAAATGTAAACTCTTTTGCTAATTATTAATTATTTGGCCATTTTAAATGTGACATAATTTGCTCCATTTGCGATTTTTAAAACATCATAGTGAATTTATTATTTTAAAAACTTTGTTTCTCTTTAAAAATTCACTCGTAAATATATTTATTATGATGTAATTTTCAAAATTATCCTTCTTTGAATACGTAATCATTTAGTTCTAATTTGATTTTTTTTAATATAATATCCACGTGGAAATAAATTTTTTATTTGAAGGAAATATTATTCTTTGCGTTACTTATAAAATTAGCAACAGCTTTTCTGAAATATATAAAAAACAGCTCTCGAAATGCTAAAAATTTAAATTAAAAATGGAAATAAATCCTCAAAGTTTGAATGAAATTAAAAAAATAAATACAGTCTACACATCGAAAACATCTGATGTATATAACGAGCAAAAAATGATTAAATTCCTAGTTTTTGTTCCAATAAAACCTTTTTTACACTAAATGACCCATAAAATAATTGTTCTATTTAAAAACTGTCTGCATCAGCATGTTTATCAAAAATTTCTCTAAAATACTACCAATTTTTAGGTGCGTTCGTAATTATGTAAATACGTAGCACCTATTGTTGTCGCTCAGTCCGTCCGTCTGTCTGTCCGCATATAACAACGCAAAAACTACCCAACCGAATCGTTTGAAATTTAAAATACATAAATATTACATAATTTTGTCGAGTCATTTCAAATTTTATGAAAATCGGATGGATAGATCAATTACAGGGACAATCAAAAGCATTCCGTTACATTACGGTCAATGGGGGAAAAAACTTCCAAATGCATTTTAATCGTTTGAAATTTAAAACGTATATTTATTACATAATTTTGTCGAGTCATTTAAAATGTTATGGAAATCGGACGCATAGATCAATTACAGGGACAATCAAAAGCAGGCCCGGACTGGCCAGGTCGGCTGGTCGGCGATCGCCGAGGGCCCCCAGCCTAAAGGGGCCCCGGAAGCGCAACTCAAAAAAGGAATATACGATTTTTTAATTACTATTTACGTACGAAAAAAATTGAGTATTTTCCAATAATAATATACGTTTAGAGTAAATTTTAAACAATTAATAGTTTTTTCATGGTAACATACATACTTTCGTCGTGTCATGTCGTTGGACAGATAGAATAGGGCTGGTGACTGATATATTGTCGTTTCTGCAGTGCTCATAGAATTAGATTCAGAGTGCATTGCGATGCTCACTTGCCAATGTCGTATAGTATGGTTATAACTAGTGCAATTTCACAGTGTGATCAACATGAAGCAGTTGTACGAAAGCGACAGTACGAAAAGGAAAGAAAAAAATGAGAAAAATTTTTAAACATTGAAAAATGTTTAAAACTTTTAATACTTGGTTAAGTAGTAAGGACGACCCAATTCCATTCAATTTGCAAAAAAAAAAAAAAAAAAAAAAAAAAAAAAAAAAAAGTTTTTCTTAACATACAGTTAAGATCCTTTTAAAGAATACTACATACACATTTATGATATATTTTATATTTTAAAACTATACTTTAAAATCGCGATATTTTCTCACCATAGAAAATACACGATAATAACATTAATGATTACTTAGAAGCCTAGATTTTTTAACATTCAAATATAATGTAGTTTAAATTTAAAGAAAAAATAAGACGGTAAAAACATGCAGGGGCGTATTTAAGTAGAATTCATTAGGGGGGCGTAAATGACGATTTTGCCGACTAACTTAAAACATATATGTTTATATCTCTAAAAGTATGTTTCTGTATTTGTATATATGCATCTACCGGATGTCCTAAAATTGACTGACTGATTTTAAAACTCAGTAACTTGCAAATTGTGGTAGCTGTAAAATTAAATTCCTACAAGAGTGTTATGTAAGAATGTAAGCTAGCAGGAGTTTTTTACCGCGATTCTCGATTTTAATTTAAAATAGCGGAGATAGATAGTACTGTTAGCAGCAGGTGCTAAATCTGAGCCCTTTTGGCCTCTTTTCTCAATTCTGGTGTGAAAGAAAAAGATTAAATATATGCAGTGGACTCCTAATAACAAAATTACATTGGTAACTGAGAGACATTTCATATATTTAATCTCCTTTTGTCGCAACAAGACTGAGAGTGAAGAGAAACAAAATATCGGCCCCCAATTTAAAAACCATTGCTATAGCAATGTCATGTATTTCTTCTATTTTAAACTTAAGTCGAGAAACGCTGTAAAAAACACTTCTCACATCTTACCTAACCCTTCTGCAAATATTTTTTAAATAGCTGCGACCATTTGTAAGTTATTGAATTTTTAAATCAGTTAATTCATTTAAGACACCCTGTATGTTCTATATAAAATTCAACATTATTAACCCACCGAGATTAACTCATTAGTGCCTAGCGTCTCTTTTTAGGGACAATTACAAAAAAGACAAAAAAGCACTTTTCACACCAGTAAATAGAAAGATAAATAAGTACTATTTTTTAAGAGACCTCAATAAATTAAGATCAAAGTTATTGTTCTTTTAAAAGTGGTGGGAAACCCAAAAATTTCATTTTTATTGAAGAAAATAATTTGGGCATTAATGGGTTACATTTTTCACTTTAAAACGAATATTTTACACTTATTGAGGAGACTATAAGATAGATTTAAAGATGGACATTCTATAGTACCCCTTACGTTATATTGCTATAAATATTCCAGTTGCGTATTTTCATATTAATGAAAATTTGTTTATTTTATTGCTGATAGTACAGCAGGAAATTCGAATCCAAATTAATGAAACAAGTTGAAATTTTTAGTAAGAAGTTACCTGGAATTTATTTACAGTAAACTTATTTGTATTAAAAAGGATTAAATCAAAATTTATTTTTTTACTCTTCCTACTTCGGGCTGGGATAGGGACTTACTTTTTTCCTGAAAGATCGGATAAGGCCGGGCCTAATTTATTTTTTCCGTACCGAGCCGGGACTGATTTCATTCTTCTTAGCCTTCACGGGCCAAAATATTTTGTCCCAGTTTTGAGCCAGCCTATATGAAAATCATTGTCTCGGCGTAGCCAGGTCTGTTGAAAGATCAGTAAAATTTGGCCTGAGCCAAAAATTTTTGTAAAAAAAGCATACAGTTTAAAATCGCCTTTATTCTTCAATTAAATGTAAAAATTTATTCTTTTTAAAGTATCGTAGATTTCTAAGCTCATTAAAATGTAGTAAAATGTATAGAAAAGTATTTGCCTATGGCGGAATAATGTTTTAAATGGAAAATTGCGTTTCATCCATACAAAATTAATGCAATAATATGTGAGCGTAAAATATAATACATTTTTATACCTGCTAAGAAGGAAACATGTCTATAAAGATTTTTTTTCTTTCCTATGCGATTCCGTTTTAGAAGATTTTACTGTATACCATTTTTAAGATATTTATATCTGCAATACATGGAATACGGATTAATAGTATTAAGGATAACTGAAACATTTACATACAACAAACAGCGGTTCATTTTAAACATAAACTACGTCATTTCTATATAAATGAAGATCATAAACGTTAGAAAAATTTTAAGGTATTTTTTTTTAATCAGAACTTCTCCATACAAATAAAAATCACTATTTAGTAGAAATTCAATCGGACTGAGTTGGAGTTTTGCGGCCCGGTTTCGGGTGAAATTCCAACTTCTTTTTAGGGCCGGGCCAAGATTTTTTTCAAACAGGTCGAGCCTGAAAATTATGGCCCGTGTGGATCTCTATCTCTAGTCTCTAAAAGGGATAAAAAAAACATTTTATTCAAAAGACAGGCCAATTTTTCCATAATCGGCTTTAGACGCAAATAATCGACTAAATGATTCAATTATTCAACCCATTTCATTGAACTTTACCTATGTCACATCAGCTGCGGATATCTAGAAGATAAACAAACACCATTAGACTGAGAATCAGCTGCACGGATCATCACCACATCGAATTGACGGCTGAATTTTCAATATTTGCTTGTTAAAATGCAACTGGTCTGCCAAAGTCATTCTTAGTGCCACCTGCAGGCCTGATTTTCGTCAATGATCGATAGGTTTATCATCAAATTTTCCTGTATTAGAGCCAGAATTTCAGGAAGCCAGAATTAAATTCCTACTGGGCCAGACTGGGCCAGAATTTTCAGGCCCAGTCCCGACTCGAATGATAGTTATCTTGGACCGGCCTATCCAATGTAAAAATTTTAAGTTTGGTCCGTTTATATTTATAGTACACAGCCCGCCCAGCGCGATCTGGCCCAATTCAATTTCTGTAAGAAAAAAAAATCACAATTTTGTCTTAACTACAATTAAGATTCCTTTAACAATATTGCATGCATATTTATATAATAAATTTACAGTATATCTTACAGTATATACAGTATATTACGATGCGTTCGCACGACAGAAAGTACATAAAAGCAACATTAATGACTACTTTTCCTAAACATTTCAACATTCAAATAAGGATTCACAATAAATAAATAATAAAAATAATAATAATTTAGTTTAGAATACTTTTGAAGCTGTCTAATAAAAAGTAGATTTGTGAAAATATTTCTCCGACATTTATTAAAGTTTTCCCAAAACAAAAGGGCTATTTTTGGATACACTTCTGAATTCATTTATTTTCGGAAATGCATAAGATTGGCAGGTGTTCTCATTAGAAACTATTCAATCGAATGACGTTATTCATTTTTTGGTAAAGGCAATGCATCTTAGATAAAATAGTGTTCAAGAAAGCGTTTTGAAACGAATTTCCAGTTCCGACATCACGAAAAAGGAGAAAAACCTGAAGCCGTAACAAGAATCTTTTATTGTCAACCTTATATATATATATATATAAATTACTATTGGATTCAAAATCGCTTCAATAGTCAAGCTTGTCAGTTTTAAGCCTTTACAGTTAAAAGTAGTTTAAAAATGTGCTGTTTAGCAATACATTTGACCACCTTACGATATATTTCCAAAGATTTCTTTAACAGAATATTATCGTTTTTAATATTTTTACAAAAACATGTTGTCTGCGCTATACATCCTGAGAACAATTAAGTACAGTTCCAGCCCGTCTCGACTTCACTGAGAAGAAAAGCAAGCTTGATTTCAGCACTGCACGAGTCTGCTAAAGAAAAAAGAAACTCAGCTCAGCCACCATGCCTGATGCCGACTTCTATGGTGGACATGCAACATTTCTGTATTGATTTATCAAACTAGCATCGGTTTATGACGAACATTTACACTTATTCTCCCGAAAATCATATTCATTGAAACTAGCCAATATTTTACCGGTTTTGCTTTCTTTTAGATCGGGCCGGCAGGTCCACTAATATTTTTTTACCGGCCTAGCTGGTCCGTTTAATTTATTTGCTGGCATGGCCCGTATTTTTCGTTTATCAGCCCGTTGATAAAAATGTCTTAATTCTGCAGTCCCGACCCGTTTGAAAATTGTCTTTATTTCGACTGGACGACTGCAGGCCTCGGATCAAGCCCGGGCCCGTGCAAGTTCCTATCTTGTACCCTAAGATATGAAAAACATAGACGACTGGGAGCAGGAAAACACAGTGATAAACCTTCCAATTGACCCCTAAAATTGAGTTTTTGACAGTTGTTTCCACCAAGTTATGGCTTTGGCAGATCAGTTGCATTTTAATATGATAATCGAGTTCTGTCCAATCCTAGAATTTTAGCCACAAACTCAACGAGGCCTGTATAGTGGCTTTCCTTTCCAATAAGAATGAAGAACATTTTTATTCAACTTTCCTTTCGTCCAATAAACAGTCTTTTTCGGACAGTACATAGTCGCCGATGTGTGATTATTGCCACTCCTGGGTTAAGTCCCTGCACACGAAAAAATATGAATATCTTCACCGAAGTCGTCATCATCTTTAATGCTAGTTGATCTACTAAGAACTCTACTCATCTACTGCAAATTCTCAGAAAAACTAGTCTTTCCCAATTTTTTTTTTTTCAAATTATTTTCAGCAGTCACGAGAAGTCGAAAAATGATGAGGCAAACTTCGGATTTTCGGAAGAAATCCTTAAGAAA
The DNA here is from genome assembly GCA_964019185.1 of Maratus speculifer. Classification (NCBI taxonomy): domain Eukaryota; kingdom Metazoa; phylum Arthropoda; class Arachnida; order Araneae; family Salticidae; genus Maratus; species Maratus speculifer. Next base: position 106,337,078 of record OZ025303.1, read on the forward strand.
AATACTAAGGATTGGTGTTTTTATGTTTTAAGTAAAAACATGTAAAATTGGGAAAAAAAACGGGTGTTTTACAGTTGTATCGATTGATACTGACTACCTAGAATTTGCCGATTGTCATCGAAGTTGCCGACATTAGGGGGGCGAGACGCCCCCCTACGCCCCCCCAGTAGCTACGCCCCTAAAAACATGATTAACTTTTGAAGATGTATTATAAAAAACATATTTGTGAAAATATTTCTCTGTCATTTATTAGAGCTTCTTTCAAATCCAAAGGATCTGACACATTTCTAAATTCATTTAGTTCGGAAATGCATAAGTTTTGCTGTTTTTTTTTTTTCTTATTAAGAACCTGTGTAATCGAATGGTGTCTTCCATTTTTTGATAAAGACATTGTACCTTTTAGAAATATTGTCAAAGTTAGCATTTTGAATTGAATATTTGGAAGCGATATCATTGAAAAGGGGAAAAACTTGCAGTCACTTGATAAAAATCTCTTACCATTTGATATTTTATTAACCAAAAATGGAAAAATTATTTTATTTCCAAATCCTTTAATAGTCACGCATGTCAATTTTGCGCATTTACAGTTAAAAATTAGTCAGAAAGTTTCACATTATTGAGAAGTGGATTGAAAACCACCCTAATTTAACTTCCAAAGATTCCATTAACAGAAGTTTATTATCGCTATTAATATTTTTTAGCTCACAGGCTATCAAAGCCTGAGAGCTTATGTGCCCGCCCGTTCTGTATGTATGTATATACATGCGTACGTACGTACGTAACGCGATAACTCATGATAAAAATATCCGATTTACATTAAATTTTGGATTTAGGCTTATTATGATAAGACGCTTCCCTGATTAGTTTTGAGAGTTCATTCGATAAGTATAAGAAGGGTAACGGTTGCTATTGCCCCTCCCCTTAATTTATATAAATAGGTTTTTCCTGCAGAATTAGTAGATTTCGTTCAAATCTTAGATGTAGGATCATTCTAATGAGGTGCCTTCATGATTAGTATTGGGTGTTCATTGGATAAGTTTAAAGAGGGGGAATGGGGGTGGGTAACCCCCCCCCCCGTCTTAATTTAGGTTTTTCACGCAAAATTTATCTATTTGTTTCAAATTTTGTATAAAGGTTTATTCTGAAATGGCGCTTCCCTGATTTGTTTTTGGAATTCACTGGATAACTATAAAGGGAGGATAGGGAAAACTACCCCTCATAATTTATGTAAATGGTTTTTCATACAGAATTAACCGATTTGTTTTAATTTTTGTATACAGGTTCATAGTCGTAAGAAGCTTCGCTCATTTGTTGTGGTATTTTCTTTTGTTAATTATAAAGGAGGGTACGGGCGATTACCTCCCCCTTAAATTAGCTAAATAGAGTTTTATGCAGAGTTATCCGATTTGCTTTAAATTTTGGATGTAGGTTCTTTCTGATAAGTTGAATTTCTGAACAGTTTTGGAGGTTTAATGATTAATTATAAAGGAGGGAACGAGGGAAAACGTTTCTTAAATTACATAAATGGGTTTTTATGCAGAATTATTCGACTTGCTTCGAATTTTGGATACAGATTTATTATATGATGAGGCGTATCCCTGATTAGTTTTGGGGTTTCAATGATAAGTATAAATAAAGAAGATTGGGGGGGAGGGTACTTCCTTCCTTATTTTTTTTCGAAGGACATTATTATATAAGGCTGTAATGTATAATTAGTCTGAATAGCCTGTGAGCTCTATGCCATCAGTTTAACTGGGCATCATTCTTTTAAATTTTAAACACACAGTTCGGACCATGATGCTGGAATTTGAAGTTTTCATACTAACTAGAAAATTGCAAGAAATGTAAGTCACCGATTTTAATGAAAGTGGTATCGTTGGAAAGATCTCATTATGAGGAGTAAAAAACTCAATAGAACTACCCATCGCGGAAACGAGTCGTTTTCGAGATATCTGACAATTTATATAACGTAGCTAGTGCATACTTACTGGGAAATCGCAAAAAATTAGTCTAGATTTTGACGAAAGAGGTATTGTTGGAAATATTTTATCGTGTGGAGCAAAAAATTCAAAAGAACTACCCATCGGAAACGAGCCGGTTTCGAGATATCCTATAATTTGAGCCACGTAGCTAGTACATACTGGGCTAGTGCACACCTAACAGAGGACCGCAAAAAATTGCTGTCTCTATTTTGACAAAAATGATGTCGTTGGAAAGATATCATTTTGAGAAGTAAAAAACTCAATGGAGATACCCTTCGGAAATGACCCGTTTTCGAGATATCCGACAATTTATGTCACTTAATGCAGTTTCCCAGTACGTGTGCATACTTAGTGATACAAATTGTCGGATATCTTGAAAATGTTTCATTTCCGACGGGTAGTTTCATTGAGTTTTTTACTCCTCACAATGAGATCTTTCCAACGATATCACTTTCGTCAAAATCGGTGACTTACACTTCTTGCAGTTCCCTAGTAAGATAGAAATTTTTTAAAAAAATTTCGTACTTTTTGCCGATTTAAGGGTTTATATTATTCTTTTATCACTAATATTCATATATATATTTTTTTAGTTACAATTTTCTTTCTATTTTAAAAGCGAGCGGTTTATTAATGATTCAGCATTTTAAATTTCGTTTAAACATTTTTTTTTTTTCATTTTTAAAAATTTTTAATTTTATTTATATTTCCGCTATTTTTCTTTTTATTTCGCTTTTTTAAAGAATTTTGCATTTAGAATTTTACTTAAATAATTTAATTGAAATTTTTTAATTTAATTAAAATAAATATTCCTTTTACTTTAAATTTATTGATGCTACCATCTATGTAAGAATTTAATAATTATAGATCAACAATTTGGATTTATTAATTAAAGGATAAGTTGTTTTGAAAGATATATTAAAGAAAATACTCTGAGCGATCTGCGATCACACGTAACCACTTTTTTTATTACTGTTATGTCACTTTTAATATATACTTAGGTATCACAGTAGGATTTAGATTATTATGACTTCGACACAGTCATTTGATTGCCGAAAACTAAAAATATACCTCACGCTCATTTTTAAGTAATAACCACTTAAAATAAATAATTCTTATTTTTTTCTAGCATGGAATTAGTTTAGGTATGGTGTATAAAAATAATATAAATATATATTGTGAAAGTAAGTTAACAACATTACAAAAAGCTTATATTTTACTCAACTATTTTCCAAGTGACAAAATAGCCTAAATGTGGTTTTTTGCCATCCAAGCCTAAATTTAAAAATAAAATATAATATTCTGTTTTCGCTAAATTTCCCATAAGGGGCCCCTTTTCAGTCTCTAGCCGAGGGCCCCCAAAGGTGCCAGTCCGGGCCTGATCAAAAGTATTCCGTTGCATTACGGTCAATGGGGAAAAAAGTTTCAAATTTATTTTAATCGTTTGAAATTTAAAACGTATAATTATTACATAATTTTGTGGAGTCATTTCAAATGTTATGAAAATCGGATGCATAGATCAATTACAGGGACAATCAAAAGTATTACGTTACATTACCATCGATGGGAAAAAAGTTTCAAATGCATTTTAATGGTGTTACATTCATTTGAACATAATAGAATTGGCATGAATCTATGAAATATACATTTTGTGCAATCTGTGATACAAAGAATATTTATTATTAAATTACATGGCCACACAAATGTATTCCACTAAATAATGTTATACGTGGAAACATTGTTTGGGGCGGGCTTTAATTACATTAAAATACTTCATATTTTATGAATAAGATAAACGTTAACGATGTATAATAAAATTTCTCCCTGCATATTTACAGGAACACAAAGATTTCGACCACTATACTGTATCCAAAGTACGCTCTACTATATCAGCAAGATCTGAATATTTTAAAACTTCGTTATCGTACGAACGCACATCATTTGCTACGATTCACGTGCAATTTCCAACTTGTTATGTTTTGTATGCAACAATTTTCTTAATATCAACGAAGAATGACCCAGAATCACAAAAAATTCTTTGTCAGCGACAATGACAGCATTAGTTCTTTAGAATAGAAATATTTATTTAAAAATTTCTTTTAATTATATACACATATACTAACCTGGTTCTAAATTATTACAAAGTTATATTTAAGTGCCATTTCCAACTACTTTCGAAATATAGTCAAGTTTTATATATTTATTTTCTTAATAAAAATTGTTATTTAAAATGCACTCATTTAGTGAGTTACATCTTAGTTATTTCAGGCTTTTGTAGAAAAGAAAAGTATTGCGATCCAATCTTAAGAACTATTCTCAAAAATTATCTTTAAAACTTTTTAAATAAAGGTAAAAAAAAAAAGGCTTTATATCTACGTCCCCAAAAATAAAACAGTAAGATCAGATGGTTTATTTTAAGTAATTAATTAATTAGCATTTTTACGGCGATTTTATGTTCTAGATAATACTATATAAGGAAAAAAATATTTATATCGAAAAACCTATTTCATTGAAATTGCCCAGAAGAATTTTTATTCAAGTGGAATTACCCATAAAAACCCAAAGGTGTTTTTCACTGAATATATGACACAACTTGCCTTGCGTTTTGCATAATACGATTCTACGGGTCAGGTTATTTCCACACAGCTTAGTAACTTCTCAGACGATAAATGAAATTTCGCAGTCCACCTGATTAATTCATTTCTTTGCCAGCACAGTCAAATTTCAACTGATTCAGCGAAAAATAAATAGCTTTTGAAAAAGATAGAACGAAAGAAAGGAAAGAAAAAGAAAATAATATAAAAAAATGACTTAAGGTATTAAAAAACAGAAAGAAACAAAAAGAAAACCTGGAACTCCTGCTTTAGAATGCATTTCTAAATCGATAGTATTCGAAATATAGATTTTAGAACACAGCGCTGCCTTGAATGCAGACATCATTTGACATCTGGCAGCCGTCCAGCCTGAGATAAGATGAAAGATGAAGGCCTAAAGTCATTTACGGAGAGAAAAATCTGTGCGTTTATAAATTAATTTTAAAAAATGAAAAGAATTTTAAAATGTAAAGGTTAGTTCTCTTGGTAAGTCAATAAAAAGTATTATTGCCCATGTTCACTACATTTATTTTTGACACTATGATATTTTTCTTTTTCTTTTTCTTTTTAATGTGCCTACCCTAGCATACTTTATTTCCATAAAACATTTTGTAAATAACAATAACAACAAAAAATATTTTGAAAATGTCAACTATGTTTTTCTTGTTGAACGTAAGCAAATCGCTTGAAGCAAATATATAATATCTTAAGATGGTGTTGTTGAACCGTGATTCATAAATGCATATTCAATTTTCCACTTTGATAAATTTGACTTCATGTAAAATAAGATATTGGGAAAAAAAATGTTTCAGTAACGAAAAATATTAAAGAAAATAAAAGATAAAATATATAATATGAACTTTAAAACATCCTCTGTTTTATTTAAAAGGCGATTAAAATAATCAAAGCAATGTTATTAGTTATATATATATTAGTAATATTTTAATATTACTATTATAATATTAGTAATATTTTAATAACTAATTGTTGTTTACTTATACAAATACATGATTTCGTTTTGAAAATGAACGAGCCAATAATTATTACAGTTGAAAGTAGAAGTAACAGTTTCTCAGATTAAATTTAATGAGAGAAAATATATATTATTATTAATAGCAGTTTCATTTACATTATTATTTCCTTAATTTAACTAAATTTTTGCATTTTACTCTTTATATACAGGGTGGTCATAAAAAAAACTTTGCCGATATATGGAGCTCTAGCGGCCAGTCCGTCCAACCGATCGAGGTGAAATTTCAGATATAGCTATTCAGAGGTAAGAGCTCGAGATTCTGTAACAAAATGGCGCTCACGGTTACGGTTATACTTACAGAAACTCGAAATTCTCCAATAGCAACACCCATTTCTTTATCGCAAAATGCTCGGCGCATGCGAAAACCCTAAAGAGCTTTGGAACGGTATGGTTATTGCAATAAACGGACGCGTTATGCTCGCACAAAATCAGCTCTACGAACGGCCCCATAAAAACACGACCAAGGCGCACAAAGAAAATTTGAATATGACAGAGACAAAACACCAATCACGGAACATTGTTTGCCAGATAGTCAGTGTAGAAAACGGATAAAAAGTAGGGTGGGAGTGTTAGTTCTTCAGTCGGAGCTCGCAGATGCCAACAAAATGACTTCGTTCGTGTTGAGTTGGTAAAACTATCATCAAAATGAGATGAATGCTGCGAAAACCTGGCGCGTTTACCGTTGAAACCATCGCGAAATACGTGGCCTAAGCATTTCACAAGATTTTCGTGATTTAGTAATGAAATTCGAAGAAACTGGCTGCACCTGTGATAGTCTTCGATCCGGACGGCCAACTGTTCCTGAGGATACTGTTATGGAAGAGCATCACATAGTGACCAAAGGACGCATGCAAACTACTAAAGGTGCATCTCGTGCATTTGATATACCAAAATCAATGCATCATGCAATCAATGGTCTAAAAATTACTGCGCTCTGTAATCCGCATGTTTCTTTACAGGTACGAGCGCGCCCAGTTGTTAGAAGTGAGAGACCATCAACAACATATAGACTTTGTTAATGAATTTCTTATCCAATGTGATGGAGATAACGAACGACCTCTTCGCATATTATGAACGGACGAAGCGCATTTTACCCTAACTGCTAACGTCAATGGCCTCCGCGATCCCCCGACTTCACTCGCATGGATTTCAGGTTCTGGGAATATCTAAAATCTAGAGTGTACATGTGCAATCCGCAAACTTTGCCGGATTCGAAAAATTCTATCAAACGTGAGATTGCAAACATCCCTCATGCGATGTAACATTCGGTCCACAGTCGCCACCATGCAATGTGTAATTGCCTCTGATGGCACCCGTGTGGAAAATGTGTTTTCTCCGATGTGTGTGGTAATCAGAAATTAGTATACTGACTCTGTGTCATATGCAGATTTACACCTTGCGCCCCAGTCGTGTTTTTTATGGGGGGGGGGGGGATTCGCAGAACAGTTTTTTGTGCGTGCATAACGTGTCCGTTTCTTGCTATACACGTACGGTTCCAACGCTTTTTAGGGTTTTCGCATGCGCTGAGTATTTTGCGATGAAAAAAAAATGGGTGTTGCCATTGGAAATTTTTGAGTTTATATAACTATAACCGTAACCGCCACTTTGTTGCCGTTCACAAAATCTCGAGCTCATGCCTCTGAATAGCTATATCTGAAATTTCACCTCGATCGGTTAAACGGACTGGCCGCTTTAACCCCATATACCGGCAAAGTTTTTTTATGACCACCCTGTATAAATCCTATACTTCATATACAGCACTGCACAAAAATATTCACATATCATTCTGCTCATTAGAGGCATATTACTAAAGAAGAATTTTAAATTGAGACATATGAATTTCTTAAGTGTACTAAATTTTGGCATGCAATTAGTTAATCGATACAAATCTATATATCATATACATGGCTATTCAACGATTTTGGATGATTTTCTAATTCTTGATGGTGATAGTTGAAATTGGATTTTCAAATGTATTATACGTTTCGATATGGTTGAATTATACATAACATTTTAACTTATTAAACGGTGAAGTTTTGTTACATTATTTTCAATATGTTGGAAAGTGTTTCATAATCTACGCTTGACGCATGATTTTTGTTTTCTTGTTGTACTTGCCCCGCACAGTGTGGGGCAGACAGAATTTTTTTATCAACAAAATAGGTGACCAATATTCTCTTTTATTCACTAGTTAAACACAAGAGCAATTCCATATACAAACTAGAACATCATGGGCGATTTCTTTCCTTCTTAAGACATCAGTATATTATATAACTTTTTTTATCAAAAAGTCCAAAGAAAAATAGAACAGAAGAATTTTCCATATTTAGATGTATTTTTTGTAAATATGCTGCAATATATATATAAGGTACCTGTACCCAATATGGACATTCTAAGGAAAATGTATTTTTTCACCCCCATGTACAAGTCGCAGGACTCCAAAAATATGTGACCACTATCCTTGGACTATTGACTATCATTATTAAAATTAGCGACCCTGTAATTATTATGGTTTAATTTAAATGATAGAAACAAAAACTTTTTTACAAGTGTCCGTATAAGGAACTACCTGTCCCTATTATAGACAGGTGTTTCCTTATTAACTTTTTACACAGTGTGTATGAAAGAACCGTTTTTCCAAGGGATTTTAGAGAAAAGGGAATTAAAAAATGTATCTTAAAGTATCTTCAGAACATGCATTTTAGAAAGGGAAGCGGCATTCTCGGTTTTTACCCTTCGAAGACCCATGCAAAGCCCCTTAGTTACTAGTAAATATTATGAAGTAATATTGTTGGTTTTGCTTAGCTTTATTGCATCTGTCTGCGAATTTACATCTGTTATTACTCAGTCTTCACAGCATAGACAAATAGAAATTTTTTCACCATGGGCAGTAAGTCCCACATAATCTTCATGAACATATCTGCCACATGTGATGCATGGCCGCATGTTTGAAAAAGCATCAATACTGCAAAAGAAGCAGTACCAGCTCTCCTTTGTTGAGGACGTCATACCATTGGTACCTACGATTTCGCCAACAGATATCCTACTGGGGGGGGGGCTTCTTTTTATTTTTCTACAAGGGTTTTTTGGAGGAAGGTTTTTAAGGGGTTGTTTAAATAGCATCTTGTTGAACAAAGATTTTACCACTTTGATGACTTTTCAAGTTATTGCTTGACAACGCTGAATTTTCTTCTTTCTTACAGTTGTAGTCGATGGGGACCATAAGCTGTCCATATTGGGAACCGGGCGTAGTTTTACTAAATCTTGTACCAAATGAATAAGGAAAATTATTTTAAGCAAAATATGCAATAACAATCGAAAATATGTTTTATTAGCTTTCTAAAATACTCCACTTTTCAACATTTAATGTAATTTTACCATATCTAATAAGAATTTAAGCTTACAAGTAATTAAGATCAGCACATCTCGAAATAATAACAACAATAATAAATAACAAATTTCCTCCTAAATGGCGAACAGTGCGCTTTTTTACACTTTCCAGACTTAATTATCTTTTCAACTGCTTTTCTTCGCGAAAATGTTTAGCCACCTCTCGATCAAATTTATTACCTTTAAAAATATTAGGAATGTCCATATTGAGAGCCCTGCCCATATAGGGTACAAATACCTTATATATATTTATTTAAGATAAAATATGCATAAATTTCATGTGATTCCTAACGCTAATAACTCAAAGATTTTTTTTTTTTTTTTTTTTTTTTTTATTGTTTTATTTTTTACAGTAGTAGTGATTATTCTTTTATTGGTTAATATAAAAAATAAGGAAATACATATAATATTTTAAGTAAAAAGATTGATTAAATTTGCTTATTGATATGTAACAAGAGTAACCAAAAACATATGAAAGTTTATCCTAAGGAGAGAAAAAAGTTTTAATGATAATTATTCATATAAATGTGTTGTTTACCTGTAATTATACAATCTTCAAAAGTATAAGATTAATTTATGAAAATTATACACCTTTTACTTTAATTTTATTTTCGTAACAAGAATAACTTTAGATTTTACGCAACAAGAATACCCTCAAATTATTTAATTTATTGAGTGATTTTAATAACTTTTTATCACTTCAAAATTATCTGTAGCTATAGTTATCATAAACATTTAAACAGAAGTTTGGCATAATAACAATAACACCTCAACATAGATGAAGGAGTAAATTAATATGCGCTCTTTTAAATTTCATTTGAAACATGTTTCGCATACGGTTTTGTCGAATGAATTATTTATGCATACGCATATGACGAAGATTAGGAATGCCAAACGTTGCAGTATTCCATATTTTGGAATTAAATAATTTTATAATCATTTAATGATTTTAATAACTATGTATTTTTCAAAAAATAGATAACATACTATTTTAATGTAAATACAAAGTTACTAATAAAGGAAGAAAATTTTGGTTGGCTCAAACAGAATAACATTATATCAAAGTTCAACTCCCCCTCGCCTTAGAGATATCTAATGATATCAGACCCCCCCTGTCAGACACCCCCCCTGTCCCCCTTAAAATGATAACTTTGTATATATAGTCGCCAATCCATTAATATCTGGATGGGCTCATTAGTTTTTGACAAGGAAATAATTTTTTCGTTAAACTTTCGAAAATTCCGTATCTTTTTACAAAATGTTCGTAAGTAGGATACGAAAAAATTACGAAATTTGCCCAACCGTCTCTAGAGCGCTAATTTTTTGACACAAATTTAAACAATGTATTTTTCCATATAACAATATCAAAATGGGATTCATTTTTAAAACACTATTGTCTTAATTTCTGTACACCTACAATGTAAGCGAAGTATTGTAATAAGATTAAATACCCAATTATGGAAATATTGGTGTATTTTTAATTATTTTTTTAAGTATGTGCTGATGTATGAATCTATGTATATTACAATTTCTTCACATTGCTAGGTCCCGAAGGCTGTTTGCTATGTGGTTTCTCATTGACGTTGCTATGTTATATGTATATGTTTGTCAGTGAACACGGATATTCTTAAAGTATATTTTTTATTGAAATCCCATTCGGTGAATATTTCTTCATGATTACAACTGCGTATGAATTAGAACAACTGAGTTAATGATGCACCAAATTATGCTCGCTAAAACATGCTATTGTGTTTGCAAAATAACGGGAAAAAACAGTCCGATATTATTTATGAACAATAATACCTACTAGTTTCATCTATTTCCGAACAAAAATAAGTAAACAATTACTTCATAAAATTGCCCTTTTTGATTTGAATACTCCCTTAATAGTAGCTTACTGTAACATAATGCTATGCATTCAATATTGTTTTCTTGCACACTTATCAACAAAATAGAGGATAACATTCATTGTCTTTGTTTGTGGTAATCGTAAGTATCATTGTTATTCTCCTGATTTATCTAATGGTGAGTTATATGCGCATATGGCAGAACAGGAATGCCAAACATTGGAGTATTTCAAATTTTGAAGTTATTCAAATTTTGATTTTATAAGCGTTAAATGGCTTTAAATGTTTTATATTTTCATAAAACATATAAAAATAACAATAATAATAAAGTTCACAACCCATTTGAATGTAAAGAAAAGTTTTTGAAAAATAAAACTTTAGTCGGATAAAAAATGATAACAATATCAAAAAGCAACTCCCTGTCCCCCCCCCCCCCACCCAGAAGTATCTTACGATATCAAGAGCCAGACCTCCCCTCCTTCATATCTAGAGTGAAAACGTTATATATACTCAGCCCCTTATAAAAATAGGCGTAATTTTTAAGATAAGCATTAAATGCTCATAAAAGAGTGTGAAATTACATCATCAAATGGAAAACTTTGTTAACGAATATTCCTTCTAGAATTAATGGATTTTTTTTTTCTTAGGGTAATTCATATCAAACACCACGTTATTCCGTATACTAAAATGTACTCCTCCAGATAACCCATACATCAAAAAGACAGGGTTTCTAGTCCTCGGGTGGATTTATGGCGCCTTTTTCGTGTAAAATTCCTGCGGGTAAAGTGACGGTTAAAAGAAATAACTTCTCATATAACCGTGAGATAAGAAATGAACCGAGTTTGGACATTTTTCTGAAAGTAGGACAGAAAGATAGAGCTAAAGTGTTTTTTTTTTCCATCTTTATTTTTCCATATGTTGAAACGACGCGATATGATAAAATATTGTCGTTCCTGCCGCTTTAGCTACTGCCATTGTGTTTTTTCGCAACATGTCGTTTTGCTTTGTATCGAGGGATTTAAAAAAAAAAAAAAAAACCTCAAGTATCGTCATCAAAGTAATATTTGCTGAATGTGAGATTAAATATTTTTTTTCTCCCTTTATTTAAAGGCAGTCTGCCGCCGCCATAATTTATTTGGCTAGCTTTAGGCAAAAGATTTGCCATTATTAGAAGTATAATAACAAAAGATAGTGAACAAAACAAGTCGAAAATTGTACGAGAAACATGGCAAATGAAGTGAGTTGTACTATAAGAAATTTTATAAATATTCAGATATTGATGCAATAGCTGTTGCACTCTTATGCAAAAATGTATGAATACAAAATGTATTACTGTTTATTTTTTATTCAGTATACGGAAATAATAGAATATTCGAAACAGAAGTAATAAACATGGCAGCCTAAAATCATTACCTGATATCATTGAATTAATTACGTATGATAGGATTTAATATATTGATCATCATGGCAATCTAGAATTATTACCTATCATGGAGTACATGTGAGTCTATACTAAAATATACATTCTGTACAATCTGTGGTGCAAAGAATATTTTTATTAATTTACAGGGCCACACAAAAATATTCCAATACATAATGGTAAAGGGGGGGACATTGTTTGGGGGGGGGCGTTTTAATTTTGTTAAACTATTTCACATTTTACGAAATATGAATATACGTTTCTGAGGTTTATTAAAAGTTACACCCTGCATAATAGAAAGCAGATAGTATTTACAGGGTCACACAAAATATTTAAGCTTCCATACTATATCGAAAGTATTGTATTACTATTACACTAAGATCTGAGTATTATTAAATTTTTTATAGCACGAACGCACCCCATTTGCTACGCTTGACGGGCAATTTCCAACTTGTTTATATTGATCGTGAGGAAGAACAGATCCTTAAGATAACGGAAAATAAGTAAATATAAAACTTAACCGCGAAGAAGAAATCATACAAAAAAAAGAACAAATTTTAACAGCAGCTGCTATATTGATGACACTTCATATAATATGGACACAGAGTGTTTAAAAAATTTTAAGGAAAGTGTTCTAGAAGGGAGAAATTTTCATTAATTGATAATTTGGGTCATAAAGGGTTAAAATAAATAGTTAAAATATGATGAATTGAACATTTATATTCAAGGGACTAATTCCTAAAATATGATAGCAAAGTAACATTACTTGTGATTTTTCTTCTTAAGGGTGTATTCGAAAAAATGATTTTTCATCTTCAACAGCTCGAAATTTTCCGATACGTTTTCAGACTCATTTTTTAAAGTAGAAACATGAAACTTACTGAGGGGATTTTTGAAGTGACGTACAAGGTGCCGTGAGATATAATTTTTCACTGAATTAATTGGAATTTGATTTATAAACAATTATTTTCTCAGCGTGACCCTTTTTTTCGCTCGCATGTCTCCCGCTTCAGAAAATTTGGTCCAAAACGCAGTTCTTGACAGCATTTTTTTTGCAATATTTTCTACATTTATTAAAAAATCAACAATTACGGCACCTTGTGTAGTTTCTAAATAAAAGATTTTGAAAGTTTGGTGCATTTGAGAGCAAAAATGAATTCAAAAATAAATCTGAAAATAAGCAGTTTGGATCGGAATACACCCTTAATGTAAACGAAAAGAAAATGTTAAGAAAATGGCGCATTGGGTGAATATAAAAAAAAAAAAAATACGGAAAATACAGTCTGCACAATAAAATTCCTAATAAATTTTAAATAGTGCAATTTCTTTTGATACATTCTAATACAAAATATCCTTAGAAGTATTTTCAAGATACATTTAATTTCTAATAACATAAATAAAGGAATGAAAATACTTGAAATTTCAGATTGTCATTTTTCTGATATGTCACATTGTGATGTGTGCTAAGTAAAGGGCTTTCTTTTATACTGTATAAATATTTTTTTTTTCTAGTTTAGTTTCTAATTAATATTTATGCCTTATAAAAAAAAAAATATATGAGGAAAGTAACAAATTATATATTTTATAAATCATTTTCCATAATTAAATATAATTGTCACTGAAATGAATGTTATTTTACTGTCTTGCTCATTTTTAGTTCTTTATCAGTTATAAATATGGCGCTGCAAAGTAATTCCTCTTAGTTTTGAGATAGTTTAATTCAGAAGTAGTAAAATCACAGTTACCAGCAAGATATTTTAGATATTTCTTTGAAAATAATGTGATAATGCTTTTTATGTAAATACTGAGTATACTTTTATTTTGTCATTTTCTTGGCTTCCAAAAATTAACAAATAAAATTTAACATTGAGTAGAAACTGAAGCACTCTATTGAAAACATGTTCCTTTAAACAAAATTATAAAATTATACCTAAAATTAAAAAAAAAATTAAAAAAAAGAAGGAGAACAATAATGTAAAAAATGTTTTAGAATGAAATCGTCATTATCCTTGCTGTTATTATCCTGGCATACATATGCAAGGAATAACATATAATTGCATAAAAATGAACTTATTATTTAAGTTCTTAAAAATCTAGCAATTTTACATGGAAAATACTTTACTCTCTAATAGAAAAAAGAATTGCCCTTGAAATTTTAAATTGTTGTCAGTGGATACTTTCAATATCTCGGATGATCAAAATCTGAGCCTTTGTGACATTCACTCCCATGTACTCGTATGCTGGGATTCCCGCTATTACAATGCTATTGTGGGAAAACTTAATTTACAGGCAGAATAAGATTTTTTGCACTTACTTATCTGGATCAGAAATGTCGCAAATGTATTATTATTATTATTATTATTATTATTATTATTATTATTATTATTATTTTTTTACATTTGGAGATTAAAGATGCAGAATTTAAGAGGAATATTGTGTGTAATAATCACCGATATGACAATTTGATATGTTAAGGTTCCCATATCATTAAACGAAGACACTCGCGAGTTAGTTAAACCTATGGGAAGGTTGTTTTCCAATGTCTCATTCGCATTGTGATTATTTTTATTATTATTATTCAATTTTATTTTATTTATTTATTTGCCTGCTGAGGATCATTCCTACAGTTTTTTTTTCACTCTTTCGTTTTTCGGTTACTTTTTTTTTTTATGTTGTATGACGTATTCGGCTTAAAAGCCGAATATTCCGTTTTGCCGAATGATACAGTATTCGGCCGAATAGTTCAGCTGAATACTAAAACAAAATCATTTATATTTATAATAAACAATATCAGTTGATATACTTTAAATAACATATTTCTTTAATAATACTTTATGCATTACACATTAAATAAATGTAAATATTTATTAAATTTATTATACAATTTTATTCCAAGCATTAAATATAAATTTAGTGATCTTTTGAATTTTTTTAATGTGCAATGCAGGAAAAATAATTTTATTTGAAAATTTCAAATTGTACGTAATCGCCTAAATGCAGCAAATTTAAATTCTGTAAAGCAAAACGAAACCTTCAATGACAAAAAAGCATAGAAAAAAGCGCTTGCAATGGTGTAAAAAACTTGTTCACTGGCTACTTGATGGATGAAATAAAGTATTTTTAGCGATGAATCGCGCATATCTTTCGGAACAGGTGATGACTGAGGAACATTTGTTTGGAAGAGAGTTTGTGAAAAGTTCAATGATAAGTGTGTCAATACGTGGACTAAATTTTCACCTGTATTTACAGTTCGGAGTTGTATGATACTCCAAAGGCGTCGACAAATTGTGTATTGTGTTACATACAGTAAACTCTGAAGACATTTACTATTGTCGATTGACTATTGTCTCAGAAGACATTGACATTTAAAAAAAAAAAAAAAAAAAAAAAAAAAAAAAAAAAATTATTCCGTGCATCGATTAAGGATTCGGGGATCAAAATGACTTCTTATTTGAAGATGACAATGTAGCTTCCCATCGCTCCATATCAATGAAGAAATTTCTACAAAATGTATGTAATAATCCAATTAAAACCATGACTTGAATAGTCCAGATCTTAATCCCATGGGAAATCTGTGATATTAAAAAGAAAAATCGATTTTCGAAGGATCACAAATGCCATAGAACTATGCAAAGCTACAAGGGAATACTGATGTGAAATTGCTTCCAATGGATGTTAAAAATTTATTGAGTCCATTCCACGAAAAAAATTAGGCTGTCATTCAAGCTAAAGATAGATTTACTAAATATTGATCACAGTGATGTGTTATTTTTTTTTTTTTCCATATCGAAAGATTATGGGATATTTTTTTTCTTTGGTGATTAGATTTCAATCACCATTTTCCTGTTTATAAATTGATGTATAGTGATTTTTCTTTATTGCATATTGCTGTCCATTATGTATAATACTAATGTATTATCGCTAAAAATCGTTTAATTTTTATGCGATGAAAATAAATAATCCTTTCTTACAAAAAATGGTAGTGTTGGTGTAATGATCTGGAGCTTTGTGCCAAGGGTTGTAGTTTTTAAAATATTCAGATCTCGGTGCAATAGCTGTTGCACTTCTATGCAAAAATGCATAAGTATAAAATTTATTGCAATTTTATATATTAAACTCACTAATATGGAAATAATAGAACTACATATTAAATAGGACGCAATCATCATGACAACCTAGAATCATTACATAAAATAGGATGTTATTGAATTAATTACGTATAATAGGATTCAATAGAATAATCACCATGGCAGTCTAGAATCAATACCTATCATGGCATAACATTGAATTAATCACATTTGATAGGATTTAATAGAAAAATAAAATATTCATTACTTTTTTATTATTCGATTTTTAAAAATTTGTAATGAAAATTATGTAATGATTGCATGCATTAAGTTTCAAATTATTTGGTTGAGTAGTTTTTTCCACTGACTATAAGTAGACAATAACTATATAGGTGCTACGTATTTCTTTAATTACGTACGCACTTAATAAAACTATTTACGAATTCTTTTCATGAGGAGTATCTGGGATGAGATGAGTTGGCATTTAGCTGCTCGGGAAACTATTTAGTAGTGTCCCCTGAGAGCTTGTTTCTCCTCCGAAATATCTAGGAGTAACAGTAAAATAAGCCGAAATGCAAGCTATTATTATCACATATTAACCTTTCCAGGCTCTCCTGAAATTATCGATCCAGAAATATTTGCAACGATTATTGGTTTTATAGAATAATATCATACTTTAGAGACTCAGACAGACTAGTTCAATGCATTATTTTTCATATTGCATTTTGTGTGTAGAATATTCAGTTTGTAATAATATCATGTAAATTGTGTTTCATATAAACTGTGTAAATCATGTAAATTGTGTATAGAATAATCATATCCCTTAGAGGCTTAAACAGACATTCAACATATCCAACGGATAATTTTCATATTTGTGCTTTATGTGTAGAGTATTGCGTTTAGAATAATATCATGTTTTAGCTCTTTTTTGCGTGTAGAATATTGTATGTAGAATAATATCAAATAAATTGTCTAAATCATGTAAATGTAAATTGTTTGCGGAATAATAGAGACTTGAGTAGACGTCGAACATAGCCAAGAGATTATTTTTCTAAATATGTTTTAATATATATTTGTTTTATATAGAACTATAACGAAATCCGAACTATTATAATGCTTCCAATTTAAATTTCAAAGAATTAAAAATGAATAGTATTAAAACCACTTCAACGGCTGCCCCGAGATAAATCGGGGATTAAAGCACTGTTTCCCCATACTCGTCGCCGGTTAAGGGGTTAATATTTTACATTTTTTCTGCAGTTTCATAGCTTTAAATTTCTTTACCTTGCTATTCTAGTGTGTTATTATTATCATACTATCGATATCTTTAAAAAATCATAACGTCATTGTTTTCCTGTTTCTTGTGAGATTCAAACTATCCAATTTGAATTTTGTTACATAGTACCTAATAATAAGTTGCAAATTTTAGTTGAAAACGTTTTAACATTCAACAGAATATGGATTTTAAATTTTAAAAGGTAAAGCTAATTTTAAAGGTTTTTTTTAAATATCAAAACTATTGCATATTTTTGATTATACGATCACACGAGAATAAAAAGATTTCTTTTCATTGGCTTTAGAAACTTTTTGCCGTAAGAATTAGTTCACTGAACCTTTTAGTACCACCCACTTGATGCAGCTATCACTTTACGGTTACAAGGACTTTTTACATTAATGTCACAATAAGAAGCTGAATTATCATACACGAATGCTTTTTTTTTATTTATTTATTTTTCTTCCTGTGATAACTTAACACTAGAACGCCGGGAAATTTTACTGAAGTTTTATAAAATACATTTAAAACCAGAAAAATAATTTGAAATTATTTAGTTTATTTGTTGAGCTTATTTTACTGCAACTGATACATAACTTATTTCTTGAAGGTTTTTCTGGTTTGAATCGACAATTAGCCCAGTGATCGGTGTCAAATTGACACCTTCCCGGCGTTCTAGTGTTAAAGCTTATATCTTTTGCAGTTAGATTGACTAGATAAGAGAAGACAGTTTGATATTAATGTTATTTTATAATTGACATTACATTTTGTAATGTGTCTGTACTTAATTTTATATCTCCGGCATTTTTTTATGTTATTATTATTGTTTGTTTGTTTGCTTCTTTTAATCTAGTTTTCTTTCATGATTCTTAAAAATAAAATTAGTTTCCTAAGTCAATAATGTTTCCTCATCCAAATTTTTTAAGATCATATTTATACGGTTATAATCACTCTAAATAATCTATTTTTTCTTTATGAAATTATACATTTAATTCTGAATATTTTAATAAAAATTCATACAAAAAAACTCTAATAAGTATAGTAAAATTACTTCCAGGTGTATACATATGATATAAAATTATTTAAAACACATTAGAAATACATTAAAACTCATTAACAATCGAAAACACTTTCAGCCATCATGCAGCCGTCATCAGTAGTTATTTAAATGTTGTTATTACTTTTTTCAATTTCCTATTACATTCGAGATATCCAATTTTGACTTTGTTATACAGCATCTAATCTTAAGTTACAAATTTTAATTTAAAAGCATTTTAGCATTCAACAGAATATGGGTTTTAAATTATAAAAGGTAACACTAGTTTTAAAGTTTTTTTTTTTTTTTTTTTTTTTTTTTTTAATACCACATCTGTTGCGTATTTCTGATTATTCAATAGTACGAGAATGAAATGATTTCTATACGTTGGCTGTAGTAACCTTTTTGTTGTAAGAATTAGTTCACTGTCGAAAATGTGTGTAAATTAAAATAAAATATAGATGTCGCTCCAAGTTTTGGCACTTCCCATTTCTGAAGTGAAGTGAAATCACTTAGATGTAATTTTTGTGTGTGAACCACCGTATGTTGAAAATGTGAGCTTAAAAATGAAGCTTAAAAATATTATGTTCTATGCTTAAAATGTAGGAGAGATCCTAATAATATCGTGAAATATGTTGTCAAAAAGAAGAATAAAAAGTGTTCATTATTTGATTGCAGCTTACTTAAAATAAAATAGCAACAGAATATTTAATGTATCGGGCATGTCGCTAATCCAGAAGGAATTGCGAAATGGTGCCATCGGTCGACAAGAAGTAAGCTATTTTACTATTTTCAGTAAAAAACATTTATTCCTAAAGTAATGAAAAAAAAACTATTTGATGATTCTTGAAAAAAGAAAATGTTTATTTTAATTTGAACAACTTGTTTCAACTGTTTATTTCGAACAATTCTGATTATTTATTATTGAAAGTGAAAGTCACATATTAATTGTGATAAGAAAGAAATTTGTATGATTTAATGTTTAAATTGATTTTGAATAGTTCTTATTCTGATATTATTGATAATTAAACATGAATGATTTAGCAAAGCTGAAAAAAGAAAGAGCTATTTTAAGAACAGCGGTAACTAAATATATAAATAAAATCGAAAGTGAAAATTTGGAAAATTCTTCAGAAACCTCATTAGAGGAAATTATTTTATATTTAGATCAGATGAGTAAAGAATTAAAACCTCTTGATAATGAAATAAAAAATGCAATTAATGAAGAAAAAGACTTTGAAAATGAGGTTCAAAGCGCTATTGAATATAATCAGAAAATAACAAACTGGATTAGTAAAATTAATGCGATAATAAAAGTTAATAATTATTCTAAACAAAATACTCTTTCCAGTCCCGATAGTACACCTCAGAGGGTTATATCTAATAATTCAAATGAATCATTTGCAAATACGGGAAATAATAATTTAAAATTTAATAATGTAACAGTAAAATTGCCTAAGATCGCGATTGCAAAATATTACGGTGATCCGTGTTTGTGGATGGAGTTTTGGAATCAGTTTCAAAGCTCGATTGATAAAAACGAAACTTTGTCTAAAATAGATAAATTTTCATATTTAAAGACTCTTTTGGGAGGGGTCGCGTTCAATGTTGTGAATGGTTTCGCTTTGTCAGAGGAAAATTATGAAAAAGCAATAAAGTATTTAGAACAAAGGTTTGGGAGACAAGAATTAGTGGTTAGCGGGCATATGTCAAAGTTGTTAAATCTTAATCCCGTCAAGGACTCAACAAATATTTTTGAGTTGAGAAAATTATATGACATAGTAGAAATTCAAATTCGAAGTTTAGAATCGTTAAATGTAACGACGGAAATGTACGGTCATCTTTTATATCCCATTCTGATTAGATTAATTCCAGATGATCTCGCTCTAAATTTTAATAGAAAACGTTTGGAGAAATCAGATGAAAATGAATTTAATGTTTTGGAACTTTTGCGATATTTAAAAATTGAAATTGAGTGTCGGGAATCTTCCCTTATGCTAAGTCATTTTAAAGAAACTAAACGAAAGTATACAGGTCTTCCCGAGAAGCAAAGTAATAAAAATTATTTCAAAGGTTCAAATTCTGCGAGCGCTTTGAATGCACAAATTCTATCCTGTATATTTTGTTCTGCTCCCCATGACTCATTCAAATGTAGTCTGCCGCCGCAAGAAAAATTCAAAATATTGAAAAATTCTAATCGTTGTTTTAAATGCTTTAAATTTTTTCACGTCAGCAAAAAGTGTAGAAGTAAATTATCTTGCTTTAAGTGTAAAAATCAATATCACCATGGTTCTATTTGTACAAAAAACAGCAGAGGGTTAAATACTACTCAAGATGATAGAATAAGCAATACGCAACAAAATTCTGAGTCTTCTAATTCTGGATTTGAGGCGACAGTAAATGTAAACAATTCTAGTTCCGAAATTGTTAGTTCTGTTTCACATTGTAATAATAACATGACATGTTCTAAAAATGTTTATTTACAAACGTGTAAGGTTATTGCAAGTTCTAATCAAAATTCAAAATTAACTAGAATACTTTTAGATAATGGAAGTCAGCGGACATTCGTTACTGTGGATTTGGTGGAAGCTTTGAATTTAAAACCAATAGGTGAGGAGATTTTATCAGTGTATTCTTTCGGAATGCCGAGCGCGGTAGCAAAGGTATATCCAATAATAGAAGTAGAAATTAAAAGCTTAGATCAATCTTTCAGAACTAAAGTGCGAGCGCTTGTTGTTCCTAAAATATCAGGTGCCGAGATGTACGAACCATCTGCACAAATTAGAGAATTTATGAGGGATAATAAAATGGAAATGGCGGATGCTTGTGTAGGAAAAGATTTAATAAATATTGAAATATTAATTGGATCAGACCTATTTTGGGAATTTATCTTAAATGAACGAGTATCCATTAGTAAAGATTCAGGAGCTGTAAAAACAGTTTTTGGATGGGTAATTACGGGACAGGAATTAAGAAATGGAAACAGTTGTTCTCAAAATATTGCGGTAATGAAAAATGCAGTTGAAATAAATGATTTAAGAATATTTTGGGAAATTGATTCTATTGGTATTTCGGACGAAAGTGACGAATTATCCCAAACGGACAAACTGTTAATAGAAGATTTTGAGAGGAAATTGCAATACAAAAATAACAGGTACATAACTAATCTGATTTGGGATTCGAGTCCACGTGAAATTAATAATAATTTTTGCATTGCTAAAAAGCGGTTCGATAATTTGAAGGAAAAATTGAATAAAAATAAAGCAATATGCGCTGAATATAAGAAAGTTATCGATGAGCAGCTCCGTGAAGGAATTGTAGAAGAATGTAAAAATGATGCGTTATTGTCTGGGTACTATATGCCACATAAGGCTGTTTTAAGACCAGATAAAGAAACTACGCGCGTAAGGATAGTTTTTGATGCGTCCTCAAAGGAAAATCATGCGAAATCTTTAAATGATCTTTTAGTAGCAGGTCCAAATTTAAATCCTAATTTATTAGATATGATACTTAAATTCCGGACATATGAAGTTGCTTTTTCTTCCGACATGGAGAAAGCATACTTAATGATAGAAATAGCGAAGGAAGATAGAAAATACTTAAAATTTCTTTGGTTTAATAATGATGACTCTAAATATTTTAAGATAATGAATATGAAACGTTTACCATTTGGAATTCGGTGTAGCGCTTTTGTCTTAGCAGCCACAATTAAAGCACATGTTAAAAAATATAATGAATTTTATCCTGAGGTTTTTGAGATGTTAAATAACTCTATGTATGTTGATGATCTGTATGCCGGAGCAGATACAGCGGAAAATGCTTATAAGCTTTCTTCCAATGCTAGTATTATACTTAAGGACGCTAGTATGAACTTGCGCAAATTTAATTCAAATTCTAAAGAATTAAAAGATATGTGGAAACAAAACGGTATGTTAGATAACCCATCTGAGCGGTCTATGTTATTGGGACTGGAATGGGATACAAATAAAGACATTATAAAAATTGATTCATCAGAATTGCAAGATATTTCAACCAACACTAATTTGGCCACTAAAAGATCAGTCCTGCGTACTGCTGCCAAAATCTATGATCCCGCTGGATATGTAGCCCCCTTTATCATCAGAATTAAGTTGTTAATGCAAAAAATATGGCTTAACGGGCTGGAATGGGACGAAAAACTTCCTGCAGATCTAGATAGTGAATTTCGAAATTGGTTAGTGGAAGTTCAAGATTTAAAAAACATATCAATAGATAGAAGATATTTTATGGGAGGTGCAAATCCAACAGATGTAACTGTGCATATATTTTGCGATGCTAGTGATAAAGCATATGGAGCTGTTGCATACTTTAAATATATGAACAAAAACGGCGAAGCAAAAACTTCTCTTATAATGTCAAAATCACGTGTTGCTCCTCTTAAAAGTCTAACATTACCTCGTCTGGAGTTAATGGGAGCAGTTGTAGCAGTGAAGATCTATGAGTGTTTGAATGAAATATTTCATAACTATTGTGATAATGCATTTTTTTGGACAGATTCGAAAATTGTTTTAAGCTGGATCAAAAGTTCAGCAAAAGACTGGAAACCATTCGTATGTAACAGAGTCATAGAAATACAAAAATTATCTGATCCGAAAAATTGGAATCATTGCGCAGGTAAAGATAACCCAGCCGACTTATTAACCAGGGGTTTAAAATTGAAATTTTTGAAAGATTATCCATTATGGTGGTTTGGACCACCTTGGTTGCCAAATTCCTCAGAATGGCCTGTACAATCGAAAAGTGTTTCAGATAATGACAACATATTAGAACGTAGGAAAAATATCCTAATTAATAACTGCATTACTGAAAATAATGAGTTGGTGAAACTTTCAGAAAATGTCAGTAGTATGCTAAAATTACTTCGAATAATTGCATGGGTTAAACGCTTTATAAAGAAAATAAGAAAATTACCTGTGGACGATGGTCCCTTATCTGCTGATGAAATCCAAGAAGCAGAAATAGTCTGCATTAAGGCAATCCAGAAACAGTTTTATAAATCAGACATAGACTCACTAAAATCAAAGAGTGAGCTTCAAAAACAGTCTAGCATACTATCGTTAGCACCGTTTCTTGATGAGAATGATAAGTTAAGGATAAAGGGAAGAATAAACGAGAGTAATTATACCTACGGAGAAAAGCATCCAATCCTCCTTCCAAAGGAATCGCGATTTACAGAATTGCTAATATTACACGAGCACAACAAAATGCTTCATGGTGGGGTTGCTGCTACACTATGTAAATTGCGGCAAAATTATTGGATTCCCAAGGGGAGGCAAACTGTAAAAAAGGCCATCAACAAATGCCTCGTGTGTAGAAAATATGCAGTGAAGCCAGCAAAACAAATGACGGCACAACTTCCTAGAGATCGGATCTCAGAAACATCTGCATTTTCCGTTTCTGGCGTGGATTTCACCGGTCCTGTTTATGTAAAAAATGGGGATAACACCGACAAGGCTTACATAGCCCTCTTCACTTGCGCTGTCACTCGTGCTGTCCACCTGGAACTAGTTTCAGATTTGTCAACTAACAAATTTATTTTGGCACTTAGGCGTTTTCTTAGCCGAAGAGGAAACTGCCGTATATTCTACTCTGACAATGCCAAAACGTTTAAATGTGCTAATAAAGAAATTCAATATTTCTTTGACATAATTAAGCACCAAGATTTTCAAGATTTTATATCTTCTGAAAAAATAACATGGAAGTTCATAGTTGAGCTTGCCCCATGGTGGGGAGGCTTTTATGAGAGGCTCATGAAAAGCATTAAGGACCCTTTAAGAAAAATCTTAGGAAAAGCTTTACTAACTTTCGAAGAGCTTATGACTGTGCTTGTTGAGGTAGAAAATGTACTCAACCATAGGCCTCTGACGTACGTTTATGATGACTACGCTGAACCTGAGCCACTAACACCTGCCCATTTCTTGCTCGCTGGACACAAAGTAGAATATCCTTTTAATTTTAACGAACTGTTCAATACTTCTGTAACTAGGAATAGTTTAATTAAAAGGAAAGTGTATCAAACAAAACTTTTGAGCCAGATTTGGGAGAAATGGAAGACTGAGTATTTACTTGCAACAAAAAGCCTGCATTCCTTCGGAACTCCTAATGCTCAGAGAGACTTAAAAATTAATGACATTGTTTTAATTGAAGGTGTAAGTAAGTCAAAATTCTTATGGAACTTAGGACGAATTATTGAGGTCAACAGAGGTCGTGATGGACTAGTCAGATCTTGTGTCGTCAAGACCAAAAAAGGAAATTTAAGACGACCCATTCAACTTATATATCCTTTTGAAATTGCTGATTAATTATATAATTTGCAAATAAAATTTTCTGTGCATATAACATTTCAATTTAGTATTAGGTTTATGTAAATATTTTTATGTAAATATGTAATTACCATTAATATTTTTATTGCATTATATTTTTATTATAATTTTAATATTTATTTTATACTGTAAATACTGATTTGTTTATTATTACATTATTATTATTGCATCTATTATGTTATTCTATAAAAGTTCTTGCAAAAATCCTGGCCAGGTATGTTATGTTGTACATATTGGTAAGAAACATATATTTTCAACTTATATTAATATTGTTTATTTAATGATTTTCTCATATTTTCTTAAAGGTAAAAAATTGTATATGTAACATAAGGTGATAATTGTGAAAATTATCAGGTGGGGAGTGTCGAAAATGTGTGTAAATTAAAATAAAATATAGATGTCGCTCCAAGTTTTGGCACTTCCCATTTCTGAAGTGAAGTGAAATCACTTAGATGTAATTTTTGTGTGTGAACCACCGTATGTTGAAAATGTGAGCTTAAAAATGAAGCTTAAAAATATTATGTTCTATGCTTAAAATGTAGGAGAGATCCTAATAATATCGTGAAATATGTTGTCAAAAAGAAGAATAAAAAGTGTTCATTATTTGATTGCAGCTTACTTAAAATAAAATAGCAACAGAATATTTAATGTATCGGGCATGTCG
Source organism: Maratus speculifer (assembly GCA_964019185.1). Classification (NCBI taxonomy): domain Eukaryota; kingdom Metazoa; phylum Arthropoda; class Arachnida; order Araneae; family Salticidae; genus Maratus; species Maratus speculifer. The sequence goes on from OZ025303.1 coordinate 106,362,743, forward strand.
CTAATCCAGAAGGAATTGCGAAATTCACTGAACCTTTTAGTATCACCCACTTGATTCAGTTATCACTTTACGGATTTTATGAACTTTTTAGATTAAGGGTGTTCTTAAATCAAAAAGGACAACTTTGCGATATAAGGTTTAATTCATTTTTGGTCGGAAATTCATGAAACTAGCAGGTGTTGTTATTCAAAACCTGCTTAATTAGACACAGTTTTCTGTTTGTTTTTTTTGTTTTTTTTTTTTTTTTTTTTTTTGCAAAAGCAATAGATTTTTCAGTACAAGTCGTCAAAATTGGCGTTTCAAACCGCATTTCCCGACGAAAGCAGAAAAATCAGTGAATGAAGGTAGAAAAAAAACGCGTAATCACGTGATTGAAATCGTTGATAACTCGATAAATAATTTAATTATCATAAAATAGAAAACTAGTTCGATTCGAAATCGCTTCCTGAGTCAGGCCTTCCAGTTTTACATTTTTCCATAAAAAAAATAAATTTGTAAATGTGTCAAAACGTTTTTCGCTTGTTGAACGAAGCACTTGAGAACAGCCTTAATCTCAAAATAAGAAGCTGAATTATCATACACGAATGCTTTTATTCATTTTTCTTCCCTTGATAACTCAAAGCTAATATCTTTTGCAGATAGATTGACTAGATAAGAGAAGATGGTTTGGTATTAATGTCATTTTATAACTGACATTTCATTTATTAATGTGTCTATGTTCAATTTTATAACTTCGATATTCTTTTTCAATCAAACATTCGTGATTCTTAAAAGCAAAATTAGTTTCCCAAGTCGATATTGCTTCCTTGTCTAAAGTTTATAAGATAATGTTATTACGTTATTAATCACTCTAAATAATATATTTTTTCGTCATGAAATTATCTATTTAATTCTGAATATTTTGATTAAAATTCATATAAAAACACAAATAAATGAATAAAATTACTTGCAGGTGCATACATATAATATAAAATTATTTTAAGTACTTTAGGTAGGACTATCTTAAAAATACATTAAAAATCCAAAACGTTTTTCATCCATCACGCAGCCATCATCAGTGGCTATTTAAGTGTTGTTATTACTTTCCTTTGTGCTCATTATATTACAATAAATATATAGTTTGTAACGATATACAGTCGACTCTTTTTAATTCGAACTCGTCGGGACCACAAGAAATGTTCGAATTATCCAGAGTTCGAATTACGGAAAGTATCAGAAGAAAACTTGTTTAAAGGGGTACTATTACAAGGAAATTAATGTTATAGTATTTTTAAAATAAATTTCAGCCGTGTTATCATGAGAATATGATTTAATATTAAATTAAAAGATGTAAATATATAAACAAATTAAGGGATTGGGAACAAACACAAACGGAGATGGGGTGGATATACCATTGATGGACAGATGGGGCACTAAAAAAGAGTATATCAAATAAATGGGACTATATATATACTTGTTCAGAACAATTCTGTCAAAAAAGAAAAAAAGAAAGTTATTTCAAGGATTTGAAGTCCAGAAGAAAGTAAGTAAAAAAAATTGGAATCTTGTTAGTTCGAATTAAAAGACATCAATAGAAAAGGAGTTCGAATAGATGAAAATTTTTAACGTTATTCTGCTATTGATAATTTCGGGACTTCCTGTTTCGTTCGAATTAAGCGAAGATTCGATTTACCCGATTTCGAATTAATGGGAGCCGACTGTACTGTCATACAATATCCATAGAGTTTGGTAAGAATTGCCGAATAAGGGATGAAAGCTTATTTTATTAAAAAATTGAATATCTTTATCTGGCTTTTTATCTGCCGTACTACCTTTAAATTACATTGACGAGTATCGGATAATACAGTCGACATTGGTTATAACGTACTTTCAGGGGACCAGAAAATATAGTAAGTAATAAACGATGTACATTATAAAGAATTACCAATAAAATGCAGGGCACGCAGAGAAAGAAAATACGCATAAAATTACATGCAATAATAGAGATTACAATAGAATTTTCTTTCAGTTCAAAGTAAAATTTATTTTCTTTCAAGTAGATCTATGATTATCCCCTTTCTTCGCCAACAGTTTGCGTTTAATAACAAAAGGTTCGGGAAATTCAACAATACGATGGATTTTACAAGCATATTTTGTGCTACAGAATAAAACTTCAGCATACTTGAAATGTAATTAAAAATTAAAAACACCGCTTTACCAGAACAAAAGCACCGATAGTGTACATTTATTTAGGCCATAAAAAATCTAAATATACATATTCTCTAACATTCTGTGCTTTTTCTGTAGTTTCATGGTGCTTTTCATTTTTTATTTCATTTCAAAAAGCATTCTGAAAAAAGGAAATATTTCTTTAAAATCAATCTTCGTCTTTTAGTCAATAACCACAAACGGCTTAGTGAAAAAAGGCGATAATTGCTCTTGAAATAGACAAATAAACCAAGCCTCAGAACTCACTGGAATAAATATTCAAGATTTTACTTTAAATATACATTTCACTCTTCAAATTTAAAATAAAAGTTACCTTCCTGAAAGAATTATGCGTAATAAGGTGTAAAAAGCATCAGAAAGTTGTAATATAAGTTAAATCATGTTCTAATAAATTATTCTCTAAACACCTCCAAAATTTTTTCCTCAGCCTATTGTCATATGAATATTAATTGAAAAGTAAGCAAAACAATAGCATTCGGTGTCCTTCAGACAGTGATATATTCGTTAAACACTAATTAATCTATATTTATATCTAGTATTAATGTTATTAGCGTAAATGTGATTTTTTTTCTAAAAATTTTAAAAAAATCGGACCCGAAATGGTTAACAAGACTTTTTTTTTAACTCTGAATTTTCTCTCTTTTTAAGATTTTAAAATTTCCTGTATTTTTCACTTTTTTCAAGGGGCATAGCAATTCTGAGTACGAAAATAATAACAATTCGTTCCCTCAACCATAAATATATTGACATTTTTATCATAATCACAAGTTAGCGTTTGGTTTTTCAGATTTCTTTTTATTGCAATTATAGGAAACATCATTTTTATAAACTTCATTTCGTGAAAACAGTACTGCGTGATTTGCAAACAGCATTTTATAAAAATTCCAGCCTAAGAAATTTGTAAAAGCAAACATAAAACTTTTATGTTATCTATTTTTTAAATATATATTTAATGCTTACATATATAAATGTGAACACGTAAACTTCGCTTCGTGACACCGTACTGCGTGATTCAGAAACACGTTTTACAATAAAAACTTCAGACTAAGAAGTTTACAATGGTAAACGTAAAATTACTGTATTATCTACTTTTTTTAATGCATATTTAATGAATTAAAGATGAATTCACAACATGGGTATAGTATTGAAAACCAGAAAAAGCCGAAATAAACTGTACAAGAATATATTAATTGCAATTTCTATTTCTATATTATAAAGGCCAAACGTATCTGTGCGTAACGCATACGTCATTTTGCGAATGGCAACACTTTCACATGCAATTCAACTTTGCAATTTTTGCTGCTGCAAATTTTACATTGCTAAGCATCGCTAATTTTAAATTTTTACACCGTTATACAGAGAAAAAATATATACTTTTAAATAAAATTTATTTGAAAGCTGTATCTTAATTTGTTTTTGATATATTAATCTTTTTATAGTTTTTAGTACAAATTTTGTAATTGTGGCAACAGAACCACTTCATTTTCTCTTAAAATTGAAAAAAAAATTTAATGCATACACTATGTCAAATGTATCGTCTGTGATTGTGTCAATTTGAAATAATTTTTATTTTCATTCGCATTTATACCAAACATAAAAGCCTCAATTGATAACTTCATCATAATAACTTAATTTTATTATTTTTTACTGGTTACATATGCAATTAAAAGTTTAGTTTTAATAATTTGGACAGCTGAGTTTCATAGAAATATTATTTTGTTAATTTTAGCTCAAAATAATATTTGTTTGAGAGTTAGACTGATGAATATAAGATGCATTTTTTACTGTAACTAATTTTGTAGATTTATTATAAATCAATGAAACAGTTCTTTTATAAACCTTTTCTTTCGTCGAATTTCGATGGGTTCCACCTCGTTATATTAATTGCGATATAGTAAAACAAGTGACATACACTGGTAGTAATTAGAACGTGCTATAAAAACAAGAACATCTGACAGTTAGGTGCTCTCTTAAAAAGTCAGCCACAAAATAGCTCAAGTTGAGCTGAAATCCACTCATCTCAATGTTGAAAGGCAGCTTCTCAAAGAAGAGTTGAAATAACTCGAGTTTTAACTAATTTAAATGAAGTTGAGCTGTTTAAATAACCAATTTAGATCAAGAAGATTTAATCGCTTGAAAACAACTCTTTTATGATCGAAAAAATTACAGCTCTTTCACGAGAAGCCAAATCAGCTCTTTCGTTTTAAGAGTGTGTAAACATAAATGTAATTTAATTAGAGATTGTAGATCAAAATAATATACTCTAAATCTTATTGTAGATTTGAAGCAAGCTTAAATATAGAAAACCTGTGTATCATTAGGAATGCATTTGTATGTAAATGAGTAACGTAATCATTATAAAAATATTAGATTCGTGAAATTTTTCATATTTTGGATTTCGACGTTTTAGGGGTCAGAGATACAAAAAAAACATGTTTTTACAAAAATCTGTCTGTGAGTCTATCTTTTCTGTATGTGATACAAATTTTGTAGGCGCTCTATCTCAAGAACTAACGCACGGAGTTTAATAAAAATTTATATTTAGTTAGTCTTTAATATAAATTGATGCTGGTTTGTTTTTGGTGCAATCGCTCGACAGGTGGCGCTACAATGCGACATTTTTCACGATTTCTGCAATAACTCAATTTCCAGAACTAATGCACGGATTTTCACCAAACTTCAGATTCCGTTGATCCTTGAAATGGATTGAAATTTTCTACATTTTGGTACAAATCGCTTAACAGAAACATCTAACTTTAGATCAGATTCAGTTCGTCTTGATATGACTTTGTGTACATCGCCCAATTGATAGAGCTGCTGTGCAGCATTTTTCATGGTTTCTGCAATAGTTCTATCTCAAAAACTAATGCAAAACTTTGGATTCAATAAAATGTTGACATAAGTTATTGCAAATTAGGTTTTAGTGTAAATCATCTAACATCATGTAAACCCTGCTGTGTTACATTTTGTATAATTTACGTGACTGTCGCCATAATCATATATCAAGAACTAATGCACAAAATTTCATATCATTAGAATTTCCGTGATGGGATTATATTGCCTTTACTTTTGGCATTGTGAAAGCTAATTTTGAAGTAATAATAATATTGATTTAATATTGATTAAATGCATCCATCATCAATAAAATGTTGACATAAGTTATTGCAAATTAGGTTTTAGTGTAAATCATCTAACATCATGTAAACCCTGCTGTGTTACATTTTGTATAATTTACGTGACTGTCGCCATAATCATATATCAAGAACTAATGCACAAAATTTCATATCATTAGAATTCCCGTGATAGGATTATATTGCCTTTACTTTTGGCATTGTGAAAGCTAATTTTGAAGTAATAATAATATTGGTTTAATATTGATTAAATGAATTTTAATAATATTGATATTTTCTCCCATTTTTGTAAAAGAAACGTAAAAATTTATCAAATACTATTTCCATCAAGTCCAACTCCACGGTGCTTCCCTGATAGTGCACTGCAAAAAAATATTTACTTTTATGAATGAAGATTCAACCTATGTTGAAGGTATGACGTCATTTTCTATAATCGAGAACTTCCCCATTCAGAGAATGAAAAAGGGAAGGTCAGAGTGGGCCAAAAATGGGTCGATTAGATATATTCCCCCCACGATTGCTGTCATCCATATCAAGAGCAGAATGAGGCAATGTTTGAGATAGACTCATTTTTGAATAGGAATGACCTTTCATAGGCTTACTCCATCGCATAGAGGAAAGTTTTCCTCGAATTCAAATTTGAGTCATAAATACTGACAATCTATATATTAAAAAAAAAAAAAAAAAAAAAAAAAAAAAAAAAAAAAAAAAAAACAGACTGGTTTTTTTTCTTTTTTTTCTGGTTTAAGATTTTTATTGAACCGATTTTGATAATTCATTTTTAAGCGAAAGAACTTTATTGGAGTTTTGTTCATCTGATGAAATCTTATTCGTCTCTGTCTTCTGTCTGTCCGTCACCGAGTCGGTACATAAAAACTATATAAATCAGAGACTTTCTATAACAAATTTTGTATACTTACAGCTGAATGCCTAGTCACACAACAATTTATAAAATGATGAAAAAGTCTATTATTTTAATTATTTTTTTAATGTTATTCGTTCATTTTTGTGCAATAAATTCTAAAAGTGAACCTTAATTTCAACTTTTTGCGTGTAGCTATGATAGCTGGGAGAGAAAACATTTTGCTAGTAAACGGAAGATTCTTAGCTCGAGCACCGATGCTGAAGGTTGAAATTTTCGTAATAAGATGGATTTAAATAATATATATATATATATATATATATATATATATATATATATATATATTCAATTTAAGGGTATATTATTTTTTTTTATCATTGACATTCATAATATTTTTTTTGGAATTCAATTTTCTGTCTATTTTAAAAACTATTGCGATTTATCAATGATTCAGCATTTTTAATTTCGCGAACACAATTTTTTCGTTTTTAGAAATTTAAAATTTTATTTAATTTTCCGCTATTTTTTCCGGATATTTTTTTTTTAATTTTGGATTTTATTAAATTATTTGATTTTAACATTTTTAATTTGATTAAAATGAATAACTCTTTTTTATAATTACTTTTAAATTAAATTTATTTTTGCTACCATCTATGTAAGAATTGAATAATTATAAATTAACAGTTTGGATTTATTAGTTAAAGGATAAGTTGTTTTGAAATATATAAAAAACGAAACTCTTTGTGCTATCTGTGATCAGACTTACTCATTTGTTTGTATATGTGCCCATGCTCGCTACTTTTAAAATAATTTCGTTTTTATTTTTCAATTTAATTTTCAAATTCCTTTATGAAACTTCTTCTCATTGATGGCAAATCAGGTTACTTTTATAGTTGAAGGAAAACAGGGAAACAATCGGAAATAACGTGTCATTACCCACGCAAAGAAAATTATTGTTAACACTCTTATAAAATTTTAACAAAATTTCAACAAATTTATTTGAGTCTTACTAAAGTCTTATATTTTCAATTTGTAATTCTAACAAAATTTTGTTGTTTTTGCAAAATTTAAAATGACGTACAGTAGCCATAACTCTCTCACATAAATTTGCTTAATTGACTTCTATAGCTATAAAGGATTAATATAATTTTTTGATAATAAAAACTTTTCAAATTGAGACGAATTAATGACGTTATTATTATGTTATTATGCATTTCGGATGAAAATTGTGAAAGAAAATTTGAAAAAAAAAAATCAACAATATTTTTTTGTTTATTTAAACAAAAATTTTCCATTGACCCCCCCCCCTCCCCCCGTTAACAGCTATACAAGTCAATAAAACAAAAGTACGTGAGAGATATGGCTACTGTACACAAATTTAAATTTGCGAAAATAACAAAATTTTGTTGGAATTACAAATTGAAAATACAAGATTTTAGTAAGACTCAAATAAAATTGATGAAATTTTGTTAAAATTTTATAAGAGTGTTAACAATATCTTTTTTGTCTGAGCAACAAAATTTATTTTCAACTTTAACTAAAACATTCGCTTAAAACAACCAAAAAGCATTTAACAAAAAATGTTTTATAATTTTAATCAATTCCTTTTTCTGGGTGTATGTATGTCGCAGCACTGTATCCGAAAATGACCTCCATTTTTAACCATTACGTCATATTATTCCCAAATTGTAAAATTCAGTGTTAAAAAGTGAAATAATAAAGAAAACCTGTTATTATAAAATAGTTGTGATAAATGTGTTTTTTATTTAACTTTGAATAATTGATTATTACGTATATTATAGCGCTGAATCAGAAATTTTCTTTTAAATCATCCTTGATTTTTTCTTTTTTAATAAAAAAAAAACTATAGAAAAATCAGTCTATTGAAACACTGTTTTTCACGCACAAAACATCGCATTTGATAGAACATTTGTATTCCTATTCGACGATTTGCGGGGAAAACGTAAGTGTTTGATTTTAAAACTTTAGCACAAAAATGCAGTAAAAGTAACATTCATCAGGCAAGTATTGCCGCCGCTTATGACGTCAGTTTTACTCACAAACAAGCTTAAGGGGCTACTTCAGTCAAATGAAAAGACCCATTCACTAATGCTAATCCTATGGAAGACATTTATACAGATATCTCGGTTGCATTTCAATATTCTTAAATGATTTTTTGGCTTTAGATATCTGAGATCGATCTGTATGCATGACGTTAGTTACTTTTTTCATTTTGTTTACAGTTATTTTTTACAAGGACGCTTTCATTTTTGGAACCGGTTTGGAAAGCGAAAGCAACCCCATAAAAAATATCTGCAACCAAAATCGAAAAACTAAAAAACGACCTCCATTCAGATCAATCTGAGTTATCCAATGCAAAAAGAATCATCTAAAAATATTCAAATGCAGATATTTTTATAAATTTCTCCCATAGGATTAGCATTAGCGAACGTGTCTTTTCATTTGAATGAAGTAGCCACTTAAGCTGTAGGATATAGATACTTTATAGATATAATAATAAAATATAGATACTTTAAAATATAGATGCATTTGAGCGCATTTGTTTTATAAATTTTGGATCTGAGCGCAAATTCAACTCATTTTCCTAAAGGTGAAAATGGGTTTGAATTGGGTCTCCTTTTACTTACCCATCATACGTAGTATAGGGCAAGTCTTGCAATCGTTTTGAAAATCGAAAAAAAAAATTTGACGGATTTACACGTTTTAGATAGTGGAGATTCCGAAAAACATATTTTTAGAAAAAAAATTTTGCCGTCCGTCTGTCTGTCTGTCTGCCTGTAAACGCTCTATCTCCCGAACAAATTGAGATAGAGACATGAAATTTTGTATGTAGTTAGTATGTAAGAATGGCACGAAGCCCATTTAATATCAGCAACCTCGATTATCCGGAACTATTTTTTTCGGACTCTCGAAAAATTCGTTCTGATGAAAGGTACATAAAAATTTTCGAATTTTTTTGTTCTAAGGAATGGACGTAAAAGGCAATAAAATAACACACATTTTGCATATAGAACGAAGTCGATCGGATTATTAGTTGCCGAGATATTTGTAATCCTGTTTTCCACATTCTTCGATTTTTCATGACCCTGTATTTCATTCAAATTTGAATTCAGAGGTATATTTTAATTGGAAATGAGACGCTTCATCCGACGCAGTTAATTGTTAGTTAATAGAGTTATTATTTTTGGAGTTATAAGGATGTTTCTTTTATGCAGTTCGGTACTACTTGAGTAGTTTGGCGCTTTATATAATTTGTCGAAATCGGTAATCAGCAGTTCTTTAATAGAGCATTGCTATGTATATTAACAATATTTAAATTTTGTTTATGAATTGCAATACATTGTACAAATAGTTTTCACATGTTTTATTTTCATTTACATATCCATGATGGGTAAGTATTACGGTGGCCCCCAACGACTAGTTTTAGTGAGTTTGTACAACATTGATAATAACACTTTATGTAAATATTTTTTTTTCCGCTTTCGTAGTCTGAATAATGGCACGGGTGATGGTACCGTGACTCGCTTTCCCTTTCTATTACCCTCTTTGAGTACGGATCAACGAACTTCCGCCTCTTCTTCCCTCCCTATAATGATACAATGCTAACCTCAATGTTTTATAGCAAAAGATATCTCAAAGTTTTGCTATATGCACGAATGGGGTAAATTTTACATTAGTCCGTCTAGTTCTGGTGTAATATTAATAGAATGTGTCTCTTAAATGAGTATTATTTTGTGTTAACAAGTACTTTTGTTACTATTTATATATAAAAACAGGGTGTACCAAAAATGGCGTCTGCAAAACCAGATTCATCGTTGGGAGTACATAAAAAATGCCCAAAAAACTATACCCGTACGATCCAGAGTTTACGAGAAAAATATAAAAAACAAAGTGTAACGTCATGGCCGGTGTAAGGAAAAACACTTTATTTTATACATCATCAGCAATACTTGAAAATTATAAAGACAGGTGTAAAGCCCAAATTTAAGGGATTTCCGTTACGTTAAATGCATGTAGCAATACTCACGAACGGAATATATGCTAACCATGCGAAAAATTCCGGTGCATGCAAGATGTAGTAACGAGTTCAACAACGTCTTTCTACGGCGCGTGCATGCATGAATCGATATATGCAGCGAACGTTTTGAGCGTTATCGTCTGAGAAAAAAAGCATATACTGCCGTTGATGTGTCCATGCGGTATTTTTTCACTTGCACCGGCTAAGACGTCATACTTTGTTTTTCGTATTTTTCTCGCATACTATGGATCGTGCAGGTAGAGTTCTTTGGGCATTTTTTATTGTTCTCCCAAAGATGAATCTGGGTGTGCAGAATTTGGGCGCCATTTTTGGGGCCCTCTTTAGAAATAATTTCTATAGAAATGATGATTAGGACATTTCTAATTATGATCTCCTTTGTGTTTTGGCATTTAATAATAATAAAAATAACAAAAATTTGCTTAACCCTTTCGGGTCCGATATTATTTTTTTTTTTTTTTTCAATTTAAAAAAAAAAAAAATACTTTTACGTTAATAACTTTAACACTAGCAATCCAAATAGATTGAATAGTGTTTAACGGATATTTCATTGTCTGTGAGATATCGAATGTTGTTGTTATTCATATGACAATAAGCTTAGAAAGAATTTTTAGAGATGTTTGGAAAATATTGTATTACAATAAGATTTAACTTATATTACAATTTTCTAATACTTTTTTCACTTTATTACGCATGATTCTGTCAGAAAAAAAACTTTTATTTTAAATTTAAAGAGTGAAATATATGTTTACAAGAAAAAAATCGCAAACGGCGCAAAGAGAATTAAGAAAATAATAATTATTATTGCTATTACTAAAGGCCTTAACATGAATGATGTTATATAGTAAATTCATAAACATATACTAACATTACTACATATAGATAGTAGCAAAAATATTTCTTAAAACAAAATAATACTCAATTAAAAGTCATGTGCTATTAACCCCTTCGCGACGGGAGACTTTTACGAAATTTTTAATGCTTTGTCACCGGTTATAAAAAACAGAAATTTGTTCCTTGTTAAATCGAGAAAATGCTCCGATTGAATAAGGCAAATTTTGCAATATAATTTTACCGGTGGGAATAAACAAGGATTCTTAAGCCTTTTTTGCGGCACGTATACGTGTCGCTCGTCCCCAAGGGATTAATAGTACACCAGACTCGAAAGAGTTAATTCTCTTTGCACCGTTGGCGATTCTTTTGTTTTAAACACAAATTTCACACTTTAAATTTGTAACATATGTGACTTTTCTGAACGAAACATGTCAGATTAAACGATATATATATTAGAATTTATAAAATCCGATAAATGCTGTAGTAAAACGATATTTACCAAACGTTACCAAAAACTTCTCCTGAGCCTATAAAAATCATCTTTGTCATAATAAATATGAATTGAATAGCACGAAAAATAACTAGATTTGTTAGATTTCAGATAATGACATACTTGTTAAACTTCAGTAAATCAATTTAGTAACTATTAATATTATTAATGTAAAAATATTTTTTTTTTCTGAAAATTGAAAGATAATCGGATCAGATAGGGTTAAGGGAATTGAGAATAAATTATTTCTAAAGGGACTCGCTACTAGAACCCTACATCGGCTCAGATTGATACCATTTTTTTTTTTTTTTTTTTTTTTTTTTTTTTTACGAACAGAGTTTGGTTTTGGGTGACTTTGTTTTAGCTTCGAGTTGGGGTTTGACTGTTATAAATTGTATACTGATTCACCCGTTTTTTCGGAAAAGACTAGAATATATATTTTTTTTAATATTCTGGTCACCGATTAAAAAAACTGTATGTTTGAATATTAGTGAGTAAAAGTAAATGAGTAATATATGTTCGTTTTTCAACATAAAAGATAAAATTGATACTAGATAATTATAGACGTTTTTTCTATAACTATATTACAATATGAGTCAATTTTCTTTCATGGTCATAATGTTAATACATTTCTTAATTTACTTGTTATGATTTTGATTTTTTTTTAAACATTCCTTATGGTGTGGTTTATAATATTAAAGGTCGATAGATAAAATAAAGCTAAAAATACTACTTTACGTCCTATTTTGAGCACAAATTTACCGAATTTTTACAAATATTGTCGCATTTTGTATTTATATTCCGTTACTAAAATATATTTTAAGTTTGATAAATGGCACATGTTACAATTAAAGTTAAATTTTAATTATTATTATTATTATTATACATGTGTACATAAGATCTGAAATAAATAACTTCAGTGAAAAATATCACTTCAATAAATGGTAATAAATTTAAAACCAGCAATGTTTACTTAATAATTAAGTTTATTAAATCCAATTAGATGTTATATTAAATAATAATAATTATACCTCTATAAATAGCATCCATAATATGAAACGGTCAAAAATAATAATAAAGTAATGATATATTTTTTAACAAAAACTGTCTTTAATTTATTTTTATTGTTTATTTTATTTCAGTTCTGAAAATTTGCACGATTTTTTATTATTTTAAAAATATTTATTTATTTATTTGTCTGAAATTATGAGTGTTTTTTATTATATTAAAAATAGATTTATTTTCAACTAAGAATAAATAATTTTAGGAAAATCTTTTGCTTTATTAAATAATGATAGATTTATTAAGTGTCGATTAAAAAAAGAGAGAGAGAGAGTTGTTAAATAATTACGTTTATTGAATCTAGTTATTTATTGGGTTTAAATTTAACAATATATTCATAAAAATGACAGTTATAATTTAAAACGTTTCAGAAGAAGAATAAACCATTTTATTTATTTTTTAAGCGTCTTTAAATTCGTTTTGTATTTTGTTTATCTTGGAAATGTTGCGCAACTTCTTTAATTATTTTGTTACTTACCCATCATACGTAGTATAGGGTAAGTCTTGCAATCGTTTTGAAAATCGAAAAAAAATTTTTGACGGATTTACACGTTTTAGATAGTGGAGATTCCGAAAAACATATTTTTAGAAAAAAAATTTTGCCGTCCGTCTGTCTGTCTGTCTGCCAGTCTGTAAACGCTCTATCTCCCGAACAAATTGAGATAGAAACTTGAAATTTTGTATGTAGTTAGTATGTAAGAATGGCACGAAGCCCATTTAATATCAGCAACCTCGATTATCCGGAACTATTTTTTTCGGACTCTCGAAAAACTCGTTCTGATGAAAGGTATATAAAAATTTTCGAATTTTTTTGTTCTAAGGAATGGACGTAAAAGCAATAAAATAACACACATTTTGCATACAGAACGAAGTCGATCGGATTATTAGTTGCCGAGATATTTGTAATCTTGTTTTCCAAATTCTTCGATTTTTCATGACCCTGTATTTCATTCAAATTTCAATTCAGAAGTGTATTTTAATTGGAAATGAGACGCTTAATCCGACGCAATTAATTGTTAGTTAATAGAATTATTATTTTTGGAGTTATAAGGATGTTTCTTTTACGCAGTTCAGTACTACTTGAGTAGTTTAGCGTTTTATATAATTTGTCGAAATTGGTACATCAGCAGTTTTTTAATATACCATTACTATGTATATTAACAATATTTAAATTTTGTTTATGAATTGCAATGCATTGTATAAATAGTTTTCACATGTTTTATTTTCATATACATATCCATGATGGGTAAGTATTACGGTGGCCCCCCACGACTAGTTTTTGAGCTTTTGTTCCTTTTTTTTTTTAAATATTCTATCTCTTTATTTTTTGTATTTATTCACTTATTTATTTGTCACCAAAATTATACATATTTAATTATCTTAATAATATTTTTATTCCCAAATAAAACAAATATCTTCATAAATATCTTTTGCATCATTGAATAATAATAGATTTAAGAAGTTTCCATGAATAATGGCGGTATACTAAATAATTTCACTTATTAAATCCTATTATTTATTGGGATAAATTAACATTAATACGCATAAAAATGACATCTGTATAATTAAAAAATGCATAAAGAAAATAATTAAGAATTTGACATTTTTATCTTTAAAAGGGTTTTTTTTATTTTAATTTATTTGTTTTTATTTTTATTTATCATTTTTTAATATTATGCGTATTTTATTTCTGAAATGTTGTGCAGTTTTTTATTATTTTATCTGTTTTATTTTGTTTTATTTTTTATTTATTTATTTTTTTTCTCCTGATTTATTTATTTGCCACTGAAATTATGAAATCATCATTACTTGAAAAATATTTTTGCAAATACTTACAAATATTTTTCGTAAAACGTTTCAGTTAAATAAATAATGGTAGATTTATACAATTTCAATAAATAATAAGGGACTATTAAATAATTAGTTTTACTGAATCCAATTATTTATTGCGTTTAAATTTCAAAAAATAATAATTATTACATTTATAATGTAAAACGGTCGAGGAGTATACGATTTTTTAAAGGAGTATATGATTAAAGTATATGATTTTTTATCTTTAACCCCTTCGCGGCGGGAGCCTTTTACGAAATTTTTAATGCATTGTCACCGGTTTTTAAATACAGAAATTTGTGTCTTATTAAATGGAAAAAATGCTCCGATTAAATAAGGCAAATTTTACAGTAAAATGTTACTGGTGGGTATAATCATGGATTCTTAAGCCTTTTTGCGGCACGTATACGTGTCGCTCGTCCCCAAGGGGTTAAAAAGCTGGTTTTAATCTATTTTACTATTATTATTTATGTCATTTTTTAAATGTTGTGCGATTGTTTATTAATCAAACTTTTCAAAGGTTGCGCGATTTTTGATTATTTTATCGCTTTATTTTATTTTTCTCTTAATTTGTGACTGAAACTATGAATTTATTATTACTTGAAAAACATGTTTGTTTCCAACCAAAAAACGAGTATTTTTTGTAATGTGTTTCAGTTTAATAAATAACAGTATACAGTTTCAATAAATAACAAGGGGCTATTAAATAATTATTCTTACTGAATCCAATTATTTATTAGATTTAAATTAATAAAACAATATATATATAAATTACATTTATAATATAAAACAGCCAAGGAGAATAATAAAGTATAGAGCATATTTTTTTTATCTTCAAAAAGCTTTTCTTTTAATAATAATAATAATAATATTATTATTATTATTATTATTATTATTATTATTATTATTATTATCATCATTATTATTTATGTTATTTTTTAAATGTTGTGTATCTTTTTATTGTTTCATTTCTGAAATGTTTAGCAAATTTTATTTTTTATATATTTTACATTGTTACAATATATTTTTATTATATTCTTTTATCTGTGTTTTTTTTAATTATCCCTTATTTATATATTTGTCATTGAAATTATTAATTTTTCAATTATTTTAAGAATATTTTTATTTTTAATTAAATTCAAATTATTTCAGAAAAATATCGTAATTTAACAATTAATAATATATTTTATATTATACAATAAATAACAAGGGTCTAATAATTAGTCTTATTGAATAATTAAGTATTTTGTTTTATTGAATCCAATTACTTATTATGCTTAAATTGAAAAATGATAAATTCAAAATTACATTTTAAATGTGAAACGTGCAAGGAGAATGGGTACAGTATATGACATTTTTATTTTTATTGCAGAAGAAATTCTGTCTTTAGAGTCATTCTATTTATTAATTTTATTTCCTAAATGATTTGTATTTTTTAATTTTTTTCTAATCTGTTTATTATATATTTTTACTTATTTATTTACTTATTTATCATCAAAATTATAATTTTTTCATTATTTTAAAAATATTTTGATCCCCCCCTCCCCCCCCCCCAAAAAAAAAAAAAAAAAAAAAAAAAAAAAAAAAAAAAAAAGACAGATAATTTTAGAAATAAAAAATAATAAATTGATTAATAAATTAAAATACACTTAAATAAATAATAATATATTTGATTTTTAGATCAAATAATTAATTTAAATGGTTCAATTATTTATTCGCTTTATATAGCGCATTTATAATGTGAAATGTTCACGGATAAAAATAAATTATGTGACCATTTTTACCTTTTAAAAGCTTTATTTAAATTAATCTTATTTATTTACTTAATTTTTGAAATTTTGTTTTCTATTTTATTTATTTTCTGTTCATATTTAATTATTTATCTATTTTTCCAAAATTAAAAATTATTTATTATTTAAGAATTATGTTTATTTCGAACCAATAAACAATTTTAATGAAATCTTTCATTCTAGTAATTAATAATGGATTTGTTAGATTTTAATAAATAATTAGACCTATTAAACCCGATTCCTTAAAATGTATTTTATATAAATAACATTTGCAAAATTAAATACTCAAGCAGAATAATAAAGTATATGAATTGTCTGTCACCTTTACAATTTTCTTTGATTTTTCCTTGTTTCATTGTTTTTTTTTTTTTTTTTTTTTTTTTTTTTTTTTTTTAAGATTTATTTAATTTAGTTCATTATTTAAAACAATTGGAAACAAATAATTTTAATAAAAGCTTATGTTCTAGTAAAATAAAATAACTAAACAAATGTAAAAACGCAATCAGTGATAAAAATTATTTTTACAAAATAAATAATATATACACGTATGATGTATTTTAAACATTTCTTAATGTATGAAAATGAAACATACAGTAGAAAAATCCTTTCTTTATATATATATATATATATATATATATATATATATATATATATTTTTACTTATTTATGGGAGAAGGATTTGTATTTTAAAAATATATTCAGAAAATATAGTTTATTAAAATATATTATTATAATGACATTAATATTTATTATTAAATTATTTATTGAATTATTAATAATTTTATTTATTAATTTAATTATTACTATTAAAGTATTTATTAATAATTTTTAATTAAAACATATATTTTTAAATAATTTCATTAAAATCATAACATTCTCATCTTTAATCATAAATCTGAATTTTTATAAATTATAGTGAGTTTTTCATTTCTTTAATAATAAGATTTAATAAATAATTAAAATCATCAAGGAAAATTATTTTATAGAGTTTTTCTAACAGCAATATGAATGATGTTTATTTAAATATATATATATTATTATTATTATTAATTATATCTGTTTGCTTTTCTAAAAAACCAAAAAAAATGACATGAAAAATATGTATTTATATATTATGTAACATTTTTGTAAGAAGATTATCTAATCTTGCGCTGTAAACCCAGGTTCGATTCCTGGACCCGGCTAATTTTTCATTCCATATTGGGTTACTGTATTAATTGTATTTATGCCTGTCTTAATTTATAAGTACATTTAATAAATAATTAATTAAATTTAGGCGTTAATTTCTATAGTTTTTTTTTCAGTGCAATATTATTTAAAATTACAAACATTGATTTTAATAACTTCTTTTTACTTATTTATTTTATTTTCAATAAATTTTATTTCATTATTTCAAATTTATGAAATTATAAAAAGTAACATTTTTTAAATGGAATTATAATATGTTATCTTTAGAAACTGTATTTCTTCATTTTATTAATTAATTAAAACATTTATTATTGCTTATTTAATTTAAGTAGTTGAAATTTGCAGGGTTTATTATTAGTTAAAATATGTAATTTTTTTTCAATTAGAAATATCAATTTTAGCAATTTTTTTTTACTTATGTTGCATTTTAACTACAAAGTTTGTAACATTATAAAAAATAATAAATTTGTAATTGAAAATATAAAAAATAATAAATTTGTAAAATTATTGGACATCGTGAAAATCTTTTTTCAAATTAGCTTTTTTTATTTATTACATTTATAACACATTTAATTACATGAAATTTTTAAAAAGAACGATTTTTTTTTTTTTAAGTTTTTAGTTAGAAACAATTACTTTTTTCTTTTATTTTATTCGCAATGTATTTAATTTAACTATTTAACATTTATTATAAAAGTAATAATTTTGCTTAAATGACATTAAAACACGGTATCGTGAAAAATTCTTCTCAGTGTTTACTTATTTTATTTATAATTTATTGGAATTTCGAATGAGGTACATTATTATTTTAAAAATGTAATATTTTTAAATCAGATTCATTTTAATTGTTTTATTTATTGTGTGTTTCATTCCTATTTGAAATCTGTTTTTATTATAAAATAGACTATATTACATAGATTTTATATTAAATAAAACTATAATAATATGTTATACATATTTTTTAATTATTATTATTATTACTTTTTTATTTATATTTCGTTTATTTATTTCATATAACGTGGGTATTACTTTTCTTATACGTAATATTTTCTAAATAGAAAAAGTGATTTTAGTCATTTCATTTCATTTATATTATTTACTATGTATTTAAAATCTTTATTTAAAATATCGTTTTATTATAAAATATAATCATCTTTATTACATGAAACTGTAATACCATATATTTTTTTATTTGCTTTTACCTTCATTTTATTTATAATATAGTTATTCCAAATTTAGATGGGTATTATCAGATAGAGAAATCAATTTTAGTAATTTTATTTATTTATTTTATTTACAATGTATTTGATTTATTCATTCAATATCTGGGTTTGTTATAAAATATAATCATTTTTATTAAATAAGACTATAATAGAATGTATTATTATAATTATTCCTTTTAATTTAATTTTATTTACAGTATATTTTATTTATTTATTTTATTTACTATGTATTTGATTTATTTATTCAATACCTGGGTTTATTATAAAATATAATCATTTTTATTGAATAAGACTATAATACGATATATTATTATTATTATTATTATTTCTTTTAATTTTATTTTATTTATGGTATATTTTACTTATTTATTTTAAATCCGGTAGATATTATTAATTAAAATATTTTTTTTCCCCCCGACAAGAAGAAAATAATTTAAGTAAAATCACATATTTTAATTCAGAAAATGCACTTACCGTTTTCGATGAAACTGGAGACAGTTTTTTCCCGTCGCAGTGTAGAGTTGCAACATTCATCGTACAACACCAATAATATGTCCAGCAACGTCTCTATACTGAAGCTTTTCCCATTAGCAATAATAGGACCTCCCAAAAACATCTGTTCCAGTTCTCTTATACGTTCTTCTGGCGAAAATCCAGACATAATTGGGACCAGATCAGTGGGTATCCTCAGCATATATCACAACAAAAATACACAGAATTATCGGCATCAGTTTCGCTATAAAAATCGATCGAGGAAGATACTTTCATCTTTCGAGAGGAGAATTCTTTTTTATATTCACACCAGAAATAACGGAGAGATAATTAATATGTCAAGAAAACACAACACGCATTTGAAACACCGCGAAAGTGAAACCAATACCCAAGCTGTCAACAGTAAACACGGGTCGGCATTTAAACTTGGGTACGAGTTAGGCTTAGCTGGAAAGGTACGGTGTTTGTTGCTGTGTACGCGCTTACATTCGCGGCACAATCTAATTCTGCAGACGATAATCCAAGAATGATCGGCAGATGAGGGTTATAAGATCCACGAGAAGGGAAATCCGACAGCATAATTTACACAGAACACACGCATATACACACACAGAGACAGATAGAAGCGCTAAAGGAGATGAGAGAGTTCAATGTAAGAAATAAATTGCCGGGTCGGTCCGCTAACACCTTAGCCGCGGCCGTGTGAGTAGCGCCTGCGGGCGGCCGAAATGCTGCTACTCAAAGCAGTACACCGACACGCACCGTGGATTCACACATTGTACGCAAAACTGGGTTGCTCTTCTGCTAGCGAAGACAATAGTGATTGCAAGTGATATTTGTGGGAAATATATCCGGTTTATGAAGAGTTATTATTAGGGTGAAAAGCGAGCTTCCCCAGCCAGCTGTCTACTGCGGCTGAACATGGCGGACGAGTGGATTTCCGTGCGAGATGAGCTCCCCCGTAAGGCCTGGTAGTGGGAACATCAGCGTTCCAAGCGGCCGGTTTCATAACCGAATATGGGGTTTGTGGGAGGCTAAAATGTAGCAGTTCTTTCTTTAATTATGATACATTCTAATAGTTTTAGTCTATTAAGTTTATAATATATTAATATAATGAATTATATAATTAATTAATATATAATACAGTCGAGTCTCTATATAGCGAAATCCGTCGTTCCAGTATAAAATTCGTTATATAGAGAAATTCGATGTATAGAAAATAATGTTAAAAATCGTATTTAATGTGTAAATTTTGAACAAATATTATTTTTGATGTTTTTAATTAAGAATTTGAAATGTTTAAAAGTAAATATTAACCTAACATTTTATTTCTTAATTATTTAAGCAGTTTCAAAAAAGAGAATACTCATTTATTTGAAAGCTTTATGAAAATCAAATAAGGAAGACTTGCATTAATTTTAGACGAAAAAAATCTGTAATTCTTGTTGTTTTGATTTTAAAATTGTTACGTTCTCAAAAAAAAAGGGCTCAAATTTTAGCAAGGTATGAAAAATTATAGTTAACATTTTCCTCCATTTGAAGGCCTCTCTTATGTGCCTCTCATTGATGCCTCTCTAATATGTGTAACAATCTAATTGACTCTGTTTTGAGAAGGATATTGAAAGGTGTGTCGGAGGTGGGATGAATTCGTTGGATTTAAAGAACAAAGAGAGAAGTAATATTAAAAAAGAATTCAGCACTGAACGATAAATCAAAAATAAATGATGGAAAATTGATTCCATACGATTTCGAAGGTTTTTTAGAACTGAATAAATTAAGACCAATTTATGAAAAATTTGTTATATGGAGCTATTTTGCTATATAGAGACTGTTTTTAATGTAATCATGCGAAAAAGGGACCGTTCCTACAAAAAAATCGTTATATAGAGAAATTCAATGTATGGAGTTTCGTTATAGAGAGACTCGACTGTATTTTTATTTAATTTATTCTTAAATAAAAAAAGGCAACTTTGTGACATATTTTTTAATCCATTTTTGTTTGAAAATGCCTGAAAATAGCAGGTGTTGTTATTCAGAAACTATTTAATCGCACTCATTTTTCCGCTTCTTTACAAACGCAATAGATATTTCAGAACAAGCCATCAAAATTTTCGTTTTGAACCGCATTCACGACAAAAGCAGAATAATCAGTCATATAACGGGAGAAAAACGCCCGCTCACGTGATCAGAATCGCTTATAATTCGATAGATAATTTAATGATCATAAAATGGAAAACTAAATTCGATTCAAAATCGCTTCCATAGTCAGGCCTTTCAGTTTTGTATCTTTCTGTTAAAAAATGAGTTTGTCAAAACGTTTTGCGTTTGCTGAGGAGAAAATTTACGAACAGCCTTAAATTCTTTTGGAAATCAAAATAAATTGTACGATTTTTAATAAACGCTGAAAAAAATATCAGACAAAAATACAGTGCTCAGGAAATTTCTTTGGGGATTACACCTGTTATTCATAAGGAGTAGAGGTTAAAAATTTCAGAACTTGCATTGAATAAATGACCAATGTTTCAACAAATTACCTTTGTGTTTATAATTTTAAAAGTTCCAGCATTTTCGAAACTAATTAACACATTTGGTGCCAATTTGTTCTTCTTAATTTTGAGAAAAAGATACTTTTAAGTTTCAAAAATATGAAATATCTGTTCAAATCACAAAAGTTAAGGTTATATTGAAATTTAAGAAAATGTAATTTAACTATTTTGTGTTATTTTGTGTACTATTAATGTGATTATATTTTGAGCTGGATTTTATAAAGACGTTTGAAAACTGTCGTATCACAAAAAGAATTTAAATAGACTTAATAACTTTCCAATTTTTTTTTTAATGATAAGTTATTAGTTTATAAAAGTAGCGCCTATTTGAATCATCAAAATTAAAATACGTGTTTAAAATTTAAAAACAAAAAATCACCAACACTGCAAAGAGATTTGGTAAAACCTTTTCATTTTGTTTTATTCCTAGACGCTAAAATACTACCTCTGACAATAAAGTTCGGTGAATAGTCCTGTAGCATTAATGTAGATGAAATATTAACGAAAGTTACCATACCATCCTTCAAAAAAATCATCTCCTTTAACTATGCACCACTGGGATCTGCTATACATGTCCTGGGAAATTCGCAAGAAGTCTTCTTTTGGGATAAAGTTCAAAAGCTTCGTCACATTTCGTTGGATGTCAGCAATATGGTCAAATCTCTTTCAAGGACAGTTTGAGTCGTGAAAATAGGAAGAAGTCTGGAGGATTGAGGTCTGGCGAGTATGGTAGGTGTTCAATTTGCACCATCCCTCATGAATTTCTTTCGGTGTCTTGCAAAGCTTAAAACCAAACTTTAAACTGATCATTTATTCGTTCATTTTCCTGTTCTCAGTTAAGAACCAACACACTGAACAAGCACTTAGTAAAGCACGTCTTACACAGAACATAAACGACGCTCGACTGAAGAACAGTGGGGGAAGATAGTTAACACTTGCCTCTATGCAGGTGCAGTGTTTTGTTTCCCTAGTGTTGCCAGATCAGTCGTTCTTAATTCATTCACCGAACTTTATTGTCAGAGGTGGTATAAAAGAGTTACTTACAGTAAATGTATAGAAACATGCTATCATTGCTATGAATAAAATGAAATTATTGACAAAATTGATTTTTTAGCTAAAACAATAAATTTAATTTGGTCTAAGTACCGTTGGTCCAGAAAGAATTTAACCGTAGAGATACCAGAGAAGGAGAGCAAGGTTCAGTCGTTATTACTCATAAAATGGTCGGTTTCATTGTTTTAGATGTTCATAGACTATTTCAGTGTTGAATTGAGGCATTTTTCTCTGAGGAGAGGGTTTCTGTGAATCCGGATAGGGGACATTCTTGGGGGAGGGACTGCAATTTTTTTTACTTTAAAACACAAAATCTCAAATCATCTGAGGGGGGGAGGTCGCATTGATCCAAGGAGGCAATATCCCCTCCTCCGGACCACGGCGTAATGAACAGCATAAGCAGCCAAAACAAATTTTGCATTCAGTTGTTTCAAACCTTCGTGAAATGAGTCGCTTCTTCAATCTTCAGAGCAAAATAGCAGAAAGATATTGAGAAACAGTCAATCAGGATAACTTTACGCCAAATCAGGGTAATTTTGTTCCACATTTACGAAATTTTGAACCATTCTGCCGTGGTGGAATCGTGACGAATTACTTCCAGTGAGCTGCCAAACTCACACTAGTGCTGCCATCTGTATTTTGAGACCAAAACTTTGCCGTTAAGGGTGTATTTCGATTCAAACTGCTTACTTTCCGATTTATTTTTGAATTCATTTTCACTCTCAAATGCATCAAACTGTCAAATTGTCTTATTTAGGAAGTACACAAGGTACCGTGACTGTCAATTCTTAGATAAATGCAGAAAATATCGCAAAAAAGTAATCAAAAACGGCATTTTGAACCGGTTTTTCCGAAGCGGAAAATTTGTGAACGAAAAAAGGGGTCATACTGAGAAGATAATTGTTTATAAATCAAATTCTAATGAATCGAGCTAAAAATGACATTACACGGCACCTTATACATCTCTTCAAAAATCCCCTCAGCAAGTTTCATGTTTCTACTTTAAAAAAGGGGTCTGAAATTGTATCGGAAAATTTCGAGCTGTTGAAGATGGAAAAGTGTTTTTTCGAATACACCCTTAACTCAAGTGATGTAGCAGATTTAATCTTTTTTCTTTCTTGGCCCAGAGTTTCCCTGATTGACTGTACCATTAGCATTACCACACAAACTTTTCAGTTATTCTTCCTCATTCTCTCTTCCATTCATTTTACATTGCAAAAAGACTTACTATAAAGAAGCATGGTTAAAATGGAATTTACTTTATTTTATTAAATGTGAGCAAAAAAAAAAAAAAAAAAAAAAAATTGGCTTTTAATTTTTTTTGTGGGTTTTTTCCATTCTTTCTCTCTTAACTTTTTTTTATTAACTCTTTAGAAAATAGTTGTTGTTCTTGGTAGAGAACTGGGAAATCTGAATTATATCTGAATCTTTTTATTGGTTAAATTCCGCAATTTACTTTATTTTATTGTTTTTCTGATTAGTCCATGTTCAATGTCCAAAAGTGGAATACTTCTGTTGCCACAATGACAAAAAAAGTAATAAAAACTTTTACAAGAAATAATAATTTGAAAACAAATTGTGATAAAGATTTCAAACAAATTAAATTTAAAAGTGCATTTTTTTTCTCTGCTCAACGGTGTAAAAATTTTAAATGTGCGATATTTAGAAGTTTAAAAATTTGCAGTTCCGAAATTTGTAAAACGGAAATTTCATTTAAAATTTGTTTATGATGGGTTCAGGAATATGAATGTTTAAACCACGTCGGAAGTAATATGAAGCGTTCAGAAGTCAGTCTGATTAACTCCATCCAATAATAATGCACATTTTAAACAGTTAAAGTTGTACGTACGTCTCTAAACTACAGTTTTCTTAGCATTGCTCTAGGAATATTAATGTTTAATGCATGGCGTTCGTAATTTATGACTCATTAAGATCATCATAAATTAGTCGTTGGGGCCACCGTAATACTTACCCATCATGGATAGGCATATGAAAATAAAACATGTGAAAACTATTTATACAATGCATTGCAATTCCAAAACAAAATTTAAATATTGTTAATATACATAGTAATGCTCTATTAATGAACTGCTGATGTACCAATTTCGACAAATTATATAAAACGCCAAACCACTCAAGTAATACCGAACTGCGTAAAAGAAACATCCTTATAACTCCAGAAATAATAATAATATAAACTAACAGTTTACTGCGTTGGATTAAGCGTCTCATTTTCAATTAAAATATACCTCTGAATTGAAATTTGAATGAAATACAGGGTCATGAAAAATCGAAGAATGTGGAAAACAGGATTACAAATATCCTGGCAACTAATAATCCGATTGGCTTCGTATTATATGCAAAATGTGTGTTATTTTATTGCTTTTTACGTCCATTCCTTAGAACAAAAACATTCGAAAATTTTTATATACCTTTCATCAGAACGAATTTTTCGAGAGTCCGAAAAAAATAGTTCCGGATAATCGAAGTTACTGATATTAAGTAGGCTTCGTCCCATTCTTACATACTAAGTACATGCAAAATTTCAAGTCTCTATCTCAGTTTGTTCGGGAGATAGAGTGTTTACAGACAGACAGGCTGACGGAAAAAAAAAAAAAAAAAATTCTAAAAATATGTTTTTCGGAATCTCCACAATTTAAAGCGTGAAAATCTGTCAAAATTTTTTTTTCGATTTTCAAAACGCTTACAAGACTTACCCTATACTACGTATGATGGGTAAGTAAAATGATGTTTATTATTATTATTAACTTAAGTATAGATTTTATTTATAAGTCATTAAAATTGTAGTCTTTAAAAATATCATTTTCCAAATAGTCGTTGTGATTTGTTATATTACAATTTTGCATTGTTTTTTTTTCTTTTACACACATTATGTTTTTATATTATGTTTTTTTTTTTTTTTTTTTTTTTTTTTTTTTGTATATTATGTATAAAGAAGATCTTGTACTTATCAATTTTTATGTAGTTAAGAAAAGAGTTTCTTGTGTTCTGGTAATTCTGGATATGTACACAATATTATTTTTAATAATTTTAATTGTACGTTAATGTTGAATAAGATATTTATCGGAATTTTTGGGAGAATTAGAATTTGGTCGAGTTGCATTGAGGTTAATGTAATTTATCTTTTGCATTAATTTTTTGTGCCGGCAAAAGTTGTATACTGCGAAAAATAAACAAGGATCAATATCCAGGAATACTACGAAAAATAATCAGGATATATTCAACCACGACGATCCCGAGACTGAAATTCTTATCGCCTGCAGATTTCCAGTTAGTTCTTAGTTTTGATAAAAAGTTTAATTTTTTGTTCACGTATCTAGATCAAAAATTAATTTTCGCTACTCTAAAAATTAAAAAATTTCAAACAACACAATTTATGTTAAGTAGTTTTATGTTATTTTATATTAAATTTTATTATTTACTACTGACCCGTCTGGCGTTGCGTGATAATAAACTTAAGGGTGTTCTTAAATCAAAAAGGGCAACTTTGTGACTCATGCTTTAATTTATTTTTGTTCAGAAATGCATGAAAATAGCAGGTGTTATTAGTCAGAAACTGTCTAATTGCACTCAAATTTCTGTTTTTTAAAAAACACAATAGATTTTTCATAACAAGACTTCAAATTTGACACTTTTGACACATTTCCCGACGAAAGAAGAAAAACCAGTCGAAAAGCAGGAGAAAAACGGGTAATTACGTCATCGAAATAGCTTAGAACTGGATAGGTAATTTAATTATCATAAAATGGAAAAATAAGTTCGATTCGAAATCGCTTCCATAGTCAGGAATTCCAATTTTATATACAGTCGAGTCTCTATATAACGAAATCCACCGTTCCAGTAAAAAATTCGTTATATAGAGAAATTCGATGTATAGAGAATGATGTTAAAAATCGTATTTAATGTATGAAATTTGAACAAATATTATTTTTGATCTTTTGAATTAAGAATTTGAAATGTTTAAAAGTAAATATTAACCTAACACTTTATTTCTTAATTATTTAAGCTGTTTCAAAAAAGAGAAAATACATTTATTTGAAAGCTTAATGAAAATCAAATAAGGAAGACTTGCATTAATTTCAGACGAAGAAATCTGTAATTTTTTGTTGTTTTGATTTTAAAATTGTTACGCTCTCAAAAAAAGCTCAAATTTTAGCAAGGAATGAAAAATTGTAGTAAACATTTTCCTCCATTTGAAGGCCTCTCTTATGTGCCTCTCATTGATTCCTCTCTTACATGTGTACCAATCCAATTGACTCTGTTTTGAGAAGGATGTGGAAAGGTGTGTGGGAGGTGGGATGAATTTGTTGGATTTAAAGAACAAGGAGAGAAGTAATATAAAAAAGCTCAGCACTAACGATAAATCAAAAATAAGGGATGGAAAATCGATTCCATATGATTTTGAAGCTTTTTAAAATTGAATAAATTAAAACCAATTTATGAAAAAATTCGTTATACGAAGATAGATATTTCGCTATATAGAGACTGTTTTTAATGCAATCATGCGAAAAGGGAACCGTTCCTACTAAAAATTCGTTATATAGATAAATTCGATGTATGGAGTTTCGTTATAGCGAGACTTGACTGTATTTCTTTTAAAAAAAATGAATTTGTAAATGTGTCAAAACGTTTTGCGCTTGTTGAGCGGAGCAGTTAAGAACACCCTTAAATGAATCTTAATAGAGTCTGGGACACATTTTAAAATAATATTTATTTATTGAGTTAAAATTTTAAAATTTTTTGTGATGATTAACCATATCAGTTGTAAACAAAATCAGATAATAACACGTTTAAAAAAATTTTCAGTTTATTAAAAAAGAGGTAATTTAAATCGTTACATCTCGAAATATTATGTACAGATTTTTTTTTCATTTAAATAAACAGAAATACATAATCTTTAATTTTGATTTAGCATTTTTAAAAATATTAATTTACGTAAAAATTATAATATTTAAACTAAGAATTAAATAAAAAAAGATGATGTAATTTTTTTTAAAAAAATCATATTTTTAAAAGTAATTTTTTTTTTCAAATTTTCTAAGTCAAAAATTAAGTAAAACAATTGAAAAAAGCCGTGTTCCTAATTTGAACATTTATCTATAACAGTTCTTGACTTATAACACTTAAAATGGGAGAAATAGGGGGAAAAACCCTATCATGAGGAAAAACGCATTTTCACAAGAAGTTGTTTCGGTAACAATCATTGCTTAAAAGCTAGATTCTGAAAACGAACCAAAAAATAATAATAATAGTTCTCGTTCCAATTAAGATAGAAACATAATTTAAACGTTATCTTATTCGGGAAAAAAAGGAGAAGTTTTAGTGCAATATATATTTTTTTTTTTTTTTTTTTTTTTTAGAAAATTTCAAGCTTTTTGTGCCCCGGACCCCTTAAATTTGTATGATTTAACTCGATTTTGGTGTAAGTTTATATTTTTTTATTTAAAAAATCGCGAAAACAAATATTCATTTTTAATTGTAAAATAGCTCATAAGAAGACCTGTTTTATTTGAGAAACAGGATTTCTCCTTTCGTTACAAAAAGTTATTTTTTAGAAAAGCATAATAAATTCCACATCCCACAACTGTCCAAATGCTTAGAGATTTAGATGTGTTATATAAAATGCATGTCCGCTGGCTATGTCAAAAGAGAACGAAACCGCGACAAAACACTTGGGTTTTCACCGTTTTCATCAAAATTTTCACTCAGTTTTTTTTTTTTTTTTTTTTTTTTTTTTTTTTTTTTTTTTGTAAAAAATATTTTTACATGTCTGAACGTTTCGAAATTTTTGTAGATGATGTAAATCTGGTGTATAAAAATGGTTTAAAAAGATTGTGTTAAAATATGGACGTTAGTTTCTTCTAACACAGAAAAGTATCGTCAGCGTGAGGCGTGAAGTGACGTGCGTTCGGCGGTTATCTTAACAAGGTACGCTCTCAGAAATAAAACTCTCATTTTAGACGATTCAGAAATCCTTGAGCCTTATTTCATCGTTTTTGACGGTCATTTCGTATCCAAATCACGTGACTTTTAACGAAACGTGAATTTTTAAATATATGAGGAAAGTGCTTTCTAAATCATGACCAGACTTTAAGAATTTTAAGGAAACTGTCGCGGTAGCTGTTTATAAAAGGACCCGCTATTATATTTCCTCAAATCTTGCTATTTTAGCAAGCAGATGTTTGCTTGTTTATATTAGTCCTCTAATAATTTATTTTAAAACAGCACTTTTTAGCGCTTTCAGAAAGTAATGAAATATAGCATTATGCAAATATGCATTATTCTTTCTGCATTATTATTTTTTAGTTCAAGTTTTTAGGGATGTTTATTGCTATTTTTATTGAGTTATTTGTACGTTGTATTTCGTTATGATTTAATTCGAAACGAATAAATTTCTTGCGTTCTACAAAACCGTTCAAAAGGTAAATTTGATCAATAAAATTTCGAAATTCCAGGATCTATTTTCCCTTTAAGAAGTATATTATTTTTTCACTGAAATTAAATATATATATAATTGTTACCTCTCCCCTTTATAAACACTAAATTGTTAAAATCTTATCGATCTACTTAAAATAGTAAAATCCCTCCCAATAGGCATTTCATAATTCGTTATTTCTGAGCAACAACAACAAATTAACCAGTCCATATTTTAATCATTCCTTGAGCAAATAAAATTACTCTAATTATTATTTAATCAAGCCATCTTATAATTATTCATTAACCTTAAGAAAATCATAATAATAAATTCGTCTTATTAATTAAAACTTGCAAGATCTATAACAGAATCGATAAATTTACAATCACGGTATAAAAATTTAAAAACACACTATAATCCACTATACACTTTTATAATGACAACGGTCTGAGCAACCCGTGGCGTGAAGCTAAAGCATCCGCCTACCACACTGAAATTTGTGAGTTCGAACCTCCCCTATGACATGTCTTTTTTCTGTCAATGAACACAGGAGCTTCTAAAAGATTCGACAGATGGCGGCACTAACCCTTTTTTGACGAAACTGGTATCGTCAAACAAGTGAGTAAATTTATTTCATCAATTTGACGAAATATTTGCTCGGAGCATTTCCCAGGAAACGGTTTCATCAAAAACAAAGAAAATTTCGTGAAATCTAAGTATTCATTTCTGAGTGTGTAGAACCCGTCAAATTTCGACAAAAGAAATTGCTTAAGTAGGAACTGTTTCATTGACTTATAATAAACCAACAAAATTAGTTTTAGTAAAAAACGCATTTTATATTGGAAATCTAACTCTTAAACAAACGATATTTAACGTCAATTTAACAAAATACTATTTCTATAAATGTCAGTTGTAGAAATTGTTAAAATTAAACTTTAATCATACATGTAAGCAGTAAAAAATAATAAAGATCTGTTATTATGATAATGTTATCAATTAAGGTTCTTATGCTAGTATTCCAAAACGAAAAAAAGCAAAATTTATTCAACTAAGACTCAATCATGGAATTTTTTCTCCGTTAAATCTAAACCCGGCATCGTTTTCACCATATCAAAATTTACAAATGCACATTTCGTATCTGTATTCATCTTTTTTTTTAAAATGGCATTTTAATTTGATCATTTTGATTCAAAACTTGAAGTCACAATGTTATTAACTGAAACAGGTATTAAACTGTTGATATTCTTTTACGTGTAAATCAATTTTTGTAAATTAAATCAAAATTCACCGAGTTTTATAACAGAAGATATTTAAATTTCTATTTTTTTATTCTTTTAATGAGAAAATAGCAGCATAAGATATAGTGATCAATTTCTTCCCTTTTTTCCTTTGCTTTTAATAGAAATGGAGTACTCCTGTTGTCACGATTAGAAAAACAACATTAAAAGCTACAAAAAAATTAATATTTCAAAAACAAATTAATATACAGCTTTCAAACAAATTGCATTTAAAAGTACATTTTTTTCCCTACACGATGGTGTAAAAATTGAAAATATCGACATTAAGGAAGACCCGTAAGAAAAAACCCAAAATTTTTATTATTCATTTTAAAGTAATGAATTTTGGTGTACTATTTAAGAATCTTCTTGTAAGGAATAATTAGCAAAAAAATTCACTTTTTATTAAAAAGTATATTTTTTATGGGGATTTTTATGATTTTTTTTGTCGAAAAATACACTTTTTAAAATTACTACTCATTCAATTTTCAATATTTTGGTATTACTAAAATTTCTTAAATAGTGTTATAGTATATAGAAAAGAACTAAGGAGAGATATTTTTAATTTTCTATTTTAATCGGCTAAAAAATAAATAAATAAAAATACGCATGGTAAATTTCCTTAATTTCGTTATAATTTTCATGTTTACCAATTTATGTAAAATTTTCAGAAATAATTAAAAAAAATATCTCTCCTTACTTTTGTTGCAAATTTTTTTAAGATTCTAAAAACATGAACACTTTGTTTCTAAATCATTTTACCACTGAGCCTTAGTACTTTGAACTTAGGCAAAATATAAAAAAGTCATTTTCAGGAAAACACGTTTTAAATGGTCGCTAGTCCTTTAAACTCTATAGTGAGTGCAATTTAAAAAGCTCATTTGCTACCTGTTCCAAGTGTCCTCGAGTTCTGAAATTTTGCATGGATATTCGCAAATATGTATTTTATCGTTTTCTGAGAAAAAAAGTTTTTTGAATTTTTGATGATTTTTTGCCGAAAATGGGGTACGGGTCTCCCTTAAGAAGTTTAAAAACTTTTAGTAGCAAAAATTATAATACCGAAATTCATTTAAAATTTGAGTGTTGCCATGCGCAAAATAACGTATGCGTTACGCACAGGTACGTTTGGCCTTTATAACATAGATATAAGTTATTTTATTTTTATATATTTATTTAGCTCTTTATCCACTGCATTATGATCTACTGCAATTTTTTTCAGTTACTAGAATGAAAATTAAAAGATTTACATTAACATTCTCACCCGTGAAAAATTTAATTTATTAGACGTAATTAATTAAAGTGATATTTTAAAATACCGTCAGTACACTATGCCTAAAATAGTCTTGTAACAGAAAAAAAGCATGATATTTCAAATATAATTTAAACTCTTAAAAATGCTATGTAAAAAGTTCACCCACCCAAGTTAACAATAAAACTTGAAAGGGTGAAAGAAGTCAGGTGTGTAAGACGCTTTCTTGTCCCTAAGTCTATAGTTATATAAAAATATAATACCATTGCGTGTTAATGTGTTAATCAGATAAATACATGGGATTCGGGACTAGTTTGCATTGAGTAGATCTCTCAATACACCTCTCGTGTCTTTAAAAGTTAATTAACGCTAGAATGGCTATGAGCGGTCATTTTGGCTGCTAGCATATGAATATATTTCAGTTCAAACCAGAAATTTTATTACAAAAAAAGTTTAAACGATACAATGAAGAAAAACGCAAAATAAACAAATTAAACTATTTTTAATCAAAATTCTGGTGTGAAATATTCTTATAAAATAACATTTCCGGCCATTCTAGTGTTAAAATTTATCTGAAAAAACGAAGCACAAACTATGGCGGTGTTGCAAATATCCGACATATTAATTTCGAAGTGAGTTTAGCACAATACAAAGTTTAAACTTGAATCAAAGTTTTTATTTTAGCTACATTGTAAAAACAAAAGATTATTGTTACACTGAATTTAGTTTTATAAAATGCTAAATAAAATTTAAATATGCACTATTTTTGTTGTCCGTACCAAAGAAAGTAAAAATAAATAAATAAATAACAGAAAATAGATTAATGTAATATTAAAAAAGAGTTATACTGATTAGCAATATTTAACATTACTTAGGCTTCATATCTTCTTGAAATTTTATAGTATAACTATTCATACTTTTCTAGTATATATATATAGGAATACTGAATCCTGCGTTGTGATTTCCTTACAACGAAGGAAACGTTACAAACTGATCATTCTTTTAGCAATGATTTTTTTAGTAAAATAATGCAATTAATAATTCATATATTTAATGTATGGAACCTTCTGAACTCGAGTAATACTCGCACTGGACCGTTTATTTGTATAAAAATGAACACCCATTAATATTCAAATATTTATTTTGTTTTCATTTGAAAAATATTCAGGAGTTCTTTTCGTAAAAATATAGCTCGATCCGGAAGAGAAAAACCGAATTCGAAATCGACCCAAACTTAAAACTTTTAAAGTTAACTGAACACGAATTCAACCCGCAATAATAATAATAATAACGTCAAATCGATCAGATCTGAACCATGGGTCCAGTTGATTGTTTCATGCTATCACCAACATTCGTAAATAAAAAAATTATCGATTATTTGGGGATATCCCATACTCTATGCCTTTTTCATTGTCTGGCTCATAGAATTATGTAAGAACTTAATTCTTAATTTCACAGTCAGGCTAAGGTCTGTTGAAAGGTTTTTTTTTTTTTTTTTTTTTTGGCGGGGGGGGGGGGGGAGTTTAAGCCCGATTTTTTTTTTTGGGGGGGGGGCGGCTAAACCCAGGTTTTTTTGGGGGGGATCTAAAGCCAGGTTTTTTTTGTGGGGGGGGGGGGTCTAAAGCCAGGGTTTTTTACGCGGGTCTATGTGGAATGGTTGTTTATCAGTTAGGTAATTGTACTAAAATCCTAATTGCTGTTAGCCTTATTCGGTTGAATCTTGTCGTAAAAGTGAAGTTACGCAATAATTATATATTTAATAGCAGTAATTATAAACATTTCAGGGATGAACTCATCCGGATGCCGATAATTTTTCATAAGGGAAATATATCGCGGCCGTGTTAGGCTTAAGCACTCCGATTCCGTAAATAAGACAATTGTTCGTCTTATAATAATATACGTTGTATCATATTATTATAAGTCGCTTCATTGCTTCTTCATTTGATCTAAAACCTATACAATTATAATGCTTTAGGTCCTAAATTAAAAATACCTGCTACCAATGACAGATTACCGGTATAAATAAACGAAACCTTTATCATTCAATAATACAAATTCAAAATGAAAAAAAAAAAAAAAAAAAAAAAAAAACTCTTGACATCTGATTCTGCTTTTAAAATATTTGTAAAAGCATATTAAAGCCTTTAAATATTTAAAAGAAATTAATTTGTTTATATTTATAAGTAGTAAGTTTCAATTCTGTATAAAAAATCTTATTTCAGCGAATTTTTCTGTGAATTATTTTGTATTGGATTTGGAGCCACCTACCGGCCTTTAATCTAAACAAAGAAATATTCTGTTGAATTGCACTTTTATTATGGATTTTTTTCAGCTTTGAAGGCATGGCAAAAATAAATGAAAAATCCTTATCAATTTTTATTGTAATTAAAATTTTAGGGATACTTATAATACTGTTTTTACATAGAAAGTTTGTAGAGGGAGAAAAAAAAAAGGCTATATTAGTGCAATTATCATTTCAAATTTTGATGTTTTAAATATCATTTCAAATTGCAGTTTACATAATATGTTTGTTGTAGTCATACAAAATAAAAAATATATATATTTTCTTAATTAATAAAATGCAAAAATCATAAAATAATGCATATTTTTATTAAGTCAGAAAAATACTTTTTTAATGTACAATTTTCAATATTAAGTATCACCAGAAAATGTAGCTATAATGATAAAAGTTTTTTTTCCCCTATGAACTTAAAAAGAAAAAGAAAAACAGAGGCCATGCATTTGTCAACGAGTAATTTTTATTATTTTCATTCATATTTATTGATCATAAGGAATTTTTCAAACCTCAGAAATAAAATAACGAAATACCTAAAACCAAATGACATTTGATGCTGCCCTCTATAATCAAAAATTTAAACTACATTTAAATCATTGTTATGGCTCACCTTAGAAACCATGGCAACACGCCAGC
This sequence comes from Maratus speculifer, assembly GCA_964019185.1. NCBI lineage: Eukaryota > Metazoa > Arthropoda > Arachnida > Araneae > Salticidae > Maratus > Maratus speculifer. The sequence continues at coordinate 106,397,403 of OZ025303.1, forward strand.
CTTGGCGCGTTCTCTTTAAAACATTGTTTAATCGTTTGGCAACAGCAGAACTAGTTTTGTTTTCGCTTGATTTGTTGATATTAGAACGTCGGATGTTTTTTATGGTAAAAACCTCTTTTATTTAGCTATTTCGTTAGATAAAATAGTATTGTTAGTAATAAGGTTTATTACTTTAGGTACGTAAAAGAATCATACTTATTATGGAACTAATTCGAGTGGTATTTGTCCACAATTTTTTAGATTTATTTTTAGTAACTGACTATGGCTCAGTCCTGATTCAAAATTGTATGTGTGTATATAAAGGTATGTTTTTATTTGACTTTTCCTATTATTTGACTATTTTTGCCTTTATATTAGAATTCGTTAAACATTGCAGTTCATATTTCGACAATCATGTAATGCTTAAAATGGGAACACCAGCGCCGCCAACCGAGTACTGTTTTGGGGTGCAAGTCTTATGATTGGAAGTTTATCTTCCTTCCTGTCATCTATGTTCTACCTTCATTATCTAAACACTGTTTTGAAAATGTTTCATTCACATTCTGTCAATTTTGACGGGTTATACTCTAGTATTATAAAAAAGAGAATAATATACTACACTGTAAAAAAAAATTCAAGAGGTTACTAAAAATTTTTTAGTAAATTTGTATTCCACAGAATTTTTTAGCAACCATTGCAAACTTTTTTTTTGCAAGTGAAACAAGCATTTCTTTTGTAAATTGAACAAAATAATTTTTTGTATAACTAACTTAAAAATTTTTAGTATGAGCCACCAAGCAAATTTTAGTAATAGCTCCAAAATTATTTTTAATAACCATTATGTGCGCCCGAAGGGCAGGAGGTTCCTTCGAGCTGCATCCAGACTTCTGAAGCGGAAGATTTTCGGCAAAACTGCAATAGATGGCAGCACCAAACATTGCTAACTGCTAATTTCATAATATCTCTGCTAGGATTTTCATAACCCCTTTACTAACGAGTACTTACACTACATACATTCGAGGCGTATTTGGCGGCGGCCAGTATCGAACCCGGGACCTTTTAGTCTGGAGTCCGTTACTATAACCACTATGCTATCAAGGCCACACCAAGTGTGTTTTAGTAATAGCTATTAAAAATATAAAACTATTAACTCTATTCGTTACTAACTTTTTTCTAGTAATTCTTACAGATTTTCTAGTAACCGACTACGATTACTAAAAATTTTTTAGTAATTACAAGGATCACTAAAGTTTTTTTAGTAGATCGACCCTTTTTTTTTACAGTGTAAAACAAAAAAGGGAAAAAATTAGTATATGTGCTTTTCAAATGGAGCATTAAATATTCAAACGTTTTAAAAACCCAGAAAATATTCAAAAGTGATTATGTTTTCCTTAATTTTTGTACAAAGTTTAATAGTAAGTATTATTTACTTGATAAAACTTTTCAACTGAGTAGAAAAGTGTTGAAAAATAATTTGAAACGATGTATCTGAAAATATGAATCGGCACCTAATTCAAAGGACACTACGAATTACCACTTCAAAATACTTCACAAATTTGAAGAGCTGAAATCCGAATTTAATTGAAAACTTCAAAGAGCATTTATTCACCGGGGAAAAGTAATCATTTGATTGGAAGACTTTTCATTTAAAAAAATGGCGAACTTAATAAAAAAGTATTTTTAATTAAATATATTAATTAGTTATAGATTCAATCTAATAATGGTTTTAAAAAATGGCATTATTAAAGTAGCTATTGAAAGTGATTGGTGTTAATTATATTTTATACATAATGCAAACATGAAAATTGTGACTTACTTTTAAGTAGAAATTTTTAAAAATATATGTTTTTTACTAAGAAAGAAAACTTCTAGCTTTGTGTATAAGTGTTGAAAATACCAAATGGTACTTGAATTACGTATTAAAATTTGAAATACCGTGAAAAGAAGAATTTGCAATTAATCCTACAAATTACCATTTCGGAGCATTTTACAAATATGAAGAGATGAACTTAAAATCTAAATAAAAACTTCAAAGAGAAATATTTATTCATGAGTCAAACTATTCCTTTGATTAAAATATCTTGAATAAAAAAGGCATACTTAATAAAAATATTTTTAATTTAAAATATTAATTAGATATAGATTTAATTAAAACATGGTTTAGAAATATGGTAGTTTGAAAGAAAGTACTGAAAGTGACTAATGTTAAATAAGTTATCTTTTATACTTGGCTCGAATTTGAAAATTGTAATTTATTAGTGGTACAGTCTGTCTCAAAAGTTAAAGAACTCTGCAAATCTGGTTTAAAATAATTCAAGAAGAAAGTATTTTATGCTAATTTACAATAAATACTAGACATTTAATCAAAATGAAATAAAATAAGCCATTTTGGATGGTTAAAATAAAAAATATAGTTTTTTTTTTTTCTTTTTTCTTGAAAAAACGCTATCTCAAAAATTTAAGCACTTTATGCAAATTTTTTTAGAAACACGGAATTGGCCATGTGTAATGAAGTTTTACAAAAGTATAAAAAGTGGAGAAATTATTTCCTGTCATTTTAAATATGCCGAAGGATAAAGAATTCCCAAAATGTGAGATTTTGAAAATTTTTAAATCGAAATCGCAAAACAAAACTGTTTCTGAAATTTCAAAAGTTTTAAATCGATCAAAGCGAGGTATATATCAAATACTCTTTAGAAATGATAATTTTAAGCGAAAACTAAGATGTGGATGACCACGTATGACGACTGTTCAGGGTGATCGGAGAATACAAAAATTGGTATCTAGACAAAATATGTCCATACGGCAAATTAAAAATAATCACAGTGTTCAGGTGTTCAAAGATACTGTCCATAGACGTATTAAAGAGTGTGACTACATCATACTAAAGAAAATGGCTCGCAAAACCGTCTCTCAAATTGCATCACAAATAGGCAAGAATGAACTGGGCTAAAAAACACATATCCTACGGAGACAAATAACTTACTGTTTTATTCAGGGATGAGAAAAAGTGAAACTTAGATGGTCCTGATGGTTGGAACACGTACTGGCATGATTTACGAAAGGAACCAAGGGAGCCCAAGGATGAAGAAAGCGTCCTTCACATATGACGATAAATATCTCTTTTACAAGACAAATTCTTTGATTTTAAAAGAAAGCATAAATATATTATTTTAAGCTTTCCGGCACGGACAAATTCTGTTAGTAAAATGAGAAATTATCGACTGACGCCAGAATTCACAAACGACTTATTAGGATATTAAAAACCATATTGTCCTATTGTCCTAGAAGTCCTATCATATATCATTCATTGCAAAAGAAAATTTTATTAAAATATTATTGGTGCCGTTTGCAAGTTCGGAATTAAAATTAGGTGTGCCCAAACTGGGAACAATGTGCCAGAAAGTGTTAAAATTGTTATCTAGGCTATAAAAGCTGATGGTACATAGAATGCGCCACGTGGATAAGACAGCAAATCAAATAATTTTATGCATCTAAAATTGGGGCTCTGATAAAACGTTGGAATAAACGCATCAACGTTGTTAGAAATTATATGGAAAACTAAAAATTGTTTCCAAGTGATTATCATGTTCAATTATTATTTTTATTATTTTTTGTGATTTACTTACTGACTTTCCCTCGTAAAATTGTGTCATCTGTTTTATTATTATTATTAAATTATCTTTTAAAAAATTTACTTACTGTATTTAAAATGTTAAATTTATAAAATACTAGCTGACCCGCCCGGCGTTGCCCGGGTCCGTATTAACAATATTAAATGAATTTGAAATTTGTATGATTTTATCATTAACTCGAAACATGCAGAAATGCATTGTCTGAAATACGTGGCCACTGATAGTGTGAAAAATCTGTTTAAAAAACAGCTAATGTTAAGCTCTAAAAATACTCAAAATGAGCGATGAGAAATGCGGGAGGGAATATGTATCCAACGACTGCGTGATTTTCGTATTACAGTGTTCATATTTATCAAAAATCACTGTTAAGTCACGTAACTAATTATTTTTTTTCATATAGAAATCCCGAGTGAAATATTTTGAATTTCAAACTAATTATATCACTTTTAAATCCGACTATACCATGAAAGAAATCGATACTCGCTGGTAGCTAAAATGTTGGTATGAAGTATTATAATTTTAGAGCCATTTAACAAAAGTAAGTGTTATTTTTAATCAAATCATGCGTAACGTTCACTCTATGGATAAATTCCTAACCGTAAACTTTTGTACCGTAACCATAACTGCCTGTAACCTAACTTTGACTTAACAGTACCTTACAGTAAATTAAATATAACATAAATGTAACCTAGCCTTCACTTTATTGTAACATATCCTTATTCTAACCATAACATAAATGCAATTTAACTTTAACCTAACTTTAACTTAACCGTGACCTAACTGTAACCTAACGGGATATTAAATATAATCAAAGACTTCCGTAATGTAATTGCAACCTAAATGTTACCAAACCATATATTGGTTTCATGTCCATGGAAATTATTTTGTCTTGTTCGGATCTGGTTATGATGCATTAGAACATTTTCGTCGGGTTCAGATTTCGTTCGGTTCAGATTTTAGGTATTTTTTGATATTGAGTTTTAATGTTCGGATCGTATTCATGTCTATGGAAATTATTTTGCCTTGCTCGGATACAGTTATGGTTCTTTGGAATATTTTTGTCGGAAACAGATTTGTTTCAATTCCGATTTCGGCTTTTTCTTTAAATGGAATTTTTGGGTTCGGGTTTTCTTGCGTGTTCACGAAAATTATGCTGCCTTGTTCGAATAAGAAAATGCTTCACCGGAATATTTTTTTTCAAGTTCAGATTTGGTTCAGTTCAGATTTCGTGATTTTTTCAAAAAAAAAATTTAGATTCAGATTCGGTTCATGTGAATGGAAATTTTTTGTCTTATTTAGATCCGCTTACGATTATATTTTTTATCAGGTTCCGATTTGGTTCGATTCAAATTTCAGGTATTTTTTCAAATAGAGTTTTTAGGTTTGGATCTCGTTCATGTCCACTGAAATTATTTTCTCATACTCGAATCCAGTTATGATTCTTTCGAATATTTTGGTCGAATTTAGATGTGGTTTGAGTCAAATTTCAGTTTTTTCAAATCGAATTTTTTAGATTCGTGTTGGGGTTTATGTCCATAGAAATTATTTCGTCTTGCTTGGATTGGGTTATAGTTCTTTGGAATATTTTTGGCAGGTCCAGATTTGGTTCATTTCAGATTTCGGGTTTTTTCTTCAAATATAATTGGGTTCGGGTCTTCTTTCATGTTCACGGAAAAAATTCTGTCTTGTTCGAATAAGGACATGTTTCACTGGAATATTTTTGCCAAGTTCAAATTTCGTTCAGTTTGCGATTTTTTCAAAGAAATTTTTTGGGTTCGGATTGTGTTCATGCCCAATGAAATATTTTGTCTTGTTTGGACCCGGTTGAGTTTCTTTGAAATAGTTTTGTCAGATTCAGATTTGGTTCGATTCAAATTTCAGGTATTTTTTTTTAAATGGGAGTTTTAGGTTCGTATCGGGTTTATGTCCACGGAAATTATTTTGTCTTACTCGAATCCGGTTATGGTTCTTTCGAATACTTTGGTCAGATTTAGATGTGGTTTGGGTCAAAGTTCAGGATTTTTCAAACGGAGTTGTTTAGATTTGAGTCGGGTTTATGATCATGGAAAGTGTTTTGTCTTGCTGGGATCGGGTTATAGTTCTCTGGAATATTTTTATCGGTTTCAGATTTCGTTCGAGTCATATTTCGGGTTTTTTTTAAGAAAGTATTTAGGTTCGGGTCAGGTTTCATGCCCACGAAAATTATTTATCCTTGTTTGAATCGGGTTATTTTTGCGGGATTCAGATTTGGTTCGGGTCAGTTATCAAATCCATAGTTTTTTCCAAACAGAATTTTTAGGTCAGGGTCGGGTTTATACTCACGGAAATTTTGCGTATCACGGATCGGAATGCGGTCTGTTTTTTTCTGATTGGGATCGGGTTATGTTTAAATTAGTCTAAACATTAAGGTTATAATCAGCTTTGCTATTATTATTTTTATGGCTATTTCTGATAGATAATTTACTTTGCTATTTGATAATTTATTATGGTGAATGAATCGTTTGCGGATACAAACAATTGTACGCCAAACAGCTATTTTATTTTTGTTTTAAAAACAAATTAAAGCCATATTACAATTTTAAATTGAATAAAACACATTTAAATTTAATCAATGATTTAAAAAAAAAAATCATAGAAAATGTTGTGTAATGTTTTTTACTGCAACACAGCTAATGACTCATACATTCTAATGTTCGAAATGCCAAAAATATGCGTACAACCATATAGTAAAAAGAAATTAATAGAGTGGCAGTATAATGTCATGGGGTGCAGTATAATGTCACCATCACATCAAATCCACTACATTAAGTCCAAATAAGCACCAACAAAACCATGTGCTTTAAAACTCCGATCAATTCAAACTGGTTTAAACCAGTATTTTTTTGTTTTTGTTTTTACTTTTTAAACTATTATTGAATAGATGACTAAAATTTCGTTTAAAAAATAACGTTTTGTGCCATTATTGCCTCTAATACACGATCAGAATGCATGAAAGATACAATTAAATCAATCTTAGGCAAGAATTATTTGATTATTTTTATCATATGACTTTGAAATATCAATATAGAAGCATTATTTAAGACTTTGCTTGAAAAATCAACATTCTTTCGTTAGTGTCTTAAAACCGTCTGCACTCTGAAATCTAGATTTTAGATTAATATTATTATTTAAGTGTTCATGCATGATTTTAAAAGAATCTTTTCATCATTATAGTTTATATATTAACGTGGAATTATTAATATATTGTTAAATCATAAACAATTTTCATCTAGGTTATAAAGTATTAAAAATTTCTGAAAAAAAAAGAGAAAACTTTTAGTAATACAATTTTTTACTTCAAATCATATGTTTTCAATATTTTATTTAATTTTGTTTTGACATTTAATTATTTTTTATTTTCCAATTTCAATTATTTTAAAAGCAAACATTTATTTTAATAAATGATATAATAGAAAAAAACATTTAAAAAAATTACTATTTCTTCGTAAAATATGCCTCAGCTGTATTTCATTTCTTCCAATCCGTCTTATTAATACAAAATTCCTTCCTCGTGCTTTATTTTGAGACATTAAAATTTCAGCGATAAATGGTTTCATATTGCAAACCTTTTTTTTTTTTTTTTTTTTTTTTTTTTTTTTTTTTTTTTTTTCCGGTATATTTTGCCACCACCTATCTTTTTCCTCCATGGCGTATAGCAGCTGTGATAAGAAAAAAATCCTCATTTAAACTGACAGTTTGCCAGTCTATGAATTTTAAAGGTCAGTCCGTTTTTTAAATTATTTCTGCGAAAATTTTATGCAACCAACCAACCATAAGAGAATGAAAGGGAAAAAAGCGATTTTTTATGAGAGTGAGGTTTGGAATTTAATTAATCACTCAGTTAATAAATAGAATATTGAAATTCTGAGCGTCAAGTGCATCAGGAGAGATATTGGACTACTCTCAGAAAAATTTTGAGTTTCGTACGTACCGTAGTTTTCGCTAACTATCGCAGACACACACACACAGAGCGATTTGTTATTTGATTAATATAGATTTTTTCGAAAAAAGTTCAATAATTCAGATGTATGTATATTAAAGATTTTGCAATATTACCTCTAATATTCTTTTTATTTTTTAATATTTTTTCTTCATTTTATTTTTTGTGCACGCAATATAGAGGTCTGCACGGGCCCGGGCTTGGCCTGTGGCCCGTACCCGGCCCGGCACGCGGGCCGGGTCGGCAAAAAAATTGAACGGGCCAGACACGCCGGGCCGATAAAAAAAAAATTTCTGAAGACCTGAGTGGGAACGATAAAATATGAGCTATTTTCAATGAAAATGGTTTTAACGAGAATAAGTATAAATGTGCGTCACGAGCCATACTAGATTGACAGCATCAATATAAAAATGTACTGTGTAGAGATCAGCATCGGAGAGTTACATTGTGTGTAACCCGTTGTAATATTTTTTTAAACTGACTCATGCTGGGCCGAGATCAAGCTTGCATTATTTTTCTACATATAGACTGGCCGGACCGGAACTAGACTTAATTGTTCTCCAGATCTGTAGGGCAGAAAACATGATTCGTAAAATTATTAACAGCGATAAAAAACTTATGTTAGCTTAATCTTTGGATATACACTTCTTGATGGTTTTTAATTAATTTCTCAATAATGCGAAAGCTTGACACATTTTCTGTTTAATTTTAAATTGTAAAAGTATAAATGTGATAAGCCTAACTATTGAAGGGATTTGGAATCGAATGGCGTTTTTCATTTTTGGTAAATAGAATACTCGTATAACCTGGTTGTTGAAAATATTCCAATGAAAATGCTTGAGATTTTTTGTAATTTTTTATTTTTTGTTTCACACAGAACACATCACAATACTCCACAAAACATAAATCTTTACATAAATTTTGCACAACAATGAATTATAACTTCTGGTTTCACTTTAAACCAATAATGAAAAATCTTCTAACTAATTCTTTCATCTGACATGAAAGGATGAATTCAAATAATAAATAAAACCCCAGCCAACTTTGGGCGAAGTTAATTAAAAATATATTAAAAATAATAACAGGTGAGTCAAGAGCACCTCTTGATACCTATAAGTCCCATTTTCAACTGAACTGTGACATCATAATTCTGACTTTAAAACAAAGCACAGAATTCATAGTGCTGCCACCTGTTATCAAACAGAATAACTAACACTTAAATTGTTCTAATTAAATTGGGTTCACTGAACATACTCCCACCCATCAAGAAGTTATTCTTGATGCAAAGGAAGTAAACAAAGTTTTACAATAGGTCTTTTAAAGACACCCCTAACGGTTTTAACAGTCACTACTCTGACTATACCATCCTTACCCGGATGAATTTCAATGATTTTGCCTAATGGCCAAACAGAAGGAGGAACATTATCCTCTTTCAAAATTACAATATCATTTACTTTAAAATTTTCAGTTTGTACTCTCCATTTTTTTCTATTTTGCAAAGAGCTCAAATAGTCAATACTCCACCTTTTCCAGAAACATAATTTCATTTTTTGTACAATATGCCAACGAGACCTTAAGGATAAATTTTCTTCATATACCGGTTCAGCTGGCGAAGTAATAACATCTCCAATTAAAAAATGAGATGGAGTCAATATATTGATACTGTCTATGCTATCATTATCAATTGCTACTAATGGTCTAGAGTTTAGAATAGCCTCAATTTGAGTCAAATATGTGTAAAATTCTTCAAAAGTTAAATTAGTATTACCAATAACACGTTTAATATGAAATTTTACAGAACGAACAGCGGCTTCCCATAGTCCACCAAAATGTGGACTTACTGGAGGAATCATATGCCACTCAATATTTCTTTGAGACAAAAAATAACAAATTTCTTCATTACTTTCAATATGACAAATAAATTTATATAAATCTGAAAGTTGCCCCTTAGCACCTACAAATGTTGTAGCATTATCACTATATATATGCTGAGGAGCTCCTCTTCGAGAGCAAAATCTGTTTAATGCAGTAATAAACGCCTCAGAGGTCAAATCACTTACTAACTCAAAATGTAGAGCTTTAGTGGTGAAACAAATGAATAAAGCAATATAACATTTGGTAGTTTTAGCTCCTCTACCTCGATATTTCAAAATATTAATAGGCCCTGCATAATCGATTCCACATGCAGAAAATGGCCTGTTTGGAGTAACTCTGTTAAGAGGAAGATCTCCCATTAATTGTTTGGAAGAAGTTGTTCTATATCTACAACAGGTAACACATTTATAAATACAATTTTTAATTATCTTCCTGGCACATACTATCCAATAACTCTGTCTTATGATGCCCATTAACAAATTTAACCCAGCATGAAAATGCATAACATGAAAATATTTAACAATTAACACACTTAATTTATGCTGAGTTGGCAAAATGACAGGATGTTTTGCATTATATTGGAGGGTTGAATTTCTCAGCCTACCTCCCACCCTAAGCAAACCATCACTATCAATAAAAGGACTAAGTGAAAAAAGAGAACTTTTTTTAGAAACAGGTCTATTTGATCTAATACAACTAATTTCATCTCCGAAATATAGCTGCTGAATATAAGAAATAATCAAATTACCTGAATGTCTTCTTTCGGTTATTGATAAAGGAAGAAATTTACCTTTATTCAAAGGACTGGTGTTCATTTTGCCAACTTTCTGCTTACAATTTTTCACAAACCTAATACAAAAAGCTAAAACATCAACAATTTTAGTAAAAGAAGAATATTTTTCAAAAAGCATATCTATCACAGAATTATTTACAGTTACTGGAAAACAAAATTTAGATTTTTTCTTCTCTTTATTCACAGTATCTAAATTAGTTTTGATTTGAGGTTGTTCAGGCCAATGTTCTTGACTTAAAGAAAGCCATTTTGGGCCCTCCCACCAAAGGGAACAATCAGGAAGATCCTTGGGAGGTAACCCTCTGGAAGCAATGTCAGCTGGATTTTCCTTGCCTGGAACATACCTCCAACAGTCAGATGGAACAGAATCCAAAATTTCGGAAGTTCTATTAGCCACATAAGGTTTCCAATACCTAGGATGAGATGACAGCCAAGATAGAACTACTTGAGAGTCTGTCCATGCATAAAATTTAATAACGAAGGTATTCAAAATAGTCACTAGTGTAGAATATAATCTAGAAAGTAATAAAGCACCATTTAGCTCAAGTCGTGGTATGGAAACAGATTTAAGTGGTGCTACCTTGCTTTTAGCAACCAATATGGTCACCTTTGACTTTATTTCACCAGGTTGTACCACATAGATGACTGCAGCATATGCTGATTCTGAAGAGTCACAAAAACCATGCAATATGATTTCTTTACTGGAACATTGGATCCATCGTGGAATTTGAATAGAACAAACTTGTTCAAATTCTTGTTGGAATTTTTTCCAGTTTGCTTGGAAATTTTCAGGAAGAGCAGTGTCCCAGTCTAACTTCATTAACCATAATTGCTGGTAAAACATTTTTATCGCAACAGTGCAAGGAGCCAAAAATCCCAATGGATCAAATAATTTAGCTGATTGTGAAAGAAAATTTCTTTTAGTTATGTTATCATCAAACTGTAAATTAACTTTAAAGATGAAAACATCATTTGTAGAATCCCAACTAAGCCCTAAGGCTTTGGAGCAATCATCAGGATGAATTTCTAAGTTTGTTGACTCAAGAGAATTTGAAGATAAATGAGTCAATACATCAGAAGAATTAGACCTCCATTTCCGTAAATGAAAACCTCTATTTTCTAAAGCCAGTGAAAGTTTATCAATCACTCTAATAGTTTCTTCACTTGAGATTGAACCTGACATACAGTCATCAATATAGAAACTATCTTTAATAATTGAAGCTGTAACAGGATCATCGTTTTCTATGTCCTTTCCAATTTGAAATAAGCAACGAGTTGCTAAAAATGGAGCTGATGCTGTTCCATAAGTGACAGTTTGCAGACGATACTCCTTTAAATCTGAGTATGCTGATTCTCGCCAAATAATACGTTGTAAATCTTGATCTTCTGGAGCAATCAGAATTTGTCTATACATTTGCTGAATATCAGCGGTAAAAGCAACAGGATTTGTTCTAAATCTAATAAGAACTGTGAAGAGATTTGGTTGAGGAATTTGTCCAACTGCCAAAACAGAATTCAAAGAATTACCATTAGGTGGTTTGCATGTACCATCAAACACCACCCGTAACTTTGTAGAAATAGAATCACTTTTTATAACAGAATGATGTGGAAGGTAGTATACTTTGTTGTGTGTAGGATTTGAATCTTTGTCAACAGGTGTCATGTGACCAAAATCTTCATATTCATTCATAAATTTTCTGTATTCATTCTCAAATTTTTTATCAAACTGAAATTTTTTCTCCATAGCAAACAATCGTGAAACTGCCATAGATTTAGAATCTCCTAATGTTATTACATCTTTAAAAACTGGCAACTTAACTTGAAATCTACCTTCTGGAGTTATCTTATAAGTCGAACAAAAATGTTGTTCACAAAATTTTTCTTCTTCAGACAAATGCGGACCTTTAATAGCTATTTCTTCAGCCTGCCAAAACTTTTGTAATAATAAATCAACATTTAATTCATTTTTTACACTAAGAAAATGTGAATTGATACTAGAAGAATATTTACAATTAGATTGCAATTTTCCAGCTACCACCCAACCAAACATAGTATTTTGGGCAATTGGCTCATTCTCATTACTAACAATTCTACCATATCTTAAAATTGTAAAGAAACAGTCAGATCCTAGAATAATGTCACATTCTTGTGGTTTCATGAAATCTTCATCTGCTAAGGTAATATTCTTAAGATAATCTATGTTTTTTGTATCAAGTAATTCTGCAGGTAATTGAGATGTCACTTTAGGCAGAATGTATGCCTGTACCTTTAAGGATTCATTTGAAAGCTTTGATCCAACTTTGAGAGTTACTGAACCTCGAGTTTGTCCAGCTGATACTCCAGTAATTCCATTTAAAAGAATTCTGTCATTCTTCCTTTTTAATCCTAAAATTCTTATAACATTCTCACTGACAAATGAACATTCTGATCCAGAATCCAGCAAAGCTCTAAAAGAGTAAGCTTTGTTTTCATTATCATATAGTAAAACTTTAGCAGTAGGTAGAAAAGAAACACATTTAGAATCATTAAAAGAAGCACTAGAATTAATTTGCAATTCATGAGATGTTGACTCATGTACATAATTTTCATTTAACTGATGATCCTTATTCTCAGATGAAATGGGAACTACTTTATTTTCAAATTTAACAGAGTAAGCATTATTACTTTTATTTTCTTCATGTAAGAGTGTATTGTGCTTACTTTCACACTTAAAACATTTTAAATGAGAATTTGGACATTCCTTAATTTTATGCAAGTTTAAACATAGAAAACAACAGTTATTACGCTTAATAAAGTTTTTTCGAGCAGCAACATCCATGGATTTAAATTTGATACACTTATACAGTGGGTGTGTTCCTTGACATTTTAAACAAACTTTTGATTTGTCATTTGAATTATGTTTGGAACCTACAAAATTTGAGCTTTTGGAATGTTTAATATCATTTCCATTGCTAGAGATGAGTTCTAAAGAAGAACATCTTACACTTAAGAAATCAAAAAATTCTTGTAAAGAGGGAAATTCATTTTCTGCACTTTCAATAGACCACAGTCTTCTACTTTCAGGATCTAGTTTTTGGAATAATAAATATATTAGCCATGGGTCTCTACTTGTAGCTTCATCCCCAACAGCTTTTAAACCCCTAATAACTTCATCACTTATGTTCAACAAATTCCTGATATTTATACTATTTGGATGCAGAACTGATTTTTGTTCTAAAAATAATTTAATCAAAGAATTTACTATTTGTTTCTTTTTGTCATATCGGTTTAGCAATTTATCCCACGCTTCTTGATAAGAATCATTAGAAAGAGGAATATGTTTAATCAATGTAGCTGGTTCTTCAGAAAGTAATCCTTTAAGATATTGAAATTTCTGAATATTACTTAAACCTGCTTGTGAATGAACAGTGGAAACAAACATATCTTTAAAATTTGTCCATTCAGAAAATTTTCCAGAAAATACTGGAATGTTTAACTTAGGTAGTCGAATATTACACTGATTAGGAATATTAATAGAACCACCTTGAGTAGAATTGTGCGTTATAGCATTAATAACTTCAGTAGAATTCAAAGAATCTAATTTGTTTTGGTATTTAGTTTTTAACTGAAAATACCTCTCTTCAAATTCTGCTAACTCTGAATCTTCATCATTTAAGCTAGAATCTAATCTTAAGAATTCTTTAAGTAAATCATCTAATCTCTGTAACCTAATCAAAATTTCATTTTTCGTATTCACATTTTCAAAACTATTCTCTAACCTAGTTACAGAGCCTTTAACCCTACCTCTCTCAATTTTAATTTGAGCTGCCTTTTTTTTCATAATCTTCCATTTTATACAATTACTTAAAGCAGAATGATTTCCAAAATAAAATTTAATCAAATTAGCTTCAAAACAAAACTAATCAAATTATACTTCAAAATCAAAACTAATCAAAAATTACCTTGAAATCAAAACTAATCATAATTGCTTCAAAACAATAGAAATCAAATTAAATTCAAAACCTAAACTAAATGAAATTCAAAAACAGAACAAATCAAATTCAAAAATAGAACTTCTGTATAATATTCTATCACTTAAGAATGCTGTTTCATATAAACAATGGAAGAATGTTCTGTTCTTAAATGCACATAAATTCAAAAATAATCTTCTAAATTCTTCAATGCAATATAATAATTCATTATAGTAATTAAATATTCCAATTCTCAAGCAAATAAATCATAATGTACTTCAGAATAAGTAAATAAATCAATGTTATTCTTCAGAACAATTCTATTCTTTCCAAGAACAATTATCAAAATATAATAATGCAGAATATTTATCTTATTTAATCACTTTAAATAAACTTAATTGTTCCTATATTTGCTAACTTCTCTAGCAAAATTAAACTGATGTTACAGCATCATAGAACATTAAAATTAAAAGTACTCACAATCTCGCCGGTGCCTCCAATTTTTCTTATGTTGAAAATATTCCAATGAAAATGCTTGAGATTTTTTGTAATTTTTTATTTTTTGTTTCACACAGAACACATCACAATACTCCACAAAACATAAATCTTTACATAAATTTTGCACAACAATGAATTATAACTTCTGGTTTCACTTTAAACCAATAATGAAAAATCTTCTAACTAATTCTTTCATCTGACATGAAAGGATGAATTCAAATAATAAATAAAACCCCAGCCAACTTTGGGCGAAGTTAATTAAAAATATATTAAAAATAATAACAGGTGAGTCAAGAGCACCTCTTGATACCTATAAGTCCCATTTTCAACTGAACTGTGACATCATAATTCTGACTTTAAAACAAAGCACAGAATTCATAGTGCTGCCACCTGTTATCAAACAGAATAACTAACACTTAAATTGTTCTAATTAAATTGGGTTCACTGAACACTGGTTGAGATATAATAGTTTCTCAAATGATTGCAGGTTTTTCTCCCTTCCCATGCTATCACTTCCGGAAATTCTATTCAAAACGCTAATTATGACAGTATTTTATTTACTTGCAGTATTCTTAAATTGCATGTATCAAAAAATGAATAACGCCATTCGATTATATAGTTTCTGAATAAAGAAACCTGTTAATCTTATGCGTTTCTGAGAAAAAAATGAATCAGAAAAATGTGAAATGAATGTATCAGAATGAAATTTATCAGAAAGGAGCTTCTTTTGAATTCAAGAATGAATTTGGATTTAAAATCTTTAATCGAATGAAATAGAAATATTTTTTAAATCTTCTTTTATTAAACAGCTTCAAAAGTAACAATGTTTTTAGCTTTCTTTCTTTTTTCTTTTATTCTAAGCCATATTAACTTTTTAATGAATCTTTATTCGAATGTTGAAAGCCTAAGAGTAATCATTAATGTTGTTCCTGTGTATTTCCTGTAAAATACACTGTAAAATCATTCCATACATATGTATGCAGTATTCTTGAAAAGAATCGTAATTATATGATAAAAATCTGAATTTTTTAAAAATCGTAGAAATTAAAACGGGCCGGACCTGTTTTCATTGATTTCTGTACGGGCCGGGACGGGCCTAAAATATAAAAATTTAAACGGGCCGGTCCGGGCCCGTGCCGAACTTTTGAAATTTACAACGGGCCGGGCCGGGCCCGGGCCTGGAAATTCCGTCCCGTGTAGACCTCTAATACAGTATAATAACACAATCAAGAAGTTTTAGATTTTATTTAATTGCAAATGTGTTCAAAAAAAAGTTAAAGCGCAACCATTTGAGAAAGTAAATATATCATGAATAATCATACATTTAAATTTTTGAAAAAAAGGTAGTATTTTTAAATGAGATTCACGAATTTTTAATACACAATTTACCATTCAACTAAAAAAAAAAAAAGTCACAAAATTTCATATAGCATTTTGAAAATGTGTAATAGTAATAATTCTAATATAACGAAACTTTCGGAATTTTTGTTTTTAAAAGTTTCTTTTATTAATGACGGGAAGCGTTTGTAAAAATAGTTCAAAGTTTAAAAGATATAGAGTACTTTTATAGATTAATTTTCCGTATAGGATACTGTAATCTTGGTATGATGTACTTTAAAGAGGTATACTACTCAAAAAAAAAAAAAAAAAAGAAAGAAAGAAAGAAAGAAAAAAGAAACTACAAAAAGGTAAAATTTATAACGTGACTTTTAAAATGTCCAGGTTTACTTAAAAGGCGAATAAGTAAATACATTTTATGTTAGAAGCAAGCCGAATATTTCATTCCGTCATATGTTTTATATTTATAAAAAGGTATATTTTTTAAATTTCAAATGTTTGAGCTACTGAGTCGACTTGGCGTAATTAACTGCGATGTTCAAAACCGGCCATAATGATATGTATGAAACAGAATTTTCATTTGGCGTTTAAAAAAAAAAAAAATAAATAAAAGCATAATTCATACTTCATTTAACCGAAATGTTGAAGTATTTAAATATGAAATAAAGCTTTCAAACAGTTAACATTGATTAAATTTCCAAATGGTTAAGAATAGACCCCCCTTTTATTTAAATGCGTCGTAAAACGACATCTGCATGTATTGATTCAGCTTATCGGCAGACGTTTTAATCTTAAATTTCAGTACTCTGAAACTGCCAAGTAATTCTTATATGCGCTGTCTATAAATTTCACATTTATTTCTGTTTAATGTAGCATGTTTAGAGCATAAATAGGATATTTTCACATGTCTTTAAATGCAAGCATATTGGTTTGACCGCTATCTTACATAAATAAGCAATTCCGTATTTATTTAACAGAACGTGAAAGCCATTATGAAGATTATTAAGATTTAATTTAAAATCTTAGTTACAGTACTACCACAAATCATTTATTTTTTACACAGCAATTGAAAGGAGATGAGTTAGGCAAGCATTAATTTTTTTAACCCCCCCCCCCCCCCCCGCAAGCTCAAAAAAGTTATTTTTTATAATTTTAATTAAGTATTCAAAAATGATGTATTCTAGAATTGTGAGTCATTTATTTTATTTTCATTATTAAATGATTTTTAAAAAACTTATTTACTGTTTTTAAAGTGTTAAATTTATAAATTATTTTTTCGAAAAGAGTTCAAAAATTCAAACGTATACTAACGATTTTAAAATGCTACTTCTAATATTCCTATTAATTTTTTAATATTTTATTTTCATTATTAAATGATTTTTAAAAAATTTATTTACTGTTTTTAAAGTGTTAAATTTATAAATTATTTTTTCGAAAAGAGTTCAATAATTCAAATGTATACTAACGATTTTAAAATGTTACTTCTAATATTCCTATTAATTTTTTAATATTTTATTTTATTACTAGCTGACCCGCCCGGCGTTGCCCGGGTCCGTTATAATAATGTTAAACGAACTTGAAATTTTTATGATTTTATCTTCAACTCAAAATATGTGTTAATACACTGTTATGAATTTGACCCCTTTGCTGCATCGTCACTCCACCGCTTTTATAGAAAATGATTACTTCAGCCTATTTTGGAGCATTGTCATAGGTCAAAAGAGATATATTCTATAAAAGCGGGGGAGTGATGATACAGCAAAAGGGTCCAATTTTTTACAGTGTACATTATATTAAATACGTGCCCCCTGACTGTGTCAAAAATTGGTTTTTAAAAAAAACTAATATTTAGCTGCAAAAATACCTAAAATGACTGCTATGGGAAACGCAGGAGGGAATATGTGTCCAACGATTTCGTGTTGATATTTATCCTTAAAATTACTGTTAAGTGACTTAATTAAATACTTTTTTCACATAGATATCCCAAGTGAAATATTTTGAATTTCAAACTAATTATATATCACTCTTAAATCTGACTATACCGTGAATGAAATCGATTCTCGATGATTCGCTAATAGGTTAGTATATAATATTATAAATTCAGAGCCATTTTACAAAAATAGGTGTATATTTTTTATCAAACATGCGTAATGTTCATTCTATGAACAAAATCCTAACCGTAACCTAATTGTATCGGAATCATAACTTGTCTGTAACTTAGCTGTATCTTAACAGTAACCTAACTGCAAGTTAAATATACCATAAATGTAACTTGGCCGTCACCTAATCATAACCTACCCATAATCTAACCACAACCTAACCGCAACTTAACCTTAACCTAACTGTAACTTAACCATGACCTAACTGTAACCTAACCGGAAAATAAAATAACAAAAGGGTCACCGGAACGTAATTGCAACCTAACTGTTATCTAACCGTAACCAAGTTCTAATTTAACATTAACTATAAACGAAATATTTTAACCATCTCGCGCTAAGTACTTAGTTTCACTTTCCACCGCTACGGAGCGCATTATGTTTTGTAGAACATCCGAATTTTAGGTTCGGATTGGATTCATGTTCATGGAAATTATTTTGTCTTCTTCGGATACGGTTATGATTGTTTGGAATATTTGTGTTCAGTTTAGATTCGGTTCAATTCAGATTTCGTGGGGGTTTTTTTCCCCTTCAAATGGGATTTTTAAGTTCGGGTCGGGTTGTACTTATATGGAAATTATTTTACCTAGTTCCAATGAGGTTATACTTCACTGAAATATTTTTGTTAGGTTCAGATTAAGTTTGGTTCAAATTTCGGGATTTTTTTTTCTTTTATTTATAAATTTTTTGGTTTGGAATGGGGATTATGTCCATGGAAATTATATTGTCTTGTTCGTATCCGGTTATAGTTATTTGGACTATTTTCGTCGGATTCAGATTTGGTTCGATTCAGATTTCAGGTATTTTTTTTAAATTGATTTTTAAGGTTCTGGTTGGATTCATGTCCAGGGAAATTATTTTGTCTTGCTCGGATCGGGTTTTGGTTCTTTGGAATATTTTTTTCGGGTTCAGATGTCGTTCAATTCAGATTTCGACTTTTTAATGGAATTTTTAGGTTCAGGTTCGGTTGCGCATCAACGGAAATTATTCTGCATTGTTCGAATAAGGATATGCTTCTCTGGAATATTTTTGTCAGATTCAGATTTAGTTCATTTTTTAGGTTCGGATTGGGTTCATGTTCATGGAAATTTTTTTCTCTTGTTCAGGTCCGGGTATGGTTCTGTGGAATATTTTTGTCGATTCAAATTTCAGGTATTTTTTTCAAATGGAATTTTAGGTTCCGATCGGTTTCATGTCTACGAAAATTATTTTCTCTTATTCGAATCCGGTTATGGTTCTTTCGAATATTTTGATGGGATTCAGATGTAGTTTGCATAAAACTTCAGGCTTTTTTTCAAATGGAATTTTTTAGGTTCGAGTCAGGTTTATGTCATGGAAGTTTTTTTGTCTTGCTCTTATCAGGTTATAGTTCTTTGGAATATTTTTATCGATTTCAGGTTTCGTTCTGGTCATTTTTTGGGTTTTTTCAGAGAAAAATTTTAGGTTCGGGTCGGGTTGCATATACACGAACATTATTTTTCTTTGATCGAATTGGGGTATGCTTCATTTGAATATTTTTGTGAGATTCAGATTTGATTCGGGTCAAATATCAAATCCATAGTTTTTTTTTCAAATGGAATTTTTAGGTTCGGGTCGCGTTTATGCTCATGAAATTTTTGTCTTGCTTGGATCGGAGTATAGTCTGTTTTTTTCTGGTTGGGATCGGGTTATGTGTTAATACGCCTAAACATTATGTTTTGCTACTATTCTTTTAGTGACTATTTTTTATATATAATTTATTTTGCTATTTGATAATTTATTACTGTGTATGAATCGTCTGCCTATTCGAACAATTGTACGTCAAAGAGCCATTTCATTTTTGTTTTAAAAACAAATTAAAGTCTTAATAAAATTTTAACTTAAATAAATGCATTCAAATTTAATAAATGATTTAAAAAAACTGCTAAAAAAGCCTCATATATACATATACATATATTAACTGCAACATAGCCAACCACAAATACATTCTAATGTACGAAGTACCAACGATCTGACGTAATAGCTATGTTCAAAAATCCTAAGTTAAACTGACATTTTGCCAGTCTATGAATTTTAAAGGTCTTTGGGAAAAAAACAGTCACTTTTGAAATGTCAAAATCTCAAATTGGTTTCTTTTATAGAGCAAAAAGAAATTAATAGAGTGGAGGTATTATCTCTGGAGATGATGCTTAAGATGTAACCCTACATTAAGTCCAATTAAGTACCAACAAAAGCACGTGCTTTGACACGCCTATCAATGGACAGTATTCTCGTGACGTCACAGTGGGAATCATGTGGGTAAAAAAGCGGCTGCTAGCGAGTTTGTTTCGTTTTTTCATCATTTGATGAAGCCTAAAAAACAGATAAATGCATGTGTAAAATAATGCAAATTTATTCTGTACGAATAATTTTCGGTAAATATTTATATACATACTAATAAAAATCAATATTTGCTTATTAATTAAAATTTAAAATTTTTATTTTATAAATAAAATGAAAAAGATGAATGCAATTGCTTTAAAATAGAGAAAAAAATTCATATATAACTCATACATGTCCCTGAAAAAGTCTAAAACTTCATATAAAAATAAAATATAAGCATAAATTTTCTAATCACAATGCTTTTAAATGGCGCGATTAAGAATGTTATTCCCAAACAGACGAATTCTTGTAGCCTCGAACCAAAAGGGAGAATATGGTCCATTGGCGAAATTTTAAAATGAAGGGCCAAAATCACAGTCAAGTGAAATCCAGCCACCCCATTGGTCGTGTGGTAAGGGTGAAAATCACGAACTTGTTTCTCCATTTGAAAAAGGTGAGGGGGAAAGTATTTTTTAAGCGATTGTTACCGTCTGTTCTTATTTAAGATAAACCATCGAAATTAACTCAATTAAGATATTTTGATGCCATTTTATAAAATGAGAGTGAAAAATTTAGATTATAAATGAAAAGACATAAGATTTACTTCAAAACTGCCGCTACGATTTTTTCTCGGAAAAAGGAGTATGACAACATTTACCCAACTGCTAAGAGATTGTTCCCTGAAAAGGACGCGGCTCAATGACCAATGAGGTATTTGGATTTCAGCGGACTGTGATTTTGGCCCTCCATTTTAAAATTTCGCTATCAATTGAAACAGGTTTAAACCTGTATTTTTTTAGCATCCGATGCTATTTCTTTCAGACAAGCTAAAAATGTCGTGTCATCAGCCCTGAGTTTTCTACTCAACCGATTTTCATAATTATTTTTTTAAATGAAAGCTATTTATTTGTAGTTGTGCCCATTTTAACTATTTTCTAATTTATTTCCATTTTTATATTTTATTTTTAATTTTAAATGCTTTTTTACGATATTTGTTCAAAATGGTGGCAACACAGTTTAGCTTTTCTCTCGATAATAAAAATTTATTTTCCAAAATGATTGCGTATAATTATGCACTAATTGAGGTAAAAAAATATATTTACTGAGAAATAATATTAATAATGTAAATAAAATAACGGAAAATAATTTATGATAAAAATTAATGTCTAAAGCAAAAAAAGAAAAATTTCAATTGAGGAAAATGATGTCATTCATCAATCAGGCCTTTTTCATATTACTAATAGCAGTAATTTTTGAAAAACATTTGAAGAGAAAATGACGTCACTATTTAAAACATCTCATTTTTACTCATAACGATATTACATTTCAATATTTCTTTTCATTATGGACACTGAGATTGAGATTTTACTTTCAGATGACTTCAGTTAGTAAAATAATGTCACAGTAAAAATGAAATTAGTTTTAACCTCCGATGCTATTTTTTTCAGAAAAGCTAAAAAGTGTCGTGTCAAAATTTGTGGCACACTTTTACTTACCTATCATACGTAGTATAGGGTATGTCTTCCAATTGTTTTGAAAATCGAAAAAAAAAAATTTGACGGATTTACACGTTTCAGATACCGGAGATTCCGAAAAACATATTTTTAGAAAAAAAAAAAATTGCAATCTTTTCAAATAAAGGAATGAGAGCTGGTGTATATATGACGACTTACAGTTATCATATGGCTCTTTATGGAAAAAATTGATTAAATTTTTTTTAATGACTTATTTAAATAAATAAATAAATAAATGACTCTTTTTTTTACAATTTAAATCGGAGGCGAAACTGAATTCTGCATTAGCAGAATCTACATTCAACTTGTTTTTTTTTTCTCTCGTTTTTAAAAAAAGAACTAATTTATCGCTTCACCGGTAAAAATTTATTAATTATTTTATCATATGTGTTTTAAATATCAATATAGAAAATTATTTTAACGTTTTGCTTGAAAATATAACATTCTTTTGTTAGTACATTAAAATCGTCTGCAGTCAGAAATTTATATTTTAGATTAATATTTATTACTTAAGTTTTCATACATGATTTTAAAAGAATGTTTTCATCATTATATTTTAAATATTTATTTACATGCAATTATTAAGTCATAAACATTTTTTATCTACGTTATAAAGTATTGAAAATTACATTAATGAAGGAAACTTTTAGTTATACAATTTTTAATTCGTATCAAATGTTTTCAATATCTTATTTAATTTTAATTTGATATATAATTATTGCTAATTTTCCAATTTCCTTCATTTTAAAAGCGAATATTTATTCTAATAAATAATAATAGAACGAAGACTATTTTAAAAATTTGCTATTTCCTCTTGAAATATGCTTCAACTGTAATTCATTTCTTTCAATTCGTCTTATAATACAAAATCTCTTCCACGTCCTTTTGTTTGCCACATTAAATTTGAGCGATAAATGGTTTCATATCGCAAACCTTTTTTGAGCTTACTTCACCTCCACTTATCTTATTCCTCCATGGGATTCTTTAATTCTGGCTCAGCTTTCTTATTACTTCTGCGAAAATTTTTACACAACCAACCAACCGTAAACAAATGAAAGAGAAAAAAATTGGGAAAAAGATGATTTTTTATGAGAGTGACCTCTTGATTTTAATTAATTACTCAGTTAATAATTGGAATTTTGAAATTCTGAAGCTCAGGTGCATCAGGAGAGATATTGGGCTACTCTCAAAAAAATTTTGAGCTTTGTACGTGCTGTAGATTTTGCTAGCCATCGCACAGTGGAGTATTTTGCCAATTTAGCCGGCCAAAAGTCAATTTTTCGAAATGCCGTTGAGGAGATAAAAATGTAGCTAATTGTGAAGAGAAATAGATGGAGATTCATGGTACATTTATAAATTTTTTTCTTGTGCGAGCAAATGCGTACCAGAGAAGGCAAAACTTCATTGTAGCTCTAAGTTTTTTCAATGTACTTGAAAGCTCGATTTTGTGCCTGTTTATTTCACTGCGATTTTTTCTTCGTAAACTTTTGCTTATACCATATAGTTCTGGATTGTGAAAGCCCATGTATAAACGTTCATAAACCACATGCATACATTCATATTTGTTTATTTAAC
Organism: Maratus speculifer; assembly: GCA_964019185.1. NCBI lineage: Eukaryota > Metazoa > Arthropoda > Arachnida > Araneae > Salticidae > Maratus > Maratus speculifer. The sequence goes on from OZ025303.1 coordinate 106,421,035, forward strand.
AGATATGATAAGACGACATAAAATGTGTCGTATATTTTTTTAATTTTCATTGTTAAATTCAGTATTCTGTAAAACATTTGTTATGCATCCCGATGGATCCCGATGACTTTTTTTACTTTAAAAGACAGTTCAAGATGTGTACTTAATAATTCTGAAAAGTGTAGCTGCTACTAAGTGCTAATTTAGAAGAATTTCTTTCAAATACATAACTGTATGTTTCATCAAATGACTTTTTTTTCATTTCCCTTTCAATTCGAAATGTATTCTACGATAAATAAATTGTAATTTTTGTCAGAATATATCGTTTGCGGTTAAAATAAAGTTCCATTTCACATATATGACCAATATTATTTTTAAAATACCGTTTTCTAAATAATTTAATTTTTAATGTCATACAAAAATATCATTTGACAAAATCTAATGTCTTCTTCGCCTATGATTATATCGACCAATGAGAGATAAATTTGTAAAAGAGTCTGTATATATCACTAAGGAAGACTTACCATATTACATTGAAAAACCTGTTTGGCATTAATTGCTGATAGATTAATTAATTATTCATGATATAAAGCAAAACATTTATTAACCATGATTTATAGTAAAATTCACAATTCCATATCTGAAACAAAATCAAGAGTTCATAGATTCATCTATGGAGCTATTTCAAAGGAACATAAGTAACCAGATTAGAGAAAAGTCATTGGAGTTTGGATTACCTATACTCATTGTATGTATCAGAATATCCGATAGCATTTTTCATTCCATATAAACTACCTCTTTAAAAATGGCGTATTCAGTCAGTGGAAGATACGGATCTAATGGATCAAGACAAGAGAAAAATTCAACATGATTTTAAATTAAAAATGGGATACTTGCTGAGATACTCGAACCGGGATATGGTAACACTAATACTTGGAACACCAGCCAAATGGTCGTTGCTGATCTGCATTGTGCTGTAGAAATCAGGGCTATAAATCTTAATTTAATTTTTCATTTTAAGGTCTTCTTAGAAACATTGTCAAAAAAAAATATTAAAAAAAATTCTGAGTACGCAACACACATGGACAAATTTTATGCGAATTTGTATCTATTGCATTCCATTGTGGCAATAGTTCCTAAAATTTTAAAACATGTTGCTAAAATTATTGCTAATGTACTAATTACCTTAATACAGTACTCTGAAGAAGCTCTGCTGGCTTGTAATAAGCCTTTTAGGCAATATCGCAAAATTTTTTATTGAAAAATTCCAAGCGAATTGTATAATTTACACATTCTAAATCAATAAATACTACCTTCAGATCGCTTTTTATCTTGTGTGGGAGGCATAAGAAATGAAAAAATAATTTTAAAAAAAGACTACTTCTTCCTGGTGAAATTTACAACACTGATACAGGCCAACAGTGTGACTTAGATCCCATAAGTGATGAAAGTTATTCCTAAGGCGAATCATCAGAATGAGTAATCTTTATATTTTGTCACAGAATATGTATACACATTCTTTTATGTGTGACTTTTATAATATTTTATATCCATGTAATAAAATTAATAATTTAAGTTATAAGTAAATGTTTGGTTTCTTTAAATTACTGTTGATTAACTTTGTAAATGTATCAAAATTGATGTTTTTTTTAATTAAAAAAGGGATGTAAAAATATTTAAAAAAAAAAATTCGTAAATTTTCAACATACACTGACGGAAAAAAAAATCCCAACAACAAGAAAAACTTATTGTAGAGTAATGAATTTTGGACAGTGTATTTGTCCAGTTAACATGTTTAATTGATTAGATTTTCGAGATCAGAGGTTAATTTAAGGTCAATAAAATGCATCTCAAAGGTGAAATGCGGTTACATTAATACTCGCTATAACCTCCAGAATTTCGAATGTAAGCCTGCACACGTGCATGCATTGTGTCATACAGGTGCCGAATGTCACTTTGTGGTATGGAGTTTCATGCTTGTTGTACAAGCTGTGTCAATACGTGATGTTCAGTGCTGCCTGGGGATGACACTGGAGTTCTCATCCAATGATATCCCATACGCGCTCAATGGGAGACAGATCTGGTGATCTCGCTGGCCAAGGTAACATGTTGACACTCTGTAGTGTGTGTTGCGTTACAACAGCGCCATGAAGGCAAGCGTTATCCTGCTGAAAACCCCTCTTGAATGCTTTTCTTGAATGGCAGCACTACAGGCTGAATTACCAGACTGACGTACACATTTGCAGTCAGTGTGCCTGGGAGAACCACGAGAGTGCTTCTGCTGTCATAGGAAATTGCTCCCTAGACCATGACCCCAGATTGTAGGTCCAGTGTGTTTAGGCCGCAGACAGTTTGGTTGCAGACATTCCCCTGGCATCCTTCTGACCAGCACATGGCCGTCATTGGCACCAAGGCAGAACCTGCTTTCATCAGAAAACCCAACGAATCTCTACTCCATCCTCCATTGAGCTCTGGCTTGACACCATTGACGCCGCAAACGGCAATGACTTAGAGTCAGTGGAATGCATGCCTTGCATCGAGCTGTCCTTGAAGTAACCGATTTCTAACAGTTCGTTGTGTCACTGTGGTACCAACTGCAGCTCGAATTTCTGTCGCAGATGCAGTACGATGCGCCACAGACGTATGCCGAATACGACGTTTTCTCTCTCAGTAGTGTCACGTGTTCACCCGGAACCTGGTCTTCTTGTGGCAGTACCATTCCTTGACCACTACTCTCAACAATCATGCACAGTGCATACATTCCGTCCAAGTCTTTCTGCAAAATCGCGGAAAGAAAATCCACTTTCTTGTAGCCCTACTTTACGACATCTTTCCAACTCGGGAGCTGATGATAATGGCTTCTTCGTTTTCTTAAAGGCATTCATGATCAACCTCAACTCAATTCGTCAAATTTTGAAGATAAATAATGCCCACGAACTTTACAGCACGCATTTAAAGCAAACCTGATTTTAAAGTTGTGAGAGGAGCTACTAGCGCCATACTTATGTACGTAGCATGAAATTTAAATCAATGTCATCTTTCAGATGTATAAACACGCCTACAAAATTTCGTTTAGCTAATACAAGTCTTTCTTGGTGTTGGGATTTTTTTTCCGTCAGTGTATTTTGTTTGATACATAGTGCAATTTCATATTGGTTTTAGAACATCAAAAACTCATGATAACTAAAAGGTAAAAATACTGTATATATTTGAATTTGTGAAAGAAATTGCAATATAACGTTACAAATTTTTGTTTTTTAGTTACTCAATATGAAAAGATACATTGGGATTAAGCAATCGAATACAATCATAGTAAAAGTATTTATTAATATTTTATTGCAGTTCAAATACATTTTACATGTTACAATGTTTTCCATGTGCCCTGTATATAATTATAAAAAAATCTATTTTTTGAAGAAAACTACTAAAAAGTGATAATAATATCATAAACCAATCAATTATAAACTTTACTCCACTTTTTCCGTAAGAAATATTTTTGGCCGGCTAATTCCACCAAATACCCCACTGTGCATCGCAGACACACACACAGACAGAGCGTTTTGTTCTTTTATTAGTATAGACTTACCCATCATACGTAGTATAGGGTAAGTCTTCAATCGTTTTGAAAATCGAAAAAAAAATTTTGACGAATTTACACGTTTTCGACACTGGTGATTTCGAAAAACATAATTTTAGAAAAAAAAATTTGCCGTCCGTCCGTCTGTCTGTCTGTAAACGCTCTATCTCCATTGACGAATTGAGATAGAAACTTGAAATATTGTATGTACTTAGTATGTAAGAATGGGACGAAGCCTATTTAATATCAGTAACCTCGATTATCCGGAACTGTTTTTTTCGGACTCTCGAAAAATTCGTTCTGATGAAAGGTACATAAAAATTTGCGATTTTTTTTATTTTAAGGAGTGATCGTAAAAGGCAATAAAACAACACAAATTTTGCATAAAGAACGAAGTTGATCGAATCATTAGTTGCCGAGATATCTGTAATCCTGTTTTCCACATTCTTCGATTTTTCATGGTCCTGTATTTCATTCAAATTTCAATTCAAAGATATATTTTAATTGGAAATGAGACGCTTAATCCGACGCAATAAACTGTTAGTTAATAAGATTATTATTTTTGGAGTTATAAGGATGTTTCTTTTTCGCAATTCAGTATTATTTGATTAATTAGGCGTGTTGTATAATTTATCGAAAGAGATTCATCAGCAACTCATTAATACAGCATTACTATGCACAATAAAAATATAAATACACGTTTAAATTTTGCTTTGTAATTGCAATCTATTTTATAAATAGTTTTCAAATGTATTATTTTCATATATTATGTATGCATATATATGATGGGTAAGTATTACGGAGGCCCCCAAAGACTAGTTTTATTTTGTACACAGTTTTGTAACACATTCAAGAAGTTTTAGATTTTATTTAATGATAAACGTATTCAAGAAAAAAAAAGTTTTAAAGTACAGTCATTTGTGAAAAAAAAATAAATCATGAATAATCATTATTTCTAGATTTTCAAAATCATATTCTTAAATTCCTCGTGTATTTTTAACATTCAACTAAATTTAAAATTCAACTAAAAAAATTCACAAAATTTCATGCAGCATTTTGAAAATGAGAAACAATATTAATAATGAAACGTTCAAACAGAGTTATTGTTTTTTAAATATTTCTTTTATAAATCACAACAAGTCTTTGCAAAAACAGTTCAAAATTTAAAATATATATAGTATTTCTGTGGAATACTTTTATGTATAGGGCATTCTAATCTTGCTATACTGTACTTTAAGTAGACAGACTACTCAGAAATAAAAAATCATAAAATGTATAGTTCTAAATTTTCAAATTTTTGACTCTAAATAGGCAAACAACTACAATGTTCGGAAACATGCCATATTGATATCTATGACAGATAATTTTCATTTTCTATTTTAAAAATAAATAAATAAGCATGATTCGTAGTTTATTTAATGAAAATGCTAAAGCATTAAATGTAAAAGAAAGCTTTCAACCCCTAACATTGATTAAGTTTGCAAATGGTTCAGAAAATAACATCTTTTCTAAGAATACGTGGTAAAACGACATCTTTATGCATTGATTCAGCTAGTACACTGTAACAACAAAAAAAAATCTGTTATCTTACTAAGTTTTTTAGGAAACTAGGATTCCTTGAAATTTTGTACAACGGCAACAGCAAAAATTATGTAACACATACAAATTTGTACTGAAAATCAAATAACCTGTAAGATTACTAAGAATATTTTAGGAAACTGGGATTCCAAGAAATTTTCATGTGACTGCAACTCAAGTTACAGATAAAATTTTAGCAAGATAAGTGTAATTTTTGTAGATTTGTTTGTAAAATTACAGATTTCTGTAACTTTATGAAAATTAGTTTTGTAGATATACATTTTTACTTGTACTGTGTACAGATAAAGTGTTAGTAACCATCCAGATATCGGCAACTTTATATCTATAGGTTCACAGATATTTTTTTTTTTCCAAGACATACGTTTTAATCTTAAATTTCAGTATTGTAAAACTGTCGACTAATTTACGATAAACTGGTATTGCTTATAAATTTCATGTTTATTTCAGTCTGAAATAATATGTTTACCGATCGTAAATAGGATATTTTCATATGTCACACTGTAAAAAAAAAAAAATCTGTAAAGGTACTAAACATTTTCTAGGAAACTGGGATTCCAATAACTTTTCATGTAACGATAACAGGAAAAATCCATGTAACCGATTCTAAAACTTGAGTTTTTGTTGTTATCGTTACAGGAAAAGTTCTTGGAATCCCAGTTTCCTAGATAAAGTATAGTACCTTTACAGATTTTTTTTACAGTGCAGTAAATGTAACCATATTGCTTTGATAACTAGCATACATGAATAAATAATTCACTTTTATTTAATAGAATCGCGAAAACCATAGTGATTCTTGGATTTCAAATTAAAATCTTAGCCAAAGAACTTTTCCAAGTGATTAATTTATTTCATAGAAATTGAAAAGAGTTGAGTTGGTAAGCATTGATATTTGTAACACTCCCTAGTTCAGAAGGTGAAAGAAATCATTTTTTACAATTTTTGATTATGTATTCAGAAATGATGTACTCTCGAGTTGTGAGTCAACTGTTTTATTTTTCGTTCAACCTCTAATTCCTTTAAAAGTGTCATATGAAAAATAAATATTGACAGTTTAATAATTTATTTTAGTTATTATCAAATGGTCTTTAAAAAAAATTACTTGTAAAGAAGGTTTTTCGTTCATACTATTCAAAGAAAAGGAATTAAAGTTAATTAACCGTTTGAGACACATACACTGTAAAAAAAAAAATAAGTAAATAAATAAAATAAAAAAAAACTGTAAAGGTACGACACTTTATCTAGGAAACTGGGATTCCAAGAACTTTTCCTGTAACGGTAACAACAAAAACTCAAGTTAAGAATCGGCTACAAGTATTTTTCCTGTTATATCGTTACATGAAAAGCTCTTGGAATCCCAGTTTCCTAGAAAATGTTTAGTATCTTTGCAGATTTTTTTTTTACAGTTTACAAATTAGCCATGTCGATTAAAATTACCTTGCGTATATGTACCTTGTGTATACCTCTGGTAGGAGAGACTCAGGAAAAAGAGATGAAATTATGTCTATGGCATTTATTAATGAGAAGAGAGTATTACACTCTTATAGGTGACTCGCGAAAGCAAATAAACAAACACTCAACGTCCCAGCGCTCTTATTCACACCAAACCCTCTAGCCAAACGCTTTGGCGAAAAAATGAAATTCGACGTGCAACGTGTATGCTATATTCTATTCTAGTACCGTAGTTTGAAGTTTACATGTGTAAATATTTATATCCAATTAACTTGAATATTTTTGATACAAAATATTCAAGTAAAAGAATTTTTCTTTTTTAAAGAAAATGCGTTTGAACTTGCAAATTAATTTGAGTCTACACAAGTTACTATTGATTAGACTAAGCCGAATACTGATGCTGTTACACTAAGATAAAGTAAAGCTTTGTAAGCTTTTACAAAATAAAGGCTGATACTGAAAAATTTAAACTGCATGTTTCTAGTGTTATGAAGGTATAATAGTTGAAACAATAGTTGACTTAGTTCAACAAGATATTTTAACATAGTTCAAAAGTATTTACGAATTTGATTTGCCCTACATGTTTTTGGGTTTACGATGAAATACTCATTAAGGAAAATAAATATTTTTTTAGCATTTACGATTCGCTTACACGGATACTAAAAAAAATTCCGATTCATACGGTCCTTGGCAGAAAAATCGTTTGCGATGTTATATTTTTAATGATATTACATTATTTTGAGCATATTGAAATTTATATACATATGAGGGGTACTGTAAGGCGCTAATAGTAGAATAGGGTGAGCATAGAGTTCATCGTTCATTTACAAAGACACACACAAGAATTTGACAACAGTACCACTCGAATAATAATTGCTGGAAGTGCGATTTCATTTGTCCTGCACGTTTTTACTTTATTTATTATTTATTTTTTCATATTACTTAGAGTGTAAAAATTCTATATATTATATACATACAAGGCTATACAAAAAATCGTAAGTGCAATTTCGTTTATTGATGGCAATTTTAAAGGAGATTTTCAACTCTGTTAACTAAACTACGTTTAACTAAATTAACTTTTAGCATACTATGTAGTAAATATACACATATAGATTATATACAGGAAGTTCAGAAAAAAACTGGTATTTTTTAAATTGTTGATGGTAGTTGCAGAAATTGGGCTTTCAAATTGTTTATTTAGATATCATGTTTCAGCTTAATAATTGCAAAATTTTGTACAGTATTCTGAAAGTATTGAAAATGTTTCATAGTCTATGCTGAACGCATGGTTTTTCTTTTTAATGTTTAGAAAATAGGAGATTTATTTTTATACAGTTTATTACGTACTGATAGTATAAAGTACATTCTAAAGAAATAATGCAGAATTGCAAGAATACTACAAATTCAATAACGAGCACGATTAGATTTTTACTTTTTCAAATTCTTCATAACTGAGTATAATTTTTAATTTTTTGAAAATAAATTCTGTAGTAGTTCATAAAAGAAAAGTAAGTGAGCATTCCATTAATATTTACTAGTCTTGCAATCTTTAAAATAAACACAATTTTGTAAATTACAGCATAAATAAAATTCAAAGTTTTCTGCTATTATGAAAAAAAATTCTGCTTCCTGACTGGTTTAATCAAGATTATCAGCATAACAGCATCTTAGCGTACAAGGAGGATACTCAAAGAAAATGAATAAAGGTTAAATTTTTATTTCCTAGTCATTTATGAACCAAAAACTTTGAGGAGAGGTGATTGTGTCCATTATTTGATATTTTTAACCTGTTATCGATCAACAGCAAAGCACTTATTATAATATACTCTAAATCAGTAACTAATTTGATTATAGTGAGTATTCATTATTTATTATGATCATTTATAGAAAGGCCAAAGTTATACACTGTAAAAAAAAAAAATCTGCAAAGGTACTAAACCTTTTCTAGGAAACTGGGATTCCAAGAACTTTTCCTGTAAAGGCAACAGCAAAAATTCAAGTTTCAGAATCGATTACATGAATTGTTCCTGTTATCGTTACATGAAAAGTTCTTGGAATCCCAGTTTCCTAGAAAATGTTTAGTACCTTCACAGATTTTTTTTTTTTTTTTTTTTTTTTTTTTTTTTACAGTGTAGAGTGGATCTATAGGATTAAATATTTCCCCACAATATTATACGCATGCATATATTCAGCTTATGCATTGTTCATATTCAGGGGATAATTATTGTAATATATTTGTGTACTGACACTAGATGGTACACTGTAAAAAAAAAAAAAAAAAAAAAAAAAAAAAAAAAAATCTGTGAAGGTACTAAACATTTTCTAGGAAACTGGGATTCCAAGAACTTTTCCTGTAACGGTAACAGCAAAACTTCAAGTTTCAGAATCGATTACATGAATTTTTCCTGTTATCGTTACATGAAAAGTTCTTGGAATCCCAGTTTCCTAGAAAATGTTTCGTACCTTCACAGACTTTTTTTTACAGTGTAGTACATGTATGTGCATAAAACTTCACAAATAACTGCTTTAGCTTGGAAAAAGAAAGGTCAACTTACAGAGCATTCATAATGCATGTACCCTTTTTAAAAAGGTGAGATAAGCATTTTTTAATTCGCACTCGTATTCTTACAAATTTTCCATAAACAAAACATAAGCGGTCAAATGGATGAAATATGAAAAATCAAAGCAACTTCGGACTTGCATGCTCTTCGAAGTTTTTTTTTCCCCAAAGCACTTGGCTACGGAGGTTGGCGTGAAGCGCTGGGACGTTGATTGTTTGTTTAATAGCCTCCCGGAACAAAAGACAAAATCTGTTTTTAGAATGTTAAATTTGTGAAATAATTTTTCTTAAAAAGTTTAATAATTCAAACCAACAAACAATATATAACAGCTATTCGAACAATGCATACCAACATTTTTAAAATGTTAACTCTGATACTCCTATTTATTTTTAATATGATTTATTAATTTTATTTTTTGTTAATAGTAAACAGTCACGAAGTTTTAGATTTATATTAATGGCAAGAATAATCGAGAAAAGAAGGTTAAAACGCAACCATTTGCGAAAGTAAATAAATCATAATTAATTGTATATTTAAAAATTTTGAAAAAAGAAAATATTTTAAATTTTCTTGATCAAATTCTTAAATTTTTTATGCATAATTTATCATTACACTAAAAAAATCACAAACTGAGAAATGATGATAATAATAATAATAATAATAATAATAATAACATTTTTTAAAAGAGTCAGGGGTGCCCAGAGAAGAGTTTGGTGACGCAAGATGCGTCATACAATTTAGTTTTTTTTTTGGGGGGGGGGGGGGGAAATTTGCGAAAAAGTGCATTTTTTGAGGGGGGATTTTTAAATTCTTAATATTTCCTTTTTTACTGATAAAAAAAAATCTTGACTTTTTAAATATCACTTTAAATTTTTTTCAACACTGAATTTTCAGAAATGTTCATGTGTTTTCTTTCTAGATAAGGGCAATAAGAACTCATTCTACTATACTCAACTCGCTATCTTTTGAATCTGCAAAGTAGAATTATAAGATATTATAAGTAGATTATAAGTAGAATATATTTTACAATTGAAACAACAAGGGGGGGGGGGGGTCAATGTTAAAGTATGAAGATTTTTTTGGAGGGGGGTATTTGCGTCATTGAGTTTGGGGGGGGATGGTCACTACTGAAAAGAGTTGTTGTTTTTAAATATTTTTAAATCTTTCGTTTATTAGTGATAGCAGACTTTTGTAAAAATAGCTATATCTCCTGTTTTAAAAATTATAGAATACTTTTAAAGGATATTTTCACGTATAGGATACAGAAATCTTTCTATGCTGTACTTTAAAGCGATATGCTACTAAAAAATAAAAATCATAAAATGTGTATTTTTTAAATTTCAAATTTGTGAGCCACTTAGTCAGATTAGTGCAGAGAGCTGCAATATTTGAAAACATGTCAAAATGATTCGCATGACACATAATTTTCATTTATTATTTAAAATGTAAATAAATAATCATGCTTCATACTTCATTTAACCAAAATACTAAAGTATTTAAATGTGAAAGGAAGTTTTCAAACACCTAACATTGATTAAGTTTGCAAATGGTTTAAAAGATAGTCTTTTATAAGAACGCGTCGTACAACGGCAATTTCATGCATTAATTCAGCTTGTCAACAGACGTTTTAATCTTAAATTTCAGTATTCGAAACTGCCGAGAAATTCACGGTAAACTGGTGTAGTCTATAAATAAGACATTGAAAGTATCCATTAAAAACAATCCAAAATGTTAAGAAATAAATTTATTTTCTATTCTAGAATAAAGGGACGTTCCATGTAAAATTGCTAAATTTTGAAGAACTTAAATAATAAGTTAAGTTTTACATAATTATATGTCATTTCTTGGCATATGTATGCCAGGATAATGACAACCAGGATGATAACAATTCCATTCTAAAACATTTCTTACATTCTTGTTTCTTTTCTTTTCTTTGCTTATATCTAACATTTTAATTTTGCTTAAAGGAACTTTTTTTCAATGTACTAGCTAAAACTCCAAGTAACATTCAGATTTATTCGTTAATTTATGGAAACCAAGAAAATGACATAATAAAAGTCTGCTCAATTTTTACAGAAACATTAATCGCATTATTTTCAAAGAAATATCTAAACAATCTAGCTGTTAGCTATGATTTTGCTACTTCCGACTTAACCTATGTCAAAAAAAAAAAAAAAAAAAAAAAAAGTCACATTAAATGTGACTGGTCTTTTACATTTTATACTTATTTTTTAGCACTGATGATGGGACTTTAGAAGTCCCGAAACAGCTGTATGCTTTTTAACATCTATTATATTTATATAATTTGTGCTTTTAACGTTGTTTCTTTATTTTATTCATGTATAAACACAAAGTACAATCCTCCCCCCTTTCTAATAGTAATTACACTCTAAAGCAGAAAATCTATAAAGATACTAATTTTTTTTAGAAAATTGAGATTTCTAGAACATTTATTTAACGGCAACAACAAAAATTCATATAACAAACACACGCTTGCATTGAAAAATAAAAAAATACCATGTTGCTAAGAATTTTTTAGGAAAGTGGGGATACCTAGAACTTTTTAGGTAATTCCAACCCGCGTTACAGACAAAATTTTAGCAAGATTACTATAATTTTTGTAGATCCTTTTGTAAAACTACAAACTTCTGTAGCTTTACAAAGACGAGTTTTGTAGATTTAAATCTTTTTTGTACAGTTTACAGATATTTTTTTAGTAACCGGTAATTTTAATAAGTTAGATATCTGTAATTTTATATCTGTAAAGTTAGCATTTATTTATTATATTTTTATTTTTACAATACCCAGTTAAAAATTTGTGTAAAAACAGAGGGGAAAGGCGAAACTCTCTGTTAAATTTACATTAGTTCTCATTTAAACATATTTTATTGAATTTCTCTGTTATCATATTGCTGACATTTCCCATATCTTAAATCTAATTTCCTGCAGCATTTTTCATGACTATATTTAAAACTATTATTTAAAGTTAAAACTTGCAATTCAAAATACACACTTTTCAAATTATGTTGAAATTTTATTAGACATATTGAAGAAGAAAATTTATTTTAAAAATCAAGTTTTAAAATTAGAGTAAATTAAAAAGGTAAAAATCATTTAAACGAAGTTAGTGCACTGTAAAAAACGGTACCTGTAACGGTAACAACAAAAACTCAAGTTTTAGAATCGGTTACATGGATTTTTCCTGTTATCGTTACATGAAAAGTTCTTGGAATCCCAGTTTCCTAGAAAATGTTTAGCACCTTTACAGATTTATTTTACAGTGTGGGGATTTTTATTGGCAATCGCTTTGCAGCTCTATCATCACTTTGCCCAATGAATTATAAAAAACATACTTTGTGCGCAACAACAGCTTCTATAGCTCAAGTTGTAAAATGTTTTCCCTCGGTCAAGAAATCTCGAGTTCAAATCTCAGGACGGCTAGGAGCAAATTGATTAAAAATTAAACGATACACCAACTCTAATGTGCTCGAAAATTTAAAAATCTTTGAGATCACTGAAGACTGGATTATTCACAATTTTAAAAACTAAATTATTATAATTATTTTAAATTATTATCATTTAAAATAAATTTACAGAGTCTTGTGTATTTTTAACAATATTAATGTATAGAGATTATTATAAATTTACCGAATAACTTCTCTGTTAAATAACAGAATCTCGGTTTTCCTAATCTCTGTAATTTTACATAAAACTTAAGATAATGGATTACCCATAGATTCTCTGTAATTTAATGGAAGATATTTTAACAATATGTCGCAAATATTTGTATAAACATCTCTTGTTTTAAAAGGTCTAGAAAATTATGCTGAAGTACCTCAGGTATTTCCATGTACATAGTACTGTAATTTTACTGTGATGTATTTTCGAGAGATGTAAGTATGCCTCATATTTCATTTATAACAAGTTGGAAATTGCACGTGAAGTATAGCAAATGATATGCGCTCGTACGATAACGAATTTTTTAAAATATCACTCTCGTATATTAATCTCATAAAATTGTAAATAATTACAATTAAAATGCACACCAAACAATGTTCTCCCTATACCATTATGCAATGGAATACTTTTGTGTGGCCTTGTAAATCAATAACAAATATTCTTTGCACCACAGATTATGCAAAATGTATATTATAATATGTACTTTATAGATGCATATCAATTTTATTACGTTCGAGTGAGTGTAACATCATTAAAATGCATTTGAAACATTTTCCCACTTTAACCGTAATGTAACGGAACACTTTTGATTGTCCCTGTAGTTGAACTATGCATCCGATTTTGATAAAATGTGAAATAGCTCGAGAAAATTATGTAATAATTATGTATTTAAAATTTCGAACGATTAAAATGCATTTGAAACTTTTTTCCCGATTGACCGTAATGTAACGGCATCCTTTTGATTGTCCCTGTAATTGATCTATGCATCCGATTTTCATAAATATTGAAACTCGACAAATTTATGTAATAATTATGTATTTTAAATTTCAAACGATTCAGTTGGGTAGTTTTTGGGTTGTTATATGCGGACAGACGGACAGACAGACAGACAGACGGATGGACTGAACGACAACAATAGGTGCTACGTTTTTACACAAGTTTGAAATTTCACGTGAAGCGCAGCAAATAAGGTGCATTCGTACGATAATGAGATTTTAAAAGTATCACTCTCATATATCAACCTCATAAAATTAAAAATAGTAATTAATTACAATTAAAATGCGCACCAAATAATGTTCTCCCTATACCATTATATAAAGGAGTACTTTTGTGTGGCCTTGTAAATCAATAACAAATGTTCTTTGAACCACAGATTATGCAAAATGTATATTATAATATGCACTTTATAGATGCATATCAATTTTATTACGTTCGAATGAGTGTAACACCATTAAAATGCATTTGAAACATTTTTCCCCTTTAACCGTAATGTAACGGAACACTTTTGATTGTCCCTGTAGTTGAACTATGCCTCCAATTTTGATAAAATTTGAAATAACTCGACAAAATTATGTAATAATTATGTATTTTAAATTTCAAACGATTAAAATGCATTTGAAACTTTTTTCCCCATTGACCGTAATGTAACGGAATCCTTTTGATTGTCCCAGTAATTGATCTATGCATCCGATTTTCGTAAAATTTGAAATGACTCGGCAAAATTATGTAATAACTATGTATTTTAAATTTCAAACGATTCGGTTGGGTAGTTTTTGCGTTGTTATATGCGGACAGACAGACGGACGGACTGAACGACAGCAATAGGTGCTACATATTTACATAATTACGAACGCACCTAAAAATGCTAAAGTATTTAAATTTCAAAGGAAGATTTAAAATACCTAATATTGATTACTTTTGAAATGGTTAAGAAAAGGTCGTCTTTTGTCTTAAATATGTCTTAAGACAACATCTTTATGCATTAATTCGTTGACAGGCGTTTTAATCTTAAATTTCAGTATTCTTGAAATTGCTGATTAATTCAAAATAAACTGGAAAAGCTTATAAATTTCAAGTTTATTTCAGCTTCCAGTAGCATGCTTGCATATCATAAATAGGATATTTTCGTATATCAGTGAATGCAAACATATTGGTTTGACTACTAGCATACATGAATAAATAATTCTGTATTTATTGAACAGAAAGTTGAAAACCATTATCAAGATTACTAAGTTTCAATTTAAAATCTTAGTTACAAAATTTCCAAAAGTGATTTATTTCTTCCTCAGAAATTGAAAAGAGATGATTAGACAGACATTGATTTTCGCACAAGCCCTCTATCGCCAACCCACGTCCTCGGAATAAAATAAAATATTTTCATTTTTTTCTATCTTAACAAGAAGAAAGTATTGGATTCGTGAAAATTTTCGAAATTCAGTTTTCGACAAGTTTACACCTTTTGGGGATCAGAGATACCAAAAAACATATTTTTTCACAATGCCTGTCTGTGTGCCTGTATGTCTGTCTGTATTTGACACAAATTTTTTTGGCACTCTATTTCAAGAATTAATGTACGGAATTTAATAAAAATTTATATTCAGTTAGTCCGTGATATAAATTGATGCCGTTTATAATTTGATGTAAATCATCTAAAAGGTGGCGCTGCTATGCTGCATTTTTACGATTTCCGCAATAGATCTATCACAAAAAGTAATGCACGGATTTTCATCATACTTTAGATTCAGTTAGCTGTTGACATAAGCTGTTACAAATTAGGTTCCAGTGTGAATCATTTAACAAGTGCTACTGTGCTGCAATTTGCATGACTTACGTGATTTTAGTGATAGTTATATCTCAAGAACTAATGCACGAATATTCATATCATTAGAAACCCCATGATGGACATAAATTTCCACTGTGAATTTTGGCACTTTGACAGTGGATTTTGAAGTATTAACATGTACGAGATAGAAGAAAATTTTGGGATCACCACATCCGATTAGTTTTATAAAATGTTTTGATAGTCCACTGTCTGTTCGCAGTCTAACTTTCGTAAATATATACTTGGATTGGCATAAAATTTTTATCTGCTGTTGATGTTCACTATAGAATGTTCGGTATTAAAAATGAAGTATCTAGCGTTTATAGGGACACGTAAAAAAAGTATGTCACGTTATTATAGTTTATGGGGAAAATCATTTGGTGCGCATTTTAATGATCTTACAACACTAGAAACATCATGAAATTTATGTGCATCAGGCGGTTTGACTAAAACGTGCTCTCTTAGGAGTGTAGAATAAATATCATGTATAATTCTTTTACAGGGACACACACTAAAAAATCCATTACATTGTTTTTTTTTTTTTAGAAAAATCGTTTGTGACGCATTTAAATAGTGTTATGATACTTCTAACATAATGAAATATAAGAAGAATGAAAAAAATCATGCGTCAAGCATATATTATGATACACTTTCCAACGCATTCAAAATAGTATTAGGAAACTTAAGTGTTTAATAAGTTGAAATAGGATGTTTAACTGAATCATAAGGAAATGCAAACACTTTTACAAACCTATTTTCAACAATTTTCATCTTACAGTTGGAAAATTATCTGAATTCTTTTATTAGCCCCGTATATGAGATATAGATTTGTATCTATAAATTGCATACATGCAAAAATTTAGTTCCATTAGGAAACACATACCTCATTTAAAAGTCCTTTTTCTGAAATTTCTGCTGGCATGAAGAATGGTACAGAATTCTTTTGTGCAGTCCTGCATAAGAGACACAGAATTTATACACAATGAGTAGCATGCAAAATATTAATTCAATTTAAAACGCATAGGGAAATTGAAAACGTAGGGACTTCTATCAAATATTGCTCAAAACAATTCTGTAATCGATTTTTTCTTTTGTGTGTCCCTGTAAATGAACGATAAATGCTATGAATGCCTCATTCTTTATTAATTATCTTGAAGTAAAATTCAGTTATTTATATCAATTTCAATACATTTTAAATAGCACAATGTTATTAAAGTGCACTGCAAGCGATTTTTTCCCATTGACTATAATGTAACGAAATTTGTAATGTCTCTGTAAATGAATTATTAATTTCAAAAACTTCATATTCAATACCGAATAGTCCAGATAAATATCATCATACAGGGGTTTCACAAAATAATATGAACACCCTTTTCAAAATGTGTCATTCTTCAACTATCCACCTCCGAGGTTACCTGCGGTAGTGTAGTCTTATGTTTTCGGACGACTATCCTCTTCAACGCATGTCTATCCCGGTCGGCCATCTTAGACTTTCGGCCATTGTTCTGCTTCGCAGAAGACACTTTTCTCAGTTTTGTGTAGGCTGTCATAATCCTTGTTACAATGGCTCTTGAAAAACTTATAAGATTGACTGTTCTAGATGCGGGCGCTCCAGAGAGACGAGTTCCAATAATCATGAATTTCTGGATGTCGAACATAATGGCGCTTTGTGGGATTAGTATTTTCTCACACAACTTCCACACCGGTAAATGGTCGACTGATTACCTCCCCTTCCGCCATTTTTAGGTAGCAGACTGCAAAGACACGTGGCATAGCGGTATCGGACGATCGAAATATGACACAAAATTCAAAAATATTTCAAAAAGGGTGTTCATATTTTTATACACCCAATGTATATAAACTGCATGAAAATACGAGTCTGTTTACGCTAGTTAGAACGTGGGCTGACAAACAGATGGACAATTCGATAGGCTGCAAGACTAACCTAATACATAATCACATTTTAACTACACTGAATTTTTACGCACAAAACAGTATGACCATCTACCTAATAACGTGTTTTCCTACTTTTGGCCTGCAAAACAGTTGCAACCCACCTTGGCATGAATATCACAAGTCCTTGGTACATAACCGAGGAAATATGTGTCAGATGTTCAAGCAGCGATCATGCATATCCTGTATGTTCCAAAATTGGTTGTTATTTAGCTCTGGCTACCATTACATGACACCCAAAATGTGCTCTATCGGATTAAGACTTGTCGAGTTAGGCGAACAGTACCTTAACTGAAATTCAGTATTATTTCCTGGAACCAATCGAGCACAATTTGAGTATTTTAACATGGATTATTGTCTTGCTGAAAGACTCCATTTCCATTTCGAAAGAGACCATATAAAGATACAAACGGTCCGCAATGATGTTGAAATAGTGCTCGGCCCTCCTGGTTTGTTCTACTACAACTACAGATCTTAGAGAGAAGTTCCACAAGAACATATTTCAAAGCTTAATATCGTCACCGCCGGACTGTGCCTGATCTGTTTTATAGGGGGGGGGGGGGCAGTTCGCATAGAAGACGGCGTACCCTAACTTGGCCATCGACGTGTTGAAAGATTTTGTTTCATTCGACGAAGCAACTGTCTTCCTATGATCTATAGCCCAATTATGATGTTCCAGAGCCTAGTGTATGAGTATTTGACAATGGTATTTGCTCAACAGAGGCGCATAAGTGTGACGTTTGCTGCCTAGTCTCACATTCAACAGTGTTAGCTGAATTGTGTGCTCCAAAAGAATTCTTCTTGGGCTTCTATTGTATTGGAATGTCTCCAATGTCCTAAAGTCTCCAACCTCCTTTTTATTTGATAACGCCTAGTCGCACAACTCAATGGATTTTACAGATGGTTTCACTGCCATTCATTCTCTTTGTGTAAATGCTATAACGATATATCATGAAGAACCCATGAAACACATCATCATAAATTTATGTAATCATTCAAGAAAGTGTAATGATTCCTAAAGTTTAAATAAAAATCTTACATAGTTTTCGATCTAGATTTAATTCTTACATAAAATGAAAAATTGTGTTGGGTTCAAGATTTCGAATGAAATCATTTTGATGAGTATTTTTCTTCTGTTGTTGTTTTTGTTTTGGCCATATCTCATATGAATCAATTAAAGAAAATAGTCCATGTGCAAGGAACAACTGCAGAAAAAATTCCACAGAAACTGTAGAAAATATCACTCATATTATGATGGTATCACGTCCGCGAACATCGACCCTCAGGTTTTTATTCTGTAGTCAGTATGCCAAATTATTGTTTAAAGGAAAACTTAGATTTACATACCCATCATTCAGATGTCTTCAGTCATTCAGACAATTTTTTAACACTTTCCAAGAAAGTTGAAAAGTGTTTATGAATTCAGTTTTGCTGGCCGTCTGTCGGTCTGTCCGTCTGGCTGCATTCTAACTTTCTTAAATATGCTTGGATTGCCCTGAAATTTTTTTGACTTTATTGTTGTTTATCCTAGCACGAATCCTATTTCAAATTAAGTCTCCTGCATGCTAAGTTTATTTCATTTATGTTTTACTGGATTATGATCATTTATATTTTATTATTTATTTATTTATTTATTATTATTATAAATTATTTAATAAAGAAGTAAATGTGACTGAATATTTCACATAATCAAGTGCATTTAATTTTCGAACTATTCCTTTTAAGCACCTAAAATTGATTAAATTTTCAAATATTTCAGCAGAGATAATCTTTTGCCTAAATGCAACGTAAAACGGTGTTTTCATTCATTAATTCTGGTTTCTGACAGTCCTTTTAATCTTAAATTTCAGTCATCTGAAACTGTCGAGTCATTCATGATAAACTGATGCTACCTATAGAAATTTCTCATTTATTTCAATTTCAAATGTCATGTTTACGAATTGTAAGCATCCCATTTTCACATTTATATCATTTCACAATGCAAGCATATTTATTTAACTATTAAGTAGTATATGTAATTAACTCCGTATCAATTTAACAATGTAGTCAAACGTATAAAAATTGTTGTGATATCAATTAAAACATTATTTAGCTTTTGAACTGTTATATGCAGACAGAGAGACAGATGGATGGACCAGACGACGACTATAAGTGTTACGTATTTATACAGGATGTCTTCAAATTAATTGGACTAGAATAATTATTTACTGAATGAAATTGATAGGAAAAAGAGATAAAGTACATACTGTTATAAGATAGAAAAATAGTTCAATTTTACCATTGCCCTAAATGTTTGATGTGATTTCCTTTCGTGACTCGGCAAATGCCTCATTGGTAAATCATTTCTTGCCACAGATTTGTCAGTATGCAGGGGTGCCCAGAGAGGGTTTGGTGATGCAAAATGCGTCAGCTTTTTTTTTTGGGGGGGGGGGGGGGATTTGAGAAAAAGCACATTTGGGGGATTTTTAAATTCTTAATATTTCCTTTTTTTACAGTTTAAAAAAAATCTTGATTTTTTTTTTTTTTTTTTTTTTTTTTTTTTAATATCACTTTTAAAAATTTTCAACATTTAATTTCCTGAAATGTTCCTGTGTTTTCTATCTTTTAATTCTAGCGATAAGGGTCATAAGAACTCATTCTGCTATACTCAACTCACTATCTTTTGTAAATCTTGATTCTTTTACTATCACTTTTAAATTTTTTCAACATTGAATTTTCAGCCATGTTCCTGTGTTTTCTTTCTTTAAATTCTTAGATAACGGCAATAAGAACTCATTCCGCTATACTCAACTCGCTATCTTTTGAATGTGCGGTAAATTATAAGTAGAATATATTTTATAAGTGATATTCTGTTTAGAGGTGGGGAGGGGGTTAAAGTTAAAGTATGAAGATTTTGGGGGAGGGGGATTTACGTCACTGGGTTTGGGAGGATGGTCACCACTCTCAGTATGCATACGTCGATCGAATTAATTTTAGTGCAGATTTTTGATTTTAGTTCAGGAATGGGTGCAGGAAGTGCGATTTGTACATTTGATTCTTTACAAAACCCCATACACCGAAATCAAGCAGTGAAAAATCCTGTGATCGTGATGGCCATTGAATTACACACCCGCTCGCATACCAGTGTCAGTTATCGCACCTAACGCCATTTATGAATAAACTTCGGCAATATTACAATTAGTCTGATTTTAACTAGTTTATTTAATTTAATATTTCAAAAGTTCTTAACTTAACGAAATTACCCAACTAATTTGTAGGCACCTTTAACGCTCTTAAAAATCATGAGTCTTAATAACGTTAATAAATCAAAATCAATTACTATTATTTTTATGTAACGAGTAACTTTAAAACAGAACTTCAAGGAGAAACATAAATTATTCGAACCATACAAAATTCGAGTTATCCAAAACTTAGCTTTTAAACAAAATCAAGGTAAAATAACTTTACGAGCAAGATGATATTCTCAGTTGTAATTGAAGAATAACATTGAAAACTTGTAATCTACTTTTATAGATAACCATTGTTTGAAATTAGTTATTGGGAAATTAAGTATAATTACTCTAAAAGTATTATAAACTTCATAAATTATCGTTTTCGAGAGTGATCGTTACAAAAGGTTTCACTGTAAATCTAATTTTGAATTACAAATATTTCAAATTATCCAAATTCGAGTCAAGGAACAATCTATTTATATGTATATTTAATTCATATAAATACATGTTGCTTTTCTTATGGTTCTCTGTATATTAATTACATATATTTCTCTTTTCGATCACAACATTCCTTTAAACAAATATCGCACATTAATTTAAAATGTTTATGGATATGTCCAAGCAAGCCTACAAAAAGTTCAATTTTATATTGCTAAAAAATTGGGTTACATGCTAAAAACTCAACTTCTGTTTGTAGATTATCGTTTTTTATACTACATTTTAATAATATTATGTCTTTTAAGGAGACACAGTACCTTTGAAACATCTCTTTAATTTTGAATAATACTGTAGTATATGTGATAATATAATACTTACTACTAAAAAGCAAAAAGCAAAAAAAAAAAAAATAAGAATAAAAAAAAAAAAATAAGAATCTTGTACAAAAGCCTATTTTACTAATTTATTTTTAAATACAACCCTTGGCACAAAGTTTCCAATCATTATACCAACTCTACCATTTTTTTGTAAAAAAGGATTATTTATTCTCACTGTATAAAAATTACACGATTATTAACGATAGTACATACCTCCCAACACTATTAATAAGCCTCCATCGTACTGTCTTTTGGAGAAAATTTCCTTTCCTTTCCTCATGTCATAGCAATAGAATGCAAAACAATCTGAGCCATACAAACTATTTTTTTTCTTATCTGGGAATATAAAAAGATGCCACTAGTCCTTTTAGGTTTGATTATATTTGGCCCCATCGACTCTGCTTTGCTTGTTGATAGCTTTCAACATGGTCAGGCTCAACATGGGTAGGTGGAGGCTTATTAATGGTGTTAGGAGGCTTCGACTATGGTGGTAAACTTAACATGGCTTTTCCCTCAGACGACATGTCGGCTACCAATTACCAAAAATTGATAGAAACCCATTTATTGCCAACTGAAGAGAGAATTGGTGTCTAAGTTGAGTTTTTCAGCAGGAAAATACCCCCTAACCTTTGCAAAATCCACCAAGGAATGGTTTTTGAATATTTGGGGACATGTTATGGAATGGACTGCCCTGTACCTTCATCTCTATCCAGAAAAAATGCATAGCGTATCTTCAGTGGAACTTTCAGTGCCAATGACAGACAGTTCAAGTCTGTGGCAGAACTGAAGGCCGCCATCATTGAGGCCTAGGATAATATTGATGCTACTGTCTTCCAGGGATTGGTAAATGGTAGACCACATCGTATATTCCAAGTCATATGTAACCATGGAGGATATAATTGCTTTTAAAGGTAGTGGCTTTATTTCGGCGACACACTTTCTTTCTCCTCTTTTTTTATACATTCATTTTCTTTCCTGATCAAATGGGGCAGGGAGTGAGTTATTCCTTGTAAATATGCATTTTTTATATAGTCTTTCTTAATATATTTGTTTCGTTCTGGTGGTTTTGTTTCGTGTCCGATTACAGTACAAAATCACGGTGGCTTTATTTGCGTGGGACACACTGTATATTATGTAAATCTTATAAAATATTGCTCAATGTTTGCGAAGCATTTAAATCATTTTAGGCTATGAAACCGTATACGACTAATGACTCTGAATATGTCCTCTTAAACTTGACTACAGTACTCAAAGTGCAGCAATGCAACAAATAAAAATTTTCTTCGCAAGATTCCATTACACTGGCCAAAAAATTATTAAACACCATTTCAACAAAAGAAATTAATGCCTAATCAAAACAAAATATCATATTTCTATGGAAAATGCAGGGAATATGTGCATTCAGAGTGTTTCCCTTATCATTCAAGGTGATGAATCAGATTGGAGGCGCATAAAATTTCCATACCATATTTTGAATGATATTTATTTTAATTTATAGAAACATTAAATATACTCATAAATACACGTCAAATAAAAAATAACTATACAAAAAAATATGTTTTTTTCTGATCTTGGACTAAAATTTGTTAAGAGAGCATGAATTAGAAGTCCGCAAGGGCCCGAGGCCCGTACTCGACCCAGGACGGCGGAATGGTTTCGGGTTTCCTAACGGGCCGGGCCGACAAACAAAATAAAAACCGGACCAATAAAAAACATAGCGTGCCTACCGTCCCGTTATAAAGATTTCTCATAAACGATAAAATAAGTTCTATTTTCAATAACTATGGCTTTAACGAGAATAAATATAAATGTGCGTGACGAGCCGATGCAGTTTAACAATATCAATACAGAAATGCAGTGTAGAGATTGGCATCGGATATTTACTTCGTGTTTAACCCGGGCTTAATATTTTATTTAGCAGATCTTGACACATTGTTATTCGACTTTCCGACATATAATTAAGCTGAATGACTCTTTTAATTTCAATTGCTTTCGTTAACTGGTATTTTCGCAACTTCTTTATACGTATAACGGTACATATATAAAAGTAAGCACATTCTTGAAATGCACACTAAATCTAGGCAGCACATTTTTAAATTTTCAGGAATCAGTTTATAAATTTTAGTGAATCAAATTGTCTTTAATTGTTGTAACCATTTCCCCTATCATAAACATAAAATTATATATTCATTTGCATAAACGCGCCAAGTTTGGCGGCATTCAGTGAAATATCGCTAAATTAGGTTATTAAAGATAGATCACTAAGGAAGTCAATACTATAGCTGACTATTTTGGCAGAATTCCCTTTAAAATTCAGTACAGATGATGCTTCTGTAATAGAGTTTTTCACATTTTACTTCTATGTTTTATAGTAAACTTAATTAAAATCTTAACCTCTTCAGACCCCATGGTTTATTTATTTACTCGATTAGTCGTATTTATAATACTTTTTTTAATTTCTGTTAGGGATTTATATTAACAAACTAATAACTTAAAAAGAAGGAACAGCTGAAAAAATTATAATTTATTTTTTGTAGATAAAATTTGATGATACATGAGACTCAAAAAGTACATTTTTTGTCAATTATTTAGGATTTTTTAAATTTTTTTTAAATTTTTGCATTACAAAAACATTTCTAAATATAAAATAAATATATATTTAATAATTTTTTATTACTCATGAACTCTAGAAATAGTTTCTTAACGCACAGTAAAATTATTTTAGTTTTCATCTTTGTACATTTCGCACATTTCTGCTGCAAGTCCTTTTTATATAACACGTAGCTCGCTATAAAAGCACTATAAGAAACGATTCCTATTTTGTTTAGTTTTGCTATATGTTAGGTTCTATTTACACCAATTTTTTTTTTTTTTTTTTTAAACATTATTTATATGCGCGAAAAAAAATTGTAAAGATGTGTATCCCATAGGATTCATCAGGTCTGAAGAGGTTAAAACTAAGAAATAGGAATGTTACTTTGTTTACCAGGTAAAGAAATTTTTATTTTATATTCTATATATTTCCGTTTTCAAGTGTGCATCTTGGCAAAAAATGCTTATCTCATTCATTTCAGCATGTTCACTTACATTTTAGCTGAAACGCATTCACTTATGGAAAAAAAATCATTTTTATAATAATCATAACGAGTTATATATTACGTACGCCATGCATTAAATATTAATAATACTCCTAGACCAGTGATATAAAAACAGAAGTTTATACAACTTTAAATGTTTAAAATGTGCATTTTTATTGGATGGAGTTGATCAGACTGACTTCTGAATGCCTCATGTTACATACGACATGGATCAAACATTAATATTCCTGAACTCATCACAAACAAATTTTAAATGAAATTTCAGTTTTACAATTTTCGGAACTGCAAATTTTTAAACTTCTAAACATCGCACATTTTAATTTTTTACGCCGTTGCGTAGAAAAAAATGCACTTTTAAATGAAATTTGTTTGAAATCTTTTTAATTAATAATGAGGTGAAACTCGTTATCAATAATCGGAAAAATAGCTAATCCATTTTTTGTGCAACCCTGTCTATGATCTATAGGGTCATTTTCACCATTCCTTACATTTCACAATTTTATTTTATTTTTTTCAAATTTAATAATTTTTTTTTTAAAAATGGAGACAGGTATTAAAGTAAATTTTTAAGGTACATGAAAAAAAAAATTGGTTGTGCACTTAGCCCTATAATATGTAAATGCTATTTAAAGTTGGCTTGTAAGGCAAATTGTCAGGTCCGTTACCATTAGAAAATTACTGAAAATACTTAGCTTTCAATTTATTAAGTTTTCTAAAATCAATTTACTTTGAAATAACTTATGTCCCTAAATTTCAAAACATGATATTTATCAATGATACTTAAATTGAAATGAGAGACAGTTTGAGCCACAAGATTTTGATCACATAGAAATTATACAAGAATTTTTTTTAATAATTACAGTATATATTCAGGTAAATTATTAAATTTTAAGGAAATTGCATGTTTATTTCTTAGTCGAATAAAACATAAAAGTAGAATGGTGATAAAATGATAATCATTAAAAAACCGTGCGGTAACAGACTTGACATTTGGTAACGGACTTGACACTATGTTGGAAATGGCCGTATAGATTTATTTGTATCATGATATGCTAAAAGTTAGCTCGGTTAAGGCGGGACCACGTCACATTTGAAAATAATTTTTATTTATAGTTAAAATTTTGATTTTTTTTTTTTTGTGATAATTAACCATATTATTTGTAAGCAAAATCACATAATAAAACGTCTCATAATAATTTTTAAGAAATTTTATTAAACATTGGGGTAATTTAAAATCTTTATAACTCAAAACATTAACATTTGTAGAATTTCTTTTTTTTTTTTTTTTTTTCGATATTTGATAAGTGAATTACTACACATTGACACATTGTTATGTCCCTAAATTACATTCCCTATTGTTATGTCATCTAAGCGCAGAACCAACAGGATGAAAAATATCCAAGCCGAGGATCGAACCCGGAATCCTTGGAATAGCGCTCCGTGTGTGTGCTCTGCACTGTAAAAAAAGTTCTTTAAAGTTACTAAACTTTTTCTAGGAAACTGGGCTTCCAATAACTTTTCATGCAACAGTAATAGCAAAAATTGATGTAAAAGAACAGGTTACAGGAATTTTTCCTGTTACCGTTGAACATGAAAAGTTCTTGAAATCCTAGTTTCCTAGAAAAAGTTTAGTAACTTTAAAGAATTATTTTTTCATTGTACCATTTAAGCTGCGAGGACAATGCGCAGCTTATCATTTCTCACTCACTTATGTTGATAAATCTGCAACTGCAACACAGTATAAAAACGTCTACATCAGCACACAAACCTGTGGCGTAACATGAGTTTGGTTTGGTTTATTTGTTGTCGTCCGATTATCTACACTAGGGATATAGGACCTGGGGGAAGTGCCCTTCGTGGGGGTCTTTCTAAGGGAACCTAACCCGTATTTACGCAAGGTTCGAAGAAAACCACGAAAACTCCGAACGGTTAGGCCGACGGCCGCGATTGGCGTAACATGAGACACAAATGAACCCAGCAACAATGATAAATAATTCCAATATTTTTTTATAATTTTAATAATTTTATACAATTTTCTAGTTTAAATAAACAGAAATATTTAAATTTTAATTTTGATTTAGCATTTTTTAAAATATTAATTTAAATAGAAGTTAAACATTTAAAATAAAAATTAAAATTAAAAATGGCGTACTTTTAAAAAAAATCATATTTTCAAAAGTAATTTTTTTTTTTTTCAAATTTGCTGAATCAAAATTAAAGCAAAATAATTGAAAAAGACATGCTTCATATTTAAATTATTTATCTAAAATTGTTCTTGAGCTATAACAATATAAATATGACAAATGATGAAAAAAAACATCATGAAGCAAAACGCATTTTCACAAGAAATCATTTCCATGACAACCATTGCTTTGAAGTTAGATTTTGGAAACAAACCAAAACGAAAAATTGATATTTCCTGGTACAATTAAGATAGAAACATGGTTTAAACGTCATTTTAAGAAAAAAAACCATTTTTTAAATATTAATTTTTTAAAGAAAATTTGAAGTTTTGTATCTCGGACCTTCTTAAAAGCACATCTAAGTTGAAAATATGCATTCAGCAATTTTAGTGAATAAGCGGTAAAGAGTTTGATAACTTTTGTACAGGCTTGTTTATGACCTATAGAATTTATAAACACTGAACAATATATATGTATTTTTTTTAAGTTAAATTTAAAAACGTGTACCACAAATGAAAACCTACTTCCAGCAGTTCTTGTTCATAGGCTTCAATCGTTCAATTTTCCATTTTCTTTTGTATTCGAATTCTTTTGTGTATCCCTGTAAATGAATCATAAATTCTATACACACGCTATTCGATACAGTAAGCGCATTGTAGTACACCACTGTGATATATGTAAATTGTAATATGTTTAAAATAGAGTAATGAACATTACAAGCCATATTAACATTGAAATATACCAAAAACGATTTTTCTTCATAAACTGTAATGTAATAGAATTATTTTGAATGTCCCTGTAAACAAACCGTAAATGTTAGATACTTCAATTTCAATACAGAACATCCCGTAGCACACCTTAATAACCTATATCTATTTCATGGTATTTTGACTATATTTACATGGCTTTGTGCACGGACAGACAAACGGGAAGAGAAACTGAATCCACGTTGTATAAATCACCATTAAACGAAGAAACAAAGCTCTGCCCCCTTACGGACAAATGTTGGTTCAACTGATGACGAGCTGTTATTGTTGTAGCTCGAAACGAGTCCTGCTTTGTTTTGTTTTGTTTTGTTTTTCGTTTAATGGTGATTTCTACAAAGTGTATTATTTTAATTATTAATTATCCCCAGTGTTATCGGTGTTTTTTCTCCAAACTGAATCCATAAACACTTTCCAACTATCTTAGAAAGTATTAAAAATGCAAAAGAAAATAAAAATATTGAGGCTTCCTCGAACTTTGTTTAATCAAAATATTACAGCATTTCAGCTTGAAAGCGCAGCATTTAAATAGTTAATTTTGAATAAATTAATCACAGCTTTCGAAAAGATCATCTTTCGTATAAATAAGTACTTCTCAAAACGACATCTTTATGCATTAGTTCAGTTGTTGACTGATATTTCAAAGCTTGAATTTCAGCATTCTAAAATTCCCAAATTATTCAAAGCAAAATGGTGCATGGCTTTCAAATTTCAAAATTTGTTTTAATTCAAATTATCATGCATGTTTATGATTGTAAATATGATACTTCATTATTTATCATTCCTGAATTAATAGCAAGCATTTTCATTTGATTAACCCGATGTATAAATAGCTATTTCTGTATCAACTTTCCAAAATTATGCAAGCCGTGAAAATTCCCGAGATTCCAATTAAATCCTTATATGCTTAATTTTTTCAGATAATTTATTTCTTATGTAGAAATTTGTATTTAATGTCAGGTTTTAATTTATTCCAGTCTATAAATTACAGTAATACACTATTAAAATTTTACAATTTTTTGTGGCATTGTCACTTCATTGCTTTTATAGAATGTCTCTATTCTGACAAATGCGAACACTGCATAATATAGACAAGTAACTGTTTTCCATAAAAGCGATGGAGTGACTATGTTTCAAAATCTGTAGATTTTTAACAGTTTTCCTCACCATAGTAATTTATATCAGTCTGATATGACATGAACCTTAAAGTAGATTTAAAATAGGTGTTTACACAGTCTGGATCAGGAACAAAATCCGAAGCAATTTTCTTCCATTAACCACTTGACTGGGTGACGGGTATGGGGAAACAGTGCTTTAACCCCCGACTTATCTCGGGGCCATTGAAGTGGTTAAACACGCCGAATTTCCAAGCCCGGGCCCTGCCCAAACGAAAACTATCTTGGCCCGTAAAAATTAAATATGTAAAATTAAAAGTTCGGCTCAAACTCGGCCCAACCCATTAACGTTTTCACAGTTCTCGGCCCGGCCCGACTCAATTTCTACCAAAAAAAAAATTGTTTTTTTTTTTTCGGTATATAATTAAGATTTTTTTAATAAATGCTACATACATATTTATAAAGATTTTTTTTTTTATTATATATATTTAGATTACTATGTTTTCTCAAAACAGAAGACGCGCTATAGAAACATTAATGATTACTTACAGTCTTAGATGTTGCAAAATTCAAATGAAAAATCATTAAAAAATAAATTTAGTTTAGAATAAAGGGTTGAAAACATGATAACTTTTGAAACCGTATAATACAAAGCAGATTTGTAAAACTATTTCTCTGTCATTTTTTAAGGCTTTTCTCAAATCCAAAGGAGTTACATTTTGACCCATTTCTGAATTCATTTCTTTTCGGAAACGTGTAAGATTGGCAGCTATGCTTATTCAGAAATTATGTGAATAATTTTTTTTTTCTTTTACATATTTATATATTTATAAAAGTCATATATTTTTGAGAAAATACTGCCAAAATTAGCGTTTTGAATAGAATTTCTGGAAGCGATAGTACGGGAAAGCAGAAAAATCTACAATCATGTGACAAGAATCTCTCATACCTCTGTAAGTAGTTTGTCAAAAATGGAAAACGCTATTCGATTCTAAATCCCTTAAGCAGACAACTTTCAATTTTATAGCTTTATAGTTAAAAACGATTTGGAAAATGTGTTTGGAAAATTCGCTTTTCGAGCACTTAATTTGAGAACCACCTTAAGGTTTATTTCCAATTATTCTGGTTTAACCCCTTAGGGACAAACATTTATTAAAGAAATTTTAATTTTTTATCACCGGTTTTTAAAAACAAAATATTTGGTCTCATTGAATCGGGAAACTGCGCGGATTAAAT
This sequence comes from Maratus speculifer, assembly GCA_964019185.1. Taxonomy (NCBI): domain Eukaryota; kingdom Metazoa; phylum Arthropoda; class Arachnida; order Araneae; family Salticidae; genus Maratus; species Maratus speculifer. The sequence continues at coordinate 106,450,856 of OZ025303.1, forward strand.
AAGACAAAATTTACAATAAAATTTTACTAATGAGCATAACCAAAAATTCTGAGCACTTTATGCAGCACATATACCAGTCGATCGTCCCCAAAGAGTTAAAGGTGTTCTTAAATTCAAACTGATTACTTTTTAATTTTTAATTCATTTTTATTCCAAAACGTATACAATCAGACGAACGACATATAGGAAAACAGACAAACCGAATTTATAAACACTTTTCACCAGTATTGAAAAGTTAAAAAAAAAAAAAAAAAAAAAAAAAAAAAAGAAAGAAAGAAAGAAAAGTCTAAATGTTTCCTCATATTTTATTTAAACAAAATGCTAAATATTTTAGCTCAAGAGGGCACCATTTAAATAGTTTAACTTTGATTAAATCCATCACTGCTTTCGCAAAGATCGTATTTCGCTTAAGTACCTTACAAAACGACATCTTTATGCATAAGCTGTTGACAGTTCATTTAAAGTTTAAATTTCAGGAATCTAAAATTCTCAAATTATTCAAGGTAAAATGGTGCATGACTTTCAAATTTTACCAGCCAACTTATTTTTATTTAAATTATCACGTATATTTATAGCTTGTAAACATGATATTTCATTAATGCTCATTCCTGAATAAACAGCAAACACTTTCCTTTGATTAACAGAATGTATAAATGGCTAATTCTGTATTTATTTTCCGAAAATTATGGAAACCATTTTAATTCCCGAGATTCCAATTAAATCCTTACAAGCAGAAATTTTACAGCTGATTTATTTCTTACATAAAAATTTATATTCAGCGTAAGGTTTGAATTTATTCCAGTGTAAAAATTACAATAATACTTTACCGTAGTAATTTACATTAGTCTGGTGTGAAATGGAACTTTGAACTAGACTTAACCCTTTCCGGCACTGGCAAGTTCCGTTAGTAAAATGAGAAAGAATTCACTGACACCGTAATTTACCAACGATTTTTTTAGAAATTAATTAGTTCTGAATTTAAGCTTTCGTTGAAACAGCAAAATTTTATTAAAATATTCTTGGAATAATTTTCAAGTTTGGAATTAAAATTAGGTGAAAAAAATAGTGCCCGGAAGCATTTTCGGAAAGATCACGTTTTGAGCACCAGCCTTGGAGAGTTGGCGAAAGCGAGAACGTTCAGTTAGCTGCATCGCCAAACGCCAGTCGTCGTTTTGTTTTGATTTTTGAGAAAAGCTCTTTGTTTTAAACTATGTTTTAATCGTAAACAACGGTGAATAACATTTCCTCATATTATAGTCTTTCCTTAATAACATTTACGAAAAAACAAATGAACAATAAGTGCGATCTCTTTGCAGAAGGAAGGGTTGCTGTCCGCTAGGCGTTTGACGTTACAAACAAGTAGCATCGACTTCATCTCCGCGCCAATCGTTGTTCTGGCGATAAGGTGCTCAAAACGTGATTCTTTCCGAAAATGCTGTCCGAAATGGGACCACTGGGACGGAAAGGGTTAAACTAGGTGTCAATAGAGGCCAAGTTTTGTCCGAAGTCTGCGGCAGTTTTCTGCCGTTAGACAGAGGCCGATATTTCATTTTTTTTCTTCGGCATACTTGAGTTGGGTTTACTTCAGTCTTTTCGTAACATGTTACACCGACCTTTTTTTTAATTATTTTTGTAAAACGTAGCATTTGTATTGTGTATATATTTAACGTAGTCTTTATTTTCGTTTAAAAGTGTTCGTAAATCCAAACTGATTACTTTCTGTAACAAATTTATACATTTTTATTCGAAAACATATACAGTTTAGACAGACGACAGACAGGCAAAAAATCAAACCGAATTCATATACACTTTTCAAATATGTTAAAAAATGTAAAAAAAAAAAAAAAAAAAAAAGAATAGGATATTTTAAATTTTTAGTCTCATTTTATTTAAACAAGATGCTGCATTAGATAGAGCACAAAAAAAAACTGGCGATAACTCACAATTAAAATAAAAAAATCACCATAAAATCAAAACAATGCATAGGACACGTTTTGAACTTGAAAATTAAAAGCCCGTCATCAGCACATGTCCCTAAGGGCACAAGGTTACAAATGAACAGAAAGTGAAAGGATAAGAGATTACAAAGAGTGTGACAGATGGCGATAGGGTTGTAGTGGAGGGTATACGGGGATATACGCCGTATACCTTCTGAATTTTTTAAAGGAACATCGTATACCCTCCGTCCTCTGTTTCTCAAGAAAGCTATAGTACAAGAAAGCTATAGCACAATCTAGTCTATACCCTCTGCTTAAAGCATATATCCTGTTATTTTTACGACTACACTCCTGGATGGTGCTAGCAGTAATGTGCTAAGATGCTAAGCTTGATAGCTTGATAGCTTTCACCATGAAGCTAAGAAAGGGGAGACGCATGTAGCATCGGGGTACGTTGAAACCAAAAGACGAGTGCTTTCCTCCTCTCCCGCGTCCGCTATGTATGACTTTTACTGGCGCCGAGAGAAAAAATTGAGAAGGTAGCAAATGGCATAAAACAGCTTACTTAGGCCAAATACGGCCGAAGCAGAAAGCTAGAAAGGGCTTCGAATGATGTAATATATGCCGTCTCCGTTTATTTTCTTAGCTCCTTGTTAAAAACCAAACACAGAGGATAACATGCAGAATTGAAAAGTGTTGTCACAATGATAGAAAACATTTAAAAAAGAGAAAACCCGATAACCAAAATTAAAATAAATAAAGAAGTAAATACAAAAATATATTATAATAATATTTACACAGAAAAATAAGCAATATACTTTTTAAGTTATAAATTCCAACAGAGACTAGAAAAAAGTTAAATAATCACAAAAGCCATTTCCACGCTGGAGAGAGAAAAGAAAATGATGAGAGATCATTGATAAGTATATCAGAATTTTTAAAAATAAAATAAGCTTCCTGAAAATCTCAATGAATGAAAGAGAAATGAGAAAAAAATATTCTGGCCATGGAGAAATCAAAACTGAAAATCCAACTGGACTGGAAATCCAACAGTGAGAGGTAATAGAAGATTTAGTGATTTCTTGGTTTGATACATACCTTGGTGCTCGTTTAATCTGAACTTTAAAGCTGTCTTTGTTTGACAAATATACATAATTTAGTTGTAAAAATTCTACATTATTTTAGCTTAAGCGGACGTCATTTAAACAGTTTTACTTTGATAAAATTCATCATTGCTGTCGAAAAGATCGTCTTTCGAGAAAATACCTCACAAAACGACATCTTTATGCATTAGTTGTCGACAGCTGTTTTAAAGCTTGAACTTCAGCAATCTAAAATTCACAAATTATTCAGGATAAAAGGGTGCATGCCTTTTACATTTCACAGTTGCTCTGATTTAAATTATCATGCATGTTTATGGAATGAAAATATTCCATAAATATGCATTAACTCTCATTTCTAAATAAATAGCAAGAATTTTCCTTTGATTAAAGGCATAGATAGCTAGTTAAATATTTATTTTCCAAAATTTATGCAAATCCTAAAAAATACCGCGATTTCAATTAAATTTTTATATGCTGACTTTTATAGTACGTAGATATTTACGATAGACTTTTGTAGAGACTTTTACGATTATTTTTTACGTAGAAATTTATATTCAATGTTAGATTGGAATTTAATCTAATGTATAAAATACTGTATTAATTTGACATGGCATGGAACCTTGGACTAGACTCAAACTAGATGTCTACACGCGCTCAGACTTGATCCGAAGTCTGAGGCCAATTTTCTTCCATCATAACATTTTTCGGAACCTGGACTTACATATTTTAGGCATACACTGTGAAATACAAATGTCTGTCAATCTACAAATTTATAACATATTCAAGTGCGTAAATATTCAGTAACCTTTTCCGAGGTACCCACGATTCTAAAAAATGTTTTTTCCTTTTATGCACCTCAATAACCAATGTATTTTAGAGGTTTAAAAGAGTATTTATACTCCTGTGTATCGTATTCTAAATTTCATTACTACAGCGAGCTAAAAAAATGAATTGAGACTTCAGTAAAGTTCAAAAACGAACAATAAAGAACTTATCCAAAAAGACCCGTAAGCGATAACGCACTTGGTCCCTTAGATTTCAGTTTTTCATAAATTATTAGTAACAATTTCACTGCCATAAAAAAACATTTCAGCTTTCACCAGTCAATTAAAAAAATGAATTTTAATAAAGATCAATAAGGCATTTATGCCCTAAGAAGACCGATAAATGATATGGCACTTGGTCCCTATCTCATGCTTCAATTTATCGTTATTGTTAGTAGTTTCATTATTATTAGTAATAATTTCACTGCCATGAAAAATCATATTAGTTTTCACTCATTACAATTTTTAAACAGAAATGTACCATTAGCATATATTATTATAAGTAAAGGTAAATTTTTCTGCGATAAATTCTGCTATTAATACAAACCATCAAAATAATACGGTACTAGCCTCATATTGCACTTTTACTTACTTCGTCTTCTGAATCAAATATGCATTTTCTGTAAAAAAAATACTCAGAATTGTATAATAAAACTCAAAAAAAAAAAAAAAATTATTAAACAAAATTTATTTTTTCGCTAAGTAGGCCCCATCAAGTTCTCTAAAATTATGCCAGCGCAGGACCGAATACTCCTTAGACTTTTGGTAAACAGATTTAGATATAGCCTTTATCTCTTTAGCGAATTTTCTTTTATGTTCTCAATCGATTCAACTCGAATTTTTTGAAATACATATTTTACATTTTGGATTCGGGAACAAAAGTAAGTCGTACTGGGCATATTAGGCGAGTACGGTGCTTGGTCGTTGACATTTCTTGCATTTTTTGACCAAAAACCCTTACACAACGATACAAACAAGTTGAAAATTGCACACCAAGCGTAGCAAATGAGGCGCGCTCGTACTATAAAGAAGTTTCTAAAATATTCAGATCTTGGTTAATAATATACAGTATACTTCGGATACAGTAGAGTAAACGAAATCTTTTGTGTATCATTTTATGTATTATATGCTTTCCATTACACAGCAAGTAACTTGTAGTAAACCTCAGCAACGTATCAATTTCATAAAATGTGAAATAGTTCAATAGTATAAAAATGCATCCCAAACGATGTTTCCCTCTTTAACATTATGTAATGGAATACTTTTGCGTAGCCCTGTAAATTAATAACAGTATTCTTTGCACTATAGATTTGCAGAATCTATATTTTAACATTCATAGACTTCATAGATGCATATCATTAGACTTCATAGATGCATATCAATTTTATTATGTTCGAAAGAGTGTAACACCATTAAAATTCACCTGAAACCATTTTTCTCATTGGCCGTAATGTAACACAATATTTTTTATTGTTGCTGTAATTAAACTACACATCCGATTTTCATAAAATTTTAAATGACTCGACAAAATTATGCAAGAATTATACATTCTAAATTTCAAATGATTCGGTTGGGTAGTTTTTGCTCTTCTATATGCGGACAGACGGACGGACTGAACAAAGACTGTAGTTGCTACGTATTTACAAATTTATGAATGTACCTAAAAATGGAGCTGTTCCAAAACTAGTCCTGCTACAACACGTTTCATGTCAAAATATTAGTCGTAATGTTATGAATGGATTTAAAAGAACAATTATCAACTTGATTCAAGTGTCTATGATTCATACGACAACTTTTAAATACTAACTACACGTGATTTTTTTTTACGTTTGAGTCATTTGTGGATATTAAAGGTCGACCAGAACTGAACTATGCAGCCCAATTCTACTTCTCAGCACTCATTGGATACTTTATACAATTCATACGTCTGTGTTTATAACATATACGATTCACCGTAGATATTCTGCAACATTTTCATTGATTTGGTAAAAGAAATTTTTTTGAACACAAAATTTGACAAACTTTTACAAGGGAACTACTGTTGGTGTTGCTTGACCTAGCATCGAGACCTGGTGCATTTTGTAGCCCTATACATTTAGTGCTGTAAAAAATAACGACAAAAAAAATACCCGTATGATATCATTAATTTCGAATTCTCTACCCATTAGAAAGTATTCGTTTCGTTACTCGTTACTGTTCAGAAATTGGGTATTCTGTCATCGAACGTACGGCACATATCGTACAGAACATGGAACTAAGAAAGATAGGGAATTAAAACGAAACCTGTTTCCCATAGACGCTTTCAGTGTGACGTCAGTCAAGACATTTTCCTTGGATACTGACTCCAAACAAACGGTTGCTATGCTTCATATCTCATTAAATATAAATCGTAGAAAATGGTATCATTGTATATAAAGCATTAAACATGTGTCAATTATATATCGCTGAAAAATGTTGCTGTAATATACAAATAACATAGGAAATACAGCGTAGCAACCGTTTGTTTGGAGTCAGTATCCAAGCAAAACGTCATAACTGACGTCATGACTGAAAGCGTCTATTAGAAACAGTGAGGGAGTCGATGCCACCGGGATTCTGTGAGATTCACCCATATCACATCATTCCGTGAGCATGGCAGTAGTTTGGCGCGCTTTATTGTGACGGGTGCTGCTACAGCAAGAGGTAAAACCGGTAAAACACATACCAAGTTATCGCCAATCGCTAATACCATCCGAGTTGGCGGGAGTTTCAGGGTCACACCTATCCCAGAATTCTCGACTTTCTTGGAAGCTGATCCGTTGACAGGTACTCTTTTCTTATCTTTCTTAGTTCCATGGTACAGAAGAATCTTTGGAAGAAGATCTCTGTTCAGAAATTGGATATTCACAGTCATCGACCGTACGGCATATACCGTACAGAGGAATCTTTGGAATAAATCGTATTATTTATGTGCTGCCATCTATCCGTAAAACTTACATTTAATGAAGTTTCCAAGTTTTATTTTAAAAATGCAAATGAAAAATTAAAATCAGGGCCGTAGCGAGAAGTGAATAATTAGGAGGGGAGGGGGGGTCACATATTTTTTCTCTTTCTCTCAGTGACACAGAAAGATAAATTAATGCATACCGCATATTTACACTGTAGTTATTATGTTTCTGATTAAACTGTTGCAATAACTTCATTTTATGCTAAGAAAATAATAGGATGATGGAAAATTCGAGTGCATAACTAGTGCATTTTTAAACATCATGTTGGCTTCATATGTGCAAATAGAATGAGTATGTGTTGAAAACTTATTTTAGTTACAATTTAATATTTTGCAAAACTGTGAAAGGTTTTCAAAACTAAACTAGATTTTTCAGTAGAATTTCATTTGGTTTTTGAAACATAAATTCATTTAGTAACCTTCGAATCTTTTCCAGGGGGGCTCAAAATGTTTTAGGGGAGAGGGGGCTGAGCCGCCTGTAGCACCCTCTTAGCTATGGCCCTGATTAAAATGCAATGCATTATTGTACACACGGCTGTAATTAGAAGTAAATAACAGGGGGAGGGAGGGGCTCAAGAAAATGTTGGATGAGGCTTGTATTTTCATATGATCAATAGCGGGTCTAACGGTGAGGTCACGGATGTTATGTCGCCCCCGACACGTGCTGAACTGCAGAAATATTCTAAAAATTACCTTAAAAAAATTAAATATACCTTAGATCATTATCCTCAATTCTCCCCCGTTTAATAATGCGAATCTCTTTCTGATTCTGTAAAATGTCAACTCAAATCAAAATTAGGTAACTTATGACACATTTGTGAAAGCATTTTTAATCTCGAGATATTTGCAAATGTACTTATTTGGAAACTATGTGATTAAAAAGTGCTTTCCCTTTTTAAATAAAAGCAAATTAAAAACTTTCAAAAAATTCCATGAAATTTGACATTTTAAATTAAATTTCCGGACGCGACTGCTAATTGCTCCCTCATGTTGACATTTCTGTGGCTGTCAAGTCTTAAAAATTATCCTAAAATGCTTAACAACATTTCTAAATCATTTTATGCGTTTATAAGAAAATAATAAACATTTCAATTTCTTCATATCTAAATGAAATCTGTGCAAATTATATATTTTTAGAAATACTAATGCAAATTTTTGTATTTATGAATGAAAATGAATTAGCGAAAGTATAAGAAAAATCGTCACTTTTAATTTAAGAATAACCTTCAATATAATTATTGATTATGAAGTGATGTGACCCCCCCCCCCCTTTAAATTGAGGACTGGATCGATATGCCATTGTATATGACGGACAATGCTTTCCCGATAAATGTTTTTTTTTTCTTTTTGTTATTTGTTATTAAGCTTTCTTTAACTGAATATTTCACCAGGCATAAATATAAATCACAGTTTACCCTATCATTTGATGCTTCAGAAAAATATGTCTACAGTATACTTTTTCTTTATGTAACAAAAGCAATAAATGAATCAACAAGCACATACATGGCTCGTACGGACACCGTACGGATATTTTCAAGGTGAAAATCAGTATTATTATTATTATTATTATTATTAAAAGAATAATTCTAGTTCAAATGCGCGTATTTTTGTCTTATTTAAGGATAGATTTTCTGTAAGAAAATATTGGCACAAAAAAAAAAAAAAAATCCTGGTCGTGAAATTCCAGGATCCATACTAACCCTGCCATACGAATTCCAAACCATTTCAGATTTGAGAATAACTGATACAAACAGAATGATGCGCATACACTGATACGGAAACAGCTGACGCCGAATCGTCTGAGTTCGAACACAATTTCACATCTAACGCACTCGATTGTCTGACAGCATTCGTAACAAATATAAGCAGCGTTTGAGTTAGTTTCACTTTGTTCGGTTGCGTATTGACGCATACAATTAGCGAGTCATATTTCTAAGTAACGATTCAGTTTTACGTACCTTAGAGAATACCCGTTTCTTAGAAACGAATATATGTGGTTTGCAACAGCTCTATTATACTAAAAGTTAGAGAACCTATAAAAATTCTCTGTTAAAATCCTATTATATATACACATATATACACTATATTGCCATTGATTATGGGACACTTGCGATTTTAGACATTTTACTAAATATCTAGAAAAATACATTAGGAATCATCTCGAAACTCTTAGTGTATAAATATAATAGTATACGTCATACATCTTCGTGAAGATTTTTTACCGAAACTCCATAGGGGACCGTCAACAAATTAAAAAAGAATGAATATCTTTTGAATAACCCTGTCAAAACTAATGTAGCAAAAGCGCTCAAACTCTAGATTATGATTGAATGCCTTATTGTAATACACTGTGTTCATTTTTATGCAAATAGCATGCATACTCGCAGAGTAATTAAGGTTTTTATAAAAATTGCCCCAAATTTTTCTAAGTTTTTCCCTTATAATTTTCAGAGTTCTTAATATAAAATAATATTTTTTTCAGAAAATATGACAAACAACATTGCACATAGTACCCTGTAATCAGAATTAAAAAATAATAAAAATTGTATGAAAAATGAGTAGGTTTACTAAATAATTTTTTACTGCGCATGCGTCAAAGATATCAAAATTTCATTTGCATATTATGTTAGCTAAATGTATAGAGCAGCTTTTGTAAAAGTCTCAAAATTATAGCTTGAAAATTCTGAAAGTAATCGTCTATAGAAAAAGGACAAAATCCGTTGTTTCCAAAATGAAGCAAAAAAATGAGGGATTTTATCCAAAAGTAGTCGTAACATCCCGTATTGTGTATTCTATATTGACACTAATCAATGAATATATGGATACAACCCCTCTTGTTTTTGCTTCATTTTGAGAATAACGGATTTTCAACTTATTCAATTGACGATTATTTTCAGAATTTTCAAGTTATGATTTTGTGACTTTCACAGTAGTTGCTCTATACATTTAGCTAACATAATATGCAAATGAAATTTTGATATCGTTGACGCATGCGCAGTAAAAAATTATTTAGTAAACCAACTCATTTTGTATACAATTTTCATTATTTTTTAATTCTGATTACAGGGTACTGTGTGCAATGTTGTTTGTCATATTTTCTGAAAAAAATATTATTTTAAATTAAGAACTCTGAAAATTATAAGGGAAAAACTTAAAAAAATTTGGGGCAATTTTTATAAAAACCTTAATTACTCTGCGAGTATGCATGCTATTTGCATAAAAATGAACACAGTGTATTACAATAATGCATTCAATCATAATCTAGAGTTTGAGCGCTTTTGCTACATTAGTTTTGACAGGGTTATTCAAAAGATATTCATTCTTTTTTAATTTGTTGACGGTCCCCTATGGAGTTTCGGTAAAAAATCTTCACGGAGATGTATGACGTATACTATTATATTTATACAATAAGAGTTTCGAGATGATTCCTAATGTATTTTTCTAGATATTTAGTAAAATGTCTAAAATCTCAAGTGTCCCATAATCAATGGCAATATAGTGTATATATATTACTATTGGATTTTTATTGTTTATTTCATGCTAAAAGTGAGTTAATTTGCCAAATACAGAGCTACGAAACTTTCGCTTGCCTTATTTTGCGGCTATGACAATCGGTTAGATCGGGAAAACACTACTTTTTAAAAATACGCTAATTTTTTCCGCGTCCAAAATGTGAATATAAAGTCGTAATTTTTCAAAACCAAATTCGTAGGTTTTTAAAGAAATTTTTAAACTTTTTCAATATTTTGCATTTATTCTTAATTAAATTATATTTTTAAATGTTTTTCTTAAAAAAAAAAAAAAAAAAAAAAAAAAAAAAAAAAAAAAAACTTTGTTAATAGTCTAATAAGTGCCCTCAAAAATAGCATTTTCAGAAAGTTATGCTGCTGCAAAATCAAAAAATATGACTTTAACAGAAAAAAAATTTCGATTTTCAGACTTCCTAATATCAAAATGCATTTTTTTTTTTCAATTTCCTTTAAAGTGCACCAAGTCTTAATGCGCGGTGTGAACAACACTAAAAGAGATTATTTTGTTATTTCAACTAACCAGCTGTTTCTAGGGACCAATTTTGTCACCTTGAATTGCTTGCTAAGTTATGTGTCATTTTTGCTAACGATTTAATTTCTATGCTTAATTCTTCGACAAATCGGAAGATTCTGACAGAGACAAAAAGAATTCTGTACGATCAAAGTAGCATTTCGTATCATTCGTTGTTTGTTTACTTTGATGGGATGAGATATTAAGCTGTCTGCTTAATGCCGATTGATGTTATCTCAGAGTACATTCATTTTCAAATGCAATTTAACAAATCTCAACCGGCTAGCCAAAAAGTACCTTATTTTTAAATAATCTTTGTAAAAATGTAGCTTTTATGCAGTTTTAATGTAAAAAATCATTTTCATTTAAACTGTTTATCACATAATCAACCTAACTTATTAATTTTCAGCAATTTCATCATTTGTGAATAAGCTTACTTTTTATTTATTATTATTATTATTATTTGAAGTTGTTGCAACAATAGTTCTTAGATTGTTTTAATTGTTTTTTATTCTAAAGATGTAGGTAGTGAATAAAATTATTGAAACGAAAAAGCAAAAGAGTTTTAATATTGGTCTCTATAGAATAAGATAAATAGTATTTTTTAATGAAACGTGTAATAGTTTGAATTGAATAGAGATATTTTTTATGTTTATTATTTTTGTAGTTTTCTCTCAATGAGATAAAGAACCTGATTGCCAGAATATATATATTAGTAATCTGACAATGGCTATTTGTCATATGCGAAAAGCGAAGTGGTTAAACTGTTTTTATTTTTGACACTCCTATGACTTAGTTAGTTTGTTTGTTAATTAGAGATAAAAGACGTGTATTTTAAATGTATCTGATACATATTCATTTAAATTTGAAATAGTGATGAGTTTGTATTTTGAATGAGCTGATGGAGATGTAACCTTATTTGGCGATTCAATCATCTGCAGCAAGCTAACATAAGATAGCAAAATGGCCGCGTGGGATGTAAAAATGAAGCAGTCAGCACGGAACTGTTGATGACAGTCACATGACTCAGGCTTTTATTATATCGATGATTTGTTCATTGTTAAAATTGCAAAACACTTTAAACTATGACAGAAACAGCTATTATCAACACACTATATCACAGATAAAACTCAAATTAAGCATCGTAACAAATTACAGTATTCACAAATTACAGAACAAAAAATTGCCGTGATATCTTTTACGCGCCTCTTTGAAATAATAAATTCCCGGTACTTTTTACACAAAATGCACTTTGTTAAAAGTTATCGGAAGAAAAGTAAACGAACTCGAAAATTTCTGATTAAATTCAAACATTTGCCGGAAATGAAAATTTAGATCGATCTTTTCTTTCTATATCGAACCTTTCAAGTCGATTAAAATAAAAGTTTGCCAGGAAGAGTTCTTATGAGAAAGCGAGTAATCGATAACCCTTTAAGATTGTAGGATTTTTGATAAAAATGAAAAGCTTTGGTGGTTTCCTCTAATCAATTGGACTATATATGATTGGAAAAAATATTAAAAAAAGCTCCTCGTGTCAGGCTATGTGACATGAAGGTTAATTCTCTTGATACATGCTCGACTTTAAGTCCCACAAAAAAAAGAAAAATAGTTTATTTTATTTTATTTGAATAATCTACGCAATTGTGTAGATCAGAGGTCTTAAAGGGATAAGATATTTATCCGTAACCCCTCTGATAATTTGATTTTTCTTAGTTTAAAAGTACCAAACTGCGAAAAAAAAAATTTTTTTTATATCGGTCTTGACGTCATACAGTTTAATTTATAAATTGAAATGAACCATTAACATACATTATTACAAATAAAAACAAAATGAATGCGATAAATGCTTTTATTTATACAAAACAACGAAGTAATACAGGGTTAGCTTCCTATTGCACATTATATATAATTCTTTTTCTAATCAGGCCATTTTATAAAAATTATGGATAACAGCTTGACTGTGTTGTTTATTATAGGCAAATAATAATAATAACATTTTTTTATCTGTACATTTAAAAAATCTGTATTATTGCATTAAACAATAAAAAATCACCTTTACAATAATGTTATAACTAATCTTTAAGGCTATTAAAATAGATCCTATTGAACAATAAAAGAAGATCTTTAAAATAATATTATTTTTCATATTCTTGATGCTTCTTTGAAGAGCCGTTTTGGAACTGTATATTTTTTATTACATTTGTTTGTTTCAAGTATTTAGACATTGACATTTTTGAAATTCGGGCTACTGATTTTTTCTCCCCCTTTAGAATAAGTATTACGCAAGTCTAGACTAGTTGTACTATTTTTGAAGGAAAGTAATAAGTTTTATTTTCCTTTTTCCTTCTTTTATTTTTTTAACTCTTTATTTGTGGTCTTTTAACTTTAATGCATTTTTTTTATTTCACGAGACTTTTTTTTTTTTTTTTTTTTTTTTTACTCAATTTAATCTGAAAGTTACATGACAGTAACGGTATTAAAATTTTATTTTTCTATTATTATTGTGACATTTAAGGTATATGAATGTCTTTAAAATGTTAATTATGATCAAAATAAATTAAAAAATAAATGATCAAAATTAAATTGATTTTTTGGAGTCGGTGCCAGCCAATCCAAATTCAGAATTAAAGCTAAGTTTCTAATATTTAATAATTACATTTAACATGGCTTGGCTGGCACCGACTCCAAAAAGTCAATTTAATGTACATAAATCTAACAAAACGCATGGTAAATACAATGCTCTTTGTTTAATTTCTTATTAACTATTCTGTAAAAAAAATATTTTTTAATTTGCAGTAGTTTCAAAGTCGGTTCTATTTTTAGTAAAAAAAAAAAAAAAAAAAAAAAAAAAAAAAAAAAAGTTTATTTTTCACTGTTTTTTGTATTAGCTTATGATTCAGAAAACGATAAAGCAATCAATATTAATTTGCGAGAAATCACTAATTTTATTAGTTTTTGCTTAGTTACTAAAAAAGTATTGAACCAATTTTGATGAAACGGAAGTGGTACCAATTCGAGAGCAACCTCTTTCAATAAGTCAAAATCCATATAAATAGGATGGATACTTTTGGAGTAATCAGTGAACATATATTAAGAAAATACATACGCGTCGAATTGTTAACCTCCTCCTCTTTTTTGAAGTCAGGTTATAATTATTTGTATGTAATTTGTAATATATATGTATAAAAATTATAATACGGAAAAAATTATTGTACACACGTATGTCAGGATTGTAGTTCGAACACACGCTTTATTTCGAGAATCAGAGTTTAAATCAGGTGCTCGGCCGCTCGGCCTTCCTGACTGTATTCTGTTCGGCGAACTTATTTAACGTCCATGTTACTTTTAATTTGCGAGAAATCCTTAATTTTATTAGTTTTTGCCTAATTACTAAAAACGTACTTAACCAATTTCGATAAAATGGAAGTGATACCAATCCGACAGTAACCTCTTTCATTTAACACAAATACTACTTTAATCGGTTGAATAGTTTGGTGTAATCGGTGAACATGCATAAGAAAGAAAAATACATACGCGTCGAATGATGATAACCTCCTATCCTTTTTTTAAGTTTGTTAAAAAAAATTACAGTACCGAAAAAATGCTGTATATTATACCATACCCGTATGTCAGCAGTGGGGTTCGAACCCTCGATCTCTTTCGAGAACCAGAGCTTAAATCAGACGCCTTAGACCGCTCGACTATCCTTACTGCAATCTAATCGACGAACTTATTCAACCTCACGTTACTTTTCGCAAGTCTATTTATTTTAGTACTTTTCACTGATAAAAAGATCTCTGATATTCGGTGCTAACGGTTAAATACTAAATATTCTTAATAGCATAATTAGTATTTAATTTGTAAAATATATATGTAAAAATTATAATACGGAAAAGATTATTGGGTACATGTACATCAATATTGGGGTTTGAACCCAAGTTTTCTTTCGAGAACCAAACCTTAAATCTGGCGCCTTAGACCGCTCGGCCATTCTGCCTGCACTACGTTCAGCGAACTTATTCTACAATTTTAATTAGCGAAAAATCAATAATTTTATTAGTTTTTGCCTAATTACTAAAAAAGTACTGAACCAATTTCGATGAAACGGAAGTGGTACCAATCCGAAAGCATTCTCTTTCATTTAAAACAAAAATAACAGAAATCGGTTGCATAGTTTCGGAGTAATCGGTGAACATACATTTAAAAAAAAATACATACGCGTTGAATTGATAACCTCCTCTCCTTTTTTAAAGTCGATTAAAAAAGTAAGTTGTCGATTTTCTTATACTTTTTTTAATGCAAAAATTAAAAGATAATTAAATTAATTAATTTTATATTTATGTCGCATATTCATGACATTTTATATAATAATTAAAAATTTAAAACTTAAGTTTACAAATATTCAAAAAAATTGATCCGAAGGAATAGAGATGCCTTAATTGTGATAAAATAATTTATTTCCTGTATATAATTATAATATTTTTAATGAAATTCATAAAATATATTTATATTTAACAATTTTAAATTTAAATAATAAGAAAAAGGTAATTTTTCTGTCTATTTTAATCTATTTTTTAAATTAAAAAAATTCTGAAGAAGTTA
The DNA here is from genome assembly GCA_964019185.1 of Maratus speculifer. NCBI lineage: Eukaryota > Metazoa > Arthropoda > Arachnida > Araneae > Salticidae > Maratus > Maratus speculifer. The sequence continues at coordinate 106,466,349 of OZ025303.1, forward strand.
AATTATTTATTTTTATGTTTTTTATGTATGTCAATTTTTTATACTTTTTTTAATGCAAAAATTAAACGAAAATTAAATTAATTAGTTTTATATTTATGTCGCATATTCATGACATTTTATATAATAATTAAAAATTTAAAACTTAAGTTTACAAATATTCAAAAAAATTGATCCGAAGACATAGAGATGCCTTAATTGTGATAAAATAATTTATTTCCTGTATATAATTATAATATTTTTAATGAAATTCATAAAATATATTTATATTTAACAATTTTAAATTTAAATAATAAGAAAATGGTAATTTTTCTGTCTGTTTTAATCTATTTTTTAAATAAAAAAAATTCTGAAGAAGTTAAATTATTTATTTTTATGTTTATTTCAAATTTTTATGTCATTTTATATAATAATTAGCAATTTAAAACTTAAAATTTACATACACACAAAAACATTGTTCTGCAGGCATGCAGAGGCCTTAATCGTTTTTAAAAATAATTTATTCCCTATATAGCATTATTATATTTATTATAGAATTAAAAAATATATTTATATTTAATAATTTTTAATTTAAATAGTTTTAAGAAAATAACAATTTTTAAATTAAAATTTACAAATGTTCAAAAAATGTGCACCAACGATAAACAGCGATACTTTAATCGTCATAAAAATAATCTATTTTTTTATATCATTATTATATTTACTATTAAATTTATAAAATATATTTATATTTAATGATTTTAAACTTGAATAGTTTTAAGAAAATAATAATTAGTCGATTCATTTTATGCTGTTTTTGTATGCAAAAATTAAAAGAAAGTAAAAAAAAAAAATTAATTATTTTTATATTTATGTCACCTTTTTATGACATTTTATATAACATTTAGCAATATAAAATTTTAAATTTACAAATATTCAAAAAAAAAAAAATTCCGAAAGCATACAGATGCCTTAACCATGATAAAAATCATTTATTTCCTATATATAATTATTTATTGTAAAATTCATAAAATATATTTATATTTAATAAATTTAAATTTAAATAGTTTTGAGAAAATAGCAATTTTTCTGTCTATTTTATGCTATTTTTTAAATAAAAAAGTTAAGAATGAATTATTTTTATATTTATGTCACATTTTTATGACTTTTTAATAATATTCAGAATTTTTAAACTTAAAATTTACATATATTCCAAAAGCTTGTTATAAAGACATGCAGACACCTTAATTGTTACAAATAATCTATTTCCTGTCATCATTATTATATTTATTATAGAATTCATAAAATAGATTTATTTTTAATAATTTTAATTTAAATAGTTTTATGAAAGGGACAATTTATTTATTTTGTGCTATTGTTTTATTCAAAAAAATTAAATTAAATTAATTATTTTTATATTTATGTTACATTTAATTTATGTTTTTAATGCTATTTAGCAATAGTTTGTACCAAAAATAAACAGCTATACCTTATTCGTCAAAAAAAAATATTTTTCTTGTATATCATTTGTATATTTATTATAGGGGCGATTTTCAAATTTCGCTTACACATGCTGTCCCAGAATAAAAATAAGAAAATTCAAACATAAATTAATATTATTCTAAGGAAAAATGCCTGTCCCATTCCAAGTTTTATGTTTTTAACCTCTTTTTTTTTTTTTTTTTTTTTTTTTTTTTAAGCTAACTTTTTTAAATAAAAATGTTAAATTATTTTAAATATGAACTGTTAGTATTCTATAATTATGAAAAAAATTATTACAAAAGGTATTTTCTTTAAGAAATTACCAGAAATCTTTTGACACTCACTTCTTGTCAAGTCCGTTACCTTGTGATTTTTTTAAAATCAAAATAGGTTTCGAATGCTGACTAAAGTTACCAACAAATATTCGGCGATATAGTTAAACTATTCACGTAACTACTACTTGCCATTTCTTAGTCTTCAATTGTGAAGCAATGTAATTGTGGCAAGAATAAGCTTTCATCAAAGTTTTTTTTTTTTTTTTTTTTTTTTTTTTTTTTTTTTTCACTGTTAAGTCTGTTACCATAAATTTTAATATTAAAATAATGATTTTTGCACTTTTGTTATTAAATATTATTTACTAAATAGTTTCAGAAGGTATGTGTATTATTATCTAAGTTAGAAATTATATAAGCTAGATCATTTCTAATAGTTTTATTTGAAATGTCAATTCCGTTACCATGAAATGTAAGCTGCTAAGTAAGTTTACTAAATAGTTTTAGAAGGTATGCAAATTATTATCTAATTTAGAAAATATACAAGCTAGGTCATTTTAATGGAATTTTTTTAGTTAATAAGAATGTATTTATTAAAATACAACACATTGCTCAGGGGTGCACAAAACAGGAATTTTAATATACATTTGTACAATTAAAATAGAACTATCAACGTTTCGCGCCGTCTTTAATTAAACAATATAATATTGTTTAATTAAACAATATAAACAGAATACTGCTCTTTCTCGCTTCTACTTGGCAAACAAGGGTTGCCGTATTAATTTTGTTGAGGCCAAAATCATAGTTCCGTGCAATATCCCAATTCAAAGCAAAATAAGAGAATCTATCGAAATCATAGCACGAGAAAATAAACCATGTAATGATAATTTATCCTACAATATACCAAAAATATGGCATAACATCATAAAATCTTAATATTTTTATTTCGTAGCAATATTTTAATTTTTTACTCACGTGTAAGGGGCAACACTTTTTAAAATTTTAATTCATTTAGATTTTAATTTACTAGAAATATTATCTCTCGATCAAGATGCAAACTTAGTCCTTCCGTTATCATATTTTCCTGAAGACGCCCGCAGAAGACGGCGCGAAACGTTGATAGTTTTATTTTATTTTAATTGTATAAATGTATATTAAAATTCCTGTTTTGTGCACCACTGAGCAATGTGTTGTATTTTAATAAATACATTCTTATTAGTTATATTTTATGGTGCAACTGTCCTATATATATTTAAGAATTTTTAGTTTTATTTGAAATGTCCTATCCGTTACTTGTAAAGTCCGTTACCATGGAATGTAAGCGAATGGTGAAAATGGCCCTTAGAATTCATAAAACATATTTATATATAATAATTTTTAAACTAAATAGTTTTAAGGAAATGTCAATTTTTCGGTTAATTTTGTGCTGTTTTATGTATTATGAGCTATTATTAATAGTATAAAAGACTTGTGCCGAAGGGATACTAAGATTCCTTAATCGTCATAAAAATAGTCTATTTTCTTTATATTATTATTACATTTATTATAGAATTTATAAAATATATTTATATGTAATAATTTTAAATTTAAATAGTTTTTTTTTATTTAACAGAAATTTTTCGGTTTATTTTATGCTACTTTTTAATTTATTTTCTTTGTTTTTGTAATTAAATTAATTGGTTTTGAAGTTTTATATCACATTTTTATAGCCATTTTTAATAACAATTAGCAATTTTAAATTTAAAATTTTACAAATATTAAAAAAAAAGCGTTTCAAACGCTTGCAGAGATATCTTAACCGTAAATGCCTGTAAAAGTACTTTCACCTTCAGTAGAATTCTAAAGCGGAGAAACTAAAGTAATACTTTTTGTCCGGAAGCGAAGCCAGTGTCGTCGAAAGTTTCATGATGGCGGAATTGAAAATATTTTTTATATAAATCGATAATAAAAGTCATACGAACAAAATGAGCTAGGAATTATTAAGTTTGACAAGCCAAAAATATGTATAACCCTTTCGGGACCGAATATTTTTCCTTTTTGAGAACAAAATTATTATTACTTTAATAATGTACTGTTTTGTCGTTTAATAATGTACTGTTAATCGTAGCAATCTAGATACACTTACTATCACAAACAATGCAATGTCAATGCTATAAAATCTATCCGAAAATATAGACATCGTCGTTTTATAATTAAACGTGTGAAAATAACTTAAATATCTTACAAAAACGAAGCTTCAAACATTTCAGATAAAAACTTAACACATACTTTATTCCAGAAAATTCTATTACTACTTTTTTCATTTCTCGTGATTGTCTGCGAAAATAAAACTATGACCATGGAGTCACTAGGAGAGTATGGACACCAAAGTAATTACATATATTAATCGAATTCACGACATTCTCCCACCTTGAGTTTTCGACAGATAAACTCAACAATGGGTACAATAAAATATAAAATAAAATAAAATATGACTAATACTTACATTACAGTAAAAAGATACAATTCTTATAATATTACTTTTTCTCAAAACAGGTAAATAAACATTTTCTGTTGCAAAATTCAAATAAAATTAAACATATTATTACAAATTCAAATTAACACTATGAAATATACTAAAAAATAAAAATAAAGTTTTTTTTTTTTTTTCTGTTGTTGTTGAAACAGTATTTAGAGTCAATAACGTTTTGGGGCAGTCACTATTCTGCCACTTCTCGTTCTTAATATTGGATCACTAGAAAGTTCTTTTGGAATCTCTAAATTGTACAGTTTTTGCACAGGTCTCAGAAGTTCACCATTTTCAGCTTTTAATCGTGCAACTCTTAGGTAGCCATCTTTACCAGAAATAAGTTCTTGCACTCGGGCTAAAGTCCAATAGGCACGTTTCTTATCAGACTCTACGAGTACGACATCACCAATAGTCAGTTGCTTGACATTCTTTTGCAAAGAACTTTGCTGGCGCAATTGTCCTAAATATTCAATACGAAATCGCTTACGTAGGTGTTCTCGAACATGTTGCCTATACTTAACTCTTTTATTTAATTCTTGCGCGTCAATTGCATTAAAATCTCTCACATCTGAAGATCTTATGTCCTGTAAAAACATTGATGGTGTTAACGGTGCTAGATCGTTCACATCTTCAGTAACATATGTTAGAGGTCTAGTATTCACAACTTGTTCACAATCACAGAGAATTGTGAGCAGTTCTTCGTAGGATAATGAAGCTCTATTTAGAACTTTTCTCAGGATGCGTTTCACCATTTGTATCAATCGCTCCCACCAACCGCCCTACCAGGCAGCGGGAGGTGGGTTAAATTTCCAGCGTATCTTTTGTGTTGCTGCAACGGCAGAGATTTGCTCCCAATCTATGGCTGAAAATGCTGTGTCTGCCCCGACGAAATTTATGCCGTTATCAGAATACACGGTGATTGGTCTTCCTCTTCGCGCTACAAAACGTCTGAAAGACTGGAGGAAAGCATCTGTAGATAATGACGTAACTAATTCTAAGTGTATGGCCCTATACACTGTACAAGTGTACAGAACAATCCAAGCCTTTTTCTCATTCTTTAAATGTATTGGGAAGGCTAAATCAACTCCAATTACCTGAAACACTGCTGCGTCTTCAACTCTTTCTGCTGGTAATGCAATAGAAATTAATAGACAGAATAGTCTGTCTTTTGTATACTGAATCTTCTGCATCGAACACATTTCTGTACTACTGCTCGAATAGTTTTCCTAGCTTTTAAGATCCAGTTGTCTTCTCGTAACTATGTCATCATAAGAGCCACTCCTGCATGTAAATGCTCTTGGTGTTTCCAGGAGATCAGGCGGTGGACTACATGATGGTCAGAAGGCAAAAGAACAGGGTATTTAAAATTGAAAGCATTTTCTCTATAAATAACTTGTGTTTTCACTCTTATAATAACATCTTCATCTAGGATTGGTCTTAAGCTACGTATCTTCTGATTATTCTTCTCGTTGAATCTGTCTTTCTGAATCAAAATTATAGATTTTCTTTCGGCTTGTTCTAATTCCAGACACGTAAGTGAAACGTAACCAAACGTAAACACCTTTTGAATTAGGATTTCTTGAATTGTTTAAGAATCTTAAGATCCAGGCGATAAATCTTATAATTTTCTTGAAAGATGAAAACCGTCGATAATACCAATCATTAGATTCTGTGTTCTTGTTTATTGCTGAAATGGCACTTTTTCATTTTTCAGCATTAATAATTTCTTCATCGGGGATTTCGACACTTTGAAGCCAAGTATATTCAAGTTGAGCCAACCAATCCGGTCCCTCCCACCATCTTAGTTGTAAAAATTGTTCAATCGAACAACCTCTGGAAGGGATATCTGCCGGATTAAATTTTCCTGCAATGTGTTGCCATTGGTTCTTTTGAGTTAAGGATCTAATTTCTTCAACGCGATTCAAAACGAATGTTTCTTATAGAAATCTCAAATAATCTCTATCATCTTCTTTAATACTAATTTTTAGAAATTCCTTTTCTATATCAGATATTGCACCAACAGGATATTTCCGAAAACGATGCAATATAGAAGGAATCATTTCAATCAAATTTAATCCCTTATCTAGGCAATCATTTACAGAAGGGGAACCTTTAACATGAGCCGAAGCGTCAAAAACTGGTCTAACTTTAGTAGTTTCACTGGATTCTTTAAATACAGGTCTGTGTGGCAAATAATGCACTTTAGTTTCTTTATTATCAACCACCCTTTCATTTATTCCTGCATTTATCCACGAATCAAATGCTTCACTATATACCTCAATTTTATTTAAATTAATTAACTTTTTCCTCGTTGTAGCAAGCTGCTTTTCGTCCAGTTCTCTATTGTTAGGTAAGCAAGCATTATCTAGCACCCATGGCAATGCTACTTCGTATCTCCCATCTGAATCTATTCTTATATTATTCTTAAAATGCTGCATAGTTTCTTCATGAATCTCAGATTTAGTTTTGGATTCAACTGGATCCGTTATACCCATAATATCCAGCTTCCACAAATCAGCAATGGAACAATTGTTCCAAAGTGATGAAATAACCATAACAGCCTCATTTGTTTCTGATTTAATACTTAGAATTTTTCCTATTAGAGTCCATTCCAAATGGGTTTTTACCGCTACCGGGTCACTTTCTAAAACTTTAATGTTTCCGGTGAATAATTTTCCGGCCACATCAGAACCAATCAATAATTTCATTTCATTTTCGGTTTTACATGAACTATCTTCAACATCAGAAATTTTAATACCACATTTATTTAATTCTGATAACCAAGGCCCATTTGGCACTTTTCGTATTTTAGAACAAATAACAGGAACATCTAAAACATGCATATCACATTTATAACTATTGTCTATGTTACTTAAGTGAATTCTATATTTATTATGCTTTGTTTCAACATTACCAAATAATGTGTGAATGAATTTAATTTCACCAATACTTCTATAATTCAAATATTTAATTACATCTCGTGATAAATATGAGCGTTCTTATCCTGTGTCAATAACTCCACGCCCGATTTTCTCTTTTCCATTGTGCTTTATACGGACACTCAAAGTTTGGAGTAACACAGTTGGATCCGAACATTGAGTAGTTAAAACAGTGTCACTACTCCCTGATTCATGTTTGTGACTTTCTAACGCCGCATTACCACCTTCATTAAAAACATTTTGACATAATATAAAAAAAGTCTTTTACCACAATTCGAGCATTTAATTTTAGAGTTACAGTTGCATGAAATGTGGTTTTTCTTCAGGCAAACAAAACAAGCCCCTTTTCTCAAAATTAAGTTACGTTTCTCATCAAAAGAAAGCGAACTAGCTTTAAAACATTTTTCTGATAAGTGACACTTGCCACAAAATATACACAAGTCTTCACGTTTTTTAACTAAATTCTTATTAGACTTATTATTTATAAATAAATCTGTGGCAGTTGGCATTGAATTATATTCATTATTACATTTACTATATTTCTTTGGGTTTTCAAAACCAAGATTGGAATAAGCCAAAAGAACCCGCTCTTCCGCTATGACTTCATTTAAAAAAAAAAAAAAAAAATCAAGGATAGAATTTAATTCGTTCTTACCTTGAGCAGTCTTCTCACGCTGTCTTTCCCAGATCTTTAGCAGATCATGAGGTAGACAAGATTCTACAAGTGGAAAAAGTATGCTGGCATACTTCTCTTCTGTGACACCTAAGGATTCTAGAGACCTAAGTTTTGTCTCTAGATTATCATATAACAACGATAAATTAAAATTCTTGCTTGATGATCGATTATTATTTAAGACTAATTGAAGAAGATCTCTAACATATATCTCAATAAGTGTATCTTCTCTGCCGAACCTTTCTTTAAGATGTAGAATTACTTTTGGATAATTATCAGCAGAAACCGGATAACTATTAACAATCTGTGCAGCTTTGGATTTCGGCGTTATCGCCTGTAAAAGATAAATAAATTTTACATGGTCATCTAAAGTGGTGTCTTCATGAATTTTGCTGAATGAATTCCAAAAGGTTAACCATAATCTTGCATCGCCATCAAATGGCTGTAAACATATTTCTGGTAAGCGAAGTGGTCGGGACAGCGTTCTTTCAACATTTGTATAATTCTGCGATCGGAGTTGTTCTTCACTGTAAAACATTTGTGTAACGTTATTCCATAAAACTGGTGGCAGCCTTGCTGCCTCCAATTTGGTGGAGTATTTTAACCGATATAATCGGCGTAACATTGGAATGTTACACCAGTAATGCATGTTTTTATTACACCATTATGTAGATGAAAAAATACTCAATGAAGTGTAAATCGTAGCTGCCAGCAATTTTATGGAGTAACGTTACCACAAATGTTTTACAGGGTTCGATAGGCTTCACCAAAAATGTCTTTACTTTTTGCTTTATTTTATAGCAATAAATTTTTTCGTATACTCTTCGCATGCTTCAAACTCTTTAGAATAATCTTTTTCTATAATCTTGTCTGTCAACATAGAATTTAAAATTTCTTCATCTACAGCTCGCAATCTTGTACTTTTATCTTCCAGTTGACACATTAAATTCTCTATTAAATTAGCATCTGGACTTGCGTCGTTTAAAGCTTCACTTAAAGCATTGAAAGTTTTCGTAAATCCAGCTCTAAGAGGCGTTCTTTTGATTTTTAAAGCATCCATTTTTTTTTCAATGTTAAGTTCTTTTAACTAATAAAAAACAGTTACTTTTCACACGTCCCTATTAGTTCGGGCGCCAAATATCACAAATAATGCGATGTCGATGCTATAAAATCTACTCGAAAATATAGACATCGTCGTTTTATAATTAAACATGTAAAAATAACTTAAATATCTTGCAAAAGCGAAGCTTCAAACATTTCAGATAAAAACTTAACACATACTTTACTCCAGAAAATTCTACTACTACTTTTTTCATTTCTCGTGATCGTCTGCGAAAATAAAACTATGACCATGGAGTCACTATGGGAGTATGGACACCAAAGTAATTACAAATATTAATCGAATTCGCGACACTTACTGATGTTTAAATTTTATCTCATGGTCTGAAAAACAACGAATGTACTTATTTTGTGCGTTATTAAGTTCATATTTATATGATAAAAGGTTAAGGAAGAGTTTTTGGAGACGTTTGGAAAATATCGTACAACAACAAAGTTTAACCGATATTACATTTTTCTAATGTTTTTTGCGTTTCATGACACATGATTCGTTCAGAAAGGTAATCTATATTTTAAATTTAAAGAGTGAAATATATGTATAAAAAAAAGAGAATCAAAGAGAATTAATTAAACTTTTATTATTATTGTTATTACTAAATGTCAAAACATAAATGAAGTTATAATAATAAAGGCATAGCCATACATTATCATTTCTATATGTAGAAAGTAGCAAAATAATTTTTAAGACAAAATAATATTTGATAAAAAGACATATATTATTAATATTACACCAAACCCGAAAGGATTAATTAAAATAATTATAATTAAAAAGCTATAATGTTTTACTGTTATCGCGGACATTGATCACTCTTAAAGCATTTTATAGAAAATTTTGTAATCTTTCAAAAAAACATTGTACACTTTTAAAAACTTTTCTGTGAAATTACAGAGAATCTACGGGTACTCCATTATCTTAACTGTTTACACGCCGAATTAATATCGCAATGCAATTATAAATTTGTTTTTCCTATATTATAGCTTCAAATGTTATAATTTATGCATGCAAAATTAAAAATAAAAAAATATTTCTGCAGTTTGTTTGGCTGTTTTCATTTCAGTGTTCGCATTTTTGAACATGATTATTTAACAAAATATTTTCCGCTATATGTTACTGTATATTGCTCTTGAGTATTTTCTTGAGAATTTTTAATTAAAAGAAAATGTTGTCCTGAATAAAAATGTAAATATTTTAAATATTATAATATTTCCTTACACTTACCTCCGGTATTATGATGCGCATCTTTTGATTCTTTCTCCATTTCATTACTTGAACTTTGATTCCATCTCTTACTTTTTCAGATTCTGTACTTTCAAAGGATGTGTATTTTAAAGAATCCATTTTTAATGTCTGTCTCTGAAATGAAAATAAAAGGGTTAAAGGAAAATGTTGTTTCAAATAAAATTTGAATCTTTAAATTTCATAATAATTTACTTACACTTACCTCCGATATTATGATGCGCATCTTTTGATTCTTTCTCTATTTCATTGCTTGAACTTTGGTTCCATCTCTTGTTTTTCATATTCTATGTTTCGAAGGAATAGATATTTTAAAATACCCATTTATAATATGTGTCCCTTTAACGAAGAAGTATAATATTTTAAATAAAATATTTGTCTGAAAAAAAAAATTCAATTCATGTAAAAATCAAAGTATTTGCTTTAAACTTGCCTCCAAAATTTATTTAAATGTTTAAATGTAAAATTTGTATATTTGCACTTACCTCTGATACTCAGATTTCCTTCTTTTTTTTTTTTGCTTCCTTGATCTCGTCCACCATCTTTAATTTCCATCGCTTCTTTTCACCTTCTGTATTTCAAGCAACTTATGTTTAAAATTTTCTATTTATGGCTTTTTTTTCTTTTTAGCGATATTTGGATGTTCATTTTTGCTCGTTCTTTCATGTTTGAACTTAGATTTCAGTTTGAGTAATGCAAAAGAATGCAAATATTTTTCAATTTTGTTTTATAATACCTATTGTTTTAAATTAATATCATGTTATATTATAAAGTATTGTTGCATATTTGTATTATATTAAGTATTTTTGCCTTACACTTACCTCCGATATTATTATGTGCTTCTCTTGATTCTTTCTCCATGTCATTACTTGAACTTTGATTCCATCTCTTGTTTTTCATATTCTGTATTTTGGAGGAACATTTATTTTAAAATATCCATTTTTAATATCTGTCCCTGAAATGAAAATTAAATGATTAGAGGAAAATGTTGTCTTAAGTTAAATTTAAATCTTTTAAATATTAAAATATTTTCCTTACACTTACCTGTGATATTATGATGTGCTTATTTTGATTCTTTTTTCATGTCATTACTTGAACTTTGATTCCATCTCTTGTTTTAATGATTCTGTATTTCGGGGGTGACATGCATTTTAAAATGTCCATTTTTAGTATCTTTCTCTGAAATGAAAAAATAAAATATGTTAAAGGAAAATAATATCTTAAATAAAATATAATACATTTAAATATTAACTGCCTTACACTTACCTCCGATATTATTATGTGCTTCTCTTGATTCTTTCTTCAAGTCATTACTTGAACTTTGATTCCATCTCTTGTTTTTCATATTCTATATTTCGAAGAAACAGATATTTTAAAATACCCATTTATAATATGTGTCCCTTTAACGAAAAAGCATAATATGTTAAATAAAATATTTGTCTGAAACAAAATTCAATTCATGTAATAATCAAAGTATTTGCTTTATACTTGCCTCCAAATTTTATTTAAATGTTTAAATGTAAAATTTGTATCTTTGCACTAACCTCTGATACTCAGATTCCCTTCTTTTTCTGCTTCCTTGATCTCGTCCACCATCTTTAATTTCCATCGCTTGTTTTCACCTTCTGTATTTCAAGCAACTTATGTTTAGAATTTTCTATTCAGGTGATTTTTTGACCAATACCTAGATGCTTTCTTTTACTCCTTCTTTCATCTTTCAATTTATCTCTTAGCTTTTCAGTTTCTGTAATTCAGAGGGATGCAAATATTTTTAAGTTTTGTTTTATAATAGCTATTTTTTTTAATTAATATCTTGTTATATAATATAATATTGTTTCGTATTATACAAACAACTTTGTAAGAAAAATTAAACAATGAGAATCTCAACAATAAAAAGGAATGCAACAATGATTATGTTCAACGATGATGTATGGCATATATTTTAAAATGTTCATTTTTATAAAATGCTCATTTTTATATCTCCCTGAAATGAAAAAATAAAATGTGTTAATGGAAAATGTGGTTAAAATAAAATTTAATTTATTTACATATTAAAATATTTACGTTAAACTTACCTCTGATATTATGATGTGCTTATTTTGATTCTTTCTTCATGCCATTACTTGAACTTTGATTCCATCGCTTGTTTTTCAGATTCTGTATTTCGGAGGGACTTTTATTTTATAAAGTCCTTTCTTTAATATCTGTGTCTGAAATGAAAAATAAAATATGTTCAAGTAAAATGTTGTAATAAACATAATTTAATTCATTTAAATATGAAAATATTTGTCTTACCTCCGGTATTATGATGCGCTTCTTTTTGTACTTTCTTCATATAATTACATAAACGTAGATTCTTGTTTTACGGCTCCTGTATTTCGGAGAGCCATACAATTTAATAGGTGATTTTTCAATATCTGTCACAGAATGAAAAAGCAAAATATCTTAAAGAAAAATTTTGTGTTAAAGAAAATTTGTTTCATTTTAATTTTAAAATACCTGCCTTACACTTATCTCCGATATTATGATGCGTTTCTTTTGATTCTTTCTTCATTCCATACTTGAACTTTGATTCAATCTCTTATTTTTTCAGTGTCTGTATTTCAGAAAAACATGTATTTTTCTAAAAGTCCATGTATAATATATGTCCCTTAAATTAAAAAATATAATGTATTAAAAGAAAATTCTCTCTTTAATGAAATTTAATTCAATTATATATCAAAATATTTGTTTTACACTTACTTCCAGCATTATTAACCGCTTCTTTTAACTCTTGTTTGATGTCATACTTGGCATTTAACTCTTCTCTTATTTTTGGCTTCTGTATTTCGGAGGGACATGTATTTTAAAATTCCATTTTTAATATGTGTCCAGGAACCGCACAGTTCTACCACTAAATTTTAAGAATATTTTCGAAGTGTTTCACTGCAGAAAAATATCGTAAAATCAGTGAATGAAGGTGAAGATTGCGAATGTTAAGGTTTAAAAATTAAATGTAAATTTTCTTATTTTTAAGAGTGGTGTCAGAGTCCTTGAAATTCCAAGGAGTGTGCGAACCTTGTCTGTCCCTGAAACGTAAAAATGTAATATGTCAAAGAAAAATATTGTTTAAAATACAATTTAATTCATGTAAAAATCAAAATTTTTTATTTTACACTTATCTCCAATATTTATTTAAATGTTTAAATGTTGGATGTTTCCTTTGCACTTACCTCCGATACTCGGTTTTCCTTCTTTTTCTGCTGACTTGATCTAGTCCTCATCTTTAATTTCCATCTCTTGTTTTCAGCTTCTGTATTTCGAGCAACTTATTTTTAAATTTTTCAATTCATGTAATTTCGACCAAAAAGTATATTTTGTTAAAGAAAAATATTAGTATTTAAAATACATTTTAATATAACTGGATGTTCTTATTTACTTGCTCTTTCATCTTTGAATTTATCTTTAGCTTTTCAGTGTCTGTAACTCTAAGAGATGTTAATATTTTTTTAATTTTGCTTTATAATATCCTATTTGCTTTATTCTATTGATTTATATTAATGTCATGTTATATAATAAAGTATTGTTGCATTTTATACAAACAACTTAAACAACGTAAAGATAATCCAACAATGACAGTCTCAACAATAAAAAGAATTACAACAATGATTATGTTCAATAAAGAACGGCAAAGCCCATACAGTACTCAGCTACTTAATATTTTATGTGTTAAAAACTAACGAAATGTGAATAAAATTTGATCGTTTCACATATAATTAAGTATATATTTAAGAAATATTTTAACAACTAAGACAAAAAAGAGACAATCTTTAAGAAGATTACACAGATAAAAGAAGTTTTAAAAATCCCTGTTAACTCGGCCTACAGGCACAGATTTATTTCGAAGTTAAGTATTAATTTTACCAACAAAACCTAAATCAGGATTGGAAACAAACCCAGTTAACAATTTTATCTGGCCGCTTTTGTCGAAATTTTAATTTCATTTTTCGTAAGAGTTGGTTTTATTAGAACCACGTAAATACAATATTTTTTCGTCAATCCCCTATCTTTTTTTTTCTTTTTTTTAACAGTCTTATCAAAAACTTGGTAGTATAAAAGCTGTAGTTAATATTAAGAAAATTTATAATAAATTTAAACTGATCTGATATGTTGTGAATTGTCGAAATAGTATTTTTTTTTTCCTTCTTAACCCCTCCCTCCGCCTCTCTTTTTTTCTGTAAGAATTGGTTCTATTAAAAATTTGTCAATTTAGAAGTTGTAAATAAGATTAATAAGAATTATAATAAATTTAAGTGGACTTGATGTCTTGTGAATTGACGAATTCGTGAAATTTTTTTCTTCTTGTTAAAATCCTATTTTTTGCGCCCCTTCAGCTCATTTTTGATGATATCAAAAATCTATAATACATACATTTTTGGTCTTTTTCTTAGAAGCAATAAAAGTTTTAAACTGATTTGAAATATATAACTAAAAAGTTGTGTGTGTGGGGAGGGGGTTCGGTTTTCATAAAAAACCTCCCTATTTTCACCTCCTCCCCCTTGATCCAATTTTCCGGATTAAAGAGGCTCATTACTCAACTTCCGAATTCACAGCACTTATGTAAAGTCAATGGGCGCTTGATGCATTCATATATTTGAAATATCTCCTTGGGAAATTAATATTTAAAACTTCAATTTTTGTATACACGTCTTAAAAAATGTCTCTGTTTTTCTTCCGTTTTCAAAATTTTTCTAAATTACACGCTTAGTTTTATATGAAGTGTTAATTTTACTCACATTTCGTCAGCTACACATAAAATATTGAATTAGGCATAGATTTTAGAAATATTCTGACTAGGGAACTGCAAAAAGTGTAAGTCACCGATTTTGACGAAAGTGGTATCGATGGAAAGATCTCATCGAGAGCAGTAAAAAACTCAATAGAACTACCCGTCGCAAATCAGCCGTTTTCGAGATATTCGACAATTTATGTCACATAGCTAGTGCACACTTAATGGGGGACCGCAAAAAAAATTTTATTCTCGATTTTAACGAAAGTGGTATCGTTGAAAAGATATTACGTGAGGATTAAAAAACGCAATGGAATCACCCGTCGGAAATGCGACGTTTTCGAGATATCCGACAATTTGTGTCGCATTGCTAATGCACACTGCTGGGAAACTGCATTAAATGACATAAATTGTCGGATATCTCGAAAACGGCTCATTTCAGATGGATAATTCCATTGAGTTTTTTACTTCTCACAATGATATCTTTGCAAAGACACCATCTTCATCAATATCGACAAAACAATTTTTTGCGGTCCCCCATTAAGTGTGCACTAAAACAGTATGCACTAGCTACGTGACATAAATTATAGGATATCTCAAAAATGGCTCATTTCTGGCGGGTAGTTCTACTGAGTTTTTTCTAAATCATGATAATATATTTTTAACAATATCACTTTCGTTAAAATCGAGACTAAAATTTTTTGCGGTCCCTCATTAAGTATGCACTAGCTACGTGACATAAATTGTTGGATATCTCGAAAACGACTGATTTGCGACGGGTAGTTCCATTGAGTTTTTTACTGCTCTCGATGAGATCTTTCCAACGATACCACTTTCGTCAAAATCGGCGACTTACACTTCTTGCAGTTCCCTAGTGAGAGCTAAAAAAAATGGAACATTATTTAAGAAGGGCACACCGAAAAAAGAAGTTAAAAATATTAATTTTCTCAAGTGACGTGTTTATTATACGAATGCATCAAACGTAGAGAGACTTAATATTATGGAGGTGAGTTCCGAAGATGAATGACCAGCACCTTTAACGAACTTAACCAAGATTTTCTACTTGATTTTATCTATTAGTTTGGAAGATATATGTGCTGAATTATGGAAGTTATCTTGTCCATAAAAAAGTTATATGTATCTTGACAGATAGATGAAGATTTAAACTGGGGGTGATTTTGGGTTCTAGAGATCAATATCTTCGTAGACCTGCAAAAGTTTTTCGGAAATTACAACATAACGGAGAATATAATATATTGTATTTCTTACGAAATCTACCTAATAAAAACCGTACGCTATCTCTTGTCTATGAACGGTTTCTGTTTTAATTCCTTTTTCAGAATTACTGTAAAACAGAACTAATGTTTTTCTGCCACAGTTGTACACTTATATGTTTTAAAAGTATAAGAATTGTGAGTTTTGCAGATTTCCGGAAATAAATAACAGTTTTTCTATTTTAAACAGATTTCCAGGGATATGAAATCCTGAAACTTCATCACGGGAATTATACTTGGTATTAACATGCATTTTCATGGTAGAAGCAATTTATAAATGAGAAAATTAATCTTGAAACGCTTCTTAAGCGTTATAACCAATTAACATCGAGCTCCATGTGTAACAAGAGATCTGCCTTCCTTTTTCCCAACATGATTCCCAGAGATCAGCACGGAAGGACACAGTATCAATATTTTTAGTTCGCATCATTCATAACAAAAAATGCTGTCTATTGAACTCCCTTACATGATTTTGCAAAAAGTCCATGTATAATATCTGTCCCTTAAATGAAAAAATAAAATGTGTTAAAGAAAAATGATGTCTTAAATAAAAATTTAATTCATTTAAAAGTCAAAATATTCGTTTTACACTTATTTCAGACATTATGAGGAGCTTCTTTTCATTCTCATGCTTGATGTCATACTTGGAATTTGACCCTTCCCTTGTATTTCGGCTTCTGTATTTCAAAGAAATGTATATTTTAAAGTGTCCATTTTTAATATCTGTCGTTCAAATGAAAAAGAAAAATGTGTTAAAGGAAAATGTTGTCTTAAAAAAAACTTTTTCATTTAAATTTTAAAAAATCTCCCTTACACTTACCTCCAATGCTATGATGCGCTTCCTTTGATACTTTCTTCATGTCATTATATTCGGTTTTCTAATTACAGCCCGTGTGCAATTTTATGATTAAGCATCGTGAGTGGTCTCATTTTTTTCCTTATGTATTGTAGACAAAGAAAAGTGATGGTGGACATCCGGGACCCGCGACTGGGGAGGAGGGGAGGGGAAAGGGTCAAAAGTAGCATGAAAAAAAATCAATTTCACAATAAAAAGGAAAAAATATGTATAAATATTAATGATTAAAACTTTTATAGAATGAAAAAATATTTGTGGACATACGTGAACCACGAATGGTGAGGGGGAGGGGAAAGGGTCGAAAGGGGCAAAAAAAATTATATTTCACAATAAAAAAGAAAAAATATGTATAAATATAAATGTTTAAATCTTTTATAAAATTGGAAAAATATTTGTGGACATCCGGGACCCGAGACTGGGGAAAGGAAAGGGTCGAAAGAGGGAAGAAAAAAAATTCAATTTCACAATAAAAAAGAAAAAATATGTATAAATATTAATGTTTAAAATTTTTATAGAATCAGAAAAACACTTGTGGACATCTGGGATCCGCGACTGGGAAGGGGACGGGAGGGGAGGGGAAAGAGTTGAAAAAGGCAAGAAAAAAATTATATTTAAAAAAATGTATAAATGTTAATGTTTAAAACTTTTATAGAATGTAAAAAACATTTGTGGACATTTGGGATCTGTGACTGGTGAGGGAAGGGGAGGGGAGAGTGTTGAAACAAGCAAGAAAAAAAAATTCCATTTCACAATAAAAATATGCTTAAATATTAATGTTTAAAACTTTTATAGAATGAGAAAAACATTTGTACATGAAGGACCCACAACTGGGGAAGGGGAATGAAGGGGAGACAAAAGGATTAAATGGCGGAAGGAAAAAAATTTCCATTTAAACTATAGATACGTATGTGTACAGGAATATCAATGTTTTAAGCTTTTATAGAATGAGAAAAGCATTGGTGGACGTCTGGGGAACAGAAGGGGAGGGGAAAGGGTTGAATGGGACAATAAAAAAATTTCGTTTAAAAAATAATTATGTATAATTATTAATATTTAAAACGTTTATTGAATGAGAAAATCAATGATGGACATCCGGGACTCATGATTGGAGAAAAGGAGGGGAGAAGAGGGAAAAAGAGTTTAAAGTGGCAAGAAAAAGAATTTCTATTTCAAAATAAATTCATATATACAACCCTTGGCACAAAGTTTCCGATCATTACAACAACACTACCATTTTTTGTATGAAAGTATTATTTATTTCCCTGCATAAAAGTAAACAATTTTTAACGATAATACATTTGTGTTTTACATAATGAACAAAAATATGTAATAAAGAAAAATCCTTATACATCAATTTATAAGCAGAAAAATGGCGATTGAAATTTAAACACCAAAGAAAAAATTATCCAATCATGCTTTGAGTTGGAAAAAAATATCCGATCACTGTAATCATTATTTGGTAAATCCACCTTTATCTCGGATGACAGCCGAAATTCTACGTGGAATGGACTCGATAAGCTTTTTATACACATAGGGAACAATTTGGCACCAGCATTCTCTTATAGCTTTACGTAGTTCTACGGCATCTGTGATCTTTTGAAAATCGATTTTTCTTTTTAATACATTCCACAGATTTTCGATAGGATTAAGATCCGGATTATTGGGCGGCCAAGTCATGGTTTTAATTAGATTATTACCTACATTTTGTAGGAATTTTTGCACTGATTTGGTGCGATGTGGAGCTGTGTTGTAGTCTTGAAATAAGAAGTCATTTTGATCCCCAAACCATTGATCGATGCTGGGAATCAAAAAATTCTCTAAAATGTCAATGTAAACTTCATAGGTTTCTGTACGTAACACAATACGCAACTTGCCGACGCCTTGTGATGTCATACAACTCCAAACTGTAAATGCAGGTAAAAATTCAGTCCTCGTATTGACGAGGACTAAAGGGGTAACTAGGGTTTTCCAAGTGAATTTATTTTGGCTAATTTTGACGTAATATTACAGCAACAGTTTTATTGCCTTTTGAAGGTATCAATGAATGTTATTCTGGCATACAATCTATGATTGCAACACCAGAGTCAGAGGATTATATTTGGGCTGCTTCTCTGCTAATCCTTAAAGAACTATTGAGAATGTCTGTTGTCCGTTCTTTTGTGCAAAGTTCTTCTAAATGATGCATTATTAGCTTATTTTGACCTGGGTTTTGCACATTGTTCCATGGCTTGTGCATAAGGATCGTGGAACTTCTGTTAACTAGTATTTTCCGATATATTCTTTGAAATTTATATAAGGATGCGAATGGCAAAAAACGACAAGACGGTTAAACAACTTTTCATTATCCTTTATTTCTATAACCCCTTCTGCATTTCTATTTTTTACTTTGCAACAACAGAACTTGGCAACTTTACCATTGTTTTACACAATTTTAATTTTCTTTGTGAAAAATGAATCCCATAAATTCTTTGTTCTATTAATAATACGTTAATTAAAAAAAAATTGTATTCTTGTAAATCAATGAATAGCATTCTTGAACCATTAATATTTATGTAAAGAACTTTTTTTTCAAATGGAAATTTTTTTCTGGCCTCATTCAATCCTTGCCCCCCCCCCCTCCCTCGACATTCGCGGGTTCCGCATGTGAACCGTTTATTTTCTCATTCTATAAAATTTTTAAACATTAATATTTATATACATATTTTTTAAAACGGATTTTCTTTTTCATGCCGCTTTCTCCATTCCCTCCTCTCCCACTCCCCATTCGCGAGTCCCGAATGTCCACTGATGCTTTTCTCATTCTATAAAAGTTTTAAATAGTAATTATATAATATAGTAATAGTAATTCTACATATATTTAAGTAATTCTATAAAAGTTTTAAATTTATGTATGTATATTTATTTTTTTGAATTGGGAAATTTTTTCCCTTGTCCCTTTCACCCCTGTCTCTCCCCACTCCCTCCCCAATCGCGGGTCCCGGATGTTCACAAATGTTTTACTCATTATATAAAAGTTTTAAACATTAATACTTATATAAATGTTTTTCTTTTTTACAGAGAAATTGATTTTCTTTCTTACTCTTCCCCTCCTTTTCTCCATTCATGAGTTCCGTATGTCCATCATTGCTTTTCTCATTCAATAAAAGTTTTAAATATTATATTAATTTAATATTTATACAAAATTATTTTTAAGCTAATTTTTTTATTGCCCCTTTCAACCCTTTCCCTTCCCCTTCTATTCCCCAGTCGTAAGTCCCAGACGTCCACCAATGCTTTTCTCATTCCATAAAAGCTTTAAACATTAATATTCCTGTATATATATGTATATATATTATAAACGGAATTTTTTTTCCTTGGCCCATTTGATCCTTTTCCCTCCCCAGTGGAGGGTCTCGGATATTCACAAATGTTTTTCTTATTCTATAAAAGTTTTAAACATGAATATTTATGCATGTTATTTTTTTTTATTGTGAAATGGAATTTTTCTTACCCTTTTCCCTCCCCTCCCCTCCCCTCCCCTTTTCAAGTCGCGGGTCTCGGATGTCCACAAATGTTTTTCTCATTCCATAAAAATTTCAAACATTACTATTTATGCATATATTTTTCTTTTTTATTGTGAAATGGAACTTTTTTTCCTGCCCTTTGCACTCTTTCACCTCCCTTCCCTTCTCCCTCCCTAGTCGCGGGTCCCGGATGTCCACAAATGTTTATCTCATTTTATAAAAGTTTAAAACATTAATATTTATACATATTTTTTCTTTTTTTATTGTGAAATATAATTTTTTCTTGCCCTTTCAACTCTTTCCCCTCCCCAGTCGCAGATCTCGGATGTCCACAAATGTTTTTCTCATTCTATAAAAGTGTTAAACATTAATATTTATACATATTTTTTTCTTTTTTTATTGTGAAATTGATTTTTTTTCTTTCCCCTTTCGACCCTTTCCCCTCCCCTCCCCCTCCCCAGTCGCGGGATCCGGATGTCCACAAATGTTTTTTTCATTCTATGAAAGTTTTAAACATTAATATTTATGCATATTTTTTCTTTTTTATTGGGAAATTGAATTTTTTTTCTTGCCCCTTTTGACCATTTCCCCTCCCCAGTCGCGGGTTTCGGATGTCCACAAATGTTTTTCTCTTACTATAAAAGTTTAAAACATTAATATTTAAAAATATATTTTTTTCTTTTTTATTGTGAAATATAATTTTTTTCCCTTTTCAACTCTTTCCCCTCCCCTTCTCTCCCCTTCCCCTCCCCAGTCGCGGATCTCGGATGTCCATAAATGTTTTTCTCATTCTATAAAAGTTTTAAACATTAATATTTATACATATTTTTTCTTTTTTTATTGTGAAATTGAAATTTTTTTCTTGCCCCTTTCACCTTTTCCCCTCCCCACCCCTTCCCCAGTCCGGGTCACGGATGTCCACCATCGCTTTTCGTAGTGTACAATACATAAGAAAAAAAATGAGACCACTCACGATACTTAATCATAAAATTGCAGATGGGCCTATGAAAAGCAGTAATTAGAAAACCCACTATACTTGAACCTTGATTCCATCTCTTGTTTTTCTGATTCTGTATTTCGGAAGGAGATATACAGAGTGTTTATAAAGTCCCGGACCCATTTTGATGTTTAATAACTCATAAATTAATGAAGATATAAACAAACTTATTGATGGAATAACTCATATATTTTCCTTTTCAGGTTTGAATATCTTTACTTTTGTAAATATCGTCTGCGCGTGTGGTTAATTTCAGATAATTTCATTTTCCAATCTAAATATCTGTACTTTTCTAAATATCGTCTGCTTATTAATTGCATTTTTCTCTCTTTTGTTTTTGCAACTATTCCAATGTTATGTTTACTTTTGATGCGTTTGTTCTATGTTACTTTTGTATCTGATGTTTTATTCGAGCGGATATTAAGGAGAATGCATACACCACAAGAGAAAGCACAGATTTTATGGTGGTTCATAGAAACAAAATCGATAGTTTAAGCACAGAGAAATTGCAGAAGAATTTACCAAAAAGATCCTCCATCCAAAAGCAGCATAGCGGTGAAAAAAGAATTTTCTAGAAACTGGAACTATCGCAGATAAGAAACGTTCCGGACGTCCTTGCACAAGTGATTTTGATGTTGAGCGTGTCTTAGACACATTTTTACACAATCCTAGAATATGTGTGAGATCAGCGGCAAGAGAGTTGGCTATGCCAATTTCGACGGTGTACAAGGTTATAAAGAAAAAATTAAGATTGCATGCTTACAAAGTTCAAATTGTTCATGTTTTGGGACCGACGATAGGCCTAAGAGGATGGCCTTTGCAACAGATATGCTAAGGAGAACAGAAGATTATGCTGATTTTTTGAAGGGCATAATGTTCTCTGACGAAGAAACCTTTCTTGTTTTTGGCATTGTTAATCACCATAATGTGCGCATATGGAAATCGCAAAACCCCCATCAATACCGTGAGTCAGAAAGGGATTCCCCAAAGATTAATGTGTGGTGTGGACGTACGACCGAGCCATTGGGCCTTTCTTTTTTACGAAAAAGACGGTCTCATCAGTCGTATACTTAGACATGTTGGAAAACTTAGTATTTCCACAACTAGAAAAAGTTCAGCCACATGTCTTTTAGGTAGATTTCGTATGAAATACTACCTATTGCATTCTCTCCCATGTTGGAATTTCTGAAAAATTTTTGCGGATCTACACGAATCATGACTCCTAGACCCCAAAACCACCATCAGTAAAAAAGTTTATATATATATATATATATATATATATCTATCTATCTATCGGTGTATATCACTTTCTTCTAGACACGATAACTTCCATAATTATGCTCAGATCTTCTTCAAACTTTTACATAAAATCAAGGAGCCTAAAATCTCGGTCGAGTTCGTTAATGGGCAAAATTGGACCAAGGGGGTGGAAATAGGGAGGGTTTTTGTGAAAACAGAAAAAACGCGATAACTTCTTAATTAAAATAGATATCGAATCAGTTTAAAGTTTATATTACTTCTAAACAATGAGGAAAAAGTTTATGCATGACAGAATTTTGATAAAGTTAAAAATGGGCTCAAGGGGCGAAAAAAACAGGGTTTTTGGGAGAAAAAAAATCATAACTTCGTCAATTCTCAAGATATCAAATCCAACTAAATTTTATATAAATGTACTCAATATTATCTAAAACTTTTGTATTTACAAGTTTTTGATAGGACCAATTTTTACCGATGAAAAAAATTAAAAACGTACAGAAAAAGGGGGGAGGAAAACGAAAAAAACCCATAACTTACTCAATTCTTAAGCAATCAAATCTAATTAAATTTATTTTACATCTTCACAATAAGATCTACAACTTTTATATTGACAAGTTTTTCATAGAACCAATTCTTATAGCAAAAATAAATTAAACAAAAATAGGAGTTGGAGAAAAAACCTTAAATCCAAACTGCTTATATTCTGACTCATTTTAAAATTCATTTTTGATTTTAAACGCATCCAAATGACAGATCCTCTTATTTAGGAACTATATAATGCGACGTATTGGCCAATTTTTTGATAAAGGCAGAATATATTTTTTAAAAGGCTGCCAAAAAAGGTATTTTGAACAGATTTCCCGAAATTATCGTCATTAAAAATTGATTAAGTATAACAAATTGCGTTTTTTCTGAGTCATTTTTAAATTCATTTTTGTTCTCAAACCCATCCAATTTACAGGTCCTATTATTTAGGAACTATATAATGCGACGTATTGGCCAGTTTTTTGATAAAGGCAGAATATATTTTTAAAAAGGCTGCCAAAAAGAGTATTTTGAACAAAATTTCACGAAGTTAGCATGATTGAAATTTGAGGAAATTAAAAAAATTGCGTTTTTACCGAGTCATTTTTAAATCTTTTTTTGTTCTCAAACGCATCCAATTTACAGGTTCTCTTATTTAGGAACTATATTATGTGACGGAGTGGCCAGTTTTTTGATAAAGGCAGAATATATTTCAAAAAAGGGCTGTCAAAATGGGCACTTCGTACAAAATTTCCCAAAGCGATCATGATTAATGAACTGTGGGTATTCAAATAACAAATTGGTTATTTTATGACTCATTTTTAAATCCAATTTTGCTCTGAAACGCATTCAAATGACAGTTTTTTGTTACTTAGGAACTATATAATGTGCGTATTCTTCGATTTTTTTTATAAAGGGTGAATATATATATTTTTAAAAGCTGTCAAAGTAAGCACTTCGCAAAAAAATTTCCCAAAACGATCATGATAAAAGAATTGAGGTTGTATTCAAATAACAAATTGTTTATTTTATGACTCATTTTTAAATTCAATTTTGCTCTCAAACGCATTCAATTGACAGTTTTTTGTTATTTAGGAACTGTGTAATGTGCCGTATTGGTCAGATTTTTGATAAAGGCTAAATATATATTTAAAAAAATCTGTCAAAGTGGGCACTTCGTACAAAATTTCTCAAAGCAATCTTGATTAAAGAATTGTGGATGTATTAAAATAATAAATTGGTTATTTTATGACTCATTTTTAAATTCAATTTTGCTGTCAAACGAATTTAATTAACAGTTTTTTTGTTATTTAGGAACTATATAATGAGCATATTGGTCAATTTTTTTAATAAAATAAGAATATAATTCAAAATATGTTGCCAAAACGAGCATTTGAGTAGAATTTCGTTTAAGAGGATTTTGATAAAACCAGTTCATACAGAAAAATGAAATTTAAAAATTTTTAAAAGCGGTTGAATAAAGTAGTTAAACTGGGTTATCTCTAATCATTTTTTTATTTTTATTTATTTATTTATTTATTTTTGAGATGAAAACTTTACGAAATCTACCTCCGCCTATAGGCCAAGCCGAAAGGGATTTTTTGCAACAAGATGGTGCATTGGGGAACCATTGTTCATACTTCTTTGAATGACCATTTTCCAAGAAGATGGATTGGGCAAGGAGGTCCAATTCCTTGGCCACCCAGATCACCTGATATAACGCCGCTGGATTTTTCCTTTGGAGATTTGTAAAGGACAGTGTTTACAGGAGAAGAGTTTCGAACATTGATGACTTAAAAGCTAGAATTACAACCGCAATAGCAGCTGTGGAGGCCGACATGCTTGCCGCTACCTGGCGTGAAACTGACTATCGACTTGATATTCACCGTGCAACGAAGGGCGCACACGTAGAAGTTCATTGACAAGGGTCATAAAAACTTTTGAGTCTATCTAACCATTTATAATAATATTTTAATCTATCTTTATTTTATGAGTTATTAAACATCAAAATGGGTCCGGGACTTTATAAACACCCTGTATATTTTAAAATGTCGATTTTTAATAGCTGTCCCTGAAATGAAAAAATATGTTGGAGGAAAATATTGTAATAAACATAATTTAAATCATCTAAATATGAAAATATTTGCCTTACATTTAACTCTGATAATATGATGCGCCTCTTTTGATTCTTTCTTCATATTGTTACTTGAACTTTGATTCAAACTCTTATTTTACTGCTCTTGTATTTCGGAGACACATACCTTTTAAACTGTCCATATTTTATGTACTGTCACTGAAATGAAAAATAAAAATGTGTTAAAGGAAAATGTTGTGTTAAACAAAATTTGATTCATTTAAATTTTAACCTTAAATTTTAACCTTACACGTACCTCCGATATTATGATGCGTTTCTTTTGATTTTTTTTTTTTTTCATTCAATATTTGAACTTTGATTCCTTTCCCATTTTTCAGCGCCTGTATTTCAGAAAGACGTGTATTTTGCGAAAAGTCCCTTAAATGAAAAAAGAAAATACGTTATGAGAAAATGTCCTCCTAAATAAAATTTAATTCATTTAAATATCAAAATATTTGTTTCACACTTACTTCCGACATAGTGAATCACTTGTTACTCTTCCTTGATGTCATACTTGACATTTAACTCTTCTATTTTTTCAGATTTTGTATTTCGGAGGAACTTATATTTTAAAATGTCCATTTTTAATATCTGTTCCTGAAACGAAAAAAAAATATGTTCAATCTAAACGTTGTAGTAAAAATTTTAATTCATTTAAATCTGAAAATGTTCTCCTTACACTTACCTCCGATATTATGATACGCTTCTTTTGGTTCTTTCTTCGTGTTATTACTTGAACTTTGATTCTATCTGTTGTTTTTCAGATTCTGTATTTCGGAGGGATTTATATTTTTAAATATCCATTTTTAGTATGTGTCCCTGAAACGAAAAAATAAAATATGTTCAATCTAAATGTTGTAGTAATCAAAATTTAATTCATTTAAATCTGAAAATATTCGAATTACACTTACTTCCGATATTATGATGAGCTTCTTTTGGTTCTTTCTTCATGTTATTACTTGAACTTTGATTCTATCTCTTGTTTTTCAGATTCTGTATTTCGGAGGGACATACATTTTAAAAGGTCCATTTTTAGTTTCTGTCCCTGAAATGGAAAAATTAACTATGTTGAAGGAAAATATGTTAGTAAACAAAATTTAATTCATTTAAATCTGAAAATATTCGCCTTACACTTACCTCCGATATTACGATGCGCTTCTCTTGGTTCTTTCTTCATGTTATTACTTGAACTTTGATTCCATCTCTTGTTTTTCAGATTTTGTATTTCGGAGGGATTTATATTTTTAAATATCCATTTTTAGTATGTGTCCCTGAAACGAAAAAATAAAATATGTTCAATCTAAATGTTGTAGTAATCAAAATTTAATTCATTTAAATCTGAAAATATTCGAATTACACTTACCTCCGATATTGTGATGCGCTTCTTTTGGTTCTTTCTTTGGGGGGGGGGGGACGCATGTTTTAATTAAAAAAATATCAAAGCACGTGCTAAACAACATACAACACAAGCCTGCCTACGTGGAAATCAAAGTGGGGTGAGGATTTCAAATGATTTTCTACTTCCCTCCTTTGATCACGTGACTTTCCCCAGATACAGCTGCTGTCCAAGCCCGGTATATCAAGAAAGCTCTGCTTACACTTACTTCCGATATTATGATGAGCTTCTTTTGGTTCTTTCTTCATGTTATTACTTGAACTTTGATTATATCTCTTGTTTTTCAGATTCTGTATTTCGGAGGGACATACATTTTAAAATGTCCATTTTTAGTATATGTCCCTGAAATGTTAAAATTAACTATGTTGAAGGGAAATGTGTTAGTAAACAAATTTTAATTCATTTAAATCAGAAAATATTCGCCTTACACTTACCTCCGATATTATGATGAGCTTCTTTTGGTTCTTTCTTCATGTTATTACTTAAACTTTGATTCTATCTCTTGTTTTTCAGATTCTGTATTTCGGAGGGATTTATATTTTTAAATATCCATTTTTAGTATGTGTCCCTGAAACGAAAAAATAAAATATGTTCAATCTAAATGTTGTAGTAATCAAAATTTAATTCATTTAAATCTGAAAATATTCGAATTACACTTACTTCCGATATTATGATGAGCTTCTTTTGGTTCTTTCTTCATGTTATTACTTGAACTTTGATTATATCTCTTGTTTCTCAGATTCTGTATTTCGGAGGGACATACATTTTAAAATGTCCATTTTTAGTATATGTCCCTGAAATGTTAAAATTAACTATGTTGAAGGGAAATGTGTTAGTAAACAAATTTTAATTCATTTAAATCAGAAAATATTCGCCTTACACTTACCTCCGATATTATGATGAGCTTCTTTTGGTTCTTTCTTCATGTTATTACTTGAACTTTGAATCTATCTCTTGTTTTTCAGATTCTGTATTTCGGAGGGATTTATACTTTTAAATATCCATTTTTAGTATGTGTCCCTGAAACGAAAAAATAAAATATGTTCAATCTAAATGTTGTAGTAATCAAAATTTAATTCATTTAAATCTGAAAATATTCGAATTACACTTACTTCCGATATTATGATGAGCTTCTTTTGGTTCTTTCTTCATGTTATTACTTGAACTTTGATTCTATCTCTTGTTTTTCAGATTCTGTATTTCGGAGGGACATACATTTTAAAAGGTTCATTTTTAGTTTCTGTCCCTGAAATGGAAAAATTAACTATGTTGAAGGGAAATGTGTTAGTAAACAAAATTTAATTCATTTAAATCTGAAAACATTCGCCTTACACTTACTTCCGATATTATGATGAGCTTCTTTTGGTTCTTTCTTCATGTTATTACTTAAACTTTGCTTCCATCTCTTGTTTTTCAGATTCTCTATTTCGCAGGGACTTATATTTTTAAAAGTCTATTTTTAATATCTGTCACTGAAACGAAAAAATAAAATATGTTCAATCTAAATGTTGTTGTAAACAAAATTTAATTCTTTCAAATCTGAAAATATTCGCCTTACACTTACTTCCGATATTATGATGAGCTTCTTTTGGTTCTTTCTTCATGTTATTACTTGAACTTTGATTCCATCTCTTGTTTTTCAGATTCTGTATTTCGCAGGGACTTATATTTTTAAAAGTCCATTTTTAATATCTGTCCCTGAAACGAAAAAATAAAATATGTTCAATCTAAATGTTGTAGTAAACAAAATTTAATTCTTTTAAATCAGAAAATATTCTCCTTACACTTACCTCCGATATTACGATGCACTTCTCTTGGTTCTTTCTTCATGTTATTACTTGAACTTTGATTCCATCTCTTGTTTTTCAGATTCTGTATTTCGGAGGGATTTATATTTTTAAATATCCATTTTTAGTATGTGTCCCTGAAACGAAAAAATAAAATATGTTCAATCTAAATGTTGTAGTAATCAAAATTTAATTCATTTAAATCTGAAAATATTCGAATTACACTTACTTCCGATATTATGATGAGCTTCTTTTGGTTCTTTCTTCATGTTATTACTTGAACTTTGATTCTATCTCTTGTTTTTCAGATTTTGTATTTCGGAGGGACATACATTTTAAAAGGTCCATTTTTAGTTTCTGTCCCTGAAATGGAAAAAT
This sequence comes from Maratus speculifer, assembly GCA_964019185.1. Lineage (NCBI taxonomy): Eukaryota > Metazoa > Arthropoda > Arachnida > Araneae > Salticidae > Maratus > Maratus speculifer. The sequence continues at coordinate 106,495,431 of OZ025303.1, forward strand.
TAACTATATTGAAGGAAAATATGTTAGTAAACAAAATTTAATTCATTTAAATCTGAAAATATTCGCCTTACACTTACCTCCGATATTACGATGCGCTTCTCTTGGTTCTTTCTTCATGTTATTACTTGGACTTTGATTCCATCTCTTGTTTTTCAGATTCTGTATTTCGGAGGGATTTATATTTTTAAATATCCATTTTTAGTATGTGTCCCTGAAACGAAAAAATAAAATATGTTCAATCTAAATGTTGTAGTAATCAAAATTTAATTCATTTAAATCTGAAAATATTCGAATTACACTTACCTCCGATATTGTGATGCGCTTCTTTTGGTTCTTTCTTGGGGGGGGGGGGGACGCATGTTTTAATTAAAAAAATATCAAAGCACGTGCTAAACAACATACAACACAAGCCTGCCTACGTGGAAATCAAAGTGGGGTGAGGATTTCAAATGATTTTCTACTTCCCTCCTTTGATCACGTGACTTTCCCCAGATACAGCTGCTGTCCAAGCCCGGTATATCAAGAAAGCTCTGCTTACACTTACTTCCGATATTATGATGAGCTTCTTTTGGTTCTTTCTTCATGTTATTACTTGAACTTTGATTCTATCTCTTGTTTTTCAGATTCTGTATTTCGGAGGGATTTATATTTTTAAATATCCATTTTTAGTATGTGTCCCTGAAACGAAAAAATAAAATATGTTCAATCTAAATGTTGTAGTAATCAAAATTTAATTCATTTAAATCTGAAAATATTCGAATTACACTTACTTCCGATATTATGATGAGCTTCTTTTGGTTCTTTCTTCATGTTATTACTTGAACTTTGATTCTATCTCTTGTTTTTCAGATTCTGTATTTCGGAGGGACATACATTTTAAAAGGTCCATTTTTAGTTTCTGTCCCTGAAATGGAAAAATTAACTATGTTGAAGGAAAATATGTTAGTAAACAAAATTTAATTCATTTAAATCTGAAAATATTCGCCTTACACTTACCTCCGATATTACGTTGCGCTTCTCTTGGTTCTTTCTTCGTGTTATTACTTGGACTTTGATTCCATCTCTTGTTTTTCAGATTCTGTATTTCGGAGGGATTTATATTTTTAAATATCCATTTTTAGTATGTGTCCCTGAAACGAAAAAATAAAATATGTTCAATCTAAATGTTGTAGTAATCAAAATTTAATTCATTTAAATCTGAAAATATTCGAATTACACTTACCTCCGATATTGTGATGCGCTTCTTTTGGTTCTTTCTTGGGGGGGGGGGGGACGCATGTTTTAATTAAAAAAATATCAAAGCACGTGCTAAACAACATACAACACAAGCCTGCCTACGTGGAAATCAAAGTGGGGTGAGGATTTCAAATGATTTTCTACTTCCCTCCTTTGATCACGTGACTTTCCCCAGATACAGCTGCTGTCCAAGCCCGGTATATCAAGAAAGCTCTGCTTACACTTACTTCCGATATTATGATGAGCTTCTTTTGGTTCTTTCTTCATGTTATTACTTGAACTTTGATTATATCTCTTGTTTTTCAGATTCTGTATTTCGGAGGGACATACATTTTAAAATGTCCATTTTTAGTATATGTCCCTGAAATGTTAAAATTAACTATGTTGAAGGAAAACGTGTTAGTAAACAAACTTTGATTCATTTAAATATGAAGATATTTGCCTTACACTTGCCTTCGATATTATGATGCGTTTCTTTTGATCTTTTTCTTCATTCCATACTTGAACTTTGATTCTTACCCATTTTTCAGCGTCTGTATTTCAGAAAGACATATTTTGCAAAAAGTCCATGCATAATATCTGCCCCTTAAATGAAAAAATAAAATCTGTTAAAATAAATGTTTTAGTAAACAAAATTTAATTCATTTAAATTTCAAAATATTTGTTTTACACTTACTTGCGACATTAGGAATCGATTCTTTTAACTCTTGCTTCATGTCATACTTGACATTTAACTCTTCTCTTCTTTACGGCTTTTGTATTTCGAAGCGACATGTATTTTAACATTCCATTTTTAATATCTTTCCCTGAAACTAAAAAATGTAATATGTTAAAGAAAAATATAGTCTAAAACAAAATTCAATTCATGTAAAAATCAAAATATTTCCTTTATGCTTACCTCCAATATTTTTTTAAATGTTTAAATGATGAATTTGTATCTTTACACTTACCTCCGATACTCGGATTCCTTCTTTTTCCGCTCCCTTGATCTCGTCTACCATCTCTAATTTCCGTCGCTTGTTTTCAGCTTCTGTATTTCGAGCAAGTTATGTTTAGAATTTTCTTTTCGTGGTTTTTTTTTTCTTTTTTCTTGTAACCTGTATCTGGATTTTTTTTTTTTTTTTTTTTTTTTTTTTTTTTTTTTTTTTTTGCTCTTTCTTTCATCTTTGAACTTATCTCTTATCTTTTCAGTTTGGGTAATTCAAAGGAATGCATATAATTTTAAATTTTGTTTTATAATAGAGATTTTTTTTAATTAATATAATGTTATATAATAAAGTATTGTTTCATATTATACCAACAACTATGTAGGAAAAATCAAACAATGAGAGTCTCAACAATAAAAATGAATACAAAAGTGTCTATTTTTACTATTTGTCCCTGAAATGAAAAAATAAAATTTGTGAATGGAAAATCTCGTCTTAAACAAAATTAAATTCATTTAAAAGTGAAAATATTTGCCCTACACTTAACTACGATTCGGCTTCTGCATTTGCGAAGAACATATATTTTGAAATGTCCGCGTATAATATCGGACCCTTAAATGCAAAAATAAATTGTGTTGCAAAAAATGTTGTCTTAAAGAAAATTTTAATTCATTTAAATGTCGAAATATTTTCTTTACTCTTACTTCTGACATTATGATGCGCTCCTTTTGCATCTCATGCTTGATATCATACTTGACGTTTGACTCTTCCCTTGTATTTCGGCTTCTGTATTTAAACAAAAACCTGTATTTTAAAGTGTCAATTTTTAATACGTGTCCCTCAAATGAAAAAGTAAAATGTTTTAAAGGAAAATGTTGTTTTAAAATTTTTTTATTCATTTAAATCTGAAAATATCTCACTTATACTTACATCCGATGACATGATGCGCTTCAAAATTCTTTATTCATGCCATTACTTGAACTTTGATTCCATCTCTTGTTTTACAGATTCTGTATTTCGGAGGGACATACATTTTTAATATTTATTTTTAGCATGTGTGCCTGAAATGAAAAATAAAATATATTCAATCTTAATGTTGTAGTAAACAAAATTCAATTCATTTAAATCTGAAAATATTCGCCTTACACTTACCTCCAATATTATGATGAGCTTCTTTTGGTTCTTTCTTCATGTTATTACTTGAACTTTGATTCCATCTCTTGTTTTTCAGATTCTGTATTTCAGGAGGGATTTATATTTTTAAAAGTCCATTTTTAATATCTGTCCCTGAAACGAAAAAATAAAATATGTTCAATCTAAATGTTGTAGTAAACAAAATTTAATTGCTTTAAATTTGAAAATATTCGCCTTACACTTACCTCCGATATTATGATGAGCTTTTCTTTTAGTTCTTTCTTCATTTTATTATTTGAGCTTTGATTCCATTCTTGTTTTTCAGATTCTGTATTTCGGGGGGACTTATATTTTTAAAAGTCCATTTTTAATATCTGTCCCTGAAACGAAAAAATAAAATATGTTCAATCTAAATGTTGTAGTAAAAAAAATTAATTCTTTTAAATCTGAAAATATTCGCCTTACACTTACCTCCGATATTATGATGAGCTTCTTTTGGGTCTTTCTTCATTTTATTACTTGAACTTTGATTCCATCTCTTGTTTTTCAAATTCTGTATTTCGGAGGGATTTATATTTTTTAATTTTCCATTTTTAGTATGTGTCCCTGAAACGAAAAATAAAATATGTTCAATCTAAATGTTGTAGTAATCAAAATTTAATTCATTTAAATCTGAAAATATTCGCCTTACACTTACCTCCGATATTATGATGCGCTTCTTTTGGTTCTTTCTTCATGTTATTACTTGAACTTTGATTCCATCTCTTGTTTTTCAGATTCTATATTTCGGAGGGACTTATATTTTAAAATGTCCATTTTTAGCTCACAGGCTATCATAGCCTGAGAGCTTATGTGCCCGTCCGTTCTGTATGTATGTGCGTAACGCGATAACTCATGATAAAAATATCGGATCCACTTGAAATTTTGTATATAGGTATATCCTGATAAGGCGCTTCCCTGATTAGTTTTTGGAGTTCATTCGATATGTATAAGAGGGGGAACGGGGGGCTCATGCCCCCCGTTAGTTGATATAAATGGGATTTTCATGCAGAATTAAGTTTTCAAAATTTAGATTAGGATCATTCTGATGAGGCGATTCCGTGACTGTTATTAGGTGTTCATTGAATAAGTATAAATAGGGGGAACAGGGGTTCTAATCCCCCCCCCGTTAGTTGATATAAATGGGATTTTCATGCAGAATTAAGTTTTCGTTCAAAATTTAGATTAGGATCATTCTGATGAGGCGATTCCGTGGCTGTTATTAGGTGTTCATTGAATAAGTATAAATAGGGGGAACAGGGGTTCTAATGCCCCCCCCCCGTTAGTTGATATAAATGGGATTTTCATGCAGAATTAAGTTTTCGTTCAAAATTTAGATTAGGATCATTCTGATGAGGCGATTCAGTGACTGTTATTAGTTGTTCATTGAATAAGTATAAATAGGGGGAACAGGGGTTCTAATGCCCCCCCCCCGTTAGTTGATATAAATGGGATTTTAATTGAGAATTAAGTTTTCGTTCAAAATTTAGATTAGGATCATTCTGATGAGGCGATTCCGTGACTGTTATTAGGTGTTCATTGAATAAGTATAAATAGGGGGAACAGGGGTTCTAATCCCCCCCCCCCCGTTAGTTGATATAAATGGGATTTTCATGCAGAATTAAGTTTTCGTTCAAAATTTAGATTAGGATCATTCTGATGAGGCGATTCCGTGGCTGTTATTAGGTGTTCATTGAATAAGTATAAATAGGGGGAACAGGGGTTCTAATGCCCCCCCCCCCGTTAGTTGATATAAATGGGATTTTCATGCAGAATTAAGTTTTCGTTCAAAATTTAGATTAGGATCATTCTGATGAGGCGATTCAGTGACTGTTATTAGTTGTTCATTGAATAAGTATAAATAGGGGGAACAGGGGTTCTAATGCCCCCCCCGTTAGTTGATATAAATTGGATTTTAATTGAGAATTAAGTTTTCGTTCAAAATTTAGATTAGGATCATTCTGATGAGGCGATTCCGTGACTGTTATTAGGTGTTCATTGAATAAGTATAAATAGGGGGAACAGGGGTTCTAATGCCCCCCCCCGTTAGTTGATATAAATGGGATTTTCATGCAGAATTAAGTTTTCGTTCAAAATTTAGATTAGGATCATTCTGATGAGGCGATTCCGTGACTGTTATTAGGTGTTCATTGAATAAGTATAAATAGGGGGAACAGGGGCTCTAATGCCCCCCCCCCGTTAGTTGATATAAATGGGATTTTCATGCAGAATTAATTTTCGTTCAAAATTTAGATTAGGATCATTCTGATGAGGCGATTCCGTGACTGTTATTAGGTGTTCATTGAATAAGTATAAATAAGGGGAACAGGGGTTCTAATGCCCCCCCCCCCCTTAATTTATATAAATGGGTTTTTCAAGCAGAATTGTCAGATTTCGTTCAAATCTCTGAATAGTTTTGGAAGTTTAATGGTTAAGTATAAAAGAGGGGGATAACTCCTTTTAAATTATATAAATGCTAAATGGGTTTTTATTAAGAATTATCTAATTTGCTCTGAATTTTGGATATAGATTTTTTATATGATAAAGCATGTCTTTGATAGTATAGGAGGTTCAATGATTAAGTATAAAAAAAAGAGGAAAGGGGAGAGCTGTTTCCCCTTCTTAATTTTTTTTTTCGAACGGAATTAACCCTTGAAAATATAAGGCTTTAATGTGCAATTAGTATTTGTAGCCTGTGAGCTCAATGCCATCAGTTTAACTCGGCAGTATTCTTTTTATTAATATCTGTACCCGAAACGAAAAAATAAAATATGTTCAATCTAAATGTTGTAGTAAACAAAATTTATTTCGTTTAAATCTGAAAATATTCGCCTTTCACTTACCTCCAATATGATGATGAACTTCTTTTGGTTCTTTCTTCATTTTATTACGTAAACTTTGATTCCATCTCTTGTTTTTCAGATTCTGTATTTCGAAGGGATTTATATTTATAACTATCCATTTTTAGCTCACAGGCTATCATAGCCTGAGAGCTTATGTGCCCGTCCGTTCTGTATGTATGTTCGTATGTACGTAACGCGATAACTCATGATAAAAATATCGGATCCACTTGAAATTTTGTATATAGGTATATCCTGATAAGGCGCTTCCCTGATTAGTTTTTGGAGTTCATTCGATATGTATAACAGGGGGAACGGGGGGCTCATGCCCCTCCCCTTAATTGATTTAATGGGTTTTTCATGCAGAATTAAGAGTTTTCGTTCAAAATTTAGATATAGGATCATTTTGATGAGGCAATTTAGTGACTTTTATTAGGTGTTCATTGAATAAGTATAAATAGGGGGAACAGGGGTTCTAATGCCCCCCCCCCCCGTTACTTGACATAAATGGGATTTTCATGCAGAATTAAGTTTTCGTTCAAAATTTAGATTAGGATCATTCTGATGAGGCGATTCCGTGACTGTCATTAGGTGTTCATTGAATAAGTATAAATAGGGGGAACAGGGGTTCTAATGCCCCCCCCCCCCGTTAGTTGATATAAATGGGATTTTCATGCAGAATTAAGTTTTCGTTCAAAATTTAGATTAGGATCATTCTGATGAGGCGATTCCGTGACTGATATTAGGTGTTCATTGAATAAGTATAAATAGGGGGAACAGGGGTTCTAATGCCCCCCCCCCGTTAGTTGATATAAATGGGATTTTCATGCAGAATTAAGTTTTCGTTCAAAATTTAGATTAGGATCATTCTGATGAGGCGATTTTGTGACTGTTATTAGGTGTTCATTGAATAAGTATAAGTAGGGGGAACAGGGGTTCTAATGCCCCCCCCCCCCATTAGTTGATATAAATGGGATTTTCATGCAGAATTAAGTTTTCGTTCAAAATTTAGATTAGGATCATTCTGATGAGGCGAGTCCGTGGCTGTTTTTAGGTGTTCATTGAATAAGTATAAATAGGGGGAACAGGGGTTCTAATGTCCCCCCCCTTAATTTATATAAATGGGTTTTTCAAGCAGAATTTTCAGATTTCGTTCAAATCTCTGAATAGTTTTGGAAGTTTAATGGTTAAGTATAAAAGAGGGGGATAACTCTTTTTAAATTATATAAAAGCTAAATGGGTTTTTATTAAGAATTATCTAATTTGCTCTGAATTTTGGATATAGATTTTTTATATGATAAAGCATGTCTTTGATAGTATAGGAGGTTCAATGATTAAGTATAAAAAAAAGAGGAAAGGGGAGAGCTGTTTCCCCTTCTTAATTTTTTTTCGAACGGAATTAACCTTTGAGAATATAAGGCTTTAATGTACAATTAGTATTTGTAGTCTGTGAGCTCAATGCATGAGTTTAACTGGGCAGTATTCTTTATTAGTATGTGTCCCTGAAACGAAAAAATAAAATATGTTCAATCTAAATGTTGTAGTAATCAAAATTTAATTCTTTTAAATTACAACATATTTGTTTTACATTTATTTGCGACATTAGGAATCGATTCTTTTAATTCTTGCTTGATGTCATACTTGACATTTAGCTCTTCTCTTCTGTACGGCTTTTGTATTTCGAAGCGACATGTATTTTAACATTAATTTTTAATATCTTTCCCTGAAACTAAAAAATGTAATATGTTAAAGAAAAATATAGTCTAAAACATAATTCAATTCATGTAAAAATCAAAATATTTCCTTTATGCTTACCTCCAATATTTTTAGGTAGATTTCGTAAGAAATACTACCTATTGCAATCGCACCAGTTTATCTATCTATCTATCTATCTATATATCTCACTTTTTTATGGACACGATAGCTTCTATAATTCTTCACCAATCTCCACCAAACTGGTACATAAAATCAAAGGGGTTAAAATCTTGGCTAAGTTCGTTAATTTGCAAAATCGGACCAAGGGGGTCGGAATAGGGGGCGTTTTTGTGAAAACCGAAAAAACGCTATAACTTCTTAATTAAAGTAGGTATCAAATCGGTTTAAAGTTTATATTACTTCTTAAAAATGGGCCAAAAGTATATGCATGACAGATTTTTGATAAATTTAGAAGTGGGCTCAAGGGGCGAAAAAAACAGGGATTTTGAGAGAAAAAAATTCATAACTTCATCAATTTTCAAGATATCAAGTCCAACTAAATTTTTTGTAAATGTTCTTAAAATTATCTAAAACTTTTTTATTTACAAGTTTTTGATAGGACCAACTTTTACCGATGAAAAAAATTAAAATCTAAAAGAAAAAGGGCGCTGAAAAAAGAGAAAAATCCATAACTCCGTCAATTTTTAAGATATCAAATCTGATTAAATTTATTTTACATCTTCTCAAAAATATCTACAACTTTTATATTGACAAGTTTTTCATAGGACCAATTCGTATAGCAAAAATTAATTAAACAAAAATAGGAGTTGGAGAAAAAACCTCAAATCCAAACTGCTTATATTCTGACTCATTTTTAAATTCATTTTTAATTTTAAACGCATCCATATGGTAGATCCTCTTATTTAGAAACTGTATAAAGTAACGCATTGGTCAATTTTCTGATAAAGACAGAATATATTTCAAAAAAGGCTACCAAAAAGGGTATTTTGAACAGAATTTCCGAAAGTCATCGGGACTGAAAATTGAAGGAAGTATTCAAATAAGAAATTGTGTTTTTTTCTGATACGTTTTTAAATCAATTTTAGTTCTCAAACGCATCCAATTAACAGATCCTCTTATTTAATAACTATATAATGTGATGCATTGGTCACTTTTTCGATAAAGACGGAATATATTTCAAAAAAGGCTACCAAAAAGGGTATTTTGAACAGAATTTTCCGAAATCATGGTGACTGAAAATTTAAAGAAGTGTTCAAATAAGAAATTGCGTTTTTTTTTCTGACTCGTTTTTAAATCCATTTTTGCTCTCAAATGCATCCAATTTACAGATCCTCTTATTTAGGAACTATATAATGTGATGCATTGATCGGTTTTTTGATAAAGACAGAATATATTTTGAAAAAGTCTACCAAATAGGGTATTTTGAACAGAATTTCCCTGAAGTCTTCGTGATTTGAAAATTTAAGGAAGCTTTCACATAGCAAATTGCGTTTTTTATGACTCGTTTTAAAATCCATTTTTGCTCTCAAACGCATCCAATTTACAGATCCTCTTATTTAGGAACTATATACTGTGACTCATTGGCCAGTTTTTTGATAAAGATAGAATATATATTTTTAAATGCTGTCAAAGTGAGTATTTCGCACAATATTTTCCTAAGCGATCATTATTAAAGAATTAAGGATGTATTCAAACAACAAATCGGTTATTTTATGACTCATTTTTAAATTCAATTTTTTTCTCAAATGCATTCAACTGACAGTTTTCTGTTATTTACGAACTGTATAATGTACTGTTTTGGTCGATTTTTTAATAAATTCAGAATCTATTTCAAAATATGTTGTCAAAATGGGCATTTGAGCTGAATTTTTCTTAAGATGATTCTGATAAAACCAGTTTTTGCAGAAAAATGAAATTAAAAAATTTTCATAAACGGCCAAATGAAGTTATTAAACTGGGTATATCTCTAATCATATATATTGTTTGTTGAAATGAGCACTCTTCGAAATCTACCTCCGCCTATAGGCCCAGCCGACAGGGATTTTTTTAATGTTTAAATGATGAATTTGTATCTTTGCACTTACCTCCGATACTCGGATTCCTTCTTTTTCTGCTTCCTTGATCTCGCCCACCATCTCTAATTTCCATCGCTTGTTTTCAGCTTCTGTATTTCGAGCAAGTTATGTTTAGAATTTTCTTTTCATGTAATTTTTTTTTTTTTTTTTTTTTAAAAACCTATATCTGGGTGTTCTTTTTTTGCTGTTTCTTTCATCTTTGAACTGATCTCTTATCTTTTCAGTTTCGGTAATTCAAAGGAATGCATAGAATTTTAAATTTTGTTTTATAATAGCGATTTTTTTTATTAATATCATATTATATAATAAAGTATTGTTGCATATTGTACCAACAACTATGTAAGGAAAATCCAACAATGAGAGTCTCAACAATAAAAAGGAATACAAAAGTGTCCATTTTTAATATATGTCCCTGAAATTAAAAAATAAAATGTGTTAATGGAAAATTTGGTCTTAAACAAAATTAAATTCATTTAAATATGAAAATATTTGCCCTACACTTACCTACAATATAATGATGCCGCTTCCTTTGATTCTTTCTTCATGTCATAACTTGAACTTTGATTCTATCTCACAATTTTTCCTTCTGTATTTCAGAAGAGCATATATTTTGAAATGTCCGTGTATAATATCGGTCCCTTAAGTGAAAAAATAAAATGTGTTGCAGAAAAATGTTGTCCTAAATAAAAAATTAATTCATCTAAATGTGAAAATATTTGCTTTACACTTACTTTTGACATTATGACGCGCTCCTTTTTAATCTCATGCTTGATGTCATACTTGACGTTTTACTCTTCCCTTGTATCTCGACTTCTGTATTTAAAAACAAGTTGGAAATTGAACGTGAAGCGTAGCAAATGAGGTGCGTTCGGTCGATAACGAAGTTTTAAAATATTCAGATCTTGCTGATATCATACAGCACGATAGTGCTGTATAGTAGAGCTCAGATGCATCTCTAATGTTAAAGTCCAAAATTTGCCTCTTAATAACTTTGGAACTAATCATCGGATGGCGACGAAATTTAAAAGGGGGGGGTGTCCTACTCTAGATCTCAAAGTTTACAAAAATTTATCTAGATCCACCGATTAGTTTAGGAGATCCAAAACCCCTGTCTTGGCACTTTTTGCTCGTGAAACAAGGAAAAAAGAGAAACAACTCAGTTATAACCCGAACCAGGAAACATTCAGCGAAATATAATAGCTTGTTCGAAAGCTTTTAATTTAGGGATGTGCCTTTCGAAGATCCGGTAAAAAAATATCAAAAATTAAAGAAATGGCACCCATTTAAAATTTACATTACGCTATACCTTCCATAATTTAACATTATAGAAATCTCTCCTTTTTAATTGCTAATTCAATCATTTTTTCGAGTTGCCACCAATTAAAAAACAACACAATAATTAAAAAAGAAATGGTAACATGCGTTCTTTTTTTTTATAGATCAATAAAAATTCTAATTATCTTGATAGGTTTTTGAACCTTTCAAAATGACGTCATTCGAAACAGAAAATGCATATTTTTCATAAACATATATATAAACTGAAACTAAACATACATTAAAACAACATCGGGGAGTAATTTTTATTATACTTCATTAACTTCATTCTTATTTATAAAATGTGAAGTAGTTTAATATAGTCTGTCTCAAAAGTTTAAGCACAAGCATAAAATGTCGATTTTCAAAGAATTATAAAAAGTTAGAATGAATGACATTTTTTTATTTGCAGATTTCGCGACATTATTTAAATAAATGATATCAAAAATAGAAAAAAAATAAGTTACATAATTGTAAAAAATATTAAACAAAAAAAGGTTAAAAAAATCTGTCTCAAAAGTTTATGCACGATGTCTAAAACAACCAGAATTATAATTTTTACAGAACTTTAACTTACAAATTATTTTTCCGTGACTTCGTATTAAATCAAATAAACGTACGCCCATCGAAATTATTAGTTTTAGTAGGGTTTCTGGTGGCAAAGAGTACTATGCTTTTTCAATGGCCTCTTCGAGTTCTTCAATAGAGTCATACTGCTTTCCATTGCCGTAAACCTGGCGGATTAAAATAGCCCAGACATTCTCAATCAAATTTAAGTCCGGACTTAAAGTTGGACAGCCAAGAACTTCAACATTTTTCTGAAAAAGGCAAAGTTTTGTAAAATGTGATACGTGGATTGAGGCATTGTCTTATTGAAAAAACCATTCAGGACCCCCCAAAATGTCACCGAATGGAAGCAAATGTTGGTTAAGCGTCTCTTGATATTTTTTTAATCTTATCTTCCTTTTAGAAAAACCAGAGAGGCCTGGTCATTGAATCCAAACGCCCCCAAAACCATAACAGATTTGCAGCTTTGCTGCCTCCTGAAAAGTGCCCTTGGTTTCTTGCGTAAGTCATGCCAATACGCGTTCCAACCATCAGGGCCATCTAACTTCTCCACTTTTTCTCACCGCTGAATAAAATAGTAAGCCATTTGTCCCCGTAGGACAAGTGTTTTTTAGCCCAGTTCATTCTTGCCTGTTTGTGATGCAATTTGAAAGACGGTTTGCGAGCCATTTTTTTTAGTATGATGTAATCACACTCTTACATACATCTATGTACAGTGTCTTTGGACGCCTGTACACTCAGATTATTTTTAATTTGCCGTATGTACTTTTTTTGTCTAGATACCAATCTTCGTACTCTCTGATCAGTCTGAACAGTCGTTGTACGTAGTCGTCCACATCTTGGTTTCCACTTAAAATTATCATTTCTACAAAGTACTTGATATGTACTTCGATTTTATCAAATTAAAACTTTTGCAACTTCAGAAAGAGTTTTATTTTTCGGTTTCAATTCAAAAACTTTTGAAAATCTCACATTTTGTGAATTTTTTACCCTTCGGCATTTTTAAAAAGAGAGGAAATAATTTCTGTATATTTTATACTTTTATGCAAGTGAAATATGTCATACAGAGTTATTACATACGGCCAAATCCCGTGTTTCTAGAAAAAATTGCATAAAGTGCTTAAACTTTTGAGACAGCATTTCTTCAAGAAAAGAGAAAAATTAAATACAAATAAATATATTTTTTATTTTAACCACCCAAAATGACTTATTTCAATTTATTTTGATTAAATGTCGAGTATTTATTGTAAATTAGCATAAAATATTTGTTTCTTCATTTCTTTTAAATCAGATTTGCAGGGTGCTTAAACTTTTGAGACAGACTATATAATTAAAACACGCCCCAAACAATGTTTCCCCGTATAACATTATTTAGTGGAATACATTTGTGTGGCTCTGTAATTTAATAATAAATATTATTTGCATCACAGATTGTACAAAATGTACTTTTTAGTACATATTTCATAGATTCATGTCAATTCTGTTATGTTCAAATGAGTGTAACACCATTAAAATGCATTTGGAACTTTTTCCCTCATTGACCGTAAAGGTGCGTTTTCACGGGCCTACCCAAGCGCTAACTTTCCCAACTCTTCACCTAAGCACAAGATTTTAGGTAGTTAGAACGCGATTTTTTAGGTTCGATTCGTGTTCAAACCTAAGCACAAATTACCTTAGCGTAGCCAATCAGAAAGGAGTATTTTGCCAAATAATGGCGGTGAAGAAATGTAGCATTAAAAATGAAATTTCATTTTACATAATTATTTTTATTTCGAATTACTCATTTTTGATTCAAGCAGAATCTATTTTTTAGGATTGAAAGAAGATGGTAGGTTTTATTAATGTCTTTTCATTTTGTAAAATTCTTGTATATATATGTCTGTCTTTGGTAATCGTTGGGATGCATTTTATTAATATTAAAATAATATTTATATAGTTCGTATTTCATGGATTTCGTTTCGAATAATAAAGATTAATATGCTGCTATAATGATATAATGTACTGTTCTCAAAACTATTTTATTGAAAGTTAACAGGACAAAGAATAATAAAGAGTACTGCCCAGTTAAACTGATGGCATTGAGCTCACAGGCTACAAATACTAATTGTACATTAAAGCCTTATAGTTTCAAGGGTTAATTCCGTTAAAAAATTAAGAAAGGGAAACAGCTCTCTTCTTTCCTCTTTTTTTATACTTAATCATTGAACCTCCTATACTATCAAAGACATGCTTTATCATATAAAAAATCTATATCCAAAATTCAGAGCAAATTAGATAATTCTTAATAAAAACCCATTTAGCATTTATATAATTTAAAAGGAGTTATCCCCCTCTTTTATACTTAACCATTAAACTTCCAAAACTATTCAGAGATTTGAACGAAATCTGAAAATTCTGCTTGAAAAACCCATTTATATAAATTAAGGGGGGGGGGCATTAGAACCCCTGTTCCCCCTATTTATACTTATACAATGAACACCTAATAACAGTCACTGAATTGCCTCATCTGAATGATCCTAATCTAAATTTTGAACGAAAACTTAATTCTGCATGAAAATCCCATTTATATCAACTAACGGGGGGGGGGGTTAGAACCCCTGTTCCCCCTATTTATACTTATTCAATGAACACCTAATAACAGTCACGGAATCGTCTCATCAGAATGATCCTAATCTAAATTTTGAACGAAAACTTAATTCTGCATGAAAATCCCATTTATATCAACTAACGGGGGGGGGGGATTAGAACCCCTGTTCCCCCTATTTATACTTATTCAATGAACACCTAATAACAGTCACGGAATCGTCTCATCAGAATGATCCTAATCTAAATTTTGAACGAAAACTTAATTCTGCATGAAAATCCCATTTATATCAACTAACGGGGGGGGGGGATTAGAGCCCCTGTTCCCCCTATTTATACTTATTCAATGAACACCTAATAACAGTCACGGAATCGTCTCATCAGAATGATCCTAATCTAAATTTTAAACGAAAACTTAATTCTGCATGAAAATCCCATTTATATCAACTAACGGGGGGGGGGGCATTAGAACCCCTGTTCCCCCTATTTATACTTATTCAATGAACACCTAATAACAGTCACGGAATCGCCTTATCAGAATGATCCTAATCTAAATTTTAAACGAAAACTTAATTCTGCATGAAAATCCCATTTATATCAACTAACGGGGGGGGGGGGCATTAGAACCCCTGTTCCCCCTATTTATACTTATTCAATGAACACCTAATAACGGTCACGGAATCGCCTCATCAGAATGATCCTAATCTAAATTTTGAACGAAAACTTAATTCTGCATGAAAATCCCATTTCTATAAATTAAGGGAGGGGGGGGGGCATTAGAACCCCTGTCCCCCTATTTATACTTATTCAATGAACACCTAATAACAGTCACGGAATCGCCTCATCAGAATGATCCTAATCTAAATTTTGAACGAAAACTTAATTCTGCATGAAAATCCCATTTATATCAACTAACGGGGGGCATGAGCCCCCCGTTCCCCCTCTTATACATATCGAATGAACTCCAAAAACTAATCAGGGAAGCGCCTTGTCAGGATATACCTACATACAAAATTTCAAGTGGATCCGATATTTTTATCATGAGTTATCGCGTTACGCACATACGCACATACATACAGAACGGACGGGCACATAAGCTCTCAGGCTATGATAGCCTGTGAGCTAAAAATACTTGTTTATAAATATTTGTTTCTTGAAATTAATTACTTGCTTCATTGTTTATATTCGGTTGTTTAGTAGAGTATTTCCGATTAATTTTGAATAAATTTCACTTAAAATAATTACAAATGTTAAGAAAAATTTTGTTAGCTTAGCTCGTTGTTTTTAAAAGGAGAAATAAGTTAAAGGCAAGCTGCAATCCAGTTTTGTTAATATACTTGATAATGTATATTATTGCAAGCATGTAAAAGAATTTTCTCTAAAATAAATAAGCCACTGTACTAGATATTTTCTTATTATATTTTAAGAAAGAAATATTTAATTGCAAAATATATCACTTTACAGAGATTTACTTATGAACATAGTCATTTTTAAAAAAAACTGCTATTTTAGAATTTTTTCTTTTTTTTTTTTTTTTTTTTTTTTCTATTGCATTTCACCAACAGATTCTTTTTGTTCTTGGATTTATGCTGAAAATTTTATGAAGATTTACAACATACAAAGTTGTAAATCTTCATGGAATTTTCATTTTAAATCATGTATAGCTTCTTTTTACCTGATTATTTCTAAAAATTTGTATGTATTTTCATGCATGGTTTGTTACTAATTGAACAATGTTTTCATGTGCTATTCCAGCAAGATAGGCACTTAAGTTTAAATTCATTAGAGTTTATCCATTAATCCTGTAACTTTGATCAGAATTAAGGATCCCCTAAATTTGTTTTAAAATAATTTAGTATTCTCTTATGTCCTACTAATGAATCTGAAAGTTATCCCGTTGAATTTATAACATACACTTTATTTGTTCGATGAAAAAGTTTCAAGCTTAAAATTATAAACAAGAATTGTCAAATTTTGATTTTTCGATTGTTTTTTAGTCTTTATTATTTTGTTAATAATTGTTAATGCAGAAAAAAGGGGGAAATTTTATGTGAAGACTTTATCTTTTTGAAAACTAGATTGAAAACAGTGATTTTTAAAGCATGTAACTTGCAAAAGAAAAAAATATCTAAATAAACAAACTGTCACATTGTATATCTAAGTAAACAAATTGGCATGTTGCAAATAATGTTTAAGGATTATAAGAAAATTAATGGTAAGCTAATAATTCATTATGATGATAGAAGCATTTTTTATAACTATCAGTGAGTCTTTCATGTATATAATAAACCTAATCTTTTTCTGAAAAAATTAAAGTTCACCAGAATAACTTTAAATATATACCGGTTGGATAAACATCCCTAACTTTTAAAGGATTAATATAACTATTTCTGTATTTAAATGTAGTTTTATTAAAATCTCGTGACAGTTGATGGAACTTAGGCCTAATCAAAGTAGAAACATGTAGTTTTATAAATTTTTGCTTAGGAAAAATAAAATTCTTTACTGAGGTTTCAAATATGTATTTTTGTCAATTATAATCAAATATGTATTTTTGTTGCTTTAAATTTTTAAAATATAACTATGCGTAAGATACTTTGATTTAAAATTTCAAAAGTGTTAAGAGTTGCTTTTTCTGAATTTATATTACAACCTTATCCTAAAACTGGATGAAAATGTAACATAAACAAAAGAAATGGTTTTGCAGTTATCATATCCTTTATGATATACCATGCAATAAATTTATTTTAATATTTATATCATTCTAGAAGTGTATTTTCATAATTAATGTTCTGTTATAAATATTTAGATAGTACAGAAGCTTAATTATTTCTGTTTTGTCTAATGGTTTCAAACAAGCATACTTAAATTTCTTAGCTGATTAATAGTTAGTTATTCATTAGTAAATAGTATTTGTTTTTCAAGAACTTATTTATATATATGTATGCACATATTTGATTCGTTTCTTTATTTTAATTTACTAGTTGCTTCATATGTTACATTGATGATGGAAATGCAACAAGGATGGTGCGAATAGGTATAAACCTTTGTGATATGTTCTTCTCGCAAAATTAAAGTGCTACTGTTTCAGCTTATTTCATACTTTTGCGTTGGTCCGTTGGAATGTCGCTTGAAAGGCTATAGGTTAGAAATAATCTTTGGCCTTTTGAAATGGCATACTTGCAGGCTAGATCGCCTTTGGATTCTTGCTGGAAAGATTTGGATTCTTGCTAACTACTGGCCACAAGGAAAGTGAATGAAAAAAAGTGGCTATAAAAAATTGGCTGTCAGCAGCTACTACAAGGAGAAAGTAAAATTTTCTTGTATTCCAGCATGTTATATTTTTTTTTCTGGCTGCAATATGTTCATATTAGTATATTAATTTGTGCTATTCAATTTTTAGATTAATAGAAGTTTTAACAAAAAATTATTGTTTGGTATTTTTAAGTAAAAAAGTGCTTGTTTATAAAACTGGTTTAACTGGCCAGTAATGAAATTTCCCAGTTTTGCCCTTTACCATTTGAATCATATACGCGAGAAAAGATGCACCGAATTGTGATTTTAGCCAAATGCCAAAAATTCAGCCAACCGGTAAATCAAACACTAAATATTTGGCTTATCCGAATACTAATTTCAGAGTTTGAAAATAATAAAAAGTTAAAATAATTTTAGGTACATATTTAATATAAAAACTTCTATATTGATAAACAAGATCTTTTTACAAGTAAATTTTACAAAAAAAAAAAAAAAAAAAAAAAAAATCTATGCTTTGAATTGTTACTTAAGAAGAGGATAGTTTCCTCTCTGAATTAAAATAAATGAATATAATTTTCTTTTATTCTGAAAGAAATATCTTGACATCAAAGTGAATTTTTGGAGAAGTTTTACTGTCATATATTGTTTGTTTGTCAAGAAAAAACTAAAATTATCATTATTAGTAAATTGTCTTTAAGGTTACTTTTCAAATAACGGTTTTTCTAGGTTATCCCGTCGACCAATTTCGCCAAATTATACAAATCGCCAAACTAATAGCTAAATTATACATGTTGACATAATTTTTATTTTAAATAACAAAAAAACAAATAATTAGGAGAATATTAATAAAAAGTCGAAATAAAAATCACTTAATGACATTTTAAACACGTGAATCATATTTAATGTCATTGAATGTGACATTCACGATCATCCATTGTTGGCATTTAATCTTATAATTTGGCGATAATTTTTTGGTCGACGGGATAACCTAGAAATACCCAAATAACAAATAAAAAACATAAAAGCATTATCTTTTATGTAAATCTAATTCTATTTCTCAATATTTTTATTAATCAACGGTTAAAAGTAGGTGTTGTTTTAAGGTTTAAAAAAATATTTTTTAAGTATTCGGTCTGGCAGATATACCATATTCGGTATACTGAATTGCATTAAATTTGGCCAAGCCAAATATTTGCCATGCCGAATAGTCTGATGTTTGGCAGTATAGTCTGATACCAAATATTCTAAGCATCTCTATATACAAACAATATTTTTTTTTCTATAAAATGAGAAAAGCTGTGTTAACCAGCAAGTAATCTAGCTTAGGAAAAGTATGTGTTTATTGTTATTGTACGTTTTTTTACATTTTTATTAATATTGTTTGCATGATACTGGGCCTCCGCCCCTCCCCCCTGATATCATTTTCATTTTGTTATTTCAAAAAACAGTGTGGGCTGCATTTTTATTAATCCTGTAAATTTGTTTTTTATTTTTATTTTCTTTTATTTAACTTGCTTTGAGTATGTAAAGCTGGGATTTTATAATTGGTTTACTACTAAATACTTTATAGCTTTAAAAAAATGGCTGAATCCTAAAACAGCCGAGACACTTAGCACCGTTGAATTTGGCGAGATGATAAATGGCTTTTTCTTGTTACGGGTTCGTTTCCTGAATTCTTTCTATGCCTACAGTTATTTGATCAGAAATTCAGATTAATTTAATCTGATTGACGGTTTCTTGTCTTTTGTTTGATTAGCTTTTAGGAAAGGCTATTATTATGTCAGTCTTGTATAATTTATATTTAAAACCGAGATTGCATTATATGTGTATGACTATATTTTCCGGTTTTTTATTCATGCTCTTTAAAGATATTGCTTATTCAATAAATAGTAATATAAATTCGGAAATATATGTGCGGTACGGCAGACGAATATATTGAGTGTACGCTTTTTTCGAAATAAATATTCAATGATTTAAATTATGATTTGTCAATAACATTAAAAGATTGAGATGACGTGTTGATGTTATTGAAAGCAAATTCCTATATCAGAAATATTTTTTTCCTTACTTAAAAATTCGCATAATATTCATGTACCATAAATATTAGAAAAAAATATTTCAAAATTTTATCACATATTTTTGTACAAATTTATAGACATTTTAATAATTTGATACCTGTTGTGATTAATAACTGCAGTTTTGCTCATTTTAGAAACTTCTTCAATGCGACTTTTGTGCACCCAGAGATGAATTTCGTGGATTTTAGAACCTAATTTACAGCAAAATTCGTACATCCAGTGATTTTTTTCCCTTTGTGTTAATGGGCACATAGTGCTCATGTGTGCTTTAGTTTATTGAAATTGATATGTTTGATAAATATCCTAAATAGGTTTTAGAAATAAAATATATTTGTTAAATTCATGAACAGAAGTCGTAAAATCTATATAACTTTGTGCAAATGTATGCGGCAAAATTTAGAAATTCCTTTTGTGTAATTTTTATTAGAAAAGTTTTCCTTAAAAGGTATTAAAATTTATTTCTGATGTTGGAAGGCAGTTTAAGTAACATTATGATATCAAATTAATACTTTAAAAATTATTAATTGTTAGTTTCAATCATTGACTGTTTACTTTGCAAAATGCGTTAAACCTATATCTATCTGCTTGCTGTAAGCAGAGCTGAAGAAAATAAAGAGAAAACTTCACCCGGGGCAAAGTTTCCATTTGTCCTCCCCCCCCCCTCACATTCCTCTAATTTGACACTAAAGCCCCCAAAACGACATTGGTAGTACAAATTTGGCATCCCCTAAGTTTCTGCATCCCGTGGGACCACCTCTCCCCCCCCCCCCCCTTTTAACACAATGCTGACAATAAGTTTACAATTGTTAGCGTGACTGTTCATTGAAATAAACAATATCTGTAAATTACATAAATAAAAATTTTCTCAATTTAAACAAATTCCCATGAAGGTACGCACGCAATGTGCTTTTAAAATTCATTTCTTTTTATTTTTATGCTGATTTTTGTTAAGGAACAAAAGTATTTTTCATAGCCTTTATGTAGATAGAGTTTGTATTGTTGGTGAAACAAGATTGACCTATCAGAAAATTTTCTCACTTAGAAAATGGAAAGCTTTGTAAAAATGCCGAATTCTGATTGTTCAATGTCATTTACTATTTCTCTATTCGCAAATTCCACCAGAATACTGGACATTAGATGAAAACAACGCTTTGATGTTAGCTTATTTAGAGAAAATCTTCAAATTTTTTAATTACTGTCGCATGAAACGATATCTGGAAGCAGAAGGAATTTTTCGTTTGTTTGCTAGATTTTTAGTTTGGAACATGTGATTTTTTTTCTTAAATAAAAATAATATGTAAATAAATACAGGATCCTTTTTGTAAGATTCTTTAATGTTAATGAGAAGCAAAAGTAGGTGAATTTTATCCTTTTTGTAAGATTCTTTAATGTTAATGAGAAGCAAAAGTAGGTGAATTTTATTTGATAGTTATTGTATTTTTTTTTTTTTTTTTTTTTTTTTTTAGAAACTGATTCTTATAAAATTCTGTATATTTAATTTGAAAAAAAATTCTTAAAATCAGAAAATGAGGAGCTGCAAATTTTTTAAAATTGAAAAATATCGAGAAAAAAGTTTGCATAGTGAAAATTTGTGGTAAAAGAAGTTAACTAGTTGTAAATTGTTTATTTTATTAAAGCAGTCATCACTGAAACTTTGCATATCACTAATTCTCAGTCAAAATACGTGCATTGTGATCAAGGTTCTCGCTGTCGCTCGCCATTTCGCCAAATTGCGACTAAATTCTTCATTTGGCGAATAAACAAGCGATTAGATTCGCCAGATGGCTAGTGTTCAATTTGTGCTTTTTTGTGTGTGCCCAATTTGTGTGTGTCAATTGCTAGTGCTTTTTGTTTTTTCTTTCTTTTCTTTTTCGTATTTCATACATATGCATATACATATATTTTAAATATATACATATTTTTAATATATTTGTGGCGGAAAATTGAAATTAGATTAATAACAATCGTTGTCGCAGTTATAAAATTTTAGGTTATTTTAGAAAATATTGAAAAAAAGTTGGTACATTTAAGAATTAAAGATTTTTTGTCGGGGGGGGGGGGGGGCTACACGGCGAATTTATTTTGCTACTACTTTTTTCATTTGGCGAATGTATTTTATTTTTAATTAGCCAAATTACTAACATTGGTCAAATGTCAGCGAGAACACTGATTGTGATTGGGGAGAATTTCAGAGTTGCGGAAAACTCGGCGTTCTTGGATGTTCGGCAAAAGTTAAAAAATCACCAACATCAAGTGTCTTGGCTGTTTCTAGAAACATGGCAAAAAAAAAAAAAAAAAAATCTATACCCGTGTGCTTCTCTCGGCAAAATGTTTTTTTTTTTTTTTTTTTTTTTTTTTTTTTTTGAATTTAAAATAAAGTAATAAGTGAATTTTAAAACATCTTTCTGTTAACCATTTGTTATAAAGAACCAAATATTTTTTAAGGTTACAATAACAACAAGCAGAGTTAATTATGCATCAAACCGTGCCATTAAAACATGCCAACTGCAGTGAAACTGTAACAACAAAATATTTTAAATAATTTGAAGGCAAGAAATGAAACATAAATAAAAATAATGAGATAATTTTTATTTATAAAAATAAAGAAATAATTTTTGTATCTATTTTTATCAATTAATAATTTAGTATTAAGTAAATTATAGTTAAACTTTGAAAAAAATAGTTTTAAAACTCTCAATTCATAATTTAAAAAATGGTTTTTAATTTACCTTTTCTGTTGTCATATCAGAAAAAAAGAAAGAAAAAATTATTCCTTTAATAAATTCAGCAGTTCATAATTTCTACCAAATCATAGTGGTGAATTTTAAATAATTAGAGCCATGCCAAATAGTGAAGAGAAGTTTTTTGATCCAACATGAATTACTGTCTTGTTATTGGTCATGATATTTATAAATATTTTTAGTTTATAAAAGAAGGGTTAAAAAAAAAAAAAAAATTACTTTTATATTTATTTAGTAATAACGTTTAATTTTTAAACTAATTGAAAAGAAATACCTAACACAATGTGTTTTATTGACATGTTATGGATAGAGACATATTAATTAGTGTAATCATTACTATGCCATTTGAACAAATTGCTTAGTTGTGACATAAATTAAATGCTTAATTTATGTCATTTGGGCACAAGAGAATAACCCGATCAAAGTGTGTAACTTATCACTTTTTCATAAGTGAAAATTTACTTATGTGTTTTTTAATACATTAATCATAGTAACTGTGTGCTTTTATGTATTTTCATTTTGAAACTTGGATAAAAAATGATTTTTGGAGCATTATTTAAAGCCGTTTTAGTAAGAAAAAACAGTCAAAACTTTCTATTATTTTTTATACGAAATATTTACGATTATCACGATGAACGTAAACAAAAGTTATTTGTTTATAATTTAATATCAGCTGATCGGTCTGTAGGCTGTTAAAGCCCTAAAGTAGACGCTTGCGCAGTGAAGACTTGCCTTTGATTGGTTGGCATAAGGATTTATCTGTAACCAGTGAAAACGCTCTTAGGTTAGGTTTTGGGTAAGCTAAGGTTTTTTAGGTCGTTAGAGCGGCCCATGAAAACGCACCTTAATGTAACGAAATACTTTTGATTGTCCCTGTAATTGATCAATGCATCCGATTTTCTTAACATTTGAAATGACTCGACAAAATTATGTAATAAATATACGTTTTAAATTCCAAACGATTAAAATGCATTTGAAACTTTTTTCCCCATTGATCGTAATGTAACGGAATCCTTTTGATTGTCCCTGTAATTGATCTATTCATCCGATTTTCATGAAATTTGAAATGACTCGACAAAATTATGTAATAATTATGTAATTTAAATTTCAAATGATTCAGTTGGGTAGGTTTTGCGTTGTTATATGCGGACGGACGGACTGAGCGACAACAATAGCTGCTACGTATTTACATAATTACGAACGCACCTAAAAAACTTATATTTTAAAGTGCCCATTTTTAATACATGTCCCCCAAATGAAAAAGTAAAATGTTTTAAAGGAAAATGTTGTCTTAATATTTTTTTTATTCATTTAAATCTGAAAATATCTCACTTACACTTACCTCCGATGTCATAATGCGCTTCAAAATTCTTTCTTCGTGCCATTACTTAAACTTTGATTCCATCTCTTGTTTTGCAGATTCTGTATTTCAGAGGGACATGTATTTTAAAATGCCCATTTTTATTGTCTGTCCCTGAAATGAAAAAGTAATATATGTTCAAGGAAAATGTTGTAATAAATTTTTTTTAATTCATTTAAATATGAAGATAATTTCCTTAGACTTACCTGCAATAATATGTTGCGCTTCTTTTGATTCTTCCTTCATATCATTACTTGAACTTTGATTCAATCTCTTGTTTTACGTGTCCGTATTTTGGAGGGACATACATTTTAATAGGTCCATTTTTAATATATATCCCTGAAATGAAAAGGTAAAATGTGTTGAAGGAAAATTTTGTGCTAAACAAAATTTGATAATTTAAATTTTAAAATATCTACCTTACACTTATCTCCGATATTATCATGCGTTTCTTTTGATTCTTTCTTAATTCTATACTTGAACTTTGATTTCTCTCACATTTTTTAGCGTCTGTATTTCAGAAAAAAAATATATTTTTTCAAAAAGTCCATTTATAATGTCTGTCCATTAAATGAAAAAAGAAAATGTGTTAAAATAAAATGTTCTCTTAAGTAAAATTTAATACATTTAAATGTCAAAATATTTGTTTTACACTTACTTCCGATATTATGAATCGCGTCTTTTAACTTTTGTTTTATGTCATACTTGACATTTAACTCTTCTCGTCTTTTAGGCTTCTGTATTACGGGGAGACATGTATTTTAAAATTCCATTTTTAATATCTGTCTCTAAATCCAGAAAATGTAACATGTTAAAGAAAAATAGTGTCTAAAATAAAATTTAATTCGTGTAAAAATCAAAAATTTTTACTTTACACTTACCTCCAATATTTATTTAAATATTTTAATGTTGGATGTTTCCTTTGCACTTACCTCCGATACTCGGATTCCCTTCTTTTTCTCCTGCCTTTATCTAATTCATCATCTTTAATTACCATCTCTTGTTTTCAGCTTCTGAATTTCGAGCAACTTATGTTTAAAATTTTCAATTTATGTAATTTCGACCAAAAAATATGTTATGTTTAAGAAAAATGCTATTTAAAATACAATTTAATATATCTGGATGCTCTTATTTGCCTGTTCTTTCATGTTTGAATTTATCTCTTGCTTTTCAATATCTGTAATTCTAAGAGATGCAAACATTTTGTTTTAATTTTGCTTTATAATATCCATTGTTTTATATTAATGTCATGTTATGTAATAAAGTATTGTTGCATTTTATACAAACAACTGTGTAAAAACCCAACAATGATGGTCTCAACAATAAAAAGGATTACAACAAAGATTATATTCAATAAAGAACGGCAAAGCCCATATAGTACCCAATTATTTATTATTTTATGTATTAAAGACTATAGGTGGGGCTTGTTGTGCTTAAGCCATTTGCTAGGCATCTCCGCCTAGCTGAAGCTGAAACTGTATTAAAAACTAACGAAATGTTAATAAAATTTTAACACCTTACATAAAATTCAGTATATAGCATAATAAACTTTTAATAAAATTTAATTCGTGTAAATAAAACTAAAATAAAATTTAATTCGTGTAAAAATCAAAAATTTTTACTTTACACTTACACTTACTTTATAACATCCATTGTTTTATATTAATGTCATGTTATGTAATAAAGTATTGTTGCATTTTATACAAACAACTGTGTAAAAACCCAACAATGATGGTCTCAACAATAAAAAGGATTACAACAAAGATTATATTCAATAAAGAACGGCAAAGCTCATATAGTACCCAATTATTTATTATTTTATGTATTAAAGACTATAGGTGGGGCTTGTTGTGCTTAAGCCATTTGCTAGGCATCTCCGCCTAGCTGAAGCTGAAACTGTATTAAAAACTAACGAAATGTTAATAAAATTTTAACACCTTACATAAAATTCAGTATATAGCATAATAAACTTTTAATACCTTACATAAAATTCAGCATATACGAGTATTTTTAAACGAGTACGAATTTTTAAAAAATTTTAACAGCTAAGGAAAAAAAAGAAACAGTCTTTAAGAAGATTACATAGATAAAAGAAAAGTTTAAAGAAAGATCCCTGTCGACTCGGCCTACAGGCACAGATATATTTCGAATTAAGTATTAATTTCATCAACAAAACCTAAATCAACATTAGGGATAAACCCAGTTAACAATTTTATTTGGCCACTTTTGATGCGATTTTAATTTAATTTTTCGTAATCGTTGGTTTTCTTACTTGTTTTCTGTTAGCGTTGGTTCTACGAAAAATTTGTCAATATAAAAGTTGTAGATAAGATTAATAAGAATTATAATAAATTTAAGTGGACTTGATGTCTTGTGAATTTGTGAATTTTTTTCCTTCTTGTTAAAACCTTATTTTTTACGCCCCTTCAGCTTATTTTTAATGATATCAAAAATCTATATAATACATGCATTTTTTATCTTTTTCTTAAAATCAATAAAAGCTTTAAATTGATTTAAAATGTATCATAACTAAGAAGTTGTGTGGAGGGGGGTCGGTTTTCACAAAAAAATCCTATTTCCACCCCCTTGATTCGATTTTGCCCTTTAAAGGGGCTGATTTCTAAACTTCCGAATTCACATCATTAATGTAGGACGCTTGATGCATTCATATAAGGTACCCTGGGGTAATAACGCCACGTTAAGGCTCTACCAATTTTCACGACTCAGTTTTAGTTTGTATTTTTCAAACAAATATACGATTTGATACAGCAACTCATTGACTATCTATATAAAAAAATAATTTAACAGATATGTATTCATAAAATGTAATGGCGTGATTTCTTGACCAATGCTATTTGGCGTTATTACCCACCTATATGGGTGATAATGGCATGCAAACAAAACTATGAAATAAGATGGAATAATTGCATGTAGATTGCCCAAGTCTAAAAATACAAACTTAGAAATTGACAAATTGCATTCTAAGCTATTGAAAATGTTCAATTTTTTGTGAAAGTGTAAGAAAAATAAAGGTGTGGTGTGTGTGGGGGGGGGGGAGGATGAGGCAAAAGAATATCAGACCGTGAGCTTCTTTTTGCTTAAAAAGGACCGCTTAAACAGAATTATTAGAAACATTGCACAGTTTTAACTGTGTTTATTTGAATCAGTATTTAGGATGTAGCTCGGCCACTGTAGGGAATCAACCGGGGTATTAATGGCAAGGATTGGCGTTATTACCCCGTTATAGTTATTGCCCTGTACATTTTAAATTACAAATTATCTCGAGAAGATATCCAAAATCTTCAACAACATTTTGAAAGCCCATGAAATGTACTACAAATTTATGTAATTAACAAAGTATTTCCGGATAAAAAAAAATAGTCTTCACATCACAAAATGTATCTCGCAAATTTTAGATCAAGCGTTAATTCTAGTTGCTTGTAAAAACAATAAGACCTAAAAATTAAATTAACTTGAAGCTGTTTTTTTGCGATTTATATGACTCAAAATCCTTCTGCGCAGAGCACATGGGTGTCATTTATCAGATTATTTCATAATTATTCGAAATATTAGCACTTGGCGTTATTACACCAGACCACCTTATTTGAAATATTTCCTTGGGAAATTGATATTTAAAACTTTATTTTAAATATACAGGGTGTATCTAAACTACTGGGCAAAACTTTACGGGGTGATAGTACACATCAAGACAAATAATATTAAATAGGAAACTAAGAGTCCCAAACGTCTTCCGAAGGAGAAGCCGCCATCAAAGTTTAGGGTCCAAAATTTGAAATGATTATAAACAAGTTAGAAATTGCACGTGAAGCGTAGCAAAGACGATAACGTGTACGATAACGACGTTTTAAAAATTTTCAGATCTTGGGGATATAGTAGAGCGTATTTCGGATACAGTATAGTAGTCGAAATCTTTGTATTTCTGTAAACATGCAGGAAGTAATTTTTATTACACCTTAGCAACGTATATCTTATTCATAAAATGTGAAATAGTTGAATATAATTGAAGAAATATTTTTATATATGTGTCTAATTGCAAACACTACATGAAGCACAAATTAAGATTAAAATTGCATGATAGAAAAACAACGAATGCTAAATTTATTTAGAAAACAGAAAATAGCGTAGATCATAATTATATACAATGTATTTTATGGGCTACTTAAGGGGTTGAAGAACGCAGTTACAAATGTTAGTATTTAATCGTGTTTCCATATGGTTTTCCATCGAAAGTACTAAATTTTTCATTTCATCTAGGGACAGCTCATGCCATTCGTGCTCTATTGCTGTATCAAGGTGTTTGGTCGAAAAATATTGGCGTCCATTTTCATGTACTTTTCGTGCTAGGTGCCCCCCCCCCCCCCACGTTCTTCATGGGATTTGAGTCCGGAATAAGCAATGGCCAGTTTATGATATTGATATGATTCATATTAAACCACATCTTTATTGGGTTAGACACATGAATAGGTGCCCTGTTTTGTTGAAAAACACAGTTTGGTCCTCCTAGCAAATCCTGTATTGAAATAAAATTTCAATACAACATTTCAACTTCAGAGACTATCAGCAAATCTTAGAGGAGACTCTAAGATTTGCTGATAGTCTTGGAAGTTCATTTTCTTACTACAAAATGCCAAAAATGTTTTACCATTAAATCCAAAACCACCCAAAGTCATTACTGATCTTGCACCTTCCTGCCTACTTAAATAACTTCGTGCTTCGCTTCTTAAATCATACTAGTAAAATTTATATCCATCTGGACCATCCAAGTTCCATATTTTCTAATCACGAAATATTTTTGACAGCCATCTATCACCATAAGACTTCGTTTTCTTAGCCCAGTTTAAATGTATAGTTTTGTAGCGTTTCTTCAACATTTGCTTGTTTAAATTCTATTCGTTTATTGTTCGTTTAAATTCCAATATTCTTCTGTGAATGGTATTTTTGGCACTCTAAATTTGGATGCCGTTTTTAGCAATGAAGTATTTTTTTAGATGACATGCATAGAATGATTCTGTCATCGTTCATGGATCTAATTGTTTGTCAACTAGGTCTTACTTTACTATACCACTTGTCGCATTATGCAAAATTCTGTAAACACTTTTTAAAAATATCTTTAAAATCTTAGATATCGCTTTCCGATTTTTGTCTTTAAGTTTTAGACTCAAAACTTTGGTGATCTCCTCTTTTGAAATTTTTTTGCCTGTAGGCATTTTGTCAAATTTATAAAAAAAAAAAAAAAAAAAAAAAAAAAAAAAAAAAAAAAAAAAAAAAAAATCTATTAATTAGTTGTAAACAAGCCGAAAAATAATTCCGAAACAATAAAAGTTAGAACAGTGGACGATACATACATTCCAGAAATATAATTAAATAATCGTCCACTGAAAAAAATATTTTACTAATAACAAGGTAGAACCCGTCGAATTTCGACGAAAGAAAATGTTTAAAAAGTAACTGTTTAAATGATTTATAAAAAGCCTACCAAATTAGTTATAGTAAAAAATGCATTTTATATTGGTAAATCTAACTCTTAAACAAACGATATTTAACGTCAAATTAACAAAATACTATTACTATAAAACTTAGTTGTAGAAATTGTTACAATTAAACTTTAATCGTTTATGTAAGCAGTAAAAAATAATAAAGATCTGTTATTATGATAAAGTTATCATTTTTTGGCCAATTGACTGAATCATAGAATTTTTTTCCCCTGAAGTCTAAACCCGGCATCATTTTCATCCAGGGTTGGCACGGTTTAAACCAATTGGTTTTAACCATGGTTTAAACCACGGTTTAAACCAACTGGTTTTTTTCTCAAAAAAACCAATTGGTTTTTTTTTCGAAAAAAATCTAATGATATTTTCTCATTTTTCTTTATAATTTAAGACTTATAAATTATTGTATATAAATATTTTCTACTTTTAACACTTTTTTTCAGCAATAAGTATTAGATATAGTGGGCCTAGGTTATTTTTTATGTATAGGATGAAAATCACTATGCATAGGTGAACATATTCCATTGCTGTAAAGAAAAATCTTAAAACATGTGAGTTGATCAAAGATAAAATAGATTAAAAATATTCAATATTTAGTATAAAATATTTTCATTAAAAAAATGCAGATTATTTAAAGCAATCTATCATAACATGCATAAGCTTTTGAATATGGAGCTACATAACTTGATGATCTTTAAGATTTTGGTAAAACTATAAAAGAATTTTTTTATTTTATTGGGTAGATAATCATTAAAAATTAAAATCAAAATATGGAGTTGTATAAGAGTATTCAAAAATTGGGTGCTAGTTATAATACTTTAACAGTAACAAACTAATTTTCTACCCTTTGTTATCTGCTAAATCTAATGACCATAAATGTTGATTTCAAATTGTCTCTCAAAAAACAAAACCCCCAAGAAATATCTCATTTTAATTGTGGAAAATAATATTTACATTCATCAAACTACATCAGATGTTTATTGTAAGTAATCAAAAGATTGTTTATAAAGATTTTCAAAGTATCAATGATTTGCTGTGTAGAGTAGTTTATTGTTTAGACATAAAATTGTTTACTAATACCTGTTTAAATTAAAATATGGTTTTTTTTAATTTTCTACATAATTCACTGTAATTATTTAATTTAAATTATTTTCAAATGAATTTATACTACTTATAATCAAACAATGTCTATTTTTATTAATAAATATGCATGTATATGTACTAAAAAAGGATGTTTTTAAAAAAAACCCGGTTTAAACCAAAAAAAAATGGTTTAAACCAAAAAAAAACGGTTTTTTTTTGTTTTTTTCCAACCCTGTTTTCATCATTTCAAAATTTACAAATGCACATTTCGTATCTGTATTCATCTTTTCAGAAAAAAATTGGCATTTTAATTTGAACATTTTGATTCAAAACTTGAAGTCTATTAGCTGAAACATATATTAAACTGTTGATATTCTTTTACGTGTAAATCAAATTTTGTAAATGAAATCAAAATTTACCGGGTTTTATAACAGAAGATATTTAAATTTTAATTTTTTCCTTTTTAATGAGAAAATGTCAACATAAAGATACAGTAATCAATTTATTCTCTTTTTTGCTTTTCTTTTAATAGAAATACAGTACTCCTGTTGCCACGATTGGAAAAGCGGTATTAAAAACTATAAAAAAAAATAATAATTCAAAAACAAATTAAGATACAGTTTTCAAACAAATTTCATTTAAAAGTACATTTTTCCCCTACACGATGGTGTAAAAATTGAAAAATTGCAATATTTAAAAGTTTAAAAAATTGTAGTAAAAAAATTGCAATACCGAAATTTCATTTAAAATTTGAAAGTGTTGCCATTCGCAAAATGACGTATGCGTTACGCACAGATACATTTGGCCTTTATAATATAGATAGATATTTCTAAATAAAATCAGACGATGTCTATATTTATAGACCATGTGATATTACACATTTTTAAATATTTTCATAATTTTTACATACTTTCTAATTCTTTTTTTCAGAATTAATCCATCAGAATAAATCTATTAAAAAATGTATCTGAATAGTTTTTGAAAATACATGAAAGGTATCTTAGCTTGGAATATCCATTTTTATCTTTTTGTCTACATTTTTGGAACACACTCCAAGATTAACAATGCTCAATATTTAATCTCTTTGCCTTGCAAACTTCATTTGCCTGACATGCATCTGATCGCTGACTTGGATTTCCTGCTATAATGGAGCTCAGTAATAGTTTATTTTAATAAAATTTTTCTTAAATATATATACTTAATTTTATGCTAAGTAATACAATTTTATTCACATTTCATTAATTTTTAACACATAAAATATTAAATAGCTGAGTACTGTATGGACTTTCTTTATTGAACATATTCATTGTTGTATTGCTTTTTATTGTTGTGACTGTTATTGCTGGATTTTAGAGAACACTAATATCTAACATTGATAGCACGAACTATTTTTACTTTCTTCTATCTTTACAAGAAGAAATTGATTCGTAAAAATTTTCGAAATCCGATTTTCGACGAATTTACACGATTTAGAAGTAAAAGAATCCGAAAAACTTGTTTTTACAAAATGTCGCTCTGTGAATCTGTCGTTCTGTCTGTCCGTTTGTATGTGACAAAAATTTTGTGGGTACTCTATCTCAAGAACTAATGCCCAGAATTTCACAAATTTTAGATTTTGTTAGACCTTGATATAAACTAGATCTGATTAGTTTTCGGTGTATATCGCTAAAAGGTAGTGCTGCTATGCTCCATTATTCACAATTTCCACAATAGCCATATCTTAAGAAGTAGTGCATGAGTTTGCACAAACCTTTAGATTTAATTAGTACTTGATATAACATAGTTCTAATTACGTTTTGGTGTATATCGCTTAACAGGTAGCGCTGCCATGGTGCATTATTCGTGATTATCGCAATAGCTCTTGTTTATTGTTGAAATTTCAGAATTTATAAGTCCCGTAAGAGCGTGTCGTGAACTCCTTTTGGTTGAAATGTGAAGTGAACTGAGTAGAGAAAAAAAGGTTTTTTTTTTTTTTTTTTTTTTTTTTTTTTTTGTTTAGAGTGTGTGAAAAGAATGGCGACCAAGAGTTCGCTGCTTATAGTTTGTGAAATAGAATGGCGACCAGTGTGTTCGCTGCTTATCGGTTGTGATTAAAATTTAAAAATACAGTTCTAACGTTAATTATTTATAACTGTGTTTTAGTGTGCTTTAATTAGTAATAGTATACATATATATATTTTTTTATGGTCCGTCAATCCGGAGAAGTGAGCGACCTCTGAATAAGTAAAAACTTACAAGTTAAATTTCAATAAGACTTTAGCTTCGAATATTTGCATTATAGAAATATGGGATGTCTTAATATGTGCTGCCATTGCCCTTGGATAAAATGAAAAGGGTAAGTTCTTACATATTTATTACTTGAATATAATTTGTATTTCTTTGAAAACATTATCAAGATGGAAGCTGTATTAAAAGAAAAAAAATATTAAAATCTAACATAACTAAGGCAACGAATTAAATCGCAAATAAAGATAGTTTGGATAAGTTTGAATTAGAACTTTACGAGAAAAAATCGTTTGCTTTTGAAAAAGAATTTATAGAGATATTTAAGAAAATTTTTCAACTTTGTGACGATAAAGATGTTGATAAATATATTGTTGAACAACAATCTGTTCAAGAAAATATAGATAAAATATATTTAATTGTAAAAAGAAAGTTAAGTGAATTAGCTCCAGTTTTAACGAAAGGTGAAGTAAATACGAAAAGTGAAGTAAATGTAAGCGAAACAATCCGATTACCTAAATTAAATCTTCCATCATTTAGTGGACAATTGCATAAGTGGTTATCTATTAGAAATAGTTTTATTTCTGGTATTCATAATAATTCGTGTTTATCAGCTTCACAAAAACTTTCCTATTTAAAATTATCGTTGCATGCTGATCCTTTAAGGTTCATTCAGTCGATTCCAATTACTGATGCTAATTATGAAATAGCATGGAATATTTTAGAAGATAGATTTCCGAATAAACGAGATCAAGTATTTGCGCATTTGAAGCGTTTTATGTCTTTTCCTTCCAATACAAACTGAAAATCTATCTTCTATATTAAAATTAGTGGACAGTGTAACTGAATGTATTAGCATAGGTTCCCAACCTTTTCTGGTCCACCGCCCCCTTTACAAGAGAAAAAAATGCCAACGCCCCCTCTTCCATAATAGTTAATTATACAAAATGTTAAAATATTATTGCATATTATCTATATTTCATTAATCTGACAATCTATTAATCAAAGTAGAAGTTAATTAAAACGACCATCAAATGTAGTAAAATAATGTTTAATAAAAATTGAAAAATAAATACAAAACCAATAAGAATTTTTAAAAAATTGCGAAATAGTTGAGGCTATTGGAGTTTTAATAATTTTTTCATGTCAGATTCCAATTTCTATACAACATCAGTCACAAACTGTCAAGTTCAAAGATGCATGCTCCTTTTCTTAGACCGTAAATTAGTTACTGCATGGAACCCACTTTAAGTCAAATCTGATGAAAGGAAAGCAATTAAAATTTTATGTACTCTCCCTCACAATTCAGATTAGAAAGCTGTAGATTTTTGAAGTTAGTACTCTTGGTATCCATTTCTGAATTTTAGTTCTCGATTACTGTCACGATTTTTTCCTCTAAATATGATGATACTGTTATAGCTGTATTTTGAAAGGATCTAAAAACCAACTCGGTATAATCATATATAAATATCGTGGAATTGCTTTGAGAAAACTTCATGAAGAAAGTCCCAGTGTTGACATTAAGTAAATATTCTTGTTTTCACAGCCTGCAATATTTAAATTTATTTAATTAAAGATTCTAAACACGTCCGTCACATAATCGATGTCATTTTTTTTAATGCAATCAGGTTTTAGCGTATTTTTACACCTCTGTTTTTAGTTAAATGAAATACTAAATCAAATTTATCGAAAAACGATTCAGACAAATACTTTTTCAGACACAACCAATTTTTGTGTGCAGCAGCAACCGATTGAATTCATTCTTAAGTCTAATGCAAGTAATAGTGACAACTGCACAACAAAGTAAAACAACTGTTTCACTTTGTTGAAAAATGATTTTCACTATAAAGTTGGCAAAATATCTAAATATCATGTCATTCAATGAAGTGCATCTATTCCTATTGACTGCTCTAATAAATTTAACTTTTTCAAAAAAATGTATAACCGACTCCAAAAAAAGCGCTAAAAAGAATTAAATAATTCTATAAAATTCTCTAATGACAAATCGTTATCCAATAACCACACATTGACTATCATGTACCGGTATAAAACGGCTAAATTTAATATATAGAATTTAATATCCACCAAACATAGGTTTTCCAGAGAATATTTTTTACAAGAGATTCATTTACATATTTTTGATTTAATTTTTGAATATATACATATAAAAAGTAAGGAATTACTTTTTGAAGTTGGTGCCAAACAATCATAATCGATAATGATTTTCCCATTTTATTTATGGTACGAGACATAATATATCCACAATTCTTACTATACTTAAGATAGTTTGGCACCGACTTCAAAAAGTAATTCCTTACTTTTTATATGTATATATTCAAAAATTAAATCAAAAATATATAAATTAATCTCTTGTAAAAAATATTCTCTGGAAAACCTATGTTTGGTGGATATTAAATTCTATATATTAAATTTAGCCGTTTTATACCGGTACATGATAGTCAATGTGTGGTTATTGGATAACGATTTGTCATTAGAGAATTTTATAGAATTATTTAATTCTTTTTAGCGCTTTTTTTGGAGTCGGTTATACATTTTTTTGAAAAAGTTAAATTTATTTCCTACTTTTTAGTCCTTTATACTGTAATACATAAATATGTGTACTGACATATGATGGTTCTTTGCAACGCATTACTAATGAACGCACTTTGCTGAGTTCTGTTGTATCCGCTTTACTTGTCACTGTTTGATTGTCAACTTTTCAAAAGACACTTACAATATCGGTTAATATCGTTGTGAATCTTTAGGTTTTCTGGATGTGGTAACTTCTTCAGATCTGGCACGATGAAAAGCTACCGCATTCATGAAATCTTAAAGTCAACATCTAATCGTACGGACATCGGAAGTGGTTATCGAAAGGTGACAATGCCTCAAGTAAAGTGTCCTTACACATAAGCGCGCGGCAAAGGGCTTCCATATATGAGCAAACAGCAAATGACTCCATGTATCAATGGATAGTGAAATGCTTTTCTAGTTTAGTCAAAAGTACTCCCCCTTCAGTCAGAAAAAGGAAAAAGAAAGATTTTAACAAATATCGCTCTATGATTCAATAGATAAACAACAACAATCTAATTCCTATAAATGCAGTAAAGGCATCGGAAATGAGCGGTGATGATTCGACGAGGAATCCGAAAATCATAACCTGTACTTGGCTGCATCTATAAGAGAGTGACAGCATTCGATGCCCAAATACTTTTTTCACAGACGCTTTTGACCCAACTAAACTGTTAAAAATTTGAAACTCACACCACCGCTTTTATGGAAAACGATTATTTCAGCCTATCATGGAGCATTCTCATGGGTCAAAAGAGAGAGATTCTATAAAAGCTGGGGAGTGACGATGCAGCAAAAGGGTAAAATTTTTTACAGTGTATGTATGAGATATTCCATAAAAGGGATGGAGTGACGATGCAGCACAAGTTAAATTTTTAACAATGTATCGCAATGCTAGGCTTTTTCTATTATAAAATTTGATGATGATTTCCTGGTAGAATTCGATTGTACGCCGAATGATCCTTTATTTCTACACAGACATAAATACATAATCCCTATTATTTTACAAATTCGTGGACATACAAGGACAAGATAGCACAAGGAAATATTACGACACAAGAAAAGTACAACCGGCAGCTACACATAAAGAGTGTGTGCAACGGAGCCAGTGGGATTCGAACCCACAGTCTCCTACGCTCTCAAGAGATTAGCAGCGTGGTGTCTTAAGTACTCGGCCACAAGGACCCCCTTGATGACTCATTTTTGTCCAGAATCTTTTCAATCAATCGTATACTTTGCTCCATGTGTCGTCATATTCACATCGAGGAATCCTACATGAACAAAATCTGAAATCATTCTGGTGTCTAATCCGGTAACAAATCTGAATCTAAAGATAATTTTGCTGCACATATCTATGCACTTTATTTTGCATTGATATGTAGAGATAATTTTTTCCTCCGGAGCAAAATATATACGAAAGGATTTTCATCTTTTTAACCACTTAAGGATGTCGATTGGTATCGATGTCTATTTCCGCTTTAGTGGATGCGAGAACTTGTCCATTTAAGCTTTAACATTTCAGAAATTTATCGCATCCAGCAAACTTTAAGGCTGCACACTAGGCACAGAAAAAGACCCGGACGATAATGTGAAGTCCGTGGAGGCGTTCTTTTCAAATATCTCGCTCAAATTTTAAAAATTTTACGTGAATTTTTTTTCTTTTTTTGCATAGGATAGCTGAGGATATTCCTGAGCCTAGTTTTTACTTTTTCAATTTTGGTTTCAAATTTTTTTTAAAAAATTATTTTAAATTTCAAAATCGGTTTAAACGGTTCTGAAATTGAAACTATCATTATATAAAACATACATAAGCAAAATCGAAGAAGTAAAAACTAGGCCGGTTGTAGATCATCCTCGGCTATCCTAAGCAAAAAAAAAAAAAAAAATTCATGTAAATATATTAAAATTTGAGCGAGATATTTGAAAAGAACACACCCATAGTCTTTACACTAACATCCGGGTCTTTTTCTGAGACTAGTGTAGTGCCTTAAGGTCCACATTGAAATCTACAGACTTCGTAAATGGGCATTGAAAAGCTAACAATCCATCAGTACACGTTAAAATTATTGTGACAAAATTACCTTTGTTTTTAAAGACTATCTATTTTATGACTAATGAGAGCGATCTAAAAACGTCTATGGAGCGTTTTCATTGGTCAGAAAATAGATAGTCTTTAAAAACAGAGGTAATTTTTCAAGATATTTTAAACAGGTTACACTGTTAAAAATGTGACCCTTTTGCTGCATCGTCCCTCCACCGCTAATATAGAAAACGATTACTTCAGCCTATTATGGAGCATTCTCATGGATTAAAAGTGAGATATTCTATAAAAGCGGGGTAGTGATGATGCAGCAAAAGGGTAAGATTTTTTACAGTTTAAAGTACGCGTACACAATCAGAGCGCGTCAAGTTGCTTCTATGATTCAATGCATAGCAAAGTAATTCTAAATGTTCGTATGTATTAAAATACCCTTTTCAGTCATAAAAACTAAGAAAGAAGATATTATCAAATTCACACCATGATTCAACATGCGTCTATATGAAAGTAGCAATATTTGAAGTAAAGAATGTTCTTTGATAAACGCGGTTTTCCAAAGTACAGAAAATTTAAGAATTTTTATTCCAGAACTTGGCGGTAGTCGCCTGAACGAGTTTGTTTTATGGGTGAAAGAAGTTAACTAGCTTAACTTTAATGGTAAGCTTATCAAAATTTTTCGTCATTTATATTTGTCCAAATGTAAATCTAGCACATAGCAATGTACTTTAATCACTTTGTGAATCCGGCATAACAAGCACCCTGACGTGTAAGGCTCTTTAGAGATGAATTTTCAGCTTTTCGATATCAAATTCTCATATCTGGATCGCTGTGGATCTTTCACTTTGGTGGATACGAGAATTGTTCCAGCTAAGATTTCGTACTTTGAAAAAAAACTACACTGTTAAAAATCTGCTGCATTTTGCTGCAACGCACTCCCCTGCTTGTATAGAAAACGGTTACTTGGCCGTGAAATGGCGCTTTCTCATTGGTTGGAATAGAGATATTATATACAAGTGGTGGAGGACGTTGCAGCAAAATGCAGCAGATTTTTTACAGTGTAGCATCTCTGCAACAGTGGTTAGGATCCAGAAGGATTATTCGCTGTTAAGCAAAACAAGATTGACCAATCATAAGCCTTCATTTTAGAGAACTTTTCATTGTTCGAAGGAGAGAGTCTGGAATACATGGAGTGAAAATCTATTATCGACACTGTAAAAAAAAAAATTACCCTTTTGCTGCATCGTTACTCCATCGCTTTTATAGAATTTCTTTGTTTTGACCAATGAGAATGTTCCATAATAGAGCGAAGTAATCGTTTCCTATAAAAGCGATGGAGTGACGATGCAGCAAAAGGGTTAAATTTTTTACAATGCAAATAGTGCTAAAAATTTGTATCCTTTAAATGTGCAAAGATTCTACTGAATTCCAAAGTGTCGATCACAGCGACATCTGCGGCATTTTCGTGATACATTATCTAGACTAGCAATAATTCTTGCATTTTTAGAAAATGTCCCGCAGATGTCGCTTTTATCTTTAAATTTCATTAGCTTTGTTGCACATTTAAATAATAGAACATTTTAGTGCTTTTTTAAGTGTTACAGAGGGCGTGTTCAACACAACTTACCGGTTACTTACCGACCACTTACCGATTGTAGACAAGTACGAAATGAAAATCAAAGAGAAGTGTGACGTCAGCTACAATTCAACAGAATAGTTTTCATTGATGCCACAATTTGCTTTCGTACTGCCCTACAATCGGTCGGTAACATTGATTACTTTTGTAGGTTGATCTGAACACGCCCTGAGATAGCCGATTTCCACACTATATCCCCTAGATGCTATATTTCCGGTTTCTTGCATAAGAGAACTTGTCCGGAATCCAGGTAGAATTTGCGTTGTTAACGAAACCAGATTAACGAATCAGAAGCCTGAATTTTAGCAAATTTTTCAATGTTTTAAATAAATTTTCTTGTTAATAAATCTCGTTTCGCAAACAGCACAAAATTTATGTGAATCCTGGCCCTCGTCCACTTAGGATTTTGCACTTTGAACACTGTTAAAAATTTGAAACTTTTACTTTATCGTCTATCCATCGCTTTTATAGAAAATGATTACTTCATTGTATTATGGTGAATTTTCATTGGTCAAAATAGCGATATTCCATAAAAGCGGTGGAGTGACGATGCATCAAAAACTTCAAGCTTTTAACAGTGAAAAGATCGTATGTCTATGTAAGTGTAACATAAAAGCATGCAAAAGGAACACTTCTAATTGGCCGATTGCTTCAAAATGAATTTGAAATTTAAAGTTTTTATTTTTAAAAAAGTTCTAATTATCAGATTTTTATGAAATTTGAATGGGACCACATGGGCCTCATACGCTTTGAAACAAAAAAAGAATTATCAAAATCGGTTCATATTTGCAAAAGTTATGCGTGAACAACAAATACATACAGGTCGAAATCATAACCTCCTCTTTGAAGTCGGTTAATAAAGTAATGAAGCTCGTACTGGCGATAGTGGGTTTGAAGTGAAACTGTATAGAGTTGTTGTTTGCAGTTTGTGTTGTTCGTGTTGTCGATAGTACGATGGGTTTAGTCTTTGTAGGGGATTTGCGGAGTTAGACAGCTATATAGAAATACAAAGCTACTCACCGGGCCAGCGTTAGGCCAAACAACAAACAAACGAACAAGTAATGGAGCGACGTATACAGGTGTTCATTCCATTTTCTGAAACCAATGGCTGATGATGTGTAAAGGAATGATCAGAGAGTACTTTTAGTACTGCTTGTTTAAAACATGATAATGAAACCTTCCTGATGTCCCGTCGTTGTTCGAGCAACATAAGTAGCAA
The DNA here is from genome assembly GCA_964019185.1 of Maratus speculifer. NCBI lineage: Eukaryota > Metazoa > Arthropoda > Arachnida > Araneae > Salticidae > Maratus > Maratus speculifer. The sequence goes on from OZ025303.1 coordinate 106,535,572, forward strand.
GTGACAAAATATTATGATAAAGAATTTTTTTCACATGGTCTAGCTTCGAGATATTAAAATATCGATTCGCACTTTGTATCAGTTTCTAAATTTTTAGCAAATAATAACTCTTGCTTTTTTTTCTTTTATGATTTTTTGTTATTTGGTAAGGCCGATCCATGGAGTTGAATGGAAATTTGCAGGTCTTTATGTAATAGCATAATGATGTATCAATGTTTTTAGCCATCTATTCCTCTTTGTACCGAATTATTAATCAAGATTTTTTCAGTTGATATCAGACGGTTTCTTTTGATAAAGAGCAGTTTTTATTATCTCTCTGACTACAGGCAAGATTAATTTCTCGTCGTGTGTGTGCAATTTCAATACTTTTATTATTAAAATTATAATGATATATGAGGCTCGTAGTCCATCATCTTCTTGTTTAGAAGATGATTTAAAAAGGTTTTATGTAGTTGACGGTTTTATTTTTTTTTTTATTTTTTTTTTATTTTTTTTTTTTTTTTTTGCTTTTCTAGTTTTTGAACTGGTCAGATGTGGCAATCCCAAAACTTTCTTCTATCTCATACAAGTTAATACTTCAAATTTCGCTATCATAGCGCCAGAATTAAATGGCAATCTATGTACATCAGAGGATTCTAATGGTATGAAATTCCGTGCATTAGTTCTTGAAATAGGGCTACTGTGACTGCCGAGAAAAATGCAGAGTAAAATGCCACCAATTATGCGATTTGTACCAAAACATAATCAGTAATTATATTTATCAAGGTAAAACTGAATCTGAAGTTTAAGGAAAATCCGTACATGAATTCTTGAGGTACAGCTGTTGCAGAAATCGTGAAAAAAACAGCATAACAGCGCCACCTGTTGAAAGATTTTCAACAAAATGTAAACAGCACCGATTCATGTCAAGGAATAATTAAATCAGAAGTTTGGTGAAAATCTGTATAGCAGTTCTTGAAATAAAGCGGTGCCGAAATCGTGGAAAAAGCAACACAGCAGCGGCACCTGTTGACGAGTGATTTACGCCAGAAACTAATCAGCATTAATTTGTAATAGAAAATACATAAATATAGATTTTTTTTTTAAATTCCGTGCATTAATTGTTGAGATGGGTGCCTATAAAATTTATGTCACATACAGACAGACAGGCTGACAATCAGATTCACCGACAGACATTTTGTAAAAACATGTTTTTGGAATCTCTGGCCCCTAAAACGTGTAAATACGTCAAAATCCGGAATTCAAAAATTTTCACGAATCTAATACTTTTTTTCTTGTAAATTTAGAAGAAAGTAAAAATGAAACATATCTTGATCTTTTCTATCAACATGCATTTATTCAAATGCCCTTGTAGCCTAGAAGGCTTCAAGGCTTCATTTGAAATAACTTCTTGGCAAATTAAGCACATAGGTAAAGATTGGTTTGTGGGAGAGTGTTTAAATCCATACTTCAAATACTCAATACTTGTACTGCTGGCATTTTTTTTTTCAAGATATTTTTAAATTAAAAAAAAAAATCCCTATATAAGTTTTAAAAAATTTACTTTTCAACCTTCGAGTTCCAAGGCTATTTTTTGACATTAGTAAAATAAATTTAATCCTTCCCCCCCCCCCCCCCTCAGACTTAGGTTCGTCTGTATAGTTTTCCCTTTAAAGGTGCAGTTAGGGTTTTTGTTTCCGACTGGGCAATGTAAAGGAGATCAACTATTTTCATTATATTAGTTCCTAAATAAGTAGGTATGGCATGACCGCCCCCCTCGACTGTCCTAGCGCCCCCCATTTTTCTCTAGACTCGCTACCGCCCCCCTGGAAGGCTCCAGCGCCCACTGGGGGGCACCGTTGGGAACCTATTGTTACGAATTTTGTAAATAGTTAGTGTTTGTACTGTAAAATAATGTAAATAATCTTATTAAGCTCCATTCCTTTTCTAATATTAGTTTTTGTTGCATTGTCTCTGTTATCAAGCAAACTTGTCTATTATTTTCAGTGAATGTGTATGGCAGCTTTGCGAAATATTAGAGATATCGCCAAGTTGGCGTCACTTTTGGCAACTAATTTTGGTCGCCAAATTTGGCGATATATCGCCAAGTTGGCGATTGTTGGCGATGGTAACCCTTCCCTGTTTATGGTAACCCCCCCCCCCCCTTAGGTCTACTGATACATTGAATGTTGTTCCGTGGTTTTCCGGTTTTTTCTAGAAGTTTGTAGAAACTTCGCCGCATGCTCCGAACCTATATAAGAAGAGAAGCGATGCGAGCTGTTGTTATTATTTACCAGTCAGTCATTGAGTGAGCTACTAGAGATTGTCCAAGCAAGTTTGCTTGATGTATTGAGTTTTATCTACGTTGTTTTGAATGTGATATAGTGTTGAGACATTGTATAAAGAGTCTCTGCTACCTATATTTGTACTTGTTCGATAGATTTAAACAGTTATTTTGGAATATCTTGTAATATTTGTGAGTTTCGAAGACTCTGTTGTTCTGAAGATCTGTAAATAAATTATTTTCTACTTTTCTAAGAGAAAAGAGTTTGAAGTTGTCTAACCATAAGATCGAAAGAACCCTATATACGCTGCAACACTATGTATTAGATCATTAGAAGTTCTCGAACAAAAAATTGAGGGATTTTCAGACACTATATTTGTATATATGGTAATATAAAAGTTAGATTCTTCGTGTAAGCTTTGGTGTTAAAGAGAATCCAAAAAAGATGAAATACCGAAAATATCAGAGTTGATTTCCATTTCAAAAAATCATGCTCGAACTTTGCAAGCTTCTAAAACAACCAGTAACACATTCAGTCAAAAAAGGCAAGCTAAAGAAAAAACGACATCATTTTACACTAGTGCGAAAAATTCTAAGTGAATTTGCTGCAAAAATGATTTACATTCATTATTTAAATGCAATGTATTTCAGAAAATGCTTGTTAATGACCGCATTGATTTTGTTAAAAGAAACAAAGTATGTTTCAATTGTTTATCAAGTTCAAACCATTCTGCGAGAAATTGTACATCTAATTATTCGTGTACGTTTTGCTGCAGGCATCATTCATCTCTTCTTCACATACAAAGGGAAAAAACAGATAGTTCTACGTCAGTGAAACTCAATCAACAATCATCAGGAGGGTTAGACGAGATTGCGAATTCATTTGTTGCCAACCAGGATAAGACATACAGCTTAAATCCCGAAGCATTGAGCTTTGAAAGTAGGAATAGTAATTTCGCAGGAACTTCTGTAAATAATTTATGCCAAAAGAGAAAAACCACTATTTTATCTACTGCTTTAATTTATATTGAAAATGTTTCAGGTGAATTTATACCTGCGCGTGCATTAATAGATGTCGGCTCAAATAATGCATACATTTCTGATAATTTTGCAAAATTATTAGGATTTAGAAAGGAAAAATTTAATGTTTCCGTTTCATGTTTGAATGACTCTCAGATTAGTGTCAAATGGAAAATTAGGGCCACTATTTCGAATAAGACTGATTATAAGAGAACAATACATTTTTTGATAGTTCCAAAGATAACAAACTTTATACCAGGGCATTATTTTAAATTTCCATTTACCGAGCTGCATCAAGTTGTGAAATTGGCAGATCCAAATGTCAGTGAACCTAATAAATTAGATGTTCTGCTAGGAACTGGGTGTTTCTACGAATTATTACAAAATGGTCAAGTTCGCTTAAGAAATTCTAATGTCATTTTACAGAATACCGTATTTGGTTATGTAGTGGGAGGATGTATCTCTAATTCGAATACTGATAATAATTACAATTATTGTGGATTAATTAGCAATGTGGAAGAAGAATTACGCAAATTTTTCGATTTAGAATCCATCCATTGGAATTAGGGATGATCCTTATTGTAATGATGAAGATAAGGCATTAGAAATTTTTACCGAAACTGTTTCCTACAAAGATAATCGTTACGAAATTGTCCTTCCGTGGAAGAAAGATTGGATAAATTTGAGTGATAATCATGAGGTCTCTGATAAAAGGCTTAAATATTTGATAAATAAAATGGGAAACGATGATAATTTATTTTCTCAGTATAAAGAGATTTTGAAAGAATATCTTGAATGTGAAATAATTGAAAAAGTGTTTGATATACCTTGACCGGATATACCCATATTTTATTTGCCACATCGAGCTGTTTTTTTAGAAAAGATAGTGTCACCACGAAAACACGAATTGTATTTGATGCTAGTTCTCATGATGTAGGGCAACTTTCTTTAAATGATTGTTTGTGGCCTGGTATTAATTTAAATCCTAGTATTTTTCAGTTGCTCATAAATTTTAGATTGAATAAGACTGGAATTTTAGCGGATGTGGAGAAAGCATTTCTCCAAATTTCATAATCAGAAAGGGACAGAGATGCTGTCAGATTTCTTTTTTTAGAAGTTACCGAAGATCCTTCAAATAAAATGGCTGGTGATTTGAAAATTCAAGTGTATCGTTTCAAGCGTTTACTTTTCGGATTAAATGCTAGCCCATTTCTCCTAACTGCCGCAATAAAAGAGCATATACGAAAATTTAAAGATCAATATCCAGAAACCTTTGAGATTCTCAATACTTCTCTTTATGTTGATGATTTAGTGAGTGGTACCCATAGTATTGAAGATGCTTTAAGATTTCAAACGAGGCTAAGATTATTATGAAGCAAGCTAGTTTCAATTTGAGGAAATGGCTAATAAATGACAGATCGTTATTCGAACGATGGAAAAAAGAAGGATTCGAAATTTATCCATTTGATAAAAATCGTAGAATGATAAATTCATTGAAGGTATTAGGAATATCGTGGGATGTTGAACAAGGTATTATTAGCATAGACATTTTGAGTTTAATAGAATTTCTGAAGAATAAGAAATATACTAAGCGGTTTGTTTTACAGACTTCCGGAAGAATTTATGATCCGACTGGCATCCTATCTCCATTTACTGTAAGACTTAAATGTCTTTTCCAAGATTTATAGATCCGAATGCTGTCTTGGGATACTAAGCTCCCCTTTGACATTTGCGAAAAATGGACAATGTTCAGAACTCTAAAAATTAAATCAAATTAAAATCCCTAGATTTGTTTTCCTGTCACCTGATACAAACGATGTTGAAATTCATTGTTTTTTCTGATGCAAGTCAAAAGGCTTATGGTGCTGTTGTTTATTTAAAAGTGCAAGATTATGACCAAGTTTCTGTCAGTTTCTTAGCATCTAAAACTACAGTCGCACCAATAAAGATAATAACTTTGCCCCGTCTAGAATTGCTTGGGGCTTTACTCGCAGCTCGTTTGGGATCAGAAATTAAAAAGATAATTGATCGTAAAAATACTTCTAGAATCTTTTATTGGACAGACTCAAAGGTAACTTTATTCTGGATAAAAGGATCCAGTAGGAAATGGAAGTCCTTTGTGACCAATCGTGTTGATGAAATCCAAAGATTAACTCAACCAGAAGCGTGGTTTCATTGTGCCGGTAAAGATAATTCAGCAGACCTTCTTTCACGAGGAATAAGTGCGGACTCTCTTGTGAACAATTCCAAGTGGTTTACAGGTCCAAATTATTTGATGGATCCAGAATTTTCTCCCAGTTGTTTGCAATCATTTCCTTCTGGAAATGACTTACTAACTGAAAGTCAGAATTATATAGGTGAAATGAAAAATTCCGCAAAGGAAAATAACTGTGTAACAACTTTATTTCTAGCTACCGAGAATTTATGTTTTTTTTTTTTTTTTTTTTTTTTTTTTTTTTATAACTTTGATAACTTTTTTTTATCTTAGCAATGACTATTTTAAACTTTTACATATTTTTTCTTTTGTTCTCAGATTTTTATACACCGTAATTTCGGGTGTATAAGCCGCGGCTCAAACAATTCTTTTTGGACCCAGAAATCTTATTTAGTAATTGAAGACAAATATTTACGGCGATCTAACTAGTTATATTTGTTTCTTAAAAAATTCTGGGTCGAAAAAGAATTGTTTGATCTGCAGCTTATACACCCGAAATTACGGTAATTGTAGGAATGCAGATAAAAGACAAGGTAAATTGATTTTAGAAGAAATCAAGGAAGCTGAAAATATTTTGACAAGAGTATCACAAAAATGTTTAGTTAGTAAAAATGCTGTGGTAGGTAACCTTAATATTTTGAATATTTTTATAGATGATAAGGGAATCTTACGTGTTGGCGGAAGGCTCAACAAAGCTTCCGTACTTTATGAGCAAAAACATCCGGCTATTTTGCCAAAAAATTCTAAATTAAGTAAGATTTATTTTAGTACTATGCATAAGCGTCTTTTCCATGTTGGTCCCCAAGGACTCTTGAATTCTGTTAGATTAAAATTTTGGCCTTTAGCGGGTAGAAATTTGGCAAGGAAAACGGTGCATTCTTGTGTTATTTGTTTTAAGGCAAAACCAACGCCATGCTCTCAGCTAATGGGCCAGTTACCTTATGAAAGAATTAATGAGTCACCAGTATTTAATTGTACTGGTTTAGATCTATATGGTCCATTTTATGTAACCTATGAAAATCAGTGCAAGGGTTCATTGAACAAAGTATTTATTTGTGTTTGTATATGTTTTGTAACTCGAGCTTTCAGCTTGTCGTGTGACATACCGTTGAGTTCATCACAAGAAGCTGATCAATAAGTATCGCAGCGTAAAGCTGTTTGATTTGGAGGCCGAATAACTACTAGAAGATTATACACATTATTACATTTAATAAACAAAAATTAAGTTACATGTTAAAATTGATTACAAATGAGCAGTTAGCGTTCGTCAAACTAGCTCGAGCTCGTTAACCGAAGTAAATACGAATGAGTTCAGTTCAGTTCAGGCAATGCCGTGGCGGTTGTCGTTAGAGTTAAAATAGCAATTCGCAAGTGTTCGTTCCTGCACCATGGAGTTAGCAGTGTTGGTGCGTTCAGTAGAAGACACTGCAGTACCCCCTTCCTAGTGAAACATGTCCTTGAAGTGTGCTGGAAAATGGACTTGCCGTCCAGAGCGAGTGCACTTAACCTTTGGAGGTTCTGGTACTTCCTCGATTTCCGGCTGTTGGACTTCTGGAGTGGGCTCTAGAGTTCTGGTGGCAGGTACCGATGTCGAGTCTGGGCAATTCAGTATTAATGCAGGCTTAAGACGGTCAATGGACACAAACTTGGCTTTATCGCCAATCTGCAGTTTGTAGACTTTATCGGACCGCTGGAGAACAACAAAAGGTCCATCGTATGGTGGTTTCAGAGGTGGCTGAACTGCATCGTGTCTCACGAAAACTTTGCTACATCTCCTGAGATCTTTCGATACAAAGGAGCGGTTCTTGGTGTCATGGTTGTTAGTGAGAGCTGGGGACACCTGCTGCATGACTTCTTTTAAACGTGCGACGAATCTGGCTGCGTTGACGTCTGCGGGAGTTGGTGCAAAAAATTCCCCAGGCAATCTTAAGGCTGTACCATACACCAGTTCGGCTGTGGTCGCTTTAATGGTGTCTCTGAATGCGGAACGCATTCCAAGCAATACTGTGGGTAAGACCTCTGTCCAACGATCAGTTAAATGAGCTTTTAAAGCGGCTTTCATTGTGCGATGCCAATTTTCAATTAAACCATTAGACATTGGGTGATATGCTGTGGTGTGTATGTGTTTAATCCCTAATAATTTCATTAATGTTGTAAGTAAAAGAGACTCAAATTGCCTGCCCTGGTCTGATGTGACCAGCCTAGGAACACCGAAGCGAGCTATCCAATTTTCGTAAAACGCTCTAGCTACAGTTTCAGCAAATATATCTGAAATTAGACAAGCTTCAACCCAACGTGTGAAACGGTCAATCATAGTTAAGCAATACGCATATCCCTGGGAAAGGGGGGGGGGCAACGATGTCGATATGAATATGTTCAAATCTCTTATCTGGAATTTTAATGTTTTGTACTAGGCTGTTTGTGGCGATATATTTTGGATCTTTGACATGGAATACATGTCCGTGTCCAGTTAGTAATGTCTTTTTTAATTCCTGGGCACACAAAACGAGACGTTAGGAGTTTTACAGTAGCTTTGACACCTGGATGAGCTAAATCGTAAAGAATTTTGAATGTGGTTTTTCTAAATTCCTGAGGAAGATACGGGCGAACGTTTTGTGTAGAGGTATCACACAAAAGTTTAATTTCAGTTCCCGGTAAAATCATATGTTGAAATTTTAAGGTTGTGTCAGATTTAATAAGATTTTTCAATTCAGTATCAGCATTTTGGGCTTGAACCACTGCAGTATAGTCCAAGACATTTGGGAGTTCTAAAGCCTCAATTCTAGATAGCATATCTGCTGGTATATTATCAGATCCTTTTACAAATTGGATATCGGTATTAAATTGACCAATAAAATCCAAATGGCGTAGTCGTCTGGGAGAACATTTATCAGCCTTTTGTAAGAATGCATATGTGAGTGGTTGATGATCAGTGAAAATTGTAAATTGACGGCCTTCAAGCATGTGTTTAAAATGTTTAATGGCGGCATAAATTGCATACAATTCGCGATCATATGTGTCCCATCTCTGTTGTGCAGGAGACAATTTGGCTGAGAAAAATGCCAAGGGTTGAAAACTTGTCTCATTGTCAATTTTTTTATATTGATTTAGTGAAGCTCCTACCGCTGAATCACTAGCATCTGTGAAAAGAGTTAAGTGTGCTTCTGGATCTGGATGAGCCAAGATTGCAGCATCGACAAGCTGTTTTTTGCAAGCTTCGAATGCTGCTTTTTGAGCTTCAGTCCAGTCAATAGTAATATTTGGTTTCCCCTTTTTGGTGCCTTTTAGCATGTCATTGAGTGGGGCCTGAATATGTGCAGCATGCGGTACATTTCTTCGATAATAATTTAGTAAACCAAGGAAAAGTTGGAGTTCTTTTACAGTTTTAGGTAACTCATACTTTAAAATTGGCTCAACATGTTCAGGCTGAGGCTTAATACCGTTTTTATTAACCAAATAACCTAAAAAAGATAATTCAGGAACACCAAAGACGCATTTCTTTAAATTAATTCTAATACCAAGCAGAAAACACATCGAGGTGTGCTTAGTGTTCTTCCTCAGAACTGCTTGCAATTAAAATGTCATCAAGATAATCAAAAACAAAATCAAAACCGTGCAACACTTCATTTATAAGTCTTTGAAAATTTTGGGCTGCATTGGACAACCCGAAAGGCATATATAAAAACTCAAATAAACCGAATGGTGTTGTAATTGCGGTTTTTGGGATATCCTCTGGGTGAACTGGGATTTGGTGATATGCCCTAACTAAGTCCACTTTAGAAAAAGTAACTGTGCCATGTAATTGGCTTGAAAAATCCTGTAAGTGTGGAATAGGGTAGCGGTCTGATATTGCTATTCTATTTAGAGCTCTGTAGTCACCAGTAGGGCGAAAATCTTTTCCAGAGTCTTTCGGGACAAGGTGCAATGGGCTAGACCAGTTAGATGTGCTTGGTCTGCATATCCCTTGCTCTAACATATATTCAAATTCGCGCTTAGCTGCAGCTAATATTGCTGGGTGAAGTCTACGCGGGCGTGCAAGCTCGTTAACCGAAGTAAATACGAATGAGTTCAGTTCAGTTCAGGCAATGCCGTGGCGGTTGCAGTTAGAGTTAAAATAGCAGTTCGCAAGTGTTCGTTCCTGCACCATGGAGTTAGCAGTGTTGGTGCGTTCAGTAGACGACACTGCAAGCTTCTCTCACATTTAACCTCAGATGCTCTGATTGCCACACTTAATCGTTTCATGGATAGACGAGGAAAACGTTCTAAGATTTTTACGGATAATGCTAAAAATTTCGTGGGAGCAAATTCCAAACTGAAAAGGTTCTACAAAATGATAAATTTTCCAGATGAAATTTTAGAAAATTATTTAATTTCTGAAGAAATTGACTGGAAATTTATACCTCCTAAATCCCCCATTTCGGAGGACTTCGGGAGGCAGCTGTGAAATCAGTTACCCGTAAAGCATGCTGACGTCACTGCAACGTCGTTGTGAAGTCACTTTGTGACCATCGATTGTCAATGTGACGTCGATGTGAAGTCACAGTGACTAAAATGTGAAGTCGTTATGGCCGTTTTAGAGCTCTTTTGTGACGCTTCCCAAAGTGGTCACAATGTGACAAATTTGTGAAAAATTTGTCATTTGTGACTAATTTGACATTAACATTGTGACGAAACTGTGACAAAAGCGACGATATTTAAATTGCCAGAAACATGTTTTTAAAAGTAAATAACATGTTTTGAAGGATATTTATGAATTTCTAAAGGTTTTTAAGAAAGTCACATCTCAGTCACAATGTGACGTCACTGAGGGGTGGCATTTTGGTCACAGATGTGATGTGACCAAAGTGACTCACAGTGACGTCACTGTAATGGTCAACGGACTAATTAGCATTCAATGTGGACTTTACCCCGAAAGGCAACAACCAAGCCTCTGCAGGGAGATTACCTCCGAAAAAGACCGTTTATTGAAAGAAAGGAAAGCAGCGTCGCGCGAAAAGAGCCAAATTTACACTACCAACCATACATATTTTTTTTTCTTTCTCTTTTTTTTTTTTTTTTTTTTTGTAAAAAAAATACATAAGCACATATTGTGAATTATTTTTGTAACAGAAATATACATTCTGAAAATAGCATATGGTTTAAATCTTAGAATACAAAAGGGGTTGTAAATGATATACTATGCTGATATAAACATTTTCCCCATCTCTTTTCCAAAATATAAATGAAATTTTATTTTATATTTTTTAATTTTTCGAATTAAATCTTTTAAAGTTCCAAAATGAATGCGAAATATGTATTCAATAGAATTTGTTCGTGTTTCTACACTTTTCTATTTTGTGACACGTATTACAAATATCAATAGGAGGGAAGAGGCGTCAAACTGAAACTTTGCCCCGGGCGCAGTTTTCTCTTCGCACACCGCTGAGGGAAAACAGTGTTAAAATGTTCTTCATGCCTATTGGGATTTTTCTTTTGTTTATCCGCGGCTCACTTTACATGGGTTTATGATGATTTCCCAGATTAATGATGCAGTCTCATCGAGCGAATTTTGCCTGGTTCAGGGATTTAGATTTGCCATAGTTTGGTCAAAAAGTTTAGCCTTGCATCATAATGTTGGCACTCTGTCGTAGATGCACCCTAATTATTACTCTGCGGTTTTGATGACATGGGCAGGCATTCAGATGTCCGATAAGGAACACTAAATGATAAGAATTCCTTAAATCCGAGTGAAATCTCAAAAACGATATTCAGATGTCCTTTTAGTGTTCCCTAAATAAGGAATCGCGAGTCAACAGCGCTGAGATTTAAAGAAAGCTGAAACGCTGGCTTTATTTAAGGAAAGTTAGTTTTCGTCGCCATTATTTCATGCTTTTCAAAACTGTTACTTCGACTTAGATATTAAACAGAAATTAGAGGAATGTATTATTAGCTATAAATTGATGAATAAATTATTTGAAGCAATTTATTTTTCATTTGTGCAATCGTTAAAAATAACGTAAAAGTGGTTGTCATCATACATATTGTTTCAACATTGTTTTCTTCGTCATTTTCCCCCTCGCACAAGTTGTAGCACGTAAGATCGATGATTTTAATATTTGTAATTACTATTAAAAATGCTCTGTTAAATTTTTAGTATAGTAATTTTATTTTGTGTTTATTTTGTATGAATTTCTATAACATAGTTGGAGTTGTTTGCGCATTTCAAAACATTTGTTCATGAATGTTTACTTAAAATAGGTATGTAAGTAAAATAGATTATGTACGTATATTTATTATTTAAAAGAAACTTATTTTAAAAGATATTTTAATGCATGTATAAAACTATGCATTTCCAATAGACATCAAAGTCAAATCTCAAGTAGATGACTATGTTGTTTTTTTATCATTTCTAATGCTGATAAACAATTTGCTTTTTTGTTATATTAGTATGCACACTATATGTCTTGATTTATTTGGTAAAAAGATTTAAATTAAAATATTTTTTAAGCTTATGAAAAAAGAAAAAGGTTAAAGGAACTTTTTACAGTATCATATCTTTTTAAAAGAAATAAGATAGGGTGTATTTATTTCAATATTTATAGCATTTTTACACTTAAGTTTCTTAGCTAATTAATTAATCATTCATTAGTAATATTATTTGATAAGCTAATTTTTGTATATGCATGCATTATACATTTTTTGTTTTCTTTCTTTTTTCTAATTGATGTAACTGCTACAGTTAATGACAGTAATGCAACAAGACTAATGTTACAGATTTGACATCTTTCTTTTTTTCTTGGATTCATGAAGATTTACAACATACAAAGTTGTAAATCCTCATAGAATTTTCATTTTGAATTGTGTGTGGCTTCTTTTTATCTGGTTATTTCTAAGAATTTGTATGTATTATCATGCAGGGTTTGCTACTAGTTGAGTAATGTTTCCATGTGTTAGTCCAGTATGAAAGTTTTTTATATTTTAGTTTTATTTCACTAGAATTTATCCATTATTCCTGTAACTTTGATCAAAATTAAGACTCCCTTAACTTTGTTTTAAAATTGTTTGATATTCTGTTAGTGCGTCCTAATGAATCTGAAAGTTATTCTGATGAATTTATAATATACACTTTATTCGTTTGATCAGAAAGTAGTAAATTTAAAATTGTAAACAAGAATTTTCAAATATTGATTTTTCGATTGCTTTTTAATCTTTATTATTTTGTTAATAATTATAAATGAAGAAAATAAAAAAAATGGCTGTGTCTATTCTTACGGCAGCCGTAAGAATATTATTCTCACGGCAGTCTACTGCACATGCGCAGTCAAGATTGCCGTAACGACTGCCGGAGATTCTGGTGAACGAATCCTTTTTGAATGAATCTTCTTTTCGGCAATTGATTGCCTTAACTTGTAAATAAAAAAATCAAAACAATAGTTATAAGGAATTCTTTTAGCGAGTTTTTAGTGCTGCAATTATTTATTATTATTTTTTTTTTTCATGGTTGTGTGTCATTTGACGAAGTTTGCTCGAGAAACAGGAAATGATTTCATGTATGTTAAAGTGTTACCAAAGGACACAAATTTTTTTTAATCTAATGCAGACGCCAGCTGATACCACTTTTAAAAGCATATAATTATATTTATTGTCTGCTTTTGGGTGTGTATCTGCTAGTATTTAACATTGTGTAGATTCCAAGACTGAGCAAGTGAATCATATGAGGAAGATGTTTTTATGCGGTATGTTTGAAGCAGTTTTCCGTAAAGTAAAATTTATGCAGGTAAGGAGTGAAAAATTTTATTTACTTATTTATTTTCATACCACACCTTTTAGTACAAATTTTTGTATTGCACTAAAGAAAAATTTAATACTCACTGTAAATTTATTTATTTATTTTTTTGATAGAGTTTGAAATTTCATAAATTTATAAACATAGCAGTGATTGATAAGCCTAAATATTGACATTTTATCTGTGTATTTAGCTATTCTTGGGTTAAAAATGTAATCCAGCAGTACTTAATTTTATAAATTTATAAGTAGTGTTTATATATTATTTATTTTACTGTATGGATGATTGCCTGTTTGATACCATAATTTTAGAATCAATATTTCATGTCAACCGTTTGATACTGCTAGAAATCCCATGGACAATGTCAGTATATTCTAGCTAATAAAATATATATCTAGATTTTCAAATGTTTTGTTATCAGATTCTGCATTTTGATGCAACTGAAATAGTTTTATCCTCTAAATCTTAATAGCTAATTTAACAGAGACCTTTTCAAAGCATTTTAACTTGGCTGTTTTTGTATATGAATTAAAAAGTATGGCAATATATTGTTAAATTTTAGTATTTCTTCCAAACCATTTTGTACATAAAAGTTAAAAATTTAATTCTGCTTTTTTTTTTTTTTTTTTTTTTCAATATTCTATGCATATTATCAAATAATGGCAATATAGTTATTTTAAACAGATTTTGAACTGTGCACTTGACAACAAATCTAAAGGAAATTATATTGTCTTTTTTTATGTAATGTAAACAAAGTGGAAACAATTGTTTTCTTTTGAAATTGTGGAAGAATGGACATGAACCTGCTAAGTATTTTTAATTACCCCTTATGAGTATTATTTATATAGTATTATTCATTTGTTCAGTTATAAGTATTTGTATGTAAAAATCGCTTTTTTTCATTTCAGTATCATTAGGCCTAACTAAAGTTACATAAATAAAAATCATCAATTTGATTTTTTACTCCCAAGTATGAAAAATATTTTAATTTATCATATTTTTACCTATCTATTAAACTATAAACACAATAAAAGAACTCTTTTTTACAATCAATAAAAAACAAATTAATTGTGTATATGATGTCATCTGTTAAGTGACAATTCATTTATAAGTTATCCACATAGTTATTTTCATTGAAAATAATAAGGTTTAAAATACTCTAAGTTTTTTAATAATTGCTTTAGAGTAAAATGCTTGTAATACACATATTCCTATTTCTTATTCAATATTTCTGTTAATGATTTTGGTCAGTCAAAATATTTTTATAATCACAAGCATTATAAGTATTCTGAAATTTATACATTAATAACATTTGAAACTTTTATAATCTTCTTTCGATGACCATGAAAAACTTGGATTAAAATGGCTACAAAAATTAAGAAATGTATAATTTTGATAGCAGTTAATATTAAAATATATATATATATATATATATATATATATATATAATTTTTACATTTAATAGAGCAAAACAAGATTGTACTGTTGCATTTTAAACCTATATTGATAGATTTTTTTTTTCTTACACCTGTAATTAGCATAGGTACTTAATGATTATAAATATGGATGTAGTAAAGAGTATGCGATGATATACACTGCATAACTTATGCATTTAAAAAATTAAATATTGTGAATACCTTCTGTTATAAGTTGTTAGTAAACTTATAAAGCATATTATCATATTATAATTTACATTTTCCCAGCAATCTTTTGACAAAATTTTTATTATTATTATTTTTCTATTTTTTCAAACAATTGACCAGATTTTTTTTTTTTTCAAAAAATACTTGCGAAAATTCATTTTTTTTTTCAAATTTTCAGAGGCAGATTATTTAAAAAATTGGAACAGGTGCTTTAGCGTTCGGCCCCGTAAATTTGGCGATTTTTTTCGCGCCAAAAAGCCGTTTCCAAAAATGATCGCCAAACTGAAATTGCCGGAGAAACTCGTTTTCAAATATAGCGATCACTTTCAAAACTCCTGAAAAAATGCATTTTTGTAAATATATTAAAAAAAATGAATAATTTACACTTAATCAGGGGGGCTCCGCCCCCCTGAACCCCCCGGTTTTTTTCAGGAGAAAAAATTTAAAATGTTTAAGTGATCGCCATATTTAAAAACGAATTTTATTGCTAATTCAGAAACACGATCATTTTGAAACGGACTTTTTAGCACGAAAATGCTCAAAAAAAAAAAAAAAGTGCTTGCATTTTGTATATTTATTTTTATTTATGAAAAAACAGTGGGCTACAAATGAAAAAAAAATACATATAAATAACGATACATATATAAACGAGCGAAATAATTTAAATTCCAAAGAAAATTTTAAAAAATCTATATACAGGGTGCATGTAAAAATTACAAAAATTGCCTATTCAAAATCGTGATCATTTTAAAAACGATTTCTTTGCATATTTATGAAAAAACAAAAAGAGGGCTACAAATGAAAAAAAAAAATACATATAAATAAAACGAGCGAAATAGTTTAAATTCCAAAGAAAATTTTAAAAAATCTATATACATGGTGCATGTAAAAATTACAAAAATTGACGATTCAAAATCGTGATCATTTTAAAAACGATTTCTTTGCACGAATAAACAGAAAATAAAATTAAAATAATGACAAAAATAGTACTTACATTTTGTAGATTTCTTGAAATTTTCAAATAGTAAAAGATCAGAAAACGGGTTACGACATAATATTTACATATAAATGAAACGAGCAAAATAATTTAAATTCAAAAGAAAACAATTTAAAAAATATATGTATACAAGATGCAAGTGAAGATTACAAAAATAAAAATACGCTATTACAAAAAAGATAATTAAAAATTTTAAACCAAAACATCGATCTTTACTGAAAAACCACTTTCGTTTCAGATTAATAATTCTCATGTCCGATTTGCAGTTTCGGCAGTTTCGTTCAAAATGAATTATCCAAAAAATGAAAAAAAGAAGCCATGCACCCCAATAAAAAAATTTTAAAAATGCCCTTTGGGCAAAATATAACGTCCTAATCTATCCTTAAAAAGATCACTCGGAGTTGTTACTCACTGTCGACGGAAAGCGAAAAAGAAAAAGTAAAACACCGTTAGATAGTTCAAAAATTTGAATTTCAGAACATAAATTGCGCAGATGTAAAAAACAAAACAAAACCTGCGCAGCTCGTAATCAAATTACATCACAGGCTCAAAGAGAAAAATTTCCCCCCTCCCTCACCTCAACCTCAAAAATTTTGTTAATAAAAGGCAAAAAAACGACAAAATTTCGTAAAAAGATTGCGAAAAAAAGTGGCAAATTTGTGATGGGTTGAGAACAGAACATTGTGTGTATGTGTGTGTGGGGGGGGGGGGGGTCGCCCTGGGCGCAGAAATTTAGGAGAGGCCAAATTTATACTACAAACATAATTTTTGAGCTGTCATAAGAAAAAGTTGGGAGAGGGTGGCATCAAATTCTAATTATGCTCCTGGTACAATTTTCTCTTTGCACGAAAATGATTGTGAATCAGGAAAATTCGCTTTTGGAGCAATAAAAACACAATTTTGAAACAGGAAAATTAGTTTATAGAACAGAAAATTTCACTTCTGGCATTAACTTTTTTTTTGTGCTACTATGTTGCATTTTTGTGATCTTTCGACAAAATCGACAGTTTGTTGCGAATTTTTTGACAGAATTTTCCGTTTTATTGCGATTTTTGGACGAAATTTGCCAGGTTATTTTGCAAATCTTTTGACGAAATCTGTCATTTTATCACAAATTTTAACAATAGTTGCTGTTTTTCCGGATCTTTTGACAAAATGATCCGTTTTTCACGAATCATTTGAAAAAAATTTCTGTTTATCGCGATTTTTCGACGAAATTTGTTGTTTTTTTTTCACTATTTTTTGAGGAAATCTGCCATTTTTTCGGGATTTTGTGACGAAATTAGCCATTTTTTCACGAATCTTGCCGGAATTAGTTGTTATTTCTCGATTTGTAACAAAATTTGCCGTTTTTTCGCGATATGTTGAGGAAATTACGCATTCCGTGAGACGCATAAGAGCTATTTTTTGCATAATTTACGTGCTATAGCACGTTCGCATCATCGCTGAAGGGCTGTGTTTTTTCAAATGTGGGGCAACAAGGGTGCTATTTTTTAGAATAAGCGACCAGAAGGGCGCTAGTTTTTGGGTGAGAGGCAAGAGGGGCGCTATTTTTTAAACTAAAGGGCAGGAAGGGTGGAGCACCACAGGCCCGGACTGGCTCCTTTGGGGGCCCTCGGCTAGAGACTGAAAAGGGGCCCCTTACAGGAAATTTAGCAAAAACAGAATATTATATTTTGTTTTTAAATTTAGGCTTGGATGGCAAAAAACCACATTTAGGCTATTTTGTCGCTTGAAAAATAGTTGAGTAAAATGTAAGCTTTTTGTAATGTTGTTAACTTTCACAATATATATTTATAATATTTTTTTACACCTTACCTAAACTAATTCCATGCTAGAAAAAAAATAAGAATTATTCATTTTAAGTGGTTATTACTTAAAAATGTGCGTGAGGTATATTTTTAGTCTTCGGCAATGGCAATCAAATGACTGTGTCAAAGTCATAATAATCTAAATCCTACTGTGATACCTAAGTAAATATTAAAAGTGACATAACAGTAATAAAAAAAAGTGCGTACGTGTGGTCACAGATCGCTCAGAGTATTTCTTTTAATATATCTTTCAAAACAATTATATAAATCCAAATTGTTGTTTTATAATTATTAAATTCTTACATAGATGGTAGCATCAATAAATTTAAAGTAAAAAGAAATTATTTATTTTAATTTAATTAAAAATGTTTAAATTAAATTATTTAAAATAAATTCAAAAAGCAAAATTCTTTAAAAACGCGAAATAAAAAGAAAAATAGCGAAAATATAAATAAAATTAAAAAATTTTAAAAACGAAAAAAAGTGTTTAAACGAAATTTAAAATTCTGAATAATTAATAAACCGCTCATTTTTAAAATAGAAAGAAAATTGTAATTAAAAAAAATATATAAACCCTTAAATTGTCAAAAAGTATTTTTTTTTTTTTTTATTCTATCTTACTAGGGAACTGCAAGAAGTCATCGATTTTGATGAAAGTGGTATCGTTGGAAAGATCTCATTGTGAGGAGTAAAAAATTCAATGGAATCACCCTTCGGAAATGAAACTTTTCAAGATATCCGACAATTTGTATCACGTAGCTAATGCACACTTACTGGGAAACTGCATTAAGTTACATAAATTGTCGGATATCTCAAAAACGACTCGTTTCCGATGGGTAGTTCCCTTGAGTTTTTTACTCCTCATAATGAGTTTTTTCCAACGATACCACATTCGTTAGAATCGATGACTTACACTTCTTGCAGTTCCCTAGTTAGTATGAAAATTTCAAATTCCAGTATCATGGTTCGAACTGTGAATCTTCTGCTTACTAGTGAGTCTGTTTTCCTAAAAGTATTTCACATACCTTTCTTGAAGGACATAGCTGACGCTTTGTTTGTTTTTTTGTGTTTTATATGCTGGCTGATTATTCACACGTGGGATATAGGCCTTAAGGGGAGGGGTGTCCTCCGTGGGGGGGTTTTCTAAGGGAGCCTAACCCGTATTTATGCAAGGAAATGCAAGGTTCGAAGAAAACCATGGAAAACTTCGAGCGGTTAGACCAACGGTCGCGATTCTGTTCGAACCCAACACCTACCGTCTACCAGTTTGGAGGTCAGAACCTCTCAGCCACTGGTGGAGCCATAGCTAATGCGAATTGCCATCTCGTAGTCGTAACAGCTATAACTGGAGTACTACTTACCATAATGCTGAATATTATGCTATCATATGGGTCTTTTAAAATAATATTACAACCTATAATTTGTTGTAGAGGTTTGCATGGGACCGGGTTTGGCCCGAGACCCGTATCCAGCCCGGTCAGGCAAAGAAATTTAGCGGGAGTGCTGGGCCCGATAAAAAAACTTTGGGAACCTGCCAATCCGATATAGAAACTTAAACGAAGACGATAAAATATGATCCGCTTTCAGTGTCGAATGACTTTCGCGAGAATGAATATAAATATGCGTCTCAAGAGCCGATGCTAGTTTGACACCATCCAAACAAAAACTCGGGCATCGGACAGTTATGTGGTATCAGAGGCAGGGTTTAATTTTTTCCGCAGACTCATACCTTAAGGCCATGATCAGGTGTGCACTTTTTTCTACGTAGTAGAGTCGGGCCAGAACTGTATTTAAATTTTCTCAGAATGTGTAGGGCAGTTACTATGTTTAAAAAAATATATATTAATAGCGATAATAAACTTCTGTTAATGGAATCTTTGGAAGTATAATTTAAGGTGGTTTTCAATCCACTTCTCAATAAAGCGAAACTTTCTGACTAATTTTTAACTGTAAATGCATAAAATTGACATGCATGACTATTAAAGGATTTGGGTATAGAATAATTGTCACGTGACTGCAGGTTTTTCCCCTTTTTAATGATATCGCTACCAAAAATTCAATTCAAAATGCTAACTTTGACAATATTTCTAAAAGATATAATGTCTTTATCAAAATATGGAAGACACCATCCGATTACATAGGTTCTGAATAAGAAAAAAAACAGCAAAACTTATGCATTTCCGAAGAAAATGAATTTAGAAATGTTTCAGGAATGTGTCCTTTGGATTTGAAAGAAACGCTCTAATAAATGACAGAGAAATATTTTCACAAATATATTTTTTATAATACATCTTCAAAAGTTAATCATGTTTTTACCGTCTTTTTTTTCCCTTTAAATCTAAACTACATTAATTTCATAATGAATCTTTATTTAAATGTTAAAAAATCTAGGCTTCTAAGTAATCATTAATGTTATTATCGTGTATTTACTATGTTGAGAAAATATCGTGATTTAAAAGTATAGTTTTAAAATATAAAATATTTCATAAATGTGTATGTAGTATTCTTTAAAAGGATCTTAATTGTATGTTAAGAAAAACTAATTTTTTTGTGCAAATTGAGTGGAATCGGGTCGTCTTTAACTACTTAACCAAGTATTAAAAGTTTTAAACATTTTTCAATGTTTAAAAATTTTCTCATTTTTTTCTTTCCTTTTCGTACAACTGCTTCATGTTGACCACACTGTGAAATTGCACTAGTTACAACCATACTATACAATTGGCAAGTGAGCGTCGTGTTGCACTCTGAAGCTGATTCTATGAGTACTGCAGAAAGGGCGATGCATCAGTCAGCGGCCCTATTCCGTCTATCCAACAACATGACACAACGAAACTATATAAGTTATCATGAAAAAACTATAAATAGATAGAAATTTATTGTAAACGCATATTGTTACTAGAGAATACTCGATTTTTTTTCCTTAGTAATTATAAAATCGTATATTCCTTTTTTGAGTTGCACTTCCGGGGCCCTCGGCGATCGCCGACCAGCCGACCTGGCCAGTCCGGGCCTGGAGCACCCCCCTGAAACCCTCTGGGGGAAACTCTGCAATTAGTATGTGTAGCCTGCAAGCTCAACATCATCAATTTTACTGGGCAATATTAATTTTTATTAACATGTTTTAGAATTTAACAAATAGACAAACAATGGAGTAACAAGATTTTGAAACAGATGTGATGTGGTTTATGGTCTAGATTTTTTTTTATGTTTTTACAAGACCAAACCACCATTTGTGAAATTGGTCTAAGTTAAAAGTCTGATGTCATCCCAATTGCTATGGTGATGACTTATACAGGTTTTATTTTCTATATATTGACTTTGAGAAAAATAATAAAAAAAAGAGCTGACATTCAAAAAGATTAAATTAATCTGTGTGTTTCTGATTCACACGTTGGAATCCACTTAAAAGCCATACTATCTTAAATTAAAAGGAAAAACTTTAAAGGCAGTTAAACATAAAATTTAAGTACATTCACAAAATGAGAAAAGGATATAATGAAATGCATGAGTTACATACAACAAATACATTTTATTTTATAAACAGTTTGTGAACATGTGCATATATAGATTATTTTGCATATTTCAATAAACATTTCTCCCCGAAATATAGTTTAAGGTTGGCTAACATTAATTTTATCTTATTCATATTTAATAAAGAGTGTAATGTGGGTTACTTATTATTATTATTTTTTTAAGAAGCTTTGTATATGCCCCCTATTTTAAAGTTATAGCATACTATTTAGGCATGGCATTTAAGACAGCATATGCCCTTTTTTATGGTTACAACACTGTATTCTGTTTATATAACTTATCATTTTTTCTTTATCTACTTATTTTTTTTTTTTACGACTATAGGTGAATTAGAATAAATATCCTTAATCTTTTCTCGCGAGGGTAAGGGATTGTCGATCTATAGAAATATGAATAACAATATGCATGTGCTCACAAACTATTTATTAAATAAAATATACTTACGATAATCCAAACATTTTATATACTTTTTTCTCATTTTGTGAATGTCACACGTGACTCCAACGTGCGCGAATCAGAGATGTAAAATTTAACAAATTTAGTCTAGTTGTAAAGCTGTAGTTTTCCTCAAAATCTGAAATAAATTATATTAAAGGTGGTAAATTATTTATTCCTATCTTTTGTTTTGTTAAATCGAAACAATCATCAGAGTTATGCATTCGGCGATAACGAGCGAGCATAACATCATGGTCACAGGTCACATATGAGTCGATCATTTTCCCTGATTCATTCGCATCAAGAATCTCCGGCAATCGTTTACGGCAGTCCTCGACTGCGCATGTGCAATAGACTGCCGTAAGTATAATATTCTTACGGCTGCCGTAAAAATAGACACTTCGAAAAAAAATTGTGAAGTCTTTGTTTATCTTTTAGAAAATTACATTGAAAGCATTGATTTATAAAGCATGCAACTGGCAAAAGAAAAGCTATCATTTAGATGGCTTTTCTTTCAGACAAACTTTCATATTGCATGTATGCAATATTTAGGTATACCTAAATAAACAAACTGCCACATTGTATATTTAAGTAAACAAACTGCCACATTGTATATTTAAGTAAACAAACTGCAATGTTGCAAATAATGTTTAAGAAAATTAATGGTAAGGTAATATTTCATTAGGATGTTAGAATGATTTTTATAACTAGAAGCGAGTCTTTCATGCATATAATAAAAATAATATTTTTCTGAAAAATTTGAAGTCTACCAGAATAATTTTAAATATGTAGCGGTTGGACAAACTTTTCTAATTTTTAAAATATAACTGTTCTCGTATTTAAATGTAGGTTTTTTTAAATCTGGTGACAGTTGATGGAATTTTGGCCTAATCTAAGTAGAAGCATGTGTGTAGTTTTATAAATCTTTGTTTAGGCAAGGAAAAAAACATATGTAATCAGCTATTTTTAGTTTCCAGTATTTGATTTTGAGCAGAACTCAAATAATAAATCAACATTTACCATTTGAACAAATATTTATTTTTGCTTTATTATATTTTTAAAATATAGCTATGCATAAGATATTTGGATTTAAAATTTCTAAGGTGTTGAGGATTGCTTTTTGTGAATTTATATAACAACTTTATCCTTAAAACTTGGTGACAATGTAACGTAAACAAAAAAAAAACAGTTTTGCAGTATCATTTACGAAATACCATGCAATAAATTTATTTCAATATTTATAGCACTCTAAAAGTGTTTTTTCATAACTAGTATTCTGTTCTAAATATTTAAATGGTACATAAGCTTAATTATTTCTTTTTTGTCTAATGGTTTTAAACAAGCATATTTAAATTTCTTAGCTGATTAAAAGTTAGTTATTCATTAATAAATATTTGCTTTTCAAGAACTTATTTATGTATTTGTATGCACATATTTGATTCGTTTCTCTCTTTTAATTTGATAGTTGCTTCAGATGCTACAATTATGATGAAAATGCAACAAGGATGGTGTGAATAGATGAAATGCTGCGTGATGATTATGTTTTTCTCGCAAATCCATCAACCAGTTTAAAGTGTTACTCTTGCAGTTTGTTGGATACTTTTGCGTTGGCCAGTTGGAATGCGCTCGAAAGGCTATAGGTTAGAAATAATCTTTGGCCTTTTGGGATGCAGACTTGCTAGCTAGATCGCATTTGGATTCTTGCTGGAAGCTAAACACTTCTTTTTTATTTTGCTGAAGACTGCATTTGCCGTATTGCCTGTCTATTATGACAAGTAAGCCACTTATTGCTTTAAAAAAAAAGCTGTATTATGTATTGCTAATATAAGTGTAAATTCAATTTAATGTTCTCTGATTTAAGGCATTAATTTTACAGGAATTTAGTAAATATAAATTGTGTAAATTACAACAATTACTTAGATTAAAATATTAGTTTTAGGTTCTACTTGGTTATCCCATCAACCAAAAAACAAAATCAAACATATCAAATTGAATCACTGTTTAAGGAAACATACAACTATAAAAATAAAATAAAGCACCTTTTTATCAGCATATTCACATAGCACAGAATATGTGAAAACAAATATTCTGAAAACATTGACAGAAATATTTGGTTTTCTTTTAGTTGACCACTTTTCGTTGAATGCAAATGTCAGCACACAGTTTGCAGAAATATATATAATAATATATCATGCATTCACAGAAATAAAAAAGAATGTGGAAGTATTTAGTCAATGGAGAAGGGGGGGGGATGCAGGCAAGATGATTTATTCTGTACAGCTTAATGTAATAATTTAATTGCACTGTAATTAAAAACACTTAGAAAGATTTTAAAAAAAAGAGCTCATGCTAAGCTTGGGCAATTGTCCATTATAGTAATGCTACTATGTTTTTACTTAATTTTGCTTATTTAATTCATATTTACAATATTTGTATAAATGTGTGTTTCCCAGTAGTTATAAGCAAAAGGCAAATTGTACAATATTACAAAATCAAGTTTAAATTTTTTATTAAATGGTTTATTCAAATATATTTTAAATTCTTCCTTTCCACTTAAAAAAATGGTAGTTTTTAAGAATTCGCCATTTCTAATTTTATTCGTTATGAAACTAATATAATTTTTCATTTTCATATGATTAACAATCACTGCAATTTTTTTTTCTTGTGTTGAATTATAGAAAATTAAATTTCCTAAATCGAATAATTGGTAAAACTGATTTTATTTAATTCAATGCCTTTAGAGGCTAATATTTTTATATTTTCTATTATGCATGCAGGTCAAATATTGCAAATTTCTTACGTTAAAAAAAACTCTATTTAATAAAAAATAAGTATCTATTTTGGGGTCGATGCAAGGTTTTTCACTTAAGGCCTGTTTTATCAAGAGATATTTTATGATTAGATTTGTTTTATTAAATGTACTTTTCTGAAGAGGTCCCAAATTTTGTCTGAATTTTGCATTGGTCTGTTGAATTGTTCCTGAATACAGCATGTATTTTAGATTTATTTATCACCATTAAATTAATACAATTTATTTAAAGTGGGTTCTTTTAAAGAAAAACAGAATATGGGTTTTCTTAATAAGATTTTAATCACCCCTTCCGCCTAAAAAAGTATCCTGGGATAACTTTTAAGAATAGTAAGCTAATTAACTATAAGTGTACACAAAAGAAAATATTTTCACTTTTCCAAGTCTCTGAAAATAGATATAGCTTTAAATATACTGAGACATAGTTGTCGATAGAGAAAAATTAAGGAGAAAATGTGCCTGTAATCTAAATCTCAATAGGTTTATTTTTATTTATTTTTTAATGAAGAATATAAACATATAAAATAAGATGAATTAAGATTAAAAGAAATTGCAAGACAATTTTTAAACATATCACCATTATGAGCAATGCAGGAAATTAACAAATAATTAATAATAAACATTCAAAATTTTCTTTTATCGGATGTTCAAGAATCAATTTCATTCCTTCCCCTGACAAACATTCTTAACTTTCATTTCTTTTATAAATATTCTAATTAGTCCTTTTTTTTCTAAGTTTTATCCTATTTTTTTTAAATAATCAGAGATAAACAAAATTAGGTAAATAAAATTCGAAATCTTGTGATATATAATGGCTCTCCACTGCCCCTCTTACAGACACTTTTGCCAAGAAAAATGAATGAACAGTGCCCCCCCCCCCCCCCCATCCTCAATAAATGTGTATGCCCAAGTTTGTATAAAAATTTTATTTTTAAATATTTTTTAACCATAGCCAAAATCTTTTGCTTAAAAATTTTGAACTCGTCAAATAATTAAAAATGAACACTTAAAAATATGTTTCAGGAAATAAAACTAAAATAGAATATGTAAAAAAATAATTATTTCCATTATTTACGTTTAAAAAATAAAATGTTTTAATCTCTATTTGTAATTCAGTAATTACAGGAATTCATAAAATCTGCACAATTTCTTCATTTTATTATAACTTTTTTTTAATTTTTCCTTTCCCTTTCAATTATAATAGTGTACAGAATAGTAGCTAAATTCAGTCTCAAAAAGCGTGCAAAATGTAAAACGGCAAATAATGCGCATAATTGATTGATCTGCAGCAAAGCGTTTCTGTCTGCTGATTGGTTTATCGTCTGTGTAATCGGTATAATGTTCCGACGATTCCCGAAACCAGACCGGAGATAAGGAAAGCCGAAGCTTCTTTAGGCAGACCGGTCTGAATAGCGTTTTAGGATTCCTTAAATAGAGAACGCTAAATTTAAGTTAAGAATCGTGAACTTTAATTAGCGGACATCTGAATGTCTGACCGGAGCCGAATGCCACACTATCCTCTACGAATTTCGTAATTTTTAATTTGAATTAATCTTGGTTTCCATTGCGGCTTTCTTAAAAAAGAAAATAATATAAAAAAGTAGTTTAATAATTTTGAAAAATCTTATTATATTAAATACTTAGATAGTTCGTTTGTTTCATTCGTAGATTCACAGCAGATTTCATTCGTAAGAACGTTCGCAATTCTTGCATCATGAGTTTCATCCGCATACCAACCTTAAATGAGTCATTCTTTTAATGAATGATTAAAGAAAGTCGAATCCAAAACAGTCAAAACTCAAAACACAATTTCGTAAACACGTTCTAAAGAAACACAAGAAAAACAATAAATAAAAAATGTTTTCAGTAAGTTTTTGTCATCTTGCTATAAATTCCTACTTATTTAAAGTGTAATTTAAGAAATAGTTGCATTGTTGTATGCATATTCAGCGAAATTCTTTTTATTTTTATGCGTGTATAAAGTACCGGCAAAGTTATGGTACCATTTTATTTTATTGTTCTTTGTTTTGTGATACATTATCTTACCATATAAGTATTACTTATTTCTATAACCCGTGAAAATTGTCCGAGAATGGTTTTACATGTGATTAACTCCGGTTTTTTTTGTCTTAAAATATTGTAACCATAGTTATTATTTAATGATTTATCACTTGCTTCTGGTTAAAGGAAAAATGCCTCAAGATTAAGTTATTAATTTGTGATTAAGTTCTAAAAATATTAAAAATTTATACTGTCATCAAGAACAACATTGCAAAATTCCGTTTCCATATACAAAAACGAAATTTGTTGTATAAAAATAGTATAATTAAAAAATTCTTGCTTTTTTTTTTATTGTTTTCTTTGAAAAGTGAGACAAGAAAATTAACTATTAATGATGGCCTTTAAAGTTCAATGGTATTAACAATGTATAAATACAAGTTTCTAAGTATTATCAAACAGTAATATACTTCTTGCTTTTACACAAACAGACTGCTTTAGAAAGGAGCAAACTTTCATTGATGATAATTGGCGTTAAAACAAACAGTTTTTTAAAAGGAAACCAGGATTGCAATCCTTCTATTCAGTCAAAAGTACAGTATGTGTCACTGTAATCTGAGTTTGGATTCTCGTTTGCCACTTTAACTTTAATGAAGTTCAGGGTTCGGTGATATATATCCGATATTTATTTTCAAAATATCAAGCTTTTTGATATTTTCATATTTGATATTTATTTTCAAAATATCATGATTCTTGATATTTTCATATATTTAATTTTTATTTTCAAAATATTTTTAGTCAACAAAAGTCTAAATGAGCTCTTCAATTGTTATTAAAAATTAACCCATCTGTAAATAACTAAAATATTAAAAACATGCTTACAAAATATCCCCCACCTCCAAAAACTATTTTTAGATTGCACCTGCTAGAATTGGAAAAAGGGGTGATGATTGGCTAATCTGAATTGCTCAATAGTCAATCAGGCAGTGTAATGTGTAGGCATAGAATAGACATGTTTTAAGAACAAAATTTTACATATGTTGCAAGTCTTTGCTGTGCTGTCATTATTTTGTTCTTGTTGATATTATATTTAAATGATATAAAGCTTAAAAATTTTATTAAAGTTTTTATTGCAATCACTATGCCAAGAATAAACCCACAGATACTGTGGGAAAAAATTAACTGAAGATCAAAAGCATAGTGCTTTTAATTTCTTGCGTTCAGTAGACAAAGAACTTTTGCCCCTGGCAATGACATTTTTAGCAAAGAAATCTCCTTTTCCAAGTTTTATGTTTGAAACTGAATATATAAAGGTTGAACCAATAATTTGGTGGGACAATATTAAATTGGAGCAGCCCATAAAAGAAAAAATGTCCAACTTAACTAATCAGTTGTTTACAGCTTCTCCATCAACAGCTGGATTAGAAAGAATATTTTCCAGTTTCGGTTTAGTTCAGTCTAAACTCCGGAATAGGTTAGGGAATGAAAAAGCTGACAAGCTTACATTCATGTTTAAATTCTTCAATAGAAAAAAATAATTTATTTTTTATTTATTATTATTATTATTATTATTTTGTATCTTGAAACTTGTTCTTTAAAAATAAATTTTTTTTAACTTGAAACTGAATTCTGTGTTTTGATGAGTGAAAAGGTAATTTGTTGAACATCACAAAAAATTGTTTGTCTTCATTTATTTAATCATCAAATTTACAAAGGAAAAAAAAAAGATTTAGAATATTGGTTTATGTTTTCATGTTAACTGTAATATGATTAAAATTTTAATTTATATTAAATCAAAAAATATTTGTAATCAATAAGCTGAAAATTTTGAAAATATCGGATATATATCGAAAATATCAGATATATATCAGATATTTTCGAAAATATCATGATATTTACGAACCCTGATGAAGTTATACCTAGTGTACCTCAGATTTCCAAGTTTTTTTATTGATCCTTCTGGGTTTATGAAATTGTTATGTTTATTGAAAAGAGCGAATCAAAAACTTTGAAATTTTAACTGAAAATGTGATGTTAAAAAAAGGCTAAAAAGTTCAATATATTAGTTTTGAAAACAGTTTTGAAGCAATTTTTGTGTCCCTCTAAATCTACTTATCATAAGAAAAATTTGAATTACCCCAATTAGATTTTAGAAAATTACCTCTATTTTCGTCAGTTGTATGCAGAAAAAATTGTGAATCTTATCAGTCAGTTGTTGAAAAAAAAAAAGACTGATTTAGTACAGCAGATAAGGACAAATAGGCATGAATTTTGTCATTTGATCATTAAAAATACTTCTGACTTTTGCCAACCTGTTGTTTCAAAAAATCGTAAAAATTTATCGATCGCTTCTTGAATAAAATAGCAAACTTTCCTGATGAGCCCCAGGAACAAAACAAACATGAATTTCATCAATGGGTCTTTAGGGCTCGAAAAATAGCGTTCCCGGAGAACCCAGAAATCCTTTCTGGGAACGTATATTTTTTCACTGAGGTTCCCGGCCGGGAACCTAACCTTTCGCCGTGTCTGCCAGTGATGCCGCAGATGCATAAATTAAGCAAAAAATCAGCGATGGGACACAACAGAAAGCTTTTAAACAGTGCGTGGGATGCGTAATTTCGTCAAAATATAACGGGAAAAACCTGAATTTCATCAAAGGATCGCAGGAAGAAACGCAAATTTCATTAAAAAATTGTTTAAAAAAAATGGCAAATTTTGGCAAAAAATGTTGAAAAATAACAAGTTTTGTTTAAACATCGCGATAAAACGTCAGGTTTTGACAAAAAATCTTGAAAAAAATGGAAAATTTCATTCAGAAATCCCGAAAAAAGGCAAATTTCGTTAAAAAATCATGGAAATTAACAAATTTCGTCCAAAAATATCTAAAAGTCAGCAGATTTCGTCAAGATTGCATGAAACAACGCGAATTTCATTGAAAAATTGCAAAAAGGGGCAAATTTTGTTTTTTTTTTTTCTTTTTTAAACGACAGGTTTTGTTAAAACATCACTAAAAAACGGCAGATTTCGTCAATAAATCACAAAAAAACGGCAAATTTCGTTTAAAAAAATTGCTTAAAATGACAAATTTTGTCGAAAAATGGCAAATGTCGTTAAGAAATCGTGCAAAAACGGCAAATTTCGTCAAGAAATCGCGATAAAACGGCAAATTTCGTCAAGAAATTGCGAAAAGGTGGCAAATTTTGTTTAAAAAATCATGGAAAATAACAAATTTCGTCAAAAAATATTTAAAAAACGGCAATTTTCGTACCAAAATACCTAAAAGACAGCAGATTTCATCAAAAAATACGCGCAAAACAACACAAATGTCATTAAAAAATCACAAAAATGGCAAATTTCGTTTTTTTTTTTTTTTTTTTTTTTTTTTTTTGTAAAAGGACAAGTTTTTTTTAAATATCTCAATAAATTATCAGGTTTCGTTAAAACATCACGAAAAAATAGCAAATTTTGTTAAAATACTCGCACATAAAATTTTCCGGGACTTACACTTTTCAACTGGGAACCTTAGAATTTTTGAGCCCTGGTCTTTAAAAAATAATTGCTGTTTTTATCAATTATGCTCAGAAAAAACTGTAAAAATGAAAAAATCCTGAATTTTGTCAATTTGTCATTGAAAGAAAATCATGAAAAAATAAATTTAGTCCGAAAATTCAGACATTAAAAAATGTTATGAATTTTGACAAATGGTCTCCGAACAAAAAATCAATTTCGTTAATCATCTACAGAGAAAAAATTGTGAATTTTGTCAAAAAATCTCAAAATAAACAAAAATTTCATCAAAGGATTGCAAAAAATGCAGATTTTGTTAAGAAATAGCCAAAAAAAAAAAAAAATGAAGATTTTTGTCGATGGATCATGGGAATAATGCAATTTTTGTATTAACGGCACCGCAGCTATAGATATGGCGGTGTTTAAGTACCGCCAATCTACACCTAAAATTTTTTTGACAAAATTGCGATAAAATACTTTATTTAAAATTAGAACACTTTCAAAATACTTTATTTTAAAATAAAATAGTCAATCGAATTTCGGTGACAATGAATTGATATAGAGTTTAACATAGATTCAAAACAGTCACTTTTTTAGCAAATCCCAAATAGTATGTATTTTCGTAGCACTAACAAATGGCATCAAAAATCAGGAAACAACAAGGCAACAAGGAATCCAAAAGATAACTGTGTGCGCTTGCGAACAACAAAATTGCTGTTTATTAGCGCAACTTCTCCTGTGCTGGTGTTAATACGTAAGTACCCAATTTTCTTCAAAAAATTACTAGAAAAACGTGATTTTCATCAACAGTTTACATGAAAAATTAAAGTTCCATCAAATGACAGAAAAAATGGAAATTTCATTAAAAAAACATAGAAAGCAAGGTCGGCAAAAAAAACCTGTTTTTTGTTTAAACCAGATTTTTTTTTTTTTTTTTTTTTAAACATTGTTTCACATTACGTATACATGGATATTTATTCAGAAAAATAGACATTGTTGAATTATACTTCATTTTAAAATAATTTAAATTAAATAATCACAGTGAATTTAAGTAGAAAATTGAAAAAAATCATGTTTTTTTTTTTAAAAACAATACAGTAGACTCCCAGTAGAATCAGTTAAAAAATTCACCATCCAATCGAAGGAAAAATCGATAAATTCACAGGGGTTCTGAATTTTCTAAAAAATTAACAGTCAGCTCTGAAATGAAAGAAAAATCTATCTTACATCTGAAAATATATCCAAAATTTCGACAAAATGTCACCTTAAAAAATTAATTTCATCAATCATGTGAAGAAAAATTGCCAATTTCATTAGAGGATCAAAAAACAAAGATTTTGTCAAAGGATCTCAAAAAAAAAAAAAAAAAAAAAAAAAAAAAAAAAAAAAAAAAAAACAGATTTTGTTAAAAAATTGCAAAAAAAAAAAAAAAAAAAAAAAAAGTAAAAGGCATGGAAATTTCGTCAAAGGATTGCAAAAAAAAAAAAAGTGCATATTTCCTTAAGAGATTGTGAAAAGATGTTGTCCTTTTCAAACAAATAGGTGTCACACATGTGAATTACATTAAGAGGCTACTTCAGTCAAGGCAAAAGACCCATTCTCTTATGCTATTCCTATTATGAAAATTTATAAAAATATCTCGAATGCATTTCAATATTTTTTTTTCTCTCTTTTTGCATGGGATAACTGAAATTGATCTGTATGAAGTCATTTTTTACTTTTTCAATTTTGCTTACAAATATTTTTAATGAGAACACTTTCATTTTCAGAACCAATTTTGAAAGTGAAAGCATTCTCATAAAAAGAATCTGCATTCAAAATCAAAAAAGTAAAAAGCAGTCTTTGTACAAAGTGATCTTGGCTATCCAATGCAAAAAAAATATATATGTCCTTTAAAAATATTGAAATGCAACTGAGATATCTTTAAATTTCTTTCATAGGAATAGCATTAGCAAACAGGCTTTTTGTGTGGCTGAAGTAAGCTCTTTAAATCAGGGTTGGGAAAAAATCATGATTTTTTTTAAAAAAATCAAAAAAATCGGATTTATTTGATTTAAATCAGATTTTTTTGATTTAAATCAGATTTATTTGATTTTTTTAGAATTCTATTTTTAATTATTGTGTTTTTATGTTTTTACAATACATGGAGCAGTTTTTTATAAAACTAACTAAATAAAGAATAAATAATATTTATAATTTATAAAAATAATATAAGAAATAATTATATAGTTCATTAAATACTATATTCTAGTTACTGATTTGTACTAAAAATTAAACATCTAGGCTTTAATCTAAAGCCATTCTGTTATTTTGTAATTGATTTGTGCACACTAAATAAGAAATAAACTTAAATAGGTTGTAAATGAATAGAAAATGGTAAAATTTAAAGAACAAATTAAATATTCATTTAATGCAAGCTATTTATCAAGGGATAAAAATCACAATTAATTTAATAGTTTTTAAGCAAATAGAAATAAATCAGAGATTTAATTGTTTGAACAAAAACACTAATTTTGAAGCTTTGTCCACTCATAATTTATTATGAAGGCTTGGATGAACTAGTCCAAAAGAAGAAAATTGTCTTTCTACTCCAGCAGATGAAGCCACGTCTGTTGTTATTTGGTAAATAAATTCAATTTTGCTGATTATCTTTTTACCTCCCATCAGGGTTGTTTGGTTTAAACCAAGTTGGTTTAAACCGTGGTTAAAACCATGGTTTAAACCAAGTGGTTTTTTTAAAAAAACCATGCTGGTTTTTTTTCACCTGGTTTTTTTTATTCTTTTACCCAAATGTTTTATTTTACACATTATTGAAAAATGCAAAATCCAAATTATGAAGAAGCTACAAGCAAAGCTGTAGAAAAATGATGAATTAATAAGTTTCTAAAAGGACAAAAAATTTTAATCAACTCAACTTTTCTTGTAAGCTGTAAATGTATATGGCAGAATAACTATTTTTTTTTTAATTAGCTGGTTAGAAAAAAACTAATCAGTTTTCTTTCTTTCTTTTTTTATAAGGCCTATATGTATATATATATATATATATATATAGAGCCATTATTTGTAAAACATATATATATAGCCAGAAGGGCAGACTCGAGTTAAAAATGCACTTTTATTATTTAAATTGCAGCAATTAGTTAAGATTTACTAAGGATTTCATCATTTCAGAAATTCTTTTTGTTATGTATGCTATTGAATAATTAATTGGCAATGAGCTTTTTATTTGCGCTGTGATTAGTGATTTTAACAAGCCTTTGTTTTTTTGTTTTTTTGCATTCTTACATTGGGATTGGGTTTTTTGCATTATAATTTTATTTTTTTGCCAGCCAGGTTGGTACAGTTCAAACCAATTAGTTTTTTAGAACAAATTTAATATAATATTTTCTCATTTTTGTAATTTAAGTGTTTCAAAATATTGGATGAAAGTAATTTCTATTTTTAAGTCTTATCTCAATAGTCACCATAAGACATAGTGAGTCTAGTCAAGGTCATGTTAGTATACATGTAGAATGCATATTTCATGCACTGATGAACATATCTGAAACTCTACAGAAAACACTTAAATCATGTAAATTTAGCAAAAATAAAATAGATGAAAAATATGCAATATTTAGATTTAAAAAATATTTTCCTTTGAGAAACGCAGATGTACAGATAATGACATAAATGATCTTTAAAATTTCAGTCAAGCTCTAAAAGAAATTTTTCTTGATTGGAGGAATTATTTTTTAAGAATAATAATAAAAAAAAAAACTCAAGATATGAAGTCGAATAAGAAGACATTGAAAAATTAGGCACTAGTAAAGCACCTATTTACATTGACTAAAATATGCAAAAGATATATTTAAATCTTCTATTGCATAACCAAACACATTACTTAGATCAGTTAAGAAAATTGGCAGAAAGGGTGGAGGGGGAGGGAGGGCAAGACAAGGTTTGCTTGAGACGTAATAGAAAAAAAGTCTCATAAAAATGCCTAAAAATGCAATTTTTAGTTTAGATGTTTAAAAATACTAATTGTTATAATAGAGCATGCAGTCTGATGGCTGTTTAAATTCTTTGGTAGATGACAGCATTTATAAAGCTACTGTATATTTTAACATCAATGTTTTTCAATAGTCTAAAAAGCTGTTAAATAGATATTTTTGTTTATTTAACAGTCATCCTTTAACTGGTAGTTTTAGAAAACACAATGCTTGAAGTGTGTAAAGACTCTACAGCTAAATTCAAATCCTTCCAAAAATTCTTTATAAAAAGCTTTATTTTTCAATAAAAGATAATTAACTCATGCAATCTTCTAACAAAAAAATCAGACATCACATATAACAAGTATTTCAAATTAATTATTTTGAATAACCATTTGAAAATAATATATATGAAGTTTTATATATGAATCTATATCATATATTTATTTATAGTGCTAGTAATCAAAAGATTGTTCATTAAGATTTTCAGGGTATCAATGTTTCACTATGTAGCACATTTTATTTATGAAATATAAGACACAGCTTTTTCTAAAAATGTTTAGATTTTAAAGAATTTCAATTTTCTACATAATTGATTGTATATTAAATAATTGTATTGTTTAGAATTACCTTTAAATCAAATTATTACTTATATATTAAAAAATGTTTACTTTTGTTCATAAATTTCCATGCATATGTAACAGGAAAACATATTAAAAAAGACCCGGTTTAAACCAAAAAAACCTGGTTTAAACCAAAAAAACCATGGTTTTTGGTTTTTTTTCAAAAAAACCCGGTTTTTTACCAACCCTGCCTCCCATTATATAAAACGACTTCCACCAGTCATAATCTGTCATAATATTTAAAACTTTTTTCTCAAGCAATGGTAATTTTTGGAATGGGCCATTTTTTGCTTCAAAATGTGCTACAAAGGTGAGAAGATTTGGATAATTTTCTTTAATGAATGCCAAATCTTCATTATTTTCCTCTACACTAAGTGAAATTTCATTTCAATTTAAAACAGAGGGACTTAATAAAACTCCAGCAAAATGAAAGCCATTAATAGCTTGTTCATATTTTGCTTTAAATTTTTTAATTCTATCTCGGACTTGACAAGTTCTGAAAGTTAAAAATCAGGAGATTTTATTTCAGAAATCAGGAGATATTTTTGTCAATGAAAACTTGTTAATTTGTTGATGTAAACATCTTTAGTAAAAGTTTGTTTCAATATTGCTTGGTTATTACTGAAGATTAAAAAGAAATGTATCACTCTTACTCAAATAAGGAAAGTATGTATTCTTTACAAGTAGAACACATTTAAGAATATAATATTTAGGATATTTTAACATATTTTTAGTTTGACTAAATATTATAAAAAGAGGGATTTTTTTTACTCATTAACTTATATAAAACTATAGTATAGATCATAAATAAGTCTTATTGGGACAAACTATTATCAATTCAATACACGACCATAGTAACAATAACAAACCTTAAAGATTCATAGTTTATAATGAATCAGGGTGTAATTCATCATATAAAACACTAGTGGTCAACATACTAAAGAACAATTACACCTGTACTAGAGCTTTTCTCACTGAATCACAGCACATTTGATTGTTAAATAACAGAATATTTAAAAAGTGTGAAAAATTAGGAGAAATATGTCAAAAATAAGGAATATGGAGAAACATCTGAAAATCAGGAGACTTGGCAACTCTGCTATCTTTATCTAATACATTTTCTAACGTTTTATCCAAAAATTTTAAAAATTTGTAAGCTTTGATTGAAAGTTGACAGTGCAAATATGGCAAGTTTTAAAACTTGTCCCTTGCTTGCAGTATCCGATTTTTTGGTGAACATTAATGAATTTGTTTAATTATTAACTTGTAAAACAAAAAAAGATTCAAATAATTTAGTTGCCAAGATTGGCAAACGAAAAATGATTTATAAAGTGTTTCTGTGTTTCGCCTCATCGTCTAAAGTTTATTACAAAAGAACAATTAAAGGATTAGGAGGGGGACACCTGGACTTAAGGCCCCTGTCCTCGCTCGAGGAAACGTTCGCGAGCTAATGCTATTCCTATGGGGAAACATTTTTCTAATAACTCTTTCGCATTTTGACATCTTTGAATAATTTTTTTTAATTGGATAGCTGAGATACATGCTGACAGTGCACCTTTTTTACTTTTTTGATTTTGGTTGCAGATATTTTTTACAAAGTTAGTTTCACTTTCAAAACCGGTTTCGAAACTGAAAGTGCTTTTTAAAAAATATATCTGCAACAAAAATCGAAAAAGTAAAAAAGGTGCGCTGTCGGCATGCACCTCAGCTATCCAATGCAAAGAAAAATTATTCAAAAATGTCAAAATGCAAAAGAGTTATTAGAAAAATGCTTCCCCATAGGAATAGCATTAGCTCGCGAGTGTTTCCTCGAGCAAGGACAGGGGCCTTAACCTGTACCTGCCACATTCTTTCTGATAGCAATCCTGAAAATACCAGAAAAGCACCTGTTACTTATTTACACCTATTTCTTACTTCTCTGCTGACTAATTTCAAATATGAAAAAAATGATTTAAATCAAATGATTTTTTTAAAAAAATCAGTTGATTTAAATCTAGATTTAAATCTTGATTTAAATCGGTTGATTTAAATCATGCCAACCCTGCTTTAAATCTACTGAGATATCCTACTCTTAACTTATGTAATTTTGACTATGTTTCAAGAGTACTTGAATTAAATTTATGGTACTACTTGGTTATCCCATTGACCAATTTCGCCAAATTATACAAATCGCTAAACTATACATAGGGTCATTCCACATGAATTCAACCAATGGGTGTTGCATCATAGTCACAGATTTTTTTAAATGTTTTATCATAGACAGACATAGTAATGAAACCCTCAAATATGAAATTTAAAAGTAATATTCGCAATATTGGCTGAGATATAGACATTTGAAAACTGACCATTTTTACTAAATGGTGGCCATCTTGGAATTTCATCGGTGTCTAAAAGTGCCCATAACTTGACAACTAATGGCTCAAATTTTACATATCTGGTAACAATTTGAAGCTATTTGTACAAAGAATGCAT
This sequence comes from Maratus speculifer, assembly GCA_964019185.1. Lineage (NCBI taxonomy): Eukaryota > Metazoa > Arthropoda > Arachnida > Araneae > Salticidae > Maratus > Maratus speculifer. Next base: position 106,572,629 of record OZ025303.1, read on the forward strand.
AGTTTACATCAAAATAATAGTAAATGTTCATTTATTAACTTTTTTATGTGCAAACTGAAAATATCACCCAAAAAAATGGCTGATTGTAATTGCCCATAAAAAAATGAATCATCATGAATTTTTTTTAAACTTGGTAAAAACATTGCTCTATGTGTGTGCTTTAAATAATAATAAAATTGGAAATGTAAAATCTGTTGTTTAAAAATAAATGATTTTTTACACTTAAGGTGTCACTAACCAAATAATCATCATTTTAGAATCTCTAAGCATTCCTAATTTAAAAAATAATGGTTAAAATAAAATTTTCTAAAATCTAAATTAATGCAAATGTATATTCAATAATTCTTTTGCACTAATTTTGTAGGAATTCTCCCTCAATCCCACCCTCCTCCCCAGAAAATGTATGCTATTGGAAAAACTTTTACACTGAAAAATGTAAGGAAATAATTAAGGAATATAATGTATAATTATAAAATACTTGTAAATGCAATACATATAAATGAGGATTTATGTTACATATGGAGGAGAGTGGGGTGGAATGGGACAGTAGGTTTTTCTCTTTATGTATCATTCTGAAGATTTCATCAATCACACATTACATTAAGCAATAGTATCCCAATCTTCAGTTGAAAAAAGCAGCTGGTTGACGTAAACTTGCAGTTGTATAAAGAAAAGATTATTTCAAGAATCAAAAGTAAATTTACTTCATATACTTTTTGTGCTTTCTGTATATTAATGATTTGTTTATGCATAGATGTAATAGTTCTCCTATTTATAGAACATTATATTGTATATTAACTATAATTTAAACTATGCCTAAAAGCAATATTTCTGTTTATAATAAAAGAAGGTAGAGAGAATAATGGGATATGCCAGGAAAGGGGGGGGGATGGAACATGTCTAATTCTTACTTTTTAATAAGATGAGTATAAATTGCTAATATGCAAATACTTTTAAAGAGTAATATTTTAATTATAGCATTGAAAATATATTCATTTACTTCAAAATATAAATAAATTGAACGAGTGATTATAATCTCTAACAATCCTGAATTATCCTTCCATTGATGAAGATACTGGAATTTGATGTTGTAGCACAGACTTTATCAACCTATAATCTTTGTTAGATTGTAAATATAGCCAACTCTAGAATAATTTGTTTCGTATAATATATTGTTTTATATAGTTGTCTCATTCCTGCCTGTTAGTGGGGAGTAGGGTGGAGCGAAAAAAAATTTTTTTTGAAAATCAAAAACGGGTAGGTGCCAAAAGTTGCCTTTATACTAGTATATCAACTGCGTGAAATTTTACTGCTGAAAAAAAATGGCTTGAGTCTGCGCTTTTGCTCCAAAAATCCAAATTTTGGGTAAAATTTGTCATTTTTTCAAAAAAATTGAAAAAATCCTACACAGCTGGTTAGTATTTAAAAGTGTTGCTTAGACCTTTATATTTATCTGCTTAACATATTTAAACTATAGAACAGTATGTTTATTCCCTATAGCTGGAGCAAAACAGACAACTTTTAGTAAGAAAACAGTATTACCACTCTATTGGGTCATACAACGAATTGTTGTTTTTAATACAGCTCTTGTTTTCAAAACTACCTTAAACATGCGTCGTGGAGGTGGCTATATTCCTTATACCACCCGGCCCAACTATTCGATCATCTTAGTACAGTGTTTTATTTATACATTTATTTGTGATTTTCTTTATAAAAAATTGGCACGTTTTCGATGCTTCCACCTTGTTTATTTGTTCTTTGCATCCACATGCTGCTGTAACTATCTTCATGTATATTTTTACAGTTTATACAAAAAAATGACAAGCAGAGAAATGTACGGGAATATTATTAAAGGGATCTATTCGGCCATCTATTATATTTATCAAACTTACATTCAGTTGATGAATAGTGATTGCAAGTTCTGTTACCACAACATTTTTTCAGTCAATTGTATTTTTTTTACGTAATGATTTGCTTCAAAGATGATTTCAGATTTTCAACTATAAGTATGGCATCATTTATTCTACTTTGGCATTTTTTATATGTTTAGAAGCGAGCTGTTTAATGTGATGGTGATCGTCAGAGAGAATTGCAATGAAAATTTGTTCTCCATGTGTAAAGCAACCTGCTGTTGTAAATAGCCTTTTTTTGCATTAGTTTTATGCCGTTTTCTAAGTGTTTTTGTATCCAGGTAATTTCCTATTAACTTTTAGATCCCCTTTTTATGAATGGACAACATCTGATGGTGAAATGTCCTGGGCATAAACTTATAATGCATAGTACTTTATGAGGGAATGTACGGATTCTAATCGACTATAAGTGCTAATTTAAAGTTAGGAGAATTTTATTTGACACTGAGAACCATTTTGCATGGGGTAAGCTTAGAATTGTGTATAATATTGAATCATTCGCTACTTCAACTCCATTGAATTTCCTCTGCGTCAGTTATTAGAGAAGGCGATATAAAACGTTCTAAGCTACATGGATTCACTGGATCAATAAGGAAAATCTTTGTCTACGTACTATTCACTTCCTATTGCAATTTTTTTTTTTTTTTTTTTTTTTTTTTTTTTTTTTTTTTTAATTATAAAATAGAGAATAATTTTGAAAAATTATTTTCTCAAATTGAGAAAAAGATACTCAGAACAGACTAGAAATTTCTGTCGGAGATTGCAAAGCTAATTCATAAGGAAAGCTATTTCTCAGAAAGAATGGGGAATAGGAATTTAAAAAATACCTCACACAAAAGACAGCTCATAAAGTTAATAAAATTTCCCGCTTTATATAAGCACAGATTGGCAATCAGCGTCTATATGTTCACTCACAAAATGTATAATCCAAGTTTATACCGCGGGATGTTTTATACCAAATGTACAACACACCTGAATAATAGATCTAAAATCTTATTAGAAATTACTAGACTACGGAACAACACAGGAAACGACATAAAGCATGCTAAAACTTCTTTAGAAATATTGTTGTTTTACACGCAAATTTTGTTTGCAATCCTCTGTGACGATCGTCAGAATATTAAACAGCTAGCTTCTCAGCATATATTCAATGTAATAGGTTCAATAAATGATGACATACTAGAAATTGAATTCATACAATCAATTATTAGGCAAATCATTGCATATAAAATGTAATTGATTGAAAGAATGTTGTGATAACAGAACTTCCAATCACAATGTACTAATTGCATGAAATTTTAATGAAGATAATAGACTGCTGAATAGGTTCAATTAAGAACATACCCAATATATTACTCAGCTTCTCTTCTGTTATACAAGGTATAAAAATATACGTGCAGCAGGTCACACCAGCGTGATCCAAATCATCCAAAGTCAGTGAATACAAAGAAGAGATAAATTACTTTGATATATAGAAAACTTATACTCGTCTTCGGGAAAAAAATAACAATTCAATACATAAATAAAACGCTGGGCCTAGATGATTGGGTGGTTGAGACGGGTGGGATAATGCAACCACCTCTATGAGTTATATACACAGTAGTTTTGAAAGCAGCTAGGTAAGAAATGCATTCAAAACAACATTTCATTGTATGCTCCAATAGAGCGGTTAACGCTGATTTTTCACAAAAAGTTGTCAGATTTGCTCCAATTTTACAGACTACAGATATTGTTTTATAGTTTAAATCTGTTAAGCAGATAAATATAAAGGTCAAAGCAACTCTTTTAAATACTAACCAGCTCTGTAGGAAGTTTTTAATTTTTTTGAAAAAATATCAAAAAATGACAAATTTTACCCAAAATTTTGATTTTTGGAGCAAAAGCGCAGACTCAAGCCATTTTTTTTCAGCGGTAAAATTTCACGCAGTTGATGTTCTAGTATAAAGGCAACTTTTGGCACCTACCCGTTTTTGATTTTCAAAAAAAAAATTTTTTCGCTCCACCCTAGTGGGGAGGTATGGGACACATTTCGAAATTTACAATTTCTTTAATTATAAAATTGTTTAACTATATTGCTCAAGAACATTAAAAAGTGTTTTATTTTGTATTCAAAACTAAATTTTTGTTTTTGTGTCAAACAAAAATGATTTTCAAATTTTTGTAAAAAGTATCCCATTCTTCATTTTCCCCTATACATAGAGCCTATTTAAGACTTTTTTTTTACTTAAAAAATGAAATTTATGTGGTCAAATTTATATATTTATTTTATTTTATTTAAATTACACAAGCGAATGAATTCAACTGTGATTTACAGCTAGTATTTCTCCAATATTTCAGGAAAAAATATAAATGTGGCTTTTTTTTTTTTTTTTTTTTTTTTTTTTTTTTTTTATGTAGTCTATTATAGTAAGGTATTTAATATTTATGTAAATATGTTTTGAGAATTATATTCTCATATTTTAAATGAAATAAAAAGTATTGTAGAAATGAAAATTTACTTTTATTTTAATATATGAATATTTACCATAAATAGCTGCAAATTGATATTTCTTTATTGAATTATAGAATATACTCACAATATATTAATTTAAATGTTAGAAAATTTTATTTTTACCATTATTTCTTAAATTAGAAATACTTGCAGATTCTAAAATGATCATTATTTGGTTAGTGACACCTTAAGTGTAAAAAATCATTTATTTCTAAATTAAAGATTTTACCTTTCCAATTTTTTTATTATTTAAAGCACACACATGGAGCAATGTTTTTACCAAGTTTCAGAAAAATCCATGATGATTCATTTTTTTTATGGGCAATTACTATCAGCCCTTTTTTGGGGTAATATTTTCAGTTTGCACATAATAAAAAGTAAATAAATGAAAATTTACTATTGTTTTAATGTAAAATATGCATTCTTTGTACAAATAGCTTTGAATTGGAACCAGATATATGAAATTTGAGCCATTAGTTATCAAGTTATGGGCACTTTTAGACACTGATGAAATTCCAAGATGGCCGCCATTTAGTAAAAATGGTCAGTTTTCAAATGGCTATATCTCAGCCAACATTGCGAATATTACTTTTAAATTTCAGATTTGAGGGTTTCACTACTATGTCTGTCTATGATAAAAATTAAAAAAAAATCTGTGACCATGATGCAACAAGTTTTCTTTAAATTGGTTGATTTCATGTGGAATGACCCCATATTGACATAATTTTTATTTCAAATAATGGAAAAACAAATAATTAGTAGAATATTAATAAAAATGGAAATAAAAATCCCTTAATGATGTTTTAAGCATGTGTATCATCTTTAATGTCATTGAAAATGACATTCACGATCATCCATTATTGGCATTTAATCTTATAGTTTACATATCATTCTTTGGTCTACGGAATAACCAAGTAGTACCAAATTAGCTTACTGGTTATAGAATTTGAAATTTGTATATTTAGTGAGGCAAATTGCTCTCTCCATTTGAAGAGGTTTATCAAATGGATGTATATATCACACAATATCAAAATAAACCGTTTTATTCCCATGCTCTTTCAGCATCAGTTATTATGTAAATTAATAATTCTATATTTTGAATCTATAATTTTCAAGCTTTTTCACTATTAGTTACAATCATCCCTGATCAACTTTTTTTGTATTCCATCAATTTCTAATTTAGATCAGTGATTTTTTTTTAATTAATTGATTCAAATAGGGATTTTATCAAACTGATTTAAATCAACGAACCCTGATATCAAGACTTAAATGTTGTATTTGGCCTGTACCATTACTTTTTATCATGTTTATCTCTATCCTTTGCTAGTTATTTTTTGTAATAATTTATTTATTTATTGTGCATTAGGATACTACATCTAGAGTTCAAGAAGTTCGAGATGTCACACGAATTGAAAGAATCGGAGCACATTCTCACATCCGAGGGCTTGGTCTTGAAGATACCCTTGATGCCAGAGCAGTAAGTATTTTTCTTGCTTTATTTATTTTGCTACACTAAAAGCAGAGTTTCTCCCTCTCTCCCCCCCCCCCCCCCCCCAGGTTCAAAAAAGGAGCAGGACGCTACTGTTCTTAAAAGGGCACTTTTATAGAGTTGAATCTAATGATTCAAAAAATCAAAGGAAAAAAATTCACAATTTTGAAGAAAAAAAAGGGTTAATTTTTTTAAAAGATTGCAAAAAAATGGCCGATTTTGTTAAAAGATCACAAAAAATGGCAGATTTTGTTAAAAGATCACAAAAAAAAGGCAAATTTCATCAAAAGAATGTGAAAAACTGCCAATTTTGTCATGTTTAAATACAAAAAAAATGCAAATTTAAAAAAAAAAAAAAGAAAGAAAGAAAAGCACGGGGGATAATGGGAATGGAATCATCCCCTCTTTTCTCCCACCTCCGTTGTAACATTTCAGAAAACTTGCTGTGAATTTTTTTTTTTTTTTTTTGTTGTTTTTGTTTAGGATCACCTTTGTGATTCTGTCAGATTTTTTCAAAGATTAAGAAAAATTAAGACAATCATTTCCGAAAATTAAAAAAAGTCGGTTGTAACTCTAAAAATCTTGCATAAAATATGTCGCAAGTTTTGACAAATAATCGAAAAAAAATCATTTTCGTAAATTATTGAAAACAAATCGCCAATTTTGTTATAGGATTTCAGAAAAATTTTTAATTTAGGAGGATTGTGAAAAGACGCAAATTTTGTTCAGGAATCACGAAAAAAATGATTTCTTCTTTCAAATTTCTTCAAAAGATTGCAAAAAATAGCAGTTTTCATTAAAAAATCATGAAAAAACTGCAAATTTCTTCAAAAAATCACGAAATACAGCAAATTTCTATTTCTTCAAAAAGCCATGAAGAAATTGACAAATTTCTTCAAGAGATTGCAACAAAACAACAGCTTTTGTCTAACAATTGCAAAAAACAGCAGTTTTCATCAAAAGATCACGATAAATTAGCAAATTTCTTCAAAAGATCATGAAAAAAACAACAGTTTTCGTCAAAAGATCAGAAAAAATGTCAAATCTTGTCAAAAAAGCACAAAAAAATGCAGTTTTCTTCAAAAGATCGCGAAAAATGCCATCTCGTTAAAAGATCGTGAAAAACCTGCAAATTTTGTCAAAGCCTCCTCCCTCTTTCGGACAAAGTATAAGGTGTTGAAAATTCTGCAAACAAAGGCAACTTCTTTTTTAAAGTATACTTTTCTTTTATGTCTATGTCACAAACACTTGGGAAGTTTGAATGCATATAATGCAATGCAAGGGATTGGTCTGCCGACTGTTTTTTAAGTTTTTATTTGTGTTTCAGACTGCAGGAAAAAATTCTGCTGCTGAGCTAGTATAAAACACCCATCAAAGATGATGGAATGTTGATCTGAAGGTGCAAAATCCATGTTTGCCACAAATGCAAAAAAGTCTAGTACAGTAGAGGGCCAGAAATCTGCACTGTTTGGGAGAGGACATTGTGCAGATTTCAGGATTTTAGGCCATTGAAACAATAATAATAATAAAGATTAAAAATAAATGAATAAAAGCATTAATAGCTATAAAATATTAGATTTTTAAGTTATTTTATTATGAATAAAAAAAAATTGAAAACAATATAAACAAAATAATTTATTTTTTGAACTTTGAAAACATTTGATCAATAGTTGTCTGTTTCAAAACTTTAGAATGTTCTAATTTAAGTTTTTTTTGCAAGTTATAAATAGTCATTAATACCTGTTCAGTAACACAATTTTGTTATTTTAAGAAATTGCATTCGCTTTTAACATGCTTTCACTTTTCCATATAGTAGATACTTTATAGGAAAAAAAAATTGTAAAATAACTTAAATAAAAAATAAAATACAAGATCTTGCACATGATAAAAACAGCAACAGAAGTGCATGTGCGTATCTAATCTTCTTCTCTTCAATTCAGCCCCAACTTTTGCTGCATTCTTTGCAAAAATACACCGGAATCCAGGTAGACTTTTCGCTCGTTAGCAAAAGAAGATGACTAATCGGAAGGCTGCATTTTCACAAACAGCAAAAATTGCCCAGAAATGAAGGCTTCTGATTTGTCAAGCTTGTTTCGCTAGTCAGTGGAAAATCTGTCTGGTTTCCGTCATCAATGAAAATGTTCTGAATCAAACATTCGCTTTGGAATAACATCATCACTTTTTCAACTTTGTTCTTTTAGCGCCATGGAAGAAAGATATTTACACCTGCAAGGGATTTTGGACTCTGGTGGATTTTAGGTTTGCGGATTTGTGGCGCTCTGCTGTATTACCCTGATGCACTTAATTTACTGATACCAATATATAGAAATTGACATACACAATTAAATTTTTTGGAAAACATTTGAATAATCAATGCAGAACTATATTTTTCAGCGTTTTTAAGAAAATTGAAAAAAAAAGTCTTATTTTTGAAATGACGTACTGTACTTGCCATTGGGTGTATATAAAAGTAGAAATATGAAAAATATAGAGAATTTTATCTTTTTTAACTGAAAAGTAATACGCTATGGCAACAAGTCTTGAGATATTTTAAAAAAAAAAAAAAAAAGTCACTACTGAAATGTGTTAATGAAGACAGATTTTTTTTTTTCTTTTCATGCCTTTTTCTTTAAAAAAAAAAAAAAAAAAAAAAAAAAAAAAAAAAAAAAAAAAAGTGTTTAGAAAATATATTCTATTATTTCTAGGTATCTCAAGGTATGGTTGGGCAGATAAAAGCAAGGCGATCTGCTGGTGTAATTTTAGAAATGATTAAAGAAGGTCGAATTGCTGGTAGAGCTATTCTCATTGCTGGTCCACCTGGAACTGGAAAAACAGCCATAGCTATGGGTAAACCTTTTGTAATTACTTTTGTTTTAAGTAGTTTTTGATTTTTAAGTTTTCTATTTTGAATGTTGTGGTAGATTGGAACTCTGTCAAAAAAGTATGTTTAAAATTTAGAGGTGCACCAAGTAGTGATTTTGGCTGGATATATTCAAAAAGAAAACCATCAATGGGTTAAAAGTTTGTGATAGAACTTCATCTTATGTCTCTAAGAATTTTAAGTATGGAACTTAAAAATAATTATATCAAATTTTAAATGATGCTATGGGTCATTCCATGTGAAATCAACCAATATAAAGAAAGCTTTTGTTGCACCTGATAAATGACTTTTAATTTATCATAGTAAAAAATTATATATTCTTCCCCCTTATTGTTACTAAATACATTGCTAATGTATTTTCTTATTAAATAGTGCTCTTTTAAGCTAACATTCTTTTTTTTCCTTCTAAATTGGGCACTAAGTGATAAATTATTGCTTTAGTTATTAAAGCATAACAATGTATATTACATACCTAATTAAAGATTTGTTTAATAATTATTAATTTTAAATAGTGTTAACAATTTAATATTAAATGCAGTTACTGATAATTTTGGTAAGTGTAAATATCATTAGTCTTACATAATTATTGCAAAATACTAATGTGTATCTATATCTTTATGGTATTGTACTGACTAATGAAACTGTTAATTCTCACTTTTTTATAATTTCTGTAATCGCTAACTAATAATTGAATTTTATTAATTAAACTGTAAAAATATATATTATGTTAGTAATTAGAGGTTTAATTGTTCTGAGAAACATAAAACTCTCAGTATTTTAATGTGAGGGAAAAAAATGTAGAAAATCAGATTTAAATTTTTAAAAAAATCTGATTTATTTTTATTTATTTTTTTTAAATCATGATTTTTGTTACACCCTAATATCTAACCAATACTTTTCATTTTCCCATACACTGTTAAGTATATCACTTTCACTGAACTTATATAATGCATTAAAATGATTTATCCTTTTGGCCATGCTTTACAAAATCAAAAGTAAAATTTTATGTAAATAGTTCTGCCCCCTCCCTCTTTATTATCCATTTACACCCATTTAACTTTGTTGGATACAATACCTATCCAAAAAAAGTCTCTTTTCTTGAACCATTCGTTCTCTAAGTCAGTCCTCTGACATTAAAAATGCACACAATCAATAATGTGAATTTCAAACAATAAAAAATCTAGTTTAAAATAATGGTTTTATAATTTTTTTTTTTTTCTTTCAGAAGAAATTATGCATTTACGAATGAAAATCACTTTATCAATGTTTCAGAAAGCAACCTAGTGGAACTTATAAAACAGTCTTGGGGGGGGAGGGGGGGCAGAACTGGTTTTTCCTGTTTTCAGTTTTGTGAATGGCTGTACCCTCAATTGTTTTACCAGCAAAATTTAATATTTTAAATTACATCATTTTAAGAAATTATGTTTAAAGATTTGGTATTAATCCTATCTTTAGAATGGCAGAACGCTTAAAGATTTACTTCAAGAGTTCTCATAACTCTGTCAAAGTTGTGTAATTTTTCACTAATATATATATATATTTTAAACTGAGATTAGAGCTTTTGGTTCATATTTTTGGAGTTGGTAAAGTTAAATACCTACAATTATTTAAAAAAAATAATTTTTCTGAACTAAAATCCATTTATAAAAATGGATTGTTATAAATGAAAGCAAATTGTTGCACATGTTAAAAAAAAATCCCAAAATGAGACCTAGTTGGTCTTTGAAGCAAAAAATAATATAAAATAAAATTAACTTATTTGCATTTTTGATTAAAGTATTTCTTGTTCTGATCAGTTGTTGGATTGCTTTCAAATATAATTTTCCTGGAGATTTTTTACAACAAATATTGGTATATAAAAGTTTGTACTGAAATTTGTAATCTAAGCCATTTCAAATAAATGTATATTACAATAGTGCAAATCACATGACTGTCTTAACAGATATGGGGTTGATTAATCAATGTTTCATATGTCATATGATCATTTTTTTTTTTTTTTTCTGGATAAAACTTTATGAAAATTTTAGAATGGTGCTTAAAGGTATTGGGTTATATTCAGATATACATACATATAGTCAGATAATTTAATTTGAAATTTGATTGATAACCCAATCTCATTCCATCAAAGTAAACACAACTGATTCATTCTTGAATGAGCAACAAAATATTAAACTATACATGTAATAATTTGCAAAGTGAACTCCCAAGCAATGTATTTTGCAGCATTATTCTGGCATCTAAAAATAATCTACCTTTTAACAAGCCATACTCACTCTGCGGCCCGAGGCACATAATAATTAATTCTTGTTTTTAAAATCGCTTGAAATGTGCATAACAAATATTTAAAACTCACTATTATTTTCTATATTTTCATGGGAAGACAAAATGTACATATAATTAATTTTAATTATGTTATAACATCTTAAATGCTGTTTTCTTATTCAAAAGTTATTTTTACATGTAGATTTTATTTGTGCTACAATGTTGTGTATATACAGGGTGTCTATAAAAGAACTCCGGGGTTTTAAAAATTCATATCTCACTAACTATAAAAGATAGCAAAATTTAGTCGATTTCTCTGAAAAGAGTAGCTCAAAAAGTTTTACTTATACGAATTGGGAATGTTTGCATCAACTGTTGGCGGCGCTGCAGGGCGTTGACCTTGAAATGATGGCGACTCTGCAACAAAAGGCTCAATGTGTTATTTGGCTCATAGAAACAATAGAAATTTCTTCTGGGGGCATATCTAGAATCTTGTGTATGCAGAGAAAATTCGTGATGTTTAACATCTCAGGGAACGAATAGTCAATTGTTTGGCAACCGTCCCCCCAGACATGCTCGCCAGGACATGGGAAGAGGTAGAATACCGTTTAGACTTCTGCCGTGCCACTAACAGGGCTCATATAGAACTTTACTAAGTGTTAAAAAAAAAACTTTCAAATGTAAGCTTTTCAGTCATGTATAAAACATGTATGTATGTTTTTTATTTCATTAAAATATTTTGCCTCAAAACCCCGAAGTTCTTTTATAGACACCCTGTATTTCTTAAGCTTCAATACTGATTGAATTTTATCTATGCATTTTTATTACTAAAAAATTAATAATACAGTTTTTGCATCAAGTAACAGGCTGTATAATTAGTGAAAATCTCTTGGTTTGTTTTCTTTAGAACCTGGAAATTCTCCATTTTTATATTATAACATTTATACTTATTATGTGACTAATACCAGGTTTTATGGTTGGTTGATTGTCATGAAAAAGATTGTCACACAAAATTTTTGCACTGCTATTTCGAAACAACAAACTTCACAATCTACTTTTACAACATTTGCAATAGAAATCTGTAACAAACTTTATTTTTTGTAAATAGTGAAGTTGAAATGTTTTTGTAACATTTCTTCAGGAGTAAATTTTCAACCGTACTTTTAATATAAAATTATTATATTGCTGTGTTATACTACTTTTGTTATATTACAATTTTAATTATGCTTTTTTAAAATTGTTGTGGCCTGTGTAATGTTGAAAACGCTGTTTAAAGTCTGCGAGAAAAAATGGCTGCTTTAAAACCAATCAGAGCTTAGCATAATTCTGTTAGGTGAAATGCTACACATTTTAACTTGCTTTATGCTCTTGTCTTCAATGTAAACAAAGTCATCTCATTTTAAATTATGTATTTTTTGTCTATATATAACATATACAACACAATGTTTTTATGACTTTTTTTTATGCATCATACAGTATCACAGTGTGGAGATATATCAATAAATATTTTATTATATTTTACTATTTCTTTTTAGGTATGGCCCAAGCTTTAGGTACTGATACTCCATTTACAGTAATATCAGGAAGTGAAATATTTTCACTTGAAATGTCAAAGACAGAAGCACTTACTCAAGCTTTTAGAAAATCGATTGGCGTAAGAATTCAGTATGTATTAATGTTTGTTTATTGTAATTCAGTAAAAATTAATTATAAAGGACACATTATACTGTGCTAAATTAAATTTGTAAATTGGGAAAGTAGACAAAGTTATATAATAATAGTATTGTTTTTAAATATGGTTTCTGTGAACTTTATGTATTCATGTATTGCTCTCTACTCTCTCTTCCATTTTTTACTTCCAAATCCTAATATGCAAAAATACACTGATTTGTTTGGAATTTTTTTTAGTTTCAAAAATAAATTTAAAAACAAAGAATAGGTTTGTAATGCACAATAGATTCTAGTTATTTGAGACACTTGGTTGGTTCTAGCAAGATTTCTCATCATAAAGCATCTCCCCAATTATCAGAAATAATAAGTAGTAGTGGTGATTATAACAAGTCACATAATTTCAAGTTGGAGCATCTAAGTCACTTGGCAATTAATTTTTGTGTGCCTTTATAACAAGAAATATGCTATTTAGACTAAATATTTTTAAATATAAATAACTTCTTTAAAAAAATAAATTGTTTTTGTTTAAGAAAATGATGTATTTTGACCAAAAAATATATAAGAATTGTGAATAGAATATTTTTTTGCAACAATTTATGTTAATTGTTTGGGAGATAGCAATAATAAATAATCCTTGGCTCACATTCTGGGGCTTTTATGGATGCAGTATTGCATATAATTAGTTAAATTGATATTATTAATCAAAAATACGTCTGTGAGTAAAGTTGATATCATACCAATAGGTCGCAATTATCTAATTTGTTGGCTGATGCAGTATTGACACCATACATTGCGTAATTTTGTAAAAGAAAGAATCATTAATATGCGCATGAAGTGAACCTAGAGGTGACACTCCTATGTATATGCAGTTTTATATGTACATAAACATGCATCTTGAATGTATAATCATATTTTTTAAAAATTAACTTCAATATGAAATTTAGTTTAATGTGTACTATTTAAAGACAATTTTTGTAAGTTTAAAATTTTTGAAACAATAACATTATTTTAAAAATGTGAGAAAAGAAAAAAAAAATCACAAAAAAGTGCAATTAACTAATGAGAAAATAAAATAGCTTCTGTAAGAGGCTACTTTAGTCAAGTAAAAAGACCCATTCGCTAATGAAATTTCTATTGGAAGAATTTATAAAGATATCTCAGTTGGATTTTAATATTTTTAAATGTTTTTGCATTAGATACCTGAGTTTGATCTGTATGAAAGCCGTTTTTTACTTTTTCGATTTTATGTACAGATATTTTTCATAAGGCCACTTTCATTTTCAGAACCAGTTTCAAAAATAAAAACATCCTCATAAAAAAAAAAAAAAAAAAAAAAAAAAAAAAAAATTGTACATGTTAATTTTAACTATCCAAATAAAAAAAAAAATCATTGTAAAATATTGAAATCTAACCGAGTTATCTTTATAAATTTCTGCCGTAGGTATAGCATTAGTGAGTGGGTCTTTTTGTGTTACTGAAGTAGTCCACCATCATTACTCATTCTGATACACAAAATCTGGCTATCAAAAATTAATTACAGTCACAGCAAAAAAAATCTTGACATTTGCAATTTCAGGCGTTTTGTCAAGTATCAAGAAATATACATGAGGAATGACTCTAAATATCCAGATGTATAAACAAAATAGTACAAGTCATGTAATTTCGAGAATTTTTTTTCCAAATTCCAATAGCGGACTGTCAACAAATTGAAAAAGAACAAATATCTTTTAAATAACCCTGTCAAACCTAATGTAGCAAAAGCGTTCAAACGGCAGATTATGATTAAGTGTCTTATTGTAATAAACTGTGATTTTTTTTATGTGGATAGTATGTATACTTGTAGAGAAATTAAGGTTTTTATCAAAACGGTCCCGAATTTTGCCAAGTTTTTTGCTTATAATATGCAGAGTTCTTAATAAAAAACAATGTTATTTTCAGAAACTATGAGAAACGTGATTGTACATAATACACCGTAATCAAAATTAAAAAATATTAATAATTGTATGAAAAATTAGCAGGTTTACTAAAGAAAGTTTCACTGTGCATGTGTCAACTCTATAAAAATTTCATTTGCATATTGTGATAGCTAAATGTATAGAGCAACTTCTGTTAAAGTTTCAAAATTGTATCTCGAAAATTCTGAAAATTATCGTCGATAGAATAAGATTAAAATCCATTATTCTAAAAATGTAGCATAATGATGAGGAGCTGTATCCAAATATAGTAGTATGTGAGGTATTGTGTAGACACTAATCAATGGAATATGGATACAGCCCCTCATTTTTATGTTTCACTTTGGAATATCGAATTTTGATCTTATTCTTTCAACGATAATTTTCTATTAATAACGATAATTAACTATGATTTTGAAACTTTAACAAAAGTTGTTCTATACATTTAGCTAACACAAAATGCAAATGAATTTTTTATAGAGTTGATGCATGCACAGTGAAAATGTATTTAGTAAACCTGCCCATTTTTCATGCAGTTAATTAATATTTTAAAATTTTGATTACAGGGTATTATGTACAATGTCGTTTCTCATATTTCCTGAATAGAACATTGTTTTTTATTGAGAACTCTGCAAATGCATTTAGCATTAAATAAGCAAAAAACTTGGCAAAATTTAGGACCATTTTTATAAAAACCTTAATTTCTCTACGAGTATACATGCTATCCGCATAAAAATGAACACAGTTTATTACCATAAACCACTTAATCATAATCTGCAGCTTAAACACTTTTGATACATTAGTTTTGACAGGGTTATTCAAAAGATATTCGTTCTTTTTCAATTTGTTTACGGTCACCTATTGGATTTTTGAAAATATATGACCTGTACTATTTTGTTTATACATTTGGATTTTGAGTCATTACTTTTGTATATTTCTAGATATTTAACAAAACATCTGAAATTGCAAATGTCAAGATTTTTTTTTTGCTGTGACTGTATTGTTGTCTGTGCCAATTCATTGAACAATGCAGAATGTTTCATATTTTATAACTATACTTTATTTTCTTTTGATTTAAAAAATTATATTGAATTTACAGTTTTTCATTTTTTCTTATGTACAGCATAGAAGGTTGTTATCATAACAATGCTTGCAGCAAACGCATTTTTATTTCAGCAGGCCGAATTTCAAAGAATAAAAGAAATGCCTTATCTCCTGAAAATGTAGAATGATTGGTGTTTTTGCACCATCATATACAATATATTTAATTGTTATTATTATTATTACTAGAAGATAGCCCGTCAAAATGACGTGTTTGCATTTTTAAAGGATGATAAAAAATTACAACAACTGTGGTCAATCATAGCCACTTTAGGCTGAAACAATTTTGATAAATACAGCGATTAAACTTGGAGAGGGAAAAATCTAACAACAAAAAAAAAAAATGTCAACAGAAATTTACATTTAAAACTATAGCAAAACTATCTGGTTGATGGGGGTTGGGATTGTGATGAAATTTAAAACGCACCCGCGGTTTTCTTAAATAAAAAGTTTTAATTAAATAGTGTTTTTGAAATCGCGAAAAGATTTCAAAGCAAAGTAAAATGTAATGAAGACATTTACATCTCCCACTGTGAATCTGACCAATGAGAACGCTCCATTACGACTTTGGAGCGGTTTCATTGGTCAGAAAATAGATTGCCTTTAAAATCGGAGGTAACTTTTCACAATGTTTTTTATAGATTTGAAATTCTCACGAGTCACTCACAGCTGTCAAGAAAAAAAAATTAAAGCAACCCGAATATAAAAATTTTAACAATATTGCATTTTAAACGCACCTTCGCTTTCCTTTAATAAAAAGTTTTAATTAAATATACTTTTTGAAATCGTGGAAAGATTTCAAAGCGAAGTGAAATGTAGTGACATCATTTACAGCTCCCACTGTAAATCTGACCAATGAGAACTCTCCATTACGACTATGGAACGGTTTCATTGGTCAGAAAATAGATTGCCTTTAAAATCGGAGGTAACTTTTCACAATGTTTTTTATAGATTTGAAATTCTCAAGAGTCATTCACGGCTGTAAAGAAAAAAAAATTAAAGCAACCCGAATATAAAAATTTTAACAATATTGCATTTAAAACACACCTTTGCTTTCCTTTAATAAAAAGTTTTAATTAAATATACTTTTTGAAATCGTGGAAAGATTTCAAAACGAAGTAAAATGTAGTGACGTCATTTACAGCTCCCACTGTAAATCTGACCAATGAGAACACTCCATTACGACTATGAAACGTTTTCATTGGTGAATGAGTTTTTTTTTTTTTTTTTTTTTCGTGGGTAGGTTGACCCCGGAATTGTTATACATGGAAGGGTTTTATATATATAATTATTATTTATTATTTTTTTGGCATTTTTTATTTTTGTTTCTGCAAACCATCCAAAATCATAATTTTTTCATACATATTTAAAATCACATATTTTTATTTGTATAAATATAAAACTAAATTAATTTTAATCGGGGGGGGGGGGGGTCTTACTTTTTTATGTTTTTTGTTGTAATGTTTTTTATTTACTCAGTAAATAGTTTTTGTTAATCATAGAATATATTAAATATTTATATTCAAGTACCTTTTTACTGATTGTTATAAATTCCCTTGTTTTCAACTATGTTTAAAAAAGGAAATTATTATAGCTACTTGGTAATTGGCCAAGTGCATACCGAATATTTGGTACATTTCTACCAGTGATTTTCTTAAACTCCTTATTCTTGTAATTATTTTTAAAAGTACATTTTAGGAGCTTTGCCCCACTGAATCCTCCATTTTCTCACTAATTTTATTTAATTGTCCTTTTTTTTTTTTTAATTTAATAAAAACTATAAACAAAATCAAAATAGCATAAAATTTTCATAGAATCATATGCAAAGGAATTTTCGTTCATAGAGGCCGTCCATTAATCATGTGATGATTTTTTTGCCATTTTTAACCCCCCCCCCCCCCCCCCTCTCTACCCTATATCACGTGTATTTTTTAGTACCTACAAAGAATCTTATTTTTTTTAGAATATTTATTATAAAATACAGGTTCAAGTATCATCAAATTTTATTATAGAAAAAAAAAAAAAACTACGATAATAACCTTAAGAGGTTGCAAGTTGTTTTGGACTGACATAAAAATAATGAAAGAAATGTGAAAAACTTTTTTGTAGTAATACATAAACATAATGTCCTCAGACCACGGATTAGGAAGACTTTCTTCAACACCAATAACTGGATAAGCATCTTGCAAGTTAGTTGTAGGCACAGTTCTTTGTTGAAGATTAACATCGGTTTCATCAAGCCACTCGGCATCATCATTTTCGCGCACTACGCAGAGAATCTCTCTTGATCTACCATTCGTTCGTCGCGTGAGGATGCGAGAAGGATTGACATTGTGCATCTCTAGACTATTATTGCCCGGATTCAGTTGCTTGTGACAAGAATTCAGATGTGCTTTAACTTTTTTTTGTACAGAAGTACAATGCACACTGCTGGCATGTCCTTTCCAAAAGTATCCGATCCTTCTGCAGGGTAGGGCAATACAAGCCATAGCAAAACGTACAAGGTTAACAATTTATGCATGTATTCAGTGCCAAAACAACAGAATAACTGACACTGACAAGCTGAGTCCGGCAGGCGCTTGTTGCGGCTCGCGGGAACTTCACTTTGTTCGTTGCCTGGCAACGGTGAATCAAGGTCACACTACAAGCCGCTTTCGACTTTGTACGCGTTTGACGAAAAAATAAATACACGAAACGCCGCTTTTCAGTTCAGTATCGCGCGTTTGCCGAAAAAATAAATACTCGTGATATATTACTACGCCCCCCCTTCCCCCTTGTGATATTTTGTGATTGTTTCTATGAACCCCCCCCCCCTCTCGAGCCTCGCATGATTAATGGACGGCCCCATACCAGAATTTCATGAAAGAGAGCACCTTGATCATTGTGCATGCACAATTCAAATTTTCCAATTTTTGATGTAGATGTAAGTAATATTAAAGAATATCTTGATATGACTAAAAGTCCAAATAACTTGTGCATACAAGTATATTAATTTTTTTTTTAATTTATGTTTTTTACTTGTATCACTGCATTGCATGTCTGCAACATATCTAAAATCAGTGTTACTTATAAACTGGTCTTTAAAAGATAATTTTATTTGTTACTTCTATTTCCCAAACAATTAATACAAATTGTTCAAACTTCAGAGATTTTTCAAATGCAGTAATACTGAGTTTGCCAACATTTATTTATTAATTGAGCAATTTTGCGTTGTTATTGTCAAACTGAATTTTGGAAAATTATAAAGACCAGAGATATTTAAAAGTAGATTTTTTTACAAAGATATAGTTGTATACGTTATAATTTTTTATTATGAAATTGACAATATTTATGAGATGTTTTTTCTTCCTTTAGAGAAGAAACTGAAATCATTGAAGGTGAAGTTGTTGAAATACAAATTGATCGTCCTGTGTCTGGAACTGTAAGTAGTTAATATGTTAATTTTCTTTAGTAAATTTCTATCCCATTTACGTATCTTTTAATTTATTTATTTACTTATTATTTGTCAAATTATGAAATCACTTTATTTATTGCTATTACATTTGTATGTGAATACTCAATTGCTTATAAATAATATTGCATGTAAGATCTGCTATAGATTTTTTAAATACAGTAGAAGCCCGTCAAAACGTGATTGCTGGGAAATATGTTTCACACCTGCGTTAACTGCAGTATGTGGGAATGGTGTCAAAGAAAATGATTGAAACACTTACCCACTTTGTGAAACGTAATTAACTTTATCGTTCATTGAACACAAACTTAATCTTACACTATATTTAAAAATTTCATAAGTGTTGTTTGACGAACTGGGGCATTTCATTTCTTTTCGGCTTATTGTTTCACATTAGAAAGATGGAATAGATGAACACAATCTGAATCGTTTTGCCTCTTCATCCCTGAAATTATCTTTGTTAAATATGAAATGACTTCACTAACATATAGTACTTCATCCTTCATTACCAAATCATTTTCAATTTCATCATCAAGTTGCTCACTGTTTTTTCTGTACGTTACAGAATCTATGATATATTGATTTTTTATGACCTCTGAAATCGGTTCACTGTTGTCAATTTCTATCCATTAATTATAAATGGAAGTTGTCTTATACGTCCATTAAAAACATTTCAAAAATATGCATTAAAATATTTAATTGCTATAAAGGACGTCAAATACTAATAAAAGCATTAAAAGATCTTAATAATTTTTACATGTTTCGATTGAATTTACTCAATCATCATCAGAAAAACAAAATACAAATAAACACAAAGATGGAAAATGACAATAAACTATTACAAATGAAATTTAAAAATTTTTAAAAATAAAATTTAAAATCACACACGTTATATTTTAATTATGTATCACGTTGCTTAATTTTTAAATTATTTAACAATTCAATCCAAATATTTGGGATTTGAAATGACAAGGAATCATTGCAGACCATTGAGCTTCTGACGTAAATTTCAATACTCTCTCTAATAAAAAGTTGCAAATAAAAATCTGACCTATAAATTAATCTACTTTCATTAAAGAAAATATCTATGTTTTCAATTTGATTTAGCCTTGATAATGCAGTTTTACCTCTATTAAATTTTATGTCTGCAATGTGTTCTTTACATCTTACTTTGAATTTTCTTTGAGTCATGCCAATATAATAATTCTGTGCGTTGCAGAATCAATGATATCTTGATCTTTTATGCCCTCTGAAATCGGTTCACTGTTGTCAATTTCTATCCATTAATTATAAATAGAAGTTATTTTATACGTCCATTAAAACATTTCAAAATGTTTTTAAATCATTTCTGATTTCAATCTTCATTTGCAAATAAAAATCTGACTTATAAATTAATCTACTTTCATTAAACAAAATATCTATGTTTATGATACCAATCATAAACAACGTTGAGCCAAATTTCCGAAGATTGGGCCTCTATGAAAGAATGGAACTAAATGCTAGGCTAAACATAGCAGATGCTTTAAGACATCATTATGAAAACCATGCAGCTCTAGTACCAGTAACTAGTTAAATGATAAAAAAGGTTAGTATTGCATATCAAAATTATCAAAGTTACCTAAAAAATTAAAAAAGTGAGAAAAAAAAAAGGAAAGTACAACTTGAAGTGGAAAAAGCTACAGAAGAGGAAGAAGTCAGAAAAAAAGAAGCTGAAAAAGATAAAAGTACAATTGTAGTTCTTAAAAAAAGTTGGAAGATTTAAACAAAAATGTGAATGTAGAAGTAATTGTATTGGACAGATTGATCGATGAAGGCAATGAAAGGTTAAAAGTTGCTTTAGAAAAAGGAAATTTAACTGAAGCTAAAGTGGTTAAAATTTGATTGCAGCTGGTATAAGCGCTAACAAGAAACTGAAAGTAAAAAAGGTTAAAGCTGATAGCTTGTCCAGTGTTATAAATATAAAAGAAACTAGTTGGATGTGTCAATCCCAAAACTTTCTTCTATCTCATAAGTACATTTTAACATTAAAAAAAAAAAAAAAAAAAAAAAAACAAAAAAAAAACCGCGGTGACCCCAAAGTTACTCACTATCGAATTTCCTCGAACATTTGACCTAGCCTAATGAGATTCTGGTATCCGAAAAGCCTAAAACGCAAAATTTAATATTCTGAGAAAATGAGCTTAATAGTGCCTCATGTTGGGTAATTTATACTAAAACCTAATAAGCATCTATTTATATCAAGACCTAACAGAATCTGAAATTTGATGGAATTTCGTCCATTAGTTCTTGAGATATAGTTATAACAAAAAATTTGCAAAACGTAGCACAGCAACACCATATCTTGGACAATTTATGCCAAAACATAAAAAAGCGTCTAATTATGTTATGGTGTAAAATAATCTGAAGTTTGATGAAATTCTGTGCATTAGTTCTTGAGATATAGCTAGTTAAAAAAAAGTGTAAAATATAGCACAGCAGCACCATCAGTTGAATGATTTATAACAAAACGTAATCATCGTGTAATTATGTTATATGTCATTTTGTAACAAAATCTCAAGTTTGATGAAATTCTGTGCGTTGGTTGTTGAGATATAGCTATCGGAAAAATCGTGCAAAATGCAGCATAGATGCACCACCTGTTGCAAGGTTAATACCAAAATGTAATCAGCGTCTAATTATGTTATATATTCTAGTGTAACATAATCTAAAATTTGATGAAGTTCTCTGCATTAGTTCGTGAGATATAGCTATCGCAAAAATCGTACAAAATGTAGCATAGCAGCGCCACCTATAGGGCAGTTCTAACCAAAACCTTATCAGCGGCTATGTATCTCAAGGTATCTTGGAATCTGAAGTTTGGTGAAATTCTGTCCATTAGTTCTTGACATATAGCTATCATAAAAATCATGAAAAACGTGGCATAGCAGCGCCACCTGCTGGCCAGTTTACACCAAAACTTAATCAGCGTCTATGTATATCAAGGGGTCACAGAATCTGAAGTTTGGTGAAATTCTGTGCATTAGTTCTTAAGATGTAGCAATCTTGAAAATCATGAAAAAAGTAGTATAGCAGCGCCACCTGCAGGCCAATTTTCACCAAAAACCAATAGGCACTAATTCATATCAAGGTCTAACTGAATATAAAATTTTATTAAATTTCGAGCATTTCCCAGGCAGCACATCCATATGGGCCCATAAGGGCAAAAGTGGGTCAGGGATATAGATCTATAAGGGCTATCCATATGGGCCCGCATAGAATGTCCACTTTTTTTTCTATATGGGCCCATATGGGCTATTTATATATATCTATATGGATGCCTATGTTGATCTATAAAGATATCTATGTGGATGCCTATATAGATCTATAATGATATCGATATGGGCCCGCATAGAATGTCCACTTTTTTTCCCATATGGGCCCATAAGGGTTATCTTTATATATCTATATGGATGTCTATGACCATCTATAAAGATATAGATCTATGTGGATACACATGTAGATCTATGATGACATCTATATGGGCCCGCATAGAATGTCCACTTTTTTTTCCATATGGGCCCATATGGGTTATTTTTATGTATCTACATGGGTGCATATGTCGATCTATAAAGGTGGTCTATATGGGTCTATTTAGGATACACACATAGATCTATAATGATATCTATATGGACCCGCATAGAATGTCCACTTTTTTTTCCATATGGGCCCATTTAAGCTGTTTACATAGATCAATAAGGATTTATAATGTGATCTTTATAAATTTATAGGTCACTGATTTAAGACACTTTATTACTTATTTGAAAACATCTGTTCCATAATGTTAAACTTAAGTTCTTGAATTTCTCATTCAAATTTGGATATTTTCAGATGTTTTCTTTCTAAATTGTATAGCTGAACTCAATCTCTAATGGGACCATTTTGTATTTTTTCAATTTTGTTTGTAATTTTTTAAAGGTACTTTCATCTTCGAAACCGGTTCCGAAAGTGTAAATACCTTTACTAAAAAAAATTTGGTACCAAAATCCAAGAAGTAAAACTAGTGATATGATATTAGAGATCGACGTCAGTTTCCTATGCAGAAAAGGTCATTAAAAAAAATATTTAAATTTAAACGAGA
The DNA here is from genome assembly GCA_964019185.1 of Maratus speculifer. Classification (NCBI taxonomy): domain Eukaryota; kingdom Metazoa; phylum Arthropoda; class Arachnida; order Araneae; family Salticidae; genus Maratus; species Maratus speculifer. Next base: position 106,595,954 of record OZ025303.1, read on the forward strand.
AATTCAAAAATAACCTATCCATAGAATTACAAAGCCGACATTTTCAAGTAAATGAAGGGGACACGTCACTCATTCGAAAACACCCATTCATAATGTTAAATTTATGTGCAAGCTATTTTTGAATTTCACTTAAATTTAAATATTTTAGAGATTTTTTTTCTGCATATAGGATAGCTGAACTTGTTTTCTAATAGGACTATTTTGTATTTTTTTTATTACAGATTTTTTAATAAAGGTACTTTCATTTTCAAAACCGTTTTCGAAAATAAAGTTTTTTTTTTTTTTTTTTTTTTTTTTTTTTTTTTTTTTTTTTTTAAGTCTGCAACAGACAATTATTGCAGGTTTATGTATGTTCTATCATTCAAAATTGGAATTAAAAATTTTCAAAAATTCTAACTTTATAGCAATAGTATCTCTCAGGAACATTATAGATCAAATTAATTTATAAATTGTTATTCAGACTTTCTACATTTAATAAATTACTTTATTTCCACACTGAATTTATATTTCTTTGTTGATCAAAAATTTTAACAAATTGACTGGCAGTAAACTAAGTAAAATTTAAACATGAAGCAAGATATGGTGTAAAACTTGAACAAAGCAAATTATCAAAGTATTATGGAATTAGCTGAAAAATTATCAAAATTTTTTATCTACTTTATGTAGCTCAATAAATTTAAAAATGCAAATCATGTATGCACTGTACAGTCTGATAATTTCGTCTATTGGATCATACAGTGTACATTAGGGTGGAGCGAAAAAAATTATTTTTTGAAAATCAAAAACGGGTAGGTGCCAAAAGTTGCCTTTATACTAGTACATCAAATGTGTGAAATTTTACTGCTGAAAAAAAAATGGCTTGAGTCTGCGCTTTTGCTCCAAAAATCGAAATTTTGGGTAAAATTTGTCATTTTTTGACATTTTTCCAAAAAAATTAAAAAATTTCTACAGAGTTGGTTATTACTTAAAAGTGTTACTTAAACCTTTATATTTATCTGCTTAACATATTTAAACTATAAAACAATATCTTTATTCTGTATAGCTGGAGCATAACAGACAACTTTTGGTAAGAAAACAGCATTACCATTCTATTGGGACATACAATGAATTGTTGTTTTTAATACAGCTCTTCTTTTCAAAACTACCTTGGACATACGTCGTAGAGGTGGCTATATTTCATGTACCACTTGTCTCAACTTTTCGATCGTTTTAGTACAGTGTTTTATTTATATATTGATTTGTGATTTTCTTTATCAAAATTTGGCATGTTTTCGATGCATCCACCTAGTTTATCTGTTCTTTGTATCCATATGCTGCTGTGACTATCTTAATGTATAGTTTTACAGCTTATACAAAAAAATGACAAACAGAGTAATGTACGGGAATATTATTAAAGGGATCTATTCGGCCATCTATTATCTTTATCAAACTTACATCCAGTTGATGAAAGTGATTGGAAGTTCTGTTACCACAGCATTTTTTCAGTCAATTATATTTTTTTACGTAATTACTTGCTTCAAAGACGATTTCAGGTATTTCAACTATAAGTATGCCATCATTTATCCTGCTTTTGCATTTTTTTATATGTTGAGAAGCGAGCTGTTTAATGTGATTTCTGGTGATCGTCAGAGAGAATTGCTATGGGAATTTGTCCTGTATGTGCAGAGCAACCGTTGTTGTAAATAACTATTTTTTTTTTTTTTTTTTTGCATTAGTTTTATGCCGTTTTCTAAGTGTTTTTGTAGGCAGGTAATTTCCCATTAACTTTTAGATTCCCATTTTATAAGTGAACAATATTTGATGGGGAACAATATTTCCTGGGCATAAACTTATAATGCATAGTACCTTTTGAGAGAATGTACAGACTCTAATCGACTACAAGTACTCATTTAAATTTAGAAGGATTCTATTTGTTGCTGTGAACCATTTTGCATTGGGTAAGCTTAGAATTGTATATAATAATAAATCATATGCTACTTCAACTACAGTGAATGTTCTCTGCGTCAATTATTAGAGAAGTCGATGTAAAACGTTATAATCTACATGGATTCACTGGATCAATAAGAAAATCTTTGTGTAGGTATTATTCACTTTCTACTGCAATTTTTTATAAAATAGATAATAATTTTGAAAAATTATTTTCTCAAATTAAGTAAAAGATACCCAGAACAGACTAGAAATTTCTGACGGAAATTGCAAAGCTAATTCATAAGGAAAGCTATTTCTCAGAAGAAACGGGGAATAGGAATTTAGAAAATATCTCGCACAAAAAAAAAAAAAAAAAAAAAAAACAGCTCATAAAGCGAATAAAATTTTCCGATTTATATAAGCAGAGATTGGCAATCAGAGTCTATAGATTCACTCACAAAATATATAATCAAGATATATTTTATACCAAATGTAATACACATTTAAAGAATAGGTCTAAAAACTTATTAGAAATTATTCTACTACGAAACAATACAGGAAACGGCATAAAACAAATACTAAAACTTCTTTCGAAATATGTTGCTTTACACGCAAATTTTGTTTGCAATCCTCTGTGACGATAGTATTAAACTGGTAGCTTTTCAAAATATATTCAATGTAGTAGGTACAGTAAATGATGACATACTAGAAATTGAATTCATACAATCAATTTTTAGGAATATCATTATATATATAATGTAATTGATTGAAAAAATGTGGTAACAGAACTCCCAATCATAATGTATTAATTGTATGAAAATTTAATGAAGATAATAGACTGCTGAATAGGTTCAAGTAACAACATACCTAATGCATTACTCAGCTTCCTCTTCTGTTATACAAGGTATAAAAATATACGTGTAGCAGGTCACACCAGTAGCATCCAATGTCAGTGAAAACAAAGAAGAGGTAAACTACTTTGATACATAGAAAACTTATGCCCTTCTTTGTGAAAAAAATAACAATTCAATACACATGTAAAACACTGGGCCTAGATTGTTGGGTGGCTGAGACGGGTGGGATTTGAAATGCAGCCACATTTACGAGTTATATGCAGAATATATTTGAAAGCAGCTAGGTCAGAAATGCATTCAAAACAACATTTCGTTGTATGCTCCAATAGAGAGGTAACGCTGGTTTTTACCAAAAGTTGTCAGATTTGCTCCAATTATACAGACTACAGATATTGTCTTATAGTTTAAATATGTTAAGCAGATAAATATAAAGGTTTAAGTAACACTTTTAAATAACAACCAGCTCTGTAGGAATTTTTTAATTTTTTTGAAAAAATGTCAAAAAATGACAAATTTTACCAAAAATTTCGTTTTTTGGAGCAAAAGCGCAGACTCAAGCCATTTTTTTTCAGCGGTAAAATTTCACGCAGTTGATGTACTAGTATAAAGGCAACTTTTGGCACCTACCCGTTTTTGATTTTCAAAAAAAAAATTTTTTCGCTCCACCCTAGTGTACATGCCATACACACTTCAGACAAATTTAAAATATTACTTTTTTGCCAAAATAAATTAATAAATCAACCAAGATAGGTCACCAATGACCCATTACCTTTATTTCTCTTACCTGTTTTGTGAAAACCAAAAAAGAGACGTTCAACATCCTAGTGATCTTGAAAGCTTCACAAATACTGTAATGAAAGAGAGACTGACAACCAGGGATGTAGTGGAGGGTATATGCCATATACCCTCTGGATTTTTTTAAGGAACACCGTATACCCTCTGTTTCTCAAGAAAGCCATAGTAAATACACTCTAGGGTATACCCTCTGTTTTGAGCATATACCCTCTGCTTAGGTCATATGCCCTGTTTTTTTTTTTTTTTTTTTTTTTTTTTTTTTTTTTCGACTCACCACTGTTGACTACTTGGGGCAAGTGAACATGGCTATCAACCTCCATGCACAAAATTTCCCTTCTGGGGTCACAAGCATCACCAGATCTTGTGATTTTTTGGCTAATGCAAGTACAAATGTAAGTTACATATGAAATGTCTCACAATTTTAATATTTTAGGCTTTATGCATTTTAGTAGTACAATTTTAAACAATATATGTTTGAAATAAATTCATTTATATTTTTTTCAAAAATATAATTGTTTCTAAACAGTACATAATTTTTCAATCATCAAATAAAAAATAAAAAATACTATCAAATTTAATTTGTTTAAAACCCATATTCTAATTTACTTTTTATTTAAGTTAAAATATTTTAAGCATAATGAAAAACATTTAATGCATATAATTCAATTCCCGGAAGATTAATTTACATGTACTTACAACAATATAAACAGTTCAGCACCTCTGACTGATATTCCATAAATAAGCACTTTACAAAATAAGAGCACAGTAATGTCTTTAGCATGCAGCTAATATAAAAATGTTGTTTTTCTTAATTTACCAATGACAGGATTCTCACTGATGATTTTTTTTAATTATTATTAAATATTTCTAAATAATAATTTACTTTGAAGATTAATTTGTTGAAATAGTTTCAGAGAGAAAATAATTACCAATGGCAGTTATGTAAATTTGAAATGAAAACGAAACAGACTAAATAAAATAGCAACACAATTCACTTGGTTTATGGTATGTCACTCCATTTATTGAAAATACAATTTATATATTCATATATATGTATTTCTATAGACTATATCAGAATAGTTATCTTGTAACATAATTCTATCTTTTATACAGTTTTAGATGGGTGCTGCACCCTCTCTGTAGCTTCATTTAGAAAAATGCATGCTTCTAGCCTCTATAAAAGGAGAAAAAATCCTATAAGAATCTAAAATCCTATGAGCAAGCACTCTGCCCTTCTTAACTTCTAGGAGAAAGTCAATAGATATAGTTATTTGAATATTTACAAACAATATGTATCATTGCAGAAGAAAGTTCATGAAGTATAAACAAACATTCTTTTCCCTCTTCAAATGCATAACTTTACATTCAAGATCACCAATGCATGATTCTTCAGCTTCGTATAAATTTGAATCAAGATTCCATGTCAGGTACAATTGAATTGCTCCAAGCATCTGGTTAATGTCACCACCTATTTTTAAAATGTAAGGATTAAATTTTTAAGACATAAAATTGTTTGTGCAGAAATAATTTTATCTAAAAATAAAGAAATATATATTTAAAAAAAAAAAAAAAAAAAAAAAAAACATTTTACACAGCAGAAACAGTCAATTATAACAGTAACACTATCCATTTAATGTATAAAATTGAAACTGGTGTTATACACAATTGAAATGAAAAAAACTTCTTTAAACACCATAAAATAAGTTAACTGCGCAAGGCCTTTCGAAAGAACTTAGTCTTTCTTCGTCAGGCGCAAAAAAGACGTGCGTCCACAATGAATGTAGCGGCACGACTGAAGGGGAATGCGGGAGGGAGAGGGAGCAAGCAGAAGGAACAGCCAATAGGAAAGAAGAAGGCAACAGCCAATCACGGAAGAGCATAAACAAAACTAGACAGACAATGAAGGAAAGGAGAGGAAGAAGGGGGGAAGGGAAATGGGAAAAAAGCGGGGTAAATTAAAAAATTAACTAAAAGAAGAGATTAAAATGAAATAAAATGTACGCAAAAAATATATAAATTAGTAATAATAAAATAAAATAAATAAATAAAATAAAATAAAATAAAATAAAAATACATAAAAATAAAAAATAGTTTACAATTATAAACACACATGAATATACCTGAAAAATAGTATACATAATATATATATAAAAAAAATAATAATAATAATAATTAAATAATAAACTTAATTATGAAGCAGTGCTGAAAAGATTCTTCCAGGCAACGGAGAGGGTTTTAGAATCAGATTTATCATTAACAATAATATCACGATTAATATAAATAGCAAAATTTTCATGAAAGTCTAACTCAGAGGAACTATTGGCATTAAAAATAATTTTAGCAGTTTGAAAATTGAAACTATGGCCGGAATCCCAAGAGTGTTTAGCAACAGAAGATTTAGAAATTTCTTGATTAATGATGGAATGTCATGGATGACAGAGGGAAAAGAAGAAGAGGGAAAGACGAAAGAGAGTATTCATGATTAACATAAAAGCAAAGTATTAAAAATAAGTTACTTTAACCCTCAGAATTTTTAACACCATCATACATTGTCCAAAAGGGGAGAAAATCCACTCCCAACACCATGTTTTTCTTTTTTTTTTTTTTTTTTTCTTGTGCTCCACTGGCAAAATTTGTGTTTTTTCGCGATCTTTTGACAAAATTTGCAGTTTTTCGTGATATTTTGTCAAAATTTCCAGTTTTTTCGTAATCTTTTTACGTCGTTTGTCGTTTTTCGAGATCTTTTGTTGAAATTTGTTTTTTTCTCGACCTTTTGATGAAATTTGCTTTTTTTCATAATTCTTTGATAAACTTAGCTTTTTTTTTTTTTTTTTTTTTTTTTTTTGTGATAATTGGACTAAATTTGCATTTTTTGTGACCTTTTGCGGTTTTTTGTTGATTTTTTAGACAAAATTTGTCGTTTTCTTGCAATTTTTTGACGAAATTTGCTTTTTTTTACGATCTGTTTTCAAAATTTGCCATGTTTTCTTTAGATCTTTTGTCGAAATTTACCATTTTTTGAGATTTGTTGACGAACATTGCAGTTTTTATGTGATCCTCAGACAAAACTTGATGTTTCTTTTCGTGATACTTCGACAAAATTTGCGATCTTTTGACGAAATTTGCATATTTTTGTAATACCTGGACAAAATTTGCTGTTTTCTAGCAATCTTTTGGCAAAATTTGTCATCTTTTCATGATATTCTGAAGAAATGCGCATTTTTTTCGCAATCTATTTCCAAAATTTGCGGGGTTTTTTTCAGGATTTCTTGTCGAAATTTGCTGGGGATTTTTTGACGAAATTTGTTGTTTTTTCGTGACTTTTTAACGAAATTCGCCATTTTTTCATGATTTTTTGACAAAGTTCACCTTTTTTTGTGATACTTGGGAAAAAATTTGTGTTTTTATGCGATCCTTTGATGAAATTCGATGTTTCTTTTGTGATCATTTGACAAAAGTTCGCACTTTTTCGTAATACCCGGATGAAATTTGCTGCTTCTTCGTGACCTTCTGATGAAATGTGTTGTTTTTTCGGCACCTTTTGGCAAAATTTGCTGTTTTCTTGCGATTCTTTCACAAAGTTTGCGGAGTGTTTTTGTCATACTTGGACAAAATTTGCTTTTTCTCTGTGATCTTTTGCAAATTTCGAGGCTTTTTGTGATCTTTTGACAATATTTGGTGCTATACAATTATTGACAATTCTTGTGAACTTTTGACGAAACTTGCCTTTTTGCAATCTATTTACAAAATTTGCTGTTTTTTTTTTTTTTTGGATTTTTTGTCAAAATTTACCATTTTTTTTAAATCATTTGATGAACATTGCCGTTTTTATGGGATTCTTTCATGAAATTTGCCATTTCTTTTCATAGCACTTGGACAAAATTTGTGAACTTTTGACGATTTTTTCTTTTTGTTATACCTGTACAAAACTTGTCGTTTTCTGCCAATCTTTTGACAAAATTTGTCGTTTTTTCACAATATTTTGAAAAATTTTCCATTTTTTTACAATTTGTTTGCAAAATTTGTGGGTTTTTCAGGACATCTTGTCGAAATTTGCCACTTTTTTTACGAAATTTGTTGTTTTTTAATGATCTTTTGATGAAATTTGCTGTTTTTTTCAAGATCTTTTGACAAATTTTGTGATTTTTGGCGATCTTCTGACAAAATTCGCATTTTCCCTGAGATCTACAGCGAAAATAACAAAATTTCTTAGAATAATTAACTAATTTTTTTCTTGGGGGTGGAGGTGAGGACCATTTGTTGAAATTCACGACACATCTTATGTCCAAATTTTTGGATTTAAGACTTTAAATTCTGGAAATGGTTGCCTAAATTTCCTGGAATCGTCCCCGATTTATAGATTAATGTGAATCGAAACTTCATCAGTCGGATATGTTGCGGATTGTATTACAATGGCACTGGCAAATAATTTCTAGCAAGCTGTTATTATTATTATTATTATTACTACTATTAACTGTAGAAAAATAGTCTGCAGACGTTCTCAAATACTCTGCGACGTGCGCCGCAGAGTTGCGCCGATTCTGCTTACGGGCCTTCTTCAAATGTGAAATTGTGTTGGAGTGAATAACACAACCACACTTAAGCTAATATTAAACCTATGGCAGCATTCTTTCCAAATTTCTCATTTACATTTCAATATTTGTACAATATATATATATTTTAATTAAGCTTCAATTTATATTTTTTAAGTGGTTACAAAAAAAAAAAAAAAAGTCTTAAAAAGTGCAATCAAAACTAAAAAAATAAAAAGATACCCAGTGAAAGAGATCTGATATCTATATGCAAAGAAAAAAAAATATATAAATATATGAAAAAGAATGTACCCAGAAACATAATTTTAATTTACGACTTAAGAGTATTCTTATTTGACTATCATGGGATTTTATAACAAAAATATAATGTACCTAGATAGTTAAAAGTAATAGTTTTGAACTGTAGTTCATCTTTTTTATTTATTATTTCCACTTTAATTTCACAGTTTATTTTTAAAATTAAGATGACAATGAATGATTTTTTTTCATTTATAGATCAATTGCTATGAGGCATTGCATATTTAATGAATTTATAAATAAACGGAAATTGTTTTGTTGTTCATATAATACCTGGGGGACCTAAGAAATTACTCGGTATGCACCGAATAGTGCTTTTGGCTAAATACCGAATATTCAGTCAACATGTGAAACCAATATTAGGCTACCCAAATACTAATTGTTGGACCGAATATTTGGCCAGCCGAATACTGAATTTTTGGCTTTCCAAATACTTTTTATATTTCAAAGTATTAAAACGTTACTTTTTAAAACAATTTTACATAATATTTAAAAGAAATTTATATTTTGATAAACTAGAGCTTTTTATAGAACATTTAGTGTTGAAAAAAATCTTTTGTGACTTTTTTAAGAAGTACAATGAGACTTTATTAATTAATAAAACTTTAAATTTCATGGTTTATTCTATGAATTAAAACAAATATTTTAAAATCAAAGTGAAATAATGAAAAAATGGTCGAAGAAAAACTTTACAGTCTCATAATTGCAAGGGTGGATCCAGCCCTCCTTTTAGCGATGGGTCATGGCTCCTTTTTTAGGGGCCGGGGGGGGGGGGGGGGGTCATGTCTCTTAATAAGAGTAGTTTATGCAAATATTTAAAACGTGACAGTTACAAAAAGCCATCATGAGAGAACAATTGGCTGTTAGAACCTGAAATTCAATTTAAAATTCTACAATTTACGGTGATTTTGTGAAAGATTCTTTGCCTTTATTGAAAAATGGAAAACGTTAATCAATTTACATTTGTTCTGAATAAGTGCATTTTGCATCTAAGAATAAAAAATGCTTTATGGATATTCAGAAATTGCCTACTTTGGGGTTAAGTACAGTTTTAAAAGAGTCGGAAATATTCTGATTGTTAAACAAGGTATGAATTTGAAAATATTCAATACTTCATTTTTTAAATTTCCTTTAAAATTTTTCTTTGCTCAGAGGGAGGTCATGACCCCCGTGATCTCCCCCTTGGATCCGCCACTGCATAAATGTCCTTTTTAAATAACTCAAGGCAAATTTTTTTCAGTATAAAGTACAAATACTTTAAACTTAATTCTGATTAAAGGAATGTCTAGCTCATAGTTTTCTTTTCTTATGGATGGTGGCACTTTTTAACCTTTCCTTTCATATCATATTTTAAAGAAACCAAAGCATGTGAGTTGAAAATATAGTTATGGTATATTATTCATTGTTATTGCAACAAACGAAAACACAAGTTTGACTTAGAGTGAGATGAAATACAATGTACTTATAAATCAATAAGCTGATTATGATTATGGTTTCATGAACAAAAATTGCTGTCTTGATAGCTATTACTAATCTCAAAAGTTTTTCTTTCTTGTTCAAGGACTTTTAATTTGAAAAGCAAGAAACAGATTATATACTAAACAAAATTTAGGAACTTTCATCTGCACATCATTTATTCCTAAGAATCCTAATAAATGACCATTCTCATGGTTAATTTTCATAAGTTATACTTAACAAACAGCAAATAAATAAGGTAAAAACATTATTTTATTTAAATATAATTTTCTTTCTAATTATTTTGAATATATTGATGAATTGATAGCTAAAAGTGGATATTGTGAAAAGTTTTTAAAAGTGTGTTTTAAAAGGTTTTATTAAGTATTGAATTTGGACGAATACTTTGATATTTGGAAAAACCAACTAATAGCAGGGCAATAGCAAGAAAACATGCTAAAATATTTTAGTATTTAGCATTTTAGATCTTCAAATTATCAAAATTAAGCATAGTGTATTAATCCTTAGAATAATATTTAAAAGAAATACACAAAAAAATTAGGTGAAATTTTAAAAAAGGACACTATAGGTAATGGATAAAAATATGAGAGTGTCGATACGGACAGAAGAGTCCAATGTAATTTAACATATAAGTTAGTGATGCACAACTTGTGGCCCACAAAGTTCACCAATTTGTAACAGGAAAAAAATTTCAATTTTTGTGCATTTGTCGCAAGAAAAAATCATAAATTTCGTCATTTTGTGGTAAGAAAATGGAAAATGTCACCAGTCAGTTAGGAATCACAAGTTTTGTTGAACAGGACAGAAAAATCGTGAATTTCTATGACCGGCACATAATAAATGTGAATTCAGTTAATCGAGTGCGGAACAATATCGAATTTTTGCCGATGAAGTGCAGACAAAAGTAACAAATTTTTTCGATCAGACACGGAAACATCACGAATTTTATCGACTAGAAGGGAAAAAATATCACATTTCGTTGATTGGGTAAGAAAAAATTGTCAGTTTTCTTAATGATGCGTGAAAAAAATTGCAATTTTTTTTCATAGGCTGCAGAAACGTTGCCTGTTTGCCGCATGAAAAAGCACAAATTTTGTCAATCGGGCATGAATAATCGAAAATATTGTCAGTCAGACATGGAAAAATTGCTATTTATTGGCTAAGGGGGCGCGAAAAAAATTGCAAATTTTGTCGATCAGGAATGAAAAAATAGCAAATTTAGTTGACTGGGTACAAAAAAATTGCCAATTTAATCGATTAAGCTCAGAAAAATTGCTAATACTGTCAATCGGGAACAGAAATATTGCAAATATGGTCGATTGGCTTCGTAAAAAGCGCAAATTCCATCAATAAAGTAAAAAAAAAAAAAAGAAAAAAAAGAAAGAAAGATAAATTGCAAAATTTATTGACTGAGAAGGAGAAAATCAGCATTTTGTTGATTCATTGCAGAAGAATTGCAAATTTTGTTGATAGGACACAAAAATCGCAGATTTTGTTGATGATGAGCAGAAAAATTGAAAATTTCTTTAATCAGCAGCAGAACAATCATGAGTTTCGCCAGTTTATCATGATAAAAAATTGCGGATTTCATCAATAAGTGCTGGAGAAAAAATGCAGTGTCAGTTAAGAATCTCGAATTTCGTTACAGAAAAATGCGCGTTTCATCTATCAAGGGCAGAAAAAGCACAAATTTCGTTGATCAAGCACAGAAAATGTGTGAATTATGTGGATCACGCGAAGAAAAATAAAAAATTTCACTCGTTAAAAGTGTGAATTTCACTGATCATTTTCTGAAGAATCGCGACGCTTTCTATCAGTTTTGGAAAAATCATGAATTTCATCGATCATGTGTGGAAAAACTAAATTTTGTGAATCAGGCATGGAAAATTTGTGAATTTTCTTGATCAGCTTTGTAAAAGCACAAATTCGATTGATTAGGTAGGAAAAAAAAAATCCAAATTTTGTTGAAAAATCTTCTTGATCAGTTCCTACACTCGCCTTCGTTAATAAAATTCACATTTTGTTTACCGCACTGGCCATGTTTGTTTTTTAACACTTTTAATAAAACAAAATTTAGTCTTCCAAAAAATTAAGGAATATTATTGCATCTAGAAAATAGTCCTTACAATATCTGCTATATATACAAATGTAAAAACTGTTGATATATATCCTTACCAACATAATTGGATATTTTGACTGGATAAGTAAACGTAGAGGGATAAACCTAGATATGGCCTTCGATCACCCAGAGATATTTGTAAGTGGTCCTTCTCTAGAAAAAGTTGTGCACTCCAAATATAAGAAGTACAGTAGACTTCCTCAAATCCACACAGCTTCGGACCAGAGGCTGTGTGGATTTCTGGTCATTGCTTTTTTTTTTTTTTTTTTTTTTTTTTACATTTTTTAAACAGTAATTTCATCATAATTAATAATGCAATCAAAATTATAATGAGTGCTTAAAATATAACAAAATATTAAAATAAGTAATAAACTAAATTAATAAAAATTTAGATGATTTTAAAAAATGATTAAAATATTAAAAGCAAACATCAAGTTAATAACCAATGATGCATGATCAAATATTCATTATAAAGAGAAATAAAGATGACACCTATTGTATCCTTCTGCAAATTAATTTAATATTTAATAAAATTACGTGTTACATGATTTTGATATGGATGAAATTTGCATTTTTTAAGCGATTCATGGATGAAATTTGCGTTTTTAAAGCCATCTGTTGACAAAATTTGCGTTTTTTTATGCAATTCATGGACAAAATTAACTTTTTTTTTTACACAATTCATAGAAAAAATTGAGTTTTTTACATGACTCATGGACAAAATTCATGTTTTTTGCACAGTCTTTGGCCAATATTTCTATTTTTTACAAGATTCTTTGTTGAAACCCTCTTTCTTACATGATTCTTTGTTGAAATTCATGATTTTTCTGAAGTATTTTGACGAAATTCGAATTTTTTTCAAGATCTTGTGATGAAATTTGATTTTTTTTTTCAGTACTTTTTGACGAAATTTCTATTTTTTTCTTGGCCTGTAGATGATTTTTGTGCTGTTTTTGCAGAATTTTGACAAAATTTGTGTTTTTTTAATGATATTTAGACAAAATTGGAGATTTTTTCTGTGAACGACTGACAAAAATGACTTTTTATGACAACCGACTGTCAATATTCACAATTTTTAGTATCTGAAATTTTTTACTGATGAATTTTGAATGTTTTCGGCATAAAATGTCTTAAACTTTTGAAAAATTCGAAAATCGACCCTGCTTTTAATTGTGCGGTAACAGTAAATAATTCATACATAAAATTAGGGGAATATTTTTAATTTTCTGGTACTTAAAAAAAGTTACAAAAATAAAAATTATTTCTTTCCTAAAATTTTCTGTGCACAGCTTGCGTCTATATTATACAACTCTGGATGTAACTATGATTTCAAAATATAATTGAACTTTGATTTAACAAATCTCAATTTATTGAATTTCTCAATTTAGCAAATTTTTCTTATTCTTCTTTCAATTTAACAAAGTTATAACTTTGATTTAATAGATTTAGATAACATTCAATTTTTAAAAAAATTAAAATTTGAAATTTTTTAATACATATAAAAAAATTTCAATGTCCCAGATTGTCAATTTTCTAAATATTTGTTTTGTAAAGCAGAATTACCTACATGCCAAGAGAGATCTCATTTTAAATCCTTCTATAGTAAAAAAAAAAAACTAGCCTTAAAAGGAATGACTCCTGGAATGATGCTGATGTGGAAGATTTCCGGAACTAACGAATCCGGGTTGTCCACTCCTTCCATGAGTCGAATAGACCAATCAGGAAAGGGCTCCGTCTATGCATCGCCATATGGGTTACCATAAAGAGAGGAAAGGTTACCATCGCCAACAATTGCCAAGTTTGTCGCCAACTTGGTGATATATTGCCAAATTTGGCTACCAAAATTAGTTGTCAAAAGTGATGCCAACTTGGCGATAACTGTAATATTTCGCCAAATTTTTAATTTCTTTACAACATCAGACGTTTATCATTTGAGAGGTTTTAAACTGCTTATTCATTTAAAGGATGTCTTGTGTGTTATCCCCCATTCTGCTCCCCAGGGGGGACACATTTTTAATTTCTTTACAACACCAGTCGTGTTACACAAGATTTGAAATGTCTGCAACTGCTTATTCATATTATGGATGTCTTGTGTGTCACCCCCACACTCTGCTCTCCCCAGGGGGGGTCACATTTTTAATTTCTTTACAACACCAGTTGTGTGACACATCATTTGAAAGGTCTGCAACTGCTTATTCATATTATAGATGTGTTGTGTGTCATCCCCCACTCTGCCACCCAGGGGGGCACAATTTTAATTTCTTTACAACACCAGTCGTGTGACACATCATTTGAAAGGTCTGCAACTGCTTATTCATACCATGGGATATTGGCGAGCGCAGCAAGCAGGGGTAGCCAATAATTTGGAATCGCAAAGCGATTACGCGGGGGGTTGGCGAGCATAGCGAGCAGGGGGGCGGGGCCCCCCTAGTACATGTAAAATAAAGTTATTTTTTTTGGGGGGGGGGGGAATTAGCCAGATTTTATGGTAATAGGATTTAATTCATAAAACTTCAAATAAAATAAAATGTACTTACATAAATTAAATGTAGCTGAACATCCTTTTAAGAGTAAACTGAGAAATTAAGATGGCTAAGACGCTAAGAGGCTAAGTGTCAAACTTGATAGTCAAACTCAAATCCTATGGAAATCAAAATGCATATATAATAATATCTAAATTTGAATATTTAAATTTCATTTTTAATACATATTGTTCTGAATTTCTTTTGTGCAATAAACTAAAATTTTAAAGCATTTTAAAAATTAATTTAAAAAAAAAACTGTAGTTGAAAAAGTTAGCAGTATTATTGAAGGATTTCTTTTTTTTTCTTATCAGTTTGATAGAAGATCAGAAATCAACATTATGTTTAACATTTTAGATTATTGCGCAACTAGAAATAATCTTTCATAAGAACTTTTGAGTAAGCAAATTTGTAAACATTTAAAATTTTCAGAAAATAAAATAAGTCAGTTTTATCCAGACATACATACAATTTCATAAAATTTTATCAAAAGTTAGAATGACCAGAAAGAATTTAATGGTAAAATTAATGCCAGTCACACGACTACCAAACTAAAAACAAATGGGTAAGTGTGATTGCAGATTGCACAGAGGGTTTTGGTTTAATATTTCTTTTAAAAGATACCATCCTTAAGTTATCAAACCAAAATTGTTAATAGAAAATTAATTACTTGCATAAATAGGCACCTGATCTGATACGTGCATAATATGAATAATTCTTTATAGACCTGTCTAATGAGATGTCGCACATGGTATATGCTTAAACTTTCGAAAAGTGCCTAGGAGACAAAGTGTGTGTGGAAGGAGGGCGGGAGGGACGGGCATCGATTTGCAGAATAAGTTTTAATAGAGTTTTCTAACAATATATTACATGAGGGGTGCATTCAAAATTTAGAAAATAGTTCCTTTCATCTCCCTAAATCTCACACTTTCAAATATTAATATTAAAAAATAATATTTTAGTGTTCAGTGAAACAACGTATTCAAAACACAACAAACAGCTGATCCGAAGAAAAAGAAAACTTCCCCCCCCCCCCTCCTCTCAAAAATCAAATCACCCTGAATTTATATATTATTACGAATTATAAACTATATCCAAGTTTAAAAATGATTGGTTCTTTAGTTTTTCTAATTTTAACAAAATTTAGAAAAAAAACGCTTCCTCTCCCCAAAATTTCCTACTCTTTCAAATATTTAAGAAATACTATTTATACGAGTGCTCAGTGTAAAAAAAATGCATTCTAAATGCAATAAACAGATTATCTGAAAAGAAAATTGCCCATTTTATTTTATTTTTTAAAATTTATTTATTAATACATTTATTTTAAGACATTTTACAGCAGGGCTGCCGGCTTTTAGCCAGCCGGTTTAAACCGGCCGGCTTTCTTGTTTAAGCCACTTTAAAAAGGCCAGCTTTTATTAGAAAAAGCCGGCCTTTTGCCAAAACTTTTTTTTTTTTACAAAAACTATTCTTAAAATGAAATGTACAATTAATAATTAATTAGTGACTTTTTATTTACTGTTGCCATGAAAATGTTCAGTAAATTACAGTAAAATTGACTGCAATTAAAATATAAGCAAATTTGTTAATATAAATGGTATGGTAGTCAACATATAATAAGAATGATTATTAGAAATTTGTGCAATAACTTTTTAAAACATTTCAAATCATTTTTATCGAATAAGATATTTATTCAAAAAAATAATACACTATTAGCTTATGAAATAAGTTACCAATCATTTGGCTCAGTTTTTAAATAACAGTATACTTTTACAAATTTTTCTGCTTTTTCAGCACCTAAGCTGTTCCTGATTTTATTCCAGACAAAAAATTCTCTAAATAGATGCAGAACTTGGGGGACAGCTGTGTAATTTAATAAAAAAAATCGCAGAAACCATTAGATAATGAACCATCCTTTTTTGATGTCTTCACTTTAGCAAGATTCCACCATTTTTTTGCTGGAAATTGCTCTATAACTTTTTCAGAGAAAAGCAAATGTGGGTATGCTTCAGGATCTTTCATCTTAAGGCCCCTGTCCTTGCTCAAGAAAATGCTCACGAGCTAATGCTATTCCTATGGGCAGAGTTTCCCCCAGAGAGTTTCAGGGGGGGCGCTCCGCTTCTCCTGCCCTTTAGTTTAAAAAAATAGCACCCCTCTTCCTCCTCATCCAAAAATGTCATTCATTTAAAAAAAAAAAAAATAGTGCCTTCTTGCCCCACATTTGAAAAAACGCAGCCCTCCAGCGATGATCCGAACGCGCTATAGCGCATAAATTGCACAAGAAACCGGCGACAGAATGCAAAAATAGCCTTATATGCGTGGGATGAGTAATTTCATCATAAAATCTCTTAAAAAAAGCAATTTTCGTTAAAAATTGCGAAATAATGACTAATTTCCAGCAAGATTTGCAAAAAAATGGCTAATTTTGTCCAAAAATGTCACAAAGCGGCAGATTTTTTCAAAAGATCATGGAAAAAAGACAAATTTCTTCCAAAAATTGCGATAAAATGAAAAATTTTGTCAAATGAGTCGCAAAAGACGGCAACTTTCGTCAAAAAATAGCAATAAAACGGCAGATTTCATCAAAAGATTTGCGAGAAAAACGACAAATTTTGTACAAAAATCACAATGTAATGGAGAATTCTGTGAAAAGTTCTGTTTTTTCGCTATATTTTCATGAGATTTGTTGCTTTTTCCCATTTTTTTAGCAAAATATGCCGTTTTTTGCGATGTTTTAACAAAACTGCTGTTTTTATGATCTTTTAACAAAATTGGCCGTTTTTTCAAAATCTTTTATCAATATTTTCCGTTTTTTCAAGATCTTTTAAAAAATTAACCTTTTTTTTTCTTTTTTAAAATTTTTTGATTGAATTTGTTTTTTCGCGATTTTTTGAACTGCTAGATTCTTGATTCAACTCTATAAAAGTGCCCTTAAAAATGAAAAAGTGCCCTTAAAAATGTAAAAAGTGCCCTGAAAAATGTAAAAAGTGCCCTTTTCAGAGCAGTAGCGCCCTGCCCTTTTTTAAACCTGGGGGAAATTCTGCCTATGGGGAAGCATTTTTCTAATAATTTTCGCATTCCGACATTTTTGAATAATTTTTTTTGCATTGGATCGCTGAGGTGCATGCCGACAGTGCACCTTTTTTACTTTTATGATTTTGGTTGCAGATATATTTTTTAAAAAGCACTTTTAGTTTTGAAACCGGTTTTGAAAGCGAAACTAACTTTGTAAAAAATATCTGCAACTAAAATCGAAAAAGTAAAAAAGGTGCGCTGTCAGCATGCACCTCAGCGATCCAATGCAAAAAAAAATTATTCAAAAATGTCAAAATGTGAAAGAGTTATTAGAAAAATGCTTCCCCATAGGAATAGCATTAGCTCATGAGCATTTTCTCGGCCAGGAGAGGGGCCTTAATTTTTAGTACACCAGGTAAAAATTCAGGATAATTTAGGATGGGAAAGTATGCTAATTGGAACAAATCAAATTCCCACCTCCTTTTAATATGTAGGTAGATTTATCGAAGAACAAGAATAAAATATTCAACCAGTATATAAGAAAAAAAAAACAAATAAAAAAAGCATGTATTAAAAAAGATAAAATTAATATAAAGGTTTTAAAAAATAATTTAATAATTTATATTTTCTTATTTTTAAAGTGAAATGCTGCCTCATGAACAAATTATTTTCACATAAATAAGGAATTTATTTTTATTCATAATACTAATGCATTCATACATGCTAGGAGACATTTTCCAAGTGCAGTATATTATAGACAGGTTCATTTTGTAGAGAATTTATTTGAATGTAATCCTTACTCATAGCATAAAAACATCTTTAATAAACAGAGAAAGTGCTGCTGAACCTAGAGTAAAGGTTTATTTAAATCATGTTGTCTATTTATGATGCTTTTCTGGTATATCAATTATTAATTGGCTATAAATATGAACCTTTGAAGATGATTTTAAAGCAATTCCATTATATTTTAATTTGAATTTATAGAAAATTATAGAAAATAGCTATTAGTAAAATAAATTAACATGTATAGTTCTAAAAAATAAATAATAAGATATGCCTTGGGAAAAAGCCAATAAAAGCTGGCTTTTTCTAATAAAAACCGACTTTTTCCACTAAAAGCCGGTCGGCCTGGCCTTTTGTAGAAAAGGCTGGCTTTTGTGCAGCCCTGTTTTACAGTGAGCATACCACAGGTGATGAATTGTGCAATATTCTATATAATTCGTACTACTGTAGACTCCCTCAAATCTGCACAACTTGGAATCAGATGTTAAATTTTTTAATTAAGTTAGCAGCAAAGTTATATGCAACAAATGCTTATGTAGTTGGCTACATAAGTGTACTATGCTTAGGTATATGTGTAGCTAACGACAAAAGTAAACTCCTCTCCTCTTTTTTATAACTTTTTGTCTAAAATTAAGACCTGAAAAAAAAAAAAAAAAGGTATGCTTATTTACTAATTAGCAAAATGAAATTTACAACAAATTTTCTAAAAGATAAAGAGGTACTAATTATGCATTTTTGCACAATCCTTTGACATAATGTGCTTTTTTTTTTTTTTTTTTTTTGTTAACTTTTGACACAATCTATGTTTCTTTTTGACATTTGACTCTTTGAAATTTTCGAAAAAGTTTTTGTATGCAATAGCACATTTGAGAAAAGAAAAAAAAAATTATTGGCGAGACAATTAGCGTTGAATTCAGGGGGTGGTCTGGTAGGGAGAAAGTATTCCCCCTCCCACACACACACACACAAAAATGTGAGATTTTTTTGTTTTCAATTATCAAAAAGTGCAATCCTCTCCCCCCCCCTCCCTGAAGATACAGAAATCACTCCCAGAGAAAAGTGTCTGAATTAAACACTGGAAACAATTATTTACATACTATAAATATCATTTATTTAACAACAAAATATATTACAAACAATATAAATAATCATAATCATGCCAGCATATTTTATGCTTTTTAAAAATTAAGCAAAATGTTTATCAAAATGATATAATGAGTGGGAAAGTTTTTAGAAAAGCAAATTAACAAGACATTTAAATATCATTACAATAAATGATATGCATGCAATGTTTTTTAAAGCAAATAATAGTTTACCATATATAAAATTTATAAAAGACGCTCTGGAATATTTTTAACTAATCATAACGACATTTAATGAAAAAAAGTTCTGGGATGTCTCAGAAGAATAAACATATAATAAGAACTGCACTTAGTAAATCCTTCTTTTTACAATATTATTTTAATGATTAAAGTATTTTTATCAGTCATAAATTATTTTTTCGATTAAACTTTTAAAAACATTAAACTAGGTGTCAAACAAAAATTTAACGTTTCATTACACTATTTAAAAAAAATAATTGACTGACAAACATCAACAAAAAGTTGTTGACGTTTGTCAGTCCAACTATTGTTTTTTATAGAATCGTAGAAGAACGTATTATCAAGTTTTTTAAGACAATATGGCATTTAATTATTAAATGTTTTCTTAGATATTACATCTTTAAAACGGTTACGTTTACCATTTTTCTAACATAATCGGAACTCTAACAATTTTAGGCTAACGGCTTACTTATGCATCTGATTAGATGCCGTTAAAATTAAAAAATTTCTACATACAAACACAAATTTGATGTAGTACGAGAAAAGACAATACAGTATAAACAAAAGCATGCATATATTATATAGCTTACCTTGCTTTTCGTTTTCGGAAATGAAGAAGTAATAAAAATCCCGACGATCGCCGCCATTAATTCCGAGAATGACAACAAACCAACGCCATAGCCTGTTTGGTTGGTTGGGGTTGATGTTTCACAAGGAACAAGCGTCCTCTCGAAGCGAAATCAAATTCCTTCGCGCAAATCTGTTTTGGGGCGTTTTCCGAAGAACTTGTTGAAAGATAGAGGCAAGAAGATTTTAAAATTTTTATACTTACTACTGTCTTATCTATTGTAGAGGATTTTTTCTTTTTTTTTTTATCGTTATTGAATTAGTTAATAAAGAATATTTATAAACATATAAAAATCAGTTGCTTTGCATTTTTTTTTTAATTCTCAATTACATAATTAAATTAGATTTTACTAAAAAGTAAGGATACAAAATCAAATTAAAAATAGTTTAAAATTTTTTTTATATTTTTTTTTACATATTTTTAAAAATAATTTTTAATAATTAAAATATATTTTATAAATTCATATCAGCTTTTTTTTTTAAATAATTAAATAAAAATTTATTAAAATTCAAATTTTCCTACTCTTACATTAAAAATATTTTCCTAAAAATCGGAATAAAATATAGGATCGCTAAACTGTTGTCACCAAAGTCAGACAGGCATTTTTGAAGATCTACATAGGTGGCCCATATCGGTCCACACAAATCTACCAAGTGTTACTGAATGCTAATTCAATATTTATACGAATAATTTAATAGATTAATAAAATAATATACATGTGTCCTTAAATTAAACGTCCTTAAATGTGTCCTTAAATTAAATAATAAGTATGCTTCAAAATGCATACTACAAAATTAATTTATATAGATATTTTATTAGCATTGTATAATAATAAGAATAATTAGTTATGGTATACATAATTACATATTATGTATACTAAGGATAAATTTTATTTAAATTAACTTTAAAAATGCTATGGTAACATAAAAAAGCTGTCCCTGGATTCTGATAGATTTTCTATCAAGATCTATATAGGTGGCCCATATCAATCTACAGAAATCTACATACATTTTCTGAATGCTGTACGGATATTACACTTCAACATTTTCACAATTAATGTACTAGTTGAATAAATAGTACACATGTATTATTAAAATAAACGCATAGTAATATAAGCCACGAAATGCATACTACAAAATTAATTTATATCGATATTTTATTACCATTATATAATAATAATAATAATAATAATAATAATAATTAGTTTTACTATAAAAAATTCCGTATTATTTATATTATGAATAAATCTTATTTAAAATAACTTAAAAAACGCTGTAGTAACACTAAAAAGTTGTTTCCAGATGCTGATAGATTTTCTATCAAGATCTATATAGATAACCCATATTGATTTATACAAATCTACACAGATTTTCTGAATGCTGTACATATATAACAATTTCAACATTTTCTTACTTTTTACGGTTAATTTAATCCAACGGTAAGCTGATATACTTCTAACATTAATATAAATGCAGAATAAATGCGCTTCGAACTATATGCTACAAAATTAATTTATATGGATGTATCTGGGTTTCTAATGGGCAAATGGGCCCAGCTAAAGCCCATCTGTCCATATTGGACCCATATGGAGCCCACATGGGCCCATAGTTCTGTGCTGCCTGGGTTAGTTCTTGAGATAGAGCGCCCACAAATTTTTTGTCACATACAGACTCACAGACAGACATTTTCTAAAAATAGTCAAAACGTGTTCAGGACCTTCTAAAACGTATAAATCCGTCGAAAACCGGAAGTCGAAAATTTTCATGAATCCAATACTTTCTTCTTGTAAAGATAGAAGAAAGTAAAAATAATTTAATTACAAATTTTATGAGTAACAAACCTAAAGAAGGTTAATTTAAGAAATTTGTAAATATTATATTTGATTAAATAAAAGTTTAAAAAAATTGGCTTTTATTTGTTAAAAATTGTATTTGATTTGTATAAATATTATGTTTATTTTTCAGGTCTCTAAAAGGTCCCTGTCCAGAACAGGTCCCTGTTCTGGACCTGAAACAGGGATTTTCTGGACCCCTGTTTCAGGTCCAGAAAATCCCTGAAACAGGGATTTTCTGGGAAATATCCCTGTTTCAGACTTTTGGTCCCTAAAAAGTCCCTAATTTTTAATCATTAGATCCCCAAGTCCCTACTCTTTTGTACCAAAGTTGCTGGCAGCCCTGTTTATTGCTATTACATTTGTATGTGAATACTCAATTGCTTATAAATAATATTGCATGCAAGATCTGCTATAGATTTTTTAAATACAGTAGAAGCCCGTCACAATGCGATTGCTGGGAAATATGTTTCACACCTGCGTTTAACTTAACTGCAGTATGTTGGAATGGTGTCAAAGAAAATGATTGAAACACTTACCCACTTTGTGAAACGTAATTAACTTTATCGTTCATTGAACACAAACTTAATCTTACATTATATTTTAAAAGTCCATAAGTGTTGTTTGACGAACTGGGGCATTTCATTTCTTTTCGGCTTATTGTTTCACATTAGAAAGATGGAATAGATGAACACAATCTGAATCGTTTTGCCTCTCCATCTCTGAAATTACCTTTGTTAAATATGAAATGACTTCACTAACATATAGAACTTCATCCTTCATTACCAAATCATTTTCAATTTCATCATCAACCTGCTCACAGTTTTTTCTGTGCGTTACAGAATCAATGATATCTTGATCTTTTATGACCTCTGAAATCGGTTCACTGTTGTCAATTTCTATCCATTAATTATAAATAGAAGTTATCTTATACGTCCATTAAAAACATTTTAAAAATATGCGTTAAAATATTTAATTACTATAAAGGAACATACACATAAAATACACATAAAAACATTAAAAGATCTTAATAATTTTTACATGTTTCGATTGAATTTACTCAATCATCATCAGAAAAACAAAATACAAATAAACACAAAGATGGAAAATGACAATAAACTATTACAAATGAAATTTAAAAATTTTTAAAAAGAAAAAAAAAATCACACGCGTTATATTTTAATTATGTATAATGATCACGTTGCTTAATTTTTAAATTATTTAACAATTCAATCCAAATATTTGGGATTTGAAATGACAAGGAATCATTGCAGACCATTCAGCTTCTGACGTAAATTTCAATACTCTCTCTAATAAAAAGTTGCAAATAAAAATCTGACCTATAAATTAATCTACTTTCATTAAACAAAATATCTATGTTTTCTATTTGATTTAGCCTTGATAATGCGGTTTTACCTCTATAAAATTTTATGTCTGCAATGTGTTCTTTACATCTTACTTTGAATTTTCTTTGAGTCATGCCAATATAATAATTCTGTGCGTTACAGAATTAGTGATGTCTTGATCTTTTATGACCTCTGAAATCGGTTTACTGTTGTCAATTTCTATCCATTAATTATAAATAGAAGTTATCTTATATGTCCATTAAAAACATTTCAAAATGTTTTTAAATCATTTCTGATTTCAATCTTCAATCTTCATTTGCAAATAAAAATCTGACCTATAAATTAATCTACTTTCATTAAACAAAATATCTATGTTTATGGTACTAATCATAAACAACCTTGAGCCAAATTTCCGAAGATTGGGCCTCTATGAAAGAATGGATGCTAAATGCTAGGCTAAACATAGCAGATGCTTTAACACATCATTATGAAAACCATGCAGCTCTAGTACCAGTAACTAGTAAAATGATAAAAAGGGTTAATATTGCATATCAAAATTATCAAAGGATTTAGCCTTGATAATGCGGTTTTACCTCTATTAAATTTTATGTCTGCAGTGTGTTCTTTACATCTTACTTTGAATTTTCTTTGAGTCATGCCAATATAATAATTCTGTGCGTTACAGAATCAATGATATCTTGATCTTTTATGACCTCTGAAATCGGCTTTGATTTCAAAGGTTGATTGATTTTTTTTTTTTTTTTTTTTTGATCAATTGATTTTGATTATTTGATTTTTTTTTTTTTTTTTTTTTTTTTTTTTTTTGATCAATTTTTTTTTTTTTTTTTTTTTTTTTTTCAATTTTTTCTGTGCGTTACAGAATCAATGATATCTTGATCTTTTATGACCTCTGAAATCGGCTTTGATTTTCTTAATCTTCTTTCTTTGATGATCTGAAATTTCTTAAAGAAGGTGGTTATAAGAATTATTATATTGGCATGACTCAAAGAAAATTCAAAGTAAGATGTAAAGAACACATTGCAGACATAAAATTTAATAGAGATAAAACCGCATTATCAAGGCTAAAAATTTTTATTTTCATTTGTAATAGTTTATTGTCATTTTCCATCTTTGTGTTTATTTGTATTTTGTTTTTCTGATGATGATAGAGTAAATTCAATCAAAACATGTAAAAATTATTAAGATCTTTTAATGTTTTTTATTAGTATTTGAAGTCCTTTATAGCAATTAAATATTTTAACGCTTATTTTTGAAATTTCTATCCAGTCATTGAAATTGTCAACAGAGATAACGAGATGACTAACCAATGACTGCAAGTGCCTCATTGTATTTCACTGAAATTTTAAACAAAATTTATCCTAAAAGTGGTAATTTTTTTTACGGGGAACATTCTTTTCTCTGCATTATATCCGAATTCGCTTTATTTCGAGCTTCTACTGTACATCTAAAAATGTTGAAATGTATGCTGGTCTGTGTGTGTTATGCTATTACAAAAAAAAAAGTTAAGTAGACTGGCATTACTACAAAATAAAAACAAATGCTCAGTGCAGCAGGCATGAAATATTTTTTATTAGTTGTTTTTTTTTTTTTGGGGGGGGGGGGAAATGTCTGTTTATTTATTGCAATTATTAGATACAATAATTTTCCAATGGTCTGTGGCAATCACTTATATATTTAAAATAATCTATATGCATAAATGTATTTTGAAGATGTAGAACCTAACAAATTTTAATAATTTCTTGCTTAAATGGATATGCTTTTCTAGGGTTTTTTTTAATTTTGATGTAACTCAAACTTGCCAAAAGAGAAAAAGGGTGATTTCAAACAAAAATTAGCTCATTCCATAAAAATAAATCTCTCATTTTTTGTTCATGTGTTGTATGTATGAATGATTTTAGTATTTGACTTTGCATCATAATGTTTATAATATGTATAGTATTTTTTGCTAAATCATACTTTTGGAACAGTTTTTGATTTTTTAAAATTGCCGGTGTAAAAGTGTGTGATAACTAAATATTTTCATGTTTCAATTTGTAATTATCATTAATATTTCTCAAAAATAAAATCTCAAAGATTAAGTTTCTGAAATTTGTCTTAATTAAAAAATATTTTTTGAGATTTTTGCCCATATTCATGGCTTTTGTGAACAAAAGCCCCAATAAAAGTATTTTCAATATTTCAAATATATTTTGAAAGTCAAGACAAAAAGTAATTTTTTCCCCTGCAACTGCTGCTGTTGAGTTTTGATATGTATTCTTTTTTGTACTAGATTTTCTTTAATTTCATCCTTTTTTCTGATAATTTTGATAATGAAACTAAATATTAATCAACAAAATCTGTTTCTGTAAAAATGTACAAATATGGATTTGAATATCTTATTTTTTTTTCCCCCTTTAGGGAGCTAAAGTAGGAAAATTGACTTTAAAAAGCACAGATATGGAAACTGCTTATGATTTAGGTCAAAAAATGATTGAATGTTTGACAAAAGAAAAAGTTCAAGCTGGGTAAGTTCAGGGGTGCAGAATATGTTCGATCCGGCGATCTAGGATCGAGGGAAATTTTAACCACCTGGGGAAATTTTCAGAAACATATATAATTTATTTTGATTTTAATGATAAATTCAAAAATTCCCCAAGATTTAAAAAAAAAAATTACAACAAACAAAAAGATTAGTATGCGGACCTTTACAAAATCGATCTCTGAATAATGTGTACTGTATATCAAGGGTGATTCTGTTCCGGAATTTCCGAAAGTTTAAGGCATTCAGTTTTTAAAAAAAAATTAAAAAAACCTAAATTTGAAAGTTTGGACATTGATACACTACAAATTTTGTCTAAGAATTACCGAAAAATGTTTACTTTGTAGAAAAACCGCAAAAAACCATAAATTTCGTCAAAATATAGCGAAATACTGCCCATTTCGTCCAAAAATTGCAAAAAAGCCACAAAATTCATTAAAAAATCGAGAAATAACTGCAATCATCGTCAAAAGATAACGAAAAGGTCAGGAATTTGTAAAGAAATGGTGAAATAGGCACAAATTTAGTTAAACTGAAATAACTGCAAATTTTGTAAAAAAAAAAAAATTGAAATAACCACAAATTTTTCGAAAAAATCCCGAAATTATGAAATTTTTTTAAAATTCGCAGTATAATCATAAAAAAGAATAGAAATTTTGTCAACAGAATACAAATTTTGCCAAAAGATCACTAAAAATCGCCAATTTCATGAAAAAAAAATCGCAAAACAACTGCAAATTTTGTTAAAGATCTCGAAACAATCTCGAATTTCGACAAAGAGGCGAAATAATCACAAAATACTGCCAAAAAAATTAAAAATCACAAATTTCGTGAAAAAATCGCGAAAGAATGGTAAATTTTCTAAAAAGATCGCAAAGCAACCGCAAATTTTGTCAAAGAAGAGTTGCGAAATAACCACTAATTTCTTTACAAGATCGCAAATTTCATAAAAACATTGTGAAACAACCACAGATTTCATCAAAAGATAGCAGAATGAATGCAAATTTCGTTGAAAGATCGCAAAAAATGGCAAGTTTCTTTTAAAAATCACAAAATAGCAAATTTCATAAAAATGATTGCAAAAAATGAGCAGATTTTGTCAAAAGATCCTAAAATAAACATTTCGTTAAAATATACCAAAAAAGACGTAAACTTTGTCAAAAAATCATGGAACAACCACGATTTTTGGCTAAATTGGTGAATAACCACATTTCGCACAGTCGCCACAAGATCGTCAAAAAAACACAGAAAAACCCCAAGTTCTCTCAAACGATCGAGAGAACTGTGAATTTCGTCAAAAAGACGAAATAACCACAAAAATAGTGAAAAGATCACGGAATAACCGCAAATTTCATCTGAAGATAACTAAAAAATGTAATTTTTGTCAAAGAGCCATGAAAAAATGCTAAGAGTGCCTCCCCCCTCCCCAGCCTCCACTCTATTGCTGTAAACTTTCAGGAAATTCGCTGTTAACTTCAGAAATATTTTTTGCACTTAGAATCACTTTGCTGTTATACTGGCACAAAGTTCATAAACATTGGAAAAAAAGTAAATTTTCTATACCAATGGTAATACACAGCATTTATTTATAATATACGATAAAATTTTGGGGAAATTTTCATGTGGATTGGGGGAAATGTAGGGAGTAAAAACATTTTCTGCACCCCTGGGTAAGTGTTTTAGCACTTTCTTTGTTTGGTTAAAATGTTTCTTTAATTAAAATCATGCTGTTTTTAACTATACACTGTAGTATTTGTAAAAACTGATTTCTCTATATCTGCCAATAACAAATAATTATAGTATGAACACTTATATTTCACATTAATAATTAAGTTGATAAAATTTTTAAGCTAGTTCATGATGTTCATATTATAACACAAGTAGCCTTTTTGGTGTGAAACATTGTATAATTACTAAGAATACTGAATAATAATGCAAAACAAAATGTACTTACAAGGCTTAGTGATTAAAAATTATGTAAATTTCTTTTGTAACAATTGGTTGTAACAAAGTTCTTGTTTTTCTGTCCTGGGGATGAATGTCAATCAATCTGATCTCTTATTTTTGCACATGCTCCCAAAGATTGCTGGATAAGTTCAATTTAATAAATTAAAAGAACATTTCGCAAAGTAGTTCTCTTTTTACTTTCCTTACGAGAAGGTGTAAGAGAAGTTTTATAATCATGATAAAATTCAGTTATAAAAATAATGATATATTTTTGCATTTTGATGTTTGCCGAATTCATGTTCAGTATTTTTAAACATGCCCCACAAGCGACCAAGAGTTTATTCTCTCAAACCTGGTAGCCGGGAAGTGCTGAATTCAAACCCAATTGTGCCCATCATTGTAAACATTTGGACTTTCCCATGATTTTCTTCAAACCTTTCAGTTCCTTCATACATATGGGTAAGGTTTCCTTACAAAGACCTCCCTCACCCTACTCCTTTTTGGACCTATATGCCCCGTGTAGATAATTGGTCATCATAACCAACACAACACCAATTTTAAACCTATTCCATATTAATGCTCTTCAAATTTAGCATTGTTTTTCTATTTTGATTGTTTTTGTTTCATCTAGTCAGTAGGGTACGTAATAGGTCAAATTTCTTGGCTTATTGCTAGACCTATTGCAGAAACTGACTGAATTATTGCTTATATTTGTAAATTATGTTCCCCTGATAAGTGATTTATAGTATAAGTTTTCTGTTTTTCATCCATTTGCTTTTCATATGTCTGTTTATAATCCTTTCATAGAACGTCATAATTCAAATGATGATCTGTTTTGTTTATTTTTAAATAGGAGTTTAATTTTTTCATGTTCATTATGCATACTTAAATACAATTTACCTATTGGTATTACTGATATTCATTTAAAAGCTCATAAATTTGTGACATCACATTTCTAAAATTTAAAAAAGTGCAAAAGTATGAACTAAAAAGTTGCATACAAGCTCTTATTAATATGAAAGAAATAGTCAATAATTATTGATTGATTTAGTCAAAAATTTTTTTTTATATCTTATATTCAGCCTTTTTTTTTTTTTTTTTTTTTTTTTTTTGGGGGGGGGGGGGGGGGTCTTAAATTTTATTAAATAAATATTAATTTCTAATAAAATTTATCTATACTGTATAATAATGCATTGTATTTTTAATTTTCTCCTTAGTGATATTATCTGCATTGACAAAGCCACTGGAAAAATCACAAAGCTGGGTCGATCCTTTACTAAAGCTAGAGATTATGATGCTACTGGTCCACAGACTAAATTTGTGCAATGCCCTGAAGGAGAATTGCAGAAAAGAAAAGAAGTTACACATACTGTAACACTGCATGAAATTGATGTAATGAATAGTCGAAGTCAAGGCTTCTTAGCTTTGTTTTCAGGTAATTTTCTTTGAGTTGAAAATCTGTAATCTCATTCACAGAAAATAAACAAAATTTTTCAACCTAAGTCAGTTATCATTCTGGTGTTTTTGAGCAATATCAAAATATTTTACAAAATCCTATGCTACTAAAAAATGTTTTAATTCAGTTTTATTCACCCTGTGTATGTTTGGTGCTAAAATGCTCCTGAAAAGTCTTAATAATTATTTGTTATTTGCAACAAATTTAAAAAGAGTATCTGACTAAAGTTTAAAAAAAAATTAATAAATAAAAATAACAAAAAACACAAAGGAGCAATTTTTGCCAATTTCATGCCAAATAACTATTGTCATCATAGAAAAACATCTAATTCAAAAAGTGGACACTTTTTATATGATGATTGCTGTATGCTTATGTGATAAATTGACAGAAAAATATTTTTGAATATCTTTGCATCTTCAGAGCCCAATTTTCTAATAATCTTTCTTTTACTTTTGTCTTCTTACTTGCTCCCTCTTCCCATTGAAGGTAAAGGGAGCAAACTTACATTGTAAAAACTACAATATAACTAATGATTTTATAAATAATATTTAGTAAATATTTACAAATTTCTCCTAAAACAAATAATTTTACACCTAATAACAATTGAGAAGACAAGCAAAAATCCATGTGTGAAATTTAGCACAAAATTGCTTTTGCAATATCCTCAAAACTTCAAAGCCCAATTTTTCCTTTTTTTATTAGATTTATTTATTTTTATTTTATTTTATTTTTTTATCCATATTATTGCATAACCAACTTTAAGTTTTGAAATTTGTTACTGCTAAAAAAGAAAAAAATAATAATAAAGTAATAACATTTACAGAATAAGAGTGGGATTAAAAAAGCAACTTTTTTTAAAAATTGCTTTCCTTTCCTTCTTTTTTTTACACTTGTTACTTCTTCCCGTAAAAAGTAATTGGTGGGAGAAACTTATGTGTAAAACCTATTATAACTAAAAATTATAATCTTCGTTTGATGGTTAATCTCAGGAAAAAGGAAAAATTTCGTGAATTTTTGGGCTTCATTTTTTTTTTCACCTGCACTGTTCGCACATATATAAGCTCACTCATATTATACAGAAGAATAGGCCAAATTCTCAAATGTGTTTTGCTTTATTCGTTTGAAGTTACAATACATTGTCTTATGCCACTTATCTTTGATATGAATAGATGCATCAATCAAAAAATCTAAATATATAGCCTCCTTTTTTTAAGAAGTAATCAGGTTAAAATTGTGATCTAATTTTCAAATATTTAATGAAATATTTTTATCAGAGATAGCAAAATTAAATTATGTATCAAAAGTTTCAAAATCAATTATTCTCCAAAAATGGAAATTTTGTTCTCTAACAAATATAAAATCAAATTATATATATATACATATAAAAAGAAAGAGAGAGAGAGGTATGGATACTTCATGTCCTCTTTACATCAGAAACAAAATGTCAAGTAGTTAGATGTTTTTTATTTTTTACCATCTAAGTTTTGCTAGGAACACAAATGTATGTAAGAAATTATAAAAATCAGACTTATTAATTAGTTTTTTAATAAATCGCCCCTCAATGTGGATACTAGCCCCATGATTAATGATCACAGGTTTTATAGGGCAGCAAGAAACTTAAGTTTATCGCGTTAATTTAACTATAACACATGGCCCTTTTTAACTGGTAAACCTGGGGAGATGAGAAATTTCAAATGTACATCTACGCACTTGCTCTCGAGAAACCATACTGTAATGACCTGTGAAAGGATTTTTCTATGTTTTTAGAATGTTTAAATAAATCTTAATTAATGCTAATTCCTTGAAGTCTGTTGTTTTATGAAAATGCGACATATATATCTCCTTGAAGCAACATTGCAAAACATTTTAGGAAAATAAAACACATTAATTATAAGGATACAGTAAGCTTTCAAATGCCATGTCTCAAAATCATTAAAGTTGCTCTTTATGCCAGAGAATAATATAATGTGACCATTGTTAGGTTAGAAGTCATCTTGACCTAAGTTATAGAAATGCTGACAGCTGAATTATTTCAAATTCACAAAATTATTAATAATTTTTCACCGATATAAAAAATTGTTTGTAGCTTCACTAAACAAAATCCTGTGAGAAATGTCTGGATAGAATCCTTCATGTAAAATATAAAAATTGGTCTCAAACAATTAACGAAACTTAACATAATTATTCTTTTTTCTTTCTCAATTTGAAATTCATTCATGGTAGAGCTTTCAAATCTCCAAAAGGAAAGAAAATTCTGTATTTAATTTCCAAAATTTATTATACACGTTGGTTTAAACTACAACACAGTGAAATATCTTACCTAGAAGATATTTTGAAAAATAATGAAAATTTCCAAATTTTTTGTTGTCTATTTATTTTTGGTTTTTTAATTTGCTAATATTTTAACAATGATATAATTTAAAAATGGATGTAAGTTATTTAGTCTAGTTATACAATATTGAAAACTTTCTTATGGACAAAAATATTTGTGATGGTTATTTTCTGAAAAATAATTGAATTTTTTATTTTTCAGTCTATAAATTTCATTATAAGTGTTTGTAGTTAACAAAATTCATTTCTGACAAAACTATCAGTTACTCTTCTGTTTTTAATTATATTGTTTAAATTTATCTAATATGTTAATCTCAAAGTAATTACTAATTTTCAATCAAAATATTTATTTCTTTTTCTTTGTAAGTTATTTTTATGAATCTTTAATTTTAGAAGAATGATCTTTGATTTTAATTATTTTAATGTTTGTGTATTATTGTTATTAGAAGAATGACTTTATATTAGAGATCCAGATTGAAATAAATTTTTCTCAAATTTGGTTGTTTTTTGTTTCTAGGTGATACTGGAGAGATCAAAGTTGAAGTGAGAGAACAAATTAATTCCAAAGTTGCCGAGTGGCGAGAAGAAGGAAAAGCCCAAATAATTCCCGGAGTGTTATTTATTGATGAAGTTCATATGCTCGATGTAGAATGTTTTTCTTACCTCAACCGAGCTCTTGAAACCGATTTAGCTCCCATCTTAATTATGGCTTCAAATAGGGGTACTACTAAAATTAGAGGTACTCAGTATGAAAGTCCTCACGGAATTCCTCTTGACCTGTTAGATCGATGTTTGATCATTCAAACTAAAACTTATGATGAAGATGAAACTAAAAAGATATTGAAAATTAGGTAATTTTCTAATCATTTTTAAATTTTGTGTTAAGGAAGTTTTTAATATTTAGTTTGATTGAAATTTAACTAACACTTGATGAAAAATGAAAAAAGAAGTTAATAAGTTTTATTATGATGATGTCATCAATTATATTGAATTTTATAGTTATCAAGGATGCAATATTATTTAAAGTATCATTATTTTTCTAAAAAAATCCACTTATATTTTTGTCTACTATAGAGAAATTTTGTGTTTTCTCTTTCCTTCTCCTTTTTTAGTTTAAACTGCCCCCACTAGCAGCTGATAGTTTGTGCTTTCTGACCTGGCAGACACAAGATGCTAGAATTCTATCATATGTATATTGATATGTCAATTTTTAAAAGGAAATGTGCTATTGTATTACCAGTTTAAAAAAAAAAAACTGGTTTTGATTAAGAATTCTGTGAAACTTGAAATATTCTGCCACAACTAATTTAAATTTAAGTAATAACAAGGATTTTAATTCATTATATCTTTTGATAGCCGCAAATGAATAAGAGAAAAGGTTAAAACCTTTATTTATTTATTTATTTTATTATTAGTATTTTTTTTTAATAATTACACATATTAGAACGGGTGTTATCTGTTACATTTGCAGAGAAGCATTTTTCAAATTTAATTTTTTCTGGAATTTCATTTATATGTCTCTCTCTTTTATGTGTCGTTTTTTATCAGTCCCTTGCACTAACATATAAGTGTGAGATTATTGTGTTTTTAATTTGTAATATTCCACTTATGATAAAAATTATTTAGTTTGTGATAGTAGCTACTTAATTCATTTACTGTAAGTTTATTTATAGTTTAACTTTTTACAGTAAGAAAATGCATATGATAATAACATCTTGGTTATCCATCCAATGATTTTGATTTTCTGACATTGCTTAAATCACTTGAATATTGCATAATTGGAAGTTAATGAATTCATATTTAATAAAAAAAAAAAATTTCATGTATTGTTTTAATTTATTGCATTACGTATGTTCTTTTGTTTTCTTAGATGTGAAGAAGAAGATGTAGAAATGACTGAAGATGCTTTGTTAATTCTTACTAAAATTGGAGTTGAAACATCTTTAAGATATGCCATTCAGCTTATTACAGTAGCTCATCTTGTTTGTCAAAAGAGAAAAGTAAACTTTAATAATATTTCTTATATTTATTTATTTTATTTTATTATTTATTTCTTATGATTAATATACAAGGTGTTCTGTCCAAAATAGTATTCACATTTCTTTGAGTAAAAGGGTACTTTCTGTTGAGTGAAAGGTCCTTAGGTCTCACTCAATTTTTTGTACTTACAATCATATTGAATTGTAAAACAAGCAACTTAATCAAAAAGAATTATGTAATAGGTTGTTTAATTACTGTCCTTTATCTTTTTGTAGGCATTTAAACTATATTCTATATATTTAAAATAATAATAAAAATACTTTTAAAAAGATAAAATAAAAACTGTAGTTTTTTTTTTTTTTTTTTTTTTTTTTTTAAGAAAGGTTAAAATACTTTGAAAAATACAGGATGAAAAGTTAATGCTGTTAAAAAAGCTGGGTGCAGTGCCACTTAACAAAAAAAGAGGCAAAATGCAGCATCCTTTCATAAATTTTTAACAAGAACACAGATCCAAAAGTACTATGATTGTGTTACTGCAGTATATTTCATGCAAGTCATTGGAGAAAAAGATACGAGACCAAAAACTTTGAGAAATCTAGACTTTCAGGTGTTAATTGCAAAATTGTTAACTGAGATTTCAAGTCCCCAAGAGAACTAATATTTGTTGCATTAGCATTGTGTTTTATAAATCCAGTACTTAATTTCTAACGAACAAATACAGACACCCTAATACAGTAAAACCTCCATAACGGACACTCCTGAATAGTGGACACCTCTATTTAACGGACAGTTTTCCAATCCCCACTCCCAATACCTTATTTTTTATATGTTTAACCTCTGAATAACGGACATTCTGAATAGCGGACACTAGTTTTGACGATGAAGGATGAGGATTTTATTTTTAATGTGAAACAAAAGTGAAAAAAAAAAGTAAAAAAATTCTAAATTTATCGGGACAGTGTGTCATAATTTTTCTGATCGCTGATAAATTTAGTGGTAGGCT
The DNA here is from genome assembly GCA_964019185.1 of Maratus speculifer. Taxonomy (NCBI): domain Eukaryota; kingdom Metazoa; phylum Arthropoda; class Arachnida; order Araneae; family Salticidae; genus Maratus; species Maratus speculifer. The sequence continues at coordinate 106,630,659 of OZ025303.1, forward strand.
GGGGAAATTCCCTTCCCGTGCCCTGTATTGAATTCAGGGGGTGAGTTGAGAGAGAATGCCCCTTCCAGAGCATTGGAATGCTCCTCCCTCGGCGAAAATTTTAGATTTTATGCTTTTAAGAAGCGGCAAAATATGGTGACCAGTTATAATTTTTTTATAAGGAAAAAAAACCAGATTTTTCAAAAGGATTAAAACTACTGATTTCACACTTTGACTAGAACTTGACACTGAAAAGTAAATTACTTGTAATCGCAAGCAAAAGCAAAAGGTGTGCACAATTTTATTTCAGTTTTATTACTTAAAAAAAATTAATTTCTGATTTATTATACAATATACGGTGATATATTTTTACGGTCATATATTTAGGACATATATGAGTCAAATAAGGAAACATAAGCATTTCCCATCAATTTTTTAATTGGCGAGGTTTTCCCAATAGCAGACAATTTCAGCGCTCCCAAGCTGTCCGTTATTTAGAGGTTTTACTGTATTCTGTAATACTAACCAATGTAGAGATTAACCTGTCCCATACACACTCATACTTGTATTTCATATATTCCTTGCAAAAACTTAACCAAGTTTTCTTCAGAGAAAGAAATGTTTTAATAGATTTTAAATGCATGAATACATATAATAAAATGTAAGAAAATATGCAATAAAAACTTGCCCTTATGGAAATGAGGTTATGCATACATAAATTACTGTTTTAATAATTTCGAGTCATAACCCGTCAAATTTGATGAATGGAAATGTTTAAAAGAACTTGCTGAAAAAAAAAAAAAAAAAACTTTTTTCATAACGGACACTCCTGAATAGTGGACACCTCTATTTAACGGACAGTTTTCCAATCCCCACTCCCAATACCTTATTTTTTATATGTTTAACCTCTGAATAGCGGACACTAGTTTTGACGATGAAGGATGGGTATTTTATTTTTAATGTGAAACAAAAGTGAAAAAAAAAAGTAAAAAAATTCTAAATTTATCGGGACAGTGTGTCATAATTTTTCTGATCGCTGATAAATTTAGTGGTAGGCTGGGGAAATCCCCTTCCCGTGCCCTGTATTGAATTCAGGGGGTGAGTTGAGAGAGAATGCCCCTTCCAGAGCATTGGAATGCTCCTCCCTCGGCGAAAATTTTACATTTTATGCTTTTAAGAAGCGGCAAAATATGGTGACCAGTTATAATTTTTTTATAAAGAAAAAAAACCAGATTTTTCAAAAGGATTAAAACTACTGATTTCACACTTTGACTAGAACTTGACACTGAAAAGTAAATTACTTGTAATCGCAAGCAAAAGCAAAAGGTGTGCACAATTTTATTTCAGTTTTATTACTTAAAAAAAATTAATTTCTGATTTATTATACAATATACGGTGATATATTTTTACGGTCATATATTTAGGACATATATGAGTCAAATAAGGAAACATAAGCATTTCCCATCAATTTTTTAATTGGCGAGGTTTTCCCAATAGCAGACAATTTCAGCGCTCCCAAGCTGTCCGTTATTTAGAGGTTTTACTGTATTCTGTAATACTAACCAATGTAGAGATTAACCTGTCCCATACACACTCATACTTGTATTTCATATATTCCTTGCAAAAACTTAAGCAAGTTTTCTTCAGAGAAAGAAATGTTTTAATAGATTTTAAATGCATGAATACATATAATAAAATGTAAGAAAATATGCAATAAAAACTTGCCCTTATGGAAATGAGGTTATGCATACATAAATTACTGTTTTAATAATTTCGAGTCATAACCCGTCAAATTTGATGAATGGAAATGTTTAAAAGAACTTGCTGAAAAAAAAAAAAAAAAAAACTTTTTTCATAACGGACACTCCTGAATAGTGGACACCTCTATTTAACGGACAGTTTTCCAATCCCCACTCCCAATACCTTATTTTTTATATGTTTAACCTCTGAATAACGGACATTCTGAATAGCGGACACTAGTTTTGACGATGAAGGATGAGGATTTTATTTTTAATGTGAAACAAAAGTGAAAAAAAAAAGTAAAAAAATTCTAAATTTATCGGGACAGTGTGTCATAATTTTTCTGATCGCTGATAAATTTAGTGGTAGGCTGGGGAAATTCCCTTCCCGTGCCCTGTATTGAATTCAGGGGGTGAGTTGAGAGAGAATGCCCCTTCCAGAGCATTGGAATGCTCCTCCCTCGGCGAAAATTTTAGATTTTATGCTTTTAAGAAGCGGCAAAATATGGTGACCAGTTATAATTTTTTTATAAGGAAAAAAAACCAGATTTTTCAAAAGGATTAAAACTACTGATTTCACACTTTGACTAGAACTTGACACTGAAAAGTAAATTACTTGTAATCGCAAGCAAAAGCAAAAGGTGTGCACAATTTTATTTCAGTTTTATTACTTAAAAAAAATTAATTTCTGATTTATTATACAATATACGGTGATATATTTTTACGGTCATATATTTAGGACATATATGAGTCAAATAAGGAAACATAAGCATTTCCCATCAATTTTTTAATTGGCGAGGTTTTCCCAATAGCAGACAATTTCAGCGCTCCCAAGCTGTCCGTTATTTAGAGGTTTTACTGTATTCTGTAATACTAACCAATGTAGAGATTAACCTGTCCCATACACACTCATACTTGTATTTCATATATTCCTTGCAAAAACTTAAGCAAGTTTTCTTCAGAGAAAGAAATGTTTTAATAGATTTTAAATGCATGAATACATATAATAAAATGTAAGAAAATATGCAATAAAAACTTGCCCTTATGGAAATGAGGTTATGCATACATAAATTACTGTTTTAATAATTTCGAGTCATAACCCGTCAAATTTGATGAATGGAAATGTTTAAAAGAACTTGCTGAAAAAAAAAAAAAAAAAAAAAAAAAACTTTTTTCATAACGGACACTCCTGAATAGTGGACACCTCTATTTAACGGACAGTTTTCCAATCCCCACTCCCAATACCTTATTTTTTATATGTTTAACCTCTGAATAGCGGACACTAGTTTTGACGATGAAGGATGGGGATTTTATTTTTAATGTGAAACAAAAGTGAAAAAAAAAAGTAAAAAAATTCTAAATTTATCGGGACAGTGTGTCATAATTTTTCTGATCGCTGATAAATTTAGTGGTAGGCTGGGGAAATCCCCTTCCCGTGCCCTGTATTGAATTCAGGGGGTGAGTTGAGAGAGAATGCTCCTCCCTCGGCAAAAATTTTACATTTTATGCTTTTAAGAAGCGGCAAAATATGGTGACCAGTTATAAATTTTTTATAAAGAAAAAAAACCAGATTTTTCAAAAGGATTAAAACTACTGATTTCACACTTTGACTAGAACTTGACACTGAAAAGTAAATTACTTGTAATCGCAAGCAAAAGCAAAAGGTGTGCACAATTTTATTTCAGTTTTATTACTTAAAAAAATTTAATTTCTGATTTATTATACAATATACGGTGATATATTTTTACGGTCATATATTTAGGACATATATGAGTCAAATAAGGAAACATAAGCATTTCCCATCAATTTTTTAATTGGCGAGGTTTTCCCAATAGCAGACAATTTCAGCGCTCCCAAGCTGTCCGTTATTTAGAGGTTTTACTGTATTCTGTAATACTAACCAATGTAGAGATTAACCTGTCCCTTACACACTCATACTTGTATTTCATATATTCCTTGCAAAAACTTAAGCAAGTTTTCTTCAGAGAAAGAAATGTTTTAATAGATTTTAAATGCATGAATACATATAATAAAATGTAAGAAAATATGCAATAAAAACTCGCCCTTATGGAAATGAGGTTATGCATACATAAATTACTGTTTTAATAATTTCAAGTCATAACCCGTCAAATCTGATGAATGGAAATGTTTAAAAGAACTTGCTGGAAAAAAAAAAAAAAAAAAAAAAAAAAAAAAAAAAAAAACTTTTTTTCTCAAATGACCATTAATATGCATTTAAGATAATGAAATTAGTAAGTTATTAATACAGGCTTTAATCTTTGGTTTTACATACGAAAATTACACCACTATAATAAAATTATAATTTAATAAAATCTAAAAATAGCGTATGTTTCCCCATCGCAAAATGTACATGCAATAGATTGTTAAAAAATATAGTCCCAAATTTTATGTCACATTTGCCAGTTGCAATATTCATGTAATATAAATTCATTTTTAGTATGACATTTACCGAAGCCCTCTGAGATAATGTCTCAATTTCAATATCAGTGTAATCAATGTCAACTGAAATGTGACAGCTTTGTGACTAAAAATGTATCATTTTAAATTGTGATGTCATTTTCTATTCAAAAGTTTTTAAGCAGTTATTTTTAATTGCAATATGATAGCAGCAAATGCATCTGTAATGATATGGTGATATCCCATTTTCCCTTTATCTCTTCAACAATGAAAATAACTCAATTGCCACCACTGTGAAGAAATTTCATATAGCAGCTTTTAAAATTAAAATATAAAAATGGGATTATTATTATTTTTTTTTTTTTTTTTTTTTTTTTTTTTTTTTAATAGCGAATGTGGGCACGTCAACAAATAATGAGCTTTCATTTAAAAAAATAATTATCAAAATCAGCTCAGTAAGAAACTCAGAACTGATGAATTTAAAAAAATGCATGGTCTTTTAAATATATAGATTAGTCCACAGGAACTAAATATGAAGATTTTCACTATCTTTTTTTTTTTTTTTTTTTTTCTTGATTATCTATTATAGATATGATCTTCCCTCAACTTTATAAATTGAAGAATCATCTTAGACTAATAAGCATCAAATTTGAGAATTTTTGTGGTAAGCAAAGAATGTTAAGTTTGGAATACAAATTAAGTTCATAGTTGAAAATCACAATTCACATTCAGCAATTGATAAAGAGATACAATCAACTATTACATTGAAACATTTTTTTTTTTTTTTTTATCTTGTTTTCAGAAGATTTCTTTAAAATTCTGAAATCTATTAAATTTTTTCTATTTATTTTGCATTGTTTCATCTGAATGTTTAAAGATATTTATTAAGTTGAAACAAATCTTTAGCAAAAGTATCTTAAGAAAATGCACTGTCAAATGTAATGAAGAACAAGTAAAAATAAAAATACAAACATGTTTAAACACATATTGAACTTTTTAAAATTTAAGTCGCAATCAAAATTATACTAAAATATGTTATTAAATTTGTAATCGTTATATCTTCATTTTCTTTTATGTTGTAATTGCTACTTTTTTTAAAACCAATCATTGATAGAACACAATTATTTACAATATAATGTTATGAAATAAAAAAAATTTCATAATTGATTAAAATATACTAGCTGTGGTTATTGATTCGGCATAGAAATAATTTCCTAATTCTCCTCAGTTATTTTCAAGTACATATCGTTTCTGTGGGGAAAAAAAAAAAAAATGCTCGCAGAGTAAAATTTTTTTCACCTATATTTTCAAAGATTATAAAGTTAAAGAACAAAATTAATTCTAGCCACCGGCCACAGGGTAATTAAATGAGAAAAAGTGGCTATTAAATAAATATTTGTCGGTGACTACTGATGGCTACTGTCTACTAATGAAAATTTGTTGGTTTAATGAAAATTTTTAGCTATAGCAAAACATAATCAAATTATAGATTTCATGCGATTATTGAAATTTCTGTATGCAACTGCATCCAATCATTGTTTTAAAAAGCAGATGGATTAATTTTAATATGTTTCACGAACACACTTTTTTCAACAAAGTTTCAGTTTAAAATCTATTAATTTTTCCAAATTATTTCTAGATATTTGTGGGTTTTTCGAAATATTTGTGAGTAAATTCTTGGCAGACTTCAACTAAGTTTCTATATATCAAATACAATTTTTCAGCCTTTTGTTTCTGTATAAAAAATTATTTCAAATTGACTTTTATGAATCTGTGATGTTATATCTTCATCATCATGAAATATAAAAGATCACACAGAGATAATTTACAATGATATGTTTTAACCTTTAAGAATGAAATTTATTAATGAGCTTATGTCCAAAATGCTCGCTTTTGATTATGCAAGCAGCCAAATAATAAAAACACAGGGTTCGTACAGACTCCTCGGACTCCTTAGAAACTACTTAGAAATGAAAACGTTTCCAAGTAGTACTTAGAACTACTTAGATAAACAAAATACTTCTTAGAAACTCCTTAAATTGTATTGAGGTTTTGCATGCAAACAATATTGCTCAATAAACTTGTACGGAAAAAACAATCACGGAGAAATGCAATCGCGGAGAAAGTTTCTTGAAAGGGCCACCAAAAAAGCACACATTTCGTCAATATTTTGTGGAAAATCGACGATTTCGTCAATGTTTTTCTCAACAAACTTTGTCAAAAGTTCGCTGAAAAACACGAATTTCCTGCGCGAATCGCGGTTAAAACAGCAATTTCACCAAATATCGCAGATAAAATGCTAATTTTGTCTGAAGACTGCAGAAAAACGTCAATTTCGTCTAAAGATTGCAGATATAATGCCAATTTCGTTAAAAGATCGCAGGAAAAAACGACGATTTGGTTGCGGGGATAAAACATTGTTTACGAGAAAAAATCATGTAAAAATGGAAATTTTGTCAAAAAATCGTTGAAAAAATAAATTTCTTAAAAAAGAAGCACAGGAAAATGCCGATTTTGTTAAATAAAATTGCAGAAAAACCACTGATTTTGACAAAAGATCGCAATAAATTGTCGATTTTGCTAAAATATCGCAGATAAATTGCTGATTTTGTCTGAAAATCGCAGGAAAGTGCACATTTCGTCTGAAAATGTTGGACCCCCCTCCCCTCCCCTCTCGCGGAATTGGGGTTGTTCAAATGCATGCCACATAAATAAAAACAAAATTGGCAAGTCCTTAAAATTTTTTGGACTCCTTGGATTTTTTACGTACTCCTTGGATTTTTTTCCCCCAACTCTGTATGAACCCTGAAAACAGGTAACAATTTTTTGATATTATTTATTTTTACTACTATTATTCTTACTATTGTTATTTTACAAGATGAGAAATCGTGTCACTTTCTCTTTTTAAAATATTTATTTCTTTATTATTTATTTTTTTTAAGACTTTTAATTAAAAATCAGCGTTGTTATTTTAATTGATTTTCAATACATTTTTAATACCTAACAAACAATAGGTATTATTTGCTTCTTCTATGCCAAACTGTAAAAAATTTTCATCTAAAATAACGACCATTAATTTAAAAATGTAGACTTTTCTTTATTTAATAGCGGATCATTACATTTAATATATGTGTAAATATCTGCCATTAAATGTAATGAAAATTAATATTCTGAAATAATGGTAGATATTTTGAATAAAATAATTCTCCAATTTTGCAACGCTGCAATATTTGCAATGCAAAGTGTATTTTCTGCATCAACTAAGAACTGAATCAAACATACGAAAATGCTGAAGGCTTGGCGGGCCATGCGTTTGATATGCCTGCTATATATGATCGCAATTGATTCTAGAGTAGGGCAAAATTTTTCACAAGCGCTGTTCAAGTGAATTTCAGTGTGTGTTATTTTGGAGTTTGGTGGATTCTAGCTTATATTTTAATGTTCACTTAAAAGCAGAAGTATCAGAGCTTGCTGTAGTACGGATTAATCATTCAAAGTAGATGTATAAAAGCTCCATAATGAAAAGACAGGGAATAAAGTCTGGTAACTGGGACAGCTATTCTTAGCTAAATCATTCATCTGTTTCTATTAAAACAACAATCTGTACTTTTATTACTTTCAACTACAGTAAACTCTGTCTAAGGTAGAATCAATCGAGACTGAGAAAATTTTCCATAGTAAATAATGTTCTGCCTTAGACAAATTGTACTCTATGTCTCATGAATGAGCAGGGACTTGAAAATCTTTCCGAGTTGACAGATTTCTGTTTTACACAGAGTCTGCCTTACAGAGAGTTTACTGTAGTTTTCATCTAAAATTTTCTGAGATTATTAAGTTCATCTTATGTGAAATAAATTGTTCCATAATGTTAATAACTGATCATTAGTATATTTGTTTATTGTACCATTTTTGCTAGATTCATAATTTCTACATAAACTGATTGGCATGTTGATTAATTAACACAAATAAACATTCCATCTGAAGAGTTGTAGTTATATTTTTTACCTTATGAATATTTTGGGTTTTTTTAATTATATTTTATTTGTTTGGTACTTCTAGGTTATCCCGTCGACCAATTTCGCCAAATTATACAAAACACCAAACTAATATCCAAATTATACATGTTGACATAATTTTTATTTTAAATAACAAAAAAACAAATAATTAATAGAATATTAATAAAAAGTCAAAATAAAAATCACTTAATGACATTTTAAACATGTGAATCGCATTTAATGTCATTGAATGTGACATTCACGATCATCCATTATTGGCATTTAATCTTATAATTTGGCGATAATTTTTTGGTCGACGGGATAACCTAGAAGTACCATTTGTTTAACATACAGTCAACTCTCATTAATTCGAAATTGGATAATTCGAATCTTTGCTTAATTCGAACTAAATGTGAAGTCCCGAAATTTTCAATGGCAGAACAACGTTAAAATTTTTCATTAATTCAAACTCATTTTCTTTTGACTTTGCTTAATTCGAACTAACGAGAATTCCGATTTTTTATTTTTATTTTCTTTCTCACGGATTTCAGACCCTTTCAATAACTTTCTTTCTTTGATTTTTGTGAAAATTGTTCTGAACGAGTATACATATAATGCAATGCATTAGATATCCACTTTCTTAGAGCCCCGTGTGTCCATCAGTGACGCTTTAATTTTTTCTTCCATCGTGCTTGTTTCTAATCATTTAATTCGTTTATGTATTTGTACATTCTATTTTAATATTAAATCATATTCTAATGATAACAAACAAAATAAGTTTAAAAAAACACTATAACATTAATTCATTTGCAATAGTACCATATTAAGCATGTTTTCCATAATTCGAACTTCGGATAATTCGAACATTTCTTGTGGTCCCGACAAGTTCGAATTAACGAGAGTCGACTGTATTTAGAAATGGGGTTTTATTAAGACTTATTGTAAAACAAAAACAATTGCATTATCTTATGAAAGATTTTTATTAAATCCATAATTAGTCTGGGTTATCAATAAGTCTTTAAAAAATATATGAATTTTCTTTTAATTGACTACAAATAGGGAAAAAATATTTTTAATAGCATTTTTGGAAAGGATAAAATTATTTACAAATTATATTATATTTTATACTAGTGGAAAACCTGTAATACAAGCAGCATACATGACAAATTTTAGGGCGTATATCAATAACCAACTCATAAATAAAATATTTTTTACTACAACTTTCCCATAAAATCGTTCATTGTTTCCAAAAATCACCAACTTATACAGCATGCGGTAAGTCTGGTCTTTAAATGTTGTCTTGATAATACGTAAGTACCATGTTTATTAGTTTAAAAAATGTTTGCTTTTGTTAACTTAAGTTATTTAATGAATGCATTTAACACAATTATTCATTTTTTTTTAATACTTATGAAGTGAATGAATCAATTTAAAACTTTTAGTTAATGACTCTATGGCACTTCTATAGTATTTGTTGAGAAATAAATAAAAATTCACTTTTCTTATTTTAACAGAATAATAAGGCTACTATAATTTGTGACTCGTACTATAGCCAGTGTACACATCAAGACACATTGTCGTTGTCATTATCTTTTTGCATATGAAGGTTTCAATGTGGTACTCCATTATGAAATTTAGTAATTTTTTTAATTCAATATTTAAAAAAAAAAAAAAAAAAAAAAAAAAAAAAGGCATCATTTGATTTGAAATTTATAACAAGTACCAAACAATTTTTTTAACTTTCTGTTGCAGTTTGTCTAATAGTTTTCTAGCAAATATTTTTTGAGCTATTAATTTTTTCAGTAATTTCAAATGTTTGATTTTCAGTCACAAATGTTCAGCTGTTAGCAACTCATAGCTTTTTATTAAAGAAGATTAGGCTTTCTTATAGTCCTTGAAATTAATTTTTATACATTAATAGTTAGTTTTTGAAAGCATGAACAAAGTTTTTCCTAACAACATAATTTCACATCCCCCCCCCCCCTTTAAAAAAAAAAAAACTTATTTAAAGCACTTGGGAGTTATGCATTATCAAACTCAACCTTTAAATACTTTCACTGATTTTTTTTTAAAAACAAAATAAACTTAATTTAAAGACAAAATATTATTTTAAAAATTAATATTTTATGTAACATTTTTTTTTTTTTTTTACAAATTTTTGATTAAAAACCTAACTTTAATTTATGCATAAATAAGCAGGGTCGGACTGGGTCATTGTAAAGGGCGCAGACCTTGAATTTTTGGAGGGCGCATTTTTTTTTAACGAGACGCATTATTTTATCATCTTATAGGAAGCCAATAATAATCATTAATAACAAACAGACTGTAAGAATATGTAATAGAGCTTCGCTAATCTGAATTGGGACCGGTGCCTATTATGATTACAAAAATTGGTAAAATCCGAAATTTCGATTTAAAAAAAATGTTAGTTATAAGCAGGGGTGCAAAAATCTAGGCGCCAGAGGGTAGTCTCTCACCACTAAAATTTTAAAGTTTTTTTCGCTCAAAATTTAATCGCATTCTAGCAGGAATTTTACACGAAATATTAGACGAAGAAAAACGAAATAAATTTTGTGGTGAGAAACTGCCTGCTAGCGCCTAGATTTTTGCACCCCTGGTTATAAGTACTCAGTAGCACAGTAAAAATCTTTTAGTCCGTCATCCGATGGTTCGGCTTGCTGGATAAACCGGCACAACTCTCGGGAAAAAATAGTATTCCTTCACTGAAAAAAAAGAAAAAAAAACTGGGTTGCAAGATCTCTGCGTAGAGTACTGCTCTCAAAATAATACAGTAGTATTCCCAAGGTAGTCAATCAAAAATGGTTCAAAACAGTGCAGATCCTTAATAACATTAAAACAATCGTTTTGATATAATGTATACATTAGCTAAGATGTTTTGATTGTTAATGTTATTAAAAATCTGCCTTTTTTTTTTTTTTTTTTTTTTTATATATATATATAAAACTATTTCAGGCTACAAAGTGAACTTTCCAATTTGGAACATTTTGCTGTACCAAATCTTGCAACCCAATTTCGGTCTTCTCTTTTTTTCCCTTCTTTTTTAGGTGCGTTCGTAATTATGTAAATACCGGGTGTCCCAAAAATGACTGATGGATTTTAAAATTCAATAACTTGCAAACGGTGACAGCTGTATAAAAAAATTTTGCAGGAGGGTTATGTGTAATGTCAGGAGTTTTTTTACCGCAATTTTTTATTTTAGTTCGCATCTTAAACAATAGGTGGCGCTGATGGCGATTGAAGGCCAGGTCGACGCTTCGCTCAGCACTGATCACCTGGCTTTCAATCGCCGTCAGCGCCACCTATTGTTTGAGATGCGAACTAAAATAAAAAATTACGGTAAAAAAACTCCTGACATTACACATAAATCCCCTGCAAAATTTTTTTAAATAGCTGTCACCGTTTGCAAGTTATTGAATTTTAAAATCTATCAGTCATTTTTGGGACACCCGGTATGTAGCACCTATTGTTATCGCTCAGTCCGTCCGGCTGTCTGTCTGGAGGGCGCATTTTTTTTTAACGAGACGCATTATTTTATCATCTTATAGGAAGCCAATAATAATCATTAATAACAAACAGACTGTAAGAATATGTAATAGAGCTTCGCTAATCTGAATTGGGACCGGTGCCTATTATGATTACAAAAATTGGGAAAATCCGAAATTTCGGAAAATGTGAAGTATGCTGTCCGTCCGCATATAACAACGCAAAAACTACCCAACCGAATCGTTTGAAATTTAAAATACATAATTAAACCATAATTTTGTCGAGTCATTTCAAATTTTATGAAAATCGGATGGATAGATCAATTACAGGGACAATCAAAAGGATTCCGTTACATTACGGTCAATGGGGAAAAAAAATTCAAATGCATTTTAATCGTTTGAAATTTAAAACATATAATTATTACGTAATTTCATCGAGTCATTTCAAATGTTATGAAAGTCGGATGCATAGATCATTTACAGGGAAAACAAAGGTATTCCATTACATTACGGTCAATGGGAAAAAAGTTTCAAATGCATTTTTATGATGTTACACTCATTCGAACATAATAGAATTGGCATGAATCTATGAAATATATACAAAAATATGATTTCTGTACAATCTGTGATGCAAAGAATTTTTATTATTAAATTACAGGGTCACACAAAAGTATTTCCACTACATAATGCTACACGGGGAAACATTGTTTGGGCGTGTTTTAATTATATTCAAATACTTCACATTTTATGAATAAGATATACGTTGCTGAAGTGTAATGAAAATTACTTTCTCCATATTTACAAAAACCAAAGATTTCGATTACTATACTGTATCAGCAAGATCTGAATATTTTTAAAACTTCGTTATCGTACGAACGCATCTCATTTGCTACGTTCACGTGCAATTTCCAACTTGTTTTTTTTTTACAGTTTTGTTTAATTATTTGATGTTTATAATAATATAATGGAATTGAGAATGAGAAATTATGTAACAACCCATTACAAATTAAACAAGTTGGAAATTGCACATGAAGCGTATCAAATGAGGTTCGTTCGTGCGATAACGAAGTTTTAAAAATATCAATCTCATAAAACTGTAAATAATTACAATTAAAATGCGCACCAAACAATGTTCTCCGTCTACCATTATGCAATGGAATACTTTTGGGTGGCCTTGTAAATCAATAACAAATATTCTTTGCACCAAAAATTATGCAAAATGTATATTATAATGTGTTTTTTATAGATACATATCAATTTTATTACGTTCGAATGAGTGTAATCCCATTAAAATGCATTTGAATCATTTTTCCCCATTAACCGTAATGTAACGGAATACTTTTGATTGTCCCTGTAATTGAACTATGCATCCGATTTTGATAAAATTTGAAATAACTCGACAAAATTATGTAATAATTACGTATTTAAAATTTCAAACGATTAAAATGCATTTGAAACTTTTTTCCCCATTGACCGTAATGTAACGGAATTCTCTTGATTGTCCCTGTCATTGATCTATGCATCCGATTTTCATAAAATTTGAAATGACTCGACAAAATTGTTATAATTATGTATTTTAAATTTCAAACGATTCGGTTGGGTAGTTTTTGCGTTGTTACATGCGGACGGACAGACTGAACGACAACAATAGTTGCTACGTATTTACATAATTACGAACGCACCTAAAAATCGGGAATCTATAAATAGCTCATTCACCGCGTCTACAAGGAGGGGAGGGAAGGGGGAACGAGAAACCATTTATAATTTGTGAAATCAAACTGCTGAAAGGAAATTTAAATTTTTATCATCTGAATTAAATATTTTTTGCGTTTGAGAAAAGAGTTTTTTAGCGACTGACAGACAAAATGGTATGAGATTAAAAAAAAATAAATAAATAAATAAAAAAAAAAAATAAAAGATGGCTTCTACGAGCAGGCCAACAGTGCATGTTTTTATTTTATATTCGTGTACATATGTTGTACTTTTCCATAATTGAGTATATTTTTACTCTTTTCAAGTTGTTTAAAAAATAAAAAAGTTGCTTTACTGCAATTTTTTTTGTTTAATTCTTACTTCTACTCGACATTCATCTTGTAATCTGAAAATTTTCATAAGTTAATCTTATCAATTAATTTGTTCAAATATAAAATCCGTCCGGATTAACCGGAATTTCGGATTTGCGAGTTCTACTGTAATCCGAAATGTCTTTTATCGGTATGTTGGTACCTTTATTTTCTTTATCTTATTATAAATAGCTTAATCATTTAATAGCTTAATCAATTATATAGTTTAATCATTTTATAAATTAGGACCGATTCGAAAATCCATTAATTTAGTTCGATCAAATGAAAGAAAGAATTTCTGATTAGAAGGGGAAAACATGTAAATTATATAAAAACAATCGTCGGAATAGCAAAGTAAATTATATATCAAATTCCGATGTAACAAACAAAATAACTTTTAAAACCTTTGGATTAGATTTTTATACGTAAAAACTATTCATACAAAATCAAATATTCCGCTGTAGACAATATTCCGCCGTATACAGAGTTTATTGTACAATAAAAATCATAACGGGGAACTTGAAAATCATTTTTATGTTAGATTTATATCCGTCTTATGCAGAATAGAAAAAAAAAAAACGATTTAGAAAAAAAAAATTATAAACGGGATAGAATAGAACATTCAAAGGTTGCCGTAGCACCCTGGGTGCGGTCAGGGGCCTCGCTAAGGGGGGGGGGGGGACAGGGGGGGAGCCTCCCCCCCCCCCCCAAACATTCGAAAATGTTGTTATACTTGGCAAATTTAAAATTTTTAATTAAATTTGCCATAAAAATTTTAATAAAAACTGTAACATATTTCCTATTTTCGATAGAACTTGCAAAAGTTACAACTCTAATTGGGAATATCATTAAACTTTTTACAAATGAAAACTGTATTTCATTGTCTAAGTGTGGTAACTTGGCAAAATCATAAAATGAGTTAGCAAATATGAAAATTTGACTTGGCAATTTAAGGTCTTCTCCCCCACCAATAAAAAGTCTTAGCGATGGCCCTGGGTGCGGTGTGGTGTTGATCAGCCCTACTTTACCATATACAGCACAGAGCTAAAGGGGCGATCGCCCCGGGCACGGTTATTCAATAGGGCACCAAATTTACACTAACGACTTCATTTTTTGGCCTGCTACAAGAAAAAGTTGGCAGGGGGGGCGCCAAATTGGCCAGGGCGCATATTTACTTGACCGAGGGCGCACCGGCCCACGGGCCGGTGGGCCGGCTTGCCAGTCCGAGCCTGTAAATAAGTATGCCAATACCCTGTTTGCACTAGGAACTTAAGATATTTTAGATCACATATTTTGAAGTGGTACCCTCTCGCAATTGGATCCTGTTTACATCGAAAAACTTACCTAAGATATCTCAGTCAATGAAACTTTATCTGTTATCTGAACAATTGTAAAATATGTGTGTACACTTAAAAATAAAGATGAGTACAACAGCCAATCAGCAAAAGCAAAGCTTTATAGCCAATGAGAGTGAGTGGTTGTTCCTATATCTAACCAAAGCAAGTTGAAACTCACTGAAAGAGTTTGTGGAACTCTCTCAGAGAGTTCAACAGCCTGAGATATCTTAAGTATCCCAATACGAACAGGATATAAGAGAATACAAACAGTAAATTCTTTTATGATTTTTATATATATATATATGTTACAGGCCAAACCCGATTTCAGGCCAAACTAGATTGGCCTAGGCCAAACTAGTTTATCCTAACGCCCATCGGATAGACTAGTTTTTCCTAGGCCAAACCGGTCTATCCTAACGCCCATCGGATAAACTAGTTTTTCCTAGGCCAAACCGGTCTATCCTAACGCCCATCGGAAAAACTAGTTTGTCCTAGGCCAAACCGGTCTATCCTAACGCCCATCGGACAAACTAGTTTTTCCTAGGCCAAACTAGTTTGGCCTAACTCTTATAGGATAAACTAGTTTAGCCTGCTGTTTATTGGTCTGAACTAGTTTCTCCTAGGCCGATCTAGTTCATCCTAGGCCAATTCCATTTGGCATGATTTTATTGAATTCAATGACCGCCACAGCGCCAACATTCTAGTTTGTCCTAGGCTGATCTAGTTTATCCTAGGCCAATTTAATTTTACGTGTTTTTAGCTCACAGGCGTCAAAGCCTGAGAAATAATGGGCTCGCAAGTTCTGTATGTATAAAGTACGTATGTATGTACGAATGTACGTACGTATGTACGTAACGCGATAACTCGTGATAGAAATATCCGATTTGCTTCAAATTTTGGATGCACGTTCATTGATATAAGGTACTTTTCTGATTAATTTTGGGAATTCATTGGATAAAAATAAAGGGGAGCAAACGGGAGGCTAGTCCCCCACCGTTAATTTAGAGAAATGGATTTTTGATGCAGAATTATCAGTTTTCATTTAAAATTTTAGATATAGGATCATTCAGACAAGGCGCTTCCATGATTATAGTTCATTTACTTAACGGAGGCGGGTGGGTTACTCCACTGGCCTTGCTTGCTATGGTGAAAATCAGCGTATTACCGCCTCTTTTCGTTTTTCCCACTACAGTTCCGCTCTGACAGTTCGGTCAGTCAGGAGTCGGGAGGAAACATTTTTTGGTGTCAAATTCTCCGTTAAATTTTGTGCATTAGCTCATGTTTTACCCGAGTTTGAGTGATGTTTACTTAATGAATATGCAGTGCTGTAATTGGGTGGGAACGCCGTTCCCAAAAATATTTGGTTTATTACTGTAAAAAAAAAAAAAAAAAAAAAAAAAAAAAAAAAAAAAAAAAAATTAAAATATCGCGCATGAGCACTAACTTTCCTTTTCTTTTTTTTTCGAGGAAAACGATAATTATTCTTATTAATTATGATGATAATTATCAAGTTTATTGATACTGGAGACTAGAGAAGAGCCTAAAGAGTTAAACAAAAATATAGAGAGCTATAATAACTAGAATAAATATTTATTATTGTTAAATTTAACCATTATAGTTATGTTTCTGTCTTGAAAAAAGTCTGTTTTGTCTAAATGTTTTAAATTGGATTTTGGCTAAGCGAAAATCCGGTACCATCAATATCTATTCTAAGAAAAAATAAGTTCCCACAAATATTTTTTTCCATCTACAGCACTGTGGATATACATTGTGAAACTTATCCTATATTTATTTTCTAAATATCATTAAGCTTGATTCGATCATTTTTCGATACATTTAATATTTATTTTTAAAATATCATCCTATAAGATATATTTTATTTTTTCATTCAAAGGAAGTGTAAATGAACAACACGAGTTTAATCAATCAACTTTTATTAATTATACAGTTTGTAGATAAATAATTTTCCCCTTGTCTATAGCCCCCTCACTCCAACCCCCGTTTCTTCTTTGGAAAAAAATTCTAAGCTTTATGCATTTATAACTAAATTTTTAATGCTAATTTCTCCGTTAAATTTTGTGCATTAGCCCAAGTTTTACTCGGGTTTGAGTGATATTTATTAATGGATATACATCGGGAAATTTATCCTATATATTTTTTTCTAAACATCATTATGCTTGATTTTTTTTCGACACATTTAATATTTACTTTTAAACTATCATCCTATAAGATATCTTTTATTTTTTCATTCAAAGGAAGTGTAAATGAACAACATGAGTTCAATCAATCAACTTTTATTAATTATAGAGTTTGTAGATAAATAATTTTCCCCTTATCTATAGCCCCCTCACTCCAACTCCCGTTTCCTCCTTGGAAAAAAATTCTAAGCTTTATGCATTTATAGCTAAATTTTTAATGCAGAATCAATAATTATGTGAAACAATATCAATTTAGAACAGTCGTTGAAAGATAAATTGCCTACTTTAACTAAACTTTTATTTACAACTTAATCATTAATATTTCTTTTTGATTTTGACTTAATTCAGTTTAAACTAAACAACAAGTCAGAGAACAAAAAAGTACACGAGCGTATACTTACATTAAAATTTGTAATAAAATAATTATTTTGTATTTATAGTTTTACTGTATAAAGCATGAAATTTCTATGATGCTTGGTTCGAAATCCTTTATTTTGTTTTTCGGTTAATGCAAAACAAAAAATTTTATCTTTTTTCAAATAATAATCTTTAGTTTTATGGTAAATGGAGACTTCGCTAATCGGCAAAAGAAAAATTATGCAAAATGTGTTTATCGGTTGTTGGAAAAATCTTGCTAAATTTGTGATTCAGCTGTCGGTCATAGTATTATTTATGATACGGATGATCTACATGTGGAATGTATGCCTTAGTGGGGTGTGCTTTCCGTGTGTGTGTGTGTGCTTGGGGGAAGATGATCTTTTTAAAAGAGGCTAACTCACATTTACGGAAGGTTCAAAGAGATCCACAGAGTACTCTGAACTATTAGGCCGACGGGCGAGTTTTGGATCAAACTCAGCACCTCTCGTCTACCAGCTTAGAGAGAAGAACGTCTTGGCTATTGTTGCAGCCCATTCAGGCGTTAAAAAAATTTCAGCCTTTTGTGGAGAGGGGGAATGAGGTGTAGAGAAATGAAAATTTGTGAAATGTAATAATTGTTAAGCTTTGGATAGAGTTTTTAAAAGGACTTAGTTCTAAAAAGAGCTGTTTTTTTATGGGTTTATTCTTTTTTATTTTATTTTAAATGTAAAAAATGCCCTTTTCAAAATAGTAGCACCCTGCCCCTTTTTCAACCTGGGGAAACTCTGTATATATATATATATATAAAATTAAAGCAAGAAATTTGTAAAATGTGTCCCCATAGACTTAACTATAGAAAAATCCAAAACGCACTTGTCGGCCTAATAATTCAGAGTATTATTCTGTGACTCTTTTTGAACTTTGCCGTAAATGTGAGTTAAGTTCCTTTAGAAAGATCCCTTCCCTGCGCACACACATGCGAAAATATTAATACGGATAAAAGTATTCAGAATCAAGCATGCTTTATACAATAAAACTACAAATGTAAAATAATTATTTTATTACAAATTTTATCGTAAATATACGCTCGTGTGCTTTTTTTGTACCATGGCCTGTTGTTCAGTTTAAACTGATTTAAGTAAAAAAAATATATATATATTTATGATTAATTTGTTAATAAAAGTTTAGTTAAAGTAAGCTATCTTTCACTGACTGTTCTAAGTTGATATTGTCTCATATAATTATTGATTTTGATTCAAAAAATCAGTTATAAATACATAAAGCATAGAATTTTTTTTCCAAAGAGGAAGCAGGAGGGGGGGGGGGGGGGGGAAGGGAAGTTATTAACAAGGAATAAAATTATTTATCTGCAAACTCCATTATTAATAAAAATTGATTGATTACACTCATGTTGTTCAGTTACACTTCCTTTGAATGAAAAATTAAAAGATGTCTTATAAGATGATATTTTAAAAGTAAATATTAAATGTATCGAAAAAAAAATCAAGCATAATGAAGTTTAGAAAAAAATACATAGGATAAATTTCCCGATGTATATCCATTAATAAATATCACTCAAACCCGAGTAAAACCTGGGCTAATGCACAAAATTTAACGGAGAAATTAGCACCAAATATCGAGTCTCCGCGGCTCCCGACCGAACCGTCGTCATAACGGAACAGCAGTGGGAAAAAAGAAAAGCGGCGCGTGATTTTCACCATAGCAAGCAAGGCCAATGGAAGAACTCACCCGCCTCCGTTAAGTAAATGAACTATAGTTGTGGATGTTTATTGTTTAAGTGTAAAAAAGGACAATGTAGGTTAACCCTTCCCCCTCCATAATTTAGATAAATGGTTTTTGATGCAGAATTTACGGATTTGCTTCACATTTGTATATAGGTTCTTTCTGATAAGGCGATTCCCTGAATAGTTTTGGGGGTTTAATGGTTAAGTATGAAGGGAAAAATGAACGATTATCCTCTTACATAGAAAAAACTAGTTTATCCTGTGGGCATTTAGATAAACAAGTTTGTTGTAGAAAAAACTAGTTTATCCAATTGGCATAAGGATAAAATAGTTTGGCCGAGGTTAATCTAATTTAGCTCGAAAACGGGTTTGGATAGTAAAAAACATATTTTTCACTAGAAAAAGTATAAATGTGTGTCAAGAGTCATTCCTTATGACACCAATACAGAAATTTAACATGTTCACCTTAGAGACATGATGCATTGGACATGGTGTTTGCTTATTCAAGCAAAATATTATCATCTACTTTAATATTATTTACTTTTGTACAGGCAGAGCTCTGTCTGTACAAAAATCAGTGAAAAAAGACTCAGTCCGGCTCGATCTGGCCCTACTCAATTTCTACAAAAAATTCAGGTTTTACTTTACATACAAATAAGATTCCTTTAAAAAATACTGCTTATATACTTATTGGATAAATTTACAATGTATTTTTAAATTATGATGTGAATGTGTAAATCACAGAATGGAAAATACATAATGTATTAATGATTATCTAGATTCTTAGAGTTTCAATATTCAAATACGGATTCATTAAATAATCAATGTAGTTGAGAACAAAAGAAAACAAAATATGAGAGTTATAAACATCATAACTTTTGAATCCGTTCAGTAAAAAGTAGACTTGTGAATATATTTCTCTGTCATTCCTTAAGGCTTTTCTCAAATCCTAAAGAGCTACATCCTAACACATTTATGAACTACTTCCTTTTCGAAAATGCATAAGGTTAACAGATTCAGATAATATGTAATCGAATGGCGTAAACCATTTTCTCAAAAGCGATGTATCTTTGAGAAAATAATAAAGCTACGTTTTGAATCGAATTTCCGATTACGACTTCACGAAAAAAAAAATTGACGCCGTGACAAGAATAGCTTATATGTCGACAGGTAATTAATTTCTCAAAAATGGAAAACGCTGTTCGATTCCAAATTATGTTCAGCCTCAATCTGGCTCGAATATGCAATCATCATAATAATAATAATAATAAATGAAAGTCAGATCTCAATTGGCACGAGCGTACAAAAAAAAAAAAAAAAAAAAAAAAAAAAAAGCAAACACCATGTCCAATGCATCATGTCTCTAAGGTGAACATGTTAAATTTCTGTATTGGTGTTATAAGCAATGACTCTTGACATACATTTATACTTTTTCTAGTGAAAGATATGTTTTTTACTAGCCAAACCCGTTTTCGAGCTAAATTAGATTAGCCTCTGCCAAACTATTTTATACTTATGCCAATTCGATAAACTAGTTTTTTCTACACCAAACTTGTTTATCTAAATGCCCATAGGATAAACTAGTTTTTTCTATGTAAGAGATGTAATCGTTGATTTTTCCCTTCATACTTAACCATTAAACCCCCAAAACTATTCAGGGAATCGCCTTATCAGAAAGAACCTATATTCAAAAAATATGAAGCAAATCCGTAAATTCTGCGACAAAAACCATTTATCTAAATTATGGAGGGGGGGGGGGGCTTAACCTACATTGTCCTTTTTTACACTTAAACAATAAACATCCACAACTAATCATGGAGGCGCGTTGTCTGAATGATCCTATATCTAAAATTTTAAATGAAAACTGATAATTCTGCATCAAAAATCCATTTCTCTAAATTAACGGTGGGTGACTAGCCTCCCGTTCGCTCCCTTTTATTCTTATCCAATGAATTCTCAAAATTAATCAGAAAAGTACCTTATATCAATGAACGTGCATCCAAAATTTGAAGCAAATCGGATATTTCTATCACGAGTTATCGCGTTACGTACATACGCACGTACATACATACGTACGTTCGTACATACATACGTACTTCATACATACAGAACTTGCGAGCCCATTATTTCTCAGCTTTTGACGCCTGTGAGCTAAAAACACGTAAAATTAAATTGGCCTAGGATAAACTAGATCAGCCTAGGACAAACTAGAATGTTGGCGCTGTGGCGGTCATTGAATTCAATAAAATCATGCCAAATGGAATTGGCCTAGAGTGAACTAGATCGGCCTAGGAGAAACTAGTTCAGACCAATAAACAGCAGACTAAACTAGTTTATCCTATAAGAGTTAGGCCAAACTAGTTTGGCCTAGGAAAAACTAGTTTGTCCGATGGGCGTTAGGATAGACCGGTTTGGCCTAGGACAAACTAGTTTATCCGATGGGCGTTAGGATAGACCAGTTTGGCCTAGGAAAAACTAGTTTATCCGATGGGCGTTAGGATAGACCGGTTTGGCCTAGGAAAAACTAGTCTATCCGATGGGCGCTAGGATAAACTAGTTTGGCCTAAAATCGGGTTTGGCCTGTAACATATATATATATATATATATATATATTCTCATTTTATTCCTGTAGTAATCTAATCTAAAACAGTGAGAATCTTCATGAACCTCTAAGAGGGAGCACACAAATTCAATGTAAAAATTTTCTCTTATGTAGAATCCAAAAGAAACTCAGTAAAATGAAAGGAAAATCTCAGCCATGCGGTGGGAAATTGTCATTTTTCAATTTATATTTAAAAAATAATCTTAGAGGGTATCTTCATACTGAAATTGTGCTTAACTTTGAAATTTTCACTATAGATACTTAAATTTGACATACATTTGGTTTTTCATTTCAAAGTTTTAAATATTCATAAGTCCTAAATGACTTCCCTTTTTCTATCTTAAGGTAAAATTTACCTAAAAAGACGAATAATGAATTTAAATTAAGCAGTGGTGCAGCCAGAATTCGGTTTTAGGGAGGGTTTTGAATTTCTGATAAAGGTGATAGCCGGTTATTTGAATCACCAGTTAATAGAATCGGTACTAATTGGAAAAAAAGAGCATCTGTGGCAAGAAATCATCATTTTTTTAGCATAATACGTTTCAGAAAAGTGGTTTAGTTCAAATAACCAATGTTCACTTAACTAATCCATGTAATAAGCAGTTTCACAATTTTAAGTAGAATTTTTGCCATTTATTGAATCACTTTATTAAATGAAATCTGATTCAATAAAGTGGCGGATTCCGAAATGCGGCAAAACATTTAAATATTAAGTTTGGTTTTGATTCAAATAAGCGGAAATTATAGTGATCTTTCTTAGCTCTGGGAGGGGTTTTAACCCCTAAACCACCCCCTTGGCTGCACCATTGAATTAAGTGTTTATATTGAAAATTTTAGAGTTTGATACCATTTCAGTATGAATCCCTCCACCCCCACCCCCATACACACACACACACATATTTTTTTAAGCATAAATTGGTATGACATAATTTCAAATCAAATGACTATTTATTTATTTATTTTTTTATTTATTTATTTATTTATTTATTTTTTTTTTTTCTGTGACAGTTGTGTGAGATTAAAATACGTGAAGTGTTCTTTTCTTTTTTTCCTGACTTTGCATTATTAACTGATAACTGTAAATGACCTCATAATTTTTTTTTATTGAACATATATTGTGATTATAACTGTCTTGAATGTTGTCTTTTCCAGGGCAGTGAAGTTACTAAGGAAGACATAAAAAGAGTGTATACTTTGTTCCTAGACGAGTCTCGTTCCAGTCAATATTTAAAAGAATATCAGAATTACTTTTTATATAATAACAATACTGGTAATTTTGAATTATTTGATTATTCTGTGCGATATAATTTAATTCAAATTTTAGGTACTTCTTTTTTATATAAACCATTCGTGTATGTTAGTGGGATGCAGGTGATAAATTGACAAACATTGTTCCTATTACATTTGATTTCCATTAATTTTATTAAATATGTAATCTTTTCACTCATTTCATTTAAAAATAAAAACTTTCATTTAAAAATCAAACATTTATAATTCTCAACTTTCACACTCGCTTTTTTTTTTTTTTTTTTCTTTTTTATGAAATGAAAAGAAAAATATTAAATAATGCTGCAAACCATGATACTTGATTTCAACTTCAAAGTATTATGTTAATATGCTATGCAAAAAAAATGTTTAAATGGTAACTGGCAAGTTAAAAAATGCTATTGAAGAGATTTGCTCCAGACTAACATAAAAATACCAAGAATTCCTTGTGACTTTTATTTTGTTTTATAAAAAAAAAAAAAAAAAAAAAAAAAAAAAGTTTAAAATGAAAATGGAAACTTTGCATATGAAAAATAATGAGATTAGCTCGTAATTGTTTATGACTGTCACGTGACTTGGATTATTAGGATATAGATGAAATTATGGTGATAAAACAATATTTCACAACTTATCACTTGAACCTAGCTAACACTAAAGTATCAAAATAGCGACCTGGCATATAAAAAGTGAGACAGTCATCCTGAAACATCATCAAGGTATAAGGATTAATATAAAATGATGAAAAATTTTATTACATTTGGTCTTCAATTCTTAAAGTTATGATTTTGTTTTGCAACTCTATCATTGAGATACAAATTTTAAAACATTAAATTAAGTATAATGTAATGTGGCTTTTGCTCTTTTCAAGCAAATTAGAAATTCTCATTTGAAAGAATTTTCTTGTGTGTAGCAGAATGTACTGACAAATGATATATAAATCTAAAGATAATCATGCACGTGTTTATGGAGAATCTCCTTAATAAGTTTGGAAATATCTATAAAGGTAGTTTTTGTTAGAGCTCTTATAAACCAGAAATTTTATCAAATCAGTGTAATTGTTACCATAAAATATTCCCATAATTCAGACATCCAAAACAAATGTGTCAAACAAACGAATTTTGTGCACAGCATAATTTCCAAAATCTAGCATCATCAGGACTTGAGACTATGACGGGTTTTTGAAAATTTCAGATTTTAAGGGAATATCAAAAGTAATACTATCTTCTTAATGATGTTTTTAGCCATAATTTAATTCATTATTAAATGATAATTATGTAAGAAAAAGAGAAATAAATACTAAAAAAACTTACTTTAATTGATAATTCTTATGTTACAGAAAGATTTATCTGAAAAAAGAGTGAAATTATTCCTTCAGTTGTAATTTCAGAAACATCCATGTCAACATTTTTTGCTTTTTTTTTTTTTTTTTTTTTTTTTTTTTTTTTTTTTTTTTTTGCTGTTTTTTAACAAGTTTTTTATTATTATTATTTATACAAATGAAGTCAAATTAATGAATTTTTCTAGTGACACCTTTTTCTTCTGCCAGTTATTTATCCTCGTCTTCTAAGCTGCTACTAGCATTATTGGTAGCTCTATTTAGCACAACATTTGCTGTCCGTTAAATTGTTTGCATTTTCGTCACTGCTTATCCAATCATTTATTTCCAATTTTTTAACACTTATGCATTTTCAGATTTTGTGTCTTTATTCAGCTCATAAGTTGCTTTTTTTTTTTTTTTTTTTTCAATGAGAAATATAAAAGCCTCATAACTCTTCTGCATCATTGATATTGCCATTGACAAAGATTCGTTCTGGTCATATATTATACCATGCATTCGCCAAAATCGTTCTTAAAGTTGTTCCCAAAGTTGCTCATATTACTAAGCAACTTCCCAACTCCTAGAAAATAATCACCTCTGACAAATGAAAAAAAAAATCAAAGATTCTCTTTTTTAACATTTTTACTTATGAACTTTTTAATTCATAAAAAATTGCTATATTTCTTCTCCAATAACTTGGAAGTTTAAAAGAAAAAGAAGGGAAAACATGGTTTTGATGCCAGATTTTTGAAGTTGCCGGATTTCTGAATGCGGATTTTTGAAGTCATACTGTAATTAGTTTTTGTTATCAAGGAGTTGACTTTTTTGTGTGTTCATTTTGAAAGACTAATCATAATTTTGTGATTTATTGTACTGTTACCTTAGGCTGTTCAATGTTGTATTATTATTATATTAATATGATTTTGTCATTTTTTTTATGTACATTAATCAACTAATAATATGCTTTGAATGCTGTTATTTTTTTATGTTTTCTCTTTTTAGAAGATTTTGATGATATTTTACTTAAACAGCTCTTTAATTGCATTACTCAGAATCTCAAAATTTTTAGTTTTTGTTTCTCTCAATACTCTTTCTTTCAACCAGATATTAAACTAGTTAGTTATAATTAAGTGCAGTTCACTCTGATTATTCAAATTAATTATAATTCTGATGTAAGGAAAAAAAAAAAATTCTTCAAGCATTACCCTATAGTATATATATGCTTATCTTATGTATTTTATTATAAATGTAATTTTCATAAACATAAAACATTTTCCAAATTTTTAAATTCTCTTTCATATTCAATATTTTGTTAATTCACTTCTTTTATTTTTTAGATGATACCAAGGCAATGGACACTTCTTAAAGCTCATTTTAAACATGTATAGCTTCACCTGTACACCAAACCATATGTCATTTTTTTTTTCCAGTATCTCACAAAATGTTTAGTTGTTAAGCAACAGTTTAGTCAATAAAATATGTTTTTATTACCTCTAAATTGTTTCATTTGTCTGTTCTTATTGTTCATATTTTATCTAAATTTTCAATGTATAGTTGACTCTCATTAATTCGATATCCTATAAATCGAATCTTTGCTTAATTCAAACATGAAAATTTGCTCAACATGAAGACCTGAAATTTTCAATGGCAAAATAGCGTTACAATTTTTTCTTCATTCAAACTTATTTTCTCTTGACTTCGTTTAATTTGAACTAACAAGAATTATGATTTTATATTTTTTTCTCACTGACTTCAGACCCTTTGAATAGCTCTCTTTCTTTGATTTTTGTGAGAATTCTTCCGAATGAGTAAACATATAAATCCCATGCATTTGATATCTACTTTTTTACTGCCCATCTATGACACCTCAATTTTTTCTTCCATTGTGTTTTTTTTTATCTTTTTAATCCCTTAATTAGTTTATGTATTTATATATTTTAATTTAATATTAAGTCATAATCGAATGATAATAGAATAAATAAATTTAAAAATTACTAAGACATTTAAATTCCTTTGTAATAATACCATTTTAAGCATGTTTTTTTTACATACTTACCATAGTTCAAACTTCGGATAGTTCAAACATTTCTTATTGTCCCAACAAGTTCGAATTAACAGGAGCCGACTGTATTGATGCTTTATTTATTGAATCTTTAATTTATAATATGAAGTTCAATATATTATTAAAAGTTGTGATTAATTTAAATTTGCTGATACTTTATACTTTAGTTTAAATGCACTTCTATTAGTATATTTAAAAGTAGGAATATGCTAAAAATGAAATTAGTTTTCTAAATGCAAATTCGTGTTCTTAATGTGATGTCTCATTTCCTTTCCATGTAAAAACTACATATTAAGTATTCATAATTAATGAGCTGTTATCAAACGATTTTTTCCTAAATTGATTTTTTAGCATGTAATTAAAATTTAGTTAAAATTGAATTTTCAATAATTAAGTTCTACAAATATTGTATTGTCATAGGAAACTTGCAACTGTACATAATTTTCCGAATTCTAGTCTATCAAGAAGCTGGTGGAAATTTACTTATAAAACTATTGTTGCATTCATAAACCATATTATGTTAAAGTGTGAACACAAGTCAAAAAATTCATTTTTGAATGCAATTCTATAAGCTCTGGTGTCTGGATGTGCAATTGTCTGTACAGAAAATCCTATAACAAAATGAAAGTCATATTTTCCTCTTTAATTTTCCTATTATAAAAATACTGAGCCTGAAATAAATTTCGAAAATCCAAACATATTTCATATACAGGGGTGGGGATATTCTTACCAGCCAAGGAATTATTTCACCAGCCTGCAAGATGCAACACACACGCAGTTGAAAATAGTTATGACAAAATCGCACGCGATTACAGACAAAATTACTATTAATACAATGCACTTTCATAATTCTTTTTTCTATAATATTACGAATTATATATAACAGAGGTAAGATTAATATTAGATAGAACTTAATGCCATATTTACACAGTAATAATTTGGAAAGTTAAAATATCTAAATTAAAAAAGTGTTTCTGATAATGTGCCTATTGCCTATAGTTTTTTAAAAACTAAAAATGCACTCGCCTTGTGAGAAAATCCACTCGCCAATGGCGAGCAAAATTATGTATTTCCCCACCTCTGTTCATATAAAAACCACTGAATCATGATTTGTATATGCAGTAAAACCTCTCAGCAGTAGGCATATTGGGACCATAAAATTTATTCGCTGTTAAGAAGTATCGGTTATGAAGGTTTTACTATTTTTTATTTGACTAGTAGTGTAGATGTTGCTATAGTTTTTAATGCTAGTATTTAATGTAAAATTTGCAGATATATGTTTCAAATATTTGGCCAATATTTTAATTTATAACTCTCATATTACATTCAACTTATGAACTCCTCATGCAATATCAAAATTAAATAAACAAAAAATAAAGTTTTCATTGGCCCTTTTTTTTTTTTCAATAAACATTAAAATTGGGGTTTAAAGTTTGTCACATCCAATCTTTATTTGCAAAACTTAATTTGGTAACAGTATTTCCAATGCCACATATTTTTTATTATTATTATTATTATTATTTAAATGTAAACATGTTCTTTTTAAAATAGAATTTTTTTTTAAAATCTATTAGTTTAAGGGACAACACTAGCCACATAAAAACACCAGGATGATAATGTAAAGTTTACGAGAGCGTTCTTTTTGAATATCTCACTCAAATTTTAATATTTTTACTTTTTTTTTTTTTTTTTTTTTGCATAGGATAGCTGAGGACAATCCACAACCGGCATTGTTTTTACTTTTTCAATTTTGGTTTCAGATTTAAAAGAAAAAAAAAATACTTTAAATTTCAAAACCAGTTGTGAAATAGAAACTATCATAATGTAAAAATTATAAGGCCCCACAATAGTCACAGAAAAAGACCCAGATGATAATGTAAAGTCTATGGGAGCATTCTTTTTAAATATCTCGCTTAAATTTTAATATTTTTACATGATTTTTTTTTTTTTTTTTTTTTTTTCATAGAATAGCTGAGGACAATCCACAACCGGTCCTAGTGTTTCATTATATATTTTTTATATTATGACAGTTTTGATTTCAGAACCAGTTTTTGAAAGTTAAAGTAATTTTTTTTTTTCTTTTTTAATTTGAAACCAAAATGGAAAAAGTAAAAATTAGGCTGGTTGTGGATCATCCTCAGCTATCCTATGCAAAAATATTAAAATTTGAGCAAGATAGTTGAAAAGAATTCTCCCATAGACTTTAATTATCATCCGGGTCTTTTTCTGTGACTAGCGTTGCCTCTTAACATGTTGAACACCGTATCAGTCGCTGGTGACTGATACTGTGTAGGTTGTATAATGGGAATTTTATTTCACAGCCCAATTGGAAAGACAGACAAAATACCCTTGGTATTCCACTTGTTTGTAGATTTTTACAAAGTATTTAAAATTACAGACTGCGTCTCATTAAAAACAAAATAGTTTTTTGTTTATTATATATATTTTTTTAATTGGGTCATTATTAAACTGTCATTTTACGATTAATAAGTCTGAAAGTGTACGTTAAATGTGGCAAATGAGGTGCATTCATACCAGGATTCTCGCTGTCGCTTGTCATTGTGCCGAATTGAGACTAATTTTTCATTTGGCGAGTAAACAAGCGATTAGATTCGCCAAATTGCTAGTGCTCAATTTTTGCTTTTGCTTTCTTTTCTTTTTCAAATTTATACATATGCATATATACATATTTTTAATATATTTCTAGCGGATAGTTGAAATTAGTTTAATAACAATCGTCGCAGTTATAAAAACTTATTTTAGAAAATACTGAAAAAAAGGGGGTACATTAAAAAATTATATTTTATTTATTTATTTATTTATCTTTTTGTGCTACACGGTGAATCTATTTTGCTAATACTTTTTTCATTTGGCAAATATTTTTTATTTTTAACTATACAAATTACAAACGTTTTCAAATGTCAGCAAAAACACCGATTCATACTATAATTAGTTTTACAAATAATCAAATCTCAGCACAATAGCTGTTGCCTTTTAATGAAAAAATGCATGAATGCAAAATTTATTATGATTATGTATATTAAACTCAGTAATAATGAAATAATAAGACTCAATTTTGAAATAAGATGTAATCACCATGGTAATCTAGAATCATTACCTATCATGGAATATCATTGAATTTAAGACATATGATAGGAACCAAAAGAGTGAAGAAAACTCTTATTATTATCTTTTAAATTTTGATTTGATTTTTCTAAAATTTGAAATGTCTCGACAGAATTCTGCAACAATTATACGTATTAAATTTCAAAACATTCGATTGAGTAGTTTTTGCACTGTTATATAGAGGCAGACAATGACTATAGGTGCATTATTTATATAATTATAAACGCATCTAAAAATTTAAAGAAAAAATTAGGTACTAATGTAAAAATATTATTGTTTTCATGTGTAGTTTAATATATGTAACACGATGATTATTTGGAGTTTATTTTTAAAAATTATTAAAAAAAGAAGATACTAAGAACTTGAGTTTTCTGCAATATTGAAAAATACTTTCAAAATGCTGTATTAGATTAAATCCCTTTCTAAGAAAAGAAAGGACCAAAAAACCTGAAGAAAATTCATACATTCTATATATTTTAATTTTTATTGCATAACAGCACAAATGCCAGCAAAGTTGCATTTGTTTTAAAAATCCAACTTCAAAAACCAAAAGTTACTGATAATCTAATACAGGGTGTCTACGAATTCTGGAAATCAGCGGTATTTATCAATGAGGGAATTTAGTAAAAATACACAAAAATTAGGAAATTTGTTTTTATGTGAAAATATTTGTGTTTTCACCTTGCCAATAAGACTGATACTAATCAATTAACATTTAAACTAGGGATGTACAATCTGTGTCCTGCGTGCCAAAAGAGACCCCGTTGGGTTAGTGTGGCCCGCAAATTTCGTCAATTTGTAACTGGAAAAAAACGACAATTCTTTTGCATAGGTCGCAGGAAAAAAACCGCAAATTTCGTCAATTTGCGATAGCAAAATATAAAATTTCGTTAATCCCTTAAGAATCGTAAATTTTGTTGATCAGAAGATCAGACACAGAAAATCGCGAATTTCGTTGATCGGGCATAGAAAAATCGCAAATCTCGATGATAAGCCATAGAAAATCGCAAATTTTGCCGATGAGGCACGGAAAAACTATCAAATTTCCCCGATCAAGTACAGCAAAAATGCGAATTTTGACGATCGGACGCAAAAAATCTCACATTTTGTTGATCGAGGTAAGAAAACTCGTCAGTTTTCTTGATGCGTTAAAAAAGCCAGCAAATTTTGTTCAAAAGCTCCGGAAAAATCATCTGTTTGCCGCACGAAAAAAAAAGCTAATTTCGTTGATCGGGCGCAGTAAAATAGAAAATATCGTCCATCCAACATGGTAAAATCGCGAGTTTTATCTAACGGGCTCCGAAAAATCTTTAATTTTGTTGATAGAACACGAAAAAATCGCGAATTTGCTCGATCGGGCACGAAAAAAATCGCGCATTTTGTCGATATGCAACGAAAAAATCGCGAATTTCGTTGTTATAACATGCAAAAAACGCGAATTTTGTCAATCGTGCACGCTAAAATCGCTAATTTTGCCGATCGGGAACGAAAACATCGCGAATATGTGTGGTGTTAAAAAGTTCGTTAAATGTGTTGAGCCGTTAAGTTTGTTAACCGTGATCGTAGTGATAAAATTAACATAATGTAGGTTAATAAAATTAAACTGGGAAGATCTTACTTGAAATACGATGACTGGAAATGAAGACAGAAGGCCGTGTAAAATGAAGACATAAACTTGTTGAAGAGAATAACTTTTTTATTTTATTCTTTTGTTAGGAAGACGAAACAGAAGTTTACTTTGGTCACCAGACCCTTTACTAAATTAATGTATTATTAAAACCTTGAATGAATCCATCTAACTATAATATTCCATTCATGGAAAGGCAGCACGGCATAAGTATTTTAAAATTAACGAATATGATGACATTTCCAGTGCAAGGAACGGATTTACCAGAATTCGAAACGCGCGCCGGCGAACCGGGCGAAACACGCTTAAAAACACTAAATCTTTTTGTGGTACATCAAAACTTAATTCTCCTTTAAAAATTATCAGAGTTTAGTATTTAAAAGCATTCTACGGTGATTCAAAAGTAAAAAGAAGTAAAGTTTAAATTGATTAGAGAATTATTATTTCGTCATTATCTTAAAAAGCAAATCAAAAAAGTCATTTTAAAAGGATTATTTTTAATTCGTTTTATACGCTCAGAGGAACGCCTTCACGTGACGAAATCGGCGCAACATGGGTGTGACTACGTAGCGAAGGAGTGCAAAACCCGCCGTGACGTCATCATAATACATCGCGGCACAGATGCGAATGGTCATACGGCGCTCCGAAGGAATGCAAACGCGCTAAACTCGAAGCGTGCCATCGTAAAACTAGAAATACAGAATTAAATTTAAAGAAATCGCTGCTTAAATGAAGAAAGGAATAAAAAGGATACAATTAACTATACACTGTGAGATTCCATCCCACAATATGGTCGATCGGCTTCGCTAAAAGCGCGAATTCGGTCTATCGGGTACGAAAACAATCGCTCAATTTGTAGATTGGGAACGAAAAAATCGTGAACTTCGTTGATAGGCATGGAAAAAGGTTTTGTCGATCACGCAAAGAAAACTCGCAAATTTCGTCGATCACACTCGAATAAATCGCGAATTTCGTCGATCATGCTCTAATAAAACGCGAATTTGGTCACTCAGTCTCGGAAAAATCGCGAATTTTCTCGATCGACTTCGTAAAAAAGCACAAATTCGGTTAATTAGGCGTGGGAAAATTGCAAATTTCGTTGATCGGGCGCGAAAAATTGGGAACTTCATTGATCCGGCGAGGAGAAATCTTGATTAACTTCTTTTCTCACCATCGATTATAAAGTTCACTTTTTTTTTGGTACTAGCCACTTATGTTTGTTTTTTAAGCAGTTTTAATGAAAAGAAATTTAGTCTCCCGAAAAAGTTGAGAAATATTATTACATCTTGAAAATAATCCTTGCGATATCTGTTATATACGCAAACGTTAAAACTGTTGATATATCTTTTTTAATTAAATTGAATATTTTGACTGGGTAAGTGAACCTAGAGGGGTTACCAGCCCCCTCTGAAACGATATTTTTTATCGCATTGCAAACCACAGATTACCTCCTCGACTTAGAATTCTCTCCGTGTTATTGATGAGGCCCTCGATCACCGAGTCATATATATAACTGGTCCTTCTTTCGAAAAGTTTGTGCATCCCTAATTTATACCAACAGGATGTGATAAATAGAAACAGTGTGGCGCAGCCAGGGGGGAGGTTTTGGGGTTAAAACCCCTCCCAGAGCTAAGAAAGATCGCTATAATTGCCAATTATGTGAATCAAAACCAAATTTAATAGCTAAACTTTTGGCATATTTCTGAATCTGCCGCTTTGTTGAATCAGATTCCATTTAATAAAGTGATTAAATTAAATGGCAAAAATTCTACATAAAACTTTGAAAGTGCATATTACATGCATTAGTTCAATGAAAATTGATTATTTGAATTAAGTCATTATTTCGAGATGTCTTACGCTAAAAGAATGGTGATTTCCTGTTCAGTTCGAATCCAGATATTTTTAGAGAACTTTAACAATAACAAACGTATTTTAACGAAATTTTCAACAACTTTACATTACTTAATGCCAAATTCGATGTCGTGTAATGTCATGTGGTGAAAAACACAAGAAATACCGATTTTAGTGGTTGACACATAGGTTCATTATTGTCTTTTCCTGGCTTTTATGTTTTCTAACTCTAATATTGTAAACGTTGTTTAAATAAAACATGATCAATGTAACTGCAGAAAAAATGCATTATGATTTGATACAGTAAATATACTGATTCTATTAACCGGTGATTCAAATAACGGCAACCACCTTTATTAGAAATTCAAAACCGCCTCTAGAACCGAATTCTGGCTGCGCCACTAAATAGAAGTGAAGTCGTACTACTAATGAGCGATATCTGTCCCCGGAAACTTCTCGTTTCATTTTTCATATGCCACTACTCTCATGTGACGAATGGTACAGTAGGAAAAACAGTATTTTGTAATGACTTTAGTTTTTTGGGTGATACTGCAATTTTTATTTCGAATACGCTGTTACTAGAGATAAGATAGACACAGCCGAAAATTGAATCAGACTCGATTTTTATATCAGTCTGTGGGATCTGTCAAAGTGAATGCTATTTATTTACAAATAGAAAAACAAGAGGAAAAAAACTTGCTATTTGAAAAAATCAAGAATACTCTAAAATTCTTAAAGAGTTATACAATGTACAATCCTCTAAATATCACCTTTAAAGGGAATAGAGCTCATCAGTGTGACGTCACAGATAACTCAACCCCGCATTTCCATGGCAACTGGGTCAGTACAAACCGAGAGAGTTTACAGTATGTTAGAGATGTACTATACACCATCAAAAAGGCTTTCAATATGAAATCAGATATCGTTCAAAGGCTGAATTCATTGAACTGGGTGAAGTTTTAAAAGCGATCCGCAAGTGTTTGGGCCGAATTGTAACTTATTTAAATCAGTTTCAGGATTGAATTTTTAGCTTCACGATAAAATAACACATTTCATCTCTATCTTTTCTGAACTCTGTGGTTTGTTTTGAACCAATTTCTGGAGTTGTGACGTCACCACTGATGAGCTCTATTGGTTTGTTACTGATGGGATATAAGGGAAAATATTCCTATTCAGAAACTTGCACAATTAGTAACATAAAGAAGCCTTTGGATGCGCTCTGTCTATATTCGCTCTGGAAAACCGAGCGTATATCTTCATGCTATACTGTACAATTGTGTTTTTAAAGAATAAGAATAATGAATTAAAAAAAAAGCTCTCCCACAGGTTCAACAATAGCGAACGAGTGTTTTCGCGCGAGTGAAGTAGCCTCTTAAGCACAGTATTTTATATTCGGATAATTGGATTTTTATTATTTATGAAATCCTCAAACCTGATTTTTGCTTATATTTTACTATCAAGTTAAATTACGATTTGTTATCTTTTTTTGACACAATAGAAATTTCTCCTACAAATAAACCATGATTTAAAAGTTTTAGATTGAAGTGCATTTGTTATCGGCTATTCGAAATAAAATCTTTCATTATTTAAATTCAATGGCAGTATAATCCCGGTTTTTAATGAGATATCAACATACAGATAATTATACTTGCAGATTTATCTCTTTGAGAAAGAAAATATCGCTTGGTTTCCAGCCAGTATATTAAATAGCTTCATTAACATGGCTGATAAGAAAAACAATTTGCTTTGTGAAAAGCAATTTTTTTCGTCAATCTAATTCTAGTTTTCTGTTTCTTGTAAAGTGTTAAATAAAGATAGCTACAGTAAAGGCTTAATTTCTAAATTAAGATGGTTTTTGTTTTTTTAACTGACTTTAGAAAAAGAGAAAACTCTGCATTCGCTACAGATAATATACAGGTTGTATCTTAACTGAGCATCATAAATGTACAGGGAGACCGTTAATGTTAAGGATCGACCGAAATAAGTTTTTAAGGCCGAAACCGAATTTCGGTATTCTTCCTATTTTCGGCGGAAAAAGAAAACGAAAAAGTAAAAAAATAATAATAATAATTAATTAATACATACATAAATATAGATAATTATTAATTGATTATACGTATTTAAAAAATGCATAATTATTAATTAATTATATGCAATTATTAAACATACATAATTATTAATTAATTATATGTCTCAAGTTGGCTACCTGTTCCTTAGAACCCAAACTTTTTATTTTCATGTAAAATATAACATGATTAATTCATCAACGACACAGAAAGAGTTTTCAATTATACGAATTTCATTTAATTAAAAAATATTTTAATTTTATGTATTCACACCTCAGTTTATCTTTTATAACTATTTTTGTAAAATATCATTCGTTATACTCGGGGCTGCCACAGGCAACCATTCTATTTTTATTCGCACCACTATTTTTAAAAAGTAAATTTTGTAGCATATTTGTCTTGTATCAAATATTTTTGTTTTGAGAAAATGTTACGAGTTTTAAAACTAGAATTAAAACTAGTCGTTGGGAGCCACCCTAATACTTACCCATCATAGATATGCATACTATAAAATATGAAAATAAAACATGCGGAAACTATCTATAAAATGCATTGCAATTCCAAAACAAAATTTAAACGTATATTTAAATAGATTTAATACATAGTAACGCTCTGTTACGGAATTGCGGGTACTACCTTGATTGTCCCATCGACTCGTTTCAACAAATTATATAAATCGCCAAACTACTGTTAAGTTATACAAATTAGCATAATTTTTATTTTAAATAACGAAAAAACAAATTAGTAAAAGATCAGTAAAAATACAAATTAAACGTCAAATTAAAAATCAGTTACACATCAAACACATGTAAAGAATTTAATATCAAGTGCATGTGACATTTACGAGAAGCCATTCTTGGTAAGTTCTTATAGTTTGACGATAATTTTTTGGTCGACGTACAAATCATGTAGTAAAAGAAGCATCTTTATAACTCCAAAAATGATAAACCTATTAACTAACAGTTTATTGACTCGGATGAAGTGTCTGATTTCCAATTAAAATATACATTTGAATTGAAATTTGAATGAAATATAGAATAGAGGTCTGCAGAGTTGGAATTCTCAGGCCCGGCCCATTTATATTTTTACATTTCTACACCCGACCCGGCCCGTTCTGGCTCGACACAATTTCTACTATTTCTAAAAAATCAGACTTTTATCATATAATTAAGATTCTTTTAAAGAATACTGCATACATATGGAATGATTTTACAGGAAATACACATTAACAACATTAATGATTACTCAAATTCTTAGACTTTCAACAATTAAATAAATATTCATTAAAAAAAATAATATGGTTTAGAATAAAAGAAAATAAAAAAGAAAGTTAAAAATATCGTAACTTTTGAAACTGTATAATAAAAATAGATTATGAAAATATTTCTAAATCATTTTATTAAAGATTCCAAATCCAAATTCATTCTCAAAACCAAAAGAGCTACCTTTTGATACATTTATGGCCTATTCAACTTTTGTGCCAGCCCAGCTCGTTCAAAAAATTATTCTAATTCTGCCGGCCCGTTAGAAAATTCGGAACCACTCAGCCGGCTCGGCCTGGGCCCGTGCAGACCTCTAATACAGGGTCATGAAAAATCGAAGAGTGTGGAAAATATTATTATAAATATCTCGACAACTAATTATCCGATCCATTTCATTCTTTATGCAAAACTTATATTTTTTATTGTCTTTTACAGCCACTATTAAAAATAAAAAATAAAAAAAAAATAAAAATCGTAAACTTCTATGTACCTTTAATCGAATATTTCAAGTTTTCGAAAAAAAATAGTTCCAGATAATCGTGGGTACTAATATTCAATAGGTTTCTTCCCGTTATTATATACTAACTACACTCCAAATTTTAAATCTCTATCTCAATTTGTACGGGATATAGAACATTTACAGACAGACAAATACAAAGACAGACGGACGACATTTTTTTTCTTTTTTTTTTTTTTTTTTTTTTTTAGGGACTGAAACGTGTAAATCCGTCAAAAAAATTTCGATTTTCAAAACGATTACAAGGCTTACCCTATACTACGTATGATGGGTAATTAAAATAGTGGCCTGTGATAGCCCTTGTATACCAGAACTTTATAAAAGAGAGTTCGAAACTACTTTGGTTTCAAATAAAAAATTTCCTATTGATGTTAAATCTGTCGATAGAGATAGTCTGTTTACTGCCTCTAATGTCGAGATCGAAGGTTTTAGCTCCTCTGCGTATGACCCTGAATGGCTCATCATATGAAATTGGGGGTGATTCGCGTACGTCATCATATCGAATAAACACATGGGAACAGACATTCAGTGTGGGTGCACAAAAATTGCTTTCTGGCCATGGCAGAAAACAGTAACAGGTCGTACTGTTGGGAAATGAGACTTTAAATTCTCTGCAAGCTGCTTTAATGAGACATTTGCTGGTGTCAGGTCAAAAATTTAAGTTTTTTCTTTTTCTTTGATATTAATTCAAGTTACACATTTTCAGCGTGATGACCGATAGGAAATTTTTTTTTTCTTTTTTGAATAAATGAGAAGTCTGCCGAACTGAAACGGCGTTAGCCGGAGTGTTAGATTTTTTTCCTCGTAACGGAAAATCTAGATTCGGTCGCAGTGCTCAAAGCCCGCGATAAAAGCAATGTAATAGCTTAAAAATGTGCACCCCTAGGGGGCAGAGTGCGGGGTGACACACAAGACATCCATAATATGAATAAGCAGTTGCAGACCTTTCAAATGATGTGTCACACGACTGGTGTTGTAAATAAATTAAAAATGTGCGCCCCCTAGGGGGCAGAGTGGGAGGTGACACACAAGACATCCATAATATGAATAAGCAGTTGCAGACCTTTCAAATGATGTGTCACACGACTGGTGTTGTAAAGGAATTAAAAATTTGCTCCCCTCTGGGGGGGCAGAGTAGAGGGGTGACACACAAGACATCCATAATATGAATAAGCAGATCCAGACCTTTCAAATGATGTGTCACACGGCTAGTGTTGTAAAGAAATTAAACATGTACCCCCCTGGGAGGCAGAATGGTGGTGACACACAAGATATCCATAATATGAATAAACAGATCCAGATCTTTCAAATGATGTGTCACACGACTGGTGTTGTAAAGAAATTATAAATGTGCCTCCTTCTGGGGGGGTCAGAGGGGGGGTGACACACAAGACATCCATAATATGAATAAGCAGTGCAGACCTTTCAAATGATGTGTCACACGACTGGTGTTGTAAAGAAATTAAAAATGTGCTCCCCCTGGAGTGGCAGAGTGGGGGGGGGGTGACACACAAGATATTCATAATATGAATAAACAGTTGCAGACTTTTCAAATGATGTGTCACACGACTGGTGTTGTAAAGAAATTAAAAATGTGACCCCCCTGGGGGGGTAGAGTTGGGGTGACACACAAGATATCCATAATATGAATAAGCTGTTGCAGACCTTTCAAATGATGTGTCACACGACTGGTGTTGTAAAGAAATTAAAAATGTGCCACCCCTGAGGGGGTTCAGAGTGGGGGGGTGACACACAAGACATCCATAATATGAATAAACAGTTGCAGATCTTTCAAATGATGTTTCACACGACTGGTGTTGTAAAGAAATTAAAAATGTGCTCCCCCCTGGTGGGGCAGAGTGGAGGGGTGACACACAAGACATCCATAATATGAATAAGCAGATCCAGACCTTTCAAATGATGTGTCACACGGCTAGTGTTGTAAAGAAATTAAAAATGTGCCCCCCTGGCGGGGCAGAATGGGGGTGACACACAAGACATCCATAATATGAATAAACAGATCCAGATCTTTCAAATGATGTGTCACACGACTGGTGTTGTAACGAAATTAAAGATATGACCCCCCTGGGGGGACAGAATTGGGGTGACACACAAGACATCCATAATATGAATAAGCAGTTGCAGACCTTCAAATGATGTATCACACGACTGGTGTTGTAAAGAAATTAAAAATGTGCCCCCCCCCCCCCCCCTGGGGTGGCAGAGTGGGAAGGTGACACACAAGACATTCATAATATGAATAAACAGTTGCAGACTTTTCAAATGATGTGTCACACGACTGTGTTGTAAAGAAATTAAAAATGTGAC
Organism: Maratus speculifer; assembly: GCA_964019185.1. Lineage (NCBI taxonomy): Eukaryota > Metazoa > Arthropoda > Arachnida > Araneae > Salticidae > Maratus > Maratus speculifer. The sequence continues at coordinate 106,670,018 of OZ025303.1, forward strand.
CCCCTGGGGGGGGGGCAGAGTTGGGGTGACACACAAGATATCCATAATATGAATAAGCAGCTGCAGACCTTTCAAATGATGTGTCACACGAATGGTGTTGTAAAGAAATTAAAAATTTGCCTCCCCTTGGGGGGGGGGTCAGAGTGGAGGGGTAACACACAAGACATCCATAATATGAATAAGCAGTTGCAGATCTTTCAAATGATGTGTCACACGACTGGTGTTGAAAAGAAATTAAAAATGTGCCTCCTCTGGGGGGGGCGGAGCGGGGGGTGACACACAAGACATCCATAATATGAATAAGCAATTGCAGACCTCTCAAATGATGTGTCACACGACTGGTGTTGTAAAGATATTAAAAATGTGCCCCCACCTGGGGGTCAGAGTGGGGGAGGTGACACACAAGACATCCATAATATGAAAAAGCAGTTGCAGATCTTTCAAATGATGTGTCACACGACTGATACCGTGCCGAAGTTTGCCGAACTGAAACAACTACAGCCGGAGTGTGTTTTTCTCGTTGCGGAATTTCTAGATTCGCTTGCCGCGCTCAAAGCCTGCGATAAAAGCTATGCAATAGCTTAAAAAGGCAAGACGTTGCAATTCCCTATCCATAATCTGTGACAATGATCCCCCTATAGCAAAGTCTAATGCATCGACTTGTAAAACTTACTCAGCATCTGGTTTGGATATGCTAATTAAATTCCATTTGCGATTAACTGTTTACAATTGTTAAATTCTTGCTCTGACTCTCTCTGACCAATCAAGCTTTGTCTTATCATTTTACTTCGCCCCTTTTAAATTAGAAGTTAAAAACATTTGATAATTTGCTATATCTGGCAAAAATCTACGAAAAAAAAAATGAAAATTTCAAAAATCGCTGAAGATCTTTAATGATTTTTGGTTGTGGATAATTTAGAATAGGTTCAATTTTATCAGGTAAAGGTTTAGTGCCATTACTAGTGATTAAGTAGCTAAAAAGAAAATTTCTGATGCACCAAATATACATTTTGGAACACTTATGGTTAATCCGTATGAATTTAGCCTCTCTAAAAATGGTTCGTAAATAAGCTTTGTGTTCTTCATTAACACAAAATATTAAAACATCATCTAAATAAATATAACAGATTAGGAGACCACCCAGAATTTCATGCATGAATCGTTGAAAAGTTTGTGCAGTTCCGTACAGCCCAAAATTTAAATACGGAAACTCAAATAACCCAAATGGGGTTGCAAGCTGCTGTTTTCTGTACATGGTCCGAGTGCACAGGAAATATGCGCAAACAATATCCGATTTTGAGAAAATCTTTTTCTATTGCAAAATATTAGAAAAATCCTGGATGCGATGTCTGGAATACGAATCCGGTACCGTACGAGAATTTAAGCTCCTGCAGTTCCCTACGAGGCAGATGTTACCTGAGCTTTTCGATACTACATGAAGAGGATTAATTCTTATTTAATTGGTCATTTTGTTGCTAATGGTCGAAAAATTCTAATTTTTGATACTTAAACTTAATTTTTTATCATATGAAAAACTGTTGGAACCAAGAGAGAAAAGTGGAGCTCGATCTAAAAAATGTTGCAGTAAAAAATGGCAAATATTTTCATTCTAAAAAAGTGCGTATAGAAAAGAAATGGAATCAGATTATCTGTAAAGCTCATGAAATTACCCAAATTTTTGTTAGCTGAAAATATGGGCTGAGCGTTATTGGTGCCTTAAGGGAGACCCGAACCCCATTTTCGGCCAAAAATCATCAACAATTCAAAAATTTTATTATCTCAGAAAACGATAAAATACATATTTGTGAATATCCATGCAAAATTTCAGAACTCGGGGACACTTGGAACAGGTAGCAAATGAGCTTTTATTAATTGTAGTCACTAGAGTTTAAAGGACTAGCGGCCATTTAAAATGTGTTTTCCTGAAAATGACTTTTTCCATATTTTGCCTAAGTTCAAAGTACTAAGGCTCAGTGGCAAAATGGTTTAGAAACAAACTGTTTATGTTTTTAGAATCTTAAAAATATTTGCAACAAAAGTAAGGAGAGATATTTTTTTTTTAACTATTTCTGAAAATGTTACATAAATTGGTAAACATGAAAATTATAACGAATTTAAGGAAATTTACCATGCGTAATTTCTTTCTTTCTTTCTTTTTTTTCTTTTTTTTTTTTTTTTTTTTGGTTGATTAAAATATAAAATTAAAAATATCTCTCCTTAGGTCGTTTCCATATACTATAACACTATTTAAGAAATTTTAGTAATACCAAGATATTGAAAATTGTATGAGGAGTAGTAATTTTAAAAAGCGTATTTTTCCACAAAAAAATCATAAAAATCGACATAAAAAGTATACTTTTTAATAAAAAGTGAATTTTTTTGCTAATTATTCCTTACAAAAAGATCCTTAAATAGTACAAAATTCATTACTTTAAAATCAATAATAAAAATTTGGGGTTTTTTCTTACGGGTCTCCCTTAAAAACAATCAGTAAAGAAGAGCCATTTTCAATACGCTCTATATTCCAATCATACATAACCAATTTAAAAATTTGGGCTCATAGCTATAGGTTACAGTACAGGCTGATGTAATAAAGAACGAGAACGGTCCGTTCTGTACAAAGTGTGGACAAAATTCCGTTTTAAGAATACAGTGAAACCTCCAAATAAGGGACACCTATGGGATCGGAACTTTCGTCCCTTAAATAGAGGTGTCCCTTATTTGGAGTTTTTATATTATTTTTAATTAATCGTTCTGAAGGATTTAAAAATAGCAAAGCATTAAAGATGATGCCCCTTAAATGATGTGAAGTGTATAAATTACATTAATAAGACGAAGGAAAAAAATAATTAAAATTTTCAGTTAATTACTAAATCATTAAATGATTTGTAGAATTATTGATTTGTATTTTTTATGCAAACTGTGTACATGCAGCAAAAAAGTATAAAAACATTTGAAAGAATTTTACTTGAAATAACAATCAAAAGGAATTGTTTTGCAAATTTCAATTTTTCAGTATAAATCTTTCAAACGTTCATTTACCATACTTTAGTTCTTCATTACCAGCAGTATTTACCATAGAAGAAAAAAGTATTCAGCTATTTTGCGTATTTTAAGGGAACAAATATCTCAACTGCTCTACTTAGTAAGCGGAAAATGTTTTGGCACATTTGCAAATTCATTTTTTAATTGAAAGATATAAAATTGGAATGCTTGATCATGGAAGCGATTTGCAATTGAACTGGATTTTAAATTTTTTGAAAAATAAATTACCTATCAGTAATAAGTGATTTTAATCACGTGACAAAGACGCTTTTTATTATTTCTTGAGTAGTTATTTTTCTTTCGCTGGAAATTCGGTTCAAAACGCCCATATTGATATTTTCTGAAGTAAATCCATTGCATTTGCAAAAAAAAAAAAAAGGTCGATTATATATTTTTTGAATAACAATACTTGCTAGTTTCAGGCATTTCCGTATAAAAATTAATTAAAACATATGTCTTAAATGCTGCCTTTTTTTGGATTTGAGAACAACATAAAAGCATATGTAAACTTCTTTATTTGCAATTTTCTTTTATTCTCCAGTTTCAGAATCATACTCACAATGTTCATCATTACTTTCAATATGGAAAAAACACTAATGTTGAATCAGAATTGTGGGTAAATAAATGGCCATTAATAGTGTCATATGCTTCTGTATCAACAAGACTGTCCGTCTGTTTGATAAGTTCACAAAAATCTGTATTTTCATTTTCATCGCAGATTACTTCATTATCTGAAATTCAAAAGCCAGTCTCTTTAATATCGTTTTGAAGTGTCCCTTAAATCGAGTGTCCCTTATTCAGAGGTAAATACATTACACGCCCTATACCAAGGGACTGAAACCGGAAGTTTTGTCCCTTAAATAGAGGTGTCCCTTATTTGGAAGTTTCACTGTATTTGATTAGTGAAAATTCAAAGCTCCAAGTAAACCCAAAACCTTAAACATAAACAATTCAACCACATACTAAATATTTGGTTCAGAATTATTTATCTGCATCAATTCCTCAACAATCTGACTACATTAATGTTATATTTCGTTATTACTTCATGCTTTATATTCATTTAGCGTTGTGGAGCTTAGCTGATTTGAGGCAAGATAAATATATATTCTGTTAACTATTTTGCCCAGTAATCATTTTGAGTGGATAATATGATTCTGAATATAAAACACCAGTAAAGCTCCGTCCACATTTTCAGCTAACAAAAATTTTGGTAATTTCATGAACTTTACAGATAATCTGATTCCATTTCTCTTACGCACTGTTTTAGATTGAAAATATTTGCCATTTTTTACTGTAACATTTTTTAGATCGAGCTCCTCTTTTCTCTCTGGTTACACCAGTTTTTCATATGATTTTACAACTTTTTCGAATCCTTTCAGGAACTTGATCAATCAGCTTCAACTGACAAATCTAAACTAATATTAGTATTAGTTTAAAATTTTCAATAGGCATATTAGTTTGGCGCTATAATGAAAATAGCACCAAGTAGGAGACATTTTGGTCATCAGATTTAGCGATATATATTGCTAAGCTAGCAAAAAACTTGGCGACAGAACCGCCTCTTCCTTGATGATAGTCCCTCTACAATTTTGCGGTATCTACGCAGATTTTTTATTTGTCCGTAGGTATCTACACAATATTTCATTGCTCCATTTCGAAATCGTTATTTTATACATATATAAAAGGATTTTTTTTCTAAAATATTCCTTTGTAATTGAAATATCTGTATTATAGTAACAGTTTTGACTTCGAAAACATTCAAATAAAGATGCGATGTTGTTTTAACACATATTTATTTGTACTTTATGTATTTATATTCATGAAAAATATGTATTTTCTACTTCGAATGACGTCAATTTCAAAAATGCAAAATCTATCAGGTGAATCTGAATTTTTATTGACTTATAAAAAAAAGTACACGTGTTAATATTTTTTTAAAAATCATTATGCTGTATTTTAATTGATGGCAACTCGAAAGAAATAATTGAATTAGCAATTAAAAATTAGAGATTTCTGTAATGTTAAATTATGGAAAATATAGCGCTATGTAAACTTTAAATGGGTGGCATTTCCTTAATACTGGGTATTTTTTGACAGGACCTTCGAAAGGCACATACCTTAATTAAGATCTTTCGTACAAGCTATTACACGTTGCTGAATGTATTTTGGTTCGGGTTATAATTGAGTTGTTTGTCCTTTTATCTGTTTCATGAAGAAAAAGGGGACAAAACAGGAGTTCTGGATCTCCATAACTAATCGGTGGATCTGAATGAAATTCGGTAAACTTTGAGGTCTAGAGAAGGACACTTCGCCTTTTCAATTTCGTCGCAATCCGATGATTGGTTCCAAAGTTATTAAGAGGCAAACTTTGGATTTTAACGTTGGATATGCGTCTAAGCTCTACTATACAGCACTATCGTGCTGTATGATGATACTTACTCGCGCTTTTTCATATTTTTGCAACCAGGGCAGACCCGTAGCTAAGTGCGGGCCAGGTCAAGCGATACCCGACCTGGAAAAATATTTCCCCAACCTAGCACAATTGACTGGACACCCTTATCGACACATTAAATTTCCGGTTTTTTTTTCAACATTAAAAGAAAAAAAAATAGAATAGATCATATTCTAACACACACTCATTCCTAAAACTTCCAATTCAAGCAATTACAAAATAATTCATTTGTAAAGATTTTTTTTTCTTTTATTCTAAGATCTATAGGACATTTTTCGTCTTGCTCTCTTGTAGAAATTTACTTTATTGCCTCTCGGAAGAGTCAACCTGCAGACTTTAGAGAATAATAGTGTTTAGAAATTATTCTCTTAAGGGTGCAAGTCACTCTGCTGCCGAATTTTCTTCGGTAAATTTGAAAATAACGTTCCCATACACTAAGTATCAGCGTTCGAGTTTGTCCGGATGATTAGTGTGGCCTTTTAAAATACACTATATTGCCATTGATTATGGGACACTTGCGATTTTAGACATTTTACTAAATATCTAGAAAAATACATGAGGAATCATCTCGAAACTCTTAGTGTATAAATATAATAATATACGTCATACATCTCCGTGAAGATTTTTTACCGAAACTCCATAGGGGACCGTCAACAAATTAAAAAAGAATGAATATCTTTTGAATAACCCTGTCAAAACTAATGTAGCAAAAGCGCTCAAACTCTAGATTATGATTGAATGCCTTATTGTAATACACTGTGTCCATTTTTATGCAAATAGCATGCATACTCGCAGAGTAATTAAGGTTTTTATAAAAATGGTACCAAATTTTTCCAAGTTTTTTCCTTATAATTTTCAGAGTTCTTAATATAAAATAATATTTTTTTCAGAAAATATGAGAAACAATATTGCACACAGTACCCTGTAATCAAAATTAAAAAATAATGAAGATTGTATACAAAATGAGTTGGTTTACTAAATAATTTTTTACTGCGCATGCGTCAACGATATCAAAATTTCATTTGCATATTATGTTAGCTAAATGTATAGAGCAACTTTTGTGAAAGTCACAAAATCATAACTTGAAAATTCTGAAAATAATCGTCAATTGAATAAGTTGAAAATCCGTTATTCTCAAAATGAAGCAAAAACAAGAGGGGTTGTATCCATATATTCATTGATTAGTGTCAATATAGAATACACAATACGGGATGTTACGACTACTTTTGGATAAAATCCCTCATTTTTTTGCTTCATTTTGGAAACAACAGATTTTGTCCTTTTTCTATAGACGATTACTTTCAGAATTTTCAAGCTATAATTTTGAGACTTTTACAAAAGTTGCTCTATACATTTAGATAACATAATATGCAAATGAAATTTTGATATCTTTGACGCATGCGCAGTAAAAAAATATTTAGTAAACCTACTCATTTTTCAAACAATTTTTATTATTTTTTAATTCTGATTACAGGGTACTGTGTGCAATGTTGTTTGTCATATTTTCTGAAAAAAATATTATTTTATATTAAGAACTCTGAAAATTATAAGGGAAAAACTTAGAAAAATTTGGGGCCATTTTTATAAAAACCTTAATTACTCTGCGAGTATGCATGCTATTTGCATAAATATGAACACAGTGTATTACAATAAGGCATTCAATCATAATCTAGAGTTTGAGCCCTTTTGCTACATTAGTTTTGACAGGGTTATTCAAAAGATATTCATTCTTTTTTAATTTGTTGACGGTCCCCTATGGAATTTCGGAAAAAATCTTCACGGAGATGTATGACGTATACTATTATATTTATACACTAAGAGTTTCGAGATGATTCCTTATGTATTTTTCTAGATATTTAGTAAAATGTCTAAAATCGCAAATGTCCCATAATCAATGGCAATATAGTGTAGAAAGCTGTATCTCGCCCCAACTATTAAAAAAATAATTATATGCAGAATGTTTTCAGAGTAAATAAAAATTATTCATTCTAAAAATATTGGTTTGTTAGCTCACAGGCTATCGAAGTCTAAGAGCTTACATGTCCACCCGTTCTGTACGTACGTACGTATGTATGTATGTAAGTAACGCGATAACTCATGGTAAAAATATCCGATTTACTTCAGATTTTGGAAATAGATTTATTCTGATTAGGCGCTTCCCTGATTAGTTTTGGGATTTCATTCGATAAATATAATGGGGAACGGAGGGCTAATCCCACCCCTTAATTTATATAAATGGATTTGCCATGCAGAATTATTAGATTTCATTCAAATTGTAGATATAGATACATTCTGATGAGGCGCCTCGATGAGTTCATTAGATAAGTATAAGTGGGAACGGGGGACGAACTCATTCGCCTTAATTTAGAGGGTGTTCATTGGTTAAGTATAAAGAGGGAAATTGGGGATAACCCCCCATTAATTTATGTAAATGAGTTTTTGACGCAGAATTTTACCGATTTGCTTCTATTTTTGGGTATAGGTTCATACTGATAAGAAACTTCCCTAATTTGTTCTAAAGTACTTTTGTTAAGCGTAAAGGAGGGAATGGGAGAATCTCTGATTAGTTTTGGAGGTTTAATGATTAAATATGAAGGAATGAATGGGGATAATCACTCTTGAATAATGTAAACAAGTATTTCTACAGAATTATTCGATTTGCCTTCAATTTTATATATGGATTCTTTCCATTAAGGCAATTCTCTGAATAGTTTTGGGGGTTTAATAGTTAAGTATAAAGAGGGGAACGGAGGGTAACACCTTTCAAATTATATAAATAGGTATTTATGCAGAATTATGCGACTTGCTTCGAATTTTAGATGTAAGTTTATTATATTATAAGGCGTATCCATGATTAGTTTTGGGAATGCAATGATTAAGTACAAAGAGGGGAAATGGAAGAGCTAAAATCCCCTCCTTAATTTGTTCTTCGAAGGGCATTATTCCTTGAAAAAAAATAAGGCTGTAATATGCAATTAGCGTGCATAACCTGTGAGCTCAATGCTATCAGTTTAATTGGGCAATATTCTTTTTATTTTCTTGCAATCCCTCAAAATTCATTATTGAAATCCTAACCCATTAACTATAACCCCTAAGCCATTATTAAACCCATGTCTTTCTATTTATTTTTTTATATTTTTTTGTGCCAGAGAAAAGCAGTACGCAACGCGGTGGACTTTGGGGTATTTTTTTTTTTTTTTTTTTTTTGGTTTAATACAAACAGTAGAAATCGTCAATACATAAAAGCCACCACATATTAGCAAGATCCGGGTGACGCAATAATTGCTAGAATATGTTTATGTCAAAGCTGAAATTGGAGCGAGGCAGAAGGGGCATGTGTCCGAGTAACAGAGTGAGTGTCGAGAAAAGGCGCCAAATAAAGAATCTATTTGTCGTTTTTCATGCTACTACATTTAGCACGTTAATGTTAAAATGGTACTTTCTAGAACCTCTCATAGCACAGAAAAATCTAAGGGTGTTATAGGATAAAGATCCTGTATAAAGCGAAACTTTTTCGGTTCCTTTTGATTTTGAAAATTTCTATAAATCAACATTTGACAAGGCTCATTATGTAGTTCAGTTTCGGGTATTTTATGGTCATATGCTTTAAATTTAAAAATAAGTCGGCTAATAGAAACTGTGTAATAGTCTTTCTGTAAATTTACTTTGCAGATAAGTGTGGGGGGGAGGGGAGCCAGCGCCAAAATCTATGTTTTACCTTTGGTGCAAAAAGACTTGTTTTGGCCCTGGTTTTTATATCAGAATAGCGACATAATAAAACGCAAAATTTCATTTGATGAGAGAATTTTGGAATTTTTCAAGACACCTGACACCTTTTCAACAAATCAAGCCTCCTATGCGCTGCATTATAGGGACACGTTTCCTTTAAGATACCTTTATCATAATAACACATGATTATAAGCGGCAGCGCTGTTATAAGTTAAGTTAACTAGTATTTTCAGTGGCGTGCGAACAGAAAACGGCACCTGGGGCAAAGTTTCAATTTGGCACCCCCCCCCCTCCCGTCACTTTTTTTGTGACAGATGTCATAAAATGAAAAGTGTGGAAACAAAATGAAATCTATTGAATACATACTTCGCGTTTACTTTACAACCTTAAAAGGTTTAGTTTTAACGAATAAATAATATCCTGTCAAAAACATGAATGTGAAAAAATGCCAAGTTCGTTAAAGGTTTCGCTAATAAAAGAATTGAAATCTAACTGCAAACCAAGTTCTTTCGGAGCTCCTTAAATCATAACTCCTGTCATGCATAATATTATTCAATTGCTTAAAATGATTTGTTATGTTACTTGTTATTCAATTGAGCGACTTAGCAAGTTTTCTTTTATTCAATTTTTTCTATTTAGTTGATCAGAAATTAAAGTTGATCCCTTCCTTAACTTATCAGTACCTTAACTTCAATATACTTATTCGAACACTCGATTGACTAGATTTTTGCCAATCAGATTATAGATTAAATTATACTCCGACTCAAAGATTAAAGTTGGTAGCTGAAAACTTGCCAAGTCGCTCTATTGAATTACAAGTAACATAACAAATCATTTTAAGCAATTGAATAATATTATTCATGACAGGAGTTATGATTTAAGGAGCTCCGAAAGAACTTGGTTTGCAGTTAGATCTCAATTCTTTTATTAGCGAAACCTTTAACGAACTTGGCATTTTTTCACATTCATGTTTTTGACAGGATATCATTAATTTTTGTCAAATAAGTAGGTATTTGTTTCCTTTTTTCAAATAAATAGATTAAATTAGTTAAATTAGTTTTATTTAATTTTAATTAATCTTTCAGCCTTTTCCTGCATTTAATCACTGTTTTTTTTCAGTCAAATTAAAAAAATTAACATTAAGACTACTTATGTTCCTTTAAATTCCACTAATAAGGATGTTTATTTTACGTGATTGGATACGACTTGATTATTTCGTCGACCAAAAACGTTTGTAGCGAACTTGGCGAAATATCGCTATATTGCGACAAAAATTACGCACCAAAAGTCATGCTAACATGGCGCTATTTTTGGTATTTTGTCAAATTTCCATAGATTCCCATTGTAATCTGGTAATTTATTTAATAATTTTGTTAGAGCAAGGACTGTCGCTATAATTTTGGCATCTTTTTTTTCTTTAAATCGGTTCGCTAACTACCCAAGATTTCTTAAATATTGCTATTTAGAAAGTTTTTAGAACGCTTTTCGCGCATTTTTACCCCTTTTAAATTTTGTATTTGTTAACAAATGTTCTTAGTGATCATTTATATCTTATAATTAATGAACATGCCAAATTCTATGTTTTTAGGCCCTTAACATACAGACATCGTATTTTTAGAACGCTTTTTGCTCTTTTACCCCCTTTGGATTAGTGGAAGCGACATAAGATATAGCCTATATTGGAGCAAGGACTATCACCATCATTTTGATATCATTACTTTTAAGATCGGTTTGTTGTTTGCTGAAATTGCTTAGAACGCTTTTCGCACATTTTCACCCCTTTTGAATTCCGTATTTTTTATCAAATGCCCTTAGAGATCATTTATATCTTATAAATAATTAACATGCCAAATCTTATAGTCCTAGGTCCTTCAGTAACACAAAAGTTGCATTTTTAGAATGTTTTTTGCTTCTTCACCCTCTTTTGGTTAATGGTATACGCTTAAAATATAGCCTATCTTTGAACCGGGCGAATACCATCATTTTGGTAACATTAATTTTGAAATCGGTTCGGTGGTTTCAGGGATTAGCCCCGATACTCGCCAAAAGTGTCGCCAACTTGGCACTATTTCTGATATTTCGCGAAATTCCCATAAACTCTAAAATGTCAAACTTTATGTTTCCAGTCCAGTCCCTTAATATACAGACATCGCATTTTTAGAATGTTTTTTGCTCTTTTACCTCTTTTGGGTTAATGTAATCGACATAAGATATATCCTATGTTGAAGCAAAGATTGTCATCATCATTTTGATATCATTACTTTTAAGATCGGTTTGTTGTTTGCTAAGATTGTTTTAAAATTGGTATTTCGAACTTTTTTAGAACGCTCTTCACCCATTTAAATTTGATATTTTTTTAGCAAATGTCATTAGTGATCATTTATATCTTATAAATAATTAACATGCCAAATTTTGTGCTTCTAGACCCTTCAGTAAAACAAAAATCACATTTTTAGAATGTTTTTCGCTTCTGAACCCTCTTTTGGTTAGTGGCACAGACATAAGATATAGTCTATGTTTGAACCGGGGCGAATACCATCATTTTGGTACCATTACTTTCGAAATCGGTTCGGTAGTTTCAGAGATTAACCCCGATACTCGCCAAAAGTGACGCCAACTTGGCACTATTTCTGGTATTTTGTGAAATTCTCATAAACTTCCATTGTAATCCAATAATTTATCCTCTAACCAACCATTAATGTTTAATTAATGGTGATGTCTGATTTTTTCCTATTTATAGATCCAATAACCTACCTCCACACCAAATTTCAACTTCCTAAGTCACCTGGAAGTAGTCAAACATTTCTATGAGTGAGTCAGTGGTAAAAACAGTGGTTTTCAGACATCAATTTCTCGTGAATGGTAAAAGATTTAAAAAAAAAAAAAAAAATTAGGATTCGGAAATTAGAAGATTGTCTTACACGACACAAAAAATTGCAAGTGTGTAGTTCAAATAGAATTTAAGTTCAAAAGTGTCTCGAAATGGTTAGGGTAATATAACCCACGCTGGTGTGTCGCCTTTTACTTTGTGAACTTGGCTGACACACTGCCGTGTGTCTAGATAAGATAAAAATTTCGCTTACTTTTTGCAAATGGTATCTAAAATATAGATGTGAAATAATAGTATCTTTAGTACAGTATATAGTAGTTTGTAATTCTTTTTGGATTCCAAGAATGAAGTAATATGCTATTTTGAGAATGTATGTTTTCTCACAAAAAACCTTCGTAATATGTATGTATATAATATAGATGTATATATATCTATATATATATATATATAATAGTTTGTCATGACTGATTGATAATCAACGCTCAGCCTAAACTACTGAACATAGAAACTTGAAAATTGGAGGGAAAGATACTTCTTATGATGTAAGCGTGCACTACGACATTTTCGAAAATTCCCCACCTAAGGAGGACAAAGACAAAGGGGTGGTCGAAAATTCTGGGACATCTTCCAATATCTCAGCAATCGTTTAAGGTAGTAGCGTGAAATTCCAGGACATACATCTTCTAAAAAAATAATTAAACACGTATTTTAAGCGATTTTAGAAATTAACCACCCTGAGGGGGATTAAAGGGGGGGTCAAACAATTTAGATCATTTGGAATATTTCAGCAGCCGGTTTTAGTGGAAGCGTGAAACGGCAGAAAATAAATTCAATAAAAAATGATTAAAGGCGTGTTTCACTGATTTTAAAATTTCCACCCCGAGAAGGTTAAAGTGGGGGCCGAAAAAATTCCAAACTTTTTTTGGACCCGTTATGTGACATATCACCGAAAAGCCCTCGGAACGCTCTTTCATATTATGAACTTCCCGCATCCTGATTTGCCCCCCACCCCCACCCCGCTGGAAATTTTAGATTTTTATTATTACAGATTGGATTTTTGTACGGGGCCTTCTGATACATATTATTTATAATATATAAAAGTTTCAAAGAGAGGGGAAGTATTTTATATAGTTAGTTGATAGTTGATAGTTGAAACTCAAAAAGGCAATTTTTTATTTTTGGCCTACATCCCTCATGTGATATATCATTGTAAAGCTCTCTAAGTATTATTTCAAATTATAACCTCCAGCATATCTCCTCTCACTTTGCCCCCATCGGGGGGGACACTTTTCTAAATTAAGCCGATACACCACACGTGATATAATATTAGAAAGCCATTTGACCACTTATTCATGTTATGCACTTTCCGTGACCTTTCCCTCGATTTGCAACTCTCGGGGGTGCAGTTATCATATACCATCAGGATGTTTTCTAATAATGGGGAAATTATCGAACTGATATCAATGTCGTAGAAAAATCAATAAAAATTGTTGATCGCATTTATCATCTATTTAGTTCCTGTTTTTGCCACCAAGTTATCTTTAATTATTTTACTTTTTTGGACATTTTGCTGCTAATTGTCAAAAAATTCTAATTTTTGTACTTAAATGTCATAATTTTTTTATACCAACTCACGCCTCACGGCTTTTCAAATTTTTTCAGAAAGTACAGTCACTTGACTTTTCGACTATTGTGGTCCCCTTTTAGCTTTTCTACGATGCGTTGTTTTTAATTCCCTCCGTTTTTGGTTGCTATGTATTCACTAAAATCCTTTATAAGCATTTAAAACAATTGTTATAATCATCGATTGTAGGACATCTTGATTGTATATTCTCAGTGGCGTAGCTACATATTCAGCGCCCTGTAGCAGATAAAGCTTTTGTGCGCCCTTTTTGTCACTCGTAAAAGTTCTGAGCAATTTTGTTTTACAGTTTAAAATTTGTATGCAATTCTTAATTCGATTTAAAATCTTACTTTTATTTGAAAATCTAAAGTACTTTGACAACGTATTAAATATAAATTAAATAAAGTGTCGCTTTACATGCATGTGTGTATGTTTTTCTGTTTGCGATGGCCAGAAAAATATACGGTACGTAAGAGACTCAAAACTTTTGTCAGGATAATTGAAGACTTCTCCTGGTGCTCTTGAGTTTCAGAAACTTAAATCTCTAATAATTAAATGTAAATTAGTTAAAAATCTTAAACGAATAAAAAGTATTCATAATTCAACAAAAGCCTAGATTTATATCAAACAGCAGAAAATTTCTTCGAAAACTCAAGGAGAGCGCTGACAGGGTGATTAATCTACTGAGTCTTTTAAAAAAGGGGCGTATTTTAAGGGCGGTCCGGGGATCTAAATTCTATTTTTTTTTTATAAAGATTTTGTTATGATTTTTTTTTTTAAATATATTTTAATATAATAAAAATATTAAATGTAAAAAAAAAAAATCTGAAATTTTTTAAATATATTTTTTTATTTAAATTTAAAAAATTTAAACATATTTAATTTTTGATATAACTCTAGAAGTACTAATTCGATTTACAAAGTTTTTACACTTTAGTGTACAGAAAATATGTCATTTTAAACTGGTTTCAGGATTTTTTAAAATATTATTAAGAATTTCATAAAATAATTTTAAGCAAGAAAATGAAGTTTTTGTATGAGTTTTGCATTAATTAACATATTTTCACAATTATCACTCAAAAACAAAAATCATGAAGACAATTTGGTGGAAATGTAGCCTAAAAGCTCTGTTAAAAATTTCATACATATATCTTGCATGAAACTACAAATCGTGAAAAAATTCATTCTGAGATAAATGAAGTTATCGGCAGAGGGCAGCTGATGCATCGCTTCTCAAGGCAAAATGTGTTATATCTCTGGATCTGATTAGGATAAAAACTTGTGGTTTGCGGTATTTAACGGTAAAAACTCAGGTTTTTTATTTTATTTTTTTAAGCCAATAAAAAAAATCCAATTTTTAGAGAATTTTTAGTTAGCTCCGCACCCCCTTAAATTCTACAAGGCCTAAAAAATCGAAAATTTCATAATCAAACGAGAAAAAAAAATTCATTTCCAAAAATTCTAAAAATTATTCCTATATTCTTATTTAAAGATGAAAAATCTATTTATAAAATCTGTTTTTATTTCGGTTCAAAGTAATAAAGTTTTTTAAGAAAATTTTCACAGCAAGTACAAAGCAGACAGCTGTCGACTGTGAATAGTGGCATTTAGGAACGACTTGAAGCAAATTTAAAATATTGAATTTATAGATTTTATTCAGATGCTGAATTTTTCGTTTATTTCGTGTATGAAAATTTCTTCAAGGTCGCTCAATGACAATGTTAGATATTAATTATTATTTCATAAATTTGATGATTCCTTTCAAACTCTCACTTTCAAATCCAGTCTCCGAAAACTACAATTTTTATAATAGTATTATTTGAAACACTGTCAATTTTTTTAAATGCACCATTTAGAGATTTTATAGTTATGTACCTAAACTTATCTTTAGATGCATCATTAATAATATCTAAATTTTATAAAAACTGATCCGCAAGTTTTTGATTTATAAAAAAATTCGTTTTTTAAAAAGGAAAATGCTTTGTTTTTATGCTTTGTTGAAACGTGAATTTGTTAAAATTAAGAAAACTGATGAATAGGACTGGGCGATATACCGTAATATCGTTATATATCGATATTTCTTTAAGACCGCGGTAACGATATTGAGATTTCAATCCTTCCGATATATCGTTTCAAACGGTATTTCATCCTACTTTCGGAATTACGGAGTTACGGAATTTCGAATCTACCTCTGTCAGCGCAAAAGTTGTTTACTTTTGAAAATGTTCGCGCTGTAATCGGCACTTGCGTGATACTTCCGGTTTTGAGCCGGTGTCGCGCACACACCGGAATATGGGCGAACAGTCTACTTTTTGCGCTGGTGTCGCGCACATACCGGAATATGGGCGAACCGTCTACTTTTTGCGCAGGTGTCGCGCACATACCGGAATATGGGCGAACCGTCCACTTTTTGCACTGGTGTCGCGCACATACCGGAATATGGACGAACAGTCTACTATTCTGTTGTACTGCTTCATTTATCGGAGTTCGTTCGAGAATCGAAGTTGAAACACTCGTTCGAGGATCGGGCATTTCCGCTACAATCATTTGTTGACTCCATATCAGTGGCTGACTGTTGTTTTCCTGTGAGCTTGTGTACAGTTATTGCTGCCGGAATGCAGAATTGATTGCCCTATTTTCAAGAATGTGAGCACAATTAATCGATATTTCTTGTATGTTTGTTTTTCATTTATTAATAGCATTAATAAATAATTATATTAAATCACATATTATTTTACATTTTTATTAATAACATTAATAATTTACATGTATGGTAATTCTATTATGTCATTTATTTTAAGCAGAAATTTTACTTAAAGCGGGAGTTTTTTCTTTTTTCATTGTGATTCACCTTAGTTTTAGAGTTTATTGGATACTAGTATTTTTACCCGTTTTGCGTACGGGTTTTTGAAAAAATCCCCCCCCCCCCCCAAAAAAAAAATGAAAATATTTCTCAAATTAGGAAGGAAAATACTTTTCATTTTGAAAGATCGCTAAAACTCTATGGATGGTGTCTTTCTGCTTGGCAAAACATATTACCCATCCACAGCAGATGACAATATGATTATTGTATAACCATTCAAGTTTCGATTTCGCTGAGTTCGATAAACAAAAACAAACGATGGATAGTTTCCTACGTTTTCTTTGATGTTCTTCTGTACTGGACACTTGTAAAAGATGCTCAAATGTTGTAATAACTTATTATATTTTA
Source organism: Maratus speculifer (assembly GCA_964019185.1). NCBI lineage: Eukaryota > Metazoa > Arthropoda > Arachnida > Araneae > Salticidae > Maratus > Maratus speculifer. The sequence goes on from OZ025303.1 coordinate 106,686,909, forward strand.
ATAAAAATTTGTCACACAGCCTAATTTACTATTATTGCAAATTGCTGAAAATTTGAAAAAAATCGGTAAATTAACTTAGGAGTTATGATTTTTTCCCCTTTTAATGGTAAAGAATAAAAGGTTTTTTTTTTCTTCCTCCCCCGCCCCCCTTTTCGTTTGCATGTGCCGTTGAATGTGTTTTTTGCGCACTTAAACAACTGAAACTAGTTGATACTTTCACAAAATCCTTTTTATAAGTTAAAAAAAAATCGAACCGTTTATCTCTCATAAAAGAATGAGGATAGTTTTGATTTTGAATATCATGTCTCCTTTTTATTTCAACAGTTCACTAATGCAAAAACATCCGCTCAATGTCAATCTTATTTTTTTTAATACCTCGTTTGCATTTCCATATTTTTGTTTATTTATTTATTTATTTATTTATTGTTTTTGCATTGCACATCTGAGGTTGATCTCTTTCAACTAAAGCCGTTTTTTAATATTTGTTTTCAAGTTTTTTTTTTTTTTTTTTTTTTTTTTTTTACTGGAATACTTTTATTTTTGAAACTGGTTTCGAAAGTAAAAGCATCCTAGAAAAAAAATCTGTAAACAAAATCGAAAAAGTAAAAGATCATTATAGAGATTAATTCAGCATTATTATTAAAAGAAGAAGAAGAAGAAGAAGAAAAAAAAAAGGTAGTTAGCAAAACGTCCTGATTTGGGACTTTGTACTCTATTAAAGAAATTTCGTGTTTTCTTAAAATTATTTGATTATTCTAATGTTTTCATTTGTATTCTGACTAATAATAGAATTATTTATTATAACAACGAAAAGAAGGTGTTCCTTACTGCCCAAAATTGCAAAATGCAATTTTTTTTTTTTTGTATTGTAATAAAAAAATTCTAAGTTTATAGGTAATTAAAGTATTTTCTTTTAATATATCTAATGTCTATTTGTTGTCTTATATACATTTTCTTGTTTCATTTTAATGATTTATAATGTTTAACTTTCTAAGAGTTTTCAATAACACATATTTTAGATAAGATTTTTGCAGGTAAAGGGTTTGCATATTTTGAATCAATACATAAAAATTAAAATTTATGTTCCCTGGAATATGTTAAGATATTGATATTTTTGTTTTTTCTTGATAATTAACATACACACACACACACACACACACATACATATATATATACTATTATGTGTTTGTAGTATTTTATACAGAGGACAGTTACATTTATAACCCTATAATGGAGTGTCATATGAATTGAAATATATCGATATATCGAAAATTATCGATATTTGGTCAGCGATATATCACGATATTAAAATTCTGATATCGCCCAGCCCTACTGATGAACCGATTAGTTTGGAACTTTGAGATAATTTATAGTACATAATAAAAAATTTAATTAGGAAGGGGCGTGGGGGGAGCCGGCGACGATCAAATATTTAAAACCGTACTGTTTTCTAACGTTTTAGATGCGGTTTTTTGACGGAGCCTTGTGATAATTATTACTTATTTAATATAAAAATTTCAAAAGTATGCATACCACTATTTTCGAATCGTAATTTCAACAAATATCTTAAATTCTTGCTGAAGTCTGCCCTTTTGCCTAATATATCTATCTAAGGGTATGTTGTTTCAGGAAGTTTCGTTTTGAAACAGTTTTGTTAAGAATATATTTTGCTCCCTAGTGAGGGGCAACTGGAGTTTAACTGATCCGCTTCAATGCCTTTTTCGCTCCTAAAAAATAGTACTTTTTGTGATAGAGTATAAATATACGATCATATTTGGCAGACAGTTTTAGAAAACTTTAATTAGTTTTAGAATTTTTTTTTTCTTTTTGTGAAAAACAATTTGAAAATTTCTGAAAAAATGGCGATAAACATTTTTAAATAAAAAGAGTACTTTAAAATAAATGTTTATAAAGCAGAAACAAACTGTCTACCATAAATCGTGAGCATAATCCAGCGAATATAGATTTCAAATTTCACCAAATTCGGTCATGTAGTTTCAGAGAAAACGGGTTTTAAAGCTCACGTATTTTCCATAGGATTGCACTCAGTCTTGTCTTCCTTTAAAACTTCACGAAAAGAAGTAATTGCTTTTGAATGTGTATAAAAAAATTTTTAAATCGAAAGAATTGAGGTTAAACACAGTGTAAAATGTCTTAAGATATTCTTATTGCAACAAGAATTCATCGATAATATAGGATTAATAAGAAAAAAAAAATATCTAAATATTTAAAAGAAAAAACCATTCTTTCAAATTTTGCGCCCTTAGGATTCGTGCGCCTGGAGCAGTTTGCTCCAATTGCTGCTCAGTAGCTACGCCCCTGTATATTCTTCGAAATAATCGTTGACTGTATCTATTGTGTCACCATGACGATTTTTTTTTTTTTTTTTTTTTTTTCGAGAATCCTATTATAACAGCAGTTTTAGACACAAGTGTGAAATTCAAGATAACAAATCTATTAAAAAATTATTAAACATTTATTTCAGCGTATTTAGAAATTTCCCCTGTCCAAAAGGGTTAACAAGAGGTACGAAAATTTAAGCCGTTCCGCCATACCTCAGCAGCAGTTTTAAATAAGAACCCGAATTTGAGATTACCTAATCTACTAAAGTAAACGTAAACATGCATTTTAGAAATTTCGTCTTAATAGAGTTTTATGGAGTGGTCGTATTTTTAGAATATTTCGCCATATCTCGGCAGCAGATACAAACACAACTAAAAAATAGTTAAACGTGAGTACTTTAGTCATTTAGCGCTGTTTCGGCTATTATGTCGTCCACATCGACTTTGAACAGGATAATGTAAGATTGTACGAGTAAGACATCAATTATGGATGTTCGATAATATATTATTATTATTTAATCTTTACTAGATGTATATATCATTTGATTCAAGATTCTTTTCGGGAAATCGGCCGGTATAGCGGGCGAAGACTACTAGCATATTTATAAGAAAAGAAGAAACAAACTAGGTTGGCAGATAAATTTGGTGCCCCCTCACTTTCCGCGCACGTGGCGGCCGTCCCCCGCTACACCAACACGTCCTATAAAGGACGTGTTGGCTACACACGGTGCTGGGTATTTTCACTGAGTGGCAGGAGCTTCGCGTGTTGCCATTTTAATCCACGAAAATCTTCTATATGTATTTTTATCCGATAATGATTTCAGCAAAATTAGTCTTGTCGGCGTTTTTATCTAACGCCCTCGCAGTCGCGTGATGTGAACATCTCCATAGATGTATTTTAAATGAAGCATTCCGCATGCTTTTTGATCAAAGAACTAGGAAATAAATATTACTGCTTCTATGTTTTTCATATTTACTTATAATATAATCGAGGTAGAGCGTTTTAAATAAAATAAAAAAATAATATATACCCCACCCCTTCCTCAGACAGTTAGTGCTGCCAGCTATAATGAAAATTGAAAACTATATCGAAATGATCACGTGATGAGTATGTTGAGAACACTAGCGCCACAGACGACAGACCGAATACTATTTTCAGGTCCATGTTGTATAATTTAAAGCTTATCTAGCCTATGTATTGATTCTTTATTTTACTAAAACTCTTATTTCTGTAATGTTTAAATAAAAATATTATCAGAAGAAAAGGATACACGCCTCCCTTTAATTTTGTTAATTAAAAATTAAAAAAATTTTAAAGTTCTAGTTTCTTGTGATGTTCAAATTATCGAACGATTTTTTTATTTTTAAAAAGTGAGTTTTTAAACTATAACTCAATAACTATTTGCTATATTTTATCTGTTTTTGGATTTATTACTGAAGTTATCCACTCCACCCCTCTGCTCCTACTTGAAATTTCCTCTCTCAAGAATAGGATAATGCAATGGCTGCTTGGCATCAGTTAAATTTTACCTACAATGCATTACTTCGTTGCTGGTGAGGTTGTTAGTTAGGTAACATGGCGGCTCCCACCGGCGGATCTGGTATGATTCAAAATAATGTTATTTTTATTCTGATGTTTATTTTGTTACTGAGACTGTTGATAGTTATTGTAACACTTTATGTGACTTATCTTTTATATGTATCCACATGTAAATAGTTGGCAAAAAAGTATTTTCAACTTGAACTGTGTTTGGATTTTGTGCACGGCTACAAACCTTGTCATTCCGAAATTTACATTAAAGGGTTGCTGTTTATATAGCTAAATTTATTTTTTGTTTTGCTTTGTTAGTAAAACTGATGACAAAGAAATTTTTTTAACATTGCTTTGATATTTTTTATGTATTCTATTTCCTGTTGTGGAAAAATTGCGACTTAGTGGGATGTCCTACCTGATATTTACAGATCTAGATCTTTAATTGCTTGAGACAGATTGTTTGTAAATATGCGATTTTTGTGTTCATTTTAATTATACTTGTTTTAAATCAACCACAACAACAACAAAAAAATCTTCTGTTTCTCTCCTTAAATAGTTCTTATTAAAAGGTTTCTTTTGTTAACAAATGATAAAAAATTAGCAATTTGCATTTAATTTGTATCATTGTTTGATCTTCAAGAATTCCCCTCGCTAATTGTTATGTGATGATGCTTAGCTGTTTGACAATTATGTAGTCTGGCAATTATTTTGTTGAATGATTATTTATAATCTATTGCACTATCAACTAAAAGTGTTAGTCATGTAATTGAACATTTTGAGAATTTTTTAAATAAGTAGAAAACCATTTGATTTGGCTTATTAAAATGAATTTAAAAGTTAACATTGCAATTAAAAAAATTTAATTTCCATATTTAACACTTTAGATTGTAATTCTTATTAAGCGTAAAAATCTTCATTGGTGTTTTTTGATTTTTCTAAAATTTTCTAAAGCAGTATTGAAAACTTTTTATTCAGTAAGTGTCATTTTAATATTAGATATTACCTGTGTAATTATGAAAAATAAAATATTGTGTATAATCTATTTCATTTATCAAATTAACACCTAAAATTCAACAAATAGTCAAGCTTTAAAAACTTGATACATGTTAAATGCAAATAAGTCTGTTTATTTGTATTGATCTAGGGATGCACCGAATAGTGATTTTGGCCAAATGCCGAATATTTGGCCGTCAGCAGAACTGAATATTCGGCTAGCCGAATAGTAATTGTTGGGCCGAATAACCGAATATTCGGCTTTCCAAATACTTTTAATATTTCAAAAGTTTAAAGGTATTAAAATGTTACTTTTTAATAATTTTACATAATATTTAATGAGAGAAACTTACATTTTGATAAACAAGAGCTTTTTATAAGAACATTCAGTATTGAAAAAAATCTGCCTTAAGAAGCATGAGACTTTTTCAATTAATAAAATTTTAAATTTCATGATTTCTTCTACGAATTAAAACAAATATTTTGAAATCCAAGAAAATTAATGAAAAAATAGTTGAAGAAAAACTGTACACTCTCATATTTGTTGTTTTTAAATAACCCCAAGGAAGATTTTTTCAATATAAAGTATAAATACTTTCAACTTAAATCTGAATAAAGGAATGTCTAGCTCATAGTTCTTTTCTTATGGATGGTGGCATTTTCCATCCTTCCCATCATATCATATTTTACAGAAATCTAAGCATGCCAGTTGAAAATATAGTTATGGTATCTTATTTATTGTTAATGCAACAAATGAAAACGCATGTTTGACATAGTGAGATGAAATACAATGTACTTATGATTCAATAAGTTGATTATGACTATGGTTTCATGAACAAAAATTGTCTGCCTTGTGATAGCTATTATTAATCTCAAAAATTTTTCTTTCTTGTTTAAGAACTTTTATTTGGAAAAAGCAAGAAACAGATTATTTACTAAATAAAATTTAGGAACTTGCATCATTTATTCCTAAAGAGAATCTTAATAAATCATAATTTTAATCCTTCACATGGTTAATTTTCTCAAGTTAAACTTTACAAACAGCAAATAAATAATGTTATAACATTCTATTTGATTTAAATATGATTTTATTTCTAATTATTTTAAATATATTTATAAATTGACAGTTAAAAGTAGAAATTGTGAAAAGTTTTTAAAAATGTGTTTAAAAAGGCTTTATTAAGTATTGGATTCGGCCGAATACTTTGATATTCGTCAAGCCGAATAGTTCCATATTCGGCTAAGCCGAATATTCGTCTTAACAACCTAATAGTTTGATATTCGGCCTAACTGAATATTCGGTAACATGGCCGAATATCAAATATTCGGTACATCCCTAATTGATTCAATGTTATTTGTAAAGTTATTTGTTAGATTCAATGTTATTTGTAAAAAAATTAGTCAACAATGGGTAGTTTCTCACCACTAAAATTTAAGTTTTTTTCAGTGAAAAACAGCATTCTAGCAAGAATTTTACACACACTATTCAAGACAAAAAAAAAAAAGAAAATGGTGGTGGCAGGTGGAAGATTGCCTGATTTCGCAAGGGCCGTAGCTCAAGGGGGAGCAGCATACTCCCCTCCTCCTTTAAAACATTTTGAGCGTCTCCTGAAGAAAATTCCAATGTCACTAAATGAATTTATGTTCTGAAATTCCAAATAAAATTTAGATAGAATGGAAAAATAATAATTGTTATAATGTAAAAACAAGCTATTAAAAAATGGGTTTTTGAGAGTTTTCGACATTTTTGACAAAGTAGTTTGACATGACGGTAAAATCTGGTAAAAATCATATGTCAAAAACTTGCCAACGCTGATTTAATTGAATTGTGACAAAATGTAACACATCAAAGCATTCATGGAAACATTCTTACAGGTCAATATGTAAAGATTAAGTCATAGAATGAACAATGTTGAAAGAGAAATTAGAAAGGATTCAGTATTTGAGGCGAGTTTAATGCATAATTATATAAAATTAAACAACAAAAAATGTTCTAATAAAATTTGTTGAATTAATTTTGAATAGCTCTTTGTTATTTAAAAGTGCATATTATGCTAATTGAGAATACTGAAATAAATTGTGAAATATAATATATTATGAAACATGCATAATTCATAATACTATTTATTTTCAATAGTGAAAATGGCTTTTTTTTATATGTATGATTTTAATTGTTTAAGAGAATAAAACATGATTTTTTAATAACTCTTAAAATTAGTTAAATAATAAAACATATAACTTAGTAACCATAACCATTGTCTTCTTTAATTTTATAAAGCAGTAAAAATGGTAAAACATGGATGTGATTACAGTTCAATGTAAATCGGAAAAAGCACTTGGTATGGCCATTTTATAATTTAGCTGACATATTTGCAATTCTGACTATAAACCACTAGCAACTCCTTCAACGTGCTTGCTATTCTAGTATTAAAGTCTTCATTATTGAAAGTTTGGGTCATAACCCAATTTCTCATAATGAATCATAATTAAAATCCCAATTTCTCATGTTAATAAATAAATTTATTAAACTCAAAGTAAATTAAAACTAGTTAAGACTCTTAAAAATGTGTAGCTTATAATTAAAATGCTTCTCTGTATAAAAGCCAATTATGGCTAAAAAAGGTCAATTTTGACTGGAAAAAAGGCCGGTTAAAACCAATAAAAGCCACCAGCCTGGCTTTTTTAAATTTTTAGATTCCTTTTTTGCAACCCTGATTTAAGGACTTTGATATTTTTCAGTTAACCGTGTGTCAGTTCTATAATACATATGCATGTATACATATACATGTATGTAGACTAGTGTTCACTCTAGAAATAAAAAGGGCATGGTGTTATCAGTGATAGAAATTGGGAGATAAAAGGTAGGCGTCAAATGACGACTACTGTAAAAATCTTAGGCGTCAAATTAAAATTTTTAGTTGCAGTTTCTAAAATTCATATTAATATTACTGTAATACTATATTTAATTTTGGAGTGATTCTGAAAAAAAAGAAAATTTTTGAAATTTATGTAAAATATTCTGAAAGGTTACAACAGAAACGGGAGAAATTCCCTCTCATTACTGTTTTTTTTTTTTTTTTTTTTGGAAGGGGGGATTCACACTCCTTTTACGAAATTTGTGGTTTTTGCTATTTTTCGATAAAACTTGCCGTTTTCTCGCAATCTTTCGATGAAATTTGCCGTTTTTTTGCGATCTTTCGACAAAATTTGTCACTTCTTTTGTGATCTTTCGACGAAACTGGTCGTTTTTTTTGCAATTTTTCGACGAAACTTGACGATTTTTTCGTGATTTTTTGACAAAACTTGTCGTTTTCTTATTGATCTTTTGACGAAACTCTCCAGCTTTTTGCGATCTTTAATGAAATTTGCCGTTTTTGCGACCTTTTGACAAACGTTGTCGTGTTCTTTCACGATCTTTTGATGAAATTATCCGCTCTTTTTTTTATCTTTCGACAAAACTGGTCGTTTTTTTTGCGATTTTTTTACGAAACTTGTGGTTTTTTCGCGATCTTTCGACGAAACTTGTGGTTTTTTCGCGATCTTTTGACGAAACTTCCCGCCTTTTTGCAAAATACTTTGAAGATATTTGCCGTTTTTGCGACCTTTTGACAAATTTGCCGTGTTTTTCGCGTGTTTTATGAAACCTGCCGATTTTTTTGCCATTTTTCTGACGAAACGTGCCGTTTTTTTCGTGACTTTTTGAAGAAACTTGCCGTTTTTTTACAATTTTTTTAAGAAACTTGCCGGTTTATTCATGACCTTTTGATGAAACTTGTCGCTTTTTTGAAGAAATTTGCCTATTTTGCGATTTTTAGACAAACTTTGCCGTGTTTTTTCGTGAATTTTCGATGAAACTTGCCGGTTTTTTCATGATTTTTTGACAAAACTTGCCTTTTTTTTTGCGATCTTTTGAAGAAACTTGTTTTTTTTTCGCGATCCTTTGACGAAAGTTGTCTTTTTTTAAATCTTTTGACGAGCTTTGCAGGTTTTTTCACGATCTGTTAACGAAATTTGTTGTTTTTCGCGATTGTTTCTCGAAATTCGCGATGTTTTTTAGTTCCGAATTTTCAGACTAGACCATTTTTTTTAAATTTTTGGAACTGAATGTCTAATAAATATTTTTTAAAAAGCTAGGCGTCAAATTTGACGACCGAGAATAATTTTGTAGTCGTCAAATTCAATTTTTTAGTTGCATTTGACGACTAACGACCGCTAATTTCTAACACTGGGTGCTGCTATTCACTAAAAAGAGCACTACTGATTACTGAAGCGGAAAAGGGCACTTTTGCCAGAAAAAATTTGTTATTGCGTTTAAAAAGGGAGAGAAAAAAACTGGAAAATACGTAATTTTTAAGTATGATAAATCGAGTAACATTAATTTCAAATGACTTTATGATATAAAAATAAAAAATACAATTAAATTAAAACATGATTGAATATTTTTATCTTTTTCCAAAAGAAATGAGAAAATTCTATCATTTTTGGGCACACAAATTTAAAAATACTATGGAATAAAGTAAATTTTTATTAAAAATCTCTGGGTAAAACTAGTAATGCATTTTACTACTTTTAAAAAGGGCAGGGTGCATTTTGCAAATTTGAAAAAAGGCAGGGTGCTGCACCCTTCAAAAATGGCCTAGAATGAACACTAATATAGACATGAATGTATGTATAACACTGGCGTCCATCTAACCAAAAAGTACCAGGACTTTTTGTGTCATGATTATATGTTGCAAGGCAATTGATATTATGCTACAAGGACTTTTTTTCCTAAATATATATGTTCAAAAATAAACTTAAGTTAATTGAGGAGTTTAAAAATCAAAGTTGGGTCATTGCATGTGATATCAACCAATTAAAAAAAAAAAATTGTTGCATCATAGTAGATTTAATATTTATCATAGACAGGCCTAGTAGTGAAGCCCTCAAATGTGAATTTAAAAATAATTTTTGCAATATTGGCTGAAATATAGCCATTTGAAAATTGACCATTTTTACCAAATGGCGGCCATTTTGGAATCTTATCAATGTCTATAAATGGCCATAACTTAACAACTAATGGCTGAAATTCATTGTTTCTAGTACCAATTTGAAGCTATTTGTAAAAAGAATGCATATTTCATATCAAAACAATAGTAAATTTTCATTTCTTTTACTTTTTTATTATGTGCAAACTGAAAATATCATCCAAAAAAAGGGCTGACTGTAATGACCCATAAAAAAAAAAAAAAAAAAAAAAAAAAAACTGACTTATTCTGTGTCCATTGTAGTCAGGTATTTAATATTTATATGTAAATGTTTTGAAAATTATATTCTTATATTGTAAATGAAATAAAAAGTACTATAGAAGTGTAAATTTACTAGTATTTAATACAATATAGGAATATTTAGTATAAGTAACTGCAAATTAATATTTCTTTATTAATTTATATAATATACACACAATACATTAATTTATATGTTAGAAAATTTTATTTTAACATTATTTCTTATATTACGAATATTTACAGATTCTAAAATGATATTTATTTGGTTAATGACACCTTATCTTTTAAAAATAATTTATTTTAAAACAACTAATTTTAACTCTCTAATTTTTTGTTTTGTTTAAAGCACACAGATGGAGCAATGTTTTTACCAAGTTTCAGAAAAATTCATGATTTTTTTTATGGGCCATTACAGTCAGCCCTTTTTGTGAGTAATATTTGCAGTTTGAACATATTAAAAAATAAAGAAATGAAAATTTACTATTGTTTTGATATGAAATATGCATTATTTGTACAAATAGCTTCAAATTGATACCAGAAACATAGAATTTGAGCCATTAGTTGTCAGTTTATGGCCATTTATAGACATTGATAAGGTTCCAAGATGGCCACCATTTGGTTAAAATAGTCAGTTTTCAAATGGCTATATCTCAGCCAATATTGCGAAAATTATTTTAAAATTTCAGATTTGAGGATTTCACTACTATGTCTGATAAAAATTAAAAAAAATCCGTGACTATGGTGTAACACCCATTGGTTGAATATGTGTGGAATGACCCAGTTAATAAGACTTGATTTTAGCTGTACTGCCTTATTTTTCTTTTACTATTTAATTTTTAACTATAAAAATCAAATGTTATTTTGTGCTGATGTTAAATTTGTTCTTCAGGGGTTGTAGTACCTCGTAACTTTCGTCTCCTTGAAGAATTGGAACAAGGACAGAAAGGAGTTGGCGATGGAACTATAAGTTGGGGTTTAGAAGATGACAGTGACATGACTTTAACACAGTGGACAGGGATGATAATAGGACCGCCACGAGTAAGTAAAATATTGCTTATCATATCAATTTACTCAGAGATATAGTCATAAAAATAGCAGAGGTATATGCTCAAGGCAGTGGGTATACCCTAGAGTAGGGATATACAACCTGCGGGCCAAAAGGGACCACGTCGAGTTAAAGTGTGGCCCATGAATTTTGTCAATTTGAAACTGGTAAAATGTCAATTCTTTTGCATAGGTCGCAGGGAAAAAATTGCAAATTTTGTCAATTTGTGATAGAAAAACATAAAATTTCGGCAACCACTTAAGAATTGTAAATTATGTTGATCAGACACAGAAAATTCACGAATTTTGTTGATTGGGCATAGAAAAATCTCAAATTTCATTGATAAGGCATAGAAAATTGCAAATTTTGCCGATCAAGTACAGCAAAAATGTGAATTTTGTTGATTGGATGCGAAAAATCTTGCAATTTTGTTGATTAAGAAAACTCATTAGTTTCCTCGATAATGCATGAAAAAATTGCAAATTTTGTTCTAAGTCTGCGAAAAACTCACGTGTTTTGTTTCCCCGTGCGAAAAGAATGCAAATTTCATTGATCGGTAACAGAAAAATCGAAAATATTGTCTATCAAAATGGTAAATCTTTTCCAATACTACAAAAACGTTGTCATGTTGACTTAAAATATTGATTAAAGTTAACATTAAAGTAAGTTTATAATAGGTAACATGACATACTGTTATTTTTACCCTCTCCAAATCTACAGCAAAGTACACTGGAGCACCATTATTTCTGGCTGCCAGCATGCCAATATTTCAAAATACGTGACTTTGTAGTGTTCCTGAGCTGTGATCGTCAGATCACTGGTTATTTTGCTATTCACGGCAGTCAATCGAAAGTTTTACATCATGGCGTTCGGCATATTCAGTACTTTTCAGTCAATGGCGTTTTACAAAAGTTTTTCAATGGCAGCACTTGTTATACAAAAAATCTGTTTCTTGTTTGTGTGTATAAATTACTTTTCTCACACAAAATAAGATAGACTTCTTTAAAATGTTTTTCTTTGGAGGAGGGTCGACTTATACGCCTGTTTTAAATTTTTCCTTATTTTTAACAACATAAGGGTGTATTCGAAAAAATGCTTTTCCGCCTTCAGCAGCTCGAAATTTTCCAATACAATTTCAGACATATTTTTAAAAGTAGAATCATAAAACTTGCTGAGGGGATTCTTGAAGGGACGTATGAGGTGCCGAGTAAAGTCTTTTTACGTTCAATTCATTAGAATTTGATTTGTAAGCAATTAACTTCTCTAAAAGACCCTTTTTTTCGTTCCCTTATCTCCCACTTCGGAAAAATCGGTTCAAATTGCCGTTTTTGATTGCTTTTTTTGCAATATTTTGTACACTTATCAAAGAATTGATCTTTACGGCACCTTGTGCACTTTCTAAATAAGATAATCTGCGAGTTTCATGTGTTTGAGAGCAAAAGTGAATTCAAAAATAAATCGGAAAACAAGCAGTTTGAATCGAAATACACCCATAAGTCAGGGCATCGACTTATGAGAGTATATTCGGTACATCTTGAAAATAATCTTTGCGATATCTGTTGTATATACAAGTGTAAAAACTGTTGATAAAGCCTTACCAATTGAATTGACTATTTTGACTGGGTAAATAAACTTAGAAGGGTACCAATCCTGTCTGAAATCATATTGATTATGGCATTGCAAGCAGGGTTGGTTAAAACCCATCCGGGTTTTTCTGGGTATTTGTGGGCTTTTCTGGGTTTTAACTATTCTGTATTTTTGTATATTTAATAATATAATGTGTTTACACATTTTAAAATATGCTTATAAGGTTGCATTTTTCAATTACATCATATCTATTTATTACTAATTTTTTATAATATCAGTTAACAAATTTATTCTATTCTGATATTAGTATTAATGCTAATATCAACAGAAAACTTAAAACTAATATCAGAATAAGCATTTACTGATATAAAATAATTTTCATACTTCAGTCGTCCCCGTTTAAATGAATATTGATGGTTCCATAAAAAATATTCAATTAAGTGGGGTATTTGATTAAATGGGGAAACATAGAAATGTAATATTCATGGGTGCAAGTTTTCATCTACAGGACGGAATTCCGTCTTTTAAAAATTCTCGAGGACGGAAGAATCTCCAACTGCGAAAAATGATCACGAAATTGATGCGTTTTTTGCCAAAAGATCATGAAAAAAGGCACGATTTTTCGTTTCAGCACTATTTCATTCAAAAGATCACAAAAGGACGCATTTCCCGTCAAAAAATTGCAGAATAAATGCGATTCCTATTGTCGGATTTTAAGAAAAAGTTACTTCTGTCGAAGAATTGTGAAAATGCCGCAGTCTGTGTCAAAGAATCACAGAAAAAATGCGATTTTCCTCAAATGATCCTGGAAAAAATTTTATTTCTGTCAGATGATCCTGGGAAAAACGTTATTTCTGTGAGAATTGCAGAGAAATGAGATTTTTGTCAAAAGATCGAGGAAAAGGCATTTTTCGTCAGAAGATCGTGAAAAAATACTTTTTTTTTTTTTTTTTTTTTTCAAAAGATTGCTCATAATGTCATAATATGGGATTTTTGTCAAAAGATGGTGGGGAAAAAACTCTATTTCTGACAAAAGATCGCAAAAAAAGACGCGTTTTTCGTTAAAGAATAGGAAAATAAACGCGATCCCTATCGAAGGATCACAAAAATATCGAAGTCTCTTTCAAAGAATCTTAAAAAAAAAAATGTGATTTTCGTCAAATGATAGCAGAAAAAAGCTATCTTTTGTCAGAATTGCCGAGAAAACTCTACTTTTTGTCAAAGGAGAGAGAAAAAGATGCGACTTTAGTCAAAAGATCTTGGAAAAGACTCAATTTTGTCAAAAAATCACAAAAAGTTGAGAATTTTTGTTCAAGGATCATGAAAAAGTTGCGATTTTTTGGTCAAAGGTTTGCAAAAAACGTGGGTTTTGGTCAAAGGATCGCAATAGTGACACAATTTCTGTCAAAAAATCGTGGGAAAAAGCGAATTTTGTCAAACGGTAATGGAAAAAACATGAATCATGCACGTGCATATTTGTTTACTCGAGGTGAGGGGGAGGAGAAGAGGAGTGATTAAAAATATTTTCAGTCTTGGCAAAATTTCAAACTTGCACCCATGGTAATATTTAATGCATAATTAAAAGCTAAAACAACCATCTACAGTATAATTAATAGCATAATAAAATCGTTAATATAATAACGTAAAATAAATACAAATACTAATATAAAGTAAGTATATAATAATTTAATATCAGTACATATAGCTGTATGATTTTCATTATACTTCGTGAAAAAGCAGAAGCAGTGCAGTTCATTGGAATTTAATTAAAACTTTGCTACTTGTAATTTACGTTAATTACACAGGCTTAAAAACACCGTTTAAAGTGGTTTGTTTACATTAAAATTAGGCACAAAAAAGAGATTTTTTTTTTTTTTTTTAAGGTGAAAATGTCATTTATTTACGAATATTTTGCTTTTTTTCCCTATGCCACTTTCCAGCGCATATTTACGAATGTTATCAAAACAGGGATTATGTTCCTTCTTTCGATTCAAATTTCCATTTTATCTCTGTTCTTTTTGGGTTTTTTGGCATTGCGTTTCATATTGGAAACTTATGTCTGCAACATTTTAATCCTGTTCTCAACTGCTTTGCTCAACATGTGGAAAACGTTTTGACACATTTACGAATTCATTTTTTAACGGAAAGATATCAAATTGCAAAGCCTGACCTGGAAGAGATCTGGAATCTAATTCAGTTTTCTACTTTTTGATTGATTCATTATCTATTGAGTTTTAAGCTTTTTTTGTGACATGACAAGGCGACTTTCATTCCAATTTAGACTTTTTTTTCTCTCTTCCGTGAAAAGTTAGTTTAAAATGCCCACTTTGACACTATTTTCTGAAAAATCTACTATGTTCATTACATATAAAAAAAAATGGGAAACTGGGTGTGATTCAATAGTTTCTGAACAACAATACCAAATAGTTTCATACAATTCAGAGCAAAAATAAATTGAAACTTGTGTTATAAAATTGCCCTTTTTGATTTAAGAACAGCCTTAAAACCTTTTGCTACCTGGGATTGTGTTTTTTTATTTAACGCTTCTATCAGAAAGCTTTTCATTTAAAATTCATAACGCCTTTTTCCTAACAAAAACACAACTAAACTTACAAAACACAAAAATAATCCTCGTTGGCCAACTTATTTTACCCATTCACAGAAAAAGGAAGGAGATCATTTGACCTGCCCATTACACACCTGCCAGCCGAAATCTTTGCCAGAAGATCTGAAAATTTGTCTTCATTGTAAATGAGCTGAAAATGACAAAAGGTGAAGAAATATTCTAGCCGAAACTTGTTTTTCGCACCTGTTTTCAAATGTAGGTCACCCAGATGGTATTCGAATAAGCCGGGTGGTTCGCGAAATTTATTCGGTTTAAGTGGGGAAAACTAACATAGATCCAATGGTAATAATTCGGTTCCGGAGAGTTCTAATTGAAGAAGCGGGGTATTCGATTATCCGTTACCCGATTAAGTGGAGAGGACTGTATTAATAATTTATGTTAATTATTATTAATACTATTATTGACTATTAATACTAATAATAGTACTATTATAATTAACTTAATACAATTTTAAGCAATGAAAGTGAGTTCTTATCACTTTTAGATATATTTTAATTATCACAATGAATAATTTTATTTTTGTAGTAACTATAATAATAAATATTGTTTTAATAATTAACAACTATGATAGTTAAACTAGCTGGCTTTGCCTGCTAGCAGGGCTGGTCCTTTTATACGTAAATCTCAAAGTGAACAAACTTCAAACCGTATCCCTGCTGCCTGTTCCACAGGTTGAAAGCATCCGCTACTGGGCTCCTCCTTTTAAATAAATCTCTAATTTAGATGCACATCTCAAACCATATCTCTGCTGCCTACAACACCATGTAAAGGATATTGTGCATGCACAGAAAGATCCTTCCTTTTAAATAAATCTCTAATTGATATGCGATGTCGTGCCGAACATATCTCAAACTATATTCCAACTGCATACAGCACTGTACTGTATAGCAGGCATACTGTGCACACACTACCAGGTAGTGTGCTATATTCTTAACAAAAATATATTTAAGCAAAACTCTGTTAAACAATCTATTTGTAGACATGCAAGTCGAAGGAGTAGCATTTTAAGGCAAGAAATTAAGATTTTTGCAGAAATTATTACAGAAAATAGCAGTATTTGACACTGCATTCTTTTTTATAAATTTTTATCGTATGTTATAAGCTAAGTTAAAGTTTGAAACAGATCAAGCAAGAATTTAAGATTTTTACAAAAATTAATAATAAAAAATAGTGGTATTTGAGGGAAGGAGTGTTTGCATTTAAAAAAGCAGCTAACAATTTTCAGCTCTTAATGAGCTGCAAAAAGATGCAACTACTCTGTCATGTTCTGTTGAGATTTAGAGAAATTTGATGGAATCAGAAGAATTGAAAAAACACAAGGAAATTATGCTGAAATGCTACAAACAGATCATCGGGACCGAACATTTTTTAGCTAATATAATAGATGTAAAGTTTAGATGGGAAAGGCTTAATTTAACAAAAGAGGAAGAAACTGATGAATGGATAATGCAGTATCATTCAGAGTGGTTACCTGCGATATTGGCATTTAAAATTAAAGACATACTGTTTTCCTAAATCACTTTTCTCAGGAAGTATTATGTCACAATTCTCAACTTCAAAATGGTAGAAAATTCTTAAAGAAAAAACACAGAAAAAGAAAAACAAGTAGATTCTGGTTTTTTATAGTTTTTTCCAAACTCTGCATTCTGTTCCATCTAGCTCTGCTTCCATCAAGAGGATTTTCTCTACATTTGGATTCATATAATCTAAATTACAGAATTGACTAGACTCAGAATAGTGCGAAAAATGATAAATATTACTATAAAAATTAAAGTGAATGTGATTTTGATTGGTAAACTAAAAGATCAATTATAACTATTTTGTATTACATTGCATAACTTATTTGAAATATATTTTTAAAATAAATAAATTGAAAAAATTAATATTCTGAAATAAACTATCACCTGAGATTTTGTAAAAGAAACCACCTAGGTTTTGAGCTTAAAAGGAAAATTTGTATTATTCTTTTAGGAGGATTTGCAGATTCTGAAATGATTTTTAGCAAAAACCCAGGTAGGTTTTTGTTGGTGAACCTGCTCAGAAAAACACAGGTGGGTTTTTCTGGGCTGGGCCCACTTTGCCAACCCTGATTGCAGCCACAGATCACCTCCTCGAAATAGAAATCTCTTTGTTATTGATGTGGCCCTTGATAGCCGAAACATATTTGTGAGTGGTCCTTCTTTTGAAAAGGTTGTGCATCCTTACCCTAGAGTGTATATACTATTGTTTTCTTAAGAAACAGAGGGTATACAGTGTTCCTTTAAAAAATCCAGAAGGTATGCAGTGTATAGTCTCCATTACATCCCTGGATGTACTATGACATTTAAAAATACTCTGAAAACATGTTGTAAGTTTCGTGTTTCTTCTTAAAGGTGTTCTTAAATCAAAAAGGGTAACTTTGTGACATATGCTTTAATTTATTTTTGTTCAGAAATCAATGAAAATACCATGTGTTATTCAGAAATTGTCTAATTGCACTCATTTTTCTGTTTTTTAAAAAACACAATAGATCTTAACAAGCCTTCAAAGTTGACATTTTTGAGCATATTTCCTGACGAAAGCAGAAAAACGGGTGATCATGTGATTGAAATAGCTTATAATTCGATAAATAATTTATCATAAAATGGAAAAATAAGTTTGATTCGAAATCGCTTCCTGGTCAGACATTCCAATTTTATATCTTTCCGTTAAAAAAAGGAGTTTGTAAATGTGTCAAAATGTTTTCTACTTGTTGAGCGGAGCAGTTGAGAACACCCTTAAAAGTTTTGCATTACGCATATCATTAAAAACATATTTTATGAAAGTTTATAAAATTTTAAATTTAGCATAAAAGTTTTTAGATCTGTCATTTTGTCTAAGTAAAAAAAAAAAAAAAAAAAAAAAAAAAAAAAAAAAAAAAAATTAAGTGGTTTGTAAGATTGAAGAAAGCATTAACACATTCGCTGCTGATCAATTGGCAGCATGTGATATGGCGTCAACGTTAAGGGGCCATTCATGCACCAGGGCGTGAAATCTTCACTATGCAAGTATGAAGGGCTGTGATGTAAAACATAGTTGACCTTTGTAAACTTTTCTTGATTGATTTTTTTTATGTAAAATTTTTTACTCAGCATCTTGTAATTTTAATGGAATTTTTACTCAATATACATCATAGTAATCAAAAATAAATTTTATATGAATTTACATAACAAAAAATATTTGTATATAAATGCAATAAAATTTTTCAGATGAAAAATCAGTTTTAGAGGAAGCAATCATAATAGTTTTGTTTACATTTTTCCTTAGAAAACTTTAAAATTGATTATTTTATGAATATTTGTATTTTATTAATTAGTTTTACTTGCAAGCTCTTCAATACTTTAATTTAGAACATGAATGTAGTGTATGCAGTGCCATCTATGGCCTGTGGGTCATAGGTTCGCCGTCCCTACATTGAGATAATTTATTTTAAAACTTTCTTATATTTTTTCAAAATATTTTATTGAAAGGCACTGTTCAATGAAGTTAAATTAGGTATTCCAAAAAAAGAAACTGGGAGGGGGAGGGTAATTTGAAGTGCTTGACCTTGATACAGGGATTCCATTTATTTAATATTTCATCATTAGCCTGAAAAATGGTTGAGGTATAACAGTTTGAAATTTCTTTCATGTTTTTTTACAATGTTTTTGGTAAAATTTGAATTTTTTTTTTTTTTTTTTTTCGCAATCTTTTGACAGTAATTTACTTTTTTTTTTTTTTTTTGCAATCTTTTGCCGAAATTTGGAATTTTTTCGCAATTTTTTGTCTAAATTTTTATTTTTTTCACATTTTTTGACTAAATTTGGACCTTTTTTCCACGGTCTTTTGCTGAAAATTTGGACTTTTTTTTCATGATCTTTTGCCAAAATTTGCAGTTTTTCAGCGATTTTTTGGTTAAATTTGAGTTTTTCCCTGTGATTCTATTGATAGGAAATAGTGTTTTTTCCATGATCCTTTTGCAAAATTTGAATGTTCTTTCAGGGTCTTTTGCCAAAATTTGCATTTTTTTCGCAATTCTTTGGTAAATTTTCAGTCTTTACCACAATCTTTTGATGTAATTTTAATTTTTTTTTTTTTTTTTTTTTTTTTTTCAAAGCAATTAATAAAGTTTTTTTTAACCATTTGTTGAAGTTTAAGATTTTTTAAGGCAGAAATTTTCAACTGCTGACTGATTTTTAATTTTCGTATATTCTAATTCCGTAAAATTTCAGAATATTCTTAAAGTTTGCAACTGAATCATCCCTGTATTTAAAATATGGTGAGTGAATAGTATAATTAAGATTAAAAAAAATTATTCCCCATGATCATTTTGCGAAATCCCAGATTTTCTTTTTCTACGATCCTTTAGCAAATATCGCATTTTTTTCCCACAAACCTCTTGCGAAATTTAAAAAAAAAAATCCACAATCCTTTCATGAT
The DNA here is from genome assembly GCA_964019185.1 of Maratus speculifer. NCBI lineage: Eukaryota > Metazoa > Arthropoda > Arachnida > Araneae > Salticidae > Maratus > Maratus speculifer. Next base: position 106,706,740 of record OZ025303.1, read on the forward strand.
CTTTTTTTTTTTTTTTTTTTTTTTTTCCCTTCTGCGATTGATTTTAGAAATATTTTTCAGATTTCTTTTCCAAGATTTACCGCAAAATTCTCGACATTTTCCCATGATCATTTGAAGGAACTCGGAATGTTTTGACCACCGATGAACAAATTTGATTTTTTTTTTTTTCCACCTTGCGATTAATGATTTCTGTGATACTTTTCAGCAATTTATTAGAGAATTTCGAATGTCCCTCCCCCGACCAATAGAATTTTGTGATTGTTTCAGGCAATTGATTAACATAATTTACGATATTTTTCTATTTTTCAGATTCTATTCTTAGTACTGATTAGCTAATTTCCAGCACTTACTAGCGAAACTCAGATTTCCTTCATGTTGATGTAAATGAATATCTGAGTTTCCCCTAGGTTTAAAAAGAGTCAGGGCGCTATTATTCTTAAAGGCACTTTTTACATTCTTCAGGGCACTTTTAAAGAGTTGAATCTAGAATCTAGTGGCTCAAAAAATCATGGAAATACAGAAATTTCGTCAAAGAATCCAGAAAAAAATCAAAAAATTTCATCTAAAAATTTTGTTAAAAGATTACGAAAAAACAACAAATTTCGTGAAATAATCGTGAGAAAGCAGCAAATTTTTTAAAAAAATGACAAAAAAATTGACAAATTTCTTCAAAAGATCTCGAAAAACTAATTTTGTCACGTTTAAACACGAAAAAATGCAAATTTTTAAAAAAAGGGTGCAGAGAAAAAAAAAATAGTTTGTAACGAGTGGAATTACCTTCTCTTTTCTCCCACATTCATTGTAACCTTTCTGAAAATTTGCTGTGAATTTTATTTTATTTTTTTTTTTTTGTTTGGGATCACCTCTGTGTTTGTGTCAGATTTTTTCCAAAATTAAGAAAAATTAAGGCAGTCATTTTCGAAAATTAAAAAAAGTCGGCCGTAACTTTAAAAATCTTACCATAAAATATATCACAAATTTTGACAAATAATCGAAAAAAATATATATATTCGTGTACCGTAATTTCCGGCCTATAATCCACGGCGGCATATAATCCGCAGTCGCGATTTTTAGCCTTTTTAAAATAATTTTAGCAGATAATCCGCAGATTATCAGCCGGACTATACGAGGATTACTCATTGTTTTCAATATTCAAATGTATTATTAATAAACTACCCTATTTATTTAGTCGCTGTATTCAAATGATAATTATAATAAAATAATTGAAAAAAAATTATATAATTGCAATTTAAAAATAAAAAAAATTTTTTCTTTGAATCTTATATTTAAAATGTTGAATGTCTTGTTAATACAAATAATTCTATACAAATTGTCGTTTTTAAATCATTTTCAACATCTTTTTTTAAAAAATAACATTCAATTTAAATTCTGCAATGTTAAATAATATGTTTTTTCAATATGATTTTCGTATCCCTGTAAGTTGCGAAATAAAGTTGCGACTTACATCAGTTTTACTGATTACGACGATTGATATTTAATCGAGTTAATTATTATCATATCGTAGTTCCAATGCAATATAACTTTTAAGGGCTGTCTGGAAATGTTTATAATTTGCGTAGCAGGATAATTTTACTGCATAAAATTATTATTTAATAGTTCTTTGCTTCAGCTAAAGTATTGAATTTGCCATTTTTGAATGAGATGAGTTGAGAAACATCTGTTGTTCACAGAACATGTTGCCAAAAGGCTAAGAAAATACAGCATAAAAAGTGGCAGCCCACACCTATTAGTAACATTTACGTCTTATGTGAACCAATCACGAGCAACTCCATGTACGGTCGATAACAAACAAAAGTGTGACAACTGTTTACATTTTTATAACTGCCGGTTAAAACCGGATATGCTTGGTGAAATTCAATTAAAAAAAAAAAAAAAGTCAGCAGATAATTCTCACTGGTAGATAATCCGCACTTAAAAATTTTCAGGTTTTTTGACAGATAATCCGCGGATTATAGGCCGGAAATTACGGTAGTAATGGGAAAAAAATTGCTAATTTCGTTATAGGATTGTGAGAAAAACACATTTTGCTGGAGGATCATGAAAAGATGCAAATTTTGTTCAGTGATCACGAGGGGGAAAAAAACAACCATGAATTTCGACAAAGAATCTCTAAAAAGGGGGCATTTCATCAAAAAGTTGCAAAAAAAAAAAAAAAAAAACCTGACAAATTTCATCAAAAGATCACCAAAAAAAAACTTTTTTTTTTTTTTTTTTTTTTTTTTTTTTTTTTTTTTTTTTTTGGAGGTTCTTTGATGAAATTCAAGCTTTTTGTCTGTACTTTGATGAAATTTGCATTTCTTCATTGGCCCTTTGGCAAAAAATCACATTATTTCTGCAGTTATTTGACAATATTCATTTCTTATCAACAATCATTTAACAAAATTTGCATCTTTTCAATGGTTCCTTTACAAAATTCGAAAAATTTTAGATTCTTATTTGCATCATTTCTGTGACTCTTTGACGAAATTCGCATTTTTCCTTGGTACTTTAAGAAAATTCATGCTTTTTACAGCTACATTTTAGTACAATTAATGCTTGCTTCTGCGATCCTTTCTTGAAATTACTGTTTTTGTTGTGATTGATAAGCTTTTTTCTGCGATTCTTTCATGAAATGAGTCTTTTTCCATGATTGTTTGATGCGATGATTTTAGTATTGCATAGAATAAAATTCCCATCTCAGCACCTAATTCAGGTATCTCTCTGAAATTTTTATCCTTTATCAATCAGACTATGGAGATTCCAGAAAATTTTTTTTATAAATCTTGCCCGACTCTGAGAACAATTAAAAATTCATTTAGTTCAAATTTAATTTTTTTGTGCCAAAATAGTTGTGTGTTCAACAAGCATTATCTACCAAAGGCAGATAGTCTTACCGTGCCTTTAAAAAAAAAAAAAAAAAAAAAAAAGAAAAATATTGGAATTTTGATTGCTTTTATTAGTATTTTATTGTTTTATTAAAATTATCATGTTTAAAACAATAATTAGGTTAATTATCATATTGGCCACCAGGGGAGTATTGCAATTTGTATATTAACATTGTATAGTAACTAAACTAGATTTTAGTTCTTAAGGCTGTCCTTCCCTCCCTTTCTGAATTTTTAATCTTTAATTTTTATAACTTGCTTCAATCCATTTCAAGTGGTCCAGAAAATGTTTTTTGGTTGCTCGACCATTTTTTAAAAATCTGAAATTTTTTGTGCAACAACTCTAACACGATGAAAGTTCAAAATGACTGTTATTTTATTTTTATTAATTTTTGTTTGTGCATGGCAGCCATCTTTGTTTAATCGTGTGCAGCGATTTTCTCACATACTAGGGTATACGAAATTGTAAATATCTTGTCTTTTATTTTCCCAACTGAAATGGGGTTTGCAGCATTTTGTTCAGAATAAAATCGGCTAAAGATATGATGGTAGAATAGTTTTTAAAAATAAATTTTTACTGGTAAAATTTATCACAAAATGTAAGATTTTTTCCAAAATCTGTCTGTATAGAAGAGGAAATTTTTCATGCAAGGAAAACTGTCAATATGACACAATTTTTTTTTTTTTTTTTTTTTTTTTTTTTTTTTTTTTTTTTTGCAAAGAGGTCAAAAGTACATGTACTCACACCCCAAGTTCCAGATCTAGGAGTTGATTTCTCTTTATGAAAAAAAATCCAAAATTTGTCAAAAATTCCAAAAATTGCTCTTTTTAGGCTTTGATATCTCTGGTGGGGCACGAGATGATAAAAATTAAATTCAAGCCTTTGATTGTATTGTACATTGTGTTATGTACAAAAAATTTCAAGAAGGAGATCGACTACAAGCTGAGATGTAGACAATGTGGACAATGTGTGAAAACAATACTACAAGCTACTATGTGTTTATTCATACTTCCAAAATAATAAATTATAATTGATTGATGGTGCAAAGTTGATGTTAATTACAAACAAAGATCGTTTTCAATCGGGAATGTATGCTAAGCCAATGAATTATTTGTCCATATGAATAAAACCTACTAGATGATATTGGGTCAAGCCATTTCAAATGGTGGAGAAAATATATTTGATTGCTTGACCATTTTTATAAAATCTGAAACTTTTTGAACAAGTCCTTGTATGATAGAAATTCAAAATGATTATTATTTTGATTTTTTTTTTTTTTTTTTTTTTTTTTTTTTTTTTTTTTTTTGTGCATGGTGATTGTTTCTTTGATCGTGTGATATTTTTTTTTTTTTTTTCTCTCTAAAATCTGTCCATTTACAAGAGGAGGAAATTTGCACAATTTGTTATACAAAATAGGCCAAAAGTACTTGTACTGACACACCAAATCCCAGACACGGAAATTGATTCATCTTTGCAAAAAATATTTAAAGTTTGTCAAAAATTTCGAAAATCACACTTTTTAGACTTTTATACCTCTGCTGTTGTACAAGATACAAATCTGAAATTCTGACCTTTGTTAGTATTTTATGGTCGTGTTATGTACAAAGAATTAAAAGAAAGAGATTTGAGGAAAAGCTGAAGTATGGATGTCAGAAAATGTTAAAAAATGAGAATATGTTAAGATAAATGAGATTTATCTCTTTTATTATAATATTTACACACAAAATATTGTTTGATGAAAATAGTTTAATAACAACATGTTTAATTAAGATATTGTATATACTCAACAAAGAGCTGAGAAATATTTTCACATTATTTACGAGAGATATTATGATGCTTCTGAGTCAAATTCTTGCAGTATGATTTCTAATAGGTTTTATTCATCTGGAAAAATAGTGAAGTGGCTTAGTATACATTTTGAATTGTTTAAATAACACACATGCAACTGAAGAAGATATTTTTAATTAACATTTAACTTTGGACCATCAATAAAATTTTGGAGGTATAAACAAACACATAGTAGGCAGCATTATTTTCACATATTGCATTTATCATAGCTCAGCTTGTAATCAAATCCCATTCTTGAAATTTTTTGCACATAACACTACTATAAAATACTATCAAAGGCCAGAATTTCAGATTTTTATTTTGTGCCCCAACAGAGATATCAAAGCCTAAAAAGTGTGACTTTTGGATTTTTTTTTTTTTTTTTTTTTTTTTTTGCAAATAGAAATAAACTCCCAGATCTGGAATTCGGTGTGTGAGTTCATGTACCTTTGAATTCTTTGTAAGAAAAATTGTGTCATATTGATAGTTTTCCTTGCATGAAAAATTTCCTCTTGTAAACGGACAGATTTTGGAAAAAATCTTACATTTTGTGCTAAAATTTTACAAGTAAAAATTTATTTTTAAAAACTATTCTACCACCATATCTTTAGCCTATTTTATTCTGAACAAAATGCTGCAAACTCCGTTTCAATTGGGAAAATGAAAGACGAGATATTTACAATTTGGTATATCCTAGTATGTGAGAAAATCGCTGCACACAATGAAGCAAATATGGCTGCCATGCGCAAACAAAAATTAATAAAAACAAAATAATTGTCATTTTGAACTTCCATCATGTTAGGGTTGTTGCACAAAAAATTTCAGATTGTTTAAAAATGGTCGAGCGACCAGTGCTGGACCGCTTGAAATGGATTGACCCACTTCCATAGAATATGCACCTGTAATTTTAATATTTTGTATAAAAAATGCATTTATATTTTGGAAAGTGAAATATGAGTTTTCTAATAAATCTGCATATTTTTAAATAATTTCCCTTTTTTAAAAAAATACTACTTATTGTTACTGCCTTTTTATTTTATTATTATTTTTTTTTTTTTTAAGTATTGTTTTCATCAGATACAAATTCAGCAAAAAAATAGATTATTTTAAAGTATCACAATTAATGCTTTTCATCATAATCAGATATGTGTGTATATTGTAAATAAATAGTAATATAGTATGTTCATTAGATCTTAACTCTTAAGAACTAACTCCTCTCTTCCCTTTCTTAATTTTTAATATTTTTTTCATAAAAAGTGCACATTATACATTTTATATATTTTCAGAAGAAGCGAAATATCAGTTTTCTATTAAGTCGTATATCTTTATACAAATTCCCTCTTTCTCTAAATACTATTTACTACATTATTTTATTTCATTTTTGAATATATGTATTTCATACTTTTTTCATCCACATTAGAAAAGTTTTTTTAAAAAATGCTCTAGCTAGAATATATTTAATCTAATTTATTGTTTACTGAAGTAATTTTGAAAATTGATTTCTTATATAAACCTAAGAATTCATCCAGAAGAAGTTTATAAAGTATTCTTAAAGGGGAAAAAAAAAAAAAAAAAAAACTGCATAATATCCACTTTTGAATTTTGATATGTAAAAAAAGTAGTATTAAAGTGTGAAAATTAATTTGTTTTCTATGGAATGTTAAATAATAGTATCATTTTATTTCAGACACCATATGAAAACAGGATTTATAGTTTGAAAGTGGAATGTGGAAATAATTATCCTGATGAGCCCCCTAATGTTAGATTTATATCAAAGATAAAGATGACTGGAGTTAGTGAAAGCTCTGGAATTGTAAGTATTTTTATTACACAGTTTGGAAAATATATTTTTTTATGTCAGACTGATTGTCACATAATATTATAGGGCAATCACTGTTTCTGTTCATATAAGAGGCCTTAGCAGTGCATGCTAAGGTGTTTTTTTTTTTTTTTTTGTTGTTGTTGTTTGTTTGTTTAAAACCAAATTTGCCCCCCCCCCCCCAAAAAAAAAGCCAATTAAAAAGAATAAAAGCAACCAACATGATTTTTTTAGTTTTAACTGATTCTTTTGGAACCCTGAAAAGGGAGAGGGGGGGGGGGAGTCTTCTGGCTCAATAAAAAAAATATGTTCATAATCTTTCTTATGTAAAGCTCTTATGTATGATAGATACTAAGTTATGTTTCTAGAAATTAAATGATGTTTGAATTGTAACTGTAAAATGAATCCCATTAACACTAGAACGCCCAAAAATTTTACCGAAGTTTGATGATAATATTTCACACCAGAATTTTTATTCAAAATTATACAATGGATTTATTTAACGTGAATCTGCTTCGTTTAAATTTAATTTACTTCAAGAAAATAATCCTGGCTCAAATTGAAATTTAATCACATGGATGGAGTCGAATCGACTCCTATCGGGCATTCTAGTGTTAAAAACATCTCACATAAATAATTAGCCAAGTTTCATGACCCAGGACTGACAAAAGTTGAAAATTTTTTGGTGTCAGTTTGAAAAATCATTTCTCTGACATTAACACTTATGTTGCAAAATGGAACATTGATTAATTTGAAATGCCAGTATGGTGTATTTTCTTCCACTATTAATAATCACCCTATTTAAAATAAATATTTTTGCACATGGAATTATTTTGGTTAAAAAAAAAATAATAATAAGTAGGTAAAGAAGTTAATTGCAAAGAGGAATTTTTTAGTCGCCAGAGTAACCTGGCACAAGAGTGACAAGAGGCACAAGAATGGCTATTTTTATATATAAGATGTTTTGATAGGATTTCACTTTTTATTGTAAAGAAAAAAGCCAAAGAAAGCTTTTCCCGTGGCATTGATTTCAATTGCCATATCTTTAGTTTCACAGACTTGTATCTGACTTGTTATATGTATAAACTTCATGTGTATAAAATTGTTCCTGATTGCTTTAATGCTCTACTTTTCTTTAAAATGCTTTGAATTTGTCATGCATGCTACTATCTAAAATGCATTCATTTAGTTTTTACTTTCTTCTATCTTTACAAGAAGAAAGTATTTGATTTGTGAAAACTTTTGAATTCTAGTTTTCAATGGATTTGCATGTTTTAGGGGTCAGAGATCTCGAAAAACAAGTTTTTACAAAATGTATGTCACACAAATTTTGTGAACGTTCTATCTCAAAAATTAATGCATGGAATTTAATAAAAATTCATATTCAGTTAGTCATTGCTATAAATTGGTGCCGATTAGTTTTTGGTGTAAATTTTCTTTTGGTGCTGCTATGTGGCATTTTTCACAATTTTCCACATTTGTTCAATCTCCAGGATTAATGTTCAGATTTTCATAAAACTTCAGATTCGGTTCAGCCTTGACATAAATTGACATTTTTATGTTTTGGTGTAAATTGCTCTACAGGTGACAGTGCTATGATGGTTTTTGAAATTTTTGCAATAACTCTATCTTAAGAACTAGTTCACAAATCTTTTTCTAACTTAGGATTCAGTTGGACATTGACATAAGTTGTTGCTAATTAGATTTCGGCGTTAATCGTCCAATAGGTGGCACTTCTGAGCTGCATCTTGTAGGATTTACATAACTTTAGCAATGGTTATATGTCAAGAACTAATGTTCAGAATTTTATGGGTTTAGAAATCTGATAATGAACATAGATTGCCATTTATTTTTGGCACTGTGGTAGCAAATTTTGAAGCTGCTGTGCTAAATTTTTCAGGAAGTATTTACATGCATGATATAGAAGAAATTTTGGGATTGTCACATCCAACTAGTTCTAGTAACTGCATTTATTTTTGTTTAAAGTTATCAGCTGTTAAGTCAAAGTCCTCCAAAGACAATTTCCTATCGTGCAAAGTACATTTTATAACTTTGTTTGCTTCCAGTCATTTTTTTTTCCCCGAAGAGCTTTTATAATCTTTTATAAAGTGATTAATTTATATAAACTTTCTTTGATCAACAATGTCTATTATTGGAATGTCATGCAGTTTCACTTTTCCCTCCTTTATAATCACTTTCCAGCAATTTTGCAGATGCACATTAACATCTAGAATTCAAACTTTACACAATAAAAAACTATCACCAAAATTTGAAATTATTTTACTTCTCAATGTATAGCACTTATAAATTCAGGGATAAGATTCTTCCGCGGATCCGCGGTTTTCAGCTTTTTTGTTATTTTCAAATTTTCTGATTTACCAAAAAAATATAGGACGCGTAATTTCGTCAAAAAATCGCGAAAAAACGGCAAATTTCCTTAAAAGATCGCCAAAAAACGACTAATTTCCGGCCAATTTTGTCAAAAGATTCGCGAAAGGATGGTTAATTTCGTCACAAAATACCGAAAAAACGGCAGATTTTGTCAAAAATCGCGATAAAACGACAATTTTCGTCCAAAAATCGCGGTAAAACGGCGAATTTCGCCAAATGTTTTGCGAAAAATCACAACTTTTGTCAAAAAATCAGGATAAATCGATAGATATCGTCAAACGATCGCAATAAACCGGTTGATTTCGCCAACCGATCGCGAAAAAACGGCAGATTTCGTCAAACGATCGCGAAAAAACGGCCGATTTCGTCAAAATATTCGCAAAAAATGGCAAATTTTTGGAAAAAAAAAAACCCTTTAAATTTTGCCAAAAGATTCTAACAAATGACAGATTTCATGAAGAGATAGTTTTAAAACTAAAAATTTCATCAAAGGGACTCTGAAAAAAACTAACCCAAAAATTAGTTTTCAAAATTATTTTTTTGCCACTCCAAATACATACTTTCCTGCTTCAAAATCCATTTTTGACACCTTTTTTGTAAAAAAGAGACTGAGAATTTAAGTTCTGGGTCCTGGAGACCCGGGATTTTTAAAGTCCAGCGACATCACTAGATATCTTTAATGTGTAATATACAAGAAAAAAGCAGGAGAAAGAAATTTACCTTGTGCAAGAGAAAATCTAAAGGACAAAGAAAATTTCTATTTTCTTTTCCCTAATACTTAACCAAAAGTGTCTTACTGTTAGAAAATTTCAATAAAAAAATATTCTTGCCAATAACAGGGTTTTATTAATGTGCTGTATCTTGATAAACTAAATTTTCATTAGAGTAAGTATAAATAATTTCTGCAATTCATGTTAATAATTTTTTTTAATTTACCAAAAGCTAAATTGTATGTTATATATTAATACAATTATATTTCTTGCGATTGACATTCCTGTCATTGCTCAAAAGTCATTCGCACAGTTTTCAGTTTTTTTGCTTTTTGGTCAATCTCATCCCTATATAACAAAGTTATTTTTAGAAATAAGTCTGTAACAGAATTTTACAATAGTTTCAAATCTTCATACTGTAAGATTGAAAGTAAGTCATAATTTAAATTATTTTAGTACCTGGTAGACAGAGCATCATTCGGTAGTTATTTGAGTAAATATAGAAATGTGAAAAGTATGTGAAAATTATGTCATAGTGGCACAAAAGTAATGTTTAAGTTTGGAATGTAGAATTCAGATTTTAAAATCCAAAACATCCATTTGAATAACTACAAAACATATTTTTAAAACTTTGTACATTGCAGAAAATAAAATTTGTATTCTTATTTAATTTTTTTATGTGTACAATAAATGATTTAGTCATATTTCTGAGTTTCGTAAAAATTAAATTTCTTATATTCTTCAACAATTATTGTCTATGTCATTAATTTGTTGGCAAAAGTGGACTATTTGGTAGAGGTTGGCTAAGTTTGGCAGATAAATTCTTTTGCTTTAAAAATTGCTGTTAATTTTTCACTATGGCATCAAACTAGAACGATGTTTATAGTAATATGGTATTAATTTTAAATGTATGCCCCTTCCCAGATGGTAGTCCCACTTCAGTTTCTCGGTATCTACGCAGATTTTCTTATGACCATAGGTATCTACACAGATTTTCATAGCTACATTTTAAAATCATTATTTTTACAAATATAGAATAATTTTTTTTTTTCTAAATTTTCCCTTTTTAATTGAAATATCTGTATTGTAGTAACTGTATTGACGTTGAAAACACTGAACTAAAGCTGATGTTGTTTTAACACTTATTTAGTTACATATTTTTCATAAACATATATATAAACTGTATTTTCTGTTTCGAGTGATGTCAATTTCAGAAATTCAAAAATCTATCAGGAGAATCAGAATTTTTATTGATCTATAAAAAAAAAAAAAAAATGTGGTATCATTTCTTTTTTAAAATATTGAACTGTATTTTAGTTAGTGGCAACTCGGAAGAAATAATTGAATTAGCAATTAAAAAGGAGGGATTTATATACTGTTAAATTATGGAAGGTATAGCATTATATAAATTTTAAATGAGTGCTATTTCCTTAATATTGGATATTTTTTGACAGGACTTTTGAAAGGTACATACCTAAATCAAAAGCTTTCGAACAAGCTATTACACATCGCTGAATGTTTCCTTGTCAGGGTTATAAATAAGTTGTCCTTTTTTCTTGTTTCACAAGAAAAAAGTGACAAAACAGGGGTTCTGGATCTCCATAACTAATCGGTGGATCTGAATGATTTTTTGTAAACTTTGAGGTCTAGAGTAGGGCAGTTTGCCTTTTCAATTTTGTCGCGATCCGATGATTGGGTCCAAAGTTATATAGATGCAAACTTTGGACTTTAGAGATGCGGCTGAGCTCTACTATACAGTACTATAGTGCTTGTATGATACAGCAGATGATGCGATTATGTTTAAATTGATCAAGGTGTTACGACATGTGATGTCCTAAACATATGAGAAATGAATAATAAGACGAAAAATGAAAATAATGGCGAAGAAGCAGAAAATTAAGTTCATGTTGATGAAGCTTTGCCACCATTGCTAAGTCTGTCTGCAAAGCAACAGCATTTAAAATTGTATGAAATTTTGTATATGCATATGAATTTACAGAAAATATCCAGAAAAATGTTGCATATCTTGAATTTTTTTTATTTATTTATTTATTTTTTTTTCAAATAAATCAAAAACCAAACAAAATTTTTGATTTTTAAAAATAAAAATCAATTTCTATAATTTTGTTTTATTTATTTTACAGTTTAGTAAGCAACAAATAAGTATTTATCAGTATACTGTATACAGTGCATACATTACTAATCCATCAGCATGGTGTTTTGAAGTTAATCCGCATTCATCATTTTTTTTCCTGCACCCCTTGAAAAAAAGATGGATCGAGGTTCTACTGTATTTTTAAAAAAGTAAAGATAGATATGTTGAAATCGGAGCATTTCATTACAATTGAAAAGTACTTTAGAAAAATGAAGCTTTAAGTTCCTTGGGGAAACTCGAACACAAAGATATGAGAGGTGTAGATGACGCTCATCTTACTTTTGTAAGATGGATTGCTTTCAGAAAAAAATGCTTATAGCTGTGCTTTCTCAACTTACCAGAGGCACTGTCAGACCCCAAAATACCAACAGAATTCTTTTAGTACTATTACCAAAATAAACAATTTCTAAAATTCAACTTAAATCAAAGAAATTTAACATGTAGTAATAGACTGTATGGCAGCAGCACAGACAAATCGCATTACAGTTCAGATATGAAAATCTAGGATTATTTAAACCTCTATTTGCATATTGCAGTTCACTTGGTCTGTCAAGTCAGATGTTGGTGTAAAACAGCTAAAGACTGATTTTAGAGTTGATTCATAGGTTTATCATTGTTTTCCTGTTCAGATACCCCCATGTTTTCATCCTTTCCTGTGCAGGAAAGCACAATGGTAAACCTATGAGTTAACTGCTGAAATCAGGTTTTTAAGGCCTTTTCCACCAAGATATGACTTGGCAGACTGATTTTGTTTTAATATGTTAATCGAGATTTAACTAATCCTAGATTTTCTTTTCATGAACTTGTGATGATTGTGTCCTCTGTCTTATAATATTAAATTGAAAATATACACATTGACCATAATGATTTTTAAATTTTCTGCTGTTGTAATTTAAACTTATTTTCAAGCAGATTACTCAATTCATCTGAGATTACATTCATTTTATTTTTTATTTGTCAATATTAAAATATTATCTTAATAATTATCTGTGTTCTTTCTATAAGTTTTAAATATGCATGTCCAAACTTTCACATTTCAAATCATCTATGACTCTAACTTTTTAAAACCTATCAGATTTTTAATGAGTTTAGTCTTAAAATTTGATTTTCTTGTAAATAGGTGGATAAAAGAAGCTTGCCTGTTTTAAGTCGCTGGCAGAGAAACTACTCAATTAAGACTGTCCTTCAAGAGCTTCGCAGAGCGATGACTTTAAAGGAAAATCAAAGGCTAAGTCAACCACCCGAAGGCTCTGCATTCTAGCATCAGTGCACATATTATGAGTTCTAACAACTTGTTTGTTGTCAGGCAGTTCACACTTGCCTGTCAATTTTTTTGCCCAAGTGAACTGGAAGTATAATAAGAAAAAGAAGAAAACCGATTTGACAGTCTTTTTGTACATTAAATGCTTTACACTACCTTGTTGTTTTCCCTCCACTGCTTCATGTGGAAGCTGCGGAATGTGTTGATTTTGTGAACACAAGGTAATAGTAAATGCAATTAAATTGGCTTTAAATAACTTATAAATTATATCTACTTGACTTCACACATGATATTAGCACACAAATTGCAAAAGATACTTAAATATTGTGCCTTTTGTTTCTGCATATATTGTAGATAAAGGGGGAACAGGGGCACTGTGAGAGATAGATAGTAATTTGATCCAAAAAGTTCATCCACTAGAAAAGTTAAATCATGTGGAAGTGTTCCATCAGTATGTAAATAAATGTGTGCTTGCAAAAAAAAAAAAAAAAAAAAAAAAAAAAAAATCTGAATTTTTCCATGCTTAAATGTGCAAAATGATTTTAGTGTGAAAAGAAAAAAATTATACATACATACATTCATTCTATAAGCTCAGACATTTGCCATAGGGTCATTCCATGCCAAATCAACCAGTGACTCAACCTGACCCTTTCCGATTTCAATAAAACTGCTAGGGATCATTCTCTATGATGATATAAATTAGAGCATATTTTTTATTTTTTGTTTATTGCTTTAAATTTTTATACAATTATTTAAAGTTTGAAAAATTATCATTTTTTGACTTGCATAAATATTTTCAATTTTGAATTTCTCAAGTTCTATCAAACATAGAAAATTTTGTGACCACTCATTTCAAAGAGGAGTTTATAAGGTTTAATTTGATATGCAAGTCGACTATGTATAGTTAAAAAAATAAAATTTCAAATTTTTTTAAATTTGAAAAAATTTTAGATATTTTTAAATTTTTTGAAAAAAATTGTATGTTTTTTGTAATATTATAAGCTTTAAATTCTGAAATTTTTAGAGTGGGATCTCAATGGGATCAGGAGTTATTAAATCAAAGCAAAAATTATCATTAAAATAGCAATTTAATTCTGTCTATTTTGTTATTTATTTATGATTTGTATGGTAATTTTCAGCTTTTATTTCATAACTGCTGATCCCATTGAGATCCCACTCTAGAAATTTCAGAATTTAAAGCTTTTAATATTATAACAAACATATATATATATTTTTTTTTTCAAAATTTTTAAAAATGACTGTAAAAAATTTTAAATTTTAAAAAAATTTAAATTTTATTTATTTTAACTATACATAGTCGACTTGGATATCAAATTAAACCTTATAAACTCTTCTTTGAAATGAGTGGTCATGAAATTTTCTATGTTTGATAGAACTTGAGAAATTCAGAATTGAAAATATTTATGCAAATCAAAAGATGATGATTTTTCAAAATTTAAATAATTAATTGTATAAAAATTTAAAGCGATAGATAAACAAAAAATAAAAATATGCTCTAATTTATATCATCATAAAGAATGATCTCTAGCAGTTTCATTGAAATCGGAAATGGTCAGGTTGAATATTGAATTTTTTTGGTTGTTTTGACATGGAATGACCCCAAATTATTGTTTGGGAGAGGGGAGGGTAATTTCCTTTCAAAAAATTAGTTTCGACACCTGATCTTTTTCATTATTTTGTAATTATTTATTGTGTTTATTATCTATGATATGTATCATAAAAGCACGAGTTATTTTTCAATTAGTGAAGCTTATAGTGAATTTTTGAATAATTTTTCCAGTTGCTTTTTGTCATTTATTTCACTTATAGTACAGTTGTCATATTTTTGTTGCTGGAAAAATATTGTAATAAAACTTTTATATTGATTTATAGGGTTTGTTTTATATAATTCCTTATATGTTTGATTTGTTATTAATATTTTGTTTAATAAATTATGCATTTAGGAATTTTTTAAAAATCATTTGTGAATGAATTAGTTTTTCATCTGTTTGAACTATGGTAAATAATTTACCTCGGTGGGAAAAATCCATAGAAGATTGGATGAAATATACTCTTCTACTAAAAGTAATGATGCATAATAAATAATACATATTTATTCTGTGCACTGTTTGTCCATGAGAACATTTTTCCCCTTTAAATGCAATAACTTAGTAGATAAGTGCATCGAGAATATAAAATCTATGAGAATATTCAGTCTGTATTTAATTTCTATTTAAGATACATCCATTTATGTTAAATATACAAAATTGTGAAAAAATTAAAATAGCATGAAGTCAAGCTCTGTAATCTATATATCTCAATATAAATTTTTATGAATTACATATGTGTTTCATCTTTTGTTCTAATAATGTATGTTTTTTTGTTTTGTTTTCTTCTTTTTAATATGAAATGAAATTATCTCTATATTTTAATGCTGAAATAGACTTTCATGCAGCATTGGTAATGTTTTCTCCCTATCAATAGGATTTTAACATTTTGTGTTAAACTGCCCAGCAAAGTTTCCAAAGGCTGGCCTTATCAGATTTCCAAACTAGTATGCTGTGATCATTACAAAGCTTTATATAAATCAAATCATCTGCAACCAAAAGTAAACTTTCTTGTAATATAATCGTTCTCAAGATATGCTATTATGGAAATCAGACCTTAATAATGGCTCTTGTTGACCAGTATACGCCCAAACTTAATAAGGATCTATTTATGTCATGATCCAATCAAATACAAAGTTTATTGAAAGTTTGTTCATTAGTTTTTTAGATAAAGATATGAAAATTGTGGTATATCAACATCATCAGTCGAATGATTTACACCAAAACCCTAATCTGCAGAGTTCTCGCTGGATTTTGATTAACATTAGCAATTTGGCAAATGAGAAATAATAAACATTAGGCAACTGGGGTGAGGGGGGGGGGAGTTAGAAAAATGGATTCAGCGTGAAACAATGAAAAATATATAGTTAATTCCTTATTGTATCTACTTTTTCTCAATGTTATTAACCTAATTTTTTGTAATTACTTATAAAATAAAAATTCGTATCTGCTGCAGAAACTAATAAAAATCAGGGCTGGCAAGTTTCTGCCAGTAAGTGGCAAAAGCTGGCAGAAGCTAAGAAGTAATACTAATAAGAACTTTAACCTGCAATTATTCATAATTCACACATGTATTTAATATATAAAAATTTTTGTTACAAAATAAGCTAGCATAAAAGCTAACACTGCATTAAATGAGATTTGAATCTTGCATTTGTGAGTTTAAATGATATTTCCATCATTAAATAAAGCTAAGTAAATTTTATGAGCAGCTGCAATAGAACAATCAATTTTTTTTTTTTTTTTAATCCAAATTATTTCTTATTTATCATGAATAAAATGTATAAGCAATTGAATACTACTAAAAAAGTTTCATTATGTCTTGAAATAAATTTATGCCAGTTTCTGCCGATTAAAACCACTTTCTGCCAGCAAAAACACAGCCCTGATAATTTAAAAAAAAAAAAAATGTCTTGGAAATGGTAAATGTTTCAGACTTTCTGTTAGCAGTCTAAATAAAATTTCAAAGCAGTCATCTTTGATTTACCGTTGTGAAACACACTAAAAATTGCTTTGAAATTTCGACACATAGACTGCCCAATGACATTTTGTATACAACTAATAAATAGTATGGTCATATCTTAAATGGCTATTTTCAACTCTGCATTCTTCTCTGTTTAGTGTTTGACACAAGCAACTTTGTTTTTACCAGTGCAGGGGGGGGGGGGGGGAAGAGGCTGGTGCATGGATAGTGATAAACTGAAGTTGAGAAATATTGAATAATCTGTTGTGTCAATTTGGCTGTTTCTAAATTCAATTGTGTTAACTCGGTTTCTCTGTAATGTATATGGCATGCTGCAATTAAGCAAGAAAAGAACATCAATTATCAGCAATGCAGATAAAAATCTGGACTGTATTGGCACACGATCAGAAATTAAGCTTTCACAATTTGGCGAACCTTATTATTAATTTATTTGCCAAATAGTACATATTGTCGCAATTGGCAAGCGACAGCGAGAACCCTGTTAATCAGAATCTATTTATGTCAGTGTCAAACCGAATATGAAATTTAATGAAATTCCATTCATTAGGTCTTGAGATACAGCTATTTCAGAAATAATGAAAAATGCTAAAATAACAGTACCACTTATTGTATGATTTACGCTGTAATATACTTAACACCGATTTATGTTAATGTCTAACTGAATCTGAATTTTGATTAAATTCAATGCATTATTTCTTGAGGTAGAGAACAAACAAAATTTTTCACATAGGAAGAGACTCGAGTTGTCTTTTACTGAAAGCAGTCAAATCATGTTCAGGACATTTTCAAACACACAAATCTGTCAAAACTGGAAACTGAAAATTTTTATGAAACCATTACTTTCTTCTTGTAAAGATAGCAGAAACTAAAAATGGGTTGTTCTTAACGGAAAAAATCTCTGGGTTTGGGAAGATGAAGTTAACATTCCTGCAAACTTTTGTTTGACAGTGAAATAAAGTGAGGCTAAAAATTCCTTTTTTTCTTGCTAACTCTATTATATTTTTAATGTAATAACAGATGTGGACAGACATTTATATTAGTAAACAAGAAATCTGTTTTTTCAGAATTTAGTATCCCCCCCCCCAAAGGTAATTTTAAATATGAGGAGTTACAAAAATTCAGTACATTAGTTTTAATACCAATTAACATACTAAAATTCTGTAAAAAATACATAATTCATATGCACTGAAACAAATAGTAAGAGAAAAAATAAATGAAAATTATCCTTCCCCACTACCTTGACTTCCTCGAAGCTATACTTATTAATGCATATTCAAAGCTAATCCTACAAGAACACAAAATAGTATTTAACTTTTGTTACTTTTAATCAAATGCAAATCATCCAAACAAATTTCGTACATTCAGATAAGTTTTTCAAATTAAAATTAAGTTCCGTGATAATGCTGTTTTCTTTTCTTTTTTTTTCAGCAAATTAAAGTTACAGAAATGAAAAAATGCTCTAGCTCATTTTCTAGCAATGCATTGACAAAATAATAAATTGTCTCCCATGTGATAAAGTAATTTTTTTTTTTATCAGCAACCAAATCTGCAAATCTCATTCCTTCCCATTAAATTTATTACCAAAGATGGCTGACATCATCTACCTTTTTAATAATTTACAAGTCTGTGCTATCCATAAGCTTATTTGTCTTTGCATACTCTAAGATTAAAATACATTTTTTCCCAATTTCGATTCCAATATTCCAACTATTGGTTTGAACAAGCGTGGTTTTCATCATTCTGAAAAATGATTAATACAATAGAAGCCTGATATAACGTGGTTGTTGGGCGACATGTTTCACACCCGCGTTATAACATAACGATTCGGACGAGTATCAGGGGTGATTCTCGTCCGAAAATTTGAAGTTGGGTTATCAGTTCCGCATAGTTGCAAACTTGTACGGTTTTGCGCGCGGGAAAAACAATCGCTGAGAAATGAAATTTCGTGAAAGGATCGCCGAAAAAGCACACTTTTCGTCAATACTTCGTGGAAAAACGACGATTTCGCCAATTTTTTTGTAAACGAACTTTGTTTAAAGATCGCTGAAAAGTGCAAATTTCTGGTGCGGATCACAGAAAAAATGGCTATTTCACCAAATATCGCAGATAAAACGCTAATTTCATCTAAAGCCCGTGGGAGAACGTAGATTTCATCTAAAGATTGCAGATATAACGTTGATTTCGTTAAAAGATCACAGGGGGGGGGGGGAAACGCCGTTTTCGATAAAAGATCGCTTAAGAATATTTTGTCAAAAGATCAATGAAAAAAAAGCCGCCTTCATCAAAAGGTCATGGAAAAAACGCCGATTTCGTGAAAAGATTACGGAGATAAAACGGTGTTTTCAAGAAAGGATCGTGTAAAAATGCAAATTTTGTCTAAAGATCACGAAAAAACTGCCGATTTCGACAAAAGATCGCAATAAACCGCTGATTTTGTCTGAAAATCACTAATCCCCCTCACCACACACACGATTTCCGGAAAAAAAATTTCACCCAGAATCTCCCCTGTGTGGTATATTGAAATGAAACAAAATTATGAAAATACATGTCTGCTTTGTGAAATGTAATTAACTTTATCATTCATTGAACACACTTAATCTTACACTATCTTAAAAATGTTCATAAATGCTGTTAGGTAAACTGAGGCATTTCGTTTCTTTTCGGCATATTGTTTCACACTAGCAAGATGGAGTAGATGAGCACTATTGGAATCTTTTTGCCTCTCCATTACAGAATTACCTTCGTTAAGTATGAAATGATTTCACTAACATGTGTAAACGTCACCTTTCATTATCACCATTTTTAATTTTACTATCTTGCTCTCTGAAATTTTTATGCATTACAGCATTAATGATATCCTGAGGTGTATTCGAAAAACGTAATCGTATTTTTGTGCTCTATTACGATTATATAGCTTTTTGATGCAGATTACATTGCGATTATCTGCTTTGCGATTACGATTAGATTATGATTGTAATCAAAGTGAAATTTTTTTATTATGATTATATCGTGATTATTTCAAAATTAAAATTTAAGATTACAATGCGATTACTGTTTTTGTAGTCGATTATAATCGATTATGATTACACGATTATGATTACGCGAAGTCTGGTGGAGATATCGAGAAGCATAGCATTAAATACAGACTGCAAGACCCTAATTGTATTTCACTGAAATTTTAAATGCAAAATTTATCATAATTGATCATTCTTTTCTGGGGACATAATTTTCCCTTCGTTAGATCCAAATTTGCCGTACATCATTTTGCCGCATTATTTCGGACTTCTATTGTATTATTATATAAGCAATATAAAACATTAAACAGATAAAAGTAACTTTTGACAAGAATCAAAATGAGATTATTTTAATCCATTTATTATATCCATACCATCAACTTGAAAGTATCTACTAATATACATTTATGAATGCAGTTACATTCCAGGACAACCAAGAGCTTTTCAGAAATTTTATCAGGTGATTTTTTGAGGTATCGAACGGACAAAGATTGTTTTATTTTTTTAACATGATCAAACTAATTGATAAAGTTATCAAACGAATTGAATATTTCAAACTGATCAAAAAATCAGGTTACCATTAAGGTTATATGAGAGACAAATGCTCACCAGTTGTTGGCCCATATCCCTTATAATTAAAACAGTAAAGCATTGGCCTTAAGCCAAGGATTTGGGTTCGATTCCTGGCCTGGACAATTTTTCGCTCAGTTGGAAATATTCAATTTGAAAGATCGTTCTGATTGGCTCCCTAGATTCAGACCATTCTAACTTTTAGTGTTTTGGTATCATAGGTCAACAGTGATGTGTAAAAAGAAAAAGCCTGGTAGTTTTTCTTTTACAAAGAGTTACTCTATAAATATGTACTCCTAAATTAACTTTCAACTTTACTTTTTAATGCTTATTACATGAGGCATTCCAAAATTAGAGACATTTTGTTAATCTGTTACTGAAAAGTTTTAAATTAGTACTATGAATATTTATCCTTTTTATGTTAATGTCCATCTCAAATTAATAATAGCTCCATATTTTATCATTTACATAACTTCTATTTAGGAATGTATGGCTGTCATCTAAATTGTCTCAAATGGGAAAGTATCCTTTTGATCCTTAAGGAAACATAAGTTTCTAATTTTGTGGTTACTTCATTTAACGATACTAAAATTTCCATGCTGTGCCAATTTCTTTCTGCTAGTGCTTATACACATTTAATATTTCAGTATTGCCATCTATTTTTTATTTATTTATTATGTTGTTAATGCGGCAATTATTTCTTTGTTGTCACATCCAAAGGAAGCACATTGGATGTTTCTTTGGATGTAATTCTGAATCGTTCAAAGCAAATGTAATAAATTTGATCTACAATACAAAATTATGGCTAGAAATTATGATTGGACTTTAATGCAACTAGTTTTTCAAATTGAGAATAGCTCATTAAATTTCATTTTGGGGAATTGATAATGTTCTAAATCTAAAGGTGCAAAACTAAAATTTTACCCTTTAACCCCTTGGTGGCGAGTGGCCCATATATGTGCCGTAAAAAGTGCTGAGAATCCTTGTTTATTCTAGCAGTAAAATTTTACTCTAAAATTTGCCTTATTTAATTGAAGCCTTTTCTCAATTTAATAAGGCATATATTTCTATTTTTAAAAACTGGTGACAAAACATTAAAAATTTCATGAAAGGCTCCCACCACGAAAGGGTCAATTACTTTAAAATTTATTGTAACTTAAAAAATTCCATGTATGATTGAACATCTTATTTTGTGCAATTGTCATTCTGCCTTGACATTTCCATTATTGTCACAAACATTATTTTGAAATATTTTTCATCTAATATTGCCTACAATGTATTATCACAATTAAATTATTTTCAAGGTAAATTTTCTTTGGTATAGTTAGAGGTTTTATCCAATTTTTTATGAACTTTTGCAATAACTAAATGAATAACATTATAAGGCACTTGGCTAAAAAGAAATATATTGTTTTGCATATATATACGCAGAAAATCGCACAGATCAATACACGGAAAAATAACTTTTCCTTTCTGTCTTTAACACAACTTTTCTTTCTTTCTCTTCCTCCCCTTTCCGACCAGTAATTCTCCCAGCAGCATTTAAGAATTATAACACTATTTTTGAAATCCTTCAAAAAATATCTTCTTGAAAAAATATACATCCTGTTCATTAAATCTTATTCTATAATTGTTGAAAAAAAAAGTGTTTATATTACCTTCCAGAAGCAAATTCAAAGACAGGCAGCATATATTCACTTGTTTTGAATCTCTGATATGCAGTTTACTTGTCAGTTTGAACTGATGAAAAAATGTTTTCAAAATACAAAATACTTGGGAAAAAACTTGACAAAATGCATTATCAAAATAATTTCATTTTGTTGGTTTAAAGCATAATATAGAAATGTATTTTAAATACATGTGTTTTTGATACTACCCAATTCTGATTATGAAAGTCAAGAACTTTATAAATAAAATTAATTTAAGAAAACTTAATTGACATAAAGAAATATAGAAAACTTAATTGACAAACAGCTGTCAAACATCTCTTACAATCTTCCTCCATCCGCAACTTGAATGTTAACATTTATATTAAAATTATTTTTTTAAGTACAGAAATAAATCCGCAATGTTTCTTGCTCTATATTAACCCTTTATTTACCAACAATACTTATAAGTACCATTAAAATTACTTATTAAATTCTTTTAATACGTCAGTTAGTGGTAATACTGTTTAGAATGAGTTACAGAAACATTACTTTGTTTTGTACCAAAAGCATTATTGGTTACACAAGACAGAAATATTTTTTAATAATGATTTCTTTTGCCTTTGTATCTTTTCAGCTTTCTTAGCTCTGAGGGATGGGGATTTTTCAATTTGGAAATATTTCTATATTGTAAGACCATCATATTTGTTGTACATTTTATAATTATACAAAATACTAAGAAAACAATTTAAAATAAAAGATTTGAGTGAGGTTATAAATATTATAAAAAAAATCCTGTAATTCTGAAATCATAAAAAATTTATTAAGTGATTATGTAAATCTTTTAATTTAGTTAATTTACGTTAATGCTTTAAAATGTAAAATTTCCATGAATTTACAATTTGGTAGATAAAGGGTTAACTTATTTGATGTCTTGTCTTGTTAAACATGGATGTTTTACCTCAATAAATATAAAATGCTGTGTTAGTAATGAAAATTATTAAGTTTTACAAAGTAACATAAATTTCCATTTGTGATGCATAACACCATTAAAACTGCCGAGAATAACAATTTTAATCATGCTCAAGATTTGAATACAGTTGATTCTCTTATTTCTTTAGTTGTCAAAATATTTAAATATACATATATTTAATTTTATTTGAAGTGTTAAAATCTAATTTGTAGCTTGTCAGCTTTTAACACATAAAACAATAAAATTATGTATACTTTTTTTTTAATATTTTGACAGCTGAGGGGGGGGGGGGGGGGGAAGACATCTTTTAATAAAAGTACAAAGAAAAAAAAAGATTTTATTGTCAAAGATTGTTCTCTTCATTACATAGTGTACACTTCCATTAAAAGATTTTCCTTTTCATATTCAAGCCACGTTAAAAATATTAATAGTTTGTATAGTTATCCCGATATTTAACTGCAATCTGAAATTTGGTGCAATCAGCTTTGGTGCTTTTTTTAAATCTATAAGTATTAAATGAAATGATTTATATTTCAAAACAAAATTCTTTATAATTAAGGCTTTTAGGAACCTAGAAAAAACTGATATTTTATTGTTTTATATTTGTGGGTTATGTGGATTTGGTTGTATACTGGAGCAAAACAAATTACATTTTTATTATTAATTATTTTTTTTTTTTTTTGGGGGGGGGGGTTTAGTTCTGTTAAAATTTTTACAATTTTGGTTTAATTCCAAACTCTGCTTTAAAAGTATTAACCAATCAGCCAGCAAACGTGTATTGAATATTTGCTAACTTTGAATAAATATTAACT
This sequence comes from Maratus speculifer, assembly GCA_964019185.1. Lineage (NCBI taxonomy): Eukaryota > Metazoa > Arthropoda > Arachnida > Araneae > Salticidae > Maratus > Maratus speculifer. The sequence goes on from OZ025303.1 coordinate 106,730,395, forward strand.
GCAATCTTCTGACAATTTCTTTAATTTGTCTTATAAGGAATATGGAAAATTATTGTTGTTATATCTTTGTATTACGGAAAATGGTGAATGCACAGCAAAACTGTGTCATTCCTTCTAAATCTACTCCGTACTTACATGGTTAAGTATTGTCATTTTAAATTTATTCCTTTTAGGAATCATTTATAAATTGGGAGATTTCACAAGGTAACAAAAGCAAAAGAAGAGGTACTATAAACTGTGTAACGTTTTTGTTGATTTGCATTTATATGTATTATAAATGGATTAGTTCGATACTTTATCACAAATGTACAAAAATATTGCAAAAGAGTTATTAAATAAATAACTAGAAAAAAATAACCTGCTCTGCAATGTATTGCCTTTTTCCTTGTCTTATATTAAAGGCAAGTGGCAGATCATACATGTTTTCACCATACTTGGTGATAGATGCACACCTTTTAGATATGATCAGGGTTGGAAAAAAACATGTTTTTTATTAAAAAAAACAAAAAACATGTTTTTTTTGTTTAAAACATGTTTTAAACGTTTAAAACGTTTTTTTCTCACACAGCACAATTTTGATTAAAGTGAACAAAAATTATTAAATATAAAGAATGAAAATATTGTCAAATGGCAGTAAGGAAGAAAAAAAATTATATAACAAATACCAAACATTAATTAGCAATTTTATTTTTATTCTAAACTAAAACATTTAATTGTTCAGTTCTTTAAAAATGGTAACAAGTTTGTCAATAACCTTACAACAGCCTTATCAACACCCAAACGATTTCTGGTTTTGCTTTGCACAAAATCAAAAATAGAGAAAACTCTTTCTAATCCGGCAGTAGAACATACAGCTGTATGTAACTGTTTTATGATATTCATGGCATTTTTATCAATGTGTTTTTCAAGGCTTAACCACCACAATAAATGTGTTATTTCCACTTTATTTGATTCTCCAATGGCAAATTTATGATTGGCAACTGCATCAAACATATAATCAGAGAATGGAGCTGACTTAGCTTTATAATTTATAATTATTGGAATTAGTTCAGGACATAATTTGGTAGCAAGATTCATGCCTTTTTGTCTCATCAATTGCAAGTGATTATCCTTTAAAGCGTAATGAAATATGTAAAAAATATGTAATAAATGTGTAAAAAAATATGAAGTACGTAAAAAATTAGTTAAGAAATAAATATTTTTTTATTATTAAATTATTATTATTATTATTTTGAGAACATATTCAAACTGAAAATCAAAATAGATTGGTTGGTAGGTGCATACTTTTATAACTCTGAGGACAGAAAAGCAAATTTAAACAATTAGAATTTAAAAGAAACTGAAAGTAGATAAGTTTTCTTTTCATTTCAATTTATTTTCATAAATGAATTATTGAAAAGGAAATACTATTAAAAGAAATTTAAATTAATGTTGAATTTTTTTATATATGAATATTTTAAACTGAAGTCATAATAATTTTAATAAAGAAAGAGAAAAAAAAAAAAAAACAATAAAAAATCTTTTTATACTACTAAACAAATATCTATAAAGTATTATAGCATTATCTATTGATGGGAGAAAGTATTATTTATAGCATATTAAGAAGGCATTTAGCCCAGATTTTTTACTCAATATTATGTTTTCTGTGCACCAACTGCCGAATTTATTCACTAACTAGCCGTTGGGGGCCACTGTAATACTTACCCATCATGGATATGTATATGAAAATAAAACATGTGAAAACTATTTATACAATGCATTGCAATTCATAAGCGAAATTTAAATATTGTTAATATACATAGTAATGCTATATTAAAGAACTGCTGATGTACCCATTTCGACAAATTATATAAAACGCCAAACTACTCAAGTAGTACCGAACTGCGTAAAAGAAACATCCTTATAACTCCAAAAATAATAACTCTATTAACTAACAATTAACTGTGTCAGATTAAGCGTCTCATTTCCAATTAAAATATACCTCTGAATTGAAATACAGGGTCATGAAAAATTGAAGAATGTGGAAAACAGGATTACAAATATCTCGGCAACTAATAATCTGATCGACTTTGTTCTATATGCAAAATGTGTGTTATTTTATTGCCTTTTACGTCCTATCCTTAGAACAAAAAAATTTGAAAATTTTTATATACCTTTCATTAGAACGGATTTTTTGAGAGTCCGAAAAAAATAGTTCCGGATAATCGAGGTTGCTGATATTAAATAGGCTTCGTCCCATTCTTACATACTAACTACATACAAAATTTCAAGTCTCTATCTCAATTCGTTCGGGAGATAGAGTGTTTACAGACAGACAGACAGACAGACGGACGGCAACATTTTTTTTCTAAAAATATGTTTTTTGGAATCTCCACTATCTCAAACGTGTAAATTCGTCAAAAAATTTTTTTGCGATTTTCAAAATGATTGCAAGACTTACCCTATACTACGTATGATGGGTAAGTAAAAAGGAGCAATAGATCTCTCAAAATATACAAATAAATACTTAAAAGGTGTTGTAAAAATAGATATCATTTAATTATTATTTACCTTAGATCTTTTGGATTCCCTCGCATCCATTTTCAAAAGAGTATAAAAGAAGATAATTCATTAGAAATGGAAAACGTAAAAACAAAACAAAAACAGTCCGCATGTACAAACAAAGTCACGATGAATTCATCAGAATACCAAGGATATTGTATCACAGTGCCGAATATTAAGAAATGACATCATTACAAACAGTATCATTGATAAGCAAAATTTCGAGGGATTCACGGATAGTTGAAGAGTACTGGTTTGATGTTGAAAAGATCATTTTAGCTTTGTCAAAATTTATCAAAATATTTTCTTTTCGTTGCATTCTAGATAAGGCTGTACTAGGCTTGTTGTATTGTATATCCGAAAAATGCTCTTCCAGTCTTACTTTTAATCTTCGAAAATTAATATTATAGAACTTTGATATTATATAAAAAACATAATTGAGATATTTAAAAAAATAAATTATGTATTTCCAATTTTAGAGAAAAAAAATTTACTCTAAATACATAATTAAAATTAAATAACCAATTTATAATTTTAATAAAATTTGAATGTCTTTTAGTACATACAGCTAATTAGAAATTTTTAATACAATTTTATTTCTTAAATTTTAATTTGTGACATTATTAGCAATAATCATGTTTTAAACATTGTTTTAAATGTAATGTTTTAAACGTGTTTTAAACAGCTGTTTTAAACGAAATGTTTTAAACATAACAACCCTGGATATGATACTATTTAATTTACTCCCAACTTGTGAGAGTGTGAAAAAGATAGCTTAAAATATAATATGGCACTTCTTAGTGCATTTATATCAGCAATCACTAGCATTTGCTTCAGTGTTATTGATATAGACTGTGTATGTGAGATTGCCCTGGCCAATGATTGCAGAGCGACTGGCTTGTCACCATAACGCCAGTCACTATGGTTGAAGAACTGTGGCATTGTATTGAAGCTGCATGGGCATCTGTACCTGTACATGCCATCCAATCTCTGTTTGACTCAATACCCAGACATATAAGTGGTGTTATTGCCAGAAGTGATTGTTCTGGGTACTGATTTCTCCGGATCTATGCTCCCAAATTTCTTGAAAATTTAATCGCTTGTTATTTCTAGTATAATATATTTGTTTAATATCAATTTGTTATTTGCATTTCTTCCTGGTGTAGCAATTTTAATGGCCAGTAGTGTACTTACAATTGTGCCAAATAATACAGCATTGCAGCTTTTTGGCCATTTGATTGAAACACTAGAGTATCTTAAATTATGTTTGACTTTGATCATGCAAGCTACTGTTGGAGACATACATTGGTGCACCCACGGGGAGAACTAAGGGGGCTGAAGTTTCTCTCAAACATTGAGACTAGACAAAAAAAAAAAAAAAAAATTAAAGATTATGAAAGAATATTATCTTTAACTAATAATTAAATAATTTGAATTTTTGAAAAATAGATTGATTTTGTCACACATTTTTTTATTTTTTATAAATTTTATTATGAAATTCAAAATATTTAGTATATGTTTAATTATGACCAATTAAACTTTTAAAACCCCATGCAAATTCTTGCTTTCTTTAACCTTCATAATGTTTTGATAACTTAATAATAAATCTTTAAATAGTTTGATTGTTAACATACTTTAAAATTATCCAAATACATAAACATACCAAAAAATCGCTAAAACTAATATGCATTTTGGTATAGTATTTCATTATTTAACATTTTAAAAACATTCAGAATTAGTCCCATCAAAATTTTCCACAGCTTCCTCTAGCTTATTATGAACTTGTTCAAGTAAACAGAATATAAGTCAGGATCCGATCCGGCATGTACCATCGAATCAAATGAAAGAAAAGTAAGATAGAGCTGAGCAGTGAGGCTAACCAGATCAGTACACATGTAAACCTCTAAAATATACCAACTCCCTCGAAAGCGTGATCCTGGATACGCCACTAGAGACATATGGTTTATAAAGTAAATTTTCTGATGAGTCAAATCAGTGTATCTATGTCTTGAATCTTCTGAGAACCGAAATAACAAATTTGTGCACCTGCAGTTTTTTGTTGCTATTGTTTGTTCTAGAATTCTATTCTTTATCACAAAAATAGCAGTCAGATGATGCGGCCTTCTAAAACGAAATATCCCCCAGTGAAAGGGAAATAAATGCAACTCGATTACTGAAGATTATTATTGGTCATATTCAATAATCCTTAATGAGGTGATCATTTTAAATCGGTGCATAATAGCATGTTTTAGTGCCTGCAAGACACGTAAGTTGGCCAGTATAGCTCATCTCATCGGAGACTGAGCCCTTTTAGCAGGGTTGTCACTTGTTACTAAAAGTGACTTTTTTTGAGCAAGACTATTATTTTAGGCCGAAAACTATTAAAAAGCTATTTTTTCTAGTTTTCAACGGCTATTTTTATTGAAAATAATTGATATTTTTCTTCAAAGCGCCTGTAAAGTCATCTTCCCAAATGCACTCATTCAACGTTTATTTCTCCCCGATATCTTTTTATACTATCTTTGAAGGAAATTTTACGATTTTTTCCGCGATTCTTTGTCACATTTCACGGTTTTCCTATGACAAATTCACAAAATTGATTTTTTTCCCCCGCCACCGCTTATCCAAATTCGCAATGTATATCTTTTCGCGCCCGATTGTTGGTACAGTAGAACCCCGATAATTCAGATTAATTGGGACCAGGCCCAATCCGGATTATCCGAAGAATGTGGGCAAATAAAATAAAAAAAAACTAAAAGGTACTCGCAGAAAATCACCTTTATACTGAACGTATTCAATATTTACAGACAGTAAAAATGTTTACTTTGTAATTTTAAAATTCTACTGTGCCAGTTTTGCGGGTGGCATGGTCACACATTCCCTTGAGCTTAAGCCCGGGAACAGAATCGGCGCAACGTTGCGACGCACGTCGCAGACTCTTGGAAAAGTCTGCAGACTATTTTTCAACTGTTAAAAATTTAGCAAAATTAAAAAATTTCGGTCCTAAATTCAAAAATTCGAACCTAAAATGTATCGCGAATTTCGACAAAAGATCGCGAAAAATAACATCTCGTCAAACAATCGTGAAAAACCCGCAAGTTTTGACAAAAGGGAGCCCCCCCCCCCTTCTTTTGGACAATGTATGGTGGTAAAAATTCTGAGAACAAAGGCAATTTCTTTTTTAAAGTATACTTTTCTTTTAAGCCTATCACAAATACTTGGGAGGTTTGAGTGCATATAATCAGTGGCGTAGCTACGGGGGGGAAAGGGGGCGTCCGCCCCGGGCGCCCAGGCTAAGGGGCGTCAAACTGGAAAGGTTTAATCCTAAATTATCTTACATATTCTAACAATAAACAAAAATTATTATTATTATTATTTTTGTGTGTGTGTGGTTAATGTTTTTTTCAGTGAAATATTTTGTTATGTCCAAATAATGAGTAACAATGAAATCGCATCAAGAGCATTTTCCACTTGTGTCTAGCTGACCCGTCCGTCGAATTTTCCAAATCAACCATGAATGATTAAAACCTCTATTCAAATTAAAAAAAAAAAAAAAAAAAAAAAAAAAAAAAAAAAAAAATCTTTCAAAATGAGCCTTTGGTATGGGTTTCCGGTGTCTTCGGCAGCTTATAATAGGTGTGCTACGCACGCATCTCTAACCATTAAAAACATGTTTTCAAATTTATCTTTTTAAAATGAATCTACGGAATGGATGTGCGCTACCTATGTCAACGTGTAGAAGGCGTGCTGTGCACATGCAAGAACTTCTAGTGATAATCGTAAAATGAGTTGAAAGGGGAAAAAAATCAGTTGAAATAGGTCCCATGAAATCTCAGATAAAAATACCTCTAGTGATGGAAGATAGAACTAAAGCCTGCAAGACAATCGAAAAACAAGTTGAATGAGGAAAAAACAGTGGAAATTAGGTCTTCCCGAGATAAGAATACGCCATCTGCGCATAAAGATTGAGCTAAAAACATCAAGAAAATCATTAGCTAATTCTCATGAATCAATGCCCGTTGAAATCTAGTCCTAGAATCCGACAAAAAAGGAGCTTAAATGTTCGATAGTGGTGGTAAAAAGAAGTGTATATTTTTAAAATCACACTTTAAAATGTAAATAAAGAGAAAACTCTTGTGGACGAACTCTTAACTCATATCATACAAAAAACTGGTGGAACCAGAGAGAAAAGTAGAGCTCGATTAAAAAAAAATCTTACAGTAAAATTTGGGAAATATTTTCAATGTGCATCCAAAAGAAAGGGAATCAGATGATATGTAAAGCTTATGAAATAACCCAAATTTTTGTTAGCTGAAAATGAGGGAATAACAAAAATTTGAGTTTTTTCATAAGCTTTTACATATCATCTGATTTCCTTTCTTTTGCATGCACATCCTTATATATATTATAAATGTGAAAGTGTGTCCGAAAAATTGGAATGAACTTGGCTTCAAAACGGATGGATTAATGTCTTTGAATCTTTGCATATGGATAGTTTATAGAAGTGGGATGAACATAGGCTAATTTTTATTCATTTTATTCAAATATTTTCCATAATAATTCAAAATTTAATTATTTTTCATACAAAATCAATAGGCATTTTTCAGATAAAATTTAACCATTTTCCTTTCCTGTTGCCAAGAAAATAAAAAATTGGAATAATAATTTTTCAGCGGCAATGAATTTTTAATAAAAAACTTCCACGCGAAAAACTATAATAAAATAATTTAAAAGAAAATAAATATGTCGTCATCTTTGAAATAAAAATAAAAGGTGTATTTTTTATAATATATTTAACAAGGATATTTGTTTAGTTAATGGGAATTTTTGTGTAAAATATGGCGACATAAATTAAAAGTAAAAAGAATATATTTTTAATAAAATGGTTCACTTATGAAAATGTGACGTCATAGTTGAAATAAAACAGGTACTTTATAGCAGTCGTTAAAAATACAAGGGGTATGAATATCAGTAGCTAATGGAGCGAGATAAATAATGACGTCATACTTAAAATGAATCAGAAATATTTTTTACTTATATTAATTAATAAATTATAAGTTACATACAAATGAATATTTTTATTCAAAACTCATAATTATCAATGGAAGAATTTTTTGTGGGGAAAAGGCGAAAAATAAAACTACTGATTAATATATTTTTGTCTAGATTTTTTAACACTTTCGAACAAAGTTGAAAAGTTATTATGCTTTCGGTTTGTCTGTCTGTCTGGTCGCTTTCTAACTTTCGTAAATATACTCCGACTTCCATGAAATTTTCGGACGTTCTTAACGTTTACCTAGCACGAATACCTATTGAAAATAAAGTTTCTACCATGATTAGTTTATTTACAGGGATTGTCAAAAAATTTCCTTACATTACGGCATTATGGGGAAAATCGTTTTAATTAAATTTAACGATGTTACACCCTGTGAAACATATTCAAATTTATATGCATTTACAAAGTGCACTAAAATATGCATTTTGTAAAGTATGTAGTGAAAAGGACACTTATTCATTTACAGGGTTACACAGAATTCCATTGCATAAGAATAAAGGGAGGAACAGTTTCCGAATATTTTAATTATGGTAAACGGTTTCATGTATAATCAAATTGATATACGTTGCTGAGGCTTAATGTGAGTTATTTCATGCATAATACGAAGTGCATAGCATTTACAGGGACACACAAAAGATTTCAAATATTATATATTCTATTCGAAGTACTGTATATGATGGATGATGACTGTTGCATGGATGAAATGCATTTTGAATTATGATATGTGCTTTTAAGTTTCGCTAAATGTATGCATATTAAATGGAGAGTATAAATGGTAATAGTATAAATAGTTAAATTTAGATATACAGGGTTACACAAAAGATCTCGGAAAGGTTACTGAATATGAGCGTAATTTACTTAAAGGTGGTTTTTAAATAAAATATGCATTTTTATTTTGAACTGCATTTAGTAAACTAAGAAATGTTTGTAGTATATATATAAAATGATATACAGGGTCCCGCAAAGAACTGTATACAAGGTTGTCTTCGGATGATAATTTCTGAAAATGTAATTTAGGTAGTAATAAGAAATATTTTTGTTTGAACTAAATTTTAGAAAGATACTTTCGTGTATTAAAGGCACTTGGAAAACTACAGGGCTGAACAAAAGAATTCAAGAATGTTTCTATTTATTAGTATTAATCGCTGAAAGGAAAATTTTAACCAGCAAACAAATTAGCAAATAGGGATTATCAGAAGTTTTTTACCATAAATTCGCGATAAAAAGTTAATTACACATGCTTTTCATCATCGAAATTTTTTGCTTGATTGATCAATTATTTCTTCTTTAAATACATGAACGAAGTCACGGGTAACTGCTAGTTGAAAATATTTCCCAAATTTTACTGTAAGATTTTTTTAAATCGAGTTCTACTTTTCTCTCTGGTTCCACCCGTTTTTTGTATGATTTCATAGCTTTTTCAGATCCTTTCAGGAGCTTTATCTATCACCTTCAGCTATAAATCTAAACTATTATTAGTATTAGTTTAAAATTATTAGTAGGCATATTAGTTTGGCGAAATACTTGAAATGACGCCAAGTTGGCTTTAATTTTGGACGCCAGATTTGGCGATATATCGCCAAGTTGGCGAAAAACTTGGCGACAGAACCGCCCCCTCCCAGATGGTAGTCCCACTGCAGTTTCTCGGTATCTACGTAGATTTTCTTATGGCGATAGGTATCTATACAGATTTTCATAGCTTCATTTTCAAATAGTTATTTTTATAAATATAGAAGGATTTCTTTTCCTAATTATCCCTTTTTAATTGAAATATCTACATTGTAATAACCATTTTACTTCGAAAACACTCAAATAAAGGTGCGATGTTGTTTTAACACATATTTAATTACAGTTTATATATATGTTTATGAAAAATATGCATTTTCTGTTTCGAATGACGTCAATTTCAAAGGTTCAAAACTATCAGGAGAATCAGAATTTTTATTGACCTATAAAAAAGAAAGAACACGTGTTATCGTTTCTTTTTTAAATTATTGAATTATTTTTTAGTTGGTGGCAATTCGAAAGCAACAATTGAATTAGCAATTAAAAAGGAGAGATTTCTATAATGTTAAATTATGAAAGAAATACCGTTATATAAATTTTAAATGGGTGCCATTTCCTTATTTTTTTATATTTTTTTACCGGACCTTCGAAAGGCACATCCCTAAATTAAAAGCTTTCGAACAAGCTATTACACGTCACTGAATGTTTCCTGGTTCGGGTTATAATTGAGTTTCTCTCTTTTTGTTGTTTCACGAGCAAAAAGTGCCAAAACAGGGGTTCTGGATCTCCGAAACTAATCGGTGGATCTGGATGAATTTTTGTAAACTTTGAGATCTAGGATAGGACACTTCCCCTTTTGAATTTCGTCGCGATCCGATGATTGGGTCCAAAGTTATTAAGAGGCAAACTTTGGACTTTAACATTAGAGATGCAGCTGAGCTCTACTATACAGCACTATCGTGCTGTATGATCACTTTACTCTGTCCACAGATCACACTTGCAATATTTGATTAAATTGATAAAATACGTTTAAATTATGATTTTAGCAATCGATGGCGTTTAATTATTGAGTCTATTGTCTGCATGTTATATAATCTTTGATCAATCGATTTTCGAAAAATTAGTAAAGTGTTCGGACGGGAAAAAATATCTTTTTAGTTCCGTTTTTAATGGATGTTCGTCCCTGATGTTTCTCTCGTATGCAGGGCTGCCACAAACGATTATTTTTTTTAATTCTAACTGGCACCATTTTCTCAAAACAGAAATCCTTAGCTCACACTTTAATATTTGCAACAGAAATAAACATCAAAATTTACATTAGAAAAATACTGGTGCGAACAGAATACAAAAATAGTCGAATGTGGCAGCTTTTTTTGCGCATGGGGTCTCTCTCTTGCTTACTCTCGCCGTCAGTTAAAAAAAATACCGACAAATTTTCAAAAATATTATATATATTTTTTACATGTGCTCTGAAATTTCCAAATCTAAATATTAATTAATTTTTTCTTTTTTCCTCTCCGTCACACGCACGGACACACATAGATTGTTTTTCTCGCTGATTTTTGTGTTCTTAGCATTCCATATAAATATTTAAAAATGAGAGCTTCCCTGAACCAATGCAAAAAGTATTTAGCTAAAAAAACAACAAGAAAAGGTATTATTTCTTCCTTATTGAAAACTCCATTTTTTCGCCAAATTTTCATTGAGAAAACCAAATAATGAAAGGTTGAGCGACCTTACCCCAAAATTTTCCTACTTAAATCGTATAAAAAAAAACAAAACAAAGTAGGACTTTTCAGTCTTACTAGTACGACCACTACAAACATCTGTTTTCGTCGTTTTGAAAGTTCAATTTATTTTACATATGTTTAAATTCAGCGCATGTGCATTAGAGAAAACTACATCTATCTATGTAAATTATATGGGAACGACTGAAAGATCAGTGGAATAAAATAATTTGACGCGGGAACCTCTTTGATCCGAACTCTTTCGTCATGCTTCTTACAATCATCTCAGTGAATTCGATCGGAGGTCTTACGACTTATTTACGCCAATTTCGGGACCTACATGGTCGTAGGTTATGCAGGCTTATCAGAATTGCCGAATATTTATTTACTGTAATATTTTCCAGTAGGAGGCGAACATGTCAATTTGCGAGAAACGTTTAGTTTAATTGGTTAATTAGTTCTTCGATTGACATATGGTAAAGATCCGCACAATTCCTGGAATCTGAAACATACAAAAATTTAGCCACAAACGAAAGAGGAATTTCCTAAACGTCAAAGTTCTCTCTGATTTTACTGGTGAACATAGTAAATGTTCTGCTGAAAAATAAAATTCAAGGAGTAAAATGGATTTTGAGAAACAGAATTTATTGATTTTAATTAAAATATTTGAATTTCAAAAGGATTTTAGTTTTTGTCTTACTGAAAGCTGTACTCTTTAAAAGCTTTTACACACAAGACTACAAGGATAAGAATGAAGGAAGAATAAGAATGAGTAGGTTAGGTTTTAGGTTTACTCGTTCACTTACGAGCGAAGTATTTTTCGCAAATTACGGTTATCACCAAGTTACGTGAAAACAGTGCCGAGAGCAACAACCAATCAGAGTGCGAGCTTGGGCTTGGAACGACGAAGGTGCTCGGGAAAAAAAAAAAAAAAAAAAAAAAAAAAAAAAAAAAAAATTTCGCTGCTTGCACCAATTAAAATCGCGTATGACTCAATATACCCGTGCAAGAATATACCTTTTGTTTCTGCACCGTCAAATAAAACTTTGCTTCTTTCTCTCCAAGAAACTCTTAAAATGAAATGGATGGCCTAGTGGAAAGTAGTATAGGGGATGATCTGCAAAAATTTTTTGCTGCTATGTTAACTGGTGGATGCTATAAGGAAAGGGCATATTTACAAACAAACGCTTCCTTCAACCAATCTACCAGTTACATTTTTGCTTTCGCGATCATTACAGGAATCATCATGGCGATGTTGACCAATCACACAACAGAGCATTTAATCGCAGACCAATCCTAGACCAATCAGATTGCTTTGACTTCTTGGGTATCGTAGGAGTCTGAAAGATGGGCAGGAAATTACTTTGTATCCACAGTAATTTTGCCCACAGTCAGCTGCATTTTCCTTAATATATAATTTTTAGCGTGGAAGAATCAAACTTACTTCATAACTGAAACATTAGGGCATTGTTTTCTGGATAACTTGCTTTCTCATTTGAAGAAATCATCACTCTATTTTTTATTTGTGATTTGAGCAGAAACATAAACTGCGAAATATGAAGTAACATTCATAAAGTTCTTTCAGTTATGAATAAATTCTTTCTTTCCTTTTTTTAAAGTGGGTAGCAACTATTTCGTCTGTTATTTTCGAACAAATGCTACTATTTTTTTTTTTTCCTGATAAAGGCTGCTAAATCTACTATTTTCAATGTTATATGACAGTGGCAGCGCTGTTTTAGTACAGAATAAAATAATATAGTTAAAAAATGATGAAAAATGTGACTATATAAATAAGAATTTTCTAACTATTTTGTAATTTATGTTTCTTTAATTTTTTAATAATAATAATAAAATATGAAGATTCCACTAAGAAATATGTATATATTATCACTGTTAATTTTGTAAGAAAACAAATCTGGATTGACATGGCCCGAAATGAATAGTCCAGGCTTGATTTGCTGGGGAAAAAATAATCCTGTCAAAAACATGAATGTGAAAGAATGCTAAGTTCGTTAAAGGTTTCGCTAATAAAGGAAGTGAGATCTAACTGCAAACCAAGTTCTTTCGGAGCTCCTTAAATCATAGCTCCTGTCATGCATAATATTATTCAATTGCTTAAGATGATTTGTTATGTTACTTGTTATCCAATTGAGCGACTTAGCAAGTTTTCTCTTATTCAAATTCCTCTATTTAGTTGATCAGAACTTAAATTTAATCCCTTCCTTAACTTATTAATACCTTAACCTTAACTTCAATATATTTATTCGAACACTCGATTGACTAGATCTTTACCAATCAGATTCTAGATTAAATTATACTCCGACTCAAAGATTAAAGTTGGTAGCTTAAAACTTGCCAAATCGCTGTATTGAACAACAAGTAACATATAACAAATCATTTTAAGCAATTGAATAATATTATGCATGACAGAAGCTCTGAAAGAGCTCTGTTTGCAGTTAGATCTCACTTATTTTATTAGCGAAACCTTTAACGAACTTGGCATTCTTTTACATTTATGTTTTTGATAGGATATCATTATTTTTTGTCAAATAAGTAGGTATTAGTTTCCTTTTTGAAATAAATAGGTTAAATTAGTTTTATTTAATATTAATTAATCTTGCAGCTTTTTTCTGCATTTATTCACTGTTTTTTCAGTTAAATTTAAAAATTTTAACATTAGGACTGCTTATGTTCCTTTAAATTCCACTAATAAGGATGTTTCTTTTACGTGATTAGGTACTATTTGATTATCTCGTCGACCAAAAAAGTTTGTAGCCAACTTGGCGAAATATCGCTAAATTGACGACAAAAATTACGCACCAAAAAGGATGCTAACATGGCGCTATTTCTGGTATTTCGCCAAATTCCCATAGACTCCTATTGTAATCTGGTAATTTATCCAATACTTTTGTTAGAGCAAGGACTGTCGCCATCAGTTTGGCATCTTTTTTTTTTTCTTTAAATCGGTTCGCTAATTACCCAAGATTGCTTTAATATTGCTATTTAGAAAGTTTTTAGAACGCTTTTCGCGCATTTTTACCCGTTTTAAATTTTGTATTTGTTAACACGTGTTCTTAGTGATCATTTATATCTTATAATTAATGAACATGCCAAATTTTATGTTATTAGGCACTTAACATACAGACATCGCATTTTTAGACATCGCATTTTTTTTTTTTTTGCTTCTTCACCCTCTTCTGATTAATGGTATACGCATAAAATATAGCCTATGTTTGAACCGGGGCGAATACCATAATTTTGATACCATTAATTTTGAAATCGGTTTGATCGTTTCAGACATTAGCCTCTATACTCGCCAAAAGTGACGTCAACTTGGCACTATTTCTGATATTTCGCGAAATTCCCATAAACTCTAAAATGCCAAACTTTATGTTTCCAGTCCCTCAGCGCCAAAACTAGCCTTTTTCGCGCCCGGGGCAAACATGGATTTCGACGCCCCCCTCCCTCCCCCATCCTCTACATATATGCATTCTTTGTATCAAACACACCAAACAAAATCTTTTTTGGCGCCCCCTTCACCTTCTGTTCTGGTGGCGCCCGGGGCACGTGCCCCCTCTAGTTTCGGCCCTGCGAATCCCTTAACATACAGACATCGCATTTTTAGAATGTTTTTTGTTCTTTAAACCCCTTTGGGTTAGTGGCATCGACATAAGTTATATCCTATGTTGGAGCAAAGACTGTCATCATTTTGATATTATTACTTTTAAGATCGGTTTGTTGGTTGCTGAGATTGTTTTAAAATTGCTATTTAGAACTTTTTTAGAACGCTCTTCGCGGATTTCCACCCCTTTTTAATTTGGTATTTTTTAGCAAATCTCATTAGTGATCATTTATATCTTATAAATAATTAACATGCCAAATTTTGTGCTTCTTGGCTATTCAGTAAAACAAAAATCACATTTTTGGAATGTTTTTCGCTTCTGAGCCCTCTTTTGGTTAGTGGCACAGACATAAGATATAGTCAGTGTTTGAACCGGGGCGAATACCGTCATTTTGGTACCATTACTTTTGAAATCGACTCGGTAGTTTCAAAGATTAGCCCCGATACTCGCCAAAAGTGACGCTAACTTGGCATTATTTCTGGTATTTTGTGAAATTCGCATAAACCCCCATTGTAATCCAATAATTCATCTTCTAATCAACCATTAATGTTTAATTAATGATGATTTCTGATTTTTCCCTATTTATAGATCCAATAACCTAACGAATTAACGGTCGTTAATAATTTAACGATCCAATAACCTCGTACCTCCACACCAAATTTCAACTTCCTAAGTCACCTGGTAGTAGTCAAACATTTTGATGAGTGAGTCAGTGATAAAAACAGCGGTTTTCAGACGTCAGTTTCTCGTGAACGGTAAAAATTTTTTTTTTAATTTATAGGATTCGGAAATTAGAAGATGGTCTTACACGACACGAAAAATTGCAAGTATTTTGGTCAAATAGAATTTAAGTTATTGAGGGGTCAAAAGTGGCCCGAAATGGTTCGGGTAATATAACCCACGGCCAGTGTGTCGCCTTTTACTTTGTGAACTTGGCTGACACACTGCCGTGTGTCTAGATAACAAGTTGAATGTAGATTCTGCCATTGCAGAATTCAATTTCGCCTCCGTTAAAAAGAAAAAAAAAAAAAAAAAATCGATAGAGGTCTTTTAGAAGCGCGACCCCGTTTAGAATGCAATGAACTAATTTCATTTTTCTTGTGTTTATCAATATAATAGCACACAGAACGGCGTGAAATACTCAATTGATTAGCAATTTCTCTCTGAGACATTGGAATTGCGGAATAATAAAGCGATACAATTTGACGTGCTATTTCTTCATTGACTAGATTCATCAAAAACGGATTTTTTCTTTAGTTTAAGCGCTTTTTTATAGACTGAGAAAAAGGAAATGCATTTTAACAATAAAACGAGTGGAATCCCGTCGAATTCGACGAATGAAATGTTCGGGTCATTCGACGAATGACCCGATCGATTTGGTTTTTAAAAAAAAGCAAAAGTAATTACATTATTGAATCAATATATAATAATTTCCAAACTTCATGTCAAGTTTGCCAGTTTCAATTTTGCATGCAAATATTCGCACATCTTCAGTTAAAATTGTAATCTCAGTGCCAGCGAAATCCAGAAATTTTATTTTATATGCACTCACAGAAAAATAGTTTTATTAAAAAAAAAAAAAAAAAAAAAACTAATTTCATTTCTACTATGACATTATTTTCACTAACTGAAGTCATCTGAAAGTAAAATCTCAAGCTCAGTGTCCATAATGAAAAGAATTATTGAAATGTAATATCGTTATGAGTAAAAATGCGATGTTTTAAATAGTGACGTCATTTTCTCTTCAAATGTTTTTTAAAAGTTACTGTTATTAGTAATATGAAAAAGGCATCCGTAATAATATTGTAATTTCCATTTATCTGGTTGCTGAATGAGATCATTTTCCTCATTTGAAAATTTTCTTATTTTGCTTTAGACATTAATTTTTATCATAAATTATTTTCTGTTATTTTATTTACATTATTAATATTATTTCTCAGTAAATATATATATATATTTTTTTTTTTTTACCTCAATTAGTGCATAATTATACGCAATCATTTTATCGTGGTTAAATTTTACGAAAACAATTAACTTTTTTCTTTTAAATGTGAGGACATGTTCACTGATGAAATAAAGCTTCTGACTGTTGGAAAGTGATAATGGAAAATAAATTTTTATTATCGAGAGAAAAGCTAAACTGAGTTGCCACCATTTTGAAGAAATATCGTAAAAAGCATTTAAAATTAAAAATAAAAAATAAAATTGGAAATAAATTAAAAAATAGTTAAAATGGGCACAACTACAAATAAATAGCTTTCATTTAAAAAAATAATTATCAAAATCGGTTGAGTAGAAAATTCAGGGCTGATGACTAAAAAAACAGCCAGGTCTTTTAAATATATAGATTTTACTGGTGGCGATAAACACCGATTCTTAAGCCTATTTGCGGCACGTATACGTGTCGCTCATTTCCAAGGAGTTTAACATGGACCAATCAGAAAACGAATAAAATAAAAAACAGAAGTATTCCATTTTTGGACATTAAACGTGGACCAATCAGAAAATGAATAAAATAAAATAAGTTCTGAATTCAACCAATAAAAACATTCAGATTTCCCAATTCTCAACCAAGAACAACAACTATTTTCCAAATTGTTAATAAACTCGAATAAGTGTCATTACGAGACCAATCGAAGAAAATCATCCTGATCTTGTACAGAAATAAACAGCTTTAAAAAATTGGTCAGATGTGGCAATCTCAAAACTTTCTTCTATCTTATACATGTTAAAACGTTTTTAAAAAATGCAGCGTAGAAGCACCACCCATTAAGTGTTTTAAACCGAAATCTGGTCAGCACAGTGGCGCAGACAGAATTCGATTCTAGGGGGGGTTTTGAGTTTCTGATAAAGATTTTTGCCAGTTGATGGAATCAGTACTAATTGGAATATTCAGTGGATAATACATAAACTCGAATAGCATCTGTGTGGCAGGAAATCATCATTCTTTTAGCATAATACATCTTAGAAAAGTGATTTAGTTCAAATAACCAATTTTTATTTAACTAATCCATGTAGTATGCACTTTCAGAGTTTTAAGTAGAATTTTCATCATTTAATTGAATCACTTTATTTAATAAAATCTAATTTAATAAAGCGGCGGATTCCGAAATACACCAAAATGTTTAAATATTAAGTTTGCTTTTGATTCATATAAGCGGCAATTATAACGTTCTTTCTTAGCTCTGGGAGGGGTTTTAACCCCAAAACCCCCCCTCTGGCTGCGCCACTGGGTCAGCAACACCTTATGTCAACCTATTACTGAATTTGAGGTTTGATAAAATTCCGTGCATTAGTTATTGAGATAGAGCTATTGCAAAATCTTAAAAAAAAATCTGCATAACAGCACCACATGTTGGGTGATGTACACCAAAAACTAATCCGGATCAATATTTTTTCAGGGGTACTAACTGAATCTGAAGTTTGATGAAAATCCATGCATTAGATCTTGAGATACATTTATTGCGAAATCGTGAAAAATGCAACATAGCACATAGCAGCGCAATCTGTTGGGCAATTTACACCAAAAACTAAACAACACTGATCTTTATCAGAGACTAACTCAGGGCCGTAGCTAAGGGGACGCTATGGGCGGCTAAGCCCCCCTAAAATATTTTGAGCCCCCCCCCCCCCTGGAAAAAATTCCAAGGTCCCTCTTTGAATTTCTGTTCTGAAAATTCAAATGAAATACTGTTCAAAAATCTAATTTAGTTTTGAGACCTTTTCACAGTTTTGCAGATTAATTGTATCTAAAATAAGTATTTCAACACTCCCTCATCCTATTTGTACATATGAATCTAACATATGATGTTTAATTTTACATCAGTCATATACTCAAAACTTTCATCATCATATACTTTTCATAGCATAAAATGAAGTTATTGTAACAATTTAATAAGAAACAGAGTACCTACAATGTGAATCTGCACTTAATTTATCTTTCTGCGTCATAGAGAGAGAAAAAAAATTATGAGCCCCCCCCCCCCCCCCCCCCCTATTGTTCACTTCTAGCTACGGCCCTGGACTAACTGCATCTGAAGTTTTAGAAAATTTCATGTATTAGTACTTGAGATACAACTATTGCGATCGTCACGAATAATGAATGCAATATGCACAATGACTATGGCAACACCGGTTGAATGATTTGCACCAAAATGTCATCAGCATCATGTTATAAGGAAAGGGCATGTTTACAAACCAACACTTCTGTCAACCAATCTACCGCTCATTTTTGTCATAGCGATCATTGTATGAATCATCTTGACGACGTAGCCCAATCATAGCAAGCAGACAACCATGATAAAATTTGTAGACCAAGCAGAATGCCTGAATTCATATGTAGAGTCTGTGCTATAACGAAGCACTGGCGAAAACAGCTTGCCCATAGTGATGTCAGCTGCCTTTTCCTTATATCAAGTACTAACTAAATTTGAAGTTTTATGAAAATCCATGCATTGGTTCTTGGGATATGGCTATTGTGGAAATCGTGAATAATGGAGCATAGCAGCGCCACCTGTTGAGCGATGCTCACCGAAAAATAATCAGATCTAGTTTATATCAAAGTTTCACAGAAAGTAAAGTTTTGTGAAATTCTGTGCATTAGTTCTTGAATTAGAGCTATTGCGATAGTCACAAATAGTGCACCATGGCAGCGCCACCTGTTGAGCGATTTGCACCAAAACGTAATCAGCACCATGCTATATCAAGTACTAACTAAATTTAAAGTTTTGTGAAAATCCATGCATTAGTTCTTGAGGTATGGCTATTGTAGAAATTGAGAATAATGCAGCATGACAGCGCCAACTGTTGAGCGATACATACCAAAACATTATCAGATATAGTTTATACCAAGGTCTAACAGAATCTAAAGTTTTGTAAAATTCCGTGCACTTGTTCCTGAAATAGAGCGTCCACAAAATTTTTGTCACATACAGACAGGTTTGACAGACATTTTGTAAAAACATGTTTTTCGAGTTCTGACTCCTAAAACGTGTAAATCCGTCGAAAACCATAAAGAAAGTAAAAAAAAAAATGTGGCCGTAGCTTCATCATTGTATCCATCCGCGCTGATTGCTGAAATCATATAGAGTATCTTTAAATAAGAGTAGTGACGTACGAACCATCAAAATATTTTAAAAATCTACAAAGTTCAAAATAAGGCAAACGACGGACAGAGTATTTTGAACTTTGAGAAGCATATAAAACTATCTTTTATATTAATAAAGACGAAAATAATTAGTAATTCTAGAACCCGCGGTTTCACTGAAATTTTTTAACTGTGAGATTAGTTTTATATTTGTTTTATTATTTTTTTCCGCGATACGGTAACGGGATTAAACGCGAGTTACTCATTTTCTGTAGTCGGCTTTTTACAATGTGTGATATATTTTTATTTTTGTGAAGGATAAACGACATGCAAAAGCCTGGTAAGTGATGATTGCGTCAGACTTATTATGTTTTTGTTTTCTATGCAAAAGATAAAAGAAACACAATGTTTTTAAGACTTTACTTTCAGCGTAACGGCAATCTCTGTGGCCGAAAGTTACATGATAGATTATTTTGACTGCGAAAATTTGAATTTGTCTGGCAGTTTCGTTTTAATCTACCGTCAGAATTTCTTATTATCTTCAGACCGGCGGATTTTATTTATTGTTGCACGGATAATATGTTTTATGGAAAACATGTTTTGCCTATTATACTATATATGTTTTTCATTGGCAACTTAGTTTAATAGCATAATGCAATCTATTAAAGCAATATATTTTTGCCGTTTCCTAGAATGTGTTTTTCAATATAATGCTTTTTTAAATGTATGCAACATTTGAATCGGTTACTGTAAAATATCAATAATTTTAAAATTTCCCTTTTAATTGCAATGTGATATTGTAATACGAAATTAAAGTGCATAGTAAATGTTTAAGTAAATTACTTTAAGGCGAAGAAAGTGCATTTTAAATGTGGCACATTTTTTACTTTGTACTGTTTATTATATTTACATTTGTGTGCACTTTTGTAATTTATGTACGCATATATTTAATCGTATTTTTATGTCTTAGAACTGCCTGCTTATCCAGCTAGTAGAAGACTGAATGGTAAGTTAGCATAACATTATTTTTAAATTATCATGTCTTTACATTCCATTGTTTTTTATTTCTTTACCGAATATTTCGTTTTTTTTTTATTTTTATTAATGAGGCTCAAACTAAGCTCTTTTCAAATGTAGTAATCGTTTAATTTATTAAAATTTTCTGAATCCCTGTGTGTGATCTTGAATGTCACAGATTGTATCATTTCAACAAATATGTTACTGGAGTATTCATTAAAGTGATAAATGGCTATTTTTATTATGAGGGAAAAAAGTTACTTTAAAAAGGATTTTAAATCTGTTTTAGCCTGTAAACATAGTAAAAGTAAAGAAAATTAAGAATGGGGGGAAAAAAGAAAGGATTTAAAGCTTGATTTACATACAGCTCAAAGTTAAAATATTTCATCTTCAGCACTGAATGAAAAGTAAATTTCTGTCAATATATAATGTATATTTTTGATTGGATTAGACAAGTAATAAAGCAGGACTTTTAAATTGAAGTTAAATATGTGAATATCTGTAATGTATCCATGCTAATAATAAACTTCTAGATGGCAGCACTTGTCTTTGCTGGTAGCTTATTTGTTTTCTTGATTCAGTTACAGTATGTTGAATGTTAGGGAGCAGATAAATTAAGTTGAGGGGGTTATGATTTTTCATAGTATTTAGTATATATTTTCAATAATTTAATTTTTTAAAACCCTACATCTTTATCAGAATGAGGCTAAAATAACTTTCTTTTGACTTGTAATAATTTTAGTCCACCTAATATCAATTTATTATGTATTGGTCTATAGATTTGATTGTGAAAACTAGTAAAATTATATTGATATTCATTGAAAGAATTCAGTGAACTTATTTTTATAACGTTTTTTTTTTTTTTTTTTTTTTTTTTTTTTTTTTTTTTTTAATAATAAAAGCTATGGTGCGAAAATTGTGTGGTTAGCAAATACATCAAATTGAGAATTTTGAAGACTTTTTTTACTTGTGATCATAAAAATGCTTTTTTAGGAAATCTTTTCTCTTTTATCTGATATTTTTTGCTTAGGAATAAAATAATATTGATTGAGGAAAAATGTTATCTGTGCACTTTTCATCTTTGTGATTTCTTAGATAATTTTCCAAAAGATGCAGGAAAAGCTTTTTGAACCCATACTAAAGGACAAAACTGGGAAATTTTATTGCTAGCCAATAATGTCAGTTTCATGTGGGGCCCCTTTTTTATTTTAAAATACTAAACAGTAAATTTTCGTTAAAATTTCTATTAATATTTATTAATCTAAAATTGAGTAGCACAAATGAATATAATAGAGTGAAACCCTGATCTATGATTCCCTCATTGATAGTTTTTATTTCTACAGTCCCTTCACAAATTATACTTAAATAATGTTAACGAAACCTGCAGGCATTGGTCTTCAAAAATCGTTTTCCCGCATTCATCAAAAATTTTTTTGCCTCACCAAAATGAAATTGAAAGTCACGCAAATTCATATGATATACAAACTGGATTTACTTCTTTTATCCTAAAATAACTCATTAGTGCTGTTGATGTTAAAGATGGCAACATTAATGCAGATGAAGAGTGGTTATATACAGCAGAGGGTGCGATTATGTTTCCATTGGTCAAGATATTGAAACATGTGGTGTTCTAAACATAAGATGAATATGTGGTAATGTAAAAAAAAAAATGAAAATAATGATGAAAAAGCAGTGGATAACGTTTATGCCGAGGAAGCTGAGACACCAGTGCCAAGTCTGTCTGTCTGTAATAATGGCATTTGAAATTATGAACTTTTATATATGCATTTATGAAATTGCAAAAAATGACCAGCTATTTTGTATACCTTGAAAATTTATTTCTTTGATTTAAAAAAAATGAACGAGAAGCCAAACAAAATTATTGATTTTTTTTAAAATAAATATCAATTTTCTATAACTTTGATTTACTCATTTCATAGTTACATATTTCTTTTACAGTTTAGTAAGCAACAAATTAGTATTTATTAGTATATTGTATACATTGCATGCATTAGTAATGCATAAAAATTGTACTTTTTCGTGTTTTGAAGTTAATCCGCATTCATTGCTTTTTTTTTTTTTTTTTTTTTTTTTTTTTTTTTTTTTCTGCACCCCTTGAAAACGATGGATCAAGGTTCTGCTGTATAAATATATTGCAGCCAGAAAAAAAAAAAAAAAAAAAAAGATGGAATGTAAGAAAATTTAATTCTTTTTTTTTTTTTTTTTTTTTTTTGGAAAGTGGCCGCTGACAGCTAATTTTTTAAAAGCCACTTTTTCTCATTTACTGGTCTTGTGGCTAATGCTTGCCCAATAACACACTCACAGAAACAGAAGTCGAATAAACTATTATATTGTTGTAGCATATTGAAAATATTTAATATTAGTAATAATTTCCTTGATAAGTTTATTGTTCATCTATTGATTTATTTTTCCCAACGTTTATTTTATTTGATTTGTATAAATATTGGAGATTGAAGCATGCAAGTAATTTGTTTATTGTCATATTTTTATTTTACAATGGATATGAAGATGAGATGTATTTTCTGAAATGTGTTTTATGCTCTATTTTTATGCCAGTCTTTGGTCTTAGACTCAGTGAAAATTTTATTTATTTATTTATTGAAATAAAGAAAATAAAAACTTGCTATTTGAGATACAATGATGTAGTCTAAGTTTCTTAAAATGTTTTGCAGCTCTCTAAAAATTAACTTGAAAGAGAAGTGAATTATTGATTTTATATAAAATAGCATAATTCTGATTCTGAAGCCCTGGCATAACCAGTGTTGTTAGTGACATAAGATTGGGAAGCAGCAGCACACAGTCACTTTAACAAATTCAGGTTCACGGATGAAAATCAAGGATCAGTTAAATCTCGATTTGCATGTTAAAACACAATTGGTCTGCCAAGTAATAGCTTGATGGAAAACACCTAAAACCCCAATTTTAGTGGTTGAGTCATAGATTTATCATTATATTTTCCTGCTCCCAGTCCTCCATGTTTTCATACTTTTGGGTGCATAAAAGCGCAATGGTAAACTTATGAGTCAATCTCTAAAATCATGTTTTTCTGGTGTTTTCCACCAAGATATGATTTGGCAGACTGATTGCATTTTAATATGGAATCAAGATTTAATTAATCCTAGATTTTCATCCTGAGCTTGATGAGGTGATTGTCTGTACTGTTGCCTCTCGGTCTAATAAAGAAGTTATGGAATAGCCTTTATGTATCCTCGTTTTCTGTTTGAAATTCCTTTTCATAATTAAGGGAAAAGAGAAGGTTTTATGAAATTGTTATACAATATTTTAAAAGAACAAGAACTGTAGATTTGGCAGATTTCTACCTGTAGTTTGGTGTAAATAACAGTACACCTTATGTTAAAAATTCCAGGCCTGCCAAAAAAAAATTTAATCTTTTTTTTCCTCTTGCTATAGCCAATATTTTAATATTGCAATGACAGATATCTTGCTTTGAATGATTGAATGAATTAAAAAAATTAGGAATAAAGATTTTGATAATTTCTACTATATATCTTTATAAACAGCAAAAAATAACTTAAAAAAAATACATAAACACAAACATACGAGTACCAATAAAAAATTTCATCTAATCAATGCCTTTTAATGATTAGGCTTATAAGGAAAAGACCAACCTTGATAATTACAGATTTTGATTATTTCAATGTATGTTGTATGGTAGAGAACCCTTAGTCTCAGGTTCAACAGATTTAAACAATGCTCCTTAGTTCTTGAGTAACAGGTAGGGTCTAATATTGGGTTGGGGAAAAAGTAATTTTGTTTTTTCCCAATAGATATGTTTAAAGTCGCATATCTCGAGTAATATTCACTCAAATAAGGCATACTATATATCATTTGAAAGGTAATAGTCTCTAGAATATACTGGATATAAAGATAGCGTTATTTGTTTAATCAGTCAAAAGTTATTTCGTTTTAAAAATAAAGATTCCAGAAGATCATTTTCATCACATTTTAGTTTTTTACTTCCAAACAGGGCAAAATGCAGCGCAGACTCATCGAAAATTGTGTGGTGTTTATGATGATGAGTGCTTAAGTAAACGCCAAGGTCAGAATTGGTTTGCTCGTTTTCATTCCGAAAATTTCGATGTTAAAGATGAACGTTTCAATGGCCAGCCATTACTTGAAAAAGTCGACAAAATTTAAAAACAAAATCGAGGTAGACTGACATATTTTTGCCTGCAACATTGTTATGGAACTAAATATCGACCATAAACCACTTTTGAACCATTTACATAAAACTGGATACAAAAAGAAATTCGATATTTGGGTTCCCCATGAACTTACAGTGAGAAATTTAATGGACAGTTTTCATTTGTGTATTGCTACTGAAACGGAATATAATCAGCCATTTTTTAAACAAATGATTATGGGTGATGAAAAGTGAATCATGTAAGACAACAATGTGCTGAAAAAATCGTGGCCGAAGCTTCACTAAGGATGGCAAAGCCCGGTTTGACGCCAAGGAAGATGATGCTGAGTGTTTGGTTGGATTGGAAAGGAATTGACCATCATGAACTGCTCAAACCTGGCCAAACCATTAATTTAACTATTTACTGTGAACAACTAATGCGATTGAAGCAGGCAATAAAAAAAACCCCAGCCAAAATTGATAAAAAAAAAAGGCATTGTCTTCCATCCCGACAACGCTAAACCACACACATCTTTAGTCACTCGACAAAAACTGAGAGAGCTTGGCTGGGAGGTTTTGATCCACCCACCATATAGTCCTGACCTAGATCCGACAGATTACCATTTGTTCCGCCCTCTGCGGAACTTTCTTAATGGTATTAAGCTGGCTTCAAAAGAGGCTTGTGAAAATCATCTTGCTCATTTTTTTGCCCATAACTCTCAGAAATTCTACAGTGATGGAATTATGGTTTTACCAGAAAATGACAAAAAGTCATCGAACAAAACAGCACTTATATTATTGATTAGTTGTTTAATTTATATAAATAAATTCCGTTTAAAAAATACAAAAAAAAGCGAAATTACTTTTTCCCCAACCCAATATTATAACACAATTTTACTACTTAGTACTGTATAACAAAATGATAATGCTGATCATAGCTCAGTTGATGCCAAAATGCTCTGTTTTTCTCATTTTTTGTTTTATAAATATACTTGTAATTATAATTTAATAGTCTTGATTAAAAATTAAAATATTGTTTATCAATTAAAATTTAAACTAATTTACTTTTTTTTTAACTTAATAGTTATTTCAAAGATCATAAGTTTTCTACCTGGCCCTCTCCACATTCAAGACAGATTATTTTGCTTTTACATTTATCTTTTTTTCTGCTTTAATTTTTATTTTATTCTGATTTTTTTATTTTACTCTGACTAGAGCAAGCCACAACAGATTTTGTAGCAATTTTAGAATTTTATATTTTCAATAATAGATTCAATTTTTTAAAATCTCATTAAATGGTGAAAAATATTGGTTTTAAAAACAAAAAGGCTACATTAATACATAAATATACTAACATTGTAGTTAAAGTACAATATTAAGATTTTTAATTGAAATAATTAAATTATAATTACAAGTATATTTATATAAAAAAAAAAGAGAAACGTACTGTATCCCAGTTTGAACCCGAGCCTTAGAGATAGCAAGCAAATGCTGTACCAGCTAAACTATGATTATTCCTCTCTTCTGTTTCTCAAGAACTATACTAAGGTGTGTTACATATAATCGGTTGAATCTGAGGCTAAGGAGTTTCTACCCTACATCATACATTAAAATTATCAAAATCTGAGATTACAAAGATTGGTCCTCTCCTTTTTAGCCATTAACAGAAATGCTTAAATGCAACAACTATTTATGTACAACAACTGTTTATGTATAACATAGACTAGAACCATTTAAAATTTTATTTCATAATAAAAGCATCATATCTCATTTTATATACACAAAAATAAAAGCTTACATTATTTAAAATCGCAAAATCTTTTAATGTAATTTAGAATTACAGAATATTTCTTCTTTACATAAATTCATTCTTAGTATGATTCTAAATGGTAATGGGTTGTATCACAATATTTCTTGTTTTCATTTTGAAACCCAACATAAGAAACTCTAATCAGGGTGATTCAAACCATGTTCCTTGTTGAATGCACTTTTTACTGCAACAAGTTCGAAGGTTGCATTTCTACCAAATGCATTTACTATTATTTTTTTTCAATAGCAATACCCAAGTTTGACATCATACATTCTACGCTTAAAATGTCTTATTAAATTGGTCAGCGTAACAAAATCAGCATGAAAATGGTGAAGTAGAACCATGAGCATGAAAAAAAACCATATTATTAATTTTAAAGTATAATTTATATCCCAGTAGAAACTTAAAGAATTATATTGAATAGAGCTGTAAAAGTAATGTCAAAAATAAATACCTATATATATTGTTACTTTTGAACTGGCTACCCGCAGGGATGTAGTAGAGGGTATACGCCTTATACCTTCTGGTTTTTTCAAAAGGAACACCATATACCCTCTGTTTAAAAAAAATAATTTACGCATTCTAGGGTATACCCTCTGCCTTGAGCATTTACCCTCTGTCTAGAATGTATATCCTCTGTTATTTTTACGACTACACCCCTGGCTACCTGTTAAAAAGTATTTGTTGCTGTTCAGAAACCCAGTATATCATCGAATGTACTACAAAGTTGCAGCAAATCTAATTATATACCATACTTGAAAGAGTCTTTGGAAGAATTTGTTACTGTTTAAATGTAAAAACTGTTTGTTCCTCACATATTGCTATATGTGCTGCCATCTGCACATAAAACTTAAAGGAGGTTGGTCAATAAGGGCTATTTTTCACCCATCATATACCTGGAAAAAAAGGTTTTGAATTCAGATGATTGTTCTGTGGCTTCGTATAGTTAAAGATATGTAGTTTTGTTTAATATAAGTTTTATGTGATAAATAAAATAGTAAGTCATGTAAATTATAGCCCGAAAGTAAAGTGTTTTGGCTTTTTTCTGCATTTTTGACATTTTTTGCGTTTTTGAATTAATTTTTTACTAAGAGGCGCTTGATGAACCCAATTAATTTTGACATGCACTGATTCTACTCTTTATAAGCTTTTATATGAGCATTATTTTATTTAGGTTCAGTGTGCGCTATTACCTGCAAAAGAAAAAAATGTATCATGTGAGAGAATCGAATGCACTACTATTGGAGCACGTTCAGACTTCTTTTGCCGTACTTAAAAAGTATTAATGTTGTTCAGAAGTCAATGTTGTTTTCTAAAATTGTTTTCGTAAATATTTATTAAAAAAATTACTAATAAATAATGCTTGAATACCAATGTCATAATTGTAAAGTCTCGCAGAAAACTTTTCGTATCTGTTCTAACAGAAAAGTTATATTGATACTTAGATGTTTGAAAAACTGAGATTTACAGAGTGATTCTAAATAGTGCTCTAAATACAAATAATATGTATTTCGTGTTCTCCATGCTCTAAATATTTCTATTTCTTCTTTTGATGTAACAATAAGATATTATACATCAACGATTACTGTCGATGAGACCACAAGTTTGTAAGAAATCTATTATTCATTTATCAATATCTCATTTTCACAATTCTAACACTTGTTGTATAGTATGTAAAGATAAGAACTGCCTCGTTATTGTAGCAAAAGCTATTGAAACTCAAGCCTATAGAAACTAATATCTATATTTTGTCGTGAAAACGAAGCTGTAAAACTCGTATTACTTGATCGGTAAATTGACTCTGCAAGATTTAAGTCTTGTAAGTGAGAATACATGGATGTATGAAATGCGATGCATGAAGATATTTAAACCAATATCAGAAATGTAGCAAAGAAGGCCTCTATTTTGATACACCGGGACACTTTTCCGAAATCTGTTATTATATTCTCATGGGTATGTTTATGTCTGATTTTAACTATATTTTTAAACTTGTAAAGTCCAAAATACGTTCCTCAATAAAGAGGTCATCTCGTACTTTCTTTGCAATGTTACTTGTAAAACTTAGACCTGGCCTCTATCATTGTGTTCGGTCTACAATATTTAATATAAGAAAAATAATATCTTCTGTAAAATATGAAAACCAGGCTTTGATTGAGAATGTTGTTCAAAAACACTGTAGAATGTTTTCATTTTATGGTTTCTGGCTTACAGTATTACTGTAATTGCTCAATCAAAATTAAAAAATCAAATATCGAATATGTTCATATATTGTACAAGACGTAGCCGCTGGATGGTCCATTAATGATTTTGGTGAAGCAATCTATAACGAAAATAATCTAAAGCACATTGTCCAAAAAGTCAAACTGTATGATTATTATTATTATTTGTTATTTATTATTTCCGGTATTCATGTATTGAAATAATAATCTTAGTAAGCTCCATTTATCTTAATTTTACACTTATTGTTGTATTTACTATTGATTATACGGATTAAAACTAATGACAATTGTGTTTATGCTGATTAAAACATATAATATTTACTTAAATATATGTTATTTTCTCATCAATTATTAAACTTTCATCCAAGATATTATTTTCTTACTTGTTATGAGGTATACTAATGAAGAAAATGTATGCCACGTCTAGGTGTTGATGGACGAAAAATGGCCCTTATTAACCTACCTCCTTTATTTCTTATCATAAGTTTAATGGAAACAAAATTCAAATATGATACATAATTGTATATAAAGTGTTCAAATTGTAGAATTTATTTCTTATAAAATAAAGAATAATAGGAGAAAACAATTTAGAAAGAGTTAAAGTATATACTGCAATAAAACTATGAAATAATATAATTATACAAACAAAATATTTTTACAAGCAAATTTACTAATTTCACTCTAAAAATAATTATATTATAAAAATTTAATTTCTGGAATAATTAAAAAATATTAAAAATATGTATATTTAATTTCTTATGTGCTTATTCAATAAAAAAATATTGTACTTCAATCATTGTTTCTGAAATTTTTGATTTATTTTTAATTAATTTTTTTTTTGAAATTTTAAAAACAGCTACAAAAATAATTTAAAAAACAACAATAAATAAATTTAAATAAATCAATAAATAAACTTTATCATAAAAGCATTTTTACTAGCAACTTTAAAATTCGCCTTTATCATAAATTTTTTTTTTTTTTTTTTTTTTTTCAAATATAAAACATAAATACCTGTATTTATGTTTCATTGTAGACTTAATTTTCTTATCAAACAACAATTTACACTGTCAGGGCTGCAGAGCTGGTGGGACAAATGGCCAACTCAGACACCAGAAATTTTAATGCCTTTCTTGAAAAATCCAACTATCGAAATCTAAAAAAGAAAACATAACAGAAAGTTTACTATTTCCCCAGATCGTAGACTTGAAAAGGGTAAATCTTTACATTTTTTACATTGATTCATGCCCTCCAGAGGAGAAAAAATTGAAGGTAAGGGGGGGGGGGGTATAAAGAGGAAAATTTTACTAGTTCAGAAATAATTTGTCAGAGTTTTTAATTAAAAATGGTTTTCATCTACTGTGAAAAACTTCTCTGTTGGAAAATTCGGAATTTTGAACTCTGATTGCCCAATATAATCCAAAAATAACAATTCCTTTTATGGATTTAAAATTACTGCTTATAATTGGTTTAATTTCACTTCAAACTGTCTTAACAAAAAAGATCAGAGACGATTTGTTTTTTAGCAACTCCGAATCCGTAGCCTTGGTTTACACCACTTGCATTGTTATTTCAGAAATCTTGATTTATATTTTAAAATATTATTTTTTCCATTCTTTTCAGTTTTAAGGGAGCACACCTTTCAGATAATGTATAACCTGATCTTGAAAAAATACCTTTCAGATGGTATTGACATAGACATCACTGATGACATCTTTGATTAAATCTTTGTATCAAAAGATGAAGTGAAAGATGAACATCTTTGATGAAAGATGAACATCTTTGATGAAAGATGAAACATGAAAATGTTAGGGCTGAATTAGGGCAATAATTTGGTTACATGTATGTGATAAAAATAAAGTATTGTTTAGAAATTATGCAAAATTTTAAATATGACATATGTGGTCTTCTTGAACAACTAAGACTGCTGCACATCTGTTTTCCATGGATGCAATGATGGTATCAATAAGACTTTGGGGAATATTGTTCCACTCCTGAAGAAGTGCTATCTCCAAGTCTCGGACAGTAAAATGAGGCCTTGGTCTCACAGCAATGCATCGTCTGAGCATGTCCCGAACATGCTTATTTGGATTCAGGCCAGGACAGCATGCTGGCTATTCCATACACTGTACTGTTTCAGCTTCAAACATGTTCGTCACAAGGCGAGCTGTATGTAGTCTGGCATTATCATGCTGGAGGAGATTAAAGGAATCTCTAATGGCTGCAGCTCAGGTAAATCACTAATGGCTGCAATGACATGAGGTCTCAGTATCTCGTCTATTTACCTTTTGGACTGTCAAAGTACCGTCCGAATGATATGGAGGTCCTATGCCGATTCCATCCCATACCATCTAGCCACTTTGTCTGTATTGTGACCTTTCACGAATAAATGTGGGGGTTATTTCGAGTGCCCCTTTCCCACCATATCAAAACAGGTTGGGAGTTATACTCCAGACTGAATTGGGGCTCGTCTGTAAACAGCACTTGGCTTCAATCATGGTGCTCCCAATCTCAATGTTTAGCAGCCCATCTTCTTTGGGTCGCACAGTGCCTTGAGGTCAACGGAATGCAGCCCATTGCCCTAAGTGCATAGAGACCTATACTTCCTAAGTGCACATCCTCCCTGATGAAGCCTATTATTACTGTTTAGCTGGATGGACACCCTTCGTCCTGTTGTGAGCAACTGAGTAGCATTGTTTTTCTTGATGAGTGGTTAACAGTATATATCAGTCATCATCCTCATAAGTTGTTGTATTGGTGTGTGGTCGACTTTGCTCTAACATTAACTGTTTCTTGGAATCAATTCCACAGCCTGGCAATGACATTTCTGGCGACTCCAACATAGTCTGTGATACTTTGTTGTGTTTGTCCAGATTCAAGTTTGCTTATAATATGCCCTGCCATGGATTCTGGTAAATCACATTGTTGTGACATTTTCAAGGCATCCTTTCTCAAAAAAAAAAAAAAAAAGTTGAGCAATTGAATTTCACAGTTATGGTAATAGAACAGACATTTCTGCAGTATATCAATTTTTGCCCTTTATTTGTTTTTTTCTGGTTTTTGATGTCATGAACTTTGATTTGCATATGAAGTTTTCATCTTCTATTTCTTGCTAGGCTTTAAATTATTGATGATTTTTTTTTTTTTGTCACTTATCGATGTAAGTATTTGCGTAATTTTGTTAAAACCATGTGATCCCCTAATTGTTTTGAGCAGTGTATATGAAAATATCAAAACACCCTGATATTCTGAAAATAAATATCATGTATATGGAAATATTGAAAATATCAAACATCCTGATATTATAAAAATAAATATCAAATATACATCCATTGATGTGTATGAATGAACCCTGTCTCTGGTTACTGATATCACTGCAATATTTATCACTAATACTCCATCACATTTTCTGGGTTATTTTGTTACAGAATTGGTTGCAGAATGGTTTAAAAATGGATTAAATACCCACTCTGTTGGCCATTTTTTTACGAAAATCAATATAGTTCTTGAAACATCCATAGCATATTTATCAAGTGGGAGCTGTATCACAATTGGAAATAATACTTTTTTGGAGATTTGTTCACATACACAAATTACTGGGTATCCTAAAATGGATTGATAGATCAGGAAACGACAACACAATTACCTCATCAAGTTCACGGATGATAATGTAGGATTAGTTGAATCTCATTTCTCATATTAAAATGCAATCCTCCATGTTTTCATAATTTTGAGTGCAGGAAAGCACAATGGTAAACCTACGAGTGAATTATTAAAATCTGGTTTTTAGATGTTTTCCATCAAGATATGACCTGGCAGACCGGTTGCATTTTAATATACCAGTAGAGATTTAACTAATCTTAAGTTTTTCATCCATGAACTCGATGAGATGATTGAGTGTGCTATCACCTCCCAGTCTATGACCGATTTTAAAATTCAGTAACTTAAAATAGTGATAGCTGTTTAAAAAAATTCTTGCAGTAAGGTTATTTTAAAATGTCAATGGTTTTATTTTAGTGTGATTCCCGATTTTAATTATGAATAGCAGCGATAGATGGCGCTTCAAGCAGTAGGCACTAAATTCAGGAATTTTTTTTCTCTTTTTTCTCAGTGTCATAGGTGCAAGACCCTAAGTGTCAAAACTGATTTCAGTCTTGGAGAGATTTTCGAGTAATAGTAAATTTTGCTTAATATGCAAAAATAATATTTTTACTCTAAAAACCTTTTAACCTCTTTCTTTTATTATAAGGCATAATTTTAAATCATAATGCAAAACCTAGAAAGCATCTAGCCCATATTTCTATTAAGTGTTTTCTAATACTCAGAAAATTTTTTCAGTCTTGGCTTGGGTGAGCTTTTTGCACCTATGCTCAATGTTGATGCGAAAGGAGGAGTTTATTTACGTAAAGTGTTTTTAAAGCTGCCAATGCAATCATGTTCCTATGGATTTAATCCGTATACTTATACTCTTCCTTTCACAGCAATACTGGTAGAAGAGGAATGTCAAAAATCGGATTTGGATTTATTGTCTATTGCTTGCAGTGCCATCTATCACTGCTATTGTGAACTAAAATCAGGAATCAAAATTGGGGAAAGAAAAGAACCAGAGATCATTCATAACGTTCCTGCAAGAATTTTTAAATAGCTTTCACCATTTCCAAGTGATTGAATTTTAGAATCTGTCCATTTTAGAACATTGGGTAATGATTGCAATACTTTCCTTAAACTGCATGTGTGATAAAATAAAGAGAAACTAGTATGCTGTGGCCATCACGATTTTTTTGTTTTATATATCAATCATCTGCTATCGTTCTTGAGACATAACTATCACAGAAATCATGAAATTCGGAACATAGTACCGTCACCTCACCTGATAAGGGGTATACATACACCCAAACCTAAAAAAGTTCTATTTATGTCAAGGTGTAAATTAACAGAATATGAAGTTAGGTGAAATTCTGTTCATTAAGTCTTGAGATGTGGCTATAGAGAAAATCGGGGAAAAAATACACCAAACTGATGATTTACACCAAAACATACTCAGTGTTTATTTTTTCTAAGTCCAACAGAATATGCTATTTGATTAAATTCCGTGCACAGTTTCTTATAATAGAATGAGAATGTCCACAAAATTTGTGAAAAATGGAATATAGCGGATAACAGTGCTATATGTTGAGTGATTTACACCAGTACCTAATCCCCATTAATTTATGTTAAAGTCAACCTCAATAATCTGAAGTTTGAAAAAGTCAGTGCTCAAAAATTCAGTGTTCTTGAGTTACAGTCCATAAAATTTGTGTCACATACATACAAGCAAACATACTAATTCATGCATAGATACTTTTTTAAAATAGTCGTCAAATCGTGTTTTAGGACTTTCTGAAATGTGTAAATCTGCCGAAAGCAGGAAATCGAAATTTTTCTGGAATTCATTACTTTCTTCTTGTATTGATAAAATAAAGTAAAAATTATATTTATATATATATTTGCGTCACGAATCACTTTTAAGAATGAGCAAGAATTGTAAAAAAAAAAAAAAAAAAAAAAAAAAAAAAAAAAAGGTACTTTTGGATTTTGAAATATTTTGTGCATAGCAGTCGATTTCTTTTTTAAAAAAGAAGTGCGATTTCCTTTTATCCTATGCTTACCAACAGTCTAATTAAATCGGTTCTTTCATTGTTTATTTCGTTTCAGCATTGGACTTCAATGATTAATTTTAGTTCTGTATAAAGGATTGTAATGTAATCCAATTTGTATACATCAAAGAATTAATGTCGAACAAAAAAGTTTCAAATTACGGAAAATTCAAATTATAGAAAATTGTATTTTCTTCCCCAAAGAATACGCGGATAAAACATATCGAAAATTCGAGTTATATGCATGTTTTGACGTATAAAATTTCAGCTGCGATGTTTTCTGTTTTATGTGGAATCGTTTTAGGATTCATTTGTAAACATTTTTGCATGCATGCAAGTAATAATATATTATATATTTTTTTGCTGGTAGGGGGGGGGGGATATTTTTTTACACACGAATATTGATTATAGTAACCGGATTA
Organism: Maratus speculifer; assembly: GCA_964019185.1. Lineage (NCBI taxonomy): Eukaryota > Metazoa > Arthropoda > Arachnida > Araneae > Salticidae > Maratus > Maratus speculifer. Next base: position 106,765,200 of record OZ025303.1, read on the forward strand.
AAATTGACATAAAATAGGTTTTGTTTGTAATTAAAGCGAGGATTTGTGAAAAATTTCAAATTCCAGTTTTCCATAGATTGACACGTTTTAGGGGTCAGAGGTAGAGATCTGCACGGGCCGGGTTCGGGCCGATTTCCATTAACGGCATTCGGGCCGGGCTCGGGCCTTATTTTTTTCCTGGAGTATCGGGCCGGGCCGAGCCTAACTTATTTTTTCCTTACGAAGCCGAGACTGATTTCGTTCTTCCTAGTCTTCACGGACCAAAATAGTCAGTTTCTGTTGAATCTTTCCGTATGAAAATCTTTTTCTCGACGTGAAAAAGGTCTTCATAAATCAGTAAAGTTTGGCTTGGTCCAAAATTTTTTGAAAAATAGGCATATACTTTTAAGTCGTCATTATTCTACAATTAAACATTAGAATTTATTCTTTTTAAATAATCGTAAATCACTAGGCATCTTAAAAAAGAATTAAACACATAAAAAAATAATAATAAATAAAACATGATTATGACGGAATTTTCGTTTAAACTGAAAACTACAAATTTCTTTTAAACTGTTCATTCATGCAAAATGAATACAACAATACGCGAGAAAAAAAAAAAAAAATATATATTAAACACGTACATCTGCTAAGAAGGAAACTTATTTTTTTCTTTCCATTATCTTAGATTTTACTTTTACCATATACCAGTTTTTAGATTTTTTATGTATTAATAATACTAATGATAACTGAAACATTTACATACAACAAACAAAAATTCATTAAAAGCGTAAATATCGCAGCCTATAGCACTTTTCATAAATAGAGATTATAAACATGAAAGAAAAAAAAGACGAAGATAAGTTTTTTTTGGTTTAAACTCTTCCGTTAGAATAAAGATCAAGGTTCTGTAGAAATTCACCCAAGCCGGGCCGAGTTTGGGCCGAATTTTTAACTTTTTTCCTGGCCGGGCCGAGCTCGGTCTGAAATTTTAACTTTCGGGTCAGGCCAATATATTTTTCTTTCGGGCCGGGCCAATATTTCTTTCGTTAGGGCCGGGCTCGGGCCTGAAAATTTCGGCCCGTGCAAACCTCTAGTCAGAGGCTCCAAAAAACATGTTTAGATTAGTTTTTGATGTATATCAAAAACTAATCAACTGGCGCTGCTATGCTGCCTTTTTCACGATTTCCACAATAGCTATATCTCCAGAACTATTGGACGGATTTTCATAAAACTTCAGATTCCGTTAGTCCTTGAAGTAATGTGGTTTTGATTACATTTTGGTATAAATCGCACAACAGATGCTGCTGCTTATGCGGTATTATTAATGATTATAGCAGTACTCTATATCAGGAGCTACTGTATGAATTTTCATCAAACTTCAGTTAGTCCTTGATATAAATTGGTATTCTGTAGTTTTTGGAATAAATCTCTCAACAATTGGCACCTCTGTGCGGCATTATTCATAATTATCGCAATAGCTCTATCTCAAGAACTAATTAATGCACGGATATTCATCAAACTTCGAATTCAGTTAGTCCCTGATGTAAATTAGTATTATTTAGTTTTTAGAGTAAATGGTTCAACAGGTGACGCTTCTATCAGTTTTTGTACAATTTTTGTGATAATTCTATCTTAGATACTAATACACAGATTTTCATCAAATTTCAGATTCAGTTAGAACTTGAAGTAAGTTGTTGCAGATTATATTTTGGTGTGATTTTCTTTACCGGTGACGCTGTTATGTTTAATTTTTCTAGGAGTATTAACGTATATGAGTTAAAAGAAAGTTCTAGAATTGCCACATTCGACTAGTTTATTTTTAAACACTCAAGCTAAAGTAAAGTGAAGGAGGGGCGTGCTAAGCCTAAGATATAATGTAATTTATAGGAAAATAGTTATTGGAATCTTTTGCTGAGGATATTGTCAATCTTCATGTATGTAGGGATTAGTTAGGAATGTACTGAACAATGATTTCGGCCGAATACTGAATATTCTGCAAACAAGTGAAAGAATATTAGAAAGAAAAAAAAATTGTTATACGATCCATGCAGAATCAAAGAAAACAGTGTCCAATTCCGTTTACTTAACCCCGGGTTTGTCAGGTGGTCAGTCTAACACGGGATTCTCGATTTATATATATTCCCAATGTAGATTGGTACTTATTTTTATCGATTTTGAAGGATGAAAAGTAGAGTAATCTTGCCCAGCAGCAGTCGAACTCTCGACCTGTTGCATGATAGTTCAGTCATGCTAACTATGTGTGAAATATTTAGGCAAAATTACAATCAATAATATGTAATAGTTTCGATAAAAAAGGTACAGTTCAAAAAATAAAATTTTGAGGACATTGAATTTAAAGTTATTTGAATTATGTAGGGTTAAATTATGATGTAAACAAACTGAATTGCTTAATTTTCGTTTTCTTTCCGTTGTCATAGAAACGAAAGTAATATACCTTTCAAAAAGGGGTCTTCCAACTGCCAAATTTAAATTTGAGTGTGGCTGAAAGAGATACTCATAAAATTTATCACCTGTCATACTCATAAGCATAGAGAGGGTTATGGTGTTTGAATCCAGTACCCTCAAAAGTTATAGTTCGGGCTCTGTTTTTCTTTAAAAGAAGTAAAGTAATTCGGATGAATATATTTTTCTTATGGCGTAGTTTATCATAGTAGAATTAAATTTAAAAGCGTGCCGTAATCTAAGCATAACGCGTGACTTTTCTTTGTTTTACTCTGCCGCCAAACACTTTTTAAACACAAAAGCCTTGTTAAATAGTTCATAGAAAATACAACAATGTGAGAAAAAGCAAATCTTGGATTATGTTCGACTTCTGTCGCACTTCCTTCCTGCCTAGAAAAAGGATGTAGCAACCGCTAGTTTGTGAATTCATTATTTTATTTATTTTTCGTCTCGAGCTTGTTTGGATCCGAAGAAAGCTGTGTTTTTAACAACTGCCATGAATTCCAGGAGAGCCGTCAGTAGGCGTAAGTTTGTTTTTTCTGTTGTTTTTTTCTAACCCCCTGCGAAGAATATGGCCCGTTCGCGCAATTCTATAAACACACTTGCCGGCAATACGGTGATCGTTAAATCGAATAGTGTAAATTTCGTAGTCGTTATTTTAATCATTTCATGCTGCGCTGTTTCACTTTCTCAGTGTATGTGTTTTCTTTTTTGTGATGAAGTAAATATCCTTTCCAAAAGCATCGTCGAGCGCAAGTGTAATGTATTGGTGTTACAACACCTTAATTAAATTAGTAAATCAGTCATTGCTTCAAAATTCAATTTATTAGCATTGCATCGAAAATGGTTGGAAATTATTGTTGACGGGTGTTCAGATTTGCATGGAACTTTATTATTTTAAAATTAGTGCCGGCCACAGGACCACTAAAGTAGTCCAGTGGTGCAATATTAAAAAAAATTATCTCTTAGTGGCCACTTTACCTACAAAAAGAAAGAAGCTGTCTGTAAATGAATGTTTTTGATTTTGCTTAAAAAAAAAAAAAAAAAAAAAAAAAAAAGTGAAAACTATGTAATTTTTAAAAATAAAATTTAAAAATGTAAAATTTTGTCTTCAAATTAATTTAATTTTAAATTTATTTTATAACATAAACGCTATTTAAAATCATAATTATCTGTTGAAGAATTAGTGTTTTGAATCCCCTTTGTGATTCCATATTTTGAAATCAGTTTGTATATAAAATGTTATGATTCGGGTATTTTGAACAAAATAAGGGAGAATTAATAATTAGAAAGAATTAACTTAGATAATAAGATTGTCTCCAGAAATACAAGGTTTCTTTTCTTGTGTAATCTTTGAAAGACTGGATAAATGACGTCAGGAATTTAAGAAAAAGATTTGTGATCAATATTGATGTAAAAGAACTAAATGTAGATTTTTAATATTAAGGATTAAAATAAATAATTTGTCAAATGAATAAAATATTTTCTTTTACGAGTTTAATCCAATCATTGAAGATTCCACTTGAAGCGCAAAGAGAAATTTTTTTATGTACAGTCGTAAAAGAAAAAAACAGAAAGTAAACACTTTATTAACTTCTCAACAAATTATCGTGGAAGAAAGTTACTGGTGCCGAGATTGGAAGTAGTGGCTATTTTTAAATGAAGTATATAAAATTTGTTTAGGGGGGGGGGGGGCATCTGCGATATTAAAACCCAACCTTTATATTTTCAATAGCAATACCCAGTTTTAAAAAGATATTTCAAATTATGCCTGGACACCAAATTTCAAGTCATTTGAATGATAAGTTTTTGAATTATAAATATTTAAAATTTAGTTCTTTTAATGTTAAATTACATTTTCATATTTTTATTAATATCTCCTGACACTGTACTTTTAATGTGCTAATTTTTTTATGTAGCAATAATATTGAAATAGCCAAACATAAATACGTTGAATTTGCAATTTTTATAATTTTGGTATGATGAATTATGAAATTAATGTTTGAAAGCATCATAAATTGCAACATGCAATTTTTTTTTATTTTTTTTTTTTTTTTGATGGATTTTGATTTATTAGTACTGCTTTGTGGAATTCAAAAATTTCTTCCAAATAGTTTTCAAATTATTCTTAAAAAACGGCAAAATGATGATTTGAAGGGCTGTCTAATAGAAGTGATTAGATGTTTGAAATTTCTTATGTTGTCTTGTAATCTAGCAGTCTGCAGTGACTTTTTGAGTGGCGCCTTAGCTGCCTTGTTCAAGTAGGGGGCTCTTTTGGTCAACAATCGATCATCGAAATGGGATATGTTTAAGAAAATTGTAGCTCCTTTAAAAGACCTTTCACAAAATAATTTATCCCCAAACAGGGCCCTTCATAAAAAATTTTATCCTCAAACAGGACCCTTCACAAACTTTTTTTTATCCCAAAAGAGGGCTCTTTACAAAATTGTCTCTAAATATACCTTTTTTACAGATTTTTTTTTTCACCTTCAAATTGAACTTATCACAAATTTAATCATTAAAAATAAAATCTGGCCTGTAAATAAATAATTAAACTCACCAAAGAACATACTACTTAATTTTTTTTTATGTATGGAGGATAGAACCCAAATACATCGGTAATTTAAATTTCACGAAAATTTGTCTAAAGTATTCCCAAATGTAAGGAAAAACTTCACAATTTCACAAAAACAAGACCCTGTAAGAAAAGTCGACAGACCACTGCCGAATTTCAATTAGAATACAGTCCCTAAAATATGGTCATTATAAAATAATAAATTTATCGGAAACTATCGTACAAATTGCATGAAAATCAGGCCCTTATTACCGCATGGGCAAATCGGGATTTTGCCCATGAGCCCCAGACCTTAAGGGGCCCCCAAAGCTATACATTAAAATTAAAAATTTTTACTTTCTTTTTTCAATTCCAACTCTTCCATATGTTGAAATTATTAAAATAGCTTTAAACTAATGTAACAAATTGCTATAGTTATATAAAGAAGTTTTGTTCTGTACTAAATTTAAAAAAGTGCAGTGTTATTAATTAAGGCATTTTATTTGGCATTGACGGAGCTAAAAATTTTCTTCTATTTATATCTAGGGTGCGGAAATATGTTTATGCATTACACATACACATATGAGTGACCATCAGTTCTATCTGAATAACGCTGCAATGATTCGAAAGGGGCCCCCTAATTTATTTTTGCCCCTGGCCCCAATTTGTTAAAATCGAGGCTTGATAAAAATTTGTTTTTAGGCTAATTGTAGGTTGTAGAGTTCCTTTATGCTGTCAGAATTGGGTACTGCTATTGAAATAAATATACAGCTCATATTCAAAATATTAGAATAATTGAGAAAAAGTAATAAGAAAAAATTATTTGTCATTTATTTATTTTTTATACTAAGTAAATGCAATTAAATTTCTTATAAATTAAATCTGAAATGTTTAGATAAGATTTTAACATTTATAAAATATAAAATACAGCACAATAAATTAGGTATACAGCTTCCTTAAACACACCAGAATATTAGAATAAAATTTAGATTGGTTCAAAATATTAGAATACTTTATTTTACGCAACAATATTACCTTATCAATATGAAGTAAATGGTAGTTAATATTTTGTAGCATCCCCTTTAGCTTTCATAACAGCATACAATCGATCTTGCATACTATATATACAAGGTGTTTACAAACATTTCTATCAATATTAGCCCAAATAGACTTTATACGTTATACACACCAGAATATTAGAATAAAATTTAGATTGGTTCAAAATATTAGAATACTTTATTTTACGCAACAATATTACCTTATCAATATGAAGTAAATGGTAGTTAATATTTTGTAGCATCCCCTTTAGCTTTCATAACAGCATACAATCGATCTTGCATACTATATACAAGGTGTTTACAAACATTTCTATCAATATTAGCCCAAATAGACTTTATACGTGCCACTAACTCAGTTTTACTTGAAGGAGGATTTTCTTGAAGTTTTTTCTTCATTATACACAATACGTTTTCGATGGGATTAAGATCTGGTGAATTTGGTGGCCAAGGAAGTACCTTAATGTTGCGTTGGCATAACCAATTCTTAGTTGACACCGAGGTATGCGGGGACGCTAAATCTTGTTGAAAGATGAAATCATCTTCAAATAAATCTACTGATGATGGAATCATGTAATATTCTAAAATTTCTTGACATATCAGAGAGTTAACCTTTTCGTAGACGATGCATAACTTTCCAGGTCCTTCTGCACTCCTACAACCCCAAACCATGACACTAGCAGCAAATTTTACGGAACGTTTAAGGCATTCTTTATCAAATGCTTCTTGCTTTATTCTCCAAACTCGAATACCTTGATTACCATATGAAACACAAAACATACTTTCATCACTAAATAATATATTTTTCCAATCTTCATTGCTCCATAAACGTCTTGATTTACACCAATTCAATCTTATACGCTTTTATCTTGCAGTCATGAGAGGTTTTGTTTTCGCTACACGAGATTCAAATTTAAATTTATGGAGACGTCTTAATGTTGTCGATGTAGAAACTTCAACTCCTTCTTCTTTCCATTTTCGATGCAAGAATCGCACAATTTTAAAACGGTTTTTCTTAACTATACACTTCAGTTTCCTGTCATCTCTAGCAGATGTTTTTGGTTTTCGGCCACCATTTCGGCGATTATTTTGAAATTTTCCAATTTTTGAATATTGTGTTAGTATTTTACTAACGCTCGATTGCGAACAATGTAAATAATTCACTATAAAACATTGATTTTTACCTTGCCGATACAAATCAACCATACGAAGTTTAGTAGATTCAGGAATATCACTCACACGGCCCATTTTAAGACGAAAAAGAAACAAACTGCAAAAAAGAATACTGATTTTAAATAAAATAGTCTGAATTTAATCAATGCTGCCACCAGTTAAGAATTGTAATAATTAAAGGAGAATTAATGTGAAATATTCTAATATTTTGAACCACTTGAATAAATATTCTAATATTTTGACTTTTCAAAATAATTTTTTTTGCAATTAATCTTTTCAAAAATGATATTAAATTTAAGATAACAAGTAAGTTTAATCAACAATAAGTTCTTAATAAAAATATCGTTTGCATATTTTCATTAAAAGACATTAAATTACCAAACGATATTTTCAATTTCTAAAAAAAAGGTAATTATTCTAATATTTTGAATATGAGCTGTAGTTTAAAAAAACTAAAAACCACGCTTTTAAAGTAATCAAACTAAAAAGTGAAAAATAAATATAGTTTAAAAAAACTAAAAAACACGCTTTTTAAGTATATCAAACTAAAAAGTGAAAAATAATTCGTACTATAAGCTGAAAACGAAAATAGATGAAAAATACTATTATATTACTATAAAATCATTGTTATTATAGAAATCAATTAATAAGCAATAAATAAAATTATCGTGGAAAAAAAGCGTGGGGTGCTCCATCTATCAGTTCTTAAGAAGCGGTAGGTGCTGAATTCGAACCCAATCGCGACCGTCGGCCTAACCGTTCGTAGTTTTCCGTGGTTTTCTTCAAACCTTGCGTAAATATGGGTTGGGTTCCCTTGGAAAGACTCCCACGGAGAGAGCACCCCACCCCTTAGGGCCTATATCCCACAGTGTAGATAATTGGCCGACATACAAACAAACGAACAAACAGTTCTTAAGAAGCACCCCACGCTTTTTTTCCACGATAATTTTATTTATTGCTTATTAATTGATTTCTATAATAACAATGATTTTATAGTAATATAGTATTTTTCATCTATTTTCGTTTACAGCTTATAGTACGAATTATTTTTTACTTTTTAGTTTGATATACTTAAAAAGCGTGTTTTTTAGTTTTTTTAAACAATATTTATTTTTCACGTTTTAGTTTGATTACTTTAAAAGCGTGATTTTTAGTTTTTTAAAACTATATTTATATTTAATACAAAAACCAAATTAATCGGTTGGATAGTTTCGGAGTAATTGGTGAACATACATAGAAAAAAAATACATACGCGTCGAATTGATAACTTCCTCTTCCTTTTCTGAAGCCGGTTAAAAATAAAAATTGTAATACGGAATTTTTTTTTTTTTTTTTAATTTTACATAGATGTAAGTAATGTCAGGAGTGAGGTTCGAACCCACAATCTCTTTCGAAAAACAGAGCTTCAATCCGGCGCCTTAGACCGCTCGGCCATGCTGTCTACACTCCATTCAGTGAACGTATTCAAAACTTTTAATTAGCGAAAAATCACTAATTTTATTAGTTTTTGCCTAATTACTAAAAAAGTACTGAACCAATTTCGATGAAACTGAAGTGGTACCAATTCGAGAGCATCGTCTTTCATTTAACACCAAAACAAAGTTAATCGGTTGCATGGTTTTGGAGTAATCGGTGAACATACATAAAATAAGGAGAGTTACAAACTCACAAACATACAGGTGAAGTTAATAAAAGCGTGGTAAAAACAAAGTCAGGATTCGTTTTAATATGTAGATGGCCCTCTAGGCAAATTTTATGTACATAATTTAAAAGTAGACTTCATTTTCTTCATTTGGTATTAATAACTTTCTTCTTCAATAATTTTTTTTGCAGAGTTAGTAGGGGCTGTTTACTATTTTCTCCTGCAACTGTTCATTATAGACCCAATGTATATTTTGAGGAAATTGAAAACTGTTTTTTATTCAACGCTTTTTATTTATTTATTTTTTTTTATATTTCCTTTGTAACATTTTGCAAATGCCACTTTGACGAACCCAATGTCCATCTGTCTGACTGCATGTTACATTGCAATAACTATCCTACTGACTGGTTTGAAATGTAATATATTGTGATTGCAGAATTTTGTAATATCAAATTTTATGAAATTCGAATCAAAACTTAGCTATATTAATAAGTTTTCTTCATTCCATCAAATCCTATCATACATAGTTAATTCAGTGCTAAGTATCTCATGATAGGTAATGATTCTAAATTGCCATGGTCAATACGTTCTATTTAATATATTAAGTTTTCTTCATTCTGTTGAATCTTATCTATCTAATTCAGTGCTATGTATCCTATGATAGGTTATGATTCTAAATTGCCATGGTGAATACATCCTATTTATGATGGAGTCTTATTATTTTCATATTACTAAATTTAGTATATAATAATCATGATAAATTTTATATTCATGCATTTTTGCATAAGAATGTAACTAAAAAATGGTAATATTGTAGAAAGAACGTACAGTCGAGTCCCTATATAACGAAATCCGCCGTTCCAGTAAAAAATTCGTTATATAGAGAAATTCGATGTATAGAGAATGATGTTACAAATCGTATTTAATGTGTGAAATTTTAACAAATACTTTTTTGTTCTTTTGAATTATTAATTTGAAATGTTTAAAAGTAAATACAGTGGAGCATCGTTTATACGACGCCGAAGGGACTACCGAAAAACGTCGTATAAACGATAACGACGTATAATCGATTTTCACTTCCAAAACTAGAATTAATTTTGTTTTCACTTAATTTTAATATTTAACGTGATGATTTGCTTGAATTTTTAAATTAAACAAACCAAAATAAACAAATAATCTTAAAAATGGGGGGGGGGGGGGGATTGGTAAGCAATTTAAATATGCGTACCTTTATTTATGTTTCACTGAAAGGTTTCTCATTTGAAGTACTACATCATTTTTTTTCCATTTAAAGTTAAAGATCAAAAAACCCGCGTGGCCAACTAAAAATCGCCAATACTGATAACAGTTAGAAGGATAGTCTATTTGCAACTTAAAACAGGTCGGGAAAGCTGACCATCCCCGAAAAAAGAATGACCCCTCCCAGTGTAATCTGTTACACATAAGCTATTTTTCAGACTAATCGAACACTAACCCACATTTTTATAATGTGGAGTGCATTTAAACACGCTCTTTGGTGTCATTCATAGCTGCCAATTTCCGCTCGTTCGTAAAATACACAAGAAAAATAAACAAAAATAAACCTATACAAAATCGAAAAATCGACGTATAAACGATTTTGAGCGTCGTATAAAAGATATATTTTTACATTAAAATGAATAGGAATGAATCGGGACCACATTAAAACGTCGTATAAATGTAAACGTCGTATAAGTGATCGTCGTATAAACGATGCTTTACTGTATTAACCTAACATTTTATTTCTTAATTATTTAAGCCGTTTCAAAAAAGAGAACAGACATTTATTTGAAAGCTTAATGAAAATCAAATGAGGAAGACTTGCATTAATTTCAGACAAAGAAATCTGTGATTTTTTATTGTTTTGATTTTAAAATTGTTACACTCTGAAAAAACGCTCAAATTTATCAATGAATGAAAAATTGTAGTTAACATTTTCCTCCATTTGAAAACCTCTCTTATGTGTCTTTCATTGACTCTTCTCTTACATGTGCATCAATCCAATTGACTCTGTTTTGAGAAGGATGTGGAAAGGTGTGTGGGAGATGGGATGAATTCGTTGGATTTAAAGAACAAGGAGAGAAGTCATAATAATAGTAATAATAATAATAATAATAAAAAACTCAGCACTGACGATAAATCAAAAATAATTGATGGAAAATTGATTCCATATGATTTCGAAGCCTTTTAAAATTGAGTAAATTAAGACCAATTTATGAAAAAATTCGTTGTATGGAGATCGATATTTTGCTATATAGAGACTGTTTTTAATGTAATCATTCGAAAAGGGAACCGTTCCTACTAAAAATTCGTTATATAGAGAGATTCGATGTATGGAGTTTCGTTATAGAGAGGCTCGACTGTATTTCATTTGCGCCGTTTGACATATAATTTCAGAATTCTTAATGCTATGAATGCTCATAAATTAAACATTTCTTTTTAATTACACAAAATTTAAACGGAGATGGACATTTCGTCTCAAGCAAGCTTTCAAAAAACGGATTGAAATTTTCTATTGTTAAAGAAATACATGCTACATCGTTTTATTAAACTACTGCATCAATCAACATTTTAGAGGCTGTATTATGTTTCGCTCGATGATTACTCCGGGGCAATAGACGCGAGTATTTTTTTTTTTTTCTTTAACTAGCCCGGCTCGATATCATTTATATCAAAATACGGAAAATAAATGGAATTTGCTGACGAGTGCATATTTTCTTTGATTCCGCTCATTTCAGATAATGTCACTTTGTGGAAGAGGTTTCTAAAATTAGATCCCGTCGCTTCTTCCGAAATAAGAAGCCATAGAAATTGTAAACCAATATCAATCAGATCGAATTTGTCCACTGCTTTTTAAGATTTGGGTTAAGTGTGATTTTCTTTTGTACTTCTGTTCAAGTAACTTCGGAAACTAGATGTGTTATATGGTTTTTTTTGTTTTTATGTTTCGAAATACTGTTTTAGTTCTTACTCGAGTTTGAGGGAGGGAGTTAAATTGCTTCTTTATCCCTTTATCTATCGACGGTACTTATAAATACCATTAAAATTGCTTATAAAATTCTTTTAATACGCGAGTAGTTGTAATACAGTTTAGAAGGAATTAGAAATACATTATTTTATTTTGTTCCAAAAGCTTTATTGGTTATACAAAACAAAAATATTTTTAAAAGAATGATTTCTTTTGCCTTTGCCTTTCTTTTGCCTTTTCAGCTTTCTTGGCGCTGAGGGAGGGGGATGGGGATTTTTCATTTCGGCAATAGTTCTATATTTATATTGTAAGAACATCATATTATATAATTCTACAAAATACTAAGAAACTATTTAAAATAAGATTTGAGTGGGGTTATAAATATTGCACAAAATCCCTGTAAATTCAAATTTAATTAATCCTTCTAAATCCTTCAATCCCTTTAAAATCCTTCAAAAATTTAATAAGAATTATGTAAATCTTTTAATTTAGTTTAAACAATTTACCTAAAATGCCTTAGAATGTAAAATTTTCATGAATTCATAATTCGGTAGTAAAAGGTTATACCATTTTAGGAACTTTATACCATCTCATCTAAAAGAAAGAACAATCTATATTAACTAGTTTTTGGGAACCATCATAATAATTACCCATCATGGATATGCATAGTATAAAATATGAAAATAAAACATGTGTAAACTATTTATAAAATGCATTGCAATTCCAAAATAAAATTTAAACTTATTTTATGTAAATTTATGTTGCATTGATTATTTAAAAGAAATAATTCCGAAAATTTTTTATGTCTTTCATCAGAATGACTAATTTGGAATTCCGCAAAAATAGTTCCAGACACTTAAGGTTACTGAAATTTAATAACCTTTGTTGCACTATTACATTCTAAGTACATGCAAATTTCAAGACTCTATCTCAATTTTTTCGATAAATATTTTTTAAAATCATGACTTGATGACGTCATAAACTTTAAATGTTCTGTTTTTACTGAATTGTGTAAAAGAAACATCCTCATAACATCAGCTAGTCGGATTTGGTAATTACAAAACTTTCTTCTGACTCATGTATGATAATACCCCAGAATTCGCTGCCACATTGCTAAAATTAAATGAGAATGTATGCCCATCGTGAGGATATTAAAGGTGTGAAATTCCATGTATTAGTTCTTGAAATAGGACTATTGAAACAGGATATCGGAAAAAATGCAACATAAAAGCTATACCCCTTGAATGATTTACCAGCAATAATATTTATCAAGGTACATTTGAATCTGAAGTTTGATGAAAATTCGTATATTAGTTCTAGATATAGAGCTATTGCGGAAATTGGGAAAAGTTCAACATAACAGCGCCACCTGTCGGGCGATTGACACCAAAGTGTAAATATAACCAATTCATATCAAAGATTAACTGAATCTGAAATTTTACAAAAATCCGTACATTAATTCTTGAGATATAGCTTTTGCGAAAATCATGAAAGATGCAGCATAGCAACATCTGTTGAGCAATTTACATGGAAATGTAAACAGCACCAATTCATACCAAGATCTAACCAAATCTGAAGTTTTATGAAAATTCGTTCATTAGTTTTTGCGATACAGCTGTTGCGTAAGTCGTAAAATATGCAGCATTCCAGCTCCACCTGTTGAGCGATTTACACCAAGAACTAATTAGCATCAATTTATGTCAGGAACTAACTGAATATACATCTTAATCGAATTCCGTTCTTGAGAATAGAGCGTTCACAAAATTTGTATCACAAACATACAGATAGATTCACAAACAGGCATTTTGTAAAAACGTTTTTCAGGTGTAAATTTTCTGAAACCCTAAATCGTGTAAGCCTGTCGAAAGTTGGAATTCGAAGTTTTCACGAATTCAGTACGTTCTTCTTGTAAAGATAAAAGACAATAAAAATATCGTAGCTAACCCTTTATCTACCGAATTATGAATTCATAAAAAATTTTTCTAAAGCATTTTACGCAATTGTTTAAACTGAATTAAAAGATTTACATAATCATTTAATAAAATTTTGAAGGATTAATTAAATTTGAATTTACAGGGTTTTTGTGCAGTATATACAGGGTGAGTCATAAATATCGAAACAATAGGTTATCTCTTTAAATATTGTCCCTAGACCCATACTTCCAATTGCAAAAATTCATAAAAAAAGGTGAAATTTTTGATAAGATATGTTGCAACTCCATGGGGGGGGAGGGTCTATTTAAAAAAATACGAAAATTAAATTTTTATACGGTCCCCGTAGGATAAAAATTCCAATTAGGAAAACTTTCCTTATCCAGTCCTGAATAAGACACAAAAAGTTGCATCTTCATATCTTCAAAACTCGTAATGTTATAGCCGTTTAAAAAATTCATCAGGTTTTAAGGGATTGGACACAAATTGAAATGTGCGCAGTTGAAAAAACAAAGTTACTTTATCATTTCTAGGAAACGTGTAAAAATCTATCTTTAGAGTTAGTGTTTTGATTTTTTCTTTTTTTTTTGTGATGGTAAGCCATATAATTTGCTAAGAAAAACACATCCTGAAATTTCTCATACAATTTATAAAATTTTCACATGGTTAGTACTGGTTTAAATGAGATAATTAAAAATCGTTTTAACCCTTTCAGTACCAAAACTTTAAAAATGAAATAAAAATTATGAGGTTTTTACATATTGCTAATAAAGGTCCTAATAAGCTAAAAACCCCCTAAAAAATTTTTCATGACCATAATTTTTTTAATTAGAGAATGTCCTTGATCAAGGACATTTGTATTCAATGGGTGTAGGGTAGACTATAATGAAAAGACACTGTTGGCGGAAAAATAAATTTTATTTTATTGTTACAAAATACTGTTTTAGAATAATACTGTTACAAAATACTGTTTAAATTTCAAATGCTGTGATAACTATGCGTTTAAGTGGAATTCTTTGAAACAATTGCGTTCTTCACTCAAACATAGATGAATTTGGCATTTTTCACACCTAAAATGTGATTTCCCTTTGCACTGTTTTCTTTTACAGCGGCCTGTTTCCTTGAAGTCGTTGTGGATAGGAATATGATCTACTGCATCGAGTTGTATTGCCTTATATGTTCTTACTTCTGTGCTTTTGCGCGAAATATCGTGTTGGGAATTTTTTGGCATGTCTTCGGTTTTACTTGGTCTATTACGTTTTCTTGATGCTGATGGTTTTCCAGCTTTCACTAGATAGCTCGCTATTGTTATTTTGAAGTGTAAAAAATCCATAATTTCTGTTTTTGGAATATTACATTCAGTAGCATCTCTTTTATATTCAAGCCAACTATTACATATAGCCAGGTTTACTGCATGAAATATAAGGCGACGTGTCCATTTCCTTGACCGAATAAAAATTCTGTGTAAGCCAATTAGAAAATCCATCTTATCAACTCCTCCCATTGATTCATTATTTTTTTTCACAACTTCTGGTCAAATCACATCAATGTTTTGCTTAGAATTTTTGTCCCATCGTTTAGCAACATCAGTGTTGCCTTTTCCCAAAAAGTTAATTGGAATATACACACGTTTATTATCATACCATCTAACAAGTACAATATCGTTGTCCTTATTATATAAGTCTTCCATAAAACTTCTTCCTTTTTTTTTTTTTTTTTTTTTTTTTTTTTTTTTTTTTTTTTTTGCTGCTTTTTCCAGAATGAAAAATGGATTTCCAAACCTATTGACTTTTGCTGTACAAGCTGCTAATATTTTATGACTTTTCAAAATCTGCAACAAAGCATAAGATGAAAAATTACAATCAAAATATAACTATTTTCTCGGTGATCCTCTTACTCAAATGCATAACAACTGCTGCTTCGTGACCAAATCTGCTTTGTACATCTTTATTTATTTCGGTGGTTGCTCCCTGATATAATATAAAATTATACACAATTCCACTTTCCCGATATTTTATTCATATTACCTCTTATAATTTTTTAAATAGAAATAACAACAACGAAAATAAAACATATAGTGCACTAAATGAACAATATAGAATAAAAACTAAACGAAAGCAAACGATATCATAAAGTGACAGTATAGTGGTACACACACCGTTTGAAAACATTTGTCCATGATCATGGACACATGTTTTTAAATAATTCTATAACAAAATTGTAAATACTTATAACTTTCAAAATAAGCTTAAATCAAAGTTTCTAGTTTTCTCAACAAAATAATAAATATATTTAGCTACTGCTTATATAAAATTATATCAAAATAATATGATTCTAAAAAGGCTTACTGGGACGAGAGCTTGTGTTTCTATCCATCTTGATACAGATATTCCTAGGTGCTGCTATCTACTTGTTTGATTTCTAAATATTTGTGCTTTTAGTAGGGAAATGATTAAAAATGCAGACAAAAATTGTAAAATTACTTTAAATTAAAACATTCATAAAACAAATTTCTAAAAAGTATGTCCTTGATCATGGACACCAGTAGCGAAAGGGTTAACTCGAAACATTATTTATCGGATTTCAATTTCTTCACATTTAATTAAAGATGAAAATCTGATTATAGTTTTAATCCAGGGTTTTTGTTTTTCAATATTAATTTTAAAACTATTATAAATATTTATTGAAAAAATAATATAACTTTTTAAAAAATCATATTTTCAAATGTAAATATTTTTTCAAATTTGCCAAAACAAAACTAATGTAAACTAATCAAAAATGACATGTTTCAAGTTCTTTTTTTTTATTTTTATTTTTTTATTTTTTTTTTTTTTTTTAACAATTCTTAACTTTTAATAATTTAAAGACAAGAAATTGTGGAGAAAATTCATTATGCAGGAAAATGAAGTGTACTGTTTAAATGTTCCTCAGTGTTTTAAAAGAATGCATTTTCTAAGATGCAGATTGTCTTTTTTTTTTTTTTTAATTTAGCTCTCACAACTTCATGCTGTTTATCGTCCTGGAGAGGCTGTTAATCGCTTTTATTCTACAAAAAAAAAAAAAAAAAAAAAAAAAAAAAAAACCTTTAAAATTCATTTGTTTTAAGGAATAGTATATTTAAAAGCAAAAAACTTAAATACGATAAACCAGTGAAAAAAATCTGCCTATGACGGAATTCTATCTTAAACGGATAATGTGTTGATCCATGCAAAATAAATACAATAATACCAGAAAAAAAAAAAACTCCATTTGCACCTCCTAGGAAGGTTATTTGTCTATAACGTATTTTTTCTTTCCTATGTGATTCCGTCTTAAAAAGGTTCTACTGTATAACATTTTTCAATGTCTCCAAAGCATGGGATATGGAGTAACGGTATTAAAATATAAGTGAAAAATTTACATGCAGGTAATATGGTAAAATAAATATATCGCAGCTTTTGACGCTTCTTAAATAATAAAAAGTATAAATATAAAAAACAAGAATCCATAATAAGTATTTTTGGTCAGAACTCTTCCATACGAAACAATTTCTAACCATACTGAAGTAAAAAACTATGTAGAAAGTCACGGCTGAGCCAGGCTATGATTTAAACTTTTTCCCAGGCCGGTCTGTGCTGTGATTTTAACATTTTCCAGGCCGGGCCGAACTTTTTTACCTATGGGTCGGTTTGGGACCGAACCTGGATATTTCGATCCATGCAGACCTGCTATGTAGAATAGCAACATATTTTGAAAACAAGTTTAGATTTAATTCAATACGCTGCTTTGTTATGTCCAAATAAGAGGCACTGTTTTAAACCGACATATAATAATGCACAATTTGTGGACGATCCCTCATCTTCTCTCAAAATGCGTTAAAAATTCTTCGTTTTACACACATGGTTAAGTGGTGTAAGTCACGAATTTTGGAAAATTTTGGATTTTAATATCTCTGTCAGGTTTTTAGATACTGAGATGAAATGTTTTTTGTTCAATTTAGGAATGCATAAGGAATAATTTCCTAATTGGGAATTTTGCCCTTCGGGGGCCGTATAAAAATTTAATTTTCGTATTTTTTCAAATAGACCCCCCCCCCCCCCCCCATGGAGTTGCAACTTATCTTATAAGAAAATTCAACTTTTTTTTATGAATTTTTGCAATTGAAAGTATGGGTCTAGGGGCAATATTTAAGGAGATAGCCTATTGTTTCGATATTTATGACTCACCCTGTATAACCCCACTCAAATCTTTTATTTTAAATTGCTTTCTTAGTATTTTGTAGAATTATAAATTGTACACATAGGATGTTCTTACAACATAAATATAGAAATATTTCCGAATTGAAAAATCTCCACCCCACCTCCTTCAGCGCCAAGAAAGCTGAAAAGATACAAAGGCAAGATAAATCCCCCTTTTAAAAATATTTTTGTTTTGTGTAACCAATAATGGTTTTGGAACAAAATAAAGTGATGTATCATCTGTAACTCATTCTAAACAGTATTACAACTAACTGACGTATTAAAAGAATTTTATAATAAGTAATTTTTATGGTACTTAGGGACCGTTCAAGTATTACGTAAGCATTTTTTTAGTCATTTTGAACCCCCCCCCCCCTTGTAAGAAAATATAAGCAAATGCTAGACCCCCCCCCCCCTTTGCTTACGTAAGATTTTATGACAGTTTATACATCAAAACTTCTTGACTTATAAAAAGTTACCAATCAATTACATTATTAATCCTACAAATTTATATAGGCATATAGGGATTGTGATATCAAAATATATAAAATGGTTTTAATATATTGTTGCTCATTGCATTAAACAAACGGCAGATACAAAATGGTTTAAATATATTGATATTTAACACTTTGAACAATAAAACAAGATATACAAGAAGTCTTAACTTACTTAGGCATCATAACAAAAATTTTTGGCATGAACCATATAAATGTTGGAGTTCAATTTGGTGTTCATATTTTAATCTGATGTCCAGGATCCTTGAACTCATGTTTCAACATTGTCTATTATAAAGTTTTCACTGGAACAGTGGCCTGGGATATTGCAGGTTTCCGGTCCCTTGTTTGCTTGTTTAATTCGAACTGCAGTTGCTTCGTTGTTTAATGCTTACGTAAGAATTGTCGTGACCCCCTCCTCCCCCCTTGTCAGAAAAAATAAGCAGACTGTGGACCCCTCCCTCCGCCTTTAGTGCTTACGTAATACTTGAACGGTCCCTTATACGTACCGTCGGTAGATAAAGGGTTAATACATCGATTTTTTTTTTCACCAAAAAGGGTTGTTTTTCTTGTACAGAAAAAACTTTTTAAAATATCCCTTCAGTTCGCAGCTGTAGAGGGCCGACAAACCAAAAATATTTTCTTAAAGCTGAAACCTTCTTCTAATCGATGGTATGGTATAAACAATATTAAAAATTATACATTTTAACTCTTTTAAGTATACCGGTTGACTCATGTTACTCCGCACCAGGTGATATTTTTTCTTCGCTAAAAGTGACTAAAAATCCGTATTTTCACGCAATCTTTTTAGAGCATCTCAATAGATCCCGATTTTTATAATCTGTTAAAAATTTTAAACATTCGTATTGGGGTATAAATAATTTTTACAAACTGTGTGAAAATTTCGACGAATTCAGTAAAAACATGTTTAGTCGCGATTGCGCTCGTTTTTAGTACGCATACACTCAAAAAATCATTTTACAAAGCAAATAAAATACCAAATAGCGTTTACTTTTATTCGATATTTTTTCATTTAAAAATTTAAAATCGGATAGAATAGAGTTAAATATATAAAATCATAAAAAATTGGTGGTCTATAAGATCATAAAAAATTGCGGGTCACGAAAGCAACATCGGGCGTGTCAGCTGATGTTAATTAAAATACAGTTCAATTACAATTGTTGGATAATTCGTAATTGTCTGCCACTGATCTCTGTAAATTGATACCTTTAAACTTTATAGAAACTGCTTCTTCACCTTGCTCTATATGATGAGAAAAACAATTCTAATGGCCGTTTAAAAAATAATTTCTTAGCATAGGATTTTGTCTGCTTTCAACATTTCTGATAGAACAAAGTTATTCTTTATTGTAAGGGGAGGTAAATTAGATATAACGTTATTTCAATGCCGGGATGCCTTTATAGATACAAATTGGACCTTTCCAAAAACTCATTTTTAAAACGAAAATGGTTGTTCCATCCTTATCATTTTCAGGTGACGATATGTTTTTGACCAATGCTTAAAGACCGGCCGATGAAGTGAAATTTTACGAAATTTTTAATGTTTCGTCACCGGTTTTTAAACAAATGAGTGCCTTATTGAATCGAGAATATGCTCTGATTAAATGTGGCAAATTTTACAGTATAATTTTACTGGTGGGGATAAAGCGGGATTCTTAAGCCGTCCCCAAGGGGTTTTAAAAAAATTTGCAATCAAAATCGAAAAAGTAAAAAATACGACTTTTGTATAGACCTACCTCAGCCATCGAATGAAAAACTAGCATGTTGTGGCCATCACAAAACTTTCTTCTATTTAAATCACGTCAATTAAACCATTTAAAAAGTGCAAATAATTACATCGATTTAAAGAACATGATAATAACAATAACCATATACGTGAAAATCATGAAAAACGTAGCATAGCAGCGCCACCTGTTGTGAGATTTATACCAAAATGTAATCAGCGTCTAATTATGTTATATATTATAGTGTACCAGAATCTGAAATTTCATGAAGTTCTCTGCATTAGTTCTTGAGATGCTTTTAATTCTTTGAACGTGTTTTGTTTTAACGAAACAAAGGAGTTCAGTAGTTAGAATCCTCTCTTAACCAGGAAAGGTCACGGACAATGACACATGGCGACTGTCCAGAATAGCTTCGTGCGTGTACTACCCTTTCATTCATTAAATTGTTCATGTTTTTAGTTGTAATTGCTTCTTGCTTTGACGTTTTTGTTTAAGGCGAAATTAGATTTCGTGATCAGAAGGATTATAAATAGCCTATTTTTGCTTTATTAGCGGCATTATGCTGCCTGTTTATAGTTTCTAAATTGTAACTGAATTACAATGAAGAAAATCTAATGGTTAATAATGAATTAATTTCTATCTCATTCAAATTGTGTTAAATTTGATATCCTTTAAATAAATACTTAAAAAAAAAACCCCCATTTTCTAACATAGTTGCAGTGTTTATGAATTCAGTTTGTCCGTCTGTGCCTGTGGTCCAGGGGTGATTCTGGTCCGAATTTTCCGGAAATTCCGAAAAATTAAGACAGTCATTTACTAAAAAAAATCTATCATAAATCTAAAAATTTGAACATAAAAATGTATCGCGAACTTCGACGAATAAACGCCGAAAAAATTAATTTCGTCAATTGTTCGAAGAAAAATCGTAAATTTTGTCAAAAGATCGCGAAAAAAAAAAAAAAAACTGCAATTTTATCAGATAATCGTAAAAAATAAAAAATTTTGTCAAAAAAAATTTACAAGAAAAAAAATTTTCCTTTTATTTAGAAGATCAAACGGCAAATTTCGTCGAAAGATCGGGGAAAAAAGAAAAAACGAACACTTTGTGCGTAGAGTGGATTTGCCCCCCCCCCCCTCCCTCTCATGTATATTGTAAAAATTTAGAAAATTTGATGTGCGTTTCACTTTTGCATCAAACAGCCATAGACTTATGGAAGGGGATTCGGAAAATGAGTGACTAGCAGCTTTCATTTATTTGATTTTGATAAATTTTTTATTATGTTTTGTTTACTCTTACTTCAACTGAAACTTCATTTCCATTTATGAAATACACCACGTTACATCTCAATGAATTACATTTCTAAAAAAAGAAAAAAAAAATACATACACAGAGGATATTAATAACTTAATCTTGTAAAGGACTTGGATTTCTAATAAGGTGTAGTAATATTTGATGTGTAACAAACGATCAGAAGAGCGGCGGTTACACCGAACTTCATAAAATGGTGTTACCAACTTTTCCAAGTTGCTACATTTGTTGTGGGGAAACTTGTTTTACAGGCAGATTTCTGATTTTCACAAGTTTAACTTTCATTCTTGATTGTTCTTATGTCTTCAAATTTTTGATACATGTTGTTTTTTTTTTTTTAATTATTATTTGATTCAATTTTTTTTTTATGTACATATATTTTATAATTTTATTTTCATTTGATTTAATAGTGTTATGAATGAAAAGAATTTCTTTCTCACATTGCTACATTTGTTGCGGAAAAAATTGTTTTACAGGCAGATATCTGATTTTCAGAAATTTATTCGCATTCTTGGTTTTTCTGTTTTTTAATTTTTTAATGCATATATATATTTTTAAAGTTTTATTTTAATTTAAAAGCTTTATAAATGAAAAGAATTTCTATCATTGCTATATTTGTTGCCGAGAACCTTATTTTACAGGGAAAATTCTGATTTTCAGAAGTTTACTCGCATTTTTGATTATCCGTGTTATCTTCCATTTCTTTTTCTTTTTCTTTTCTTTTCTTTTTTTTTTTATTTAGAAGTAAATATATTATATATATATATCTATTTTGTTCAAAAATTATTTTCTATATGCATAGTTTAGTTTTGTCATACCCGCACCACTTACTGATTTTAATAATTCACCTCCTTAGCGAAAGAATTTTTAAGATTTAAAATTTAAACGTTACTTTTTTATGTACATATGTTTTTCTGGATCATATAGTTACGAGTATATACTTTTGACAGTAATTAAAAAAAAAAAAAATTGCCTATATGTGTTTTGGTACTTTAATGATCACAGTACTTTGAAACTGGTGAAATTATCGATTTTCTTTTTTTAATGTTAACTGAAAGCTTATTTAATTGTTAATATTTTGACACCTCATTTTTACCTATTCGACTATAGTATCGCGAGATACTCTAAATTTTGTTAATAGATCCAGCGCAATGACCCATACAAATGAAAGCTCAACTGATTTTTCTCCCCGTTCATATTTTTACAACTTGCTTGTTCGAAAAATACTAAAGTTTTTTTTTGCTAATTTAAGTCGGAGTTTGATTTTTTTTACTCGTTCTTCATGCTGTATTTAAAATTTTTGTGTATGGATTTAACATTTAAGTTTATAGAATTTATATATATATATATATATATATATATATATATATAGAGAGAGAGAGAGAGAGAGAGTTTGTTGAATTTTCTTCATTTTTTTAATATACGCGAGAGAAAAAAAATCATTAAATGTAAAACCCCACACATCTAAAAATCCATGCGCAATTTTAAAGAAGTATATTCTAATGAATATGGAAAAAAATATCGAAGCAAAAATAGTTATATTTAAAGAAGTAGTAAAGATTCTTAAAAAAGTTATATTGAAGATAAATTAATTTAGTAAAATAGGCTGTTCTAGAAGAATTATTTTATTTTATTTTTAGTGTTAAGTATTATGTCACCACATATTGTTACAGTATTATTCAAAAGTGAAGACATAGTTTCGAAGGTGCTGTGTCCCCTTAAAGGGTCTCAGGACTCTTAAAATGGGGAGGGGGAGTTAAAAAGAGACCATTTTCAAAATTTAATATCTTAAAATGTATTTGATTTTAAGACACAATTTTAATTGTGATGAAATATTTAAGCACGTTCTTTCATTTTAGGTCTTTAAAAAATTTCAAGATGCAGAATTGTCATTTACAAGGGGTTCCAAACTGTCACACATTTGATGAACAGAAAAAATCGACATAACAATTTATGCAGATTTTGCAAGAATAAAAATTTTAGTGCCTGTTATTGTAGTAATTAAACTGAACCTAAACAAAATTATTTTTAAACCACTTTTGTATTTTTAATACTAATCTGTATTTAGCTAGTTGGAAATCTTCAACAGTATAACCATCCCTCCAAAAGTGTTTATTTGAACAATAAAAAGGAAATTTTAGGTTTAATCTATACAGACTAACATGAAACATATGTTTTGGAAATTATGTGTTATTAAAGCACGTGTTAGAAAAAAATATTCCGGTGTTTTTGAGATATTCTGCGCGTTATGCCCAAAAACGTCATTTGGAGAGAAATGACTTCAAAATTTCGGAAACGCCGCTTCAGTTATCGAGCGGGAATAATTCTAAAATCCATAGCTTTTGTCTAATGGGAATTTCAAGGAAACGACTATATCAAAATGTTCAGAAACGGTAAAAGTTTAAAATCTAGAAAATTAAATAAAATTTCGAAAATTTTAAAGTGTTAAGAATTTTGAGACCCCTTAAATGACGGTGTTTTGACAATCTGAAAGGTCCTGTGTTTTCTGCATTTTTGGACAAGCCATTGCCATTTTCTGAAAATTGCTTCATTTGTTCTGAATTATCCTGTATTTAAAGAAATAATAAGGTTTTCCGTTTCGAAAGAAAACTACTTATTGGCATTTAGGAACTCTTTATGGGTAATAAGTACATTGGCCGATCAATACATTGTACTTCTTTTCCGTGGATGTTTTCGTATTATATAATAAGGCAATGAAGCAGCTTCTAATTTTTGCTTAACAATAGTCGTTATAAGAATTGCCTACCTGTCAGCTTTTTCGATAGAAGAGTTAAAAGTGCTTATACATTTAGATGACGCTGGGGGTGAAGAACAAATTAAATTATTAAATTCTTAAAATTTTCAATTTCTTGACCAATTTTTGATAAAGTAAAACAAAAGAATTAAGTCCACTTAAGATTCTAAATTGGTGCCTGCAGATGTTTATGCATAATAATAAATGTCATTCATATCTTTTTTTACACGTTTGGCACGTTATAGTTTATTTCCTCTCCTGTTCATTCTGCCTTTTCAAAAATTAGCTCACTCATTTTGGGGGGGGGGGGGGGAAACCTATAAGAAATACTTAAAAAAAGTGCATTTATTAACAGTTACAAAAATGTAGAATATATATATAGCACATTACAATCGGGCAATTAAGAGCTCGGATATTACAGCACCTTCTAGTGACGATTAGTTATTAGTAGCATGGAGATGAAGGTGTAAAGGCGTATGTTTTCATATATTGTACTTTAAATAAATAAATAATAATAAAATTACGGGGTTAAAATTAAATTGCGATAAATTCGATTGTGGAAGATTAATGGATTTAAGTGAAAGTTTTGCAAAATTAGCTATCGCCAAGTTGGCATAATTTATGGAAACTTTTTTTTGTCGCAAAATTTGGAGTAACGGATAAGGACAGCTTAATGCAACAATATTAAAATTTAGACTGCATAGCGAAGCGGGGGAAAAAAAATCAAAATCCCTACATGGTTTTGTCGAGTTGTTTTCTTGTTATTGATGCTAAACCGATGTTATACACTTATAAAGTTAGTCAAAGGTTATAATGAAAATATTATTTCTTCAATTTTATTTTTTAATGATGCTTTTAATTGCTATTTTATAGAAATGTACAATGAAAGCATGTTATAATCTTTTTAATATTAGAATATTAATAATTATAATGCATTCTCTTCAAATATTATATTACTGACATAATCCTAAACCAGCCCAAACATTGGATTTTGGCGATTTTAGTGACAAGCACTCTCGAACGAACTGAATTTTCAGAAACTTCAAAATCCTCCCCAATCACAACGCTGAATTTTCGGCAGACAATTAACGACATGAACAGTTCCAACGATGACTCCTAAACGCTGCGCGCCTATTAAAACGAGACCCCTCCCCTCCAAAAAAAAAAAAAAAATTATTGGGCACAAGAAACTGACTGTGCAGCAGGCTCTAAAATGGAAGAAACTCGTCAATGTCGCGGTCACTAACGTACGAATGAGCGCTGCGCGCCCATTAAAAAAAAAATCACTGGATGTACGAAACTCTCTGTGTAGCAATCTCTAATGTGCACGAAACTCGCTGTGCAGCAATCTCTAAAATGAACGAAATCCGCTGTGCAGCAATCTCTGAAGTGCACGAAACTCGTCAGTGCCGCAGTCACTAACGTGCGTATGAGCACTGCGCGCCCATTTAAACAACAACAACAAAAAAAAAAAAAAAAAAAAAATCACTGGTTGTACGAAACTCGCTGTGCAGCAATCTCTGAATTGCACGAAACTCGCTGTGCAGCAATCTCTGATGTGCACAAAACTTGTCAATGCCGTAGTGACTAATGTACTTATGAACGCTGCACGCACATTTAAACAAAAGAAAACATCACTGGATATACGAAACACGCTGTGCAGCAATCTCTGAAGTGCACGAAACTCGTCAATGCCCCGGTTAATAATGTACGTATGAGCGCTCATTTAAACAGTTAAAAAATCATCACTGGATGCATGAAACTCCCTGTGCAGCAGTCTTTAAAGTGCATGAAAATCGTCAGTGCCGCGGTCAACGCGTGCATTACAATTCCAAAACAAAATATAAATGTATATTGATGTATATTTAACACATCATCATGCTCTATTAATGAATTTCTGATGAACCAATTTCGATGAATTGTATGAAACGCCAAACTATTCAAGTAGCACTGAATTGCATAAAAGAAACATCCTTATAACTCTAAAAATAATTATCATATTCACTAACGGTTTCTTGCATCGGATTAAGTGTCTCATTTGCAAGTAAAAGATATCTTTGAATTGAAATTTGAATGAAATACAGGTCATGAAAAATCAAAGAATGTGAAAAACAGGATTAGAAATGTCTTGACAACTAATAATCCGATCGACTTCATTTTTTATGCAAAATTTGTGTCAATTTATTGCTTTTTACTTGCACTCCTTAAAATTAAAAAATTCGAAAATTTTTATGTACCTTTCATCAGAACGAATTTTTTGAGAGTCCGAAAAAAATAGTTGCGGATAATCGAGGTTACTGTTATTAAATAGGCTTCGTCCCACTCTTACATTCTATACTAAGCACATACAAAATTTCAAGTCTCTATCTTAATCTGTTTGAGAGATAGAGTGGTTACAGATAGGCAGACAGACACACACACGGACGGACGGACGGAAAATTTTTTCCCTAAAAATATGTTTTTAGGAATCTCCAATGTCCGAAACGTGTAAATCCGTCAAAATTTTTTTTTTAGTTTTCAAAACGGTTGCAAGACTTACCCTATATTACGTATGATGGGTAAATAATAAGGAATGGCATGGTCATTTGTTGCAATATCGTAGAATTGGTATTGAAAAAATATGACAGATGAAGCGGAGGGGGGAGGGCGGTGACACCATTAACATCCGCTCCGGGTGTCACCCATTCTAGCTACGTCACTGTGAGGCAGAAAGAACTTCTGATTAAAAACTGAACTGGTGGACACTATTCATACTCATTATTTATCAGTAAACACAACTGGTATAATTTCAAGCATACTTTGCAGTTGGTTTCTTGTACTGCAAATTAATTATTCATACACATATGACTGAAGAATAAGAATTCCAAATCTTGTGGTGTTCTATATTTGGTATTGAATAAGTTTATAGTAATTTAATGGCTTTAATAATTTTGTATTTCCACAAAAATAGATAACAAACTGTTTTTATGTAAGGAACAAGTTACAAATAAAGAGAAAAGTTTAGCTGGATCAAAAAGGATAACGATATCAAAAGACAACTCTCCTACCCTAGAGATATCTTTCGATATCATTTGTCAGAACCTTCCTCCTCCCTAAAATGATAACGTTATGTATGCATAGCCCCTTAAAATACGTTATAGTAAGCTTCCCCCCCCCCTCCCTTTTTTTAAGTTTAATAATAATAACATCTGAATAGTAAATTATATTTAAATATGAATTATGAAAGTTAAATGAAGCTCGGTCTTCACATTAAAAAAAAAAAAAAAAAAAAAAAAAAAAAAAAAAAAAATGAAATAATCCATGACTCAAAATGTATTTGAATAATCGCATGAGAAGTATTCTATTGCTGGAACTGAGTTTTAGTGACTCTGGTAAGGGGTTACACGCATGCAACATTCCATACATCTAAACAGCCCTTGAAAATATATTTAAATAAGTCCTTGAAAAATGCTTGAATCTATTTTCTCTTAAGTATTTTAACTATTTTCCGATTATGTCATCTCACTCGTTGTTAATTAGTGAACCATTAATTAACTAGTAAAAGTATATTTCTTTCTCTAACATATCATACTAACTATGACAAAAATTATATAATATGTTGTTTAATTAAATTAATGGATTTTTTTTTTTTTTTTTTTTTTTTTTTTTTTTTTTTTTACTGAACAGTTATTTTTTTGTATGACTAAAAAGTTTATTTTACTCCAAAATAAAATCTGATAATTCTTTTTCTTCTTAAAAATCCCGAGAAAACACTAGAAGTTCACACCTGTTTTTACACCTGGGGATGTGAAATGTTTAACCCTTTCAGGGGCTGCCGTTACGCGACATCATCACTTAATTTTAATTTCAAACTCCTAGACCAGACTAAAAATATTTAAAAAATATAAAAAATAAAAAATCTATATAATAAAAGCTTAAGTGCCGTGACTGTCCGCTTCACTTTTTATGCACCAGGCGACCATTTTGGTACTTTAATATTAGACAGGCACAGGTGATAAGTTGCCCACCAGTGTTGACCATCCCCCCCCCCAAAAAAAACCCTTTATACATTCCCCCCCCCCCCCCCGCCTGAACAGAATGTCTATTGTAAAATATATTCTACTTATAATCTACTGCACAGTCAAAAGATAGCGAGTTGAGTTATTATTGCCTTTATCAAGAATTTAAAGAAACAAAACACAGGAACATTTCTGGAAATTAAATGTTGAAAAAATTTAAAAGTAATGTTAAAAAAAAAAAAAAATCAAGATTTTTTTTTAACAGTAAAACAAGGAAATATTAAGAATTTAAAAATCCCTCCCTCCTCCAAAATGTACTTTTTCTCAAATTCCCCCCCCCCCCCCCGAAACTAAATTGTATGACGCATGTTGCGTCACCAAACCCCTCTCTGGGCACCGCTATTGTTCTATGCCCATCATTTCATCTATATTATATTTGTCTTAGTCATGTCAATGTCATTAACAACTACCCGCAAATTCCATAATTTTTCATATGCAAGGTTTCCATTTTGAATAAAACATAAAAAATTTTCGAACAAAAGGGCACAAAAGTTGGTATGATTTCAAAGAATTTCTGATACTTTTATGCTAACCTAATACAAATCTCGCCAATATGATTTTTTAACTTTTTTAATTATTTTTCGCCTGGTAAATTAAACAATGCTTTGAATTTGAAAAAATATCTTAGTATGTGGCATCATTTAAATGAAAGTTTTGTATTTTTAAGTGATATGGAAGAAGTAATTATTTTTAATGGAAAAAAAAAAAAGTGATGGTAATAATGTTTGGCGATTTATCACCTGAGCCAATAAAATAAGTTTTTATTTCCTAACAAATTCATTTCTAAATTCTGTTGCCAAACAATTATTTCGCCATTTTACGAACAGAATTACTTTGCTTTTGAAAGGGTTAAAATTATGAAATGAAATTAGACGGCTGTGTATACTTTGTTTTTCTGTTTACGCATGTTCAAAAATATCCCATTTAACCGGTTGTGGTTGGAATCGGATGGTGACGCATTTCTTTTCTGCCTGTTTGCTTGTTCTGCTAGTAATATTTACTTCTAGTCTCATGGAGTTTTGAAATACCTTAAAGATAAATATAACTGTATTTTTGCTAACGGTAATCCTATTTATCCTGAGTTATGACTGTGCCAACTCGAGGAATTATAGGTTACTTTGTCACGAGAATTTAAAAAATAAAATAAGAGAATTTAAGACAATTACTTTCACATTCATATTCCTTTTGCCTCCTTTTTAAGTGCGTTCGTAATTACGTACATATGGAGTACCTATAGTCGTCGTTCAGTCTGTCTGTCCGCATATATGTGAGCAAAAACTACCATATCGAATCGTTTGAAATTTGAAATACATAATTATTGGATAACTTTGAGTCATTTCAAATTTAATGAAAATCGGACGTATAGTTTACAGGGACAATCAAAAGTATTCTCTTGCATTACGGCCAATCGGGAAAAAATAGTTTCAAGTGCATTTTAATGGTGTTACATTTTTTTCGAACACAGTAAAATTGATATGCATCTATGAAGTATATACTAAAATATACTTTTTGTGCCATCTGTGGTAGAAAGATTATTTTATATTAAGTTACAGTGTCACACAAAATTATTCCATTGCATAAAGCTGTAGGGGGAAACATTGTTTGGGGAGCGTTTTAATTATATAAAGCTATTTACATTTTACGAAATTGATATACGTTGCTAAGAACCTTATGATCTATGATCCTTGTAAGAATGATCACAGAAGTTTGTCATCATTTGTTACATGGCAAAACTACTAAATGTGAATATGTTGTTTGTAAATTTCATTTTTTTCTCATATTTGTTGAAAATGCTACCAGTGTTTATCTATTTTACTAATAATGACAATAAAAAATTAAAATACATTTTCTTCTAATAGTTTGTTCAGGCTCGGATTTGAAATTGTATGCGCAAGTTGTATAAACAAGTATTACAGAAAGGAGTAAAGGTTGTTAAAGGGCATTTACACTGTGTGTCTGTAACCTGTCTAAGTGTCGCGAAGTGCACAAGATTTCATCTAATTTTCGTTTTATGTAAGCTGTTAACAAAGTTGGAATTGGACAAGGTTTCATTCTTTTCGCGATACTTTCGCGAGTTCGAGCTTCAATGTAAAATTTTTTTCATTGCTAGTGATTTGCTATGTAGACCATTTGAACTTTGAATTCCGGGAGAGGCAATAGACCTGGAGGCAGAAGCACAGACAATCACCTCATCGAGTTCACGCCTGAAATTCCAGAATTTGTTCAAATTATATTCACATATTATAACACAATCGGTCTGCTAGATCATACCATAGTGTAAAACATAGCGGTAGGGTTTTGGCGGATTTTACCTCGTAGGTTTATAGTTGTTTTCCCGCTCCCTTTCTCCGTGTTTTCATAACGTTAGGTGCAAGAAAACACAATTGTAAATATAAGAAACAAACAACTAAAATCGGGTTTCCTGATGCTTTCCATTAAGATATGACCTGGCAGACCTATTGCGTTTTAATATGTGAATCCAGTTTCAACTAATTTTGAAATTATAGCGTAAACGTGATGAGATGGTTGTCTGTGCTGCTGCCTCCTGGTCAACATGGTTTAAATACAAAAGTATTCAAGGGCGGTTATATATTTTAAAGAGCAATATCGTCTTACTGAATGCGAACTATTACTTTTAAATTTTTTTTTTCTTGTAAGGTGATGATGTTTATCTTTACCCCCCACCCTTCATATTTTTTTTTTCAATTAATTACGAGTATGTATGTTGTCTCTTGAGCATGTGGGAGTTTTTAACCTTAGGGCGTGGTGTATGAGTGGTAGAGTGAAAGAATGATACTTTACTCATGTTTCGACAAAATGCCTTGTCATTCATTCTACTAACAATTTTTTTTTCTTTCTCTCTCTCTTTCATGTGACCTTCAATCTGGATTGAATCCACTTCAGCGGTAAGTTGCTCTTCTGTTCTGGATTGTTTCTGTTCACTTTTTTTTGTTCTTTTATATAACTGTGTTTGTGTCCCTTTGTTCTACCGTGAAGTACCTCCCCAGCGGCAAGTACCAGGTTCTAAAAAGCTCGCTTTGAGATGATTGCCCAAGTGAGGTAAAAGAATACTGTAATTTTTTCCTACTTTCTTTCTCTTTTGATGTGAGCGACAATTTTATTTTTTTTGGGTTAAGTATTCATGTCATTGTTTTGGGTAAGCATGTTTGTTTGCTTTATAGATTAGGAAGAAATATTAGGCTTTTGTTTAAGACGTGGAATTGAAAAATTTTTAAACCCCTTAAAACCCATTTTGCTTAGTAAAATAAAAAAAAGTATTTAACAAATTACAACGACTATTTGGAAAATATTTTCAAAAACTAAAATTTTAAAGACTTATAAACTCTATATTTAAATTAATAATAAACATCATTTTTAGAATGATAATAAAGAGTCATATATTACGTACGACATGGATTAAACATTCATATTCCTGGATCCATCACAAAAAACTTTTATAAAAACTTAAGTTTTGCAATTTTCGGAACTGCAAATTTTTAAACTTCTAAACATCGCACATTTTCAATTTTTACACCTTCGTATACAGAAAAAAATTACTTTTAAATTTAACTTGCTTGAAACCTATATCTAAATTGTTATTCAGTTGTTAATTTTTTTTTAGTTTTTAAAACTTTTTTTGTCATTGTGGCAACAGAAGTATTCCATTTTTGGGCATTAGAGATGGATCAATCAGAAAACGAATGAAATAAAAAACAGAAGTATTCCACTTTTGGACATTAAACATAAAGCAATCTGAAAACGAATAAAATAAGTTGCGGAATTCAACCAATAAAACGATTAAGATGTACTTCAGCTTTCCCAATTTTCTACCGAGAACAACTATTTTCCAAATAGTTAAAAAAAACACTGCGTTAATAATATGGTTGAATATGAAAAAAAAAAAAAAAAAAAAAAAAAAATCTATGACCCTCATTTGCTAAATTAGAAGTGAACAAAACCTAATACTTTAAATAAAGGAGGCATTTGACAGTAAACAAACGGAAATAAAGATTTGGAATTTTAGAGCTTAGTTTTTCAAAATGATTGTGTCACCACCGTTATCATCTGAACTTTTCATATATAAAACTAACAATAAGGAATATGTTTGAAAAATAGGTTTTGTAATAATGTCCCTCTCCCCCTTTTTTTACTATGAATTTTTTCATTTTAATTTTCTGAGTATATATTTCTTTGTCTTATTTTGAAGTACTTACCTACTGGCAAAAGGTCACTTTGAGATAGTGGCGTAGCCATGATTTAGTTTGACGGAGGAGTAGGGAAGGGGTAAGTTTAGATGATCCTATGCGATGCTATGGAAATGTCATAATGTAAATAATGAAATTGTTTTCTAGGATAGGCTGCAACTTCCTAAACTTCATTTCTGGCTATCAGTATACATGCCATTATTTTAAATAAAAATATTTGGAAAGGTAAAGAAGAAATTTTAGATTGTTACTTGATTTTTTAGCGATACGTTTGGTATGTAATGAATATTTTAAATTCGCTGTTTTTGCTTTATTAGTTTTTTAAAAAGTCGGCTAACTTTTTTTGGCACGCTAAAAGCTAGCAACCCAGCCCACTAAACAGATTTGCGACATTTATCTCTGGACCGTTCTTGAAAAAGCTTTGGCAGTTTTGCTTTGTATGAAAAGATCAAGTCTCATTTCTGTCATTAAAGAAGCAACAAGAATCTGTAAAACCACTTTCCCAGCAATAAGGACATCAAAGCGAGGAAAACAATGATTGTAGTTTTCCAGTGGTAGCCTGATTTTTTTATTTAATCCCCCTCCCCGTCGGGAATCCTGCAGTGGCAATTTTGAAACAGTGTCTGTTTTTGTCAAAAATTTTTTAATCTTATGTTTTATTTTGAATTAAACTACTGATGATATCCCTTATTACATTGTAAATATTTTGTTCGATAAGACGAAAACTTCAGGAGACTTATCTGGTGAAGAAGAGAGAGAGAAAAAAAAAAGTTATCGAGGGCAATATTCTACAATATAAAGAAGCTGTAATGCAATGATTTTCTGTGTAAGATATCTGAGTTTAAGCAAAATTTTGTATTTTACACTTCCCAGTCGGATACGTCAAATTATATCAAAATGGGATTTTTAATTTGATTTTTAAAGAAATAATCTGTTGTACTTTCTAGTACTTATGCTGCTTTTCCATTATCTTTATAAGGTACCCTGGGGTAATAACGCCACGTTAAGGTTCTACCAATTTTCACGGCTTAGTTTTAGATTGTATTTTTCAAACAAATATAGGATCTGATACAGCAACTCATTGACTATCTATGTAAAAAAAAATAATTTAACAGATATGTATTCATAAAATGTAATGGCGTTTTTTCTTGACCCATGCTATTTGGCGTTATTACCCACCTATATGGGTAATAACGCCATGCAAACAAAACTATGAAATAAGATGGAATAATTGCATGTAGATAGCCCAATTCTAAAAGTACAAACTCTACAAACTTAGAAATTGACAAATTGCATTCTAAGCTATTGAAAATGTTCAATTTTTTGTGAAAGTGTAAGAAAAATAAAGGTGTGGTGTGGGAGGGGGGGATGAGGCAAAAGAATATCAGACTGTGAGCTTCTTTTTGCTTAAAAAGGACCGCTTAAATAGAAATATGAGAAACATTGCACAGTTTTAACTGTGTTTATTTGAATCAGTATTCAGGATGTAGCTCGGCCACTGTAGGGAATCAACCGGGGTATTAATGTCAAGGATTGGCGTTATTACCCCGGTATAGTTATTGCGCAGTACATTTTAAATTACAAATTATCTCGAGAAGATATCCAAAATCTTCAACAACATTTTAAAAGTACATGAAATGCACTACAAATTTATGTAATTAACAAAGTATTTCCGGATAAAAATATATTCTTCACATCACAATCCTATCTCGCAAATTTTAGATCAAGCGTTAATTTTAGTTGTTTGTAAAAACAATAGGACCTAAAAATGAAACAAATTAACTTGAAGCTGTTTTTTGCGATTTATATGACTCAAAACCTTTCTGCGCAGAGCACATGGGTGTCATTTACCTGATTATTTCATAATTATGCAAAATATAAGCACTTGGCGTTATTACCCCGCCTGGCGTTATTACCCCAGGGTACCTTATATAAAAATCTTCTGTGCGTGTGTATGTAACTAAACTCCTCCTTAACGACTCGACCGATTTTAATGAAATTTTGTGTGTGCGTTCCAGTGGATTCGAGAATGGTTTAGATTCACATTTCATTGAAATTGATTCAGTACTTTTTTAGTAATTAGGCAAAAACTAATAGTTAGTGATTTTTCGCTAATTAAAAGTGCTATAAATATAAAAGAAAGTCTGGATTTCGTATTAATCACAGCACAAAAAAATCTACCGAACCAAAAATCTTGAAAATTGGGGTAAAAATACTTCTTATAATATCGAGTGCCGCTAAGAAGGGATTTTCGAAAATCCCCCCCCCCCCCTTTCAAGGAGGGTAAAAAAAAGAACGAACTTTAAAAAAATTCCTTTAAAATCGGCTTTTGTAGATATTTTTCAACTGATAACATATTTTAGTGTATTTTTTCATTCTGAATCGAATGGTACTAAGCAAATTCGTTTAAATCCAGTAGTCCGTGAGATAATTCACATTTTCCTAATTTGGCGATTTCTTCGGCGCAAAAACCTGAAATTTTCAATCCTTATCTATATGGGTGATTCTCAAAATAGGGGACGATTTCAAAAATGAAATCTTAAAAAAATTACTGTTAGCAAAATTTCTGAAAAAAATAGGCGTTGTTAATATAGTATTAGGTATACTTTACATGTAGTTAGCAGAGCTAAATATTTAAAAATTAACTTAAAAAAAAAATTTGTATTTTTTGAGCCATGCTAATGACAAAACGAATTGCATGGAATAAATATATTATGAAATTTTTATTTTCTTCCTGTTTAAATATTTTTTTCTATATTTATTAGCCTTCCTTTTCAGCAAATGGTTTCCATTTTTACATATATACATATAAGGAGAATAAAAACATTACCAAAGAGCAAACTTTGTTACATGAGCAACATTCTGACACTAACAATGTAAGAAACTGTCTTAGTGATTTTTCTACAGATTTAATGCATATTTTAGGGATAATAAATGTAATACCTAAATTTATACGTAAAATTAAACTTTATAAAGGATACAATATAAGCACTGGTTACATTTATGTACATAGCAGTCTTTAGCATGGACAGAAAAACCATGCTAATGACACTGATATCTGTCCATGCTAATGACAAATTTTAATTTAAATAAGATTATCAGCCATAATATAATCACAATGCAATATTCCTTTCTGGGGCTTTTTAAAACACAAAAGTTCTGTGCAAATAAATAAAATAAAAATTTTAACTATAAAATAAACATGAAAATTATTATCCATTCTAATGACATACAATTGATGTACTCCCCTAATATTCAACTTCTATTCTTAAAATACAATACATGCTTCTATTTTCTGGCTGGGATAAAATGGCTACTTGTTGCCATGGAGAAACTTTATATTTTCAAACTATTGTCATATGTGAAAATGAAATTTTGATTAATAAGCAGCTGTTTTAGTAAGACCTTGTTTTGAAAATCGAATATGGAGGACAAACTTTAATTCTTTTTTTATGTACTATAATTTTATTTTTAAAAAGAAATTTATTGGATAAATCATCTCCTTGATTAATATAAAGAAAGAATAACATTTGTTTATTTTATAAAAATCATATTAACTCTTGAAAAATGCTAGTATACACAAGGCACAGCTGCTGTGGACATCCATGCTAATGACATTTTGAATCTTTATTCTGTTCTTTTAAGGTGTTTTTAACTAAAAAGTGAGTAATTCTTGAGTGCAAATAATGATTAATATTAAGAAAAACATATCTAAATATAAAAACATGACAGAAAACCTCTCAATTTTTTTTGTATGCCGAAAGACATAAATTGTCCCCTATTTTGAGAATCACCCATATACAGTAAAACCTCGTTACAACAATATTTTAGGGACCAAATAAATATATTGTTGTAGAGGGGTTATTGCTATATCGAGGGCCTACATATTTTGGGCATTTAATAAGGATTTTTTTTTTTTTACTTTCAGGTATATACTGCTTAAATATTTATATTTAGAAAAAAATAGTTAGCAAAGTGTTAATAATAATAGTTAAATAATGTAAAAATAAAGTTTTAAAAATTCAGAAAATGAGCAAAAGAATGTTTATATACCTGAAAACTATTTTTATTGAAAATAATCCAATATTTTGTTGGGTTTATTATCTTTTAACAATTAAGTAACGGAAAAGGTATGCATTGAGCCTAGTATACGAAAATGATCTTCATTTGTCGACTAAAGGCTTGAAAAAAAGTTACTGTAAAGACTTCACAGATTGAAGAGTTTCTTGGGATGATTTTGATGGACATATCCTGTATCACCTAAATAATGATAACATCATTATCCTCTCCTACCACTATCTTGTTGTTTTCTATCTCGTCAGTAGTTTCAGAAAGAATGTCTTCATCAGCATCTCCTGTGAAATCCATAAGGTCGTCGTCTGCTGTTTAATACACTGTTAAAAATTTGACCCCTTTCCTGCATCGTCACTCCACTGCTTTTATAGAAAACAATTACTTCAGCCTATTATGGAGTATTCTCATGGGTCAAAAGAGAGAGAGTCTATAAAAGCGGGGGAGTGACGATGCAGCTAAAGGGTCAAATTTTTTACAGTGTAATCTTCCGCGCTAATTCCAGATTTTGTGCCACTTCTTTTATCAATTTAGGATAAAGATTTTTGAATCTTCAAAACACATTCTTGATCATATGAAAGATCTCATTCAATGAAATTTTCATCACAATCAAATTTTTTATTTTCATGACAAAAACCGAACTTTTTCTAACAATTATGGTTGTTTTTCTCTGTTACTTCCCACCAACTTTCAACAATATTGTCACATACTTTCTTCACATTTCAGCTTTAAAAGGGTCTTCTATTTTATTTTCAAAATGTAAAAGTAACAGCAACAATTTTATCTAATATTCCTTAAAACACTTAATTATACCCATATCTCGAGTCTGCAAAATTAAAGTACAATTGGCAAGGAAAAAAATAATTTCTACATTTTGGAAATGAGGCATGAGCGCAACAATTATCTGCAACAAAACGATTTTTTTCTTTCTCTTTTTTATTTCTTTCTGTAATTTTTGTAACCATTCAGAAAAAAATTTATAATTTATTCAAGACTTTTTATTGGTTTTATATTCCACGGAAAGACTTTTCAGGTTCTTAAAGCACCTTGGATACTATGTGTGTCTGTGGTTTAGAACAGTAAATTTCTGTTTCGATTTCTTCCCTCCATAACTTTTCATTTTTGAACGCCTGTGTCCAATCGGTTGGAAGTTGGTAATACAGCCCAGGTTCCTCTGCGTTAGAAACATCTTCTGGAGCATACTTTTTGTAAGATTTTTTTCCTCTTGTTTTGCCGCTGTTCAAATGTGTCATTAATCGGGGTAGCCATTTTCTCTCCGTAAACTTCCTGACAAATTATTCCTTGATGATCCCGAAACGCATAAGCCAAACGTTACTACTTTTAAAATTTTCGTGCCTTAGCGTTACTGTAAATTTACATGCTTGTGCACATAACAATTTATTGGAACATTTATTGGAACATTTGTTGTCTTCACCTCTTGGTACCATTTTAAAAACAGCAGCATCAATGTTTTTATTTGTCCAACTTTCAGTCGTTTTTGCAGTGCGTTCATTGTGTTTGAACTTATAATATCTTCGATATGTTTCCTATTCTTTGGGAACATTGTAATAGTAGATTTCGATAATCCATATTTTTTATCTGCATCAACCTGTTTCATTCCCTCATCAATATCGTTGATAATATTCATTTTATCTCGAAAGGATAGTTGTTTTCGCTCAGCCATCTTAAGAGATAATACACTGATGAAAGAAAGAAAATCAAAAATAAAATTTTTCATTTAAAAATCAAAATTACTAAAGACTTTAAAATCGTTCAACTTTGCACACCTTCTAAAAGCTTCAAATTCTTTTTTTTAGAATGTCACTTATAATACCTCACTTTTCCTCTTCCTCTAGCAATGAGAAGACGAAAAACCAAACGATTTGGCACATGTTCCGTGACAAGGGTCATTTTCCCCCCCCCATCCATTTCCAAGAATTTTTTACATGGTTTACATTTACATTCCAACAATTTTTACATGGTCCTCACCAATTAAATCTGAACAATAGCCAATCTTACATTATGGAGATATGTTGAAAATCAACAATTAGTTTTCTGTTAACAAAATAGACTGAAAAAGTGACAAAGATGATGAATGACAAAGTTTTTTTAGTATTCAAAAACCAAAATATCGTTATAAAACGAGAAAATAACATTGAATTTTTAAAAGAAAAATCGTTTTACAGGGGTTTATTGTTCTAGAGAATATCGTAATATTGAGGGGAGGCTAACATTAGTTTGTATGCAAGTTCATCGGGACCAGGAAATATTATTGTAGTACAGGGAGTTATTGTTGTATCGGATATCGTTGTAGCGAGAGTTTACTGTATATAAAAGAAAGTCAGGATTTCGTATTAACCGCTAAGAAGGAATTTTCGAAAATACCCCCCCCCTAAGGAGGGTAAAAAAAAGAACGAACGTTAAAAAAATTCCTTAAAAATCGGCTTTTGTAGTTATTTTTCAACTGATAACATATTTTAGTGCATTTTTTCATTCTGAATCGAATGGTACTAAGCAAATTCGTTTAAATCCAGTAGTACGTGAGATAATTCCCATTTCCCTTATTTGGCGATGTCTTCGGCGCAAAAACCTGAAATTTTGAATCCTTATCTTTATATATATAAAAGAAAGTCTGGATTTTGTATTAATCACAGCACGAAAAAATCTACCGAGCCAAAAATCTTGAAAATTAGGGTAAAAATATTTCTTATAACATTGAGTGCCGTTAAGAAGGGATTTTCGAAAATTCCACCCCTAAGATGAGTAGAAAAAAGAACGAACTTTAAAAAAATTCCTTAAAAATCGGCTTTTGTAGTTATTTTTCAACTGATAACATATTTTAGTGTACTGTTTCATCCTGAATCGAATGGTACTAAGCAAATTCGTTTAAATCCAGTAGTTCGTGAGATAATTCACATTTTCCTGATTTGGCGATGTCTTCGGCGGAAAAACCTGAAATTTTCAATGGCTATCTTTATATGTATAAATCTTCTGTGCATGTTATGTCACTGAACTTCTAAACGACTGGACCGATTTTAATGAAATATTGTGTGTGCTTTCCAGTGGACTCGAGAATGGTTTAGATTCACATTTCATCGAAATTGATTCAGTACTTTTTTAGTAATTAGGCAAAAACTAATAGTTAGTGATTTTTCGCTAATTAAAAGTGTTGAATAAGTTTGATGAATAGAGTGCGGACGGAATGTCCGAGGGGTCTAAGGCGCCAGATTTAAGCTCAGCTTCTTGAAGAAAGAGATCGCGTGTTCTCGAACCCCACTGCTGACAAAAGTGTATGCTTTACAATAATATTTCCTGTATTATAATTTTGATTAACCGACTTCAGACAATTGTTAACTTTTAACTAAAAAGAGAAAAATAAACTTTTCTATCAAAAATTGAACCGACTTCAAAAAATACTGAAGAGTGAAACATAATTTCCTTATCTAATTGTAATAAGAAATTAAATTAAGAGCGTAGTGTTTATCGTGCATATTACCATATTTAGGTACATTTATTTGATTTTCTGGAGTCGGTGCCAAGAAGGAAAACGTCTGCCGGTGACAGGACAGAGTCATTCCATGTCAAATCAACGCCATTTCAGACCAAAATCTCCCTTGACCTCTTAGATTTCGATGAAACTTGGTGTATCAAGTGTCTTTACATAATTATGAAAGAAAACACTAAAATTATTTTTTTAATGCATTTCATTTTAATTTTATTAATGATTAATTACAGCATTTTTCATTAAATTTTGCTGCATCTTCAATTACTTAATTGCCAATTTCTCAAAAACTAAATGTGATACAAACTTGGTTTATGCATCATTGTAAAGCTCTTTTCATGACCTTTAATTTGATATGCATCATGAACAAATTTATTAAAATTTAATTTTTTTAAATTTAAATTTAAATTTTAAATTTCTCAAAAAGCGACATTTTTAAAATTTTCAAAAAATTCTCAAATTGACTTCATATTGACTTCTTACATATTCCCAAGTTTCATGATGGGATCTTTATGGGATCAGAAGATACATGAAATTGAAATTTGTATATACAGTGAAAATTTTAAATTACTTTTCAATATCATGTTAGAATTACAGAAAGTATTTTGTATAATTTGTTAGATACCATTTAGTGTCTAATTATATATACATATATATATTAAATAAACTTTTAGAATTGCAAATTATCACAAATAACATATTGGTCTCTTATTTATTACCTTCTTATATTTCATTTAAACTTCAGAACAAATTGTTTCTTTTAGAATAATCATGAATATTCCAGAAACTATTGCGTAAGAATTTTTGGTGGGTTGCTGTCATAGCTTGTGGGTGGATCCTTTAGGTTAATTGGCTAAAATGTTAAAGGGGCGGATCCTGGTAGGTAATACTTCTACCTCT
Organism: Maratus speculifer; assembly: GCA_964019185.1. Taxonomy (NCBI): domain Eukaryota; kingdom Metazoa; phylum Arthropoda; class Arachnida; order Araneae; family Salticidae; genus Maratus; species Maratus speculifer. Next base: position 106,806,241 of record OZ025303.1, read on the forward strand.
TTTGTATTAGGAGACTCATTGTCAGATCTTTTTGTTCTTATTCTGATGCTTATATGTTCATGTTGGTAATTTTGTCTGAGCAGTTCACAAATTCTATTATTAATGGCAGTAAAATGCCATGAATTAGAGTGCTTATTTGTTGTTATCATACTATTTAATTAATATTCACTATGAATTCTACAAGAGTTGAGACTTTAAATTGCTTTAATCCATTCAAAAAACCTCATCATTCTCATGTAAGAAAAGGATTAAGAACTGTTACACCATGGATGTGCGCATTAATTCCAGAAATGCCAATAAACTCAAAAGTTTGTACTATATGTAGAAAGAATCTGTCAGGAATGAAGAATGATAATAGTACAAATGATCTTCCCAGTACCAGCTATAGTGATTTGAAATCTAAAAGTAATATATCTGAAGATAGTGATTCTGAAGCTTTAAATTTGAATGAATCGTTGAACTTATTTAATGCATCCCTTGTGGAACTAGGTGAATCACCAGTAAATAGAAAAAAAAGCACGGTATAGAAAATCTATATTAATAAAATAACAAATCGCTCTGTGTGTGTGTGTGTCTGCGATAGTTAGCGAAAACTACGGTACGTACGAAGCTCAAAATTTTTCTGAGAGTAGCCCAATATCTCTCCTGATGCACCTGACGCTCAGAATTTCAAAATTATATTTATTAACTCAGTGATTAATTAAATTCCAAACCTCACTCTCATAAAAAATCGCTTTTTTTAGCTTTTTACCCTTTTATTCTCTTATGGTTGGTTGGTTGCATAAAATTTTCGCAGAAATAATTTAAAAAACTGGGACTGACCTTTAAAATTCATAGACTGGCAAACTGTCAGTTTAAATGAGGATTTTTTTTTTTTTTTTTTTTTTTTTTTTTAATATCACAGCTGCTGTACGCCATGGAGGAAAAATATAGGTGGTGGCGAAGTAAACCGAAAAAAAAAAAAGTGTTTGCAATATGAAACCATTTATCGCTGAAATTTTAATGTCTCAAAATAAAGCACGAGGAAGGAATTTTGTATTAATAAGACGGATTGGAAGAAATGAATTACAGCTGAAGCATATTTTACGAAGGAATAGTAATTTTTTTAATGGTTTTTTCTATTATATTATTTATTAAAATAAATGTTTGCTTTTAAAATAATTGAAATTGGAAAATTAAAAATAATTAAATGTCAAAATAAAATAAAATAAAATATTGAAAACGTATGATTTGAAGTAAAAAATTGTATTACTAAAACTTTTCTCTTTTTTTTTTCAGAAATTTTTAATACTTTATAACGTAGATGAAAAATGTTTATGATTTAACAACATATTAATAATTCCATTTCAATATATAAAATATAGTGATGAAAAGATTTTTAAAATCATGCATGAACACTTAAATAATAATATTAATCTAAAATCTAGATTTCAGAGTGCAGACGATTTTAAGACATTAACGAAAGAATGTTGATTTTTCAAGCAAAGTCTTAAATGATGCTTCTATATTGATATTTCAAAGTCATATGATAAAAATAATCAAATAATTCTTGCCTATGATTGATATAATTGTATCTTTCATGCATTCTGATCGTGTATTACAGGCAATAATGGCACAAAACGTTATTTTTAAATGAAATTTTAGTTATCTATTCAATAACAGTTTAAAAGGTAAAAAACAAAAACAAAGAAATACTGGTTTAAACCAGTTTGAAATGATCGGAGTTTCAAAACACATGGTTTTGTTGGTGCTTATTTGGACTTAATGTAGCGGTTTTTAGAGTTACATTTTTTGCGTCACCCCAAGACATTATACTGCCACTCCATTAATTTCTTTTTACTATATGGTTGTACGCATATTTTTGGCATTTCGAACATTAGAATGTATGAGTCATTAGCTGTGTTGCAGTAAAAAACATTACACAACACTTTTCTATGAGTTTATTTTTTTAACAATGATTAAATTTAAATGTGTTCTATTCAATTTAAAATTGTAATATGGCTTTAATTTGTTTTTAAAACAAAAATAAAATAGCTGTTTCGCGTACAATTTTTTGTATCCGCAAACGATTCATTCACCATAATAAATTATCAAATAGCAAAGTAAATTATCTATCAGAAATAGCCATAAAAAGAATAGTAGCAAAACTGATTATAACCTTAATGTTTAGACTAATTTAAACATAACCCGCTTCCAACCAGAAAAAAACAGACCACACTCCGATCCGTGATACACAAAATTTCCGTGAGTATAAACCCGACCCTGACCTAAAAATTCTGTTTGGAAAAAACTATGGATTTGATAACTGACCCGAACCAAATCTGAATCTTGCAAAAATGTTCAAGTGAAGCATAACCCGATTCAAACAAGGAAAAATAATTTTCGTGGGCGTGAAACCTGACCCGAACCTAAATATTTTCTTTAAAAAAAAACCCAAAATATGACTCGAACGAAATCTGAAACCGATAAAAATATTCCAGAGAACTATAACCCGATCCCAGCAAGGCAAAATACTTTCCATGGTCATAAATCCGACTCAAACCTAAAAAAACTCCGTTTGAAAAATCCTGAACTTTGACCCAAACCACATCTAAATCTGACCAAAGTATTCGAAAGAACCATAACCGGATTCAAGTAAGACAAAATAATTTCCGTGGACATGAACCCGATACGAACCTAAAACTCTCATTCAAAAAAATACCTGAAATTTGAATCTAACCAAATCTGAATCTGACAAAACTATTTCAAAGAAATGCAACCGGATCCAAACAAGACAAAATATTTCCATGGACATGAACACAATCCGAACCCAAAAAATTTCTTTGAAAAAATCGCGAACTGAACGAAATCTGAACTTGGAAAAATAGCATGCAAAAATAGCATGTCCTTATTCGAATAAGACAGAATTATTACCGTGAACATGCAATAAGACCCGAACTCAACAGTTATATTTGAAGAAAAAACCCGAAATCTGAATTGAACCAAACCTGGACTTGACAAAAATATTCCAAAGAACTATAACCCAATCCAAGCAAGACGAAATAATTTCTATGGCCATAAACCCAACTCGAACCTAAAAAATTCGATTTGAAAAAAACTGAAATTTTACCCAAACCACACCTAAATTCGACCAAAATATTCGAAAGAATCATAACTGGGATTCGAGTATGACAAAATAATTTCCGTGGACATGAACGAGATCCGAACCTAAAAATTCTATTTGAAAAAATACCTGAAATTTGAATCGAACCAAATCGGAACCTGATAAAAAATATTCCAAAGAATCGTAACCGGATCTGAATAAGACAAAAAATTTCCATTCACATGAACCGAATCTGAACCTAAAAAATTTCTTTGAAAAAATCCCGAAATCTGAACTGAACCAAATCTAATCTTGAAAAAAAATATTCCATTGAAGCATGTTCTTATTCGAACAAGGCAGTATAATTTCCGTGATCACTCAAGAAAACCCGAACCCAAAAATTCCATTTGAAGAAAAAGCCGAAATCTGAATTGAAACAAATCTGTTCCCGACAAAAATATTCCAAAGAACCATAACTGTATCCGAGCAAGGCAAAATAATTTCCATGGACATGAATACGACCCGAACATTAAAACTCAATATCAAAAAATAACTATAATCTGAACCGAACGAAATCTGAGCCCGACAAAAATGTTCTAATGAATCATAACCAGATCCGAACAAGACAAAATAATTTCCATGGACCTGAAACCAATATACGGTTTGGTAACATTTAGGTTGCAATTACATTACGGTAAGTCTGATTATATTTAATTTCCTGTTAGGTTACAGTTAGGTCACGGTTAAGTTAAAGTTAGGTTAAAGTTAAATTGTATTTATGCTATGATTAGAATAAGGATATGTTACAATAAAGTGAAAGCTGGGTTACATTTATGTTATATTTAATTTACGGTAAGGTACTGTTAAGTCAAAGTTAGGTTACAGGCAGGTTATGGTTACGGTACAAAAGTTTACGGTTAGGAATTTATCCATAGAGTGAACATTTACGCATGATTTGATTAAAAATAACACTTACTTTTGTTAAATGGCTCTGAAATTATAATACTACATACCAACATTTTAGCTACCAGCGAGTATCGATTTCATTCATGGTATAGTCGGCTTTAAGAGTGATATAATATGTTTAAAATTCAAAATATTTCACTTGGGATTTCTATGTGAAAAAAAAAAAAAAAAATTAGTTACGTGACTTAACAGTGATTTTTGATAAATATCAACACTTTAACACGAAAATCACGCAGTCGTTGGATACATATTCCCTCCCGCGTTTCTCATCGCTCATTTTGAGTACTTTTAGAGCTTAACATTAGCTGTTTTTTAAACCGATTTTTCACACGGTCAATGGCTATGTATTTCAGACAATGCATTTCTGCATGTTTCGAGTTAATGATAAAATCATACAAATTTCAAGTTCGTTTAATATTGTTAATACGGACCCGGGCAACGCCGGGCGGGTCAGCTAGTATTCTAATAAAAAAATTAAAAATATAACATCAACAGTCAAAAGAAAACTTTTAAGAAATGCCAGTTCATCTGATGAAGATCGAAATAGTGATTCTAAAAATGAAATATTGAATCATTTAAAGAGTGTGTACGAAAACTGTGAAAGCAGGGAAAAGAAAATCATGATACTTACTTTGTTGCCAGAGAATTGGAGCATAAGAAAGATTATTAAAGAATTCAAAGCTCCAGATTTTCAGGTTAGGCAAGCTAAGAAACTCTTGAAGCAGAAGGGTATTTTGTCTACAACAAATCAAAAACCAGGAAAGAACTTGCCTACAGAAACTTTGAATAAAATTATAGAGTTTTATGAGAATGATGTTGTGAGTCGACCAATGCCAGGCATCAAAGATTGTGTTTCAGTGAAGGACAAAGAAGGTAAAAAAGTTAAAGTTTCCAAAAGATTAATGCTGTGCAATTTAAAAGAAACATACAAGCTCTTCCAAGAAAATTTCCCAAACATCAAAGTTGGATTCTCAAAATTTGCTGAGCTACGTCTTAAAAACTGTGTTCTAGCTGGCCAAAGTGGAACACATACCGTCTGCATATGTACGATTCATCAGAATGTAAAGCTAATGGTAGAAAATTGCAAAATAAATTCCATCACAAATGGTCAGATTAAAACATATAAAGATTGTTTAACGAAAATGGTATGCAATCCAGTATCTATTGACTGCTATTTTTCAAACTGTGCTTCTTGTCCTGGTGTTGATGACATAATAAAAATTTTAGAAGGTGGGTTTCAAGAAAATTTGATTGAAACACTAACTTTTCGCCAGTGGATTTCAGTTGATCGGTGCAACTTAGAAACAGTACAGAAGCCTGTTCAAGAATTTATTAATATATTCTGTGAAAAACTCCAGGTTCTTCTTCGTCATGATTTCATTAGTAAGCAACAAAGTGCTTTTATGTGCTACACTAAGGAAAATTTATTAATTTCTGAAATTGCTGTAGTTTGTGACTTTTCAGAAAATTATAGTTTTATTTTACAGGATGAAGCACAATCTTTCCATTGGAACAAATCTCAGGCCACTATACATCCATTTGTAATATATTTTAAAGAGGAAAATGAAATTAAGCATTGTAGTTTTGTGATAATTTCAGAATGCCTTGAACACAACACAATAGCTGTGTACACATTCCAGAAAAAACTTATTCAGTTTTTAAAATCAAAATTTAAGGAAGTGGAGAAACTTTACTATTTTTCAGATGGTAGTGGAGCCCAATATAAAAATAAAAAAAATTTCATAAATCTTTGCCATCACAAGAATGATTTTGGAATTGTAGCAGAATGGCATTTTTCTGCTACAGCACACGGTAAAGGACCTTGTGATGGAGTAGGAGGAACGGTTAAAAAAGAAGCAGCAAGAGCAAGTCTACAAAGACCTTACCAAGACCAAATTATGACACCACTTCACTTGTACGAGTGGTTAAAATGCAACTTATCTAAGTCAATGGAATTTTGTTATGTTACGCAGGATGAATATGTTAAAACTGAGCAATACCTTGCACACAGACTCAGCAAGGCTGTGGCAATACCTAATACCAGAAAATTCCATGCTTTTATCCCTTCCACATGTGGGACAAAAATACAAACGAAAATATTTTCATTTTCACCATCATCAGAAACTCATACAATTCTTCCTGTTGGAGAAGATTTAGATTTTGACAAATTAACTGGCTACCTTGTTTCTTTTTATAATGATGCATGGTGGCTGTGTTATATTTTAGATAAAAATGCAGATGATAATGAGTTAAAGGTTACTTTTCTTCATCCACCAGGACCAGCTCATTCTTTTTTTTACCCTTCGGTACCTGACATTCTGTGGATTTCATCAACTAATGTCATCTGCAAAGTAAACCCTATCACACCAACTGGCCGTACATATACTCTTCTACCAGATGAAACAAATAAAATTGTGAAAATGTTTAATGATTACTTGCAATCAAAGCAAAAATGCGTTTGACATAAAATTTACTATGCATATGTACATAACAATAACATTGGCAATGTAATTTAATTTCTTTTAACAACGTACTTTCATGTGCTATGTATATACAAAATATTTGCAAACAAAATATATTATATTTTATTATCTGTATTTAAAAAGTGATCTATGTTAATTATCTATTGAAGTATATTAGGAAGTTTAAGTACTATATAAAGTGTTAAATATGTATAAGAAATATTAAATTATGCAAACAAAAATGTAATAATGTACCTATAGTATTTAAAAGGCATATCTTTGTGCATAAACAAATAACAATATCTAACATTTAAATTCTTATTCTTTATGTTCCAATATATTTAGAAAATAGAAAGATTTAATTAAAAAAAATGTTAATTTGTTGTGTTTATGTGATTTTTTCATTATTTTGCCATCAATTAAAATAGTTATATTGCAGGTTAAAATTTTCACTGTATATACAAATTTCAACTTCATGTATCTTCTGATCCCATAAAGATCCCATCATGAAACTTGGGAATATGTAAGAAGTCAATATGAAGTCAATTTGAGAATTTTTTGGAAATTTTAAAAATGTCGCTTTTTGAGAAATTTAAAATTTAAATTAAAATTAAAATTTAAAAAAAATTAAATTTTAATAAATTTGTTCATGATGCATATCAAATTAAAGGTCATGAAAAGAGCTTTACAATGATGCATAAACCAAGTTTGTATCTCATTTAGTTTTTGAGAAATTGGCAATTAAGTAATTCAAGATGCAGCAAATTTTAATGAAAAATGCTATAATTAATCGTTAATAAAATTAAAATGAAATGCATTAAAAAAATATTTTTAGTGTTTTCTATCATAACTATGTAAAGACACTTGATACACCAAGTTTCATCGAAATCTGAGGGGTCATGGGAGAAAAGGTGTGTTGATGTGACATGGAATGACTCGACAACGTCTGGCGGGTCCGCTAGTATACTCGTATAATAGAAATCAAGATATTCTCTGACATTGTAGTCTTTGTCACAGAGCCATACTTCTTTTAATTTTGCACCAATTTTAACAAATGTTGCAATGCATTCATTTGAAGTTAATGTTAATAGTTGCTTCGATTTCGAATTTGTTTGCAATAAGAAATAACGTATATGTGACGTCAGTCGCCTAAGTAAAGACGTGTTTCTCAATTTCAATTGGATGAAGGCAGAAAGTAATAATTTTCGCAGAGCTTGTAAAAACGTAATGTGATATATTATGTGATATATTTATAGTATCGTATTTATAATCGCGTAATATATTTTAATGATTCTCCGTAGTTATAAAACTACGAAAAAATTTAGAACATTTTAACAAAACTTCGAGCAGTTTAGCTGCTCGAAGTTTTGCCTATGTTAAATTGAGTCAGACAAGACCAGTTTGTTAATCCAGTTTGTTGACCAACATGCACGTTATCTATTTTGCAAATTCTTCCTTTTTGTGAGTATGAGTGACATTCTTTAATTTCAGAATATTATTGACCGATTTCTTAAAAAAGGTTCAGAATCAAACTTACGTATTTTGAAAATACGTGTACGCATTCTTTTTTCATAGCTCTTCTTCTCTTTTACTATTATTGTTATTTTATTTATTTTGAAAGGGTATATTTTATAGGCAGTTCCATTGATTTCATTTGCTTGAGTCCCCCCCCCCCTTCTTTCACTTTTAATTCTTAACATTATGTAATATACGGAAATTGCCACAAAATTTCGGTATGATTGCTATGCATATTTCCCGATTTTGATTTTTTTTCCTCTTAATTTTATTGCACGTACAATATGGAATTTTAAATGTTTTGTCTATTATTAACATGATTATATCATATACTCCTTAAATAATTATTCTTGAATTTTCTCCTTTTAACTCTTTAAGGTCCGATTTTTTTTCTATTTTGAGTACAAGATTAATTTTAATGTAATAACGTTAATAGTAGCTATCCAAATAGACTTACGGAAGTTTAAAGAATATCTCATTATCTGAAATCTAACAAATGTGCTTATTTTGTTTTTTAATTCATATTCATATGATAATAAGCTAAGGAAGAGTTTTTGAAAACATTTAGAAAATGAAATATTACACCAGGATTTGATAGGGTATTACAACTTTCTGATATTTTTTGCAGTTTACCACACAATACTGGTTCAGAAAAGTAACTTACATTTTAAATATAATTAGAGAAATATATGTATAAAATAAAAAAAATCGCCAATGATGCAAGAGAATTAAGTAAACTTTTATTATTATTATTATTACAAAGTGCCGAAGTATAAATGGATTCATAATAAGAAAGGCATCGCTCTATACTATCATTTCTATAAGTTGAAAGTAACTAACAAGGAAGGTCTCCATACGGGCATACACAGAAAGTTCTGAAAAAATTACAGAATGTTCTTCTCATGGGGACAAATATGTTTATGAAAAAAATTTCGGCAGAACAGCGGCAGAATGCTCGTAAAAAAATAATAAACATTTCGCTTATTTGGCAATTTATCATCGGTTGGCGAAGAAATAAGATTTCAAAAGGTGCTTTTTTATGTCAAATATTTTATAAAGCCGCTATCAGATCCACCAACATTTAGTAAGACTTTTGAGCCAACATTCGATTTCCTCCAACTTTTCGGGAAATATCCTCCCAACATCCAGTGTAATAGCAAACTGCAATGTCTCCCTGACTTTTTTCCACACGTTCAAAAAAATCTGGCCTAGCTTAGATTTTCCATCCAATATCGAACGTTTCGACGAATCAGAGATAAGCGATTGATACGAGTAGGCGATAAATGTTAACGCCTGGCACGAGTGGAAACTGCTTTTACGGCTTTTCCTCCGAATTTTTCAAAGACAATTGGAAACCTTTGTCCCCCTTTGAACGGGAAAATGTTGGAGTTAAAATCCGCTGAAAAGTTTGTCTCGCCTAAAGTCCGTGTGTCTAATAGCAGCTTAAGGTGCTTCATGTTGAAATTGTTCAAAGAAATTTAAATAAAATTAGTTTCGTCTGTTTTAGTTTGTTTTAACTATAATTTTGTCATAATATACTTATAATGAAAATTAACTATGAAATTTTATGAATTAAAATAAAATTTAAATTAATTTTAATTGTTTCAATCACAAAATTAAGTCCAATTCAATTGAGCACTGCCGATTCAACTTTGTTGGTATGGAAACAAAAACTTCTCTGATATTGAAATGCACTAATACAACATTCTTTATCTGGCCTTTATTTTGCCATACGCTTAAATATATGAAAATATTTTTTTCAATATGAAAACAGTTTTTTATATGAAATTATTTTTAAAATGATAAAATAAATATCTGCAGTAAAAACAACATAAATATATAGCACAATATCTATATGTATTAAGCTCTTTCATTGTTCAAATTTAAATTCATTAAATATTATTTACATTCTAAAAATTAATTGGCAAACAATTTTTAGGTGCATTAAAATCGTTTCCTTTTGGCGAGAAAAAGTGCTGCTCGCCAAATCGTGTGATGCTTTCATCTTTTTACGCCAAATATTCGAAAATATTTTATTTTTTTTACAAAGATTTTAATGTGATTCCGCCGCTAAATTTAACTGATCCTTTATTACATACATGAGTACTTTAATTAGTATTTTTTAAATATTCTGAGTATGCCCAATATGGAGACCTTCCTTGTGAGTAATTGTTCAGACAAAATAATATTCGATGAAAAGTCATGTACTATTAATAGTTCACCAGACCCGAAAGGGTTAATAAAAAGTATTTTCTTGGTCAGAGGGAATATATATAACAATAATATAAAGTTTGTAAAATTATTTTATAAAAAAATTTTCCCCATTCAACCAACTGTACAAGGATTTAATGCTTTGTCGCTTATTTCAACTGTGACAGTTTTATAACAGTAGTCTCTTTTTAGATGAATAGCCTCAGTAAAAAGTAAAAAATAGATCTCAGCTTAATGAATTTATGGTTATTGCTGGGACGTTGACTTTAATAGTGCCGCTCCATAAAGGGAAGAGGCGATGATAATCTTTAGCTGCACAATCCCAAATAAAACACTTGTAATTTCTTTTCGTTGCTAAAGTGGGGGGTGGAACGGGTAATCCATAATACAAACTGACAACAGATGTCGACAGTGAAAGAGGTTTTTAAAAAGTTAACATCCTGTTCGTATGCTTCCTCCTTGAATTCGTTTTTAAGAACTTCAATCGCCGGGTTGATGAAAGCTGTTTGTTTTTGTCCCGATCTTTGTGCTCAAAATAATTTAATAATAATAATAATAAAATAAAAATATTATGATTGTTCTTTTAAGTTCGGCGAAAAGCAAATAAAAATAAGTTTCTTAAGAAGTGGAAGTTGACTCTAACAATTTTAGAGTGCCTTAACCCTTTAACGTTCTTTGGTTTCGCCGCGAAACCACAAAATTTTAATTCCGATACGCAACACTGACACCGGTATTTTTATTTAAAAATATCCCTTTTATTTTGTATGTGAAAAATCACGTTTTCTTATTTAGAAATATATTTATTCTTAATTACCGGTGTCATTCATTTATTTCGACATCTTACAAGGAAGGTCTCCATACGGGCATACTCAGAAAAATCTGAAAAAATTACAGAATGTTCTTCTCATATAGTTATACATGTTTATAAAAAACATTTCGGCGGAATCTCCTTATAAAGTCCGTAAAAAAATAATAAAAATTTCGTTTATTTGGCGATTTATCTCCGGTTGGCGAAAAAACGAAATTTTGAAAAATACGCTTTTACGCTTCGAACACTTTTTAAAGAAAAAACTTTCTATGTTCAATTTATTTAAACAAGTTTAGTTTAAGTAATTTTAGTTTTGCATTTTTACTTTACTTTAAGTGTAATTTTGTCACATACGTTTATACGTACTTAAACAAAATGAAATTAATATATTTTATCATTTAAAACACAATTTAAATTGATTAAAATTGTTCCAAATTGAAAAATACACTGTTAAAAATCTGCTGCATTTTGTTGCAACGCACATCCCTTGCTTGTATAGAAAACGGTTACTTGGCCGTGAAATGGAGCTTTCTCATTGGTTGGAATAGAGATATTATATACAAGCGGAGGAGTGCGTTGCAACAAAATGCAGCAGATTTTTAACAGTGTATGACACGGCCAATTCACGGTGCTATGGAGCATTCTCATTGGTCAGAAGAGAGATATTCTTTAAAAGTAGTGGAGTGACGTTGCAGTAAATGCTGCAGATTTTTAACAGTGAAGTCAATTGAAATCAATTTTCAGATTCGTTAAAATCGTCTGTTTTTGGCGAGGAAATGCACTGTACGCCAAATCCCGCGTCGCTTTCAGCTTTTCACGCCAATTATTCCAAACTATTTTATTTTTTTACGTATCTAATAATGTAATTCCGCCGCTAATTTTCACTGATCTTTTATTACCTACATGAGTAGTTTAATTCGTATTTTTTTCAAAAAATTCTGAGTATGCCCCCAATGGAGACCTTCCTTGTTAGCAATGAAGATGCTATGATCGTTAAAGGGTATCCTTTATGCACTGGCGGTACTTTAAAGTACCACTGAAGAAAACTTTATATGAAACTTATTTATTCTGTCTATTAATTTTTTTTTTTATTCTTTCCACACAAAATGCCCTTCTCGATCGAATTTAGATAGAATAGAGAAACAATCGAGGTTAAATATTTTCAAAAAGAGCTAGTTTTATTGTTCATTTTTATAGGTATTTCCTTCCTTTCTTTCTATAAATACAATTATATGAAACATTCTCAACTGCAAAAGCGTTTCTATTTATAGAGAGGATCATGATGCATTTAAACTCATTGCTTTTTTTAAGAATTGTGATATTTTCAAAAGAGTAATTTTGATTAATTAATCTGATTAATTTTGTAAATATTTCACAAACTACCGATCTAATAGTGATTATATATCACTACCGATATATATAATCAGTTTTAATGAAAAAAACATACTAAATTCCACATTAGTATTATTTAAAAATTCCAGTGTACCTTCAGGTATTGAAGAAGATAATTATTGAGTTGGATCAATTTCTTGATAAATAATTCGGAGATTCACAAAATTCTGATTTTAAAAGAGCCCTTTCACAAAGCGATTTAAGAAAAAGGGCCCCTTTTGAAAATTTAATTTAACAATAATTTTCTCTTCCCAAAATACAATTTAACAAAAAGAACCCATTCACAAAATTCTGTATAAAAAAAAAGGACACCTTCACAAAATTCCATTATACCATTACATAAAAGGGATTTTCTATACAAAATTCTATTTCCTAAAAGAAAACTGTTCAAAAACTTATCTCTCGTAAAATAGGTTATATTTGACTGTGAATTTTACCCAAATTATCCGTATTTATAAGTGGATATCAAAAGTTGTATTATTATTTTTTTTTTTAAGAATTAGTTTTCGAGATATTATTTTTAATTTTAATGACATTTCGCTAATGATGGCAACATAATTATTCAATTTTTGTGTAAAAAAGAGAGAAAATGAATAAATTAGGGATTATTAGATTTCTTTTCTTTTTTTCGAACTGAAATTGAAATTAATTTCAATCGCAAATGAAGACAATTTTGTGATTAAATTACGTTTTTCAGGCAAAATTAAAATTCATTAACTAACAGTAATAATAATAAATAGTTTTTTCATTCATTTTAATCCAATTTTAAAAATTCAAGCTTTTTTTGTTTTCCTTCATACTTTTAGAATAGGTTATTATTTTAAATTGTTCCCAATTTTAAGAACAGCGCAAAGAATTAGTATTTCCTTACGATTGAAAATGTATTTACGCGTAACTATTACAAAAAGTAAAAAGAATTAAATGATTGCGTGTCAAAAGCATAAAAATGTTGAAAATGACGTCATAAAAATTGTATTTATCTACACTTAAATATTAAGAGAGAAAGAAAACTTTAAAATAATAAAAACATTGTCAATTCATTATTCAAGCAAGAACGAATCGCAGATCTTCGTGCCATTCAAAGTATTTTATGCAGTATACCCCCCCCCCCTTTTTTTTTTAGTACTTAATGGTGAGTGTCTTTCAAGGAGAAAGATAATGAATGTACTTCTGCCCTTCTCCATCCTTCAAACCTCGCTACAATCTAAGATTTAAAATCAATATAAATGGGGTTTTTATGCTTTGGCTACATCCTTTTATTCACATAGAGCAGCGTCTAATTGTTGGTGCAGCTTTACCAATTTATTTTTTAATCGTTGTTTTTGAGGGGGGGGGGGGGGAGAGGGGAGAAAGAAATTGAATCCTTCTTTTTAATTTCTCTAATTTGTTTAGAAAGTGTTTCTGCTTTATTTATTTTTTTTTTAATGTGATTCTTGAAATACTAACAAGGAAGATCTCCATACGGGCATACTCCAAAAAATCTGAAAAAATTACAGAATGTTCTTCTCATGAGAATATATACGTTTATAAAAAAAAAAAAAAAAAAAAAAAAATTCGGCGGAACCTCCGTTCCCTGTCCGTAAAAAAATAAGGAAAATTTCGTTATTTGGCGATTTACTTCGGTTGGCGATAAAAAGCAATTTCAAAAAGTGTTTGTTTTTTATGTCAAATGCATTTTAAAGGAAAAAAGTTTCATGTTCAACGTGTTTAGATAAATTAAATATCTTTGTTTTTGTCAGTTTGTTTGTTTTTAGTATAATTTCGTTACATTGATATTTATATGTATTTAATTCAAATTTGTTCATCAAAATTTGAGATTTGAAATGAAATTCAAATTTAAATTCAACTTTCATTCATTTAAAAATTCTCTCATTGTTTATGTTTAAATTCACCAAACACCATTTACGCGGATTCTAAAAATCAAGAAGTTTTCATTTCAGTTGCATTAAAATCGTTTGCTTTTGGCGGGGAAAAGTACTGCTTGCCAAATCGTGTGACACTTTTGTCTTTTCACGCCAAATATTCGAAAGTATTTTATTTTTTTTTGCATGTTTTCTTCTGTAATTCCGCCGCTAATTTTCACTGATCCTTTCATACATACATGAGTAGCTTAATTAGTATTTTTTTCAAAAAAATCTGAGTATGCCCAGTATGGAGACCTTCCTTGTAAGTTATTGTTTCAGCTCGTTCTGTTCTTCCCTTATTTACGCCCCACCAGTGGCCGAGAGGTTCTGACCTCAAACTGGTAGACGGTAGGTGCTGGGTTCGAACCCAATCGCGACCGTCGGCCTAACCGTTCGGAGTTTTCCGTGGCTTTCTTAGAACCTTGCGTAAATACGGGTTAGGTTCCCTTAGAAAGACCCCCACGGAGGGCACCCCACCCCTTAGGGCCTATATCCCACAGCGTAGATAATTGGCCGACATACATACAACATCTTCCCTTATTTACATTACTTCATGGAAAGCGGAGTTGGGTATTTATAAATCGGAGAACCGTTTTAGCCATTTATCTGTCCGAATTATGATTTCATGAAAATTTTACATTCTAAAGCATTTTACGTAAGTTTTTTAAACTAAATTAAGATTTACATAATCATTTAATAAATATTTGAAGGATTTTGAAGGATTAATTAAATTTGAATTTACAGGGAGTAATGTGCAATATTTATAGCCTCATTCAAATCTTTTATTTTAAATTGTTTTCTTAGTATTTTGTAGAATTATGATATGTACAAATATGATGTTCTTAAAATATAAATATAGAAATATTTCCGCATCGAAAAATCCCCATCCCCCTCCCTCAGCGGTAAGAAAGCTGAAAAGATGCAAAGGCAAAAGAAATCATCTTTTTAAAAGTATTTTTATTTTGTGTAATCAAGAATGCTTTTAGAACGAAATACTAATGTATCTGTAACTCATTCTATAATAAGTAATTTTAATGGTACTTATAAGTACCATCAGTAGATAAAGGGTTAAGCTTAAATTTTCGTTTAGGCTTCAAATCCAATAGTTCTGCCTTTCCCTTTCAAACTCCAAAGTGCGTTGAAGAGACTCTTGCATTATTAATGCAAAAATTGTCAGCTCTCATGCACGCTTGCGGTTTCAAGTGGGAAGGATTTGCAAAAAAAAAAAAAAAAAACGTTTTTGTCTTTTTAATGGCGAAAAACTTGAACATTTTATAAAATTCAAAGTATCATAACTTGGTAGAGTTAGATTTCTTAATATAACTTATAGAACACAGGGAGTATATTATTAAGGGTGTATTGGACAAAATGCTCAACAGCTAGCAATTTTCAGACTCATTTTTAAAAGTAGAGACATGGAATTTGTTGTCGTGTGATTTCACTTTTTGCTCGATTCATTAGAATTTGATTTTTAAACAATTACTTTCTTAGTAGGATTTTTTTCGGATCTCCTTCAGAAAATTCGGTTCAAAATGCCAATTTTGGCTGCATTTTTTAGCAACATTTTCTGCATTTATATATATATATATATATGTATTTAAAAAAAAAAAAAAAAAAAAAAAAAATGACAAGTACAATACATTGTGTACTTTTTAAATAAAAGAATTAGCCCGTTTGATGCGTTTGAGAGCAAAAATGAATTTAAAAATAAATCAGAAAATAAGCAGGTTGGATTGGAATACACCCTTGATTGCAAAAATGTATTGAATCTTACCTTATTTTGAAAATTTCACATTGCAAACTTATCTCCGACAAGTAAAAAAATTAAACCGTGTTTTAAATATTTTAGAGATAGCCTGTAAGTCTACTTTTAGAAAAAGATGAATTTTTCGACAAAATATACCCACGAGAAGAGTGATAATTAATAATTCGAGGCCAATTGAATTTATAACATTTTGGATAACAGAATCTGTATCTGTACTGAAACTTTCAATTTTTTGCTCTGAGTCATATTCTACAGAGGTTAATACGAAATAGAAAGAAAGATAAAAAACTTAACGTAAGCATTTAATGTTTATCTAAATAAATAAATAAATAAAAAATACTTAATGTGTCGTTCTAATCTCCCCCCCCCCCTTTTTTTTTCCTGCAATACATTAATTTGGCTTGGTTTCCGATTATTGAAAATTCACCGTCAATAATCGGAAATTTCTATCTAAGCGTTTTACGCTTAGATAGAAAGTGCTATCTAAGAAATTTATTTATTTTTTAATTTTATTTTCTTCCTCCCCTCCCCCTTTTTTTTCTAGAACAGAGCAAAAATTAACCTATCGAATCATTTGAAATTTAAAATGTATAATTGTTGCATAATTTTGTCATGTCAAATTTTATTAAAATCGGGGATGCATAGTTTAATTACGAGGACAATCCAAAGTATTCCGTTACATTATGCCAGTGGGGAAAAAATAGTTCCAAGTGCACTTTAATGGTGTTACACTTTTTGGAACATAATAAAATTGATATGCATCTATAAAGTATATAGTAAAATATACATTTTTTACAATCTGTGGTACAAAGAATATTTGTTATTAATTTACAGGGCTACACAAAAGTATTCCAATACATAATGATATAGCGGGAAACATTGTTTGGGACGCGTTTTAATATTATTAAACTATTTCACAATTTATGAAATTGATATACGTTGCTGAGGTTTACTACAAGTTACTTCCTGTTTTAAAACTCACTTATTGTTCGAACGCACCTCATTTGCTACGCTTGACATACAATTTCCAACTTGTTTTACATTGTATTTCTTTATAGTTGTATCATTGTTTACATTAACCCTTTATCTACCGAATTATTTACCAAGAAATTGCTTCATATCAATAATTATCTACTTAATATCTGAATACATACTGAAATCTTTAAATAATACTAATGTGAAATTTAGATATATTTTTTTTCCTTAAAACTGATTGGGTGGTTTTCAAATGTATTGCCGTATTATGTGAAACGAAATTTGAAAAAATAATTTGGTTTGAATATAAAAATTTACTCAGGTATGAGTTGCTTATAGTTTATAACATTCTAAGCAGTAGATTATTTGCGAGTTTTTTTTATTTATATTTCAGAAATTTCAAGAAATGTCTTCCCCAGTCACTATTTTTCTCATAAGTGAACTCTATAAAATATTCTGATTTTTTTGTATCAATAATTAATTAAAAAATTGCTTAAGGTTCTTTCATACGCATTAATAAATCAAAAATGTATTAGTATTTATTTATTTCATAAATTTAAAGCATTTTAATAGTTGTTTTGCCATGAGTGTTACTTTGCTTCTTAAATAAAGGGTATAAATTCTGATTAAAAACAAATTTAATTAAAAATTAATTATTTTCATTGCAGTTATAATAAAGAATTAGAAAGTTCTAATAGA
The DNA here is from genome assembly GCA_964019185.1 of Maratus speculifer. NCBI lineage: Eukaryota > Metazoa > Arthropoda > Arachnida > Araneae > Salticidae > Maratus > Maratus speculifer. Next base: position 106,824,020 of record OZ025303.1, read on the forward strand.
CAAAACAATTAATTTAAGTGAGGTAACAAATTCATTAATAAAATTCTGATTCTTAGTTACAATAACGTTCATGAAAAGTGGTAACACTCGTGACAAGCGATAAGACTCATCTTGCAGCAAACAGTTTTTTTGTAACAATATATATAAAAAAAGATTCTTAAAAGTTAAAACTATGATTTGTGTAAAATAGATAGTCCTTTGCAAATTATTTATTAAGAATTAAAATTTGAATCTTAAATAGCACTTACAAAACTTGTGTGCAGACATGAAAATCCTGTTAGAATTTTTAAATAATTATAAATATATATAATATGGCAAAATATATTCCTGAATCATGAATATATTATAATTATAACTTAAATTTTACACATGATTTATAGTTTTAGAATTACTTAACTTCTTTTCTCATGAGTGTTACTTTTTCCAAGTAACACTCATGTAAGGTAACACTCATGTACGGTAACACTCATGACATTTATTAAGGAATTCTTCACTAAAATAAATTCTAACTGTTTTATTGAAATTTTAGTTGGGCCTATTGATTCCTGAACAAAAATTACAGCATTCCCTAACTTAACATTTTTATACGTTAAAAAATAATAATAAATAAATGGGTAACACTCCTGTAAGAAAATAAAAATACTCACCATGTTGAAATGAACATTTTGATAAATAGCAATTATAGAACAAAATTATCGCGTTCTAAATAAGCGCACTGTAAAGAAGAAACAACATCGTTTTCTCACTACCGTTGCGAACTGCAATATACAAATATTTTGAAAACAAATAATATTAACTTCCCTAAAGTAACACTCATGTTCTGCATATGCGGACACAAAATACATTTAAATTTTTAACTCTTAGATACTAATTTTAAACATATAAAGTATCTATTTGTTTAATTAACACAGGATATTTTACTTTTAATCCATACATAAAAATTTTAAAATGTTTGGAAGCATAAAAAAAGATTGAAATTTTGCGAGTTTTTTATTCAGGACAATTAAATTCCCATTACTTGCTAACTAAAGTACAAAAAAATGTTCACTATTTCACAACTCTGAAAAAATCTAATGAATGCATTGAATTAGCATAAAAAGATGTGCTACTACCTGATTTTAGAATATAAAAAAATAAATTTATTAATATGAAATTTAGATTTAAACATCAGGACATCAAACTGGCAGTTCATGTGAAATTCACCCGATTAAATATATCGCTAGTTATAATTTGTTTTGTAAAATACTATTAAAAATAATCAGTTTAATTAACCAAAAATATTCTTATGGAAGTATCACAATTCTTATAAAAGCAATATATTTAAATGTATCATGATCCTCTCTGAAAATGGAAAGGCTTTTTCAGTTGAAAATATTTCATGTAACATTTTTTATAAGAAAAAAAAAAACATATATATATGAAAATGATCAAGAAAATTTACACTTTTTAAAAATATTTAGCTTCGACTGTTTCTCGATTCTAAATTTGATATAGTAGAGTATATTGTGTGGAAAGAACAAAAATATGTATTAATAGACAGAATAAATGAGATTTACGTTAAATTTTCTTCAATGGTACTTAAAAAATACCTTCAGTGCGTAAAGGGTTAAATTTTTGCTCTCGGTAACATTAATTCTGATTGTTTTCGAAAGCACCAAAACATCATTCGCGATTCAGAGTTTGGGAACAACCGGAATAGTTTTATTAGCACTAAATTACACGGAACGAATATTCACATAATTAGTGAGAAGAGCATCGGATTCCTTCCATGCTTAACGTAAGATAAATTTATGATATACACAGACGGAAGATATTAACCAGTTGCGGCATTCCATCTTTCTGCTTACATACAGCTTATAAATAGAATATTTTACGTTAGAAATATTTACGTTTTATTTTATTTTATTTTATTTTTTTTTTTTTTCTGAAAAGAGATAAACTGCATCTTCAAAAATTAGAGGTTTTCAGATAAAGTTAAAAGTCCTTGATAAATCATATACAAAGTGCATAAGCTAATTAGCACTTGAAAAACCTGCACTGATGAACACTTTTTCTATCTCATTAAAATTAGTCTTTTTTTACGAGTTTCACTATTCATGAGGTGTATTTTTTTTCTTCTCTACACTTTCTAACATGGTTGGAAATGTTATCGACGGGGTCATATATTAGCTGTTTTTTTTTTTTTTTTTTAAACACATATTACTAGAGGGCAATGGCGCCAACTTATATGGGCCCGTGGGGTCTGAGCCTACCCAATAATTTTGAATAATGGCCTAGAGGTCTGCACGGGCCGGGTTCGGGCCGATTTTCATTAATGGCCGGGCCGGGCCTTAATTTTTTTTTCCTGGAGTATCGGGCCGGGCTGAGTCTAACTTATTTTTTCCGTAAGAAGCCGAGACTAATTTTGTTTTTCCTAGTCTTCATGGACCTAAATAATCAGTTCCTGTTGAATCTTCCCGTATGAAAATCATTTTCTCGACGTGGAAAAGTCTGTTCATAAATCAGTAAAGTTTGGAATGGTCCAAAATTTTTTGCAAAACAGACATACACTTTTAAGTCGTCATTATTCTACAATTAAACATTAGAATTTATTTTTTTTTAAAGAATCGTAGATCACTAAGCGTCTTAAAATAGAATTAAACACATAAAAAAAAAAAAAAAAAAAAGATTATGACGGAATTTTTGTTTAAACTGAAAAGAAAACTGCAAGTTTCTTTTGAACTGTTCATTCGTGCAAAATGAATACAAAAATACGCGAATATATATATATATATATATATATATATATATATATATATATATATATATATATATATATATATATATATATATAATTTTATTATTTATTATATAATTTTGGTATATTTTCCATATACCATTTTTTAGATTTTTTTATAAATGTATTAATAATACTAATAATAGCTGAAACACTTACATACAACAAACAAAGGTTTATTAAAAGCGTAAATATCGCAGCCTATGGCATTTCTGCATAAATAGAGATTATAAACATGGAACAAAATAAAAGAATAAGATAAGTTTTTTTTGGTCTGAATCTTCCGTTAAAGTAAAGATCAATGTTCTGTAGAAATTCACCCGAGCCGGGCCGGGTTTGGGCCGAAATTTTAACTCTCGGGTCGGACCCGGGCCAAAATTTTAACTTTCGGGCAGAGCGCGGGCCTAGAAATTTCGGCCCGTGCAGACCTCTATAATGGTCTACCCAATTTTCATTGTTCTAGTAATTTATTTCATTATTATTTTATTATTCATTTCTCACCTTAGAATAAAATTTATTTTGCCAATGACCGTGTGTTTTATTTCTCTGACTGACATCCACAAATCGTAAATGACTGAAATGTTTTACTCCATGTTTGACTTTTTGCTAATTCCATTTGTAAGTCATGTTCATAGTATCATGACATTACAATAAATATCAGCGTCTTTTATAGGGAAAAACGTATGATAATATAACTTAATTAAATTGCAACTTTATTAAAACATGGTAACTTGACTTAAAATTCTCAACTCTTCGAAGAAAAACAAATTGGTTGCATCATTTTATAAAAACATTTTTGAGCCAACCCAATATTTTTCAAAAGCTGACGAGTAGTGGCTAGAGGGTGTGCACGGGCCCCTCTGTTTCGAAGCCCGGACAAATGAGGATATAGCTTTTCAAACGGGCCGGGCTGGCCGATGTAGATTTTTTTTTTAACAGGCTATGCCGATGACAATAATAAATAAAATGGACCCGGGCCGATGAAAATTAAACAGGTCGCGAGGACCGATAAAACAAATTTATACGACAAAATATATAATGTGAACTTTAAAATGTTCAGGTTTATTTAAAAGGCGCTTAAAATAATCAAATATAGATGTTAGTTTTATTTAAAAACATCTCAAATAAAAGCAAGGAGAAAATTTCGTTCAGTCATATATTTTTATATTTATTCACAAATTTATACGGGTCAAGTTAAGCTGATAAAATGTGAATAATTTTCAATGGATGCGACTGGGAAGTATAAAATTCACTGCTCGAGTCGATGTTAGCTTGCGAATCCAGGGGAGCGTGGAAAGCTTAGTAATCTGACATTTTGTCTATTCAAACTATGGGAGTTTTTTCTTTAATTGTTGTGCAAAAGAGACATAAAATGAAAGGTGAGCTCATGTCTTATAAGCATCTGGAAGTCATATAAATTAAGTTGTTCAAAGTGTCTTTCAAGAATGAAATTTCTTTAGACTTTAAAATTTCAAATTGAAAGAAAGTTTCTTTCTAGAATGAATATTTTGTACTATTCATATAACACTTTTGGTTAATTTCTTCCTTAACAAATTTATCAAGAGTTTACTTTGTTCATCCCTGTATACAGGGATGTAAGACTTGCTCCAATTGCGCCAGACTGCGCCGAAACCGCTTTTCTGCGCCAAACTGCTACAAAACAGCTATTTTTTTTCAATTTTGCGCCAAACCTGCGCCAAAAGGCACCAGTGCCAAAATGAAGTTTAGCGCGATTTCGTTGATCCAAGAAACAACAACAAATAACTTTTTATAAGCTGTTAATTTCAACAAAAAAAAAGAAACATTGATAAAGATCTCGAAAAATGCGCAAATTTCGTCGAAAATTTTCAAAAAACATGCGAATTTGGTCACTAAAAACACGCGATGTTTTGCGGAGTTTAATCGTGGCTCCGCAAAACGACCGCAAGTTGTTTTTTCCTCGAGTCAACCTACATTCATTTTCATCGCAGCCGATCGCAGAGTTCGGAGAGGGACGTCATATGACGTACAACGCGCGCGTTGGGGTGACGAATGAGACCTGCCATAATGTTTATTCCCAACCAATGGGGGTTGGCCTCTTATGTATTGTACATATTTTCAGTAAATTAAAGTGGTGATTATTTCTCTGCTCAGCGAATCCTGCTGATAGACGGCAAAACCGAAAGCAGAATGAAAGCGCGTACGAAGATCAGCTACATGTTTGTTAAACAATTACAAAATAAAAAAAGTAGAATTTTGTAAAAAAAAATTGCTATTTCGTTAAAAAATGAAAAAAACGCAGTCAAACGGAAACAGTATTAAATTCAGACACTTTTCTCCAAGAGGGACTTCTGTAGCTCCGGGGGGGGGGGGGAGCATAATAGAGGAGGAAATTGCACTTTCTGACCATTGAAAACCCAAAATTTCCGGGGGGGAGTATTTCCTTGCTCCCGGGGGATCCCCCCCCGGGCCACCACCTGAATTCAACACAAAAGGAAAAAACAGTAAATCTCGGGGAAAATGCTCGAATTTCGAAAAAAAAGCACACTAATTTTGTCTAACAAGGAAGGTCTCCATACGGGCATACTCAGAAAAATCTGAAAAAATTACAGAATGTTCTTCTCATATAGTTATATATGTTTATAAAAAACATTTCGGCGGAACCTCCTTATAACGTCCGTAAAAAAATAATAAAAATTTCGTTTATTTGGCGATTTATCTCCGGTTGGCGAAAAAACGAAATTTTGAAAAATACGCTTTTGCACTTCGAATGCTTTCGAAAAAACTTTCTATGTTCAATTTATTTAAATAAGTTTAGTTTAAGTAATTTTAGTTTTGCATTTTTACTTTACTTTAAGTGTAATTTTGTCACATACGTTTATATGTACTTATAACAAAATGAAATTAATATATTTTATCATTTAAAACACAATTTAAATTGATTAAAATTGTTCCAGATTGAAAAATACACTGTTAAAAATCTGCTGCATTTTGTTGCAACGCACACCCTTGCTTGTATAGAAAACGGTTACTTGGCCGTGAAATGGAGCTTTCTCATTGGTTGGAATAGAGATATTATATACAAGCGGTGGAGTGCGTTGCAGCAAAATGCAGCAGATTTTTAACAGTGTTGCACAAGCTACAACACCGCTAAAAATCTGTAACATTTTCTGCAGCGTCAGTCCACCGCTTTTATAGAAAACGGTCAATTCACCGTGCTATGGAGCATTCTCATTGGTCAGAAGAGAGATATTCTATAAAAGTAGTGGAGTGATGTTGCAGTAAATGCTGCAGATTTTTAACAGTGAAGTCAATTAAAATCAATTTTCAGATTCGTTAAAATCGTCTGCTTTTGGCGAGGAAATGCACTGCTCGCCAAATCCCGCGTCGCTTTCAGCTTTTCACGCCAATTATTCCAAACTGTTTTATTTTTTTACATATCTAATAATGTAATTCCGCCGCTAATTTTCACTATTCCTTTATTACCTACATGAGTAGTTTAATTCGTATTTTTTTCAAAAAATTCTGAGTATGCCCCCAATGGAGACCTTCCTTGTAAGCATTTGAAAAAACATACGTGAATTTTGCCAAAGGATCTCGAAAAAATAAAACGTGAATTTTTTCAAAGGTTTGCTGATTTCGTCACTCAAATTTCACCAATAGATCGTTAAGAACACTCGAATTTCATTAATAGATCATGAAAATTTTGTTTATAGATCGCGAAAAGCATACACATTTTATCGAAAAATCACGAAAAACACTCGAAATTCATCGCAGTGGTGATTCTCGTCCGAAATTTTAAAATCCGGTTGATCGCCGAAAAAAGCGCACATTTCGTCAATATTTCGTGGAAAAATAAAGATTTCATCAATGTTTTTGTCAACGAACTTTGTCAAAAGATCGCTGAAAAAACGCGATTTTCCTCTGCGAATCGCGGAAAAAACGGCAATTTCACCAAACATCGCAGATAAAACGCTAATTTCGTCTGAAGATCGCGGGAAAACGTCGATTTTGTCTGAAGATTGGGGGGGGGGGGGTAACTCGCGGTATTCACTATGCACAAAAAAAAAAAAAAAACCGCGAAATTCCTGTGCGGATCGCGGAAAAAACGGCAATTTCACCAAACATCGCAGATAAAACGCTGATTTCGTATGAAGACCGCGGGAAAACGCCGATTTCGTTAAAAGATCGCGGGAAAAAACGTCGTTTTCGATAAAAGATCACTTAAAAATTTTTGTCAAAAGATCATTGAAAGAAACGCAGATTTTATCATAAGATCATGGGAAAAACGCCAATTTCGTCAAAAGATAGCGGGGATAAAACGCCGTTTTTGAGAAAAAATCGCATAAAAATGCAAATTTTTTTAAGATCGTCGAAAAAAACGCCGATTTCATAAAAAAAAATAAAAACACGGGAAAACGCCGTTTTCGTCAAAAGATAGCAATAAATCGCCGGTTTTGCTAAAATATTGCCGATAAATCACTGATTTTGTCTAAAAATCGCGGAAAAAGACAGATTTCGCCTGAAGATCTTGGGTAGGAGATAACTCGCGAACCGATTTTGTTAAAAGATCGCGGTAAAAAACGTCGTTTTCGATTAAAGATCGCTTAAAAAATTTTGTCTAAAGATCATTGAAAAAAAAACGCCGATTTTATCATAAGATCATGGAAAAAACGCCGATTTCGTCAAAAGATCGCGGGGATAAAACGCCGTCTTTGATAAAAAATCGCGTAAAAGTGCAAATTTTGTTTAAAGATCGTCGAAAAAACGCCGCTTCATAAAAAAATATAAAAACATGGGAAAACACCGTTTTCGTCAAAAGATTGAGATAAATCGCCGATTTTGCTAAAATATTGCAGATAAATCGCTGATTTTGTCTGAAAATCGCGGAAAAAGGCAGATTTCGCCTGAAGATCGGGGGTAGGGGGTAACTCGCGAACCGATTTCGTTAAAAGATCGCGGAAAAAAATGTTTTCGATTAAAGATCGCTTAAAAAATTTTGTCAAAAGATCATTGAAAAAAACGCCGTTTTTGATAAAAAATCGCGTAAAAATGGAAATTTTGTTTAGCGATCATCGAAAAAACGCCGATTTCATAAAAAAAACCCACGGGAAAACGCCGTTTTCGTCAAAAGATTGCAATAAATCGCCGATTTTGCTAAAATATTGCAGATAAATCACTGATTTCGTCTGAAAATCACGGAAAAAGGCCGATTTGGCATGAAGATGGGGGATAGGGGGTAACTCGCGAATCCCCCCCCCCCCGGTTTCCGAAAATGCAATGTGAATATCCAAAAGAAAATTTTTCACCAAGAATTACCCCTGTTTTATCAAAGGATCGCGAGAAAAACGTGTTTTGCTAAAAAATCGTTATCATGAAAAAAAGAGTGAACAAAGCATTAATTTCTGGAAAAGATAGCAAAAAAAAACGCAAATTTTTAAAAGGATCCTGAAAAACAAGCGTATTTCGTCAAAAGATCACAAAAAAATGCGAATTTTGTCAAAAAATCGCGATAAACATGCAAATTTTAATCGAAAAATCCGGAAGAGTACTTGAATTTCGTCAATATATAGCGTAAAACACTCAAATTTCATCAATAGATCGCGAAAAACATGCAAATTTTATCAAAAAATCACAAAAAACACTCGAGTTTCAACAAAAAGATCGCTAGAAAAACGTGAGTTTTGCTAAAGAATCGTTAATATCATAAAAAAAAAGAATAAAACACAGTCAAAAGATAGTGAAAAACGTTCATTTCCGTAAAAGATGGCGAAAAAAAGTGCAAATTTCTGTAAAGGATTCTGAAAAACAAGCGTATTTCGTCCAAAAATCCCAAACCTGCGAATTTTGTCAAAGGATATCTAACTTCGTCATAAAAAGAACAAAATACGGTCAAAAAATCGTGAAAAAAAAAAAAAAAACTTTTTTTTTTTTAAATTGTGCGAAAAAAAAAAAAAAAAAAAAAGAAAGAAAGAAAGTTACATCTAAAGGATTGTAAATTTCATCAAAAGATCTCAGAAAATGTGCAAATTTCATCAAAAGGTTATAGAAAAAACCCACAAATCTATTTAAAAAACGAACAAACAGGGTCAAAAGATTGTGAAAAAGTGTAAATTATGTTAAAAGATCGCGAAAAACCGGAAATTTCATCAAAAGATCTGAAATGTGTGGAGAAATTTAATCTGAATATTTATTCTTTCAAATATAAAAATATTTTTCAAGATAGCAATTATTGTAATTGTCAAGAGGTTATTAGCATTAGAATATTTTTGCTGCTACAAAATCCGATATTTACTGCTACAAAATCGGATTTTTGCTGCTACAAAAATAGATTTTACTGCTCCAAAATTCGATTTTTGCTGCTCCAAAGCTGCTACAAAATGGTTTAAGTGCACTTTCATCCCTGTGTATATGATCTATAGATTGGTATTTTTGCTACATCGTATGCTAACTGTTAGTTCAATTAAATGGATAATACAGTTTAAAATTCCAATTCAACCATTTCCTTCAATAAACGGAAACGTACTTTATATCTTTTATAATCAGGCCTGTCCAACCTTTTAGTAAGCAAGGGCGCACCTCAGCTCTTAACACTCAATGAAGGGCGCCATCATTCACTTGACCGAAAACATGCAGCAATACTATCGCAAAGTATTGGTATAAACGCACGTCATAACTTAATGCAAATAAAATCTTACAGCAGGAGACAAAAAGCTCTACGGTTCTAGAGTTAAATGCATTAAATTTCAAATTATACAATTTTCTATAAGAGGGCTATCTCAAAAATATCTGTAGAATAAAATCCCAGAAATTTTAATTGCGCCTATAATAACATTTAAAAAAAATCGGAAATTAGAGATATTGGTGTTTTTTTTTTCACAAGTCAAAAAGCAATAACTAAGCCCCTTATCTCTGGTAATGGGCCAGAGCGATAATAGCAAAAAGAAAAATACTAAACTTTCAAGCTCATGTATTTCCAAACTATTGAAGGAGATGGGAAACGTTTAATTTTCTTTTACTACTTAATTATATTACAAAGATCTATTTCAATTATTGTCAAACTACCAAAATTTACCAAATTTAACACTTTATAAACAATAATTACAAATCATGAAAATGAGCATGATTAAATTTTTCAAAGTATGTTTCTAGTTTTTAATTCTTTGAGGGCAAGAAATTGTATTACTCTAATGTTGAACTCTCACCATAATTTTAGAAAAAAATTGTTTCGAAATAGCGAAAGGTATTTTTGCAATTAATTTTTTTCCATCAAAATATAAAATTAAAAATTCGTTAAAAGTTTCTGGTGGAAATCTTCATCATAATTAGGTGAGATATAATATATTCCACCACCTCTCAATGGGCTTTAATGCGTTTTCACAATTTTTGAAATTATCTCTGATTCAAATATCAATGATTTTAAAGAAAGAATTTTTTATAATGGAATATTACTTCTAAAAAGTCTAATAACAGGAAACCTTAAAAGGGCGCCAAGAAAATCTTCAAAGGGCGCCATGGCGCCCGCGGGCGCCGCGTTGGACAGCCCTGTTTTATATTATGTTTTAAAAAGAAAAATAAGCTATCGTACATGCAGTTGCATTCAATTTTATTGTCTATTAAAATGACACTTGAATTATAAGAGTTTGGTGCCACTGTATAGATGGGGGGATTTTTTTTTTTCATCTTCTACTTTTACACTTGATATGCCAATTTGATCGACAGTTTAACCCTTTCCGGCACGGGCAAATTCTTTTAGTAAAATGAGAAACTATCGACTGACATCGGAATTCAGAAACAATTTTTTTTGAAAAATTAAGAATTCCTTAATTAAAGCTTTCTCTACAAATCATAAATTACATTAAAATATTACTGGTGCCGTTTGCAAGTTTGGAATTAAAATTAGGTATCCCGGACTGGGAACAGTGTGCCGGAAAGGGTTAAGTCTATGGCAGAACTGAAAGCCGCCATCATTGATGCCTGGAATAATATTGATGCAACTGTCTTCCAGGGTAAATGGTATGCCACATCGTATATTCCATGCCATATATAAACATGGCATATGTATTAGCTATTAACAGTAGTGGCTTTATTTGTGCGGGACACTTTTCACCCCCCCCCCTTTTTTTTATACATTCATTTTCTTTCTGCCCAGGTGGGGCAGGGGATAATTTATTCCCAGTAAATATGTATTTATATATAAACTTTCTTATTTTTCTTTCGTTCTCATTGGTTTGTTTCCTGTCCAATTACGGTACAAAATCACTTTGGATTTATTTCGGTAGGACACTCTGTATTTGGGCAGTAGTAAGGAAATAGATGTATACATTTCGATTGATTTTTTATACATTCATTTTTTGCCGATTTTAGGAATAACTGAGATATTTTTGTTAAAGCTGTAACTGAAACTTTTATTTTTTCCACAGTATTTGCCTGCTATAAATAGTGCTTAATGTATGATAAAAAAAAAAAAAAAAAAAAAAAAACAATATAATACTCTCGTTATTTTCGCTAAGTACACATAAATCTGGCATTCAGAAGATTTTGAAAGTACCTTGCGAGGCTTGCAATATCTAAATTCGCAGCTAATTTTGTTAAAAATATGTACCTACGTTATCAAAACGTGACTAACTGAAACAAGGTCAAACAAAAGAAAGGAAAATATCTAAGTTACAACGCTAACGGGAAAAAAAAAAAAAAAAAAAAAAGTAAATATAAACATTCCTAACTGCGGATTTTTTTTTCTTATCACAAAAGTAATTCACGATTATGGATCAAATAAAGTGACTATAAATAAACAAAATGTTAGAAGGATTATTAATATATTTTCATTCTATCAGCGGATATGATGTCATCAACACTTCCCTGTTTCCACTTCTATTAGCGGATAAGTCATTTCTGATTTATATAGGATAGGCTTGACTTTGATAAGCATTTACTTCTCAATTAACCCTTTCGCGTCCGATTTTTTCCCCATTTTGAGAACAAGATTATATTTATTTTAATAATGTTAATCGTAACTATCCAAATAAATTTACTGACGTGTAGATTATCTCACTCTCTGAAATGCAACGCATGTACTTATTTTGTGTACTATTCAATTTATTTTTATAAGATAAAAGGTTAAGGAAGAGTTTTGCAGGGGTCGATGCAGGTTTTTTTTTTTTTTTCTTGGGGCCCATTTTGTGAAAAGTAGCAGTTATTTTTGTGAATTTCACTACATTTTTGTGAATTTTATTGTATTTTTGTGAAAAACATTTTGCGACGACAGCTGAAATCTAGTGGCTCAAGTTCGAACCAAGTATTTAATAACAAAAACTAACTTCTTTAAACCCTTTTCTAAAGTTTTTGTTTCTTAAGAGCTTCTTTTATGTACAAATTACACATTTTAAAACCTAACAAAATAATAAAAATAAGTTTTTGTAGAAAAGAATTATGTGAAGGAACCTATTTTATTAAATTTATTTTTGTGAAAGGGCCCATTTTAATAAATTTATTTTTGTGAAGGGGCCCTAAATAGGCCCCAAATTTTGTCTGGATCGACCCCTTGTTTGGAAAATATTGCATTACAACAGGGTTTATTAGATATTTTAATTTACTAATATTTTTTCCGCTTTATCACACATGATTCGTTCAGAAAAGTCACCTATTTTTTAAATTTAAAGAATGGAATATACGTATAAAGTAAAGGAATCGCCAACGGTGCAAAGAGAATTAAGTGAACTTTTATTATGACTGTTATTACTAAATGTCAAAATACAAATGAAGTTATAATAATAAAGATATAGACATATACAGTCGAACCTCGTTAACATGAACCTCAAGGGGAATCAAAATTTTGTTCATGTTAACAAGTAATTCATGTTATCAGTATCAAATCTTGGTATTCGTCTTTGTAGGGGACTGTGAAAACAGTTCATGTTAAAAGTAATTCATGTTAACGAGGTTTGACTGTACTATCATTTCTATATGTAGAAAGTAACGAAATAATTGTTAAGAAAAAAAAATATTTAATGAAAAGACATGTACTATTAATAGTACATAAGACCCGAAAGGGTTAAACACAAATTTTCGCCGAATAATACCGGATCTGACAAAAAGGCGTTGAAAAATAATCGTCCTATCGTCAGTTAACAGGTGGTCCCAAATTTAATAAAAAATCCTTCCCAAAATTGAGGAGAAAGCATTAATTTTTTTTAAGTTAAAATAAAGAATCTATTAAACAGCTAATAAGTTAAGTAGAAAGATGAAAAATAATACATTAAGATAAGTTAAGATTCAAAGAGATCTTATACGGACTGCGGTGTCTTTGTTCTGGTTACGCAGTGCTTTTTATATTTTATTTCTTTCGAAAGATGTCGTAGGATCTGGAAATCGGTCCGTTGATATTCATGTCCGTATCTTTCCAGTGTTGACTTTTTTTTTTCTTTTGTTGACCATAGAACGTTGGAAAAGGTGACATTATGTATAATTTTTCGTAGAGGAGGTTTAATGGAAAGCAGATAAACGCATCCTTAAAAGGTATGAAAAAAATCATGTCATTTGTAATTGTTGTTTTAATTTGTTTTAATTATGATTATATCGATAGCGATGTTGAAGATTGAGACAATCATTGCGCAAATGTTTTCACTAATAAATTACCTTTTTGTATCGTGACTAATCGTTTTGTCTGTTTCAGCTTGTTTACAACCGTTGTGAATATACCGTCTAAGAACTAAAGTTATGGTCTATTTTGGTGATGAGAATTATCTTTTACTTTAATATTCCGTATTGCTTTCTGCAATAAGAAAGCATGATGCGGGCCGAGGTGCCATCAATTAAAATCGGCACCGAGCGGCAAATAGAGTTGCTGCTGTGCTGGTTTAAAAATACCAAGTCTATAGTAGTCAAATATTTCTGAATTGTGACTTGTAACAGAATTTTCAAGATTCCTTTTTTTTTTTTTTTTTTTTTTTTTTTTTTTGTAAAATAATGATTTGTGTATATCAGGGATGACATTCTTCCGCGGATCCGCGGTTTTCAGCTTTTTTGTTATTTTCAAATTTTCTGATTTACCAAAAAAATACAAGACGCGTAATTTCGTCAAAAATCGCGAAAAAACGGCAAATTTCCTTAAAAGATAGCCATAAAACGACTAATTTTCGGCCAATTGTGTCAAAAGATTCGCGAAAGGATGGTTAATTTCGTCACAAAATACCGAAAAAACGGCAGATTTTGTCAAAAATCTCGATAAAACGACAATTTTCGTCCAAAAATCGCGATAAAACGGTTAATTTCGCCAAATGTTTTTCGAAAAATCACAACTTTTGTCAAAAAATAAGGATAAATCGGTAGATATTGTCAAACGATCGCAATAAACCGGTTGATTTCGTTAAACGATCGCGAAAAAACGGTAGATTTCGTCAAACGATCGCGAAAAAACGGCAGATTTCGTCAAAATAGTCGCAAAAAATGGCAGATTTTTGGGAAAAAAAAATTGCCAAAAGATTCCAACAAATGACAGATTTCATGAAGAGATAGTGATAAAACTAAAAATTTCATCAAAGGGACTCTGAAAAAAACTAACCCAAAAATTAATTTTCAAAATTATTTTTTTGCCACTCCAAATACAGACTTTCCTGTTCCAAAATCCGATTTTTGATACCTCTAAATCTTTCTGAATGAATGTGACTTCTGAAAGCACCCATTCATTGAACAAAAAATACCTTATATTCAACAAAAGTATCCTTTTTTTCAACAAAAATTTTTTTTCAATAAATCTGTCTTTCCCTTTTTAAAAAGAAATGCAAACAATAGTGATACATGCTATCTTCTACACTCAGATAAGCATTAATTTATAATTAAATTTGTATCTTGCACATTTTTTTTTTTTTAAATAAATAAAATTTTCCTCAATAGTTTTAAAAAATAATATTGATTTTAATTATTCATTAATTATTGTTAAAACAAAAATTATTGCATTTCAGTCTTGTTTTCCAAATGAACAAGTTCAATTTTTGCATCTAAAAATGACTTATCAGTGAGGACTCAATTTTGTAAAAAAGAGACCCAGAATTTAAGTTCTGGGTCCTGGAGACCCAGGATTTTTAAAGTCCAGCGACATCACTCGATATCTTTAATGTGTAATATCCAAGAAAAAAGCAGGAGAAAGAAATTTACCTTGAGCAAGAGCAAAGCTAAAAAACAAAGAAAATTTCTATTTTTTTTTTTTTTCCTAATACTTAACCAAAAGTGTCCTACTGTTAGAAAATTTCAATAAAAGAAATATTCATGCCAATAACAGGGTTTTATTAATGTACTGTATCTTGATAAACTAAATTTTCATTAAAGTATAAATAATTTCTGCAATTCACGTTAATAATTTCCTTTTAATTTAATTTACCAAAAGCTAAATTGTATGTTATATATTAATACTATTATTTGTTGCGATTGACATTCCTGTCATTGCTCAAAAGTCGTTCGCGCAGTTTTCAGCTTTTTTGCTTTTTGGTCAATCTCATCCCTGGTATATTTAACTAGAAAAAAGATATTGTTCACGCTTTCGAAATGTTTTACGTTTTTTATCAGCGTGCCACACGATCTGTGTTGAATTCAGACATTTTTCTCCGGGAGGGCTTCGTGGGAGGGGACATTGAGTTCCGGGGGGGAAATTGCATTTAAAGAAATAAATAAAATTCGAAATATCATTTTCAGGGGAGGACATCTCACTGCTCCGCGGGGGGAATGCCCCCCCCGGTCTACACCTTGAAATCAACATCTGCACACGATACACCTTTATCTATTTACTTTTATTCGCCAAGTTGTTAGAATACTTTTTTCCCCAATTAGGCGGAAAGTGACTAGTTATCCAGGTTTGGATTTGTCGAAGAATGCCATACGTAATGAATCGGCCAATTTTTTGTAAAAGTGCATCATTTTACGGAAACAATAAATTATTTTATTCGCTATGTTGGAATAACTTCTGTTGGCTCGATATAGCTGAGTGGCGTATGATCGACGTGATCAATTAAAATTTGATGGGGACTCGCTGAACCATTTCATCTGTCACTCGTTCAAATCCGACCGCCCTCACTTATTGTTCTGCTTGATCTTTCTAAAATCAGGGCGAAAATTACTTCTGGGGATTTATTTCTCCGAACTCCTCCAATAACTAAATATATCACATAAGTGGTTCAGGAGAAAGATTTTGAATGGAATAGCGAAGGCACTTGATTCAACCATCTGGAAGTTGACTTTCAATTTTTACTTGGGGGCGAGCTCGGTATGAAGTATGAAAGGTCGAGTGGGTACGGCCAGATGGTTAATTTTTTTTATTTCGTGCGTCAGCACGTGCGAGGTGGAGTGGAGTGGAGAGTTAATGATGGAAAGCCAGCAGGCAGAGTGGAGTGATTTTTAGCCTGCTGTCGACGGATATAGAATATATTGATACTGAGTAACTTACGGACCCCCCTTCCTCCCGCTACACACGCACAGAATTTAGAACAAAAGACGGAAATTTTGTTTTGAGAACAAATTTTTCTAAAGATTGGTATATAGAAAAGAAGGTAAATAGTACAAAGAAAGATCAAGATTGTAGTACATTTTTCTGTGTTTACTTATTACTTATACTACTATAATTCGTTTTGATAAAAAACAGTTTGTCTTAATGCTGTATTTCCGTCATTTATCATCCAAGACGAAAATAAATGCGAAAAACCTCAATAATATAAATAAAAATTAAAAATTCATGTAATGCGTTATATTACTTCAAATATGATAATGTTATTAAGTTACATTAAATTACATCAATTCCTGATACTTTTAACTGTAAATATAGTATCCTGAGGACAAAATACAAAAATGCTAGGCAAAAAAATCTGAAGGACCAAAAAACCTTATTCCATGCTCATATTTATCATATGTATAACTAACTAAGAATCTGTACAAAAAAGTTTAAATCCTATCTCAAATACCAAAAAAAAAAAAAAAAAAAAAAAAAAAAAAGCCTTAGCATTTTTTAAACATGAAGGTGAAGAAACTATTGGACACAGAGTAAAAGCCGTTTACTTATTTATTTTAATTTGTATGGGTTGGTAATTGCGTTAAATGTATTAACAAAATTTACAATATCTCGCGATAAAATTAGCCAATATGTAAAAATGCGTTAAAATATTTACAATTAAACAGGATTTCATTTAATATGAAAAAGAAAAAATCGTTTTTTAACCAATTTTAAGGTAAACTTCCTCATTTAATAAATTAAAATAATGTTTTAAATGAGGATTAAATGTGTCAAAGAGAAACTAATTGTTCAGCAATTTTTAGTTTTCTTTTTAAACATAGGCGTAACTAGCGGGGGGGGCCGGGTGGGCCGGGCCCACCCCAGACAACCCAGCCCCCCCCCCCCCCCCCTAGAACTTTAAACTCTTGTGGTAATGTTAGAAGGTAAAAATTTTATTTTTTCGAGAGATTATACATGTCTCAGAGCTAAACTGGCTATTTTAGCATTTGTCTTAGGTCTATATTTTTCAGATTTAGTCTCTTTTCTCGCTTTTTTACAATTATTTCTTACTTATCGATCACCCCCAACAGGACATGGTAACAGTATCAGATTTTAACGAAAACCGGTCACTCCTTTTGAAAGAGGACTGCATTCATTTGTACGATTGGAAATCAGCCGAAGGCTAAAAGAAATGGTCATTTCCTGTCACTGTCTCGGGTTTTTCAATACTGCACCATTGGGGGGGGGGGGGGTCTTAATTAGTTACATCTGTTTCTTCCTCTTTTTTTGGAAACGGGGCTGAATTCTCAAATTCCAGGAAAAACACGAAAACACATGCTCGCATGCTTCTGTTGTTAGTTTAGTTGCTGTAGTGCTAAGGTGTTTTTTTTCTTTTATTGTGCGTTTCGCTATGACTGATATTAATCCTCTTCAGAGAAGAAAATTATGAAAAAGATGGATATACGAGATCATTTTTAAATCTTCGAATTCCTTCAAGCGTTCATTTAATCCAGGTATGTTTGAAAAGTATATAATTCATTTATATTTAGGTTTCTGAAAGATATTAACTTAAACGTTACATTTTTCACATATTATCCTTTTGTTAAGTTTGTTCTCAAATCCAAAGGAACTACTTTCAAACAATTTTTAGATGCGTACTTAATTATGTAAATACATAGCACCTATTGTTGTCGTTCAGTCTGTTTGTCCATCCGTCCGCATATAACAACGCAAAAACTACCCAACCAAATCGTTTGAAATTAAAAATATATAATTATTAAAATCCGATGCATAGATCAATTACAGGGACAATCAAAAGTATTCCGTTACATTACAGTCACTGGGGAAAGAAGTTTCAAATGCATTTTAATCGTTTGAAATTAATACATAATTATTACATAATTTTGTCGAGTCATTTCAAATTTTATGAAAATCGGATGGATAGATTAATTACAGGTACAATCAAAAGTATTCCGTTACATTACGGTCAATGGGGAAAATTTTCGAATGCATTTTAATGATGTTATAAAATTGATACGCATCTGTGAAGTACATATTGTAATATACATTTTGCATAATCTGCGGCGCGGAGAACATTTGATATTGATTTACAAGGCCAGACAAAAGTATTCTATTACATAATGGTATAGGGAGAACATTGTTTGGAGCGCATTTTAATTGTAATTAACTATTTAAAATTTTATGAGATTGATATTGTTACTGTAGAGTGTTACAAGTTATTTTCTGCATAAAAGAAAGCAGATAGTATTTACAGGGGGACACAAAAGATTTTGGCTGCTATACCGTATCCAAAATACTGTGTACTATTACATCAAGATCTGAATAATTTTAAGTTCGTCCGTAATTATATAAATAACTAGCACTTATGTTCGTCGTTCCGTCTGTCAGTTCATCCGTCTTTACAATCTATGCCACAAAAAATATTTATTATTAATTTACACGGCCACTCAAAATATTCCCCTACATAATGATGATATACGAGGATTTATTGTTTAGGGCGTGTTTTAATTATATTCAACTATTTCACTTTTATGAATATGGTATACGTTGCTTATGTATAATAAAAGTTGTATGTCCATGTATATTTACAAAAAAAAAAAAGATTTTGACCAGTATACTATATCTGAAGTACCGTCTACTATAACAGCAAGATCTGAATATTTTTAAAACTTCATTATCGTACGAACGCACCTCATTTGCTAGGCTTCATGTGCAATTTCCAACTTGTTTTATTAATTCTTTTTTAAAAAACGCACGAAATAGGCAAGTGGGTAAACGGAAAAAAAAAGTTATCGGAAAAAAGTGACATAAACTACAAAAGCGGAAAAAAATGACTCGGAAAAAAAAGTTACCGGAAAAAGAGGGACAAGGAAAGTAATTACCAGAAAAAAAGTGACAAGGAATTGATTTTTGGGAATTCATTGGTTAAGTATATATAGAGCGGATCGGGGGGAGGGTCTTAATTTAGGTAAATGTGTTTTTCATGCTGAATTAACTGCTTTGATTCAATTTTTGGACATATGATTACCACCCCCCACCCCATCCGACCTAAATTAGTTATGGGGTTCTTTTGCGTATTATAAAGGGGGGGACAGGTAATTATCTCTCTCTCAAATTAGATAAATCGGTTTTTATCCAGAACTATCCGATGTATTTCTAATTTTAAATATAGATTCTTTCTGATAAGGTAAATCCCTGAATAGTTTTAAGGGTTTAATGGCTAAGTATAAAGAGGGGGGCGACGGGGAGTAATCCCTCTTAATTAAATTAATGCCTTTTTACGCAGAATTATCCGATTTATCTCGAATTTTAGTCATAGGTTTATTATAAGACGTATTTTCATTAGTTATGGGGGGGTTTTATGCTATTAAAAAGAGAAGCGGGCAAGCAATTATTTCCCCCCTCAAATTAGATAAGTCGGTTTTTATTCAGAATTATCCGATGTATTTCAAATTTTAAATACAGGTTCTTTCTGATAAGGTGGATCTCCGAATAGTTTCAAGGATTTAATAGCTAAGTATAGAGGGAGAAACAGAGGATAACCATCCTTAAATTAAAAAAATGGCTTTTTATGTAGAATTATCAGATTTGCTTCAAATTTTGGATATCACGGGCGGCTAGTCTCTTAGAAAATTTGACGATCAGGGGATTTTTCGGTAAAGGTTTGCCACAAAAAAGCCCAAGTAAAATAACAAAGCGAGTTGAATGCAACTGAACGCAAATAACAAATAAAAAGAAATTTTTTTTATTTTTTAATTTAATGATTGAAAACAATTATGCCAGAAAACATAACACATTTTATCGTTTTCCTTATAATTATTACAATTCATTTTGCATTTAAAACTGGTTTATTTATTTATTTATTTTTTACTTGTGAAAAAAGTAATATGCTAAATCATTTGTTGTAATTGTCATTTTAATTTACGCCGAATATTTATCATTTAAAACTGGATTTTTACTAATTAATGTCCCATATTACACATCACAAAATATAATTAAAACATTTAAAAAATATATGTTAGACAATTTTAATGTACAAACTATGTTATGTGTCACGAACGAATGAACTAGTGAATTCATTAACTTGTAGTAATAATAATAATAATAATAGTTTTTTATTACTAGCTTATGTTAGTAATTAGAAAGTTAATTGTTTAAAAACCTGTAGTTCTTGATAGATCTTCAGTATTTGAACGCTTAAAAAATTTAAAAAACAAATTTAAATTTAAAAAACATGATTTTAATAGAAACAGGATATTTTTTCTTTGTTAGGATATTTATAGAATACTAAAAAATGCTATGCAGAAACATAAACCATAGTTTTAAATGCAAACAGCTATTGAGGATATGTAAACAAATCCTTAAAACTGTTCAGGGATTTTATTTTATGAGAAAGGACCTATATCCAAAATTTGAAATACATCGGATAATTGTACATAAAAACAATTTATCTAATTTAAGGGGGGAATAATCGCCCGTCCTCCCACTTTTTAATTAGCAAAAGAATCCCATAACTATTCAGGGATACCCCTTATCATAATGAACCTACATTCAAATTTTTAAGCAAATGGAATAATTCTGCGTAAAAAGCCATTTTTTTTTTTTAATTTAAGAGAGGTTATCCCTCGTTCCCCCTCTATACTTTACCATTAAATTTCGAAAATTCTTCAGGCATTATATTCTACGACGACGTACTGACAACTTCAGTCTGGGCAGAAGATAGATAGCGAAATCCCATTGTGAAAAGATATGCAGGAGTGAAAGTATCTTCATTCTAAAGCTGAGAAAAATAGCTGTAATTGACCTCAAGGAACTAGAAAATGATTTCATTGGTCTAGTGGCAATGAGCTGAGGGATGGGATTGTTGAGCGTAGAGAGGGAAGGAAGGTAGTTGGAAGAGAGACATTTGCTGGTAATGTACTAGAGAGTACATAGATGTAAGGTGGCTTAGACGTGCTAAGCGAAATGTAATATTGGAGTGTGGCTCCTATGTAGTTGTAATGTCGTTTCATTTATTTTTTTTATTAATTGATCTATAGTTCTAATAAAGAACTTGAGGAACTAAAAATGTGTTATTGATAAACTTAACAAATAAACCAACTGAATAAAGAGAAACTGAGGACACGACACCACAATACTAGATATAAGCCTTGTCAGAAAGAACCTATATAAAAAATCTGACACACGTTGGATAATTCTGCTTAAAAACTCATTCATCCTATTTAGAACGGACGGGGGTGGGGTAATCGTCCATTCCCAAAACTAATCAAACAAGCGTCTTTTCAGTATGAACATATATCCAAAAATTGAACCAAGACATTTAATTTAGCAAGAAAAACCCATTTACCTAAATTAAGAGCCACCCCCCACCCCCTTTTCATACTTAACCAGTAAATCTCCAAAATCAATTCCTTGTCACTTTTTTTTCCGGTAACTTTTTTTCCTTGTCCCTTTTTTCCGGTAACAATTTTCCCGTGTCACTTTTTTTTCCGCTTTTTTAGTTTGTCATTTTTTCCGCTAACTTTTTTTCCTAGATTCAGGATTAAAAAGCTATGTAAGTGAGAAATGTTCTTCATTCTTTGATAAGATCTTTCAGAAGACGATTCTCACTGTGGATGATTTGAAACGAATTTGCGACATGGTAGCGACAAAAAGGAGGAAAAATGGTTGTCATGCGATCAAACATCCTTATAACTCATTAACTAATTTATATATTTATTTTTAAAAAATGGCGACTGTGTTGTTTATAAGTAACTCTATCCCCCCCCCCCCCAGCCGCTGTTTTGAATAGAAAACTTTATGTATAAAGCCACTATTAGATTCAACAACATTTCGAAACATTTTTGAACCAACACTTGATTTCCTCCAACTGTTCGCGAAATATCCTCACAACACCCAGTGTGATAGCAAACAGCAATATCCCCCAACTTTTTTTCTGTAGTTCCAAAAAAAAAAAAAAAAAAATCTCCGCTAGAAGAGACTTTTTATCGTGCATCGAGCATTTTAACGAATCAGAGATAAGCGATTGATAGGAATAGGCGATAAATATTAACGGTTCGTAGTAGTAGTATTGGTTTTCCTACTATTCCTCCAACTTTTTGCAAATAATTATAACCTTTTTCTCTCTTTGAACGGGGAAAAGTTGGGGTTAAAATCGGCTGAAAAGTTTGTTGCTCGTAAAGTTTGCGAATCTGATAGCAGCTAAAGACAGAAGAAAGTTTCATCCAATTAGTTTCTTTGATAGATTGTACGTTTTCAGGAATGTATTAACATGTGAACTTTCCTTTGTGTAGTATCAGTTCTAACAAAACTATTTTTACTTTTTTCTATCTTTACGGAAGAAAATATTGGATTCGTGAAAATTTTTGAATTCCGATTTTTGGTGGATTTACCCGTTTTAGGGATCAGAGATTCCTAGTTTTTAGTAAGAACAAGTTTTCACGAAATGTCTGTATGTGTATATGTGAATCAGACTCTGTCTCTATGTGACATAAATTTTGCGGACGCTCTATCTCAAGAACTAATGCACGGAATGTAATAAAAATTTATACTCAGGTAGTTCCTAATACAACTTGATACTGATTAGTTTTTGTTGCAAATCACTCAACAGATGGCGCTTCTACGCTGCTTTTTTTACGATTAACGCAACAGCTATATCTGAAGAACTAAGGCACGGATATCAACCAAACTTCAGATTCAGTTAGTACTTAACATGAATTGATATTGTATTCGTTTCTGTGTAAATCGCTCAACAGAAGGCGCTGGTATGCTAATTTTTTCACGATTTTTGCAATAGCTCTATCTCAAGAACTATCGCACGGAATTTAATTAAAAATTATAATCAGGTAGTTCTTGATATAGATTGATATTGATTAGTTTTTGGTGCAAATCGCTCGACATGTGCGCTGCTATGGTGCATTTTTTACGATTTACGCAACAGCTATATATATATAACTAATACACGGATTTCCTTTAATCTTCAGATTCAGTTAGTTCTCAACATGAATCGATGTTGTTTGCATTTTGGTGCAAATTGCTCAACAGGTGGCATTGCTTTGTTGCATTTTTCACGATTTGCGCAATACCTCTATCTCAGGTTCTCAGGTGCACGAATTTTTATCAAACTTTAGATTCAGTAAAACCATGAAATTAACTAGTTTTGTTTATGTTTTGTTGTCAATCTCCCAATATGTGGCGCTGCAATGCTGAATTTTTCTCAATTCCTGCAATATCTCTATTTTGAGAACGAATCAGTGAGCTTCACCAAACTTCACATTCAGGTATAGCTTGATAAATATTGTTGCTGTTTATGTTTTGGTATGAATCGCCCAAAAGGTGGCACTTTTATGTTGCATTTTTTCACATTTCCGCAATAGTCTTATTTTAAGAACTAATGCAAGGAATTTCATGTCTTTAAAATCTTCACAATGATCATAAATTACCATTTAATTTTGGCATTGAGGTAGCAAACTTTGACGCATTAAGGGTGTATTCGAAAAAATGTTTTTTCTCTCTCAACAGCTCAAAATTATCCTATACATTTTCAGATTCATTTGTAAAAGTAAAAACATGAAACTTGCTGAGATAATTTTTGAAGATATGTTATAAGATGCCGTATGACTTCATTTTTCTCTGAATTTATTAGAATTTGATTTATAGACAATTATTTTCTCAGCATGACCCTTTTTTTCGTTCCCAGATCTCTCGCTTTGGAAAACTCGGTTCAAAAGACGAACTTTGACTGCATTTTTTGTAATATTTTCTGCATTTATCAAAAAATCGCAGTCATGGGACCTAATATAGTTTCTAAATAAGAGAATTTCACAGTTTAGTGCGTTTGAGAGCAAAAGTGAATCTTAAAATAAATCAGAAAAAGTAAGTTTTGGGATTGCCACATTCGACTAGTTACTAATACTATTATTGTTTGGAAATTATCAAACAGTTTACGATAAAACAACATTGTCACACTATTATTGTTTTCCAAACAATAATAGTTTTTACAATTACTGTTTGAAAATTATCAAATATAGATGGGGTCGTGGCCCCCCCTAGAAAAATTCTCTAGTTACGCCTATGTTTTTAAAGTGCTTGATGTTGACGATATGGCGCCAACTTGTCTGAGCCCACCCAATAATTTTGAATCCTAGCGTGCCCAATTTTCATTGTTTTATTTAGTTATTTATTTCATTACTTTTTTTCTTTCATTTCATTATTTTTTTTTCTCAATTTATTTGTCAATGACCATGTGTTTTAATTCTCCAACTGACTTTAATAAATCCCAAAAGACTGAAATATCCATGTTTAACTTGCTGCTATTTCAATTTGTAGTCATGTTTATGGCATGACATTATGATATTAAAGTAAAGATTAGTGTCTTTATAACGAAAAACGCATGAGAATATAATTTAATAAAATTGCAACTTTATTAAAATATGATAGCTTGACTTAAAATTCTCATTTTTCATCGTTTGCGTACATTCAAAGAACAACAAACTAGTCGTACCATTTTACCAAAATATTTGAGCCCAACCAATATTTTTGAGCCAACCCGATACTTTTCAAAAGTTGGTGCCACTGTTGATGATATACTTTTAAGTTGTTCTTGAGTATTTTGGAGCGAAAATAAATACAGTCGAGCCTCTATATAACGAAATCCATCGTTTCAGTAAAAAATTCGTTATATAGAGAAATTCGATGTATAGAGTATGATGTTAAAAATAGTATTTAATGTGTACATTTTGAACAAATATTATTTTTGATCTTTTTAATTAAGAATTTGAAATGTTTAAAAGTATATATTAACCTAACATTTTATTTCTTACTTATTTAAGCAGTTTCAAAAAAGAGAAAAGACATTTATTTGAAAGCTTAATGAAAATCAAATAAGGAAGACTTACATAAATTTCAGAGGAAGAAATCTGTAATTTTTTGTTGTTTTGATTTTAAAATTACAATTGTTACGCTCTCAAAAAAAAAAAATTCTCAAATTTTAGCAAGGAATGAAAAATTGTAGTTGATATTTTCCTCCATTTGAAGGTCTCTCTTATGTGCTCTCATTGATTCCTCTCTTATGTGTAACAATTCAATTGACTGTGTTTTGAGAAGGATGTTGAAAGGTGTGTGGGAGGTTGGGATGAACTTGTTAGATTTAAAGAATAAGGAGAGAAGTAATATTTATAAAAAAAAAAAAAAAAAAAAAACCTCTCCACTGAACGATAAATCAAAAATAAGTGATGGAAAATTGATTCCATATGATTTCGAAGCTTTTTTAAAACTGAATAAATTAAGATCAATTTATGAAAAAATTCGTTATATGGAGATAGATATTTCGCTATATAGTCTGTTTTTAATGTAATCATGCGAAAAGGGGACCGTTCTTACTAAAAATTCGTTATATGGAGAAATTCGATGTATGGAGTTTCGTTATATAGAGGTTCGACTGTAATAATAAAAAGGTATTTTTGTTTCCTTTGAACTTTAATTAGAACTTTAGAACTAATCCTGCTTTTCATTTCTTGCAATGCGGATTGCTTTTAAAATCTTTAAAACATGATGCTTCTGAGAAATTCATGAATCAAATCTTTTGAAACAAAACCCCATAAATTTTTATGTTTGGAAAAATTACATCTAAGAAGCTGAATAAGTGGACATCGTGCTCATTTTTATAACAATCAACTGCGTCTGACTGGCTAGCAAGACAATAAGATGGCATTGGTTAAAATTACAGTTTTTAGTTGAGAAAGTGTTCTAAGTACAATATGGGAATAATTTCTATACATCACACGGTCTTATCGAGAAAATTCGAATCCGTTCCAGTTCTACTTTCGTTAAAATCAGAATTGTAAATTTTTCGCGGAGTCACGATTTTACACGTTTCAGTGTATTGTTTTCTCATCTCGGCTTTATGAAATGCAGTAAATATTTGATGTAAAAGCCTAGTCTCACGAGTATTTGGCATGGTGAATTCAAGGCGAGTATGAAACGGTCAAAAGTTTTCAAATCGACAACTATGTTGAATGTTTTCAAAAGTAGTCTAAATAATCATTGACTCGATTATAATAATGACATTCTGCTATTATTTCGTGTTATACATACTGCAATAAATAAAACCTTAAAGAAATTTTCTGTAAAACAATGTTGTCTTGAATGTGGAAAAAATTATGGTCTCGGCAAAAATAATGCAGTTAATGGTGTGCCTGGTGATATGAAATTTATTAACTCCTTGACGGTCATTGGGATTTTCTTATATCTAATTATAACTTTCGCAAAAATCTTTTTAATTTTACTTAATTACTATTAATTAAATTTTACTTAATACTATTTTAAAAATTGTAAAACTGTTTTCCTTTATTTTCAAATAATTTCTCGGAAATTCCGTTATGAATTCAATATTACACAAGTATTACTTGTCCTTGAAAGGGTCAATCAAAATGTCTTTTTGCAATTCCGTCTTATCAGGTTTTACTGTGGGCGTTTATGAACAAACAAATACCGAATGTGTGTTTTTATAGCTCATACTTGAGTGCAGAAATATAATATCTGCATAAAATTTCCTAAGTTGATTCTTTTTGCTGATGATAATGCTTTCCATTCTGCATTAATAGAACTAAAATCATCCATGTCGAATTCAGTCTAAGGGTATCACCCAATCTAAGTTTATTCAACTCTTCGTGATTTGGCATATTGCTTCCGAGGTAGACAAAATCTATCATTATGCGTTCTTGAACACTCACGTCGCGTCGATGGTATCGCACAGGTTCCGTCAAAGCGATATCTATTGTTATTCGAAGCTTAAGAGCAGATGTTCCTGTCCCTTGAAGAGAAAGCTTATGCATATTCCTTCAATATTTAGATAGCTATTGTAATGTGCCGAGGCTTCAATTTACTCTATTTGTGTTTCATCCTTTTTTTATTTCTATAAGAGTACAAGTTTGTTGTAAGTTTCTGGTTTAGAAATTGTTTTACGGGTGGGGGATAAATATTTTTCAAAATTTGATTATTTGGATAAAACGAGTTTTGAAACTCTTGTCCTCATATATTTAATTTCTACTTGTATTTTATGGAAGAAATTCTATTTTAGTAGCATATCCTTTCCTTTAATTTTCTTACCAATTTTTTATTTTGCATTATCTTCCATATCCCTATCATGTTTGATATATTTCTGTATGTTTAACTCTTTCGGGTCTGGTGTACTATTACTAGTACATGGCTTTTTATCAAGTATTATTTTGTCTTAACGATTACTTAATTACTTTCGACACATAGAAATGATAGTATATGGCTGTGCCTTTCTTACTATGATTCATTTATATTTTGACATTTGGTAATAATAACAATAATAAAAGTTAATTTTCTTTGCACCGTTGGCGATTCCTTTATCTTATACATGTGTTTCAATCTTTAAATGTAAAATATAATTATTTTTCTGAATCGATCATGTGTGTAAAAAGAAAAAAAAAGAAAAGAAAAAAAAAAATAGAAAGTTGTAATTACCTCTCAAATCTTGTTGTAATGAGTCTTTTTCCAAACGTCCTCAACATGGGTGCAAGACCTTCAGTCTCAGGACTGATTTCAGTCTTGAAAAGATTTTTGACTGACTTTAAATTCTAATTTATACTCTCTTAACCCGCGAGGACGCGCGCAGGGCCTAAAAGACACGCAGTGCGTATGATTTTTACAATTGCAACCAATAATTTTTGAAAAGTAATCTTCAACTTATTTTATCGCAAAATTTGCATGAATTGTCTCCGTCTTAATAAAGTGACTGTTATAATTTGATTTTACAGGTGGCAAAGTTTAAACCATTCATATTCTGGTAAGCGCGCGTTCTCCAGGGTTAAATAATAGCAGTTTTATGACCAAGAACATCTAACCATTTTCTTTCATTCTAAGAAATCAATTTTTAGCCATAATGCAAGGCTTTAGAAATCTTCTAACCTTTTTTCATTTAGTTATTTCTTATACTCGGAAAAGATTTCAGTCTCGACTTGGTTGGACTTCTTGCATCCATGGTCCTCAAAAACTTTTCCGTAGCCTATTATCATATAAATATAAATTAAACAGTGCACAAAATATATTCGTTACATTTCAGACATTGAGATAATCTTTAAACTTCAGTAAGTTTATTTGGATAGCTACGATTAACGTTATTAAAATAAAACTAATTTTGTTCTCAAAATGGAAAAAAAATTCAGACACGAAGGGGTTGAAATATTTTAATATTTTCTGTATGCTTCATATTCTTTAGTATGGTAACAAAAAATCCAAATTAGTTGTTTGGAATCTCGGACAAACTCTTAAGAAATATTTATATCTATGTTTGTGCCTATATAAAAAGAAAATTATTTCGTGATGGGTGTTCGCATTGTGTTATTTATAATTTCAGAACGGTTTTAAAAGTGTTTTTCCTAATTGGGACCGAGAACGTTAATTTGGAGAATGAAGCCTCATTAGGCCTGTCTTAATCGTTTTAAAAAATTGTTATTGTGGTCTTGGCATTTCCTTTAGCTTATTCTACGCCTTAATTATTATCGTTGCCGGTAACATATTTTTTTTTTTTTATCTTTTCGAGTTTGCACAGCGTATTTTCGACTATTGTATATCAGTCTAACTGATAAAAATTTAAGATTTGTATCGGCACAACTAGTTCTTGAAGTCCTTGGCGAATCTTTCATGCACAAATTAAAAGGGATTTAATCACATCATTGAACGACGCTATCACGAAACTGTTATGGATTCGATAATGAGCAACCTTTTGGTTGTAATGCTGTTCTCAGTAGATTTCGTGTAGATATATATTTTTTAATGTGTACGCTGTATCTTTCGTTTCATCTCGTCCGTCGTTTATTACAGTGTTGTCACAGAGAGAGATATTCGTGCTTTCGCAGGTCATTTGTATGCCACCGAAGAAGTTAAGTTTCGTGTGCTCTGCCCATGTTCAAGAATAGAGAATGATTATTTTCAGAATGATAATGTCTGTCTTTAACCTTTTTAAAAGCAAGAAGAAATAAATCAAGGTCAAATTTTAGATACTAACGCAGTATGGTTGAAGTATGTTGACATGGGTGAATTTTATACGTGCTGTTTGTAACGCTCTAACTTTTCTATGCAAAATCTTTGGTTGTCCATCGAATTTTAATGTTTTAGATATGATATCCAATTTGATCTATGTTATGTAAGGTTGTGGGTGGTAGCTGCCTGTGTGTCCGCACATCTACCCGCCAGGAGTTGTTTTTTTTAAATCTGAGATTTTTGACAATTCTGGTATTATGTGGGGCTTATTATATAAAATGGAAGTCCCGGTGTAAAAGTTAGCCGTGTCTATCCAAATCAACCAACCAACCCTGGAGATTTCTGCCACTAGAGCTCCAGAAATAACTGAATTTGAGATAAAGGTTTTTCATAAGAAATGTGTTTTTTTTTTTTTTTTTCCCAATTCATTTAAAAAGAAAACCACGGTTATTAATTTTATCTGCTTTCTATTGTATTTCAGATAAGACATAAGATGGATCCAGCCCATGCCCGGGCCCGACTCTAGCTGTGTTTTTATACCAGTCTTTTGAGTGCGAGCGGGCGGGCTCGTACTCATTCTTTCTAAAATTGAAACATTATTTATTTTCCCATAGAAAAAAAAATTTTCTTAAAAATTATTTATTCTGTTATTTTAAATCATTTTAATGTAATTTAATCGGAATATTTTTTTTTTTTTTTTTTTTTTTTTTTTGTAGTATTAGGAATGCTATTTTAAAGAAAAAAATTGATATTTGGAGATTTATGTCTGACATTGACAGCAACGACTTATTGATATAGTGCTAATCGGAACATGGCGTCATTAGGCTATTTTTTTTTTATTGGAACATTTGTTTTTTATTACTTTAAATATCTAACGCAAAGTGAGTGTATTTTCTTTTGTTTTTAGTCAACTAGCATTAGCTTAAGATTTGTAAAATTTTATTTTATGGTAAATCTATAAAATTCTGCGCGCACCCTTTTTACAGTAAGCATCTTGCATTACACCTCCTTATTGAATAACGATTTCAATTTGCTTGAAATATAAAAGCATTTTTTTATGTGCTTTCCTAATTATGTAAATACGTAGTACCTATATAGTCGCCGTTCAGTCCGTCTATCTGTCCGCATATAACAGAGCAATAACTATCCAACCGAATCATTTGGAACTCAAAATATATAATTGTTGCATAATTTTGCCGAGTCATTTCAAATTTTGTGAAAGTCGGATGAATAGTTTAATTACAGGGACAATCACAAGTACTCCTTTACATTACGGCCATTGGGAAAAGTAATTTCAAGTGGATTTTAATGATGTTACACTCTTCGAACATAATTAACATGCCTCTTTGAAGTATGTACTAAAATGTACATTCTGTACAATCTGGAGTGCAAATAATATATATATTTTTTAATTTACAGGGGGGCACATAAGTATTTCATTGCGTAATGGTATAGGAGGAAACATTGTTCGGGGCGCGTGTTAATTATATTAAGCTAGTTCACATTTAATGAAACTGATATACGTTGTTGAGGTTTACTAAAGAGTATACTTTCTTATATAATAAAAAGCTGGTAGTATTTGTAGGGATACATAAAAGATTTCGAATACTTGTACGGTATCCGAAGTACTGTATACTATTACGCCAAGGTCTGAATATTTTGACAACTTCATTATAGTACGAACGTACTGCATTTGCTACGTTTCATGTACGATTTCCGACTTGTTTTGCTGATGAGCAATATTTACTACGCTAGTTAGAAAGATGATCAGAATGCCGAATTCATAAGCATTTTTCAGCTACGTTGAAAAGTGTTATAAAGAGGAAACACTCAATTTTGTCTAATGTATTATTTAACTCTTAACATTTAATCACCTTATGTAAAACAATCCACTGGCTAGTAACCAATTTAGACTTAACTTATTGAATAAAGCACCGCCGTTGCGCAACGCGGCCGGTTGTTAAAGAAGCCCCACCAAACCCAGAACCTGTCATTAATCAGGAAACAGAAAAAGTTGACACGCCTTTGATCGCGTTTAAAAGGTGCTCTAATCTTCTGAATGAATGCAGAGGAAACAATCATGACGCATTGATGGAACACATATTAACGGTGGCTTTAATGTTTTCAGCCCATCCAACTAGCAGTTTCATTGCGGGTTGTTTCTACCGAAGCGATTAGTGTTCATTCGCTCGAAAATCGGTCATGTTTGATGCTTAATCTCTTAACGGGTAAGTGGTGAAGAAAATTGTGATAGTCCATAATAACCCATAATAAGCCGATAATTTTGTCAGTTGTATGACAATGCTGGGCATCTTAATTGTTAAAGGAGTCAAAATTTTTATTTTCTTTATTTATAGGCATTTTTTGATGATTTTTCCTCCTGATATATGTGTCGCTATAAATATTTTTCTTAAAATAGTTTTTAAAAAAACTCTATTTTTGAAAGAAAAGAAAGAAAACTGAATTTTGAATTTTAAAATTATTTTTGATACAACTCTATTACTACTTGACCCATTTATTTATTTATTTATTTATTTTTTACAGCTATACGCATAAAATATTTATTATTGATTTGCTCCAGAGTTTGGGGTTTTGTACGTGTATTACGTTATCACCTATTTGCAGTTTTGGATTCCCCCCCCCCCCGTCCACATATAGATTTATTTGATCACATGACAAAAACATTTTTCATCCTTCTTTCAATGTTTTTTGCTAGGAAATTCGGTTCAAAACGCCCACTTTGACGATATTTTCATAAAGATCTATTGCCTTTACCCCCCCCCCCCAAAAAAAAAAAAAAAAAAAAAAAAAGGAAAATAGTTTGATTAGATAGTTTCTGAAAACACTTGCTAGTTTCATGCATTTCCGAACAAAAATAAATAAAAACTTATGTATCATAAAGTTGTCTTTTTGGATTTGAGAACAACCTTAAGAACATCTTAGTTCTTACTGTAAAATTCAACTTCATAAAATAAATTTTATCGGGTAAAAAAAAAAAAAAAAAATATTAAGTTGTAATAAAAAGAAATGTAAATTGATGTTGACAAGGTTTGTAATTTTATAATAAATTGTAATAAAAGATTTAAAAAAAAATCTGTTTATTTTGATAAATATATATAATCATAAAGACATTTTCTTTATTATTGCTATGTAAGTGTGCAGCGGAAGTTTAATTGTATGTTCAAATGTACGGGGCATTTTTATTAAATTGACATTTGTTACTTGAAAATATATTTTGGTATAGTTTTTTTCTCCCCTGAGAATTTCCTTTTTTTTTTTTCTTTTTTTGTCCAACTTGTGCGTATAAAGCACTTAACTGATATTCTCAAATTCATAGCCAGATATTCCAGGTAAAAAAGAAGGAAAAAACTATTCTTTTGTAAGTAAGAACTATTGAATTCTGAATCAAACATGCGATCTACAAATCTCTGTCAATAAGTAGTAGTAGTATCTTCCATTTTTATTTATTTATGTATCCCAATAAGGATGCTTTGTAGGGGATTGCTCCCACACCTTCACCTGACGTCACGTAACAAACCACCAACCGTTTTTATGACCTTGCCAACTGTATGACTCAGACTTCACCTCCTCTGAACTCCAAACCACTATTTCTTACAAAGACCTAATCTGTAATACCAACCATTATTCAGCCGGTAATATTCACATACCATTCATCTGGCCCTTATCCAAGATGTGGGGATTCCGAGAAAGAAGAATAAAAAAAAATCTAATGGAATTTTTGTTAATCAGAAAACTTATTTCAGTTTTGAATGTGGCAGCTATTTTTATCGAGAGGAAAAAGAAAAAAAAAATGTTCATTTGTAATTCTTTCAGACGATGTTTTAAGCTCTTTTCGACTGATTCCATTTTTCGCAGATATAGAAATTAAAAAGTATCTCTTCTAATGTGTCATTCTAATTATTTTAAACAAATTAGGTAATAACTTAAATTAGTTCTTATGTGAGAAACATTTGTTTCAGAAATCTTTTTAAATGTAATCTTTTTTGAGCATTTCTAAGTAATCAACTGAAAACCTGATAATTGCTTCAGCTATTTTCTTCTTTTTTGGTTTATTAAAATTTTGGAAGAAAAAGAAAACTGTAGAATTGCCAGGGTAAAAGATAATTAATACGGAAAGGCAAGAAAGTGCATCAAACTGCACAATATTCCTAACAAACATATTTACGTTATTACAAAATGTATTTACTTTATTATTGGTGACTACAATTCGCTTTATCTATATATGGTTATACTGCAATTACACAATTTTGTGCAATCACAAAGGAATTCTGTTTAAAAATATCTTTAAATTTTGCTTTGGGTCAATAATGCGGGTTGATTCAGTTTTTTCATCCTTTTTTAGCTGTTCATGGCAAGTGAACCATAACACTGCTTGTGTGGGCGCGAAAGCTGTGGCTTTCTTCCATCTGCTCCTGCATACACCTGGAGGGGCCTGTTTATTGTCAGCTTGTGGCAGGATGCTATCGTCTGTCTCGTTACTGCAACCGTGTCCGATGACATACATTTTTTCTAGGCTTTTTATGTTGAGCCGTTAGATATCAAATTTATACCTGAAAATATATAGTACCTTGCCAGGTTGTTAGGCCCATTGATAAAGAAACCAGTTAGTTAAAAAAGAAAAAAATATTTTAGGCAACATTATTTTATTTAACAAACTAGCAATACTTGCGCAAAAAAAAAAAAAAAAAAAAAAAAAAAATTCGTAGTAATTTGGAAGAAGCAGTATCGAAATGCGTAGCTTAACGTAAAAAAATCTTTCTGGAATTGGGAAATATATAAACAGCCAACAACACTGAAAAAACTCAATCGAAAAATTAATACATAAATTGTAAAATCTTCACATTCATGAAGCAATTCAATGGCGTATTGAACATTAAGCCGTCGTTGTAGCTAAAAGGGACTTCATAAGAATTTAAAATAATGTATTTATTTTCAGTAATAACATTTATATTATTTAATGATATATAATTATTAAAAAAATAATAGAGTGACATATATTGTCTTGCGAGACTAAAACAGTAATTTCTTAAGAAAATATATTCTTTTATAACATGCATTTTCTATGTTATCTTAAGCTGAATTTTTATTGTTTGGAATTTTGGGCTTAATAATTTAGCAAGATACTGAGAATATATCAAAAAATTTATGGAGAGACTCAAGTAGTAATTTTGAAATAAGTTTAAAAAATAGGAATGCCACTAATAAATTACATATTTAAGAGAATAATTAAACATCGAAATTAATTATTATTCCCCTTTTTTTCCTAAAATTATATTTAAGTTATTTGAAACAGAACATTTAAGAAAGAGTAGAGAGTTACGATTATGAATCTAATTAAAGAACAGGGTTTTAGAGGGATAGAGATGTAATAAAGTTTCACTGGCATCATTAAATTTTTGTGATGTAATTAAGTTTCTTTATGTAATAAAGTTCCCCTCTTGTAAGTAAAGTTTTCACAGAAAATAAAATACTGTCGAGTATTGGTACTATTTTCTATATAGGGAAAAAAGAATTATATAAATCTCCATAACGAAATCAGATCTAGGAAGAAAGACTCACTTGAAGAAAATCAGTTACGATAAAAACAAATTACACCTGTGTTCATTCGAAAAGTAAAACTTGACTTGTAAACATCTTTACCAGAAAAGCTTAGACGGATGTAAGGAACTTTCGTAAGTCGTTTTCCCTGCGTTTCTACTCTTATTGCTGTAAAAGGAGTTTTACAGGCTTCGCACCATCTAAAGATGAAAAATTAAAAGTGGATATTTATTTAATACTGAGTGAAAAAAGATTCTAAACTTAATTAAATGCTTTAAACAAATAAGGATGATGAAAAAGTGGTGTTTTAACAAAATGTTTAGCAAGACATGATTCAAAAAAAAAAAAAAAAAAAAAAGAGGAAGATAATCTTATTGCTTATTCTAAATGCTAGTTTTCACTCGAATATATTTTTTTAACCCTTCATTATAAGCTATTATACTAAACAATTATAATTTAGAAAAACGTTGCGCTAACCTAGAAAGATTAAAAAGGGGAATAAAACAAAATATATATAAATCTGATTCGAAAACTTCTTTTTTTCATCAAGACAATACCAATTTTGTGTTTGATTGTTTGTCAAGCGTTTTTGAAGTTTCAACCGTATGTGCTGCCATTAGGGCTGGGCGATATCAGAATTTTAATATCGTGATATATCGCTGACCAAATATCGATAATTTTCGATATATCGATATATTTCAATTCATATGTCACTCCATTATAGGGTTATAAATGTAACTGTTCTCTGTATAAAATACTACAAACACATAATAGTATATATATATATGTGTGTGTGTGTGTATGTTAATTATCAAGAAAAAACAAAAATATCAATATCTTAATATATTCCAAGGAACATAAATTTTAATTTTTATGTATTGATTCAAAATATGCAAACCCGTTACCTGCAAAAATCTGATATAAAATATGTGTTATTGAAAACTCTTAGAAAGTTAAACATTATAAATCATTAAAATGAAGCAAGAAAATGTATATAAGACAACAAATAGACATTAGATATATTGAAAGAAAATATTTTAATTACCTATAAACTTAGAATTTTTTTATTACAATACAAAAAATAAATTTGCATTTCTGCAATTTTGGGCAGTAAGGAACATCTTCTTTTCGTTGTTATAATAAATAATTCTATTATTAGTCAGAATACAAATGAAAGCATTAGAATAATCAAATATTTTAAAGAAAACACGAAATTTCTTTAATAGAGTACAAAGTCCCAAACCAGGACGTTTTGCTAACTACCGTTTTTTTTTTCTTTTCTTCTTCTTCTTTTAATAATAATGCTGAATTAATCTCTATAATGATCTGTTATTTTTTCGATTTTGTTTACAGATTTTTTCTAGGATGCTTTTATTTTCGAAACCAGTTTCAAAAATGAAAGTATTCCAGTAAAGAAAAAAAAAAAACTTGAAAACAAATATTAAAAAACGGCTTTTGTTGAAAGAGATCAACCTCAGATGTGCAATGCAAAAACAATAAATAAATAAATAAATAAACAAAAATATGAAAATGCAAACGAGGTATAAAAAAAATAAAATTGACATTGAACGGATGTTTTTGCATTAGTGAACTCTTGAAATAAAAAGGAGATATGATATTCAAAATCAAAACTATCCTCATTCTTTTATGAGAGATAAACTGTTCGATTTTTTTTTTTTTTTTTTTTTTTTAACTTATAAAAAGGGTTTTGTGAAAGTATCAACTAGTTTCAGTGTTTTAAGTGCGCGAAAAACACATTCAACGGCACATACAAACGAAAATGGGGGCGGGGGGGGGGGGGGGGAGGAAGAAAAACAAAACCTTTTATTCTTTACCATTAAAAGGGAAAAAAAAATTCATAACTAAGTTAATTTACCGATTTTTTTTTTTCAAATTTTCAGCAAATTGCAATAATAGTAAATTAGGCTGTGACAAATTTTTATTAAAATATAATAAGTTATTACAAAATTTGAGCATCTTTTACAAGTGTCCAGTACAGAAGAACCTCAAAGAAAACGTAGGAAACTATCCATCGTTTGTTTTTGTTTATCGAACTCAGCGAAATCGATACTTGAATGTTTATACAATAATCATATTGTCATCTGCTGTGGATGGGTAATATGTTTTGCCAAGCAGAAAGACACCATCCATAGAGTTTTAGCGATCTTTCAAAATGAAAAGTATTTTCCTTCCTAATTTGAGAAAGATTTTCCTTTTTTTTTTGGGGGGGGGGGGATTTTTTCAAAAACCCGTACGCAAAACTGGTAAAAATACTAGTATCCAATAAACTCTAAAACTAAGGTGAATCACAATGAAAAAAGAAAAACTTCCGCTTTAAGTAAAATTTCTGCTTAAAATAAATGACATAATAGAATTACCATACATGTAAATTTTTAATGTTATTAATAAAAATGTAAAATAATATGTGATTTAATATAATTATTTATTAATGCTATTAATAAATGAAAAACAAACATACAAGAAATATCGATTAATTGTGCTCACATTCTTGAAAATATGGCAATCAATTCTGCATTCCGGCAGCAATAACTGTACACAAGCTCACAGGAAAACAACAGTCAGCCACTGAGATGGAGTCAACAAGTGATTGTAGCGGAAATGCCCGATCCTCGAACGAGTGTTTCAACTTCGATTCTCGAACGAACTCCGATAAATAAAGCAGTACATCAGAATAGTAGACTGTTCGCCCATATTCCGGTATGTGCGCGACACCAATGCAAAAAGTGGACGGTTCGCCCATATTCCGGTATGTGCGCGACACCAGCGCAAAAAGTAGACGGTTCGCCCATATTCCGGTATGTGCGCGACACCAGCGCAAAAAGTAGACTGTTCGCCCATATTCCGGTGTGTGCGCGACACCGGCTCAAAACCGGAAGTATCACGCAAGTGCCGATTACAGCGCGAACATTTGCAAAAGTAAACAACTTTTGCGCTGACAGAGGTAGATTCGAAATTCCGTAACTCCGTAATTCCGAAAGTAGGATGAAATACCGTTTGAAACGATATATCGGAAGGATTGAAATCTCAATATCGTTACCGCGGTCTTAAAGAAATATCGATATATAACGATATTACGGTATATCGCCCAGTCCTAGCTGCCATACAGTCTTACTCATCATACGTTGTATACTGAGTATTTTGTTTGTCGTGTACATAAGTATTATTATATTTTACACTCAATCCGTTCATATTGTGCTACCTATTTGCATATTTTCTAATGCTTTTAAAACTCACACTAAATCGGTTGTTGCATGCTGAAGTCTTCAATTTAATTTCTTTAATCGTTTTTCTAATAGTTCATGCTGTACGCGTCTCACATGTTAAATATGATAAAGAAATATTTTGAAGGTGTTTTATTCGTGTTTCTTTTTTATCTAAGAGATGAGAACACTTACTACTTAATCCGATATTAAAGCCTGTCTGGAACAAATGCGAAGTGCTAAAAATAAATGACACGTGTTCAAAAGGCTTCTACTGTCTTCAGAAAAAAAGCTTAAGAGGATGGTAGGAAATTTTAAAAATTGTTTTCCTGCATTATTATTATTAGGGGGGGGGGGAGGAGGTCTTACACGCTTTAGTTTATTTTGGAAGTAAATGATGAAGGATGATATAAATGGATTTCTTTTAATCTAGAGTTACGAAAAAATATAAAATATTCTAAGATAAGTTAGAACTACCATTAAGCATGAGTGGTATTGAAGAATGTTTACTAAAACAGATATTGGAAAGTAAACAAAATAAATTCCTATTCTAAATTTCTTTTTTTTTAGAGGAATATCTTTAAGAAACAGGCTTGGCAAAAAACCAAGCTTTTTCCACGGTAAGGGGGGGGGGGGATTTTTTGGTTCAAAACTTTTTTTAAGCATATTTTCTTTGTACATATACATGCATATTTATTGATAAAAATAGACATTGTTCAATATATTAAGTAGAACAACTTCATTTGAAAATAATTTTAATATTGTAATTACAGTCAATTTATGCAGAGAATTGGAAAAAAAAATCATTTTAATTTAACCTTTAACTGATGTTACCGGTATCACAGCCAGCTGATATTTTCAGTTTTTATAGTTTTAACTTGAATTTTCAGTTTAATTGCAAACACTACCGAAATTTTGCTTCATTTGGAACTTTCTACCACCAAATCTTATTTCTTACACTATCACTAGAACTTTTTGAATTGGTGAATATCAATTATAATTGTATTGTCTAAAAATTTACTATAAAAACATCATTCTATGAGAAATCGTGCATTTTATTCCTATTTCGATGGAGTGAGTGGTCTCGCAGACCGCTTCACAGTAGTTGACCATTTCTGTCTACATCAATTAAAGGTTAATGATCAGTCTTGTGTTGAAAGAATAAACTGCTCTACGCAGTAAAACATTTTTACGTTGAAAATCTTTATAAACAATCTTTTGATAACTAATAATAAACATTTGGATGTAGTTTGGTAAATATAATATTCTTTTCCACAGTTATTCGAAAAGTAAATGTCAAATTCTTCTTGGAATTTTATTTCTTGAGTGAAAATTCGCAGTCAACATTTTTGCTTATTAGATTCAACAGATAATAGAAAATATTAAATTGGAATTATTTAAGTGCTGTGAATAGATCCCAATTTTTAAATATTCTCTTATTATACTTCATATTTTAATTTTTAAAGATACCCCCCCCCCCCCCCCCCTCACACACACACACTAACATCCTTTAGTTTTTTTACAGTTTGCCCAAAATTTTAAAGATTGTCATGTTTTGTGTACTAGTTATGTGGCTCCATATTCAAAATCACCTTGCGTGTTATGGTAGATTGCTTTAAATCTGCATTTTGTTTGGAATGAAAAAAATCCTACATTAAATATTGAATATTTTTTATCTTTTATAAATTCATATGTTTTTAAGCTTTTTCTTTAGAGCAATAGACATGTTCATTAACACGTACTAATTTTTCTCCTGTACATATAAACATCACCTAGATCCACTATATGTAATGCTTATTGCTAAAAAAAAGTGTTAAAATTGGAAATTAATTATATCGAATAATTTGAAACACTTATATTATAAAAGAACAAGAAAGAAAAAAAATCATGTATCAAGAATAGATTATGAAACTTTTTCCAACACATTCAGAATAATGTAACAAAACTGCACTGTTTAATAAGTTATTATATTTAATGTAACAATGTGGAAACGTATTTTCTGTTACGCAGGAAGTAACTTGTAGTTAATTTAAGGAACGTGTACCAATTTTATTATATGTGAAATTGTTTAAAAAATTTAAAATATGCCACAAATAATGTCCCTCCCCCCGCCCAATACCATTATGTAAGAGATTTTTTGGAGGATAAATGAATAATAAATATATCTTTTAGTGCCTTTCATAAATGTATATCAATTTCAATATGTTTTGACGGGTGCAACATCTTTAAAAAGCACTTGAAACTATTTTATCCCATCGGATGTAATGTAATGGAATACTTTTGACTGTCCCTGAATTTGAACTATAATTCCGATTTTACTAAAATTTGAAATGACTCCACAAAATTCTGCAGCAAATATATATTTAAATTTTCAAATAATTCGGTTGGGTAGTTTTTGAGCTATTATATGCAGACAGACGGATCAGATGACGACTATAGGTTCTACGTATTTATATAATTACGAACGCACCTAAAAAATAGTTAAATTTAAAAGCACATGTCGAAATTGAAAACACATTTCCAATAATTATTACCCAAAGACGTAATTATAACTGATTTATTTTGTGTGTCCCTGTAAATAGATTAAAATACTATAAATGTCCTATTTTATCGTAATCGTAATGAAATTCAGTAATTTATATCAATTTCAAAGCATCTACAATAGCATAATGTCATTAAAATAATCTGCAAACGATTTCTTTCAACCCACAGATCATAATGTAATATAACTATTTTGGGTGCCTTTGTAAATGAACTCCCACATCTTTCATATACAATACCAAATATGCTTAGGGGTATACTTAAAGTACTTTTAATAAAGTTGACCTATTGGATGAAGATCGGAGTATATTTATGGGTGTTAAAGAGTGGACAAGACAAATCGAATGCATAAACATTTTTCAACTTTGTTGAAAGTCTTAAGTAGAGAAAATGCTATTAATTTTCTTCTAATTTTTGAGAAAAAAATTAGTTGATTAAAACCGTGCCAATCCTGATGTAAAGAGAGTAAAGTGTTTTCTCCACTCCCCCCCCCCCTCCTTAAAAAAAAGAAAATAGTGGATACCGGGTAAGATGAAACCATAATAATAAATATATAGGCATATACTACCATAATCAATAATACTCCTGTGTACCAATAAGATGGCTTACATTTATATTCAGTTTACCACATTGTATGGTCTATTAAATATTTTTCTATTCTTCAAATGCTTTATTTAAATGAGCTTCTTTATACTGAAGCTTTTTAATAATTTATTCTTTTAATCTTTTCGATTACCTGTAGAGGAAGGTATTGCTGATGCGCATGATTTAAATCTGATTGGAATCTCTCTGAAGAGGAATTATTCGCATATCTTTTTCATCAAAGAGATGAGAATGTTTAATACTTAATCCAATATCTATTTGATGTTCTGGTTCGTTTGCCGCACTCGTGGTTTCAGTGGCGAGAGCGTTGTCTCGCACGCCACTGATCTTCTCTTTGCCATCTTCATGGCCGCGCGCACGTGTTCTGCCATCAGAAGCGTCTTCGTTTCCGATCGATCCTCGGAATCGGCGTCCCGTGTCCAACATAGGAGAGTTGAGTGAACGAAGGCATGCTGCTCTTGTGAAAAAAAGTAAACATTTTTATATATTTGCTGTGCCGATACCCTCTTTGTATGCGGGATACTAAACTTCTCTGATGGGCAGTTATGGCAGAGATTGGATGCAGGTATGTGTTATTGCATGAAGTATGAGATGGTCTGTTCTGTCAGTTGCACATGGTTATCCCTTTTATAAATTTTTCAGTGGCGGCGCACGATGGAGATTTACGTTCATTGAATTTTAGAAAAAATGATTAACTCTTTCGGCCCTGGCGATCACAAATGAGTGCCTTACCTTTAAATGCTTTGAACTATAAATAATGCGTTGCAGATACTAAAACCTCATAATCATATTTATGTGTAACCATAATCACTTTTATATAATCACTTATGTTTCAGCATTAAATAATACTAATAATAATAAAGGTTTTCTTAATTATTAGAAAACCGTTGACATTTCTTTCAATTCAATCATATGTTTCACTCTAAATTTAAATTTGGGGCTGCTTTTCCGAATTAGTAATTTGTGATAAAAGATAAAAAATACTACTAAATTTTTATGTTCGTTTAATATCGTTGTAATACATTTTCCAAGCGCCTTAAAAAATTCTTCCTTAGACTATTGTTATATGAAAAACACGCTAAATTGAGTACATTCATTAGGTTTCTGTAAAGAATATTCATTAAATTTCAGTAAACCGTAACTTTTGTGACATCTATTAGCTATTTTTAATTTGTTGACATAAAAGTAATTTTTCCCTAAAAGTGGAAAAAATTTTAGGGCCGAAAGGGCTATTTCCAAAATGCTGTATTTAGTGCTGTAATTTTTTAATTTTTTGAAAATACGTTTTTACTGTAATTTTTAATTTGGCATAACTTATAACTAAACGTGTTTTCACGAAATTCTAGTATACTTTGTCAAAAGCCCGTTCAAAAACATTTCTTTGTGTGTCTTTCTTTCATTGTTGTGTGTTTTGTATGTGTATAGACACTTCGACATCAGAAATAAAACACATGGTAATTGCTTTCATAAGTATGTATGGTTATTGATGTTATTAAACAGCTCTGCTTATAAATAGTGATTGGAGTTGTAAATTTTGCTCCTACATTGATTGCATTTTCCCCGGCGCCTTTCAAATACATCAAATTATTCTTCATTAAAGCTGTAATGACAATTGCATACTTGCCAAGTTTTACACATAAGGGCTATTTTTTGCACTTTTACACATAGGATATTTTTTTTTACACATTTTTACAATTATTTTTCCAAGCTCCATTTTTCTCCCTTAAATTATGAATTATTTTCTAACTGCTTTTAATTATAAATACTTAACTCTTTCTGGCACAATGTGCCTACTCCAGGCGCACCTAATTTTAATTTCAAACTTGCAATCGGCACTATGAATATTTTAGTGAAATTTTGTTTTTGTAATCAAAGCTTTAATTAAAAAGTTCTTGATTTCTAAAGTCGTTTATAAATTCTGGTATCAGATAACTTCTCATTTTACGAACGGAATTTGCCTATGACGGAAAGGGTTAAGGGGATATATTTAAGTATAGTTAAAAAATTAGTTTGTTTCATTATTAAAACAAATTATAGAATTTTAATTTTCATCGTGTGTAAAAGATAACTTCGTTTTTGAGTAAATTTTGCTCGTACTTTCTATTAAAATGTGAGAATTGAAGAGCTGTTAAAAGCTAGTGAAGCAACGAATAATGGTTTGGCCAAATAACTGAATACCAAACATTCAGTATTAGTTTTGATAATGTTTTAAGTAAAGCAAACAAAGTTACTATTGCCTTTATGTGTTCTACATCCCATTACAGCCAAAATGTTTAGTCCTTAAGAAAAAAAAAAAAAAAAAAAAATCTTAGGTCATTTTTTAAAAATGTTTATACATATACCAGTTATGCAATATTAAAAAAGATTGCACATTTTTTACAAATTCATTAGAAATATTGTTCACGTGCTATTTTATAAAAAATTATTAAAAATGTCATTCCCGTATTGTTTTATATATTTGAATTTTCTCAGGTTGGCAGGTATGCAATTAATGGAATGAAACGGAAGCTAAGTAATTTAGAATTAATTGTTTATTATATCATGCTAATTGACTTCATAAATAATATGTATGGTTGTTGATAGCATTAAACAACTTTGCTCAGTAAATAGCGATTGGAGTTGGAAATCTGTTCCGAAATTACTTTTTCCCCGGCGTCTTTTAAATACATCAAATTATTATCCTGTGATTCTCTTTTTTTATTAAGTGAAATTGAAATAATTTTTGTTCTACTTTTGTAAAGCTGCAATGAAATTAATGGAATGAAATGGGAGCTGGGTACTTTAAATTTGTTTATTATACCTTAAGGGGGCACAATACACTGAAATTGGTGAAAATATCGATTTTCTATTCTAAATATTAACTCTAAGTTTCTTTAATTGTGAATATTTTGACACCTCATTTTTACCGATATGGCAATTATAATCGCGAGATATTATAAATTTTGTTAATAGATCCAGCGCAATTATCCATATAAATGAAAATTTTATGCTGATTTTTCTCCCTGTTCATATTTTTATTACTTGCTTGTTCGATAATTGCCAAGACTTAATTAAAACGCCTCCCCCTTCAAACAGTACCCCCCCCCCCCTATACCATTATGTAATGGAATATTTTTTTTGTGTCCCTGTAAATTAATAACAAATTATATTTGCTTCTTTAAGATTGTATAGAATGTATATTTTAATACATATTTGATAGATACATATCTATTTTATTATGTTCAGAAGAATGTGATATCATTATATTGCACTTGAAACTGTTTTTTTCCATTGACCGTAATGCAACAAAATACTTTTGATTGTCCCTGTAATTAATTTAGGCACCCAATTTCCATAAAATTTAAAATGATCCGACAAAATTATGCAACAATTATATATTTTAAATTTCAAACAATTAGGTTAGGTAGTTTTTTTTTTGCTCTTTTATATGCGGACGGACTGAACGACGGCTATAGGTGTTGCATTTTTGCATGATTTCGAACGCACCTAAAACAAGCTATATATATACACACACACTTATGCTAAGAAAATGAATTCATAGTATTTATAACAACTTTAACGAAGGTATGAAAAATGTAACAATAGTTGTTAATTAAAAAAAAAAAAAATTTTTTTTTTGTAAACAATCTTGTAAATATTAACTTTATTTCTTTTGAAAAGTGCTTTATAAAATGGGAATGTTAGAAGTGCATTTGAAGCAGTTCAGAGGTCTCTTTA
Organism: Maratus speculifer; assembly: GCA_964019185.1. Taxonomy (NCBI): domain Eukaryota; kingdom Metazoa; phylum Arthropoda; class Arachnida; order Araneae; family Salticidae; genus Maratus; species Maratus speculifer. The sequence goes on from OZ025303.1 coordinate 106,868,925, forward strand.
TTAGAGTTTACACGATCTAAAGCTCTTGTTTGCTATTTGCCCCTATATCTCACGTGGTAGGATATCCGGGCTTCGCTCACGTTTATATATACCCCTCTCTCCTCTCCCTGAATGAATAAAACCCCGCCGTAATTTCCGTTCGATTTGCCCTCGCAGACTCGATCCCCACCAATTACAGAACGCCCTTCTCCTTTCCATTTAATGTCGATTTTATACGGACAAGAATTGGATTTTGTGTATGGTGCAGTGCGTATTGCGATTTAGCACGGAATATAAACCTTTCATTTGGTAAAAATACTGGAAGCTTTATCACTGTTTATATAGTGCTTTGTGAACCATAAAATGCATAATTTGTGTATTCTGGAGCATAATTCCTATTCTTTATTTTATTTTATTCCTTAAAAAAAAGCACTTCCAAATTAAGTTTATGGATCACTAATCGCTTAAAACAGTTAGTATCAAAACAGTTATTAAAAAATGATGTTAAAGGCTTTATTAAAGCAGCATAAACAATTGAAATTTTTTTTATAATAAACGCCAGAAAAAATAGTAGAAACATAGCTGTAATTTCAAGGGCATTTTTGCGTATTTTTATTAGATGAAATAAAACATGCTAACATGCACATTACGTATGATTAACAAAAAAAGTTTTTAAACTATTGTTTTTTAAATATTTCGTCGTTGCAGTTTCATAGCCAGTGGACCTATTTTAGAGGACGTGATTTGAAATATTGCCATTAAAAACTTACTTTATGATTTTTTTTTTTTTTGGTGGGGGGGGGGGGGGGGGGGAAGCGGGAGGGAATATTAATTCACATAACGGGGCAGCAATATGACCCATATTTTCAGTTACGTTCCGCATATTTCTGTAGCATATTGAGAAGCGTTTCGGAAATGTTAGTGGATTTCGGAAATCTTTCTGAATGTGTCATAATTTTTATTATTATTCTTATTATGAAAGAAAGTAATACACCTTTTTAAGAATTAATAATATCCGATTGAATTTTATCGCATAATGATGTCAGAGTTACTGTTAATCGTTTGTTGAACACACTGAGTTAAATAACTAGTTCGAAATATACTCTTGTCGATGAATCTATGATTGATAACATATATTTGATTAACAATATAGTACTAGCATTAGTGAAGTCCAGATACCACTGTTTATGCGTTTTTATTATCTTATTGTTTTGAATTGTTATTATTCATAACTTTTGTAATGATGAAATGGTATCGTTTATTTATATGACCGAAAAATTAATAATTTTACTTGTATTATGCGTTTTGGTCCTTGTTGTTTATGAATCGCACATTTTCAAAAGTATTGAAAATTTGATTTATAGATCTATAAATAATTCTTTTTTTAAAATGTAATCGCGTGAGCTCCATCCTCAAAATAAATTTTATGAAAATGTTTAATTTTTTAAAAAATTTCCTGTAAATCAAAATTTTAAACGTTTTTTCGTTCATGCTACCCTTTTAATTTTTTTTTCTTTTGAAATTATTGTTAGCGTATAATCTTACAAATTATAAGTAATCACCATGTCAAATTTTAAGCTTCTAATCACGGTAGTATCACAGGAATTCTACATCTTTCTCCTGCACCCTTTTTTAAATTTTGCCTCTTTATAATGAGTATATTTATTTTTAAGTAACAACTATGTAAAATTTTATTCGCAAACATTCCGTATAAATTCTAATTTAGAATATTTATGTTTCTGCGTGTTTCACTTTTTAAAATAATTTTTTTTTTTTTTTTTAGAAACCGTTCCTACCATGAATTTACATCTTAAAAATAAATACCATACCATATTCCAAGATTCTAGTTACTTTAGCAAGGGGAAAAAAAAAAAAAAAAAAAAAAAAAAAAAAAATGGAAATTTTAGAACATTTGTTCTTTCCGTATATCCTTTGGGGTAGTAGCCAGGCTGCAGAGTCGTAGTCGGGGCAATTTTTGAGTAAAAGAGTCGGAATCGCTAACAAACAAGCCGACTCCGGCCTTTTTTTACTTACCCATCATACGTAGTATAGGGTAAGTCTTGCAATCGTTTTGAAAATCGAAAATTTTTTTTTGACGGATTTACACGTTTTAGATAATGGAGATTCCGAAAAACATATTACTTACTCATCATACGTAGTATAGGGTAAGTCTTGCAATCGTTTTGAAAATCGAAAAAATTTTTTGACGGATTTACACGTTTTAGATAGTGGAGATTCCGAAAAACATATTTTTAGAAAAAAAAATTTGCCGTCCGTCTGTCTGTCTGTCTGTCTGTAAACGCTCTATCTCCCGAACAAATTGAGATACAGACTTGACATTTTGTATGTAGTTAGTATGTAAGAATGGGACGAACCCTATTTAATATCAGCAACCTCGATTATCCGGAACTGTTTTTTTCGGACTCTCGAAAAATTCGTTCTGATGAAAGGTATATAAAAATTTTCGAATTTTTTTGTTCTAAGGAATGGACATAAAAGGCAATAAAATAACACATATTTTGCATATAGAACGAAGTCGATCGGATTATTAGTTCCCGAGATATTTGTAATCTTGTTTTCCACATTCTTCGATTTTTCATGACCCTGTATTTCATTCAAATTTCAATTCAGAAGTATATTTTAATTGGAAATGAGACGCTTAATCTGATGCAGTTAATTGTTAGTTAATAGAATTATTATTTTTGGAGTTATAAGGATGTTTCTTTTACGCAGTTCGATACTACTTGAGTAGTTTGGCGTTTTATATAATTTGTCGAAATTGGTACATCAGCAGTTCTTTAATATAGCATTACTATGTATATTAACAATATTTAAATTTTGTTTATGAATTGCAATGCATTGTATAAATAGTTTTCACATGTTTTATTTTCATATACATATCCATGATGGGTAAGTATTACGGTGGCCCCCAACGACTAGTTTACTTTTTGTGTTAGTTTGGAGTGAAATTAAACCAATTGTATGTAATTTTACATCCTTAAAAGGAGTTAAAATTATTATTTTCTGATTATATCAGGCTACCCAAGTTAAATGTTCCCAATATGCTGCTCGGCGTGCATTGCGGATGAAAAGTGTTTTTAATTAAAAATTGTTAAATTGTTAAATAATTCAGAATTGTTTCCAAACTAGTAAAATTTTCATCGTCATTTTTTTTCCTTTCTATGTAATTTTTTCTGCTCTGGACGACACGAATTAACATCAAAATTGTTATGATTTCCACTTTTTAAGTCCATCGATCCAAAATAGTAAAATTTCTGTTTTGTTCTCTTCTTTAGATTTTGATAGTTGGATTTTCCATGATTGCGGGACATGAAATTGAAAAATTAGTAAAATGGAAAATATTTTTTTCCTTTATTTATTCAAAGCTCTAAGAACTAAGTTAATACCGAAATAAAGAAATTTTCGTTTTATTTTTCTTGCGTTCTCGCATAATTTTAACCAACAGTAACATTACCCACAAGCCCGGAGTCGGCCATTTTCCCCGCCGTCTCCGCAGCCCTGGTAATAGCATATCGAAATAAAATCTAGTTTATTTAATTTGAAGAAAAGTATTACGACTGTTAATTAATATACTTAATTAACACTAGAACTTACCGTGAGCCGTCATTTTCACAGCCAACATATGAATGTGTTTCGGTTCAAACCAGAAATTTGTTTATAAAATAAGTTTAAAAGATACAAAGAAGAAAAACGATAAATAATAAAGATAAGCTGTTTTAAATCAAAATTCTGGTGTGAAACATTTTTATAAAACTTAACTCAAATTTCCAGTAGTTCTAGTGTTAATTTAATCTATGTTGGAACAGAGACTGTGATCATCATTTGATCGCACTACTTTTAAAATAGGCTCAGTAATTCAGAATATCCTTTATAAACAAATGCGTAAAGTTTCTTTTCTATAATATTAGTTAGAAATCAAAACTGTGCTTGAAGGTTAGTGTGAAAAAATTCTATCACAACTTATATAAGGCTTTTATGTTTTCGAAGAATCAGAGATCGTATATATACCCATTAATAATTCTCGCTTTCTGCAGTTTTTACATCTCACTGGTCAATTAATGATGCATTCGCACTGTTTAAAATATTTTTTTTTTCCTGGTTAATTTTAGACTTTCTTAAATGTTTTATCTCTGTATTGTCGGTATGTTTATTTACTTTAGTTTGCTTTATTTGGGATGTGTTGCCAAAACCTGCCCCCCTCCTCCCCCTTTAAAAATAGACCTGCCGATTGAAATTTCAAGATCACGGTTTACCGGTAAATTCCAATTCTTTCCGTCTCAGGTTCATCAGCCCCTTCTGGGTCACCATAGCAACGGAGGCCCAAGATCATTGGGATGCTTGCGCGCGCACTGTTTAACGTAAACTACGGAAAATCAGTGGGAGTGTCCTTGTAGTAACATTTTATTTTTACATGGTTTTAGTAGTGCTGAATGGCAGTGGTATTTATACAGTTTGAAGTCTGCACTATGTCTGCATGCCCCTCCCTTTGCTTGAAATAGGTAAATGCATGAGTTGTTCTCTTCGAATTTATGTTTCCTGCCAAACTTGACACGTTTTTTCTAATCCTTGACTTGGCACATTGTACTCTGCCCTTAACTTTTATGTATCAGTCATTAATCACTGGTTTTGGTGTAGTTTTTTGTCTTTTGAGAAGGCGGATATTATCAAAAAGTCAGTTTTTCTTAAGAAGTGTTTCAAAAAAAAGTTATTTATGTCTCTTGTCAAACATGATATCATTTAGATATTAGTTCATTGCCTTTTATTTGAGCTGACTGATTATAACAAATAAAATGTTTTATTGCTCAAACAGGATGGTATTTGAAATCTGTATATTAGTCTAATAATAAGAAAAATTGTAAAAGTGTAAATAAATGAAAGATTTCAAATTTTCAGCCCTATATGCGCAATTAGGGTTTTTTAATATTGTATTGCTATATTTTGCAATTAAAGGGGCTTAAATTTATTATATGTATCTGCTTAATACTGCAACTTTCTTTGTATTAATATCTTTAAGTATTCAGTAAAAATAATAAAAGTAAATTTTGCTTTAACAGCTTGATCAATCCCCCCCCCCCCCCGAAGAACAAATTTTAACATTTTGTCTAAAGCAGCCATCTGACATGGACAAAATAAGTGTCATTCCCTTTTTAGACTGTTTTTGATCAGATACAGCCATCATATTAGCCAAATCAATGTCACATAATGATAATTATAGTGTTTTTAGGTATGGTCCAGATGTGGCATATGGTGCAGTGAAGGATTAACCCAGGGCCGTAGCTAGAAGTGAATAGTAGGGGGGGGGGGCTCAATTGTTTTTCTCTCTCTCTGACGCAGAAAGATAAATTTAGTGCATATTTACACAGTAGATACTGTGTTTCTTATTAAACTGTAGTAATAATTTCATTTTATGCTTAGAAAAGTACAGGATGGTGAAAATTTTGAGTGTATAACTTGGAGCAAAATTAAACATCATGTTGGTTTCATGTGTACAAATAAGATGAGGGAATGTATAAACACTTATTTTAGGTACAATTTAGTATTTCTGCAAAACTGTGAAAGGGTCTCAAAAATAAATTAAATTTTGAACAAAATTTCATTTGAAATTTCGGAACAGAAATTTATTCAGTGACCTTGGAATCATTTCCAGGGGGGGGGGGGGCTGAGCCGGCCATAGCGCCCCCTTACCTACAGGCCTGGATTAACCCTTTATATCCTACATTATGCATTCATTAAAAATTTTCATCTTCTAAAGCATTTTTCGTAAATTTTTTAAACAAAATTAGCAAATTTACACAATTAAATTTTAGAAGAATTTTGCCAATTAAAATTAATTATTTTCGAATTTATAAGGATTTTCTGCAGTATTTAAAAATGTATAGTATATTAGTAAATGTTCAAAGATACGTAATATTGTTACAATAGAAATGTAGAAAAAAAATGTAAAAGCGAATGCAAACTAAAAATCGTTAAATCGGTGCATTCAAGTCAAACAAAGATATTTGTTCATAATTTGTTAAAGCATGTGATATACAGTGAAACCTCCAAATAAGGGACACCTATGGGACCAGAACTTTTGTCCCTTAAATAGAGGTGTCCCTTATTCGGAGTTTTTATTATTGTTTTTAATTAATCGTCCAGAAGGATAAATAATAATAACAGAACATTAAAGGTGAAGTTTAAATGTACCCGAAGTGTATAAAATATGGTAATCAGACACAAAAAGAAGAGAGAATTAATTAAAATTTTCAATAGATTACTAAATCATTACATGATTTGTGGAATTATTGATTTGCATTTTTTATACCAAAATGTGTACATGCAAAAAGTATAAAACATTTAAAAGAATTTTACTTGAAATAATGGATCAAGAGAGATCGTTTTGCAAATTTCAATTTTTCACTACAAACCTTTCAAGTGTTCATTTACCATTCTTATAAATTTTAGTTCTTCATTATCAGCATATTTACAACAAAGTATTAAACTGCTTTGCATATTTTAAGGTATCAAGTTTCTTAACTGCACTACTCAGAAAGTGGAAAATTTGACACATTTACAAATTAATTTTTTTACCGGAAAGATAAATAAAATTGGAATGCCTGACTAGGAAAGTGATTTGGAATTGAACTGTCTCTTTAATTTTTTAAATTAATAAATTACCTATTAAGTTATGATCAATTTTGATCGAGAGACAAAGAAGTTTTTCATCCGATCTCAAGTAGTTATTCTCCTTTCATGGGAAATTTGGTTCAAAACATACTGTGGCACTATTTTCTTAAAAATCTACTGCGCTGACAAAAAAACTGTTTGATTACATAGTTTTTGGAGAACAGCATCTGCTAGTTTAAAGTATTTCCGAATAAAAATAAATTAAAACTTCTCATAAAAGTTGCCTTTTTGGGGATTTAAGAATAGCCTAAAAGCATCTGTAAAGTTCTTTATTTCACAATGTTCTTTTATTCTTCACTTTCAGTATCATCCTCACAATTTACAGCATTACTTTTAATGGAAATAGACGCACTGATATCGAATCTGAATTGTGAGCATATAAATGCTTGCCAATTGTGTCATATGCCTCTGTATCAACGACTATTTGTCTATTTGATAAGTTCATAAAAATCTGTATTTTCATTTTTATGACAAACTACTTCGTTATATAAGCGGTCACTTTAATGTAATTTTCAAGTGTCCCTTATTCAGAGGTAAATACATAACAGATCCTATACCAAGGGACTGGGACCGGAAGTTTTGTCCCTTAAATAGAGGTGTCCCTTATTCGGAGTGTCCCTTATTTGTAGGTTTCACTGTATCTTAGTTAGCTTTCCCCCCCCCCCCCTCCTCCTTCCCAAATAAAAATCGAAGATCCTATACCAAGGGACTGGGACCGGAAGTTTTGTCCCTTAAATAGAGGTGTTCCTTATTCGGAGTGTCCCTTATTTGGAGGTTTCACTGTATCTTTGTTAGCTTTCCCCCCTCCTCCTTCCCAAATAAAAATCGAGTAATGCAGTTGCCATTTTTAGATAAGCTTTGGTAAAAGTTACAGAAAGATTAATATCTCGGAAATTAAGTTGTAAAGTTCTAAGAGCTTATGTGACATGATCGGAACCCTGCGGATAACTGATGTTAATTTTATTGCACTGCCATCCATTATTCTAGGATACTCATATTCAAAATATTAGAATAATTGAGAAAAAGTAACAAGAAAAAATTATTTGTCATTTATTTATTTTTTATACTAAGTAAATGCAATTAAATTTCTTATAAATTAAATCTGGAATGTTTAGATAAGATTTTAACATTTATAAAATATAAAATACAGCACAATAAATTAGGTATACAGCTTCCTTAAACACACCAGAATATTAGAATAAAATTTAGATTGGTTCAAAATATTAGAATATTTTATTTTACGCAACAATATTACCTTATGAATATGAAGTAAATGGTAGTTAATATTTTGTAGCATCCCATTTAGCTTTCATAACAGCGTACAATCGATCTTGCATACTATATACAAGGTGTTTACAAACATTTCTATCAATATTAGCCCAAATAGACTTTATACGTGCCACTAACTCAGTTTTACTTGAAGGAGGATTTTCTTGAAGTTTTTTCTTCATTATACACCATAAGTTTTCGATGGGATTAAGATCTGGTGAATTTGGTGGCCAAGGAAGTACCTTAATGTTGCGTTGGCGGAACCAATTCTTAGTTGACACCGAGGTATGCGGGGACGCTAAATCTTGTTGAAAGATGAAATCATCTTCAAATAAATCTTCTGATGATGAAATCATGTAATATTCTAAAATTTCTTGATATATCAGAGAGTTAACCTTTTCGTAGACGATGCATAACTTTCCAGGTCCTTCTGCAGTCATACAACCCCAAACCATGACACTAGCAGCAAATTTTACGGAACGTTTAAGGCATTCTTTATCAAATGCTTCTTGCTTCATTCTCCAAACTCGAATACCTTGATTACCATATGAAACACAAAACATACTTTCATCACTAAATAATATATTTTTCCAATCTTCATTGCTCCATAAACGTCTTGATTTACACCAATTCAATCTTATACGCTTTTGTCTTGCAGTCATGAGAGGTTTTGTTTTCGGTACACGAGATTCAAATTTAAATTTATGGAGACGTCTTAATGTTGTCGATGTAGAAACTTCAACTCCTTCTTCTTTCCATTTTCGGTGCAAGAATCGCACACTTTTAAAACGGTTTTTCTTAACTATACGCTTCAGTTTCCTGTCATCTCTAGCAGATGTTTTTGGTTTTCGGCCACCATTTCGGCGATTATTTTGAAATTTTCCAATTTTTGAATATTGTGTTAGTATTTTACTAACGCTCGATTGCGAACAATGTAAATAATTCGCTATAAAACATTGATTTTTACCGTGCCGATACAAATCAACCATACGAAGTTTAGTAGATTCAGGAATATCACTCACACGGCCCATTTTATGACGAAAAAGAAACAAACTGCAAAAAAGAATACTGATTTTAAATAAAATAGTCTGAATTTAATCAATGATGCCACCAGTTAAGAATTGGTAATAATTGAAGGAGAATTAATGTGAAATATTCTAATATTTTGAACCACTTGAATAAATATTCTAATATTTTGACTTTTCAAAATAATTTTTTTTGCAATTAATCTTTTCAAAAATGATATTAAATTTAAGATAACAAGTAAGTTTAATCAACAATAAGTTCTTAATAAAAATATCGTTTGCATATTTTCATTAAAAGACATTAAATTACCAAACGATATTTTCAATTTCTAAAAAAAAGGTAATTATTCTAATATTTTGAATATGAGCTGTAATACTGTTATCATAATTATATTATAATTATTTGTTACAGCAGGCAATATATCTTAGTTGCCTTTCCTTTTCATCCCCCAACAAAATCGAGTAATACATTTGCCTATTTAGCTAAACTTTGTAAAAAGTTACAAAAAGATTAATATCTCGGAAGCTAATTTAAATTGAATCAATGCATGGATGTTGGAAGTCCCTACTGAAGTCGGTTTGCTTCAGTTTACCTTCAGTCGGAGTCGATATGTCTTAAGAGCCTGCATCAGTCAAACCGAAACTCAAAATCCTATCACAAACCTATGCGTGTTGCCACCAGCAAGGCGTATCCCGAACCCAAAGATTGACACTTTAAAAGACCAATGATATTTTCCAAGCTTGTAATTAATAAGAAAATGGTCATCTCACGCCACCCTTTACCTCCAGGCGATAAAAAGGGTATAAGATACCCCAGGAAGAAAAAAGTCATTAGCAAATGCTAAAAACTCTCGCACCTTTTCAATACTGATAGCCCGAGGGATATGTGCATTTGGATAGTTTCTTCGAGATAATTTCTGACCAAAACACTCGGATCCGTTTTAAAACAAGTCGACATTGACCTTTTTTGTTAGATAGTTTCAAGTGAAATTGAATCATTTATATGTAATTTTAAAAGACAACATACAGATCGTGATTATTATGTCAGAGATTGCACATTAAACATTTTCCAAAGAATCTCCTATATATTTTAATATTTTTAAATGATTTTTTTAGCATTGAATAGCTGAGATCATTGAACTGTACAAAGACCGTTTTATATTTTTTCGATTTTGTTACGAGTATTTTATAGTGGCTTACATCAATAGAGCGAAATTCCAAGATAGAAATTTTTAAGATATCTCGTTTGTATTTTAATATTTTTAAATGATTTTTTTAGCATTGAACAGTTGAGATTTTTCGGTATGAACGTTTCGGTTTTCGTTTTGTACTTCTTTTCATTTTGTTTACAGGTGTTTTAAAGAGGCTACTTCAGTCAAGTGAAATCCAATGGAAGAAATTTATAAAAATATCTCTTCTACGTTTTTATATTTTTAAATTATTTTTTGGTATTCGATATCTCAGATATTTCGGTACAAAGACCGTTTTGTACTTTTTCGACCTTCTTTAGGGGAATTTTAAAGAAGCTACTTCAGTCAAATGAAATCCAATGGAAGAAATTTATAAAAATATCTCTTCTGCATTTTAATATTTTTAAATTATTTTTTGGCATTCGATATCTCAGATCTATCAGTACAAAGACCGTTTTGTACTTTTTCGACTTTGTTTAGGGGAATTTTAAAAAATCTACTTCAGTCAAGTGAAATCCAGTGTTAGGAATTTATAAAAATATCTCTTCTACATTTTAATATTTTTAAATTATTTTTTAGCATTCGATATCTCAGATCATTGATTCGGTACAAAGACCGTTTTTTACTTTTTCGACTTTGTTTAGGGGAGTTTTAAAAAAGCTATTTCAGTCAAGTGAAATCCAATGGTACAAATTTATAAAAATATCTCTTTTACATTTTAATATTTTTAAATGATTTTTTTGTCATTGGATAGCTTAGATCTTTCTCTACAAAGACCGTTTTGTACTTTTTCGACTTTGTTTAGAGGAATTTTAAAAAAGCTACTTCAGTCAAGTGAAATCCAATGGTAGGAATTTATAAAAATGTCTTCTACATTTTAATATTTTTAAATGCTTTTTATGTCATGGGATGGCTGAGATCTTTCTGTACAAAGACCGTTTTTTATATTTTCGACTTTCTCTAGGGGAATTTTAAAAAAGCTACTTCAGTCAAGTGAAATCCAATGCTAGAAATTTCTAAAAATATCTCTTCTACATTATAATATTTTTAAATGTTTTTTTTGTCATGGGATAGCTGAGATCTTTCGGTACAAAGACCGTTTTGTACTTTTTCGACTTTGTTCAGGGGAATTTTAAAAAAGCTACTTCAGTGAAGTGAAATCCAATGGTAGAAATTTATAAAAATATCTCTTCTACATTTTACTATTTGTAAATCATTATTTGGCATTCGATATCTCAGATCTTTTGGTACAAAGACCGTTTTGTACTTTTTTGATTTTGTTTACAGTTGTTTTAAAGAGGCTACTTCAGTCAAGCGAAATCCTATAGTAAAATTTTATAAATGTCTTTTCGACATTTAAAGATTTTTAAAAGATTTTTTTGTCATGGGATAGCTGAGATCTTTAGGTACAAATACCGTTTTGTACTTTTTCGACTTTGTTCATGGGAATTTTAAAAAAGCTACTTCAGTCAAGTGAAATCCAATGGTAGAAATTTATAAAAAATGCTCTCCTACATTTTAATATTTTTAAATGATTTTTTTGTCATGGAATAGCTGATATCTTTCGGTACAAAGATCGTTTTGTACTTTTTCGACTTTGTTCATGGGAATTTTAAAAAAGCTACTTCAGTCAAGTGAAATCCAATGGTAGGAATTTATAAAAATATCTCTCCTACATTTTAATATTTTTAAATGATTTTTTTTTATCATTGGATAGCTGATATCTTTCGGTACAAAGATCGTTTTGTACTTTTGTCGACTTTGTTCAGGGGAATTTTAAAAAACTACTTCAGTCAAGTGAAATCCAATGGTAGAAATTTATAAAAAAAGCTCTCCTACATTTTAATATTTTTAAATGATTTTTTTGTCATGGAATAGCTGATATCTTTCGGTACAAAGATCGTTTTGTACTTTTTCGACTTTGTTCAGGGGAATTTTAAAAAAGCTACTTCAGTCAAGTGAAATCCAATGGTAGAAATTTATAAAAATATCTCTCCTACATTTTAATATTTTTAAATGATTTTTTTGTCATGGAATAACTGAGATCTTTCGATACAAAGATCGTTTTGTACTTTTTCGACTATGTTCAGGGGAATTTTAAAAAATTACTTCAGTCAAGTGAAATCCAATGGTAGAAATTTATAAAAAAAGCTCTCCTACATTTTAATATTTTTAAATGATTTTTTTGTCATGGAATAGCTGATATCTTTCGGTACAAAGATCGTTTTGTACTTTTTCGACTTTGTTCAGGGGAATTTTAAAAAAGCTACTTCAGTCAAGTGAAATCCAATGGTAGAAATTTATAAAAATATCTCTCCTACATTTTAATATTTTTAAATGATTTTTTTATGATTGGATAGCTGATATCTTTCGGTACAAAGATCGTTTTGTACTTTTTCGACTTTGTTCAGGGGAATTTTAAAAAAGCTACTTCAGTCAAGTGAAATCCAATTGTAGAAATTTATAAAAATATCTCTCCTACATTTTAATATTTTTAAATGATTTTTTTGTCATGGAATAACTGAGATCTTTCGATACAAAGATCGTTTTGTACTTTTTCAACTTTGTTTAGGGAAATTTTAAAAAAGCTACTTCAGTCAAGTGAAATCCAATGGTAGAAAAACATCTCCTCTACATTTTAATATTTTTAAATGATTTTTTTGTACTTCGATAACTGAGATCTTTCGGTACATAGACCGTTTTCTTCTTTTTGGACTTTGTTTAGGGAAATTTTAAAAAAGCTACTTCAGTCAAGTGAAATTTATTGGTAGAAATTTATAAAAATATCTCTCCTACATTTTAATATTTTTAAATGATTTTTTTTTATCATTGGATAGCTGATATCTTTCGTACAAAGATCGTTTCGTACTTTTTCGACTTTGTTTAGGGAAATTTTAAAAAAGCTACTTCAGTCAAGTGAAATCCAATGGTAGAAATTTATAAAAAATATCTCTCCCACATTTTAATATTTTTAAATGATTTTTTTATCATTGGATAGCTGATATCTTTCGGTACAAAGATCGTTTTGTACTTTTGTCGACTTTGTTTATGGGAATTTTAAAACAGCTACTTCAGTCAAGTGAAATCCAATGGTAGAAATTTATAAAAAAAAGCTCTCCTACATTTTAATATTTTTAAATGATTTTTTTATCATTGGATAACTGATATCTTTCGGTACAAAGATCGTTTTGTACTTTTTCGACTTCGTTTAAAGAAATTTTAAAAAAGCTACTTCAGTCAAGTGAAATCCAATGGTAGAAATTTATAAAAATATCTCCTCTACATTTTAATATTTTTAAATGATTTTTTTATCATTGGATAGTTGATAACTTTCGGTACAGAGATCGTTTTGTACTTTTTCGCCTTTTTTAGGGAAATTTTAAAAAAGCTACTTCAGTCAAGTGAAATTAAATGGTGGAAATTTATAAAAATATCTCTCCTACATTTTAATATTTTTAAATGATTTTTTTGTCATGGAATAGCTGAGATCTTTCGATACAAAGATCGTTTTGTACTTTTTCAACTTTGTTTAGGGAAATTTTAAAAAAGCTACTACAGTCAAGTGAAATCCATTGGTAGAAATTTATAAAAATATCTCTCCTACATTTTAATATTTTTTAAATGATTTTTTGGCATTGGATAGCTGAGATCTATCGGTGAAAAGACCGCTTTATACTTTTTTTTTATTTTTATTTTTATTTTTATTTTTTTTTTTTTTTTACAGGTGTTTTGATGAGGCTACTTCAGTCAAGTGAAATCCATTGCTAGAAACTTAGAAAAATATATCTTCTACATTTTAATATTTTTAAATGACTTTTTTGTGATTGGATAGCTTAGATCTTTCGGTACAAATACCGTTTTGTACTTTTTTAATTTTTTTTACAGATGTTTTAAAAAAGATACTTCAGGCAAGTGAAATCTAATGGTAGGAATTTATAAAAATATCTCTTCTACATTTTAATATTTTTAAATTATTTTTTGGCATTCGATATCTCAGATCTTTCGGTACAAAGACCGTTTTGTATTTTTTCGACTTTAAGGGAATTTTGAAAAAGCTACTTCAGTCAAGTGAAATCCAATGGTAGGAATTTATAAAAATATATCTTCTACATTTTAATATTTTTAAATGATTTTTTTTGGCATTGGATAGCTGTGATCTTTCGGAACAAAGACTGTTTTGTACTTTTTTGATTTTGTTTACAGGTGTTTTAAAGAAGCTACTTCATTCAAGCAAAATCCTATAGTAGAATTTTATAAATATGTCTTTTTACTTTTAAAGATTTTTAAATGATTTTTTGGCATTCGATGTCTCAGATCTTTCGGTACAAAGACCGTTTTGTACTTTTTCGCCTTTGTTTAGGGGAATTTTAAAAAAAGCTATTTCAGTCAAGTGAAATACAATTGTAGAAATTTATAAAAATATCTCTTCTACATTTTAATATTTTTAAATGATTTTTTGTCATGGAATAGCTGATATTTTTCGGTACAAAGATCATTTTGTACTTTTTCGACTTTGTTCAGGGGAATTTTAAAAAAGCTACTTCACTAGAGTGAAATCCAATGGTAGAAATTTATAAAAATATCTCTCCTACATTTTAACATTTTTAAATGATTTTTTTTATCATTGGAAAGCTGATATCTTTCGGTACAAAGATTGTTTTGTACTTTTTCGACTTTGTTTAGGGAAATTTTAAAAAAGCTACTTCAGTCAAGTGAAATCCAATGGTAGAAATTTATATAAAAAAAAGCTCTCCTACATTTTAATATTTTTAAATGATTTTTTTATCATTGGATAGCTGGTATCTTTCGGTACAAAGACCGTTTTGTACTTTTGTCGACTTTGTTCATGGGAATTTTAAAAAAGCTACTTCAGTCAAGTGAAATCCAATGGTAGAAATTTATAAAAAAAATCTCTCCTACATTTTAATATTTTTAATGATTTTTTTGTCATGGAATATCTGATATATTTCGGTACAAAGATCGTTTTGTACTTTTTCGACTTTGTTCAGGGGAATTTTAAAAAAGCTACTTCAGTCAAGTGAAATCCAATAGTAGAAATTTATAAAAATATCTCCTCTACATTTTAATATTTTTAAATGATTTTTTTATCATTGGATAGTTGATATCTTTCGGTACAAAGATAGTTTTGTACTTTTTCGACTTTCTTTAGGGAAATTTTAAAAAAGCTACTTCAGTCAAGTGAAATTAAATGGTAGAAATTTATAAAAATATTTCTCCTACATTTTAATATTTTTAAATGATTTTTTTGTCATGGAATATCTGAGATCTTTCGATACAAAGATTGTTTTGTACTTTTTCAACTTTGTTTAGGGAAATTTTAAAAAAGCTACTTCAGTCAAGTGAAATCCATTGGTAGAAATTTATAAAAATATCTCTCCTACACTTTATTATTTTTAAATGATTTTTTTGTCATGGAATAGCTGAGATCTTTCGATACAAAGATTGTTTTGTACTTTTTCGACTTTTTGTAGGGGAATTTTAAAAAAGCTGCTTCAGTCAAGTGAAATCCATTGGTAGAAATTTATAAAAATATCTCTTCTACATTTTAATATTTTTAAATGTTTTTTGTCATGGGATAGCTGAGATCTTTTGGTACAAAGACCGTTTTGTAGTTTTTCGACTTTGTTTAGGGGAATTTTAAAAAAGCTACTTCAGTCAAGTGAAATCCAAAAGTAGAAATTTATAAAAATATCTCTTCTACATTTTAATATTTTTAAATGATTTTTTTGTCATGGGATAGCTGAGATCATTCGGTGCAATTAAAGAATCTTTTTAGAAATTAAACTTCAAATATATGAAAGAAAAATAATAAAAATTGTAAATGTGTTTTTATTCGAAATGAATAATGCTTTTAAAGTACAGTTTAGATTGCATGGCTAGTTAAACAAACTTTTTGAAATCAACATCTATTTACATCATTTCTGATCCAATTTCTTGCGTGAAATATCATGAAGGATTTTTTTTGATTTTGCTTCTTAGCCTACAAGTAACAAACAGCGTTTTACTAATAGCCAGAGGCAAGAAATTTCACTCACTTCCCTGCAAGACCCCCCGTAGAGTAAACTCTTATCACCTTACACGCTAATGGGTTTTAGGGTGTTTCCCTTTTGGAGGTGGAGTTTTACGGCCTTTTCAACTTTTTAAATCAAAAAGTTTCAATTTTTTTTACAAATAGCATAGATTAAATTTTCTTAAAAATAAAAAAAAAACATTTTCTGAAAGCTAAATAATTAAACTCTGCATGCTGTTTTACCAAATTTTAAAATGTCAAACAGATTTTTCGTAGTAAGACATTAAAGGTGAAATTTAAAGATTATAAAATAACGTACTTGTATCGCCTTAAAATTGAAAAAAGATATAAAATTTCAAAATGACGTGCATAGTTTAAACCTACAGGTTTTCAAAACAACAAAAATTATTAAATTTGAGTAAAATGCAAAGGAAGGAAAGTGATAAATTTCTTCCATTGAAATAACATTAGCCGTTCTATCTCGGAGCGTTACTGATGTAGGGCCTTAATCAGGGCCGTAGCTAGAAGTGAATAGTAGGGGGGGGGTCATAATTTTTTTTTCTCCCTCTCTGACGCAGAAAGATAAATTAGTGCGTATTTACACTGTAGTTATGAATGTTTCTCATTAAACTGTAGTAATAATTTCATTTTATGCTTAGAAAAGTACCGGATGGTGAAAATTTTAGGTGTATAACTTGGAGCAAAATTAAACATGTTGGTTTCATGTGTACAAATAAGATGAGGGAGTGTTTAAACACTTATTTTAGGTACAATTTAGTATCCCTACAAAACTGTGAAAGGGTCTCAAAAATAAATTAAATTTTGAACAAAATTTCATTTGAATTTTCGGAACAGAAATTTATTTAGTGACCTTGGATTCGTTTCCAGGGGGGGGGGGAGCTCAAAATATTTTAGTGGGGGGGCTGAGCCGCCCATAGCGCCCCCTTAGCTACGGGCCTGGTCTTAATGCATATAAATTCAGCAAAAAATATGGAATTTCAGCGAAATTCCGGAGCATTGTTTTGGTCGAATGTAATTTAAATTGTGAAGTTCTAAAAGCTTATGTGATATGCTCAAAACCCTGTGGATAACTGATGTTAATTTTATTGCGCTGCGTTCCATTATTCTAGGAAGAAGTACTTGTCACATACAGTCAGATTTTAAAAGGCAGAAAGCAAAATATTCCAATTTTTATGGTATTTACGATTAAACAGGCGTTTTTGAAAATAACTGTTATCGAATGTTATAATTTTGAGAATGCATATGTTCGTACTATTTTCTACATTTAATTATTTGTCGTACTAGATGTAAGTAAATAAGATGTTATTAGATGTTATAAGATGTTATTATCGAATGTTATTAGTCCTGCAATAAATTCAACAAGATTTTGCTACATTTTTTATCTTTCTTTTAAAAATAAAAGTGTAACGCTTATATATCTTTTTAAATTTTGCAATTGTAGCTTTCGAATTTTGTTTAAAAAATATGCTACGATGAAATATTATCCACTCATAGTGCAGAGTGATTTTATTTTATTATTTTTCTAATATGATTTATTTTTGTTCTAATGTGATGAAATATGAATTTGAAACCTATGCAATCATTATCTTTCGTTTTTTACGAGGTGTTTTACATAAATTTTCTCAGTGCTTAAAAATGCATTTGTTCGTGCTACAGTGTTAAATATGTCTTTATTTTCTTTGAAATTCAGTTGCTCATGCGATCTTTTTTGCAAACGCCGGAAAAGTGGTGTTCATCACGTCATTGTTTCCCCCGTGAAATCGGCCCGACCGATGGGATTTATACGTCCCCATGCCAACAGCCTGAAAGACGATCTTCGTGTTGTTGCAGTGTACACAGCTGTGAATTTCAAGTATGCACCGTTTGGCATGCAACGGGAAGAGAATGGATCATTCTGGACACCGTGGAATGAATGTTCGATAAAAAAAAATGTTTGCAATATATCACGCATGTTTATCATCTTAAAACCTTTTCATGTGGTGGTTTTTCACGTTTTTTATCTAACGCTCTGGTCATTACTTAAGACCGTCTTTTAGAGTGAAGTTAGAACATAAATAAAACATTTTCTTTTTGTATTTTACAGGATTTGAAATAAATTATTTTACTGCTCCCCTCTCCCCCTCTTTATAAATTATTTAGATTAAGATTACTTCGTTTTACTTTGAAGTGCAAAGCCTACCCCCAGCCTCTTAATATGAGTATAATAGGCATCTGCATATGAAAAAGCCTTTGTATTGTATATTATAATATACAAGGGCTTTGGCATATGATGCCAGATTCTGCAGGCAACGCATTTATTATTATTATTAATTAATATGATATGTCTATTGTAACTAAATTTCTCCTGGATCTCGAAGCTTTGCGCCTGATTATAAACTTTCAAGTTAGGCGATCCAAGTAGATTCTCTGTAAAGCAGATTCTTCAGAATTTCACTTTGAACGGGATAGATTTGATTAATTTTCATGTACAGAATAATTCGAGATATGCAGCATTGAAAATATCTTCTTTGAAGCAAGAAACAATCGAAAGCTTTTTTACATAAATTATAATTTCTAAAGTTAAAAAGATGATTAAAAAAAATATATAAATAAATAATTTAAAAAAAATTTAAACACATCAATACTAACTGATATTGGCAGTCCTAGTCCAAGATACAGTGTGAATGTTTTAGCATAACCACGAACTTCCTTTAAACTGTTTGTCCATCCTTATCCGAATTACGGTCGGTTCAGACTTGTTCTGTTAATCGGAGCTCTACTGTACTTCCAATTCCATTCACAGAACTGATCTTATGTTAGAACTATACTGGGCACATTTTAGAGGCATTTTTATGTAGGGTAGGGGCACTATGCAAGGCATCAGTAAAGAGTTTATGTCGCTGATGAAAGAAAATAGCTGATGTGGTCAATATTGTTTGTGTCAAATATTATAAAATTTGTATTTTGTATGTTTTTTAAATAGGCATAAAGTAAGATATAGGAAAAAATAATTTCGTAATTCATAGACAAGAACATGGACAATAATAGGTGTATCGGTATATCGATTAACTAACTGAAAATTTTCTTTTGAAATCTAATGCAAGAAATGGTTAAATAAAATTCAAGAAAAAATTAATCACTTAGCGTCAAGTTCTGAGCGCAGAAGTCAATTACATACGCCGCGATATAGATAATATTTGGGAAGGGGTTTTATGTAAAATTGATAGTTAATTTAACTATTTTTTAAATTTCTCAGTATATTTGAGCTATAGATATTTTTTCCCAGAATCGTAACAACTCAACTCTAATTTAACTCGACTAGGTGTCTATGAGAGTAATTTTTGATTTTTGAAAAGCCTCCAAGAATGCGCGAAATCTAATGTTTATGTCCCTGCTTATCGAGGCTCTGTCTCGTCATCGTCATTAAAACGAGTGTCGACTTACCGTCTATGTTTTTGCTATCTTTATGTCGAACGGGTCATCTCGTGGCATATCCCAGCTGAACGGTGGGTTTGTTGATGAGATTTTTCTTTATATATAGCCTGGATGTGATGTGATACGCGATCTGCTTTCGTTTTCCTGAAAGTCTAAGAAAATTTTAATGAGTGAATGTCATATTATGACGGAAATAGAAACAAATTTGGCTTAGATGGAGCAGACTTGCGTTTTAGTAATCCTCTCCAACGTAGTGGAAATTATTTATGATTCTGATCCGTCTGTATGCCCGCGTCCTAAGTATCATAAATATGCTTAAATTGTCCTCTAATTAGTATATGTTTTTGAAGTCTACCATAGCATGTTCCATATTCAGGGATGTAGAGCAGGGTACACGGAGGTATACGCCGTATACATTTAGATTTTTTCAAGGAATACCGTATACCCTGTGTTTCTCAGGAAAGCTACAGTATATACACTCTAGGGTATACTCTCTGCCTTGAGCGTATACCCTCTGCTTAGAAATTATACTCTTTGTTTATTTTACGACTACATCCTTGTCCATATTAAAAATTTAGTGTGCATTATATACAGGGTGTCCACAGGGTTCTGTTTAGAAAAAAAATTAGGTTCTTCAAAAGAACCCCTCACAAATTTTCTGTTCAAAACAGGACCCTTCACAAAAGTTTTCCCCTTAAAAGAGGATTCTTCACAAAATTATTTGCCTTAAAAATAGGTCGTTCACAATAAATTTCATGTCCAAAATGAGCATTCCAGAAATTTAATTATTTGAAAGTAAAATCTGATTCGTCACTTTGACATAAGTAAAGAAAATATATGCATTATACATACATATCTTTTCTTTAAAATGTTTAAACAAGAACTTGAATGTAATTATCATTTCAAATTCACAAAATTATGACTAGATTTTTCACAAATGTTAAAAGCTTTTCACAATTTCATAAAAACAGGTTCCTGAGGGGGTAGGGGGGGGGTAGGTTTGGACAGACTATATTCGGGATGTAGGTTCGGTCGATTGCTAGTTTCATCGCCCCACCCACCCATTAATCGTTTTTCAGTGTATTTATTTGTCTACTTTCTCTTTTAAATTTGCTCGGTTTCAATTTTTCTCCTATTTTTTTTTTTTTCCTTTTCTATTTAGAATCTAAGTCATACGGGTCGTAAGTAAAGACTTTTTACGTTATTCTTGGTCGCCTGTAACCCCTTTAAACAGGACCCTTTACAAAATTCTTTGTCTTAAAAATCGATTTTTCATAAAATCTTTACACTTCTAAACTCCAGGGATCTTAAATGGGCAGGGCTCGAAAAATAGCGTTCCCGGGATCCCGGGGAACCCAGAAATCATTTCTGGGAATGTTTATTTTTTCACTTAGGTTCCCGCCCGGGAACCTAACAAATCGCCGTGACTGATAGCGATGACGCGGACGCGTTATAACAGATAAATTACGCAAAAAATTGGAGCATGTGCGTAAAAAAATAGCTCTTACAACATGGAATGTGTACTTTCGTCAAAATATTACGGAAATAATCCGAATTTCAACAAAAAATTGCAAAAAAACCCAGCAAATTTCGTTAAAAAATCGCGAAAAAATGACTAATTTCGTCGAAAAATTTGCTAAAAAATGGCAAATTTCGTCAAAAAATATCGAAAAATAACAAATTTCGTCAAAAGATCGAGAAAAAATTGCGGGAAGCAACACAAATTTCATTAAAAGATCGTAAAAAAACGGCAAATTTCGTCAAAAAATAGTGAAAAAACGGCAAATATTGTTAAAAAATATTCAAAAACGACGTTTTATTAAAACATCGTGATAAGCCGGCAGGTTTTGTTTAAACATCATGATAAAACGGCAGACTTTGACAAAAGATCGCGAAAAAACGGCAGATTTCGTCGAAAAAATCGCGAAAACACGGCAGATTTTTTGAAAAAATCGCGAAAAATAGCAAATTTCTTCAAAAAATCGTGACTGGCAAATTTCGTCAAAATACTGGCACATACTTTTCTGGGAGCCTCCACTTTTCATCTGGGAACCTATACTTTTCATGTGGGTTCCCAGCTGGGAACCTTAAAATTTTTCGAATTTTCGAGCCCTGAATGGGGTTTTTCGGTTTTCTTTAAACTCTTCCTTATTTCCACCCCCTTTGTCCGTGCTGTCCCTGCCCGCGAAGACATTCGCGAGCTATCCCTGTGCGGAAGCATTTTTCTAATAACTCTTTCTCATTTTTGCATTTTAAAATAATTTTTTTGGAATTGGATAGCTGAGGTCCCTCTTAAGATCGCTTGCTCCTTGATTACTTTTTCAATTTTGATAGCAAGTATTTTTTATAAAGTTACTTTCACTTTTTGAACCGGTTCTGAAAGTGAAAGTAACTTTATAAAAAATACTGCGACCAAAATCGTAAAAGTAGTCAAGGATCTTGAGAGGGACCTCAGCTATCCAATAATAATAATAATAATAATAATAATAAAAGTCAAAATGCGAAAGAGTTATTAGAAAAATGCCTTCCCATAAGAATAGCATTAGCTCGCGGGTGTCTTCGCGGCCATGGACAGAACCCTTAACAAATTTGACTGAGATTTTATGCCCCTTCATTTTATGTATCAGTTTGGAAAGGATTTGAGTGGAAATATAGCAGTTAAATAAGTTTTTTACTAGTGGTAGTTTTGAGGTCTAGTTGTCCTGATCGGTGTAGAGCTGCAAAAGTTTCAGAAATTCGAACATAGGGGAGACCGTAATAGGGAGTATTTCACACAAAATCTACTTTAAAAAATCGTAGTAGAGAATATCTTTTAAAACAGAAAAATGTTATCTTAAAGGCAACGAAATATCTTGTGCCGTTCCAGCACTTAATTTTTGTCAAAAATCGCGAATGGGAAATGATGCCGGAGATGCCATCTTTAGCGCCTTGTACTGCGGGCCTGGAATTTTTTGGGGCAAAACAAAAAATATACAAGTTATCTTACTTTTTTTTTTTTTTTTTTTTTTAATTTTAACATATGCGCAGTTCAAAAACGTCTGAGAATAACCCCCATGTCTGAATTGACATGGATTCTACCTTATAAATATATATACACACTGGTGTCCAAAATTTAAGCATAATTGGTAATTAAGTAATTATTTTTAAGTAATGAAAGAAATATGAATCGGAATGTGCTGAAACTCCAGGTGTGTAAACAAAATAGTACGCGTCACATATTTTCGCGAAGAGTTTTCCCGGAAATCGAACAGAGGACCGTCAACAAATTGAAAAAGAACGAAGATCTTTTGGATAACCCTGTCAAAACTAATGTAGCAAAAGCGTTCAAACTGCACATTATGATTAATTGGCTTATTGTAATGTACTGCGTTAATTTTTACAAGGATAGCATGTATACTCGTAGAGAAATTAAGGTTTTTTATAAAAACAGTCCTAAGTTTTTTGCTTATAATTTGCAGAGTTCTTAATATAAAATAATGTTCTTTTTTGAAAAAATGACAAACATCATTGTACACAATACCCTGTCATCAGAATTAAAAAATAATAAAAATTTTATGACAAATAAACAGTTTTACTAAATAATTTTTTACTGCGCATGCCTGAACTCTATTAAAATTTCATTTGCATATTATGTTAGTTAAATGTATAGAGCCACTTTTGTGAAAGTCTCAAAAACATAGCTTAAATATTCTGAAAATTATCATTGATAGAATGAGATCAAAATCCTTTATTCCCTAAATGAAGCAAAAATATGAGGGGCTGTATCCATATTCCATTGTTTAGTGCCTACACAATATTGCACGTATAACTATATTTAGGTAAAACCCCAGATTTTTTTGCTTCCTTTAGGAATAACGGATTTTGAGTTGATTCTATAGGCTCCCATTTTCAGAATTTTCAAGCTATGTTTTTTGAAACTTTTACAGAAGTTGCTCTATACGTTTAGCTAACACAATATGCAAATGACATTTTGATATCGTTGACGCATGCGCAATGAAAAATTATTTACTAAACATACTCATTTTCCATACAATTTTTATTATTTTTAAATTCTGATGACAGGGTATTGTGTACAATGATGTTTGTCATATTTTCAGAAAAGAACATTATTTTATATTAAGAACTCTGCAAATTATAAGCAAAAAACTTAGGACTGTTTTTATAAAAACCTTAATTTCTCTACGAGTATACATGCTATCCTTGTAAAAATTAACACAGTACATTACAATAAGCCAATTAATCATAATGTGCAGTTTGAACGCTTTTGCTACATTAGTTTTGACAGGGTTATCCAAAAGATCTTCGTTCTTTTTCAATTTGTTGACGGTCCTCTGTTCGATTTCGGGGAAAACTCTTCGCGAAAATATGTGACGCGTACTATTTTGTTTACACACCTGGAGTTTCAGCACATTCCGATTCATATTTCTTTCATTACTTAAAAATAATTACTTAATTACCAATTATGCTTAAATTTTGGACACCAGTGTATATATATATCCCCAGTCCAATATGTGAAAAATTAAAGCACGTTTCAATCTTTTTGCGACACCCTGTACAGGCAGTATGACAGCAGTTGTTTTAAAAGCGTTTAATAACGTCGAATTATATTTATATCAAAGAGAACGAAACTAATATTATCGAAAATTACAGCAACACGTCCAGTATTATGATAGTAATTGAAATGTTTCATAACCTATGATTAAGGTATGGTTTTTCTTTCTTTTGCTGATGCCGGTTTTCTGATATAGGATTAGAGTAGAATTTTTTTATTTAATATTTACTTTAGGTTCGACAATTTTACATATTTGGCACAAAGAATTTGTTAAACTCGTATAAGGGGCTGTGCACATATAACGTTATCAACTTGAACCCCTTCCCCTCTCGTAATGACATCGTTATCAATGTCTAAAAAGTTTTTGGATTTTTAGAATTTATTTCCTTTTGTTTGGAGTGATTACAAGAATGGTTACATTTATTTTTGCCTACTTTATTAATTCAAATGAAGAGAAGTCGATAAAATATCGCGTTACATATGAAATAACTTTATATCAAGTAATACTTAAAAAGAAATAATTACTATTTAAAAGTATTTCATAATAACTTTTTGTTACATGATGCATTCAACAGTAATAACAGTTCAAGAGTCGACCGCACAAAACCCTAAGTCATCGAGCACAGGAAAAAATCGTTAATATTATGGAAGAGTAGTCATAGGAAGTATAATGATCCATGTATGCCGGAAGTGAAGTGGTGCACAAGCCAAACATGAATATCACTAGCGGTTGACTCGTATACTTACAAGGAAGGTCTCCATACTGGGCATACTCAGATTTTTTTGAAAAAAAAAAAAAAAAATACTAATTAAGCTACTCATGTATGTAATAAAGGATCAGTGAAAATTAGCGGCGGAATTACAGAAGAAAACATGTAAAAAAATAAAATACTTTCCAATATTTGGCGTGAAAAGACAAGTGTCACATGATTTGGCGAGCAGAACTTTTCCCCGCCAAAAGCAAACGATTTTAATGCGACTGAAAATTTTTGGATTTTTAGAATCCGCGTAAATGGTGTTTAATGCAATTAAACATAAACGGTGAGAGAGTTTAATATATTTTATACATATATATATTAAATTGCATATGTATATATTATTTGTTGCGGTAATTATTTTATTTAATTTACCTCTGCAAAAAATATTTCTGTATATAAAAAAATCTTATTCAGTAAAATTATTTTCATGCATTTAAGGGTATTCAAAAATAAAAGCTAGACGTTTCCATAGCAACAAAATCGAGTTGACAATGCTCAACTGGACTTTGAACTTGAAACAATTTTAATTAATTTAAATTTGAATTTTCGTTTCAAATTTCGAATTTTGATGGTTAAATTTTAATTAAATAAATATAAATATTAATATAACCAAATTATACTTAAAACAAACTAAAGCTGACAAAACAAAAGATAGTTAATTTATCTAAACACGTTGAACGAAACTTTTTTCCTTTAAAATGCATTTGACATTTAAAAAAAAAAAAAAAAAACAAGAAACAGAGGTTCCTCCGAAATTTTTTTTTTTTTTTTTTTTTTTTTTTTTTTTATAAACGAAAAATTTTCATGAAAAGAACATTCTGTATTTTTTTTTCAGATTTTTCGGAGTATGCCCGTATAGAGACCTTCCTTGTTAGCATTATGTTTTCCTGCACTCAGTTTTCCGTGTTTTCATATTTTTGATTGTACGGCAAACACAATGATAGACCTACGAGTGAACCACTAGTGGTATTAATTTTTCACTTATGCATCACTTCACTTCCGGCAGGCATGAATCATTTGATTCCCCGATGACTTAGGGTTTTGTGCGGTCGGCTCTTGGAGTATAATGTTTTCTTGTATTTGCCCACCACGGAGAAGGGGGGAGGGGTGGTAAGTATAAATTCTTTTCAACAAAACAAGTGGAAAACATTTTTTTTTTCTTTGATTCATTAGTAAATATAAATTCCATTTCAAATGTATTTCACATACGCTTTCTCGAACAGCGATAATATATGCATACACATATGGAGAATAGGAATGTCAAACGTTGAGATATTTCATATTTTAGAATTGAATAATGTTATAATAATTTAGTGATATTTCTAACTTAGTAGTTTCGTAAAAATAAATAAGACTTAAAAAAAAAAAAAAAAAAAAAAAATATTATTTTGATATAAAAGCCATGTTACAAATAGTTAAAAAAAAAAAAAAAAAAAAAAATACAGTGAAACCTCCAAATAAGGGACACTCCGAATAAGGGACACCTCTATTTAAGGGACAAAAGTTCCGGTCCCAGTCCCTTGGTATAGGAAGTGTAATGTATCTACCTCTGAATAAGGGACACTTGAAAATGAGATGAATCCTTTCGACTCAGGATTTCTTACACAAATTTTATTCCGTTGACACCACTTTTATTTTTTAATTAAGTGTGCTTCAAGTACATAATTTAAAAAAAAAAGCTTTAATTAAATAACAAATTTTATTTTCCTTTCTCACTGGTATGACAAAAACAAATTTTGCAAAGGAAAATGCTGCCCAGTCACACTGGACATACAAGTGAAAAATGTTAAAATGGTTGATTTTAGCATTTGAGATAATGAGGCAGTTATGTTGGTTACAGAATATATGTACAGAGGTTATGCAACTCAACTGATGAGCATTTATTTATCCACAATTCAGATGAAGATATCGAAATGTGTTTATCCCTATTAGAGCCAGAGGCGGCAGTGCAGACAATAATTTCATTGAGTTCACAGCTGAAATTCCAGAATTGGCTAAAAGCCTATTCACAAATTAAAATTCAATCGATCTGTCAAGTCATATCTAGGTGGAAAACACATATAAACCCGATTTTAGCGATTGATTCGTATATTCCAATCAATCATAGCGATTGATTGGGGTATCCTGCATCCGGTCCTCCGTATTTTCATAGATTTGAGTGCAGGAAAAGATAATGGTAAGCCTACGAGTCTAAATTCAGATTTTTAGGTGTTTTTCACCAAAATATGACTTAGTAGACCAATTGCGTTTTAACATTCATATTGAGTTGTAGCTAATCCTAGAATTTATGCCGTGAATTCGATGAGATGATTGTCTGTGCCACCACCTCCCAGTCTATATTGAAAAGAATGCTGAAAATTGTGATCGATGACTCTGAAAATGAACGAGAAAGAAAAATTGTGAAATATAGAATTCCACAGATGCTGTAAAATATGCAAAGCAGTTAAATACTTTTTTCGTAAATACTGCTTATAATGAAGGGCAAGTACTGTAAATGAATGTCTGAAAAGTTTAGTAGTAGAAAAATTGAAATCTGCAAAACAATCACTTTTTTTTTTATTACTTCACAAGTAAGATTTTTAAAAATATTATTGCACTTCTTGCCTTATAGAAACATTTACGTAAAAAATAGAAATCGACAACTCTACAAATCATTTACTAATTAAGTAATCAATTAAAAAATTAGATTAATTAATTCTCTATTACTTTTGTGCCTAATTAATGTAATTTATAACCCTCGGGTACATTTAAACTTCAATTTTAATATTTTCTTATATTTTATATCCTTATGATTATTATTTTTTTAAAAATGTAAAAACTCCGAATAAGGGACACCTCTATTTAAGGGACAAAAGTTCCGGTCCCATGGGTGTCCCTTATTCGGAGGTTTCACTGTAGTTGGATAAAAAATGATACGATATCAAGAGACAAACCACTCTTTCTATAGAGATATCTTACAGTATCATGTGCCACCCCCCTTCCCCTATAAAATGATAGTGTTATATATGTGCACAGTCCTTAACCAAAACTATATATGTCCCCTAATGGCACCATAACATATAAAAATCAAAACCAGTGTTGATGGCTTTCAACTGCATGTAGAATATATGATGTATGATGAAGAGGTGCTATAAAAATATTAAAAAAAGTACCACTTCCAATTAATTGCTACAAGTTTTGTTATTAATTTAACCTTTGTCATATTCACTTGCGTTTTTCTTTTAATTCAATTTAACATCTCAAAGGAAAAGCAGAAGCAGGTTTTCCCCATTTGCTTACTTTTTTTTTTCTTTAAAACTGTAAATTAAGTGGAATAAAATCAAAAGAGATAATCTCTTCCAGATGTTTCAGCTAATTTCAGAAAAAGTGTAAAACACAGATGCAGTGACACAACTGGGATATTTTTGCAAGTTTGCCAATATTTTAATAGTTTTTTTTCTCCTTAAATACAATCGTATTCGCTTATAGCGAATTCTGTTATAAAGAGAAGCAGGTTTTAACGGAAAAAAAGGATGTATAATAAAAATATAGTGCTTAAAATTCAGCTATAAAAGGTAAAACTCGGTTAGAACAAGCTAAAAATTTTGGATAATAGCAATTTTTTTTTCTGTATATTTCTTTCCATAACTAAAGATGTTAACTGCATGTAGCATATAGCAGCCATCGAAAAATCCTTTAATGAAAAGTTTCGATTTATATTAATTTATTCAGCTTAAGGGGCCGCTTCACTCAAAAGAAAAGACTCGTTCGCTAATGCTAATCCTATGGAAGAAATTTATAAATATATCTCGGTTGCATTTTAATATTTTTAAATGATTCTTTTTGCATTGGATAGCTGAGATTGATCTGAATGCTGGCCGTTTTTTATTTTTTATTTTTTTTTTTTTCGTTTACAGATATTTTTTACGGGAATGCTTTCATTTTCAGAACCGGTTTGGAAAGCGAAATCACCCTCATAAAAAAATATCTGTAAACGAAATCGAAAAAGTAAAAAACGGCCTGCATTCAGATCAATCTCAGCTATCCAATGCAAAAATAATCATTTAAAAATATTAAAATGCAACCGAGATATCTTTATAAAATTCTTCCACAGGATTAGCATTAGCGAACGGGTCTTTTCATTTGAGTGAAACGGCCCCTTAATAACGAATAATTTATAAGTTTTTTTATTATTATTTCTGGTTGTATTTGATTTGTAGGCTAAAAAGAAAACCAAGCTTTCTATATTTTTATGAAACGTGGTAAAACATCTCGATAACATGTGAAGTTATCCTTCTTAAATTACTTAGCTACTTTCCAAAGTAGTTGAAAAATATTTGATTTCAGCTTATCTGGAATTCTGTCCGCGTTCTAAGTTCCAGTTATATTCCAGTTTATATCAAGGTTTATCTGAATCTAAAGTTTTGTGAAATGCCGTGCATTAGTTCTTGAGATAGAATGCCCACAAAATTTTTGTCACCTACAGAGTGATAGACTCACAGACGGACATTTTCTAAAAATTTTCAAATTATGTTCACGACCTTCTAAAACGTATAAATCCATCGAAAACCGGAAGTCGAATGTTTTCACAAATCCCAATATTTTCTTATAAAGATAGCGAAAGTAAAAAGCTTTTCATATATCTACGTTTCTAGTATTGCATGTGAAATTATATGTATCTTATCTAGAGAACATGAGGGATTTGAAGTAAGAACACGCCTTATTTTTTAATTAAACCTATATTTTGTTTTACTTCTTTGTCATCCTACGTATGAGAGTGACCGTTGTCTCCTTGGGTGCTATCTTAGGTATCTATAACACCATCAAAAATGGGGACATGAGTGTTATTGGGGACAACGCCTTAACATTCTTATGAATTATGCACTTTGCATTGATTTCTAATAATTGGGTTAAGTATGCACGATCTCTAATGCCGTCTCCTTTTTTAGCTCGTGAAAATCCCTTTTTGTGTCAAAAATGGCGTTAATTGTAGGTGTAATTGACTCGCTCTTAATCTCTTGGACAGGCACTTGCACATGTTTCTCGTCTTAGACTTGAATCCACATTCTGTCAAAAAATTGTAGTATGATATTAAAAGATTTTTCTTTTATTTATGTTTGTTTTTATTTTTAAAAAATATATTATCGCTGCGTGTTAATATGATTATGATGTTGGAAAGTTTTAAAATAATTTATTTTCTGTGTGTATATAGTTTTATGCTTCTCCGAAAAAAGTGGTTTTTTGATGCTACGGTACTACATTTTCCGGTAAAAAGGATTTTCAAAGTTTTTTTGTTAGTTTTAATTTTGTTTCTTTTAAGCCATATATCTATTGATTAGTATTTTATACTAATCAATATTATTATTACATCGTACGATGTAATAATATGTACGATGTACATATTATTACATCGTACATGTAATAATATGTACAATTTTTATATTCATACTAATCAATAGATATAGCATACAGAATATTGCACGTGCTATTACATTTAGATACAGCCCTTCCTATTTTTGCTTCCTTTTGAGAGTAACTGATTTTGAGTTTATTCTATCGATGATAATTTTCAGAATTTTCAAACTGTGTTTTTAAGCTATACATTTAGCTAACAAATTATGCAAATTATATTTTGATTGCGTTTATGCATGCACAGCGAAACATAGTAAACCTATTCATTTTTCATGCAATTTTTATTATATTTTAATTTTGATTATTGGATATTATGTATAATGTTGTTTGTCATATTTTC
Organism: Maratus speculifer; assembly: GCA_964019185.1. Lineage (NCBI taxonomy): Eukaryota > Metazoa > Arthropoda > Arachnida > Araneae > Salticidae > Maratus > Maratus speculifer. The sequence goes on from OZ025303.1 coordinate 106,899,582, forward strand.
TGATAAGAACTTTTTATATTAAATGCTCTGAAAATTATAAGCAAAAAATTTGGTAAATTTGGGATTTTTTTTATATAAAAACCTCAATTTCTCTTCAAGTATACATGCTGACCTCGTAAAAATGAATACAGTTTAACCACTAAATCATAATTTGAATTTGAAGCTTTTGCTGCATTAGTTTTGACAGGGTTATCCAAAAGATCTTCGTTCTGTTTCAATTTGTTGACAGTCCTCTAAAAGATTTCAGGAAAAAAAAAAAAAAAATCTTCGCAGAAATATATGATCTATACTGTTCTGTTTACATACCCAGAGTTTCAGAATATCTTATGTATTTTTCTAGTTATTTAACAAAACGTCTAAAATCGCAAGTAGCCGATCACCTTTGGCCATATAGTGTACTTATAGATATGCGTTTGCTTTACAATAAATATAGATATCAAGGTATTATTGAATGTTTGTTTTACTTTACATTACTTACATTAAATCTAAAATGTCTTTTTTTCTCTTTTAGGTGAGTGAATTTAAAATAAATTGATATTACTTGTTTGAATTGACATTGCTTATTTGAAGTTTTGCTTGTAGTAAGTAAAATCTATTTTATTCATGGAGTTGAATTTTTTTGTGGGACTATTTCTTTCCCTCTAGAAATACAAATGAATTACTTGATTAATAAATTGGTATTACATATAAAATTAGAATGCATTAATTCAATAATGGTCCTTTAATAATAATATTTGAAAGATTTTATGTCTTGATTATAAAAATTGACAATTATATCGATCACTTGTTATCGCAAACTGAAATTTTTCTCAATGTTACGCTACATTGTAATTGAAAAGTAAAATTTTAAAATGCAGTACGAATAGCAAACAACAAACTTATAAATCATTAGAGTTTTTCTTGTTTAGTTATATTTTTGTTTTTTCTTATTCACTGTATAAAAATAAAATCTAATCTCACTTTCACCAGTCAGTTTGGATTATGAATTTTTTTTTTTTTTTTTTAATATTTAGCCCTTTGCGACTGGAGCCTTTTGCAAATTTTTTAATTTTTTGCCGTTGTTTTTTAAAAATAAAAATTTGTCCCTTATTGAATCGAGGAAATGCTCCGATTAAATAAGGCAAGTTTTACAGTAAAATGTTACTGGTGGGGTTAAATAAGGATTCTAAACGCTTCATGCGGTACATATACCGGTTGCAAGTTCCCAAAAAGGTTAAGGGAATATGCGTTGTAACCACACTTACTCACATTAATTTCATTCTAACCTTTAATTTATTATAGGTAACTAAATTTTATACAAATGTTTATACATATTTTAATTCACGTGCTTGATAAAACTGAGCACAACTTCACCCAAGTTTGAAATGTGTAATTTTTTTTAGCTCTCCGAAAAATTATACTTTTGAATAAAAAACCCCATTAGTCTAAAAAGCTGTTAAATAGGTATATCCCCAAACAGGACCTTTCACAAAATATTTTATCCCAAAACAGGACCTTTTCACAAAATTATTTCTTTCTTAAATAGAGCTTTTTACAGAACATTTTCACTTTCAAATTGAACTTTTCACAAATTTAATCATTTAAAAATAAAATCTGGCCTGTAAATCAGTTGAACTCACCAAAAATCATATTACTTAGCTTTTTCATGCATGAAGAATAGAACCTGAAGTCTTCGATAATTTAAAATTCACAAAATTATGGCAAGAATTTTTATAAATATAAGAAAAACTTCACAATTCCACAAAAACAAGACCTTGTAAAAAAAAAAAAAAAAAAAAAAAGTCTGAACAGACTCCTGTCTCATCAAACAAATATTTCAAAGAAATTATTTTGAATAGTCATGTGAAAATAATATATATGAAGTTTTATAATTGAATCTACATGATATATTTATAGTGCTAGTTAATAATCAAAGGATTGTTTATTGAGATTTTCAAGGCATCAATGTTTCATTATGTAAAACATTTTATTTATGAAATATAAGGCATAACTTTTTCTAAAAATGTTTAAATTTTAAATGATTTCAATTTTCTACATAACTGATTATATATTAAATAATTACATTCAGGGGTCGATCCAGACAAAATTTGGGGCCTATTTAGGGAGCCTTCACAAAAATAAATTTATTAAAATGGGCCCCTTCACAAAAATAAATTTAATAAAAATAGGGCCCATCACATAATTCTTTTCCACAAAAAATTATTTTTATTATTTTGTTAGATTTTAAAATGTGTAATTTGTACATAAAACCAGTTCTTAAGAAACAAAAACTTTGGAAAAGGGCTTAAAGAAGTTAGTTTTTGTTAATAAATACTTGCTTCGAACTTGAGTCACTAGATTTCAGTTGTCGTCGCAAATTGTTGTTTCTCACAAAAATATAATAAAATTCACAAAAATGTAATAAAATTCACAAAAATAACTGCTACTTTTCACAAAATGGGCCCCAAGAAAAAAAAAAAAAACCTGCATCGACTCCTGACATTGATTAGAATTATTTTTAAATAAAGTTATTACTTATATATAAAACTTATATATTACTTATATATTCAAAAATATTTATTTTTATTGATTAATATGCATGTATATGTAATAGGCAAAAAAAGAAGGGTTGATTTTTTTTTTAACCCGGTTTTTTATCAACCCGGACCGAAACACAGAAATTTAGAACTAAACCGGCCCATGACAAAAAAAAAAAAAAAAATAAAATAAATAAATAAATAAAATAAAAATAAATAAATAAATAAATAAATAAATAAAAAATTAGCAAGTGCGGGTCGTGTCGAATAAATTCGAATTACTCGACCGATAAAGGACTCTAACTCTATACCAGTAACTGAGAATTTTAAAAGCCTAGCTTCATCACTGATCATATAAATATTTATTTGTTAAAAATTTAAATTCTATGAATATAAATCATACTGAAGAATTCTCAACCTGAAATTAATATGTTCAACTATAACTTTTGAATACAACTAGTAATAGTTTAGTTAATTGCATGGTATGACTAATACCCGCGATATTTAGATTTAATCAGCATACTTAAACTTTGTCGTATAGATTTTCTTTTTTTAATTTTTTATCTCTTGTTACTTTATTTATGTAAAATTCTCAGATTGAAAAAGTTATTTGAATTCCTTTTAAAAGAAGTTTTATTTAAGGCTATTTAAATATTCAGTTCGCTCTCAATGCATAACTTTAGCATAAATTAATCATTACCTATCAGCTGTGTAGGAACACGAGGCATTTGCATTGCCTGAAGTCTTTTGATTTTTCTTTAAAATTCTTTGTTCAGTTTTATTAGATTTATTTTGAGTTAAAACAGTAAATATCATGACTTTACAGAGTAATTATTATTCAGGATAGTAATCTTTCTAATTTCGACCGAAAACGAAAATGTCAAAATTATTTAAGTAATACATACGTAAAAATATGTAATTATTAATGATATTATAGGTACTACTAGATTATCCCGTCGACCAAAAATTCATTGCCAAATTATAAGATTAAATGCCAATTATGGATGATTGTGAATGTCGCATTCAGTGACATTAAATAAGATACACGTTTTTAAAACGCCATTAAGTGATTTTTTATTTCGACTTTGTATTTTTATTAATATTCCACTAATTATTTGTTTTTTCGTTATTTAAAATGAAAATTATGTCAATATGTTTAATTTGGCTTATGAGTTTGGCGATTTGTATTATTTACCAAAATGGGTCGACGGGATAACAGAGTAATACCATATTATACGTATTTATTAAACATACATAGTTATCAATTAATTACACGTGTCTATTAAATACAAATAGTTTTTAACTTTTCGTATGGCCTAAGTTCGTTTTCTGAACCTCTAACACTTTTTATTTTCATATAAAATAAAACTTAATTCATCAAGGATTCAGAATGATTTTTTAACTATACGAATTTCATCTAATTAAAAATGTTTCAGATATACACACCTCGATTTATGTTCTATAATGATTACTGTAAATGATCATCGGTTACACCGGAAGTTACTCAGAGTATTTGAAAAACTACTGCGGTTTCAAACTAAAATTTTTCTATTATTATTAAATCTATATTTTTTAATAAATACATGAAAAGCATTTTCAAAGTTTAATCACATATGCATTTCTTGCTTTATAATTTGCACTCTCGTTTTGAATCAATCATGACTAATAATTATAAACAGAGAAGTTCCTAGCAATAATTAAAGAGTGTCTGAGCTCAAATCAATGAACAATGTTGAAAATTTCCGAAGAAATGAGATTTTTGGAATACAGATAATTTCGGTCCAGCCGTATTTTTGGCAGCCTTTCGCTGAAAACAAATTTTCGGTGAAACTCTAATTTTGTGCCGAATACGATCGACTAAAAATTCGATCGACCTCTTATAAGTATTACTTTTGTAACAAGTTTTACAGTCCAAGACACGGGGGTAGAGGAAGGAAAATTGAAATAAAAAATGAGCATTCATCTTATAAAATTAAAATTAAGGGGATGGGAGGGAAGGGGAGATCACGTAGATCGTCTGAAAAATAATAACTTAAGTCATTATATATATAAAAAAAATATATATATATAGTTTTAAAACCAATGAATGAACAATTTTTTTCTATATTTTCATACATTCTTACAGTTTAAAAAATGAACGTTGAGATATGCATATTTAACAATATTAATTGCTGAAACAATAACGATAAAAATGTTTTTAATGTTTATGCTAAAATATGCATTTTGCGCGCAAGATTTTAAAATTTCTACTGGAGATACTTGATACATATTTGATTTTCATTTATATTCACCTATACTATTATATTTTACACTGAACCTAAAGTTTAAATTATATTCAAATTTTTTAGCATAATTATAGGTTTTTAAAATCATACATAAGTAAATTTACCAAATAGTTCAGGTTTATTTTTTCAATATAGAGTTCACTAAATCTAGGTTCAGCATAACAGTATACCTGAAAATCAATCATATTGAAAAATTTTAATATTCTGTGATATTTAATTTTTATATAAGAGTGCGGATCAAAAAAAAAAAAAAAAAAGTTTTAAGAAAAAGGCCTTTAAAGTTAACTGTAAAGCATAATAGCAAATGTTTTTATGAAGGATATCTTTAGTTCTCCAATTTCTGTTCTAATTGGAAGTTTTGCAAAATACTTTTTGTGCTGGATATGTAACATTTCAAGGTATCCATGGTAAAATTTTTGAAAAATCGATTTTTTTAAATCTACAACCTGATCTCCCCCCCCCCCTCCTCCTTAAGACAAAGATAAATATTTAATAGCATATTCAATGAAGAAAAATTAAAAAGTAAATATTTTGTTCTTAGACATTCAAAGAAGCCTACGGAAAAGAAAGTATGGGGAAAAAAAAAAAAAAAAAAAGGAGTCGAAAATAATATTTGAAAACGACTTCATCTTGACGTAATTATAGAATTTTTTTAACTTTAATAAATTAAAATGTACTCTTCTTTAATTAATGTGTTTTCGCCTGGAAGCACTTTAATTCCCAACTCTTCGACATTATTTAATAATCATACTAATAGTTAAATTCAAATTTTATTGGAAAAACTGGCATTAATAAAAGTAATAATCCCCATTATTTTACTTTTTCATCACCACAACAATGAAATGGGTCCAATTCATATCAGCATAACATTAGAAAAATACCCACATTATATACCTTAGAATCAAGCGAAGATATTCGAGAGTACTCTATTTAACCATTTCCTTAGACTAATTATTGGTATTCAACTTTCCAATCATTTGGCTTATAATAATTGTCCGTTTTCTGCATTCTAATTAGAGCGACCATGGACGTGAAAGGAGATTTTTCTATTTCATTTCCTTAGTTAAGTATATTTATTAAATTGACGAATCATCCGACGACAACCGCAAACGATTCTGATTACCAATGTCATTCGAACCGTTGCCACAATCTGTGCCGAGAAAAAGAATGAAGGAGTAGTTATTCATTAATCTGCATGTGTTTGTTTACCAAAAATAGATTGAGATAATAATGGTTTGTTTGAGCAGTCAACTGTGATAAATCGGTTGTTTATTTTTATTCTTTTAACTGGAAATGGGCAGATTTAAGAATTGGTCAAGTGAAAATATGTTTAAAGTATTTCTGAGTAAAAGTATATATTTTTTTAATGCTAATTTTGCATGTTTATTATATATTATTTATTATATCTTGTTCGTATTTAAAAATGTTGATTTTATATGTAGATGCAAAGACTTCAGTTTCAGGATTCACTTCATTCTTGAAGAGATTTTTTATTGGTAATAAATTCTCACAGAGTAAAAAGAAAGAATAGAGATTTAGTATTAAAGTGGCTGGAGGTGACGCCAAAAATGTAACTTCAAAATCCGCTGCATTAGGCTCAAATACAAACACGTGTCTCCCCCCCCCCCCCCCCCCGAAAAAAAACTTTTAGTAATACAATTTTTAATCCATAATCCAACGAAATCCAACTTTAAAATGCTTAATTATAAACAAATCATTTTCATTTAGAGAAAAACGTATGTCTAATGTGAAAGAATTCGATCTCTCTTCCACGTGATTATTTTGTTTGGGCCGAATGAGGGCATTTAAATTTGAGCAATAACGCGCATTTTATTGCAAACCGATTTTATGGCATACTTCATGTCCATCTATCTCTTTCTTCCATGAAATTCTACTTTATGAACTTAAATAATAGCAATTTTACTAGCAAAAAAAAATTAATCATCTTCTTTTATTGTAAAGGATAAATTTTTTGCCATAATGCAAGTCATAGATAGCTTCTATAATCTGTTTCCGAATTATTATATAACTAATACTCGGAAGACTTTTCTTCTTAGTTTGGATGCTCTTTTTATACCCATAGTACTAGATTAAACAAGTAAAAAAAATCATGCGTTAAGCATAGATTATGAAGCACTTTCCAACACTTAATGAAATCTTTCACAAAATTTTGTTATTTAGGGGAATTATAGTGTATAGCCAAATGTACCCAAATATGTATTCCAGTACTTTTGAACAGCCCTGTATTTCATATGTCAGTTGATATATAATGGGAAAATTTAGTTTAGCAAGAAAATACCCATTAGCTTGAAATTTCTTTTTCAGCAATTCATACTATTTGATGGAAACATACTTGAATACTTTTGTTCAGCCCTGTAGTTTACATTGTACCTTTATAACACATCAGCATTCATTAGGCTAAAATTTATTGTAAACTAAAACACCTTTAAAACAACTGAAATCACATTCTCATAAATCATCATTCATAAGCGTCCATGTACCGAATTCTTTGCGTGTCCCTGTATATCCTTTTATCTATATTCTGCAAATATTTCTCAGTAAATTGAATGAAGCTCAGCGTAAAAATGCATAGCTTATTTAAGAACCATACGTAAGAATTTGGTCGGTATTCTGTATGCTCTTCTCGAAGAATATATCTTTCATTTTTATTGGACAAAAACATTTCTAAAAAATATAATTTTAGGTTTTTAAGTATAATAATAATAATAATAAAGTATTCTCGAATAAGAGCATACAGAAAACAGAGGAATTTCTTCTTTTGTTTCCCGAGGAGAAATTTGAAAAATACGGAGAACCTTTACAAATTTAAGGGGCTGGTCCTTTTTAAAGTATCCAAAGAAGGATTAAAAAAAAAAAAAAAAGCTTGTAATTAAACATATGATTCTTTATGAATGCCTATTTAAAAATAAACCCCATACTAAAATTCGCAATAGCAGAGAAATTGTTTCTAAAACACTTAGTTTTTTCCGTATGCTCAATGGGTGATTTAATGTTTAACGTCAATTTTCTCAAAACAGCTATTTTGAAAATGAAATTATTAGTGTTATTAACGTAACAGTATTTTTTTTTTTTTTTTTTTTTTTTTTTAAATTGAAACAAAAATTCGGCCTCGAAAGGATCCATTGCTGATGTCTAAAAAAATACATAATAAATAGAAATAACATAATGAATATAAAAATGAATTGTTTAAAAAATAAGTTACATAATTTTTTTTCAGATTTTTACTTTAAATATTTTTAATTAATATTTTTACAAATAATGAATTAAAATTTAGATATTTCTGCTAATTTAAATGTAAAAAAAAAAAAAAAGAAAAAGAAAAAAAATTGCAAATAATATTTTGAGTTATAACAATTTTAAATTACCCAATTTTTTTAATGTAAATTTTAAAATTTATATATATGAGAGGTTTTAGCGTGTGATTTTGTTTGTTATTAATCATCACAAAAAAATTCAAAAAATATAACTCGACAAATAAAAGTTATTTTAAAATTTGCCTCGACCCCTTAACGAGAGAAGTTCCCCTGTATTTTGTTAGTTTAAGAGGTACCTGACCCCTTAAGAATGAAATCAATCGCACATTGTAGTATTTAATGAAAAAAAAAAATGTAGTAAAAAAACTTCAATTTCTCCATTTAAAACCTTCCCGCCATGTCTAGCAAGGAGTACTCAATCAAAATCTGTTTTCAACTGTGAAGGCGTGGCTGCCTTACTCATTGCCCGTTTCGCCTGAATCAAGAACTACTCAGTCGCGCACTGAAATCTCTGCGGAGTGAACGTTTCTTTTTTTCTTCTCCGTCGCATTTTCTGAAGCAAAAAAAGAGAAGATTGGAATAGTAAAAAAAAAAAAAAAAGAAAAAATCTTCAGCCTTGTGGTGTGAGTGTGCGTTAGTATATCTCTGCGGGGATACTTGTAGCAGTGATTACGATTTTGTCGCTCCGTACGTCACATCCTTTAATTTTCGCTCTCAATTCAACGCCACTTTTCGCTGTTGTTTGTGTTCTCGGAATTGAAGGCGTGTGGTGATTGGATATTTATTTTATTTGTTCCATCGCTTATGGGATTACCAGTGTTCTCTTTCCATGCTTGCTTACGAGGTAAGTTTCAGCGATTGATTCGCGAATTTTTAATTTTGTTTTAAAAAACGCTCCGTGAAAAAGATGAATGTTGTGTAAAACGGCATTATATGATGCATTCCGTCACGTCATCTGATAGCTCGGCGTTTGTTTTCACCTCTTCAGCTGAAATTATGCACACTTTGTTAGAGTGATTGAATGTTTCTCGCACATCCGTTTTTTCAATGCTGATGTGTTGAGAAATAGCATACTTTTAAAACAGAAGTTTAAAAAAAAAATCTTTTTTTTTTTTTTTTTTTTTTTTTTTTTTTTTTTTTATGAGAATATTTACAATTAAGTAGAGAACTCAAAATCTATTTTTTTATACCTAAGTATTTTCTGGTTTATGTTGATTTTGATACATCTATTATTTTAATATTGATAAATGAAATAATTTCGCAAGTAATAACTTAAAATTCTTACAGTTTGCTGATTAAAAAAATCGAAAAGTCCACATTTGTGGTCGCGTTAATGGTAATTTATTAATGAAATGTTTCTTATAAAATAAAAAACTAATAGTAGATTCGTTTCTGCAAACACAAGCATAAGATATCATATCTGATATTATTTTTATGATCTATTAACTATTTGTTCAAATAATCCAACAACATTGACTGCCGAAAAAATATTTCGCGCTCTGTCTCTAGTGCATCAGAAATAACATTATCTTTGCAGTTAATCAATAAAATTTTTCCTTCTATTGTTAAACGTTTCTGTAGTGAATAAGTTATCAAATTTGTGTTCTTTTTATGATTGACAGTAATTAAAAGAAAACTAAACGTCTCCATATGTGGCCAAAGGCGTGAAATAATTAAAATTCTACTGATGAATTACGTTGTAGATCTATAATTGAAAAAAAATTGTCTGCATAGTCCACATATATTTGTTCGTTTCGAATATACCATCATTATAAATTTATTTTATTTAATTTGAATACATTCCATATTTCTTCAGTGCTCTTTTTTTTTTTTGGGGGGGGGGGGGGGCTTGGGGCCATTTTAAAACAGGTAAAATTTATTTTTGTGAAAAATAAATTTTGTAATGAATGTTGAAGTCGATATTGCAAATGCTAACTAAGTATTTATTAACAAAATCTTCTGTAAACACTTTCGTTCCTGCTGAACTGTTTTTACTTACAATTGGCATATTTTAAAATTTAAAAAATAAATAGTAATAAGTTTTTATGGAGAGAAATTTTTGTGAGGGGGGTCTATTTTATTAAAAGAAATTTCGTGAAAGGGCCTAATGTATTGAAATAAATTTTGTGAAGAGGCTGTTTTATTAAAAGAAATTTTGTGAAAAGACCCATTTTATTAAAAGGAATTTTGTGACTGGGCCCTTTTTGTTTGTTAAATTCATTTTTGTGAAGGGCCCTTAGATAAATACTAAATTCTGCTTAAATCGATCCCTGTTCTTGATTTAAAACTTATTAAATTTTAGATGAAAAAAGATTTTCCCCGTGTGTTTGTTTTGTCAAGAAAAACAGTCAGCCTTTTCTGAACGACTTTCGTTTCTATAAATTCTGACATAACAGTAACAATTATTTTACATTTAACCATTTTTAAGACAATCATGTTTCTCCGGAACGTGACTTAATAAGCATTTTTTTTTTCTTTTTGCTTAAGAGCCCACAATAGTCACAGAAAAATTGCTCAAAAAGACCCGGATGACCATGTAAAGTCTATGGGAGCGTTCTTTTCGAATATCTCGCTCAAATTTTAATATTTTTGCATGATTTTTTTGCACAAGATAGCTGAGGGCAATCCACAACCGGGCTAGTTTTTACTTTTTCGATTTTGGTTTTAGATTTTTTTTAAAAAATTACTTTAATTTTCAAAACCGGTTTAAACCGGTTCTGAAACTGAAACTATCATAATATAAAAAATATATAACCAAAATCGAAAAAGTAAAAACTAGCCCGGTTGTGGATCGTCATGAACTATTTTATGCAAAAAAAATCATGTCAAAATATTAAAATTTGAATGAGATATTAGAAAAGAACGCTCCCATAGACTTTACATGGTCATCCGGGTCTTTTTCTGCACTTTTCCTGTGACTATTGTGGGCTCTTAAGAAGAAGAAGAAAAAAAAAAGAGGAAAGTTTTATTAATTAAATTACAGGGAGTTTCTTTAAATTAGGCAGATATTCTTACCTAATTAATCTTGCAATGACCATATTACTTTATGTAGTGTAATAATAATAAAAAAAGAGTGGTTATTGAAGGTGGGTAATATTCTTTTGAATACAACTTTTTTTTTTTTTTTTTTTTTTTTTTTTTTACTTATAAAAAAGCAGGTATTTACAGAAAAATTAAAACTTGTGGGAAAACAATTGAACTTTTTTCTTTCATTGAAAAATCTTTTAGTAGTAAAAAAAGCTATTGTTTTGTGTTATCAGAAGAGAAAAAAAACTGGGATCATTCGTTATAAAAAAGAAAAGAAAAAGAAAACAAAAAAGAAAAGAAAGAAAATTTTGTGGGATATTGTGAGATAAACTGAGACACTTTTACATAAAAACAAATAGTTTTTTTTTTCTTGTTTAGGGAAGAGAGGGGGATAATTTATCTTAATTAAGCTTTTTTTTTTTTTTTTTTTTTTCCCTATGAGGGATCACGGCAGCTCCTACTATTTACCCACCCCGTTGCTTTTTGAAATATTATAATGTAAATTAAGATTGACTCTCCCCCCCCCCCCGGTCCTATTATCTTTCTTTTAGAATTTTGGAGAATTATATGCTTTTAATCCCTTGGGGACGAGCGACCGGTGTACGTGCCGTATAAGGTGCTTAGAATCCTCGATTATTCTCACCAATAAAATTTTATTGCAAATGTTGCCTTATTTAATCCGTGCATTTCCCCGATTCCATTAGGCAAGAATTTCTGGTTTTAAAAAAACCGGTGATTAAAGATTAAAATTTTCGTAAAAAACGCTCGTTCCGAAAGGGTTTAACAGTGCCGAAATTTAGTATGACTTTTATTGTATGATTTGATCATTTAGCGATAGTCATTTTTACAGTATCACCCGAATTGCAGATCGGGTCGCGTGCAGTTAAAATTTGGTAACCCGACCTGATATTGGACTCTTATGTTCGGTAATATACTATCGAATTTCTGTTTTATGCTGAGTAAAATTTATGCATGTCGCTGCGTGTGGAGGGGGGGGGGGAAGTTATCGGTACATTTATGTCAAATATATTATAAGAATTATCAGTAGTATTTAAAGAATGAGCTGAACTTATAAGTAACGAAATTTTCTCTGGACTTCTGGATAATTCAGACAAAAACCTTCAAAAAAAAAAAAAAAAAAAAAAAAAAAACTAAAGTTTTAAATTATCGTTTTCAAGGTATCGTGGCAGCCATATGCAAAAATATCTTCCATTTTCTTTTATAAACCATAATACATCTTAAGTACTTTCTACTGATAAGTATTTATTATGAATCTCCTAGACAAAAGACGTGTTTAACTAGTGGAAAGAGTTGGAAAAACAAAGGACAAGCAGCTGAAGGAAATTCATTTATCGAATTTCTTTTATTTAGTTTTGGTCTAGTCACTTCCGAATAACCAATATCCATCAGACAATGAAATCTCACAAAGTGCGAAAAAAACAAACATTGGAGAAACATTACGTGATGAAGGAAATATAAAGAAAAATCTCTTTGAAATCCATCTTAAAGAGAAATGATTAAATATTTACGAATAATATAATGGTGTGAATTGCAGTTTTCGGAAGGTGTTCACGGATACATATTAGTTGTTCTAGTACTTTAAAACTATAAAATGTTTTCCGGATAAAAAAACTAACGCATATAAAAAATATCGAATATATAAATAAAAAGAATATTGCCCAGTTAAACTGATGGCATTGAGCTCGCAGGCTACGCATACCAATTGTACATTACAGCCTTGTATTTTCGTTAATTCCGTTCGAAAAAAAAAAAAAAAAAAAAAAAAAAAAGAAAAAAAAAATTAAGAAGGGGAAACAGCTCTCCCCTTTCTCCTTTTTTATACTTAATCATTGAACTTCCTAAACTATCAAGTACATGCTTTATCATATTAAAAAATCTATATCCAAAATTCAGAACAAATCGGATCATTCTTAATAAAAACCCATTTAGCATTTATATAATTTAAGAGGAGTTATTCCCCTCTTTTATACTTAACCATTAAACTTCCAAAACTAATCAGAGATTTGAACGAAATCTGACAATTCTGCTTGAAAAATCCATTTATACAAATTAAGGGGAGGGGCATTAGAACCCCCGTTCCCCCTGTTTATACTTATTCAATGAACACCTAATAACAGCCACGGACTCGCCTCATCAGAATGATCCTATATCTAAATTTTGAACGAAAACTGTTAATTCTGCATGAAAATCCCGTTTATATCAATAAGGGGGGGGGGCATGAGCCCCCCGTTCCCCCTGTTAATATTTATTTAATGAACACCTAATAACAGTCACGGAATCGCCTCATCAGAATGATCCTATATCTAAATTTTGAACAAAAATTGTTAATTCTGCATGAAAATCTCGTTTATATCAATTAAGGGGAGGGGCATGAGCCCCCCGTTCCCCCTCTTATACATATTGAATGAACTCCAAAAACTAATTAGGGAAGCGCCCTATCAAGATATACATATGTACAAAATTTCAAGTGGATTCGATATTTTTATCATGAGTTATCGCGTTACGCACGAACGTACGTACGAACATACATATAGAACGGACGGGCACATAAGCTCTCAGGCTATGATAGCCTGTGAGCTAAAAAAATACCAGTTTAAAATAAAAAAAAATTAAGAACGATCAGTATTATTTTTTTATTTTTTGAAAAGGGTAACTCATTAAATTTCTATTTAACAATGTTTCTATGTTACGTTGCGATTTTTTTTTTTTTTTTTTTTTTTTTTTTTTTTAAGGAACCGTGAAATTTGTTAAATAGAAGTTTTCCTTCATATGTACTAAATTGTATAGATTTACATGCCTTATTTGTTGATATACAGTAATTACTATAGTTTTTGTAGTAACTAATGCACCTTTACTGTTGCAAAATTTGCTTTTTAGCTCACAGGCTAGCATAGCCTGAGAGCTTAAGTGCCCGTCCGTTCTGTATGTATGTTCGTTCGTGCGTAACGCGATAACTCATGATAAAAATATCCGATCCTCTTGAAATTTTGTACATAGGTATATCCTGATAAGGCGCTTCCCTGATTAGTTTGTGGAGTTCATTCGATATGTATAAGATGGGGAACGGGGGACTTATGCCACTCCCCTTAATTGATATAAATGGGTTTTTCATGCAGAATTAAGTTTTTGTTCAAAATTTAGGTATAGGATCATTCTGAGAGGCGATTCCGTGACTGTTATTAGGTGTTCATTGAATAAGTATAATCAAGGGAAACGGGGGTTCTAATGCCCCTCCCCTTAATTTATATAAATTGGTTTTTCAAGCAGAATTGTCAGATTTCGTTCAAATCTCTGAATAGTTTTGGAAGTTTAAAGGTTAAGTGTAAAATAGGGAGATAACTCCTCTGAAATTATATAAATGCTAAATGGGTTTTTATTAAGAATTATCCGATTTGTTCTGAATTTTGGATATAGATTTTTGATAAAGCATGTCCTTGATAGTTTAGGAGGTTCAATGATTAATTATAAAAAAAGGTAAAAGGGGAGTTTTTCCTCTTCTTAATCTTTTTCGAACGGAATTAACCCTTGAAAATATAAGGCTGTAATGTACAATTAGTATGCGTAGCCTGTGAGCTCAATGCCATCAGTTTAACTGGGCAGTATTCTTTTTATTCTTTTTTTAATTCATTGTGAAAGTGCAGGTTTATTTATATACAGTCCAATCTCTCTATAACGAAACTCCATACATCGATTTTCTCTATATAACGAATTTTTAGTAGGAACGGTACCCTTTTCGCATGATTACATTAAAAACAGTCTCTATATAGCGAAATATCTATCTTCATATAACAAATTTTTTCATAAAGTGGTCTTATATTCAGTTTTAAAAAAGCTTCGTAATCATATGGAATCTATTTTCCATCACTTATTTTTGATTTATTGTTCAGTGTTGAGTTTTTTTTAACATTACTTTTCTCCCTGTTCTTTAAATCCAACGAATTCATCCCACCTCCCACATACCTTTCAACATCCTTCTCAAAACAGAGTCAATTGGGTTGTTACACAAATAAGAGAGGTATCAATGAGAGGCACATAAGTGAGGTCTTCAAATGGAGGAAAGTGTCAACTAAAATTTTTCATTCCTTCCTAAAATTTGAGCCTTTTTTTTTTTTTTTTTTTTTTTTTTTTTTTTTTGAGAGCGTAACAATTTAAAAATCAAAACAACTAAAAATTACAGATTTCTTCGTCTGAAATTAATGCAAGTCTTCCTTATTTGATTTTCATTACGTTTTCAAATAAAATGTTAGGTTAATATTTACTTTTAAACATTTTTAAATTCTCGATTAAAAACATCAAAAATAATATTTGTTCAAAATTTACACATTAAATACGATTTTTAACACCATTTTCCAGGGTTGGCACGGTTTAAACCAATTGGTTTTAACCATGGTTTAAACCACGGTTTAAACCAAATGGTTTTTTTCTCAAAAAAACCAATTGGCTTTTTTAGAAAAAATCTAATGACATTTTCCTTTTTTCTTTATAATTTACGTGTTTCAGATTATTGGACATAAATTATTTCTACTTTTAACACTTCATTTCAGTAATAAGTATTATATATAGTGGGGTTAGGAAGCAAGTCGTTTTTTAGAAGAAATTTAATAACATTTTCTTTTTTTCTTTATAATTTATGAGTTTCAGATTAGTAGATATAAATAATTTCTATCGTTTTTTAGAAGAAATCTAATAACATTTTCTTTCTTTATAATTTAAGAGTTTCAGATTATTGAATTATGCATTGGTGAACATATCTATTGCTCTAAAAAAAAAAAAACTTTAAACATGTGAATTGATCAAAGATAAAATAGATTCAGTATTTAGTATAAAATATTTTAATTTTTTTAATAATGCAGTTTATTTAATGCAATTAATAATGTAACACAATGATCTTTTAAGATTTTGCACAAGCTGTAAAAGAAATTTTTCTTTTGGGAAATTATCTTGAAGAATTAAAAGCAAAGACTAGTTGCCAGTAATAGCATTTTAATAATTTTTTTTTTCCCTCTGCTAACTGCTGAATCTAACAACTAAAAATGTTACCTTCAAATTGTCACTCAGAAAGAAAAAATCCTAAGAAGTATTTGTAATTTATTATTTGAATAATTGTGGAAAAGAATATTTATCATACTACATCCAAATGTTTATTATTAGTAATCAAAAGATTGTTTATATAGATTTACAGGGCATCAATGGTTCAACAATTGAAACTTTCAGCATAAGGCTGTTTGCTAAAGCTGTTTAAATGAAAAATGAATTTTTTCAATGTTCAGCATAAATTCAGTTTAATTATTAAATTTAAATTATTTTAAATGAAGTTACACTGCTTATAAACCAATAATGTCTGTTTTTATCAGTAAATATGCATGTATATATAATAAGAAAGGATGTTTTAAAAAAACCCGGTTTAAACCAAAAAAACCTGGTTTAAACCAAAAAAACCGGTTTTTTTGGTTTTTTTCGAAAAAACTTGGTTTTTTTCCAACCCTGCCATTTTCTATACATCGAATTTCTCTATATAACGAATTTTTTACTAGAACGATGCATTTCGTTATATAGAGACTCGACTGTATATCGCAACAATATTCTTTTGCTACCGTCTGTTCGATTAATAAATTCTTTCTACGTTGAGTTTTCAAATTTTATGCAAATGCTGCCAATTTAGTGCCTTTTTTCCCTAATTTACTTTGGATAAATTCTGATATTTTTGCCAATTCACGTTAAATTTAAATTTTATTCTTGTGGCTTGTGAATTGGTTAATAATTTTTATTCACTCGAAGATACCAGCAAAAAGTTAAATTAAATTCGAAAAGCGAAAATAAAATAGAAATTTTTTATCCTTTTGTATGACCAAATAATTAACTGCGACTCTCAATTAATCGTCTGCTGTGCATAATCGAATTTCTTAATGTATTCGATTTCACCTAAGTTCTTTATGAATTAAATCTGCTCCTAATTAAACCTGAAAGAATTTGGGTAATATGATCGAGTGATTTTCTTTTTCCTTCTAGTCTTTTTTTTTAATTCCTTATCATGCTTCAGTTGTGTGTGTCATCGGAAAGGCATTGCTCTGGAACTCTATTCTCGTTAAGAAACTATCTTTAATCATCGCCTCTTAATTGATGTTACTCTGGAAAGAAGAGTTGACATATCTGCATATTTTTGTGTCGTAATCGACAGACACTGACTGCTGTGTTCTTTCAAAAAAAGATTTTGTGTGACATCATCGTACTTCCGTATGTTACAACAGCTCTGTTACTGCAACATACATTTGTTTTTGTAGATTTAGGTATGCATTGCATGCCACTAGACGGCTTATTTTTTTCGCCATGTTACAGGGTATGGTGAAAAATACGTGTTTTGCCGAGTGTGGTTTCTTTAGTTGTTATTCTAGGCTTCACTTGATGTTGCCTCAGAAAGGCAATAATGGTTAGTACAGGGATGCCACTTTTCCGCCTTTTGGCGGATTTCCGCTTTTTTTAATTTTTAAGAATTCGCGATTTTCGTTAAGCGATCACGAGATTAAATAACGATTTTCGTCGAACGTTCGCGAAATAAAACAGCCTTTTCCATCAAACGATCACGAAATGCAACAGCCTTTTTCGTCAAGCGATCGCGAAATATAACATCGATTTTCGTTAAAAAATCGAAAAAAATGGCTATTTTCATCAAACGGTCGCGATATAAAGCAGCAATTTTCATCAAACGGTCGCGATATAAAGCAGCAATTTTCATCAAACGATCGCGAAACGAAACGGTGATTTTCTTGAAACGATCGCAATGTGAAACGGCGATTTTTGTGAAACTATCGCTAAATAAAACGGCGATTTTCGTCAAACGATCGCGATATAAAACGGCGATTTTTGTCAAACGATCGTGAAACGAAACGGCGATTTTTGTCAAAGGATCGCGATGTGGAACGATGATTTTTGTCAAACGATCATGGTGCGAAACGGCGATTTTCGACAAACGATCGCTAAATAAAACGGCGATTTTCGTCAAACAATCGCAATGTAAAACGACGATTTTCGTCAAACGATCGCGATATGAAACGGCGATTTTCGTCAAACAATCGCGAAACGAAGCGCTGATTTTTCTGAAACGATCGCAGTGTGAAACGACGATTTTTGTCAAAAGATCACGATGTGGAACGATGATTTTCATCAAACGATCATGATGTGAAACAGCGATTTTCGTCAAACGATCGCTAAATAAAACGGCGATTTTCGCCAAACGATCATGAAATATAACAGTTATTTTCGTCAAATAAAAAAAAAACAACCTGTAAAATTTTGCTATTCACTCGTGGAATATTCATTGAATCTATTGCTGGGTTACTTGAATTGGTTTAAAATGATGCAATACATAAAATTCTTCACTGAACCTGTTGCTGGGTTACCTTAATTGATGTAAAATACTGTGAACTAAAGAAAAATCATTTTAACTTACTCTTATAAATTAAAAGTTTACAACAAAAGAAAAGCTGTAATTCTTTATTTAGTTTATTATCTATACTAATATTATAAAGAGGAAAGATTTGATTGTTTGTTTGTTTGAATTGAATAGGCTCTAAAACTACTTGACGGATTTGAAAAATTCTTTCACTGTTGGAAAGCTACATTATTTCATGTGAACATAGGCTAATTTTTAATTGATTTATTCAAATATTTTCCTTAATAATTCAAAATTTCATTATTTCTCATACAGAATCAATTAAAACTTTTCCGATAAAAAATAACCATTTTTCTTTCCCGTTGCCAAGATAATCAAAATCTGGAATAGTAATATTTCTTCTTGGTAATTAATTTTCAGTTGAACAGTATCCACGTGAAAAATTAAAATAAAGAATACTGCCCAGTTAAACTGATGGCATTGAGCTCACAGGCTACAAATACTAATTGTACATTAAAGCCTTATATTTTCAAGGGTTAATTCCGTTAAAAAATTAAGAAAGGGAAACAGCTCTCTTCTTTCCTCTTTTTTTATACTTAATCATTGAACCTCCTATACTATCAAAGACATGCTTTATCATATAAAAAATCTATATCCAAAATTCAGAGCAAATTAGATAATTCTTAATAAAAACCCATTTAGCATTTATATAATTTAAAAGGAGTTATCCCCCTCTTTTATACTTAACCATTAAACTTCCAAAACTATTCAGAGATTTGAACGAAATCTGAAAATTCTGCTTGAAAAACCCATTTATATAAATTAAGGGAGGGGGGGGCATTAGAACCCCTGTTCCCCCTATTTATACTTATACAATGAACACCTAATAACAGTCACTGAATCGCCTCATCTGAATGATCCTAATCTAAATTTTGAACGAAAACTTAATTCTGCATGAAAATCCCATTTATATCAACTAACGGGGGGGGGGGGGATTAGAACCCCTGTTCCCCCTATTTATACTTATTCAATGAACACCTAATAACAGTCACGGAATCGTCTCATCAGAATGATCCTAATCTAAATTTTGAACGAAAACTTAATTCTATATGAAAATCCCATTTATATCAACTAACGGGGGGGAGGGATTAGAGCCCCTGTTCCCCCTATTTATACTTATTCAATGAACACCTAATAACAGTCACGGAATCGCCTTATCAGAATGATCCTAATCTAAATTTTGAACGAAAACTTAATTCTATATGAAAATCCCATTTATATCAACTAACGGGGGGGGGGGGGGTAAAAGCCCCTGTTCCCCCTATTTATACTTATTCAATGAACACCTAATAACAGTCACGGAATCGCCTTATCAGAATGATCCTAATCTAAATTTTGAACGAAAACTTAATTCTGCATGAAAATCCCATTTATATCAACTAACGGGGGGGGGGATTAGAACCCCTGTTCCCCCTATTTATACTTATTCAATGAACACCTAATAACAGTCACGGAATCGTCTCATCAGAATGATCCTAATCTAAATTTTGAACGAAAACTTAATTCTGCATGAAAATCCCATTTATATCAACTAACGGGGGGGGGGGGGATTAGAACCCCTGTTCCCCCTATTTATATTTATTCAATGAACACCTAATAACAGTCACGGAATCGTCTCATCAGAATGATCCTAATCTAAATTTTGAACGAAAACTTAATTCTGCATGAAAATCCCATTTATATCAACTAACGGGGGGGGGGCATTAGAGCCCCTGTTCCCCCTATTTATACTTATTCAATGAACACCTAATAACAGTCACGGAATCGTCTCATCAGAATGATCCTAATCTAAATTTTGAACGAAAACTTAATTCTACATGAAAATCCCATTTATATTAACTAACGGGGGGGGGGATTAGAGCCCCTGTTCCCCCTATTTATACTTATTCAATGAACACCTAATAACAGTCACGGAATCGCCTTATCAGAATGATCCTAATCTAAATTTTAAACGAAAACTTAATTCTGCATGAAAATCCCATTTATATCAACTAACGGGGGGGGGGGCATTAGAACCCCTGTTCCCCCTATTTATACTTATTCAATGAACACCTAATAACGGTCACGGAATCGCCTCATCAGAATGATCCTAATCTAAATTTTGAACGAAAACTTAATTCTGCATGAAAATCCCATTTCTATAAATTAAGGGGGGGGGGATCATTAGAACCCCTGTCCCCCTATTTATACTTATTCAATGAACACCTAATAACAGTCACGGAATCGCCTCATCAGAATGATCCTAATCTAAATTTTGAACGAAAACTTAATTCTGCATGAAAATCCCATTTATATCAACTAACGGGGGGCATGAGCCCCCCGTTCCCCCTCTTATACATATCGAATGAACTCCAAAAACTAATCAGGGAAGCGCCTTGTCAGGATATACCTACATACAAAATTTCAAGTGGATCCGATATTTTTATCATGAGTTATCGCGTTACGCACATACGCACATACGCACATACATACAGAACGGACGGGCACATAAGCTCTCAGGCTATGATAGCCTGTGAGCTAATAAAAAGAATTCAAAGGAAAATAAATATGACATCATAGTTGGGAAAAAAAGTATTTTATTATATAAAACGCACGAATATCGGTTACATGAATATAAGGTTCTCTTTGAAAAATGGGACATATAAATGTAAAGTGAACGAGAAAGAATTAAATTATTAATAAAATATTTGATTTGGAAAAATATGACATCATAGTTTAAATAACATAGGAATATTGAAGTATTTGTTAAAAGAACAAGAGGCATGGATATATGCAACTAATAAAAATTGTTAAATAATGACGTCACATGTATACCAATATTATAAAGAGGAAAGATTTGATTGTTTGTTTGAAATGAATAGGCTCAGAAAGTACTTGACGGATTTGAAAAATTCTTTCACCGTTGGAACTAAATTATTAAAACCTGAGTGATTTTGGATTGCCGTCTTCAGTTCGTACAAAAAACAATGTGACAAAAACAATGGCACAGCACTATAGCACAAACAATTTGACCGCTTTTGTTAATGAAAATCTGCCAAAATTAATCCCAGATCAAAAATATGCTTTTGACATTATAGTCGATAGAGTGAATAACAACAAAAACAATTTTTTTTTTTTTTTTTTTGATGCTCCAGATAGCACTGGAAAGACTTTTATTGCAAATTTAATAAATGCTAAGATAAGACAATCAGGGAAGATAGCGATAGTAGTTGCTTCGTGAGGAATCGCTGCAACCCTTCAAAAGGATGGAAAAACTGTTCATTCAACTTTTCAATTTCCACTAACCATAAATCTTGAGCAACAATCGATATGTTTTATTCGTAAAAATGGGCCTCTTGGTAAACTATTACAAGAAGCCTCATTGGTTATGTGGGATGAATACACCATGAGCCATAGAGCAGATATAGAGGCCGTGGACAGAACCTTAAAAGATCTTAGAAACTCCTCTGCTCTCATGGGTGGGATTACTTTTGTATTTGCTGGAGATTTCCGACAGACTTTCTATTATTAACAGAGGTACGCGAGCAGATATCATCAAAGCGTGCTTAAAATCGTCGCCCTTATGGACTTCGATTGAAAATATAAAATTACGGACAAATATGAGAGCCCATCTTCATGGAATCACAGATAGTGATTTTCCACAGCAACTGCTTAAACTTGGGGAAGGAATTTTCCCCACTCCAAATTTAAGCAGAAATTGTAACATCCTTCTGGATGAGTCTCTAGGCCAAATAGTCCATAGTTTAGAATTTTTAATAGATGCAGTATACCCTGACATCGAGAATTTACTCGAAAAAGATTTTCATTGGTTGTGTTCTAGGGCAATAGTGTCACCTAGGAATGATAGTGTCAACGAAATAAGCAGTCTGATTGTTCAAAAAGTTCAACGCCAAGTAGAAAATTTCAAATCAATCGACACCATGACTAATAGCGAAGACGCAGTCCATTATCCACATGATTTTTTAAGTTCACTAAACCCTTCTGGACTGCCACCGCATGAATTGACGTTAAAAATTGGAATTCCATTCATGCTTTTGAGAAATTTAAGCCCTCCGAACATGTGCAATGGGACGAGGCTACTTATAAAGGAATTGAAGGACAATTTAATTGTAGCAACCATTATCACCGGCCGAGCAGCTGGTCAACTAGCTCATATACTGAGGATACCGATGATCCCAGCTGATCTACCAATCACATTTAAACGGTTTATTTTTTTTTGTAAAAACAGAGTCAGATTCAGCCAGATGGGGAGGCCTACTAATTGGTTTGAGCTCAACAAGCCTCACCCAGCAATGTTTATTTAAAAAAAATACAGAACAATTATACAGTAAATAAAGGTATGTAACAAAAATTGAGATAATGTCCTGTAAAAACATCTTTCGCATTAACTATTAATAAGTCCTAAAGTCAAACCTTCGAATTAGTAGGGATCGACCTACGAAAAGAATGTTTTACTCATGGCCAACTGTATGTTGACCTGTCGAGGGTCGGAGCTACTGTAAATCAATTTATTTTGTTGCCACAAAATAAAACAACATCCAATATCGTTTACAGGGACGCTCTGACCCAATAAATTTATTGCCTTTTGTTTGTAGGTGTAAAACTTTTTATAAACATTATTACAAATAAATGAAAAATAATACTAATATCTGAATTTTCTTTTATAATTTTACTTTTTTTAGTAACTCCACGCACAAAGAAGAGAGTAGGAGTATGTGTGTAAAAATGTATAACTTGAATTTGTTTTATATGTCCGTGCGAAGCCGTGTCGGGCTGCTATAATCATAAAACAAAGTCGTGTTAGTTACACCATTTATAACTCAAGAACGGATGAATCGATTTTTATGAAATTTTGTAAGCAGGTATCTGACACCTTAGATTAACATATAGGCTACTTTTTATCCGACTACCTGAAAGGAGGGCAATGCTTTTAGTAGTTGAATTTAATGGGATGAAGTGGTAGTAAAAGTTTGCGGTGTCAGTTGTGACACGGGACTGGGCGACTTGCTCTACCCGAAGCAAAGCGAGGGCGGGCCGCTAGTATATATTATAAAGCAGAAGTTCTGAAACTTCCAAACGAGTGTTTTCAAAAACTACCCGATGGATTTTTTTGCCGATTGTATCATTCGACAGAAAATATTTTTCCGAAGGTTTATGATTCAAATTTACAGGGATAACTCTGATTTTTCGTAGTAAATTTCGTATTTTTCGGTTATTTTTGACAAAAGGGTTGCCAGTAGCTGTTTTTGGCGAAAATTATAATTGCTAAAAGAATTAAAATGGCTATAGCTATTAGAAATATTACAAATATCTTGCAAATAATAGCAGAAAATAACTACTGATAATATTAAAAAGAAAGACCGCTTAAATGAGGCGTAATATTATAAAAATATATTTATCTTGAAAATGAAACAAATATTTGTAATGCTTAAAAAATAAATTAACGCGAAATATAACAATTGGTTCAACTTTTGGCGACTTATCCCTGGTGTTAGAATAAAAACATGAATTTCAGAAATTGATTAAATGAATTTTTGAATGATAGTTATTTCCCTTTTTATTATTTTCTTTCTCTTTTTTATCGAATTTCCGTATAATATAACTTACAGCAGAAAAAAGCAGATCTGATTGTAAAAGACACTAGAAGTTGTGAGTTACTATTCGTTTCTATACCATTTTCATCCTGCTTTTGTCGCCAAAGAATGTGTTTTTAAGCCGAAAATGCACTACTGACTTAATGCCTGACTTTGGTTCTTAATGGTCGCAATAATGTTGTTTTTTTTTCAAGTGAAGATAATTTTTAGAGTATATTTTAATATTCAATCGTAAATTATGTAAATATAACTCTTTTATTTCTTTTTGCAAATGTTTTCATTGTTAATTTAATTTTTCTTGCGCCATTTCGTCAACTTCACTTGCAGGAAAAATTTCAGTTTTAAAATTTAAAAACTGAAGAAAGAAAGATTACCCCATCGATTAAAAATCTATTTATTAATAAAATATTTATTAACTTTCATTTTGTTTTTAAAATAATATAAATCATTTTGTTCTATAGCTATTAATTAAACTTTTTATTTATTTTTTTTTTTCAAATAATACAAAATAATTAAAAAATATTTATGAAATTGGTAATTAAAAACCAAACCAAGTTCTCCAAATTGGCGCTAGAAAAAAATTGCGCCAATGTGGTGCATACATGACATCTGTGTCAAAGTTTTTTCTTATACATAAGTAGGGAAAATGCAGTATAAATACCGATTAAAGTTTTTTCCAAATGGAAATTTTGACACGGATTTGGTTATATACTCATCGAGGTATATCACTGGCGCCAAACTGGCATTATTTGCCTCATATGGTAACCCAGCTATAGTTGTTTATCTGATAAGTTGTTTATTTACTTTCATTTTTTTCTTTTTTGAAATGATATTTGCTGTTTTGTTCTACAGTTACTTTTTATTTATTGTTAATTGCTGTTTAAAAAGATAGAAAATAATAAAATATACATAAATTTCTTTGGTATTCTAAAACGAGGATTTTGCCACATTGTAGTTGCAAGATAATCGTGCTAAACCTATTACGTATGTGATGTCTGTAGGAATCTTTTGTGAAATATGAAAAGTGTAAATTGGCTACTACTTGATTATCACGTCAACCAATTTCGCCAAATTATACTAATGTACATAATTTTATCTTAATTAATTAAAGAGAAAATGCTTAAATACGAGCAAATAATTTTGTTTTCATTTTTCAGGAGGAAATTTTGCAATAATAAAGTAATTGTTGTAGTGAGAATTTTAATGTGTGTTTTCTTTTTATCGTTGGCAACTTGCTGTAACGAAAAGTGTTTATTTTTTTCCTGTTTTGTAAGAGCATGTTTTGTGAAAGCCATGTTAAGATGGTATTCAAATTTTTGAACCCTTCCCAATTACCACCCCCTTGGGCCGATTTTGCTCATTTGCAATTCTCACTGAGATATTAACCATCTCAATGTACTTAACGAGTTTGAAGATGATTCTTGCATAATTGTGCCTTTTATCGCGAGGACAAAATTTAATATATTTATAAACTTTTTAGGTGGGAGTAGCTTTGGGTTCCTGGCTTCACATTTAATGAAAAGTTGTGAAGAAATTTTTCAGAAATTGTACCATGGTAACGACTGTAATAATTAATATTTCTTCAGATAAGGGAAAAATTTAAATCCTGTTGCCATTAATGGTCTCATTTCGCTTCCAAATGTGCACTGTTAATAATAAACTAAAATAGCTATTTCTAAATAGCTAGTTTTGGCGCTACGTTTAAGATAATTTAATATCACAATGGTGTCTAAATCGTTTTCAGCAATGAGCAAGGTGCTGCTGGAGGTCCAAATTACTTAAAATACAAATTTAAATTCACCAGTTCGTTTCCTTCACGGTTGATTTTGAAATATTGACCAGCGCAGCGGGCATAGCCTGCTAGTAAACAATATAATTTTCAAAATTCCCACATAAGGTGATGAAAAATGTCGTAAATTTTACTTTATGCATAATTTCCTCTTTTTTGCTATTTTTTGAGTGGCATCCCTGTTAGTAAGATAGGTATCTTTCACAGTGTTCTTGACCCTTCTGAAGTCTGCGGTGAATTTTGATTCACCCTGAGATAACGTGATTAAGAGGCTACTTCAGTCAAGCTAAAAGATCCGTTCGCTAATGCTAATCCTGTGGAAGAAGTTTATAAAGATATCTCGGTTGAATTTAAAACTTTTAACCCTTTAATGTTCATTGGTTTCGCCACGAAACCACAAAATTTTAATTCCGATATGCAACACTGACACCGGTATTTTTATCTAAAAATATCCCTTTTATTATGTATGTGAAAAATCATGTTTTCTTATTTAGAAATATATTTGTTCTTAATTGCCGGTGTCATTCATTTATTTCGACATCTTAGCAATGAAATCGCTTTGATCGTTAAAGGGTTAAATGTTTTTTTTTTTTTTTTTTTTTTTTACGTTGAATAGTTGAAATCGATTTGATTAAAGGCCGTTTTATACTTTTTCGTTTTGTTTGCAGGTATTTTTAATGAAGCCTTTTAATTTTTGGAGCTGATTTCGAAAGTGAAAGCATTCTCACAAAGAAAAAAAAAAATCTCCAATCGAAATTGAAAAAGTAAAAAAACGGACATCAAACACATCAACCTCAGCTATCTAATGCAAAATAAATAGAGATAAAACAAACAAATAATGATCATTTAAAAATATTTAAATGCAAACGAGATATCTTTATACATTTCTGCCATATGATTAGCTTTAGTGAGAGGTTCTTTTCGCATGACAAAAGTAGCCCTTAAATCATTTTAAGGACGCAATCTGCAGCTAGCTAAAAGCTAAATGTGTACAGTATGCACCTGATTGCACATATAGCAGATAAAAACATGCATTAGTAGCAGGGGAGGGGGGATGTAAAAAAACGGAACTTTATTTTTCTTAAGTAAATTGCGAAAACTTGCTTTTAAAATACTATTTTAAAATGTGTTTCTTATTTTGCGGAGCACATCAATCTGTCATATTGTCTGCAGGGTTGGCAAGTTTTTGACAGTGTGCGGTTTTATCCGGTTTAAACCATGGTTTAAACCGTCACGGCTAAAACCTCTTGTCAAAAACCTCGTCAGAAACCTCAAATACTACACTGATTTGTAAAATTTCATGTTAAACATCTGTTACAAATATACAATATTATATGCAATATTAAAAATTCACTTTTACTGTATTGTATATTATCATTTCCGGAAAAAAAAAAAGAAAAAAAATTGTCATAAATATGAAAATTTGGCCTGCCTCCAAACTTGCTCAACTAGCAATGCTTCTGCTATCAAGCCCTGCTAGCTCAGCACTAATTGAGAGAGTATTTTGTAACTTTGGCTTCATACACTGTAAACTCGTAAACCATTTGGGTATAAATAAATGTGCTAAATTGGTTAAGTGCTATAGGATGCTGTACACTGTAAAAAATTTTGCCGTTAAAAAACGGAAATAGTACTGGTAATCTAGACGCCAGTACTACTTCCGTTTTTTAACGGAAAAAAAATTCCAGGAATAGTTCCGTTTTTTCACAAAATATTTCCGTTTTTTAATATTTCTTTATGTAAAAATTTTCGTTTGAAAAGTTAAAAGAATTTTTCAAGGACAAACTAACATCTTTGTGATTTTTATTTTTTACTTTACAAAGGCAAGTTAATATCAGGGACACATTATATACATTTAATTTAAACAACAGAGAAGAATTGTTACTAACCTTCCATGGGGTTTGAACTCACGACCTTGTCTGTCGTAGTCGGTAGTGTAATACCATTACGCTATGATTTCATATAGCACCATTTCAAATACCTTTACTTATTTCGGATGCATTTCATGAAGTAAAGACAAGATTTTTGAACGGACAGTTCTAAATCAAGTTTTACAGATTTTCTTTCCATAATTTCTAATAGTTAGCTTTTTAATTCTAGCTTTATATAAAAAAAAGTTTAACCTTTAAAATATTACATGCATAAATGAAAGTATTAAAAAATTTTGTTTCCTTCTTTTTTGGAAGAGTTTTAAAGCTATTTTATTCATATTTATTTATTTATTTTATAAAAGAATACTAACACACTTTAAAAAAACAAAAAAAAAAAAAAAATGCATTTTAAAAAATATTTTGTATGACGATCTATTGTAAACTCAATAAAGATAATTACTATGGGTTATGGGTTATTAAAATTAATTACATTTATTGATTTTTATAACTTAGGTAATCGCCAAAATGATAATAATTTCGGTAATATATTTCGATATATTTTAAATTTTAAGAGCAAATTTCTTAATTTGAATATATTAAAATATGTATATATTCAAATTAAAAGTAGATTTTCTTTCGCACTTTTTATATCATGATATAAATAAATTAAACATATTTAAAATTATACTGAAAAAAAAAAAAAATCCTTAGCTATCTCAAACTTAAAAAGAATTAATAAATCTTATTATTATTTTTTTTTTAATTTGTAAAAATATGCTATCTTTTTAATATACTTTAAATTTTATGTGCGAACTTCTTAATTTGAATAGATTAAAAAATAGATATATTAAAATTAAAAGTAGATTTTTTTCCTCTTTAAATAACATACGCACTTTTTATATTATAATATAAATAAATTAAACAAAATCAAACTGAAAAACAAAAAACTTTCCTTAACTATCTGAAACTTAAAAAGAATTAATAATAATAATAATTATTATTATTATTTTAATATTGTAAAAATATGCCATCGTATTAAAACAGAAAAAAATAAGAGAAATGTTGCTATGTTTGTCATACAGATGGCGCCACGACACTTATCAGTTAAAAATACTGATAACTTGTGCTGTTTAAAACGGAAGATGTTCTGTTTGAGGTGAGATTTACGGAACAGTTACTGTATTTTTAATCTCAAAATAGCAAAAAACGGAAATACTGCTGTTTTCTTGGAAAAATCAAACTATTCCGTAAAATTTTAGGGAAAAGTTTGTGTATATTAACGGATATTTTTTACAGTGTATGGTAAAATTGATCCAGATCATAAACAGTACAAAATCATTTTCTTCTATTTGAACATTCTAAAAAACAATGTTTTATTGCAATTAAAGTAATTTAATTTTTTTGTAATTATTAAATTACAGTATAACTAGCGGACTCGACAGATGTTGTCCTGTCACAGACAGACGTTGTTCTTCCTGCCACCGACACCAGAAAGTCAAATAAATGTATTTAAATATAGTAATACGCATGATAAACACTACGCTTTTAATTTAATTTCTTATTACAATTATGAAAGGAAATTATTTTTCACTCTTCAGTATTTTTTGAAGTCGGTTCAATTTTTGATAGAAAAGTTCATTTTTCTCTTTTTTGTTAAAAGTTAACGATTTTCTGAAGTCAGTTAATCAAAATTATAATACAGGCTATATTACTGTAAAGCATACACGTTTGACAGGAGAGGGGTTCGAACACGCGATCTCTTTCTTCGAGAAGCAGAGCTTATATCTGGCGCCTTAGACCGCTCGGGCATTCCGTCCGCACTCTATTCATCGAACTTATTCAACACTTTTAATTAGCGAAATATCACTAACTATTAGTTTTTGCCAAGTTACTAAAAAAGTACTGAATCAATTTCGATGAAATGTGAATCTAAACCATTCTCCAATCCACTTGAACACACACACAAAATTCCATTAAAATCGGTGCAGTCGTTTAGGAGGAGTTCAGTGACATACACACGCACAGAAGATTTAAATACAAAAAGATAAGGATTCAAAATTTCAGGTTTTTGCGCCGGAGGCATCGCCAAATTCGGAAAATGTGAATTATCTCACGAACTACTGGATTTAAACGAATTTGCTTAGTACCATTCGATTTAGAATAAAAAAATGCACTAAAATATGTTATCAGTTGAAAAATAACTACAAAAGCCGATTTTAAAGGAATTTTTTAAAAGTTCGTTCTTTTTTTTTACCCTCCTTAGGGGGGGGGGGGGGGATTTTCGAAAATCCCTTCTTAGCGGCACTCGATGTTATAAGAAGTATTTTTACCCAATTTTCAAGATTTTGGGTTCGGTAGATTGTTTTGTGCTGTGATTAATACGAAATCCAGACTTTCTTTTATATTTATAGCACTTTTAATTAGCGAAAAATCACTAACTATTAGTTTTTTCTTAATTACTATAAAAGTACTGAATCAATTTCGATGAAATGTGAATCTAAACCATTCTCGAATCCACTGGAACGCACACACAAAATTTCATTAAAATCGGTCCAGTCGTTTAAGAGGCGTTCAGTTACATACACACGCACAGAAGATTTTTATATATAAAGATTAATTTTATATAAAAAATTACTCAATGTTTCTCTCTTGTTCTTAAAATGTTTAAAGTGCATTACACGTTTTTGACGGTTTAAGCCAGTTTTTGACGGTTTAAACCAGTTTTTGACACTTGTCATGTCAAAAACCAGTTTCTGACGTCAGAAACCCAACCCTGATTGTCTGGAGGGTGTTATAAAGTGAAATTTCATGGACAGTATTTCTATTCGATGGCCAGGCATTAATTTCGATTTTAAAAATTGAAATTTAACTGCCATTAAAAATTAAAAAACTGTATTTTTGCAATTGATCCCATTTCTAGACTTTCTCTTGCTAGCAAAACTTTCGCTTAAGTTTTTTATTTTTAAGTCTTATCAGAAGCATTGATATAATTAAATAATCATTTTGGGAACAAATTAAATCTTGCAATAGAATGAAACAAACATATAGCATTAATAAATTAGTAATTCACTTCAAATAAAGTTATAATAATAATACTTTCAGATATTTTAGTTCTTTATCGCTTAGCGAAAGTTTACTCAACGAATTATTTAATGCAATGTTTAATCGATTGTTATCCTGCATAATGTTTTGAGTCGCAAAATTAATCATTCCGATTTTTTGAATGTTGGTGCTTTTATAATAACGAGGTGGAACCCGTCGAAATTCGACGAAAGAAAATCTTTAAGGAAAGTCTGTTTCAATTGATTTGTAATAAATCTACAAAATTAGTTACAATAAAAAAAAAAAAAAAAAAAAAAAAAAAAAATCTTTAATGGTCAGTCTAACTCTCAAAGAAATGTAATTTTATGCTAAAATTAACAAAATACTATAAAACTCAATTATCCAAATATTAAACGAAATAAAACCAAAATTCACCGGATTTTATAACAGACGATATCTTTGAAATAGTGTACACATTTTAATTAATTTAAATTTATTTATTTATTTCCAATTTTAAGAGAAAATGGAGTGATTCGATTGCCACAATTACAAAATTGGTTCTAAAAATTATTAAAAAAATTTAATGTCTCAAAAATAAATTGCGATACAGCTTTGAAACAAATTGCATTTAAAACATTTTTTTCTCTATACGACGGTGTAAAAATTTAAATTGTACTATGTTTAGAAGTGTAAATTTTGCAGTACCGAAAACTGCAAAATTGAAATTGCATGGGAAAGTATTGCTCATTTTAATTTTTCTTTCTTTCAATTTTAAGAGAAAATGAAGTATTTCTGTTGCCACAATCACAAAAATTGGCACTAAAAGCTATAAAAAAATTAATATCTCAAATAAATTCAGATATAGGTTTCAAACAAATTGCATTTGAAAGTACATTTTTTTTTCTGTATACGCCAGTTCAAAAATTTTAAATGTACGATGTTTAGAAGTGTAAAACAATTGCAGTAAAGAAAATTACAAAGCAGAAATTGCAGGGGAAAGTGTTGCTATTCGCAAAATGACGTATGCGTTACGCACAGATACGTTTGGCCTTTATAATATAATAGATTTTGTCTCCGTAAGTAAGGGGGTTTTGAGATAACCAACATTTTTCAATCATTTCACAATAAATAAATAAATAAAAATTAAAAAATAAAAAGAGCTTTATATTTTGGTCGTTTTTATCTTGTTAAAATTTCACTTTTTGTAATAGATTTCGAGTAAAATTCGGTTTCTTTCTTTTTTTTTTTTTTGTTGAGTCATTCACGAGATTAATGAGAAATTTTCTAAGTTTGATAAGATTAAAGACTAAATTCGCAGTTAACCAACTTTCACCATTGTCATTTAATTTGCATAAAAATAACACTAAATCAACAAAAAAGTAGAAAAGGGGGTGGGGGGGGGATATGAAGTTTTAGCAAAATGATCGAGAAAGAGAAAGGTTGGTTACCTAAAAAACCCACTTACTTACGGACAAATTTGTTATAAAAGCACCATTTAAAAAACTGGAATGATTGATTTTGCAACACAAAACATTATTGAGAATAACAATCGATTAAACATTGCAATAGTAAAAATTAATAATTCATTAAAATCATTTACAGATTTTTAGTTAATAATAATAACAATAATAAATCTTCTGGATACTATTAATATTAACGTTCTTGTGAATTTCTTTAAATGCGGAAGTCTTGTCGAAGTCTTCTTAAAACCGGAATTTCGGTTCGATAAACAACTATTGTTTTTCGATTAATCGTATTAAATCAGGCTAATCAGTGGCAACAGAAGAATCAGGTGAACATGATTTTTACGAAATTATTTCATTTTTTTCGCTTCTTCATTAGTAAAGAAGATTTATTAAGAGAAATTTGATCCTTTCTGAAGGAAAACCGGAAAGTGTTATGTGAGTCAGCGCACGCGTAATGTAGTCCATTTTCTGCACATATCTTTTTTCTACTCGGGTGGTTTATACAATTGAAGATCTTGTTCATTTTTAAAATCATTCTTTTTTATTCTTATTCGATGCGGCATTCCCTGAACCGTGAAATATTAATATTCCCCTCCTCCCTTCTGCCGCTCTGTTGATTTGGTCTTATTTTAATGCAAATGAGATGCCAACGGTGAAAAACAATTTGTTTCTCTTCTCATTCATTCTAACATTTTTGTGTCAGGTAATAAGGTGTTCGTATATTTATTTTTATTTAGGTGACTAAAAGAACAAAAACCTAATAGTTACGCGAGGTGGAAAAAAAATTCATCGCTCGGGTCGCATTGGATTGCTTTTTTCACCGCGCAGCTGTTGTTATACCGAACACGGCCGTTGCCATAGTTACATAAGTGGTAATGAACTTGGTTTGGTGCTAACAAAGAGGTAGTGTTTCGGCTTTGCACTTGTCATACAATTCGAATTTTCATGTTTGGTTGTATTGTTATTCCCTCGTTGTAAGGATTCTCATCGGAATTTAATCGATCCGAGTGCATAATGTTTTGTTCTACAAATTGAATGACATTAATGTGAGATAGCTATTTCGACAGAAATTTAAAAATATTTTCTTGATTTAAGGGAGACCCGTAAGAAAAAAACCCAAAATTTTTATTATTGATTTTAAAGTATGAATTTTGGTGTACTATTTAAGAATCTTTTTGTCAGGAATAATAGCAAAAAAATTCACTTTTTATTAAAAAGTATATTTTTTATGGGGATTTTTATATTTTTTTGTCGAAAAATACACTTTTTAAAATTACTACTCCTCATTCAATTTTCAATATTTTGGTATTACTAAAATTTCTTAAATAGTGTTATAGTATATAGAAAAGAACTAAGGAGAGATATTTTTAATTTTCTATTTTAATCTTTCTTGCAAATTTAAGATTCTAAAAACATAAACACTTTGTTTCTAAATCATTTTACCACTGAGCCTTAGTACTTTGAACTTAGGCAAAATATGAAAAAAGTCGTTTTCAGGAAAACACGTTTTAAATGGCCGCTAGTCCTTTAAACTCTATAGTGAGTACAATTAAAAAAGCTCATTTTCTACCTGTCCCAAGGGTCCCCGAGTTCTGAAATTTTGCATGGATATTCGCAAATATGTATTTTATCATTTTCTGAGATAAAAATTTTTTCAAGCTTTTTGATGATTTTTGGCCGAAAATGGGGTACGGGTCTCCCTTAACGTTTTAGGAATTTTGTTTTTTCCATTTACAAAAACAAACAAAAGGTAAAATGAGAAAAGTTCTCAATGTTTAATAAAAGTATTTAGCGCATCAGTTTTAACACAAAAGCTCATTTTCGACCATTCGCATTGTTGTTATTATTATCATTGGTGGTATTATTTTGCAAATTGTTTTAATACCAGGGATGCGGAGACCGGTGGGAAAAGTCTCCCACTCTGACTCCGGAAATTTTAACGACTTCGACTCCGGGCTGGTGGCTAATACACTAGTATGATTCTTGGTTAAAATTATGAGGGAACGCAAGAAAAATAAAGCGAAAATTCCACTATTTCGGTATTAGCTTTGAAAGAAATAAGAAAAAAATATTTTCCGTTTTAATAATTTTTCAATTTCGCATACCAAAAAACTCTAAAAATCCAACAATTGCAGTTTTTAAAGAAGAAAACAAAACAGAAGTTTTACCATTTCGGATCCGTGGAGTTGCAAAGGAAATCTGTACAATTTCGATGTTTAAGCGTATCCACCAGAGCATGAAAATTTTGATAAAAAGGGGAAAAAATAATAAAAATAAATAAATAAAAAATAAAAAAATAAAAATGAAAATTTTACTTTATCGGGAATAAATCGGGATCTTACTAGAGTTTTTAAATTAAAAACTGTTTTCATCTACTGTGTGCGCCGGGTTGTTAGTACGAGATCCGGCTGCAGAATCAGTGTACCCATCGAGTGTTTGCTGAAAACCAAATTTTTACACATATTTATGATTAGGAGAATTTATATCTACCAGGTTGCCTATCAAAATGTGGCCGCTAGTATTTTTAATTAAATTATTAATAATTCATAATCCGTAAGAAATTTCACTGACTTGTTTTTTCAATAAAATGTCGTCTACTTTACGGCAACATCTATAAAGACTCTGAAAAATCACGGTTGCCTTTGCGCACCTGGCCGCACCTCTTCGCAGCCAGGTATACACAGGTATGATTTTGTTACGTTTATACACCCACAAAGTACATTCATAATTTATATATCAAATTAAAGCTAATTTTTTTCTGTATATTATTATATACGGTTGCCTAATTAAATCTGGCCGCAAATAAGGGTTGCCGGCTGTTAAATATAGTAAATATTAAAAGTAGAGTGAAAGAGAGCTAGCGCGTAACACCACTAGTCAGACGAGGATAGCAATTGCCAGCTGTCGGACGGTTTAAAGCCATTGCGCATGCGTCAGATGCTATTGTTCTCAACCTCCGATTCAAACAATAGTGATTAATCTTGCTTCAATTTCAAAGTATTTTTTATTCAAATTATTTCCCTTTCCTTTGAAGTCCAAATTCACGGTTTAAAATTTCCCCCCAATTGCAACTTCTTCCATTACAATCTTGGGTATTCCTGGATATATTTCAAGTGTAAGTGTAGTCAATTCAATATGCATATTTAAAACTAAATCAATTTAATATAATCAAACCATCTTCAGACATCAGTAACATTTTACACTTTCAATAGATTAAAAACCGCGTACAACAAATTCAAAGCTTTCACTTACAACTGACTGATTTCAAATCATAGTTCATAAGTTATTCAGAGGAGAATTTCAGAACTACTTGCGCCATCTAGTGACACTCAATTTAAGCGTTAAACAAATAGTAAACAAATTATAACAAATTAGCGGCGGAATTACATTATTAGATATGTAAAAAAATAAAATAGTTTGGAATAATTGGCGGGAAAAGCTGAAAGCGACGCGGGATTTGGCGAGCAATGCATTTCCTTGCCAAAAGCAGACGATTTTAACGAATCTCAAAATTGATTTTAATTGACTTCACTGTTAAAAATCTGCAGCATTTACTGCAACGTCACTCCACTACTTTTATAGAATATCTCTCTTCTGACCAATGAGAATGCTCCATAGCACGGTGAATTGACCGTTTTCTATAAAAGCGGTGGAGTGACG
The DNA here is from genome assembly GCA_964019185.1 of Maratus speculifer. NCBI lineage: Eukaryota > Metazoa > Arthropoda > Arachnida > Araneae > Salticidae > Maratus > Maratus speculifer. The sequence goes on from OZ025303.1 coordinate 106,935,578, forward strand.
CTGCAGAATCGTTTGTTTCATACACTGTTAAAAATCTGCTGCATTTTGTTGCAACGCACTCCATCGCTTGTATATAATATCTCTATTCCAACCAATGAGAAAGCGAAATTTCACGGCCAAGTAACCGTTTTCTATACAAGCAAGGGAGTGCGTTGCAACAAAATGCAGCAGATTTTTAACAGTGTATTTTTCAATTTGGAACAATTTTAATCAGTTTAAATTGTGTTTTAAATGATAAAATATATTAATTTCATTTTGTTAAACATATATGACAAAATTACACTTAAAGTAAATTAAAATGTAAAACTAAAATTACTTAAACTAAACTTATTTAAATAAATTGAACATAGAAAGTTTTTTCTTTAAAAAGTATTCGAAGTAGAGTTGCAAAAAGTCGGTTTATTCCCGGGTTTATTTCCAATAGACTAGGTTTATTCCCAAAAAACCGAATTATTCCTAAAAATCCCGGGTTTTTTCCAGGTTTATTCCTAAAATCCTGTTTTATTCCCGGCTTTCAACCGGCTTTTTTCTAACCTTTGCAACGCTAATTCGAAGCGTAAAAGCATATTTTCAAAATTTCGTTTTTTCGCCAACCGGATATAAATCGCCAAATAAACGAATTTTTTTTTTTTTTTTTTTTTTTTTTTTTTTTTTTTTTACGGACGTTATAAGGAGGTTCCCCCGAATTTTTTTTTTATAAACGTATATAACTATATGAAAAGAACATTCTGTATTTTTTTCAGATTTTTCTGAGTATGCCCGTATGGAGACCTTCCTTGTTAGAATAAAAGTCGCAACAGATCCGTTGAGAACACTAGCATCAGACGCATGCGCAATGGCTTTAAACCGTCCGACAGCTGGCAATCGCTATCCTCGTCTGACTAGTGGTGTTACGCGCTAGCTCTCTTTCACTCTACTTTTAATATTTACTATATTTAACAGCCGGCAACCCTTATTTGCGGCCAGATTTAATTAGGCAACCGTATATAATAATAAACAGAAAAAAATTAGCTTTAATTTGATATATAAATTATGAATGTACGTTGTGGGTGTATAAATGTAACAAAATCATACCTGTGTATACCTGGCTGCGAAGAGGTGCGGCCAGGTGCGCAAAGGCAACCGTGATTTTTCAGAGTCTTTATAGATGTTGCCGTAAAGTAGACGACATTTTATTGAAAAAACAAGTCAGTGAAATTTCTTACGGATTATGAATTATTAATAATTTAATTAAAAATACTAGCGGCCACATTTTGATAGGCAACCTGGTAGATATAAATTCTCCTAATCATAAATATGTGTAAAAATTTGATTTTCAGCAAACACTCGATGGGTACACTGATTCTGCAGCCGGATCTTAGACTATGTACATGGGTAGTCTGATATAATCCAAAAACAACAATAATAATTCATTTTATGGATTTAAAATCACATATAATTGGTTTAATTTCAGTTCAAAGTGTCAAACAAAGAAAGCCTCAGTTGGCTGTTTTGCAGAGACTCCTACTTTTTAGCTCCCCCCCCCCCCCCCCAAAAAAAAAGCTGACTTTGCAGCTCTGGTTAATATTACTCAGATTATGAATGCGAGTGATTTTATTAGTCATATTATGCCGCACACTGTGTATATCATATATCTGTGCGAAGGCATAAACATTACACCAAAAACAAATATTTTGAACACTTCATACCAAATTTTCGTAAGTGGCAATTTTTATTTATTTTTAATCGTAAACAATATTGTTATATTAGAAATATACAACTAATTTTAAAACAGTTTTTATGTAGTTAGCAAATTATAAAGAAAATTTAATTAAAGTTAATGAATAATAATTCTGTCTAGTGCAAACTTTTTATTTCGTCATTTAGTATAAATGTAGCAAATTATAAAGGAAATTTAATTAAAATGCTAATGAATTTTGAATAATAATTCTGTCATATAAACTTTGTTGTCTCTTTATATAAATTTGACCAATATATCTCAATTATATTGAAAAATTTTGCTTCTAAATTAAGATCTTTTAATTATTTACGTTATTTTTAAAAGTTTACAATTAAAAATAATATACACTTTTTATTTCTAAAAATTAACTTATTTTTTTATGTATAATAAGGTCAAAAACTTCAGATCCTTCTCCCATCCTTATTTCGAAAAAATAACCGGTACATAATGTGATAACTTTTCAGACAGATAAATTGCATCTTCATGGCATTACTTTACAGAATTTTACAAAAAATACATTTTGAATTAGATTTTTGCTGAAGTGTTATTGTTTAGATGTCAGTAACTGGGGGGGGGGGGGGGGGGGGAGGTCCACTCCTTTATAAAATATAGAAATAAATAGATACTTCAGGTAGTGGTGTACTGAGTAGTACTTTGGCCGAGTACCGAGTACTGGGCCACTGACTATTCGGCCGAGTACAGAGTAGCTGTGTAATAAGGGGAAAAAAAAAAAAAAAAAAACTGATCTGCGCATAATGTGAGCTTAGGTGTACCTATATCTATATAATATATATAAAAAAGTCATTAAATTTGAAATTTCTTTATGCACCTTTTAAAAACAATTTTCGGCAGTTAAAAACTAATAAAGGAGAATTGATGGATAACAAGTACAATTATTAACAAATATAAAATTTATATTAATCTTATGTGCATCTTCAACAACTGTTTATCTGAACGCATATTTTTAGAGGCAGACCAAATTTATAGCAGTAAAAGAAATGCCCTGTATACTGATAATGTAGAATGATTAGTGTTTTTGCACCATAATTTTAAATATAATAAATTTAATTATTAATTTTTTTATTGCATTTATTGTATTTTCAGCTTCTTTATCCAAAATAGTCTTTTCTGTTTTCCTATGTATTAATATTTATTTTTATTTGTATAAATGTGAAACTAAATTTTAATCTGGAGTTATTTTATGAGGGTTTGTTCTTAACTTTTTCGATATTTTGCAGACATTTTGTTAAATACTGAGTAAATAGTTTTATAAATTACTGCATATATTATACATTGATAATCAAATAACTTTTTACAGATCAGTTATAAATTCATATATGCTTAAAAAATGAAATTCTTACAACTATTCGGTATTGGCCGAATAGGCCGAATACCGACTATTTACGGAGCTCGACTATTACGGCTCTAACTTCAGGTAATCCGTCATATTACCCGAAGTTTATTTAATATAGCAACAAATGAATAGTTTTTTAAAGTACGCAATCTAAATAGGTAGTAAGAGTAGTGGTATTAATATGTACTGTTTTATAAATCATCTTAATGACGGCATGGATTTTTTTTTTTTTTAATCGACATTGGCTAATGCATATATTTAGCGAAATTAAAATTGCCTGTTAAAGATTCGTCCAATTTTATGGTAATTTTATTTTTATCAAGACGATTTAAAAACTAGTTGTTGGGGGCCACCCTAATACTTACCCATCATGGATATGTATATGAAAATAAAACATGTGAAAATATTTATACAATGCATTGAAATTCATAAAGAAAATTTAAATATTGTTAATATACATAGTAATGCTATATTAAAGAACTGCTGACGTACCAATTTCAACAAATTATATAAAACGCCAAACTACTCAAGTAGTACCGAACTGCGTAAAAGAAACATCCTTATAACTCCAAAAATAATAATTCTATTAACTAACAATTAACTGCGTCGGATTAAATGTCTCATTTCCAATTAAAATATGCTTCTGAATTGAAATTTGAATGAAATACAGGGTCATGAAAAATCGAAGAATGTGGAAAACAGGATTACAAATATCTCGGCAACTAATAATCTGATTGACTTCGTTCTACATGCAAAACGTGTTATTTTATTGCCTTTTACGTCCATTCCTTAGAACAAAAAAAATCGAAAATTTTTATATACCTTTCATCAGAACGAATTTTTCGAGAGTTCGAAAAAAATAGTTCCGGATAATCGAGGTTGCTGATATTAAATAGGGTTCGTCCCATTCTTACATACTAACTACATACAAAATTTCAAGTCTATCTCAATTTGTTCGGGAGATAGAGCGTTTACAGACAGACAGACAGACAGACGGACGGCAAATTTTTTTTTTCTAAAAATATGTTTTTCGGAATCTCCACTATCTAAAACGTGTAAATCCGTCAAAAAATTTTTTTTCGATTTTCAAAACGATTGCAAGACTTACCCTATACTACGTATGATGGGTAAGTAATAAATCTAAGACGGGGTACTTTCATTTTAAACTATTTGAATGTTAATTTTTTTCTCTCTGAATTTGATTAACCTTTGCTTGATGGATTATTTGAACTCAACGATAAAAATAAATATGCTATATACCTGATGATAAAATTTTTATAAAATATTGATCGCATTGTGCATTTGCTGGTTATGCTCGATAAAATATGTCGAACTCGGGAAATTTTCAAGGTCTTTTTATCCTCGGCGAAAGAAACTCAAATTGATCTGATTGTACGCTAAATTCTCGACTTATCATGTTCAGCGGAAATAAAATTTGGTTGATTAACTCTTTCCACTGAAGTAATCTTTTTAAAGAGTTTAAAATTCTGCAACGACTGCTGCTTCTCATTGATGATAAAATTCATAGATTGTTGCCTTTTAATCGGAAATAGAAATTTTATTCCCATTTCTTCCATTTCTTATCTAAGGAAGAAAAAAAAATATTAAGGTAGTTGGTCAGTGAGATCTCGAATGCTCTTCGCCAATGTTAAAGTATATACTTACCTTCGGGGCTTTTTAAAAAATTTGAAATTTTTATCAAACACGGGTTTTTAGTTAAAACATGGCATAAAACTATAAATTCATATACATTTTTAATGGAATTTTATTTAATTTTTCAAATTTGAACATTATTTAGTCAAATGTTAGTAAAAAATTGCGTTTATGCCACACTTTCTATAACGAAATCTATTGAATATATTTCACTTTTTTTTTAAACAATATATTAGCAAACCACTTACTTGTGTCTTGATTCAAAATATTTGCAATACTTCTTAAATTTACTAACACATGTCAAGTTTTGTGTACAAAACATGATTTTTTTTCTTGTTAAAAAGTGTATTTTTTTTAAAAATAAAAATGACTTTTAAATTAATATATACAAACTCACAAGCTATATTTTGCTTTATAATATGCCTATAGATGAGCAGAACCTTATGGCAGAAATTTATTTCAATATCTATTTTTTTTTTTTTTAATTATGTATCTCGTAAACCATAGGAGCCAACTTTGGTCCCAAAGCTGGGTCTGCCACGAGGGCATTTGTTGGTGAACACATGATGTATCGAGTTAGAAAACGAGCTGAATGAACTCTGGGTCATAGTACCAGAAGCTGATGCAATTTTAGCATTTTAATGCAAATTCAGAGCACTTCAGACTTCTTAGCACTTTAAGACGAAATTCGAGATTTTCCTTCGGATGATCAACGAAAATCGTAATTTTTCTTCGCATGATTACAAAATTTTGCGATTTTTCCGCGCTTGATCGACAAAATTTGCGATTTTTCTGCGCTTGATCGGCAGAATTTGCGATTTTTCCGCGCTTGATCGATGAAATTCAAGATTTTTACGAAGTCGATCGACGTAATTTGTGATTCTTTTTCGCGCCTGACCAAAAAAATTGCGATTTTTACGAAGCCAGTCGATGAAATTCGCGATTTTTCTTCGCAAGATCGACAAAATTCGCAATTTTTCCTTGTTTGATCGACGAAATTTGCAATTTTTCCATGCTTTATCGACGTAATTCGCGATTTTTCCGAGCCTGCTTGGAAAAATTCAGGATCTTTCCGCTCCCAATCAACAAATTTTGAAATTTTTACGAATCCGATTGACGATATTCGCGATTTTAACAAAGCCGATCGACGAAAATCAAGATTTTTACTCGCATAATCAATAAAATTCACATTTTTCCGCGTCTGATTGGCGAAATTCGCGATTTTCCCGCACCTTATGACGAAATTCGCAATTTTTTCGCATGGTCGAAAAATACGCGATTTTTCCGCGCTTGATCGACGAAATTTGCGATTTTTGTGCGCTTGATCGACAGAATTCGCAATTTTACTGCTCTTTATTGGCAGAATTTGCAATTTTTCTGCGGTTGATAAACGGAATTCGCGATTTTTACGAAGCCAATCGACGAAATTTCTGACTTTTCATCACCTTATCTACGAAATTTGCAATTTTTACAAAATGATCGACAAATTTCGTGATTTTTCTTCGTTTGACCGACAAAATTCGCGATTTCCCTTCGCATGATCGTCGAAATTCGCAATTTTTCGTGCTTCGTTGACGAAATTTGCGATTTTTCCTAGATTGATCGACGAAATTTGCAATTTTCGCGTGTTTTATCGACGGAATTCGCGATTTTCCCGAGCCGGTTTAAAAAAATTCAGGATCTTTCCGTTTCCAATCAACTAATTTAGATATTTTTATGAAACTCATCTATCATATATTCGCGATTTTTACAAAACTGATCGACGAAATTCGTGATTTTTACTCGCATAATCAATTAAATTCACATTTTTCCGAAATTCGCGATTTTCCCGCACCTGATCGATGAAATTTGCATATTTTACAAAGCCGATCGACGAAATTTGCATATTTTACAAAGCTGATCGAGGAAATTTGCGATTTTTACAAAGCAAATCGACGAAATTTGCTATTTTTCCGTTTCAGATCAGTGAAATTCTCGATTTTCCCACGATTAATTGAGAAAATTCACAATTCTTATGAAGTGGATCGACGAAATTTGCGATTTTTCTTCTCATGATCGACAAATTTCTCGATTTTCCGCACCCGATCCACGAAATTTAGAATTTTTTAGAGCCTGATTGGTGTATTTAGCAATTTTTCCATGTGTGATCAACAAAAATCGCAATATTCTCGTCTCGGACCGACGAAATTTGCGATTTTTTTGGAATAAAATCAATAAAATTCGCGCTTTTTCCACCCTTAATTGACGAAATATGCAATTTTCCGCGCCCGATCAACGAAATTCACGATTTTCGTACTAAATCTGACGAAATCTGTATTTTTTTACGCGACAAGATGAAACTCGTGATTTTTCTCTTGATAAATTGTCGAAATTCACGACTGTTTCGCAGCCGATCAACGGAATTTAAAAATTTTCTGTGCGACATCGTCAAATTCGTGATTTTCCACGTCTTATCAACGAAATTTGCGATTTTTTTTTTTTTTTGTCCCTGATCGACAAAAGTTGACATTTTTTGTGTTCGATCAACGAAATTTGCGTTTTTTCAAGCGATAAACCAAAAAAAAAACATGCTTTTTTACTGCAATCGACGAATTTAATTTGCAATTTTTTCGAGCATCATAAACAACTGAAATTTTTTTTCTTGCCCGATCAACCAAATGTGCGATTTTTCGCGTCCGACTGACAAAATTCGCAAATTTTCTGTGCCTGATTTACAAAATTCGCAAATATTCCGTGCACGATCAGGGAAATTTGTTATTTTTTCCCGAGCCTCATGGGCAAAATCGGCGGTTTTTTCATATCTGATGAGCGAAACTTGCGATTTTCCCGAGCCATATCGACAAAGTTCGCTTTTTCCGTCCATTCCATCAATGAATTTCGCGATTTTTCCGTGACGATCAATGAAATTTGCGATTTTTAAGTAACGAAATTTTATATTTTCCCCGATAAAGTGATGAAATTTACGATTTTTTTCTGCAACATATGCACAAAAATTGCAATTTTTTCAAGTTATAAATTGACGAAATTCGCTGACGATACGTTAACCCATCGCGGGCCACAGGTTGCTCATCCCTAGTTTAACACATAAATTGCAGAAAAATGGGTATGAGACAAAAATTTTAGTTTATTACACGTGAAAATAACAGTTTGCTCAAACATCTCAGGAATAAATATGAGATGAAATAAAAGTATCTTAAAAGAAATTTTTAAAAACGTTAGAATACTGCAATACAAATTACATTGAAGATAGAAGTATAAATTACAGTAAATGAAATTATTCAAGTTTTATCATATTTTCATTTCATTTCTACTTTTTCGCTGCTATCTTTGAGTAAAATTCGAGTTTTTTTACTCTATTTTGCTAAAATTCGTGATTTTTGGAAATTTGCATTTTTCCTCTTGCCGATATTCGCGTTTTCCCCTGATCTTTTGCCGAATTTCGATTTTTTCCCACTGTCCTCTGACAGAATTTCTTTTTTTCCTGCTATGTTTAAACAAAATTAAAGTTCTTTTTCGCGATTATTTCCGTTTTCATCACTATTTTTTGACAAAATTTGCGTCTTTACCGCAATTTTGTTAGACTTTATGCCAAAATTCGCAGTTTCCTCGACAGAACATACGTTTTTTCTGCGATTCTTTGAAAGAATCCGCTTTTTCCCGCTATTTGAGAAATTCGTATTTTTTTCTGCGATCTTTTGCGAAAATCCGCATTTATCTCTCGATTCTTTGACAAAATTTGCGTTTTCCCCGATTATCTTGGAACAAATTTCGCATTTTTTCTGTGATTCTTTGATAGAATGTGTGTTTTTTACATTACTTTTTGGCGAAATTTTCCGCGATTTTTTGACGATTTTCCTGTTTTTTCCACGATCCTTTCACAAAATTGATGTTTTTTTTGCGACCCTTTGACGAAATTGGTGTTTTTCCGCGATCTTTTAACGAAATTGGCAATTTTTTCCCGCTATTTTTTTACACTGTTCATGTTTATTACGCGATCTTTTGACAAAATTGGGTTTTTTTCGTGATCTTATCTCCGATTTTTCGGATTGATGACTTACTTTTTTAAATTTCGGAACAAATCACTCCCGCGAAACACGGCAAAAATAGTCAAGAAAAAAAAACACCCACGAAAAATCGTGAATTTGCGGAAAAATCTCATACCTGCATTTTTCAGGGTCTGCCAAGATATTACAAGGTCTGCAGAAATTTTTCAGGGTCTGCGCGGCAGACCCGAAGACCCGGAAGTCGGCGCCACTGTCGTAAACGTAAAGATTAAAAAACGCAGTTTTCAAGGAAACGCAAATTTAAATTTTGATAAAGCACCAAAATAAATAAATAAAAAGAATAAATAAATAAGTAAAAAATAATAAGTTCATGAGGAAATGATGAGGTAGAAATTTAGCCTTATCAGCCTCTACCGAATGAATGCAAGTAAATATTAAAAGAATACTAATTATTACAGATTTATAAGCATTTAGATATCGTTTAAGCCCAGTAAGCTTTGCCTCAATTCAAATAATAGTAAAAAAGTAAATAGGCATTATTAAAATTCATGACTTCTTTATAATCATTCTCTCGTAACTCTTATTTTTACCTATCTGGAGAAAATATTTCATATTTTTTAGAAATGAGGGCGTGATTTTCAAAATTACCATTATCCAGAATTACAAAAAATCGAATTATTATGCTCTATTGGTGAACCTGCATCGAAGAAACAGTTTAAAAAAAGGGTATGTCATTGTTAAAATCTTGGTTTAGAGTGAAATCAACGAACGGCAATTTTTTGCGATTTCCTGAAATTCTAGATAAAGCTAGTTTTGAAACACACGTCCTCTAATATTTTCACAACTAAAAGAGAGAAAAATAATTAGTCATCTTTTAAAAATCGCGCGCATTTTTAAAATATTATTTTCTAGAGGAAATACATACTCATAGGTTTAACATTAGCGACAGGAATTCGAGATATCTTGGATAAATAGCCTTAATGGTTTGAAAACACTTTAGCCTTTTGTATTAGGTGTATTCGCAACCATAATTTTTAATTCATTTTCTTGACGAATAATTTTGTTTATGCTAATATCAAATGTGTCATTCACTCCGAATTCTCCTCCACTAGCAGTTTCGCAGTTTTTTATTCCACCTAATGACTATGTATAAGAATTTTCAGTGTGAGCAATTCAGCACTTATGTACACCGCATTGATATTGCTATATCATTTATAATGATCAAGGGTGGGGAATTTTTCAAAAATCTTACCAGCCAAGGATTTATTTTAGCAGCCTGCAAGATCACGCACGCAGTTGAAGTAGTTATGACAAAATCGCGCACGAAATTACTAATACATTTTCGTAATTCTTTTTTTCCTATAAAATTTAAGAAACATATGCAACAGAGGTAAACTTAATATAAGATAGCACTTAGTACCATATTTACATTGTAATAATTTGGAAAGTTAAAATATCTAGATTGAAAAAGTGTCTCTGATAACGTCTCTATTGCCTACAGTTTTTCAAAAACTAAAAATGCACTCGCCTTGCCAGAAAATCTACTCGCCATTGGCGAGCAAAATGATGTATTTCCTCACCTCTGATAATGATTATCTGAATTGGCTTGCAGATCGCGTAAAAAATCAACAAATAATTTATTTTAAATAACCGAACTGAAATATTGAAAAAGGAAAATTATGAGATACACGCAGTTTTATTAACTCTAATTATTTCACTATCTTGGTTTAGAAAATTGAGAATCTTTTATTTTTTTATCCAGATTTTCTTAATACGCAGCTGATTGCGGTAGATAATTTATTCAACCATTGTATTATGTTTAGTATTATTACTAATTGAGTAATATTAGAAGCTTATATCTATTATATTAATTCTTTTAAAAATTGTGTATTGGAGAAATCTTCCCATTTTTCGTTAATATAAAAATAGAGTGCGGTATCATGCTTATTTGCTATTAACCTGTAAAACTCATTTTTCTGCAATGATTGTTTCAATGCAGAAAAAACAACTTTCTGTGATTTTGCAAGATTGTGCAAAAGGTTGCGCTTACAATTTGAGATTATTTAAAAGTAGGCCGTTTCATCATTTTTATAGGAATGTGTTGATGTAGCAGACTTCCTTTTAGTTATTCATTATTTGATTGTTATTATCCTAACATCAGTTTTTCTTAGAGATAACTCTTTTTCATTGGAGCGTTAAGTTTCGTGATGGCATTTGCTCTACTCAAAATTCTTAAAACATGTGTGATTAGTTATGAGGTGGTCGAAAAGAATATTTTTAGGCAGTATGTTAATAAGTTCTTGGCGAGACATGTAGTGACAAAAGATAAGCACGTAATGAAATTTGTTCCCTTCTTCCTCCTCAGTAAAGCAAACACGCTCGCTCATGCATGAAGCTTTTGGGACGCCACCTGTTTGCTTTTGAGATATTTTTGTTTTGTTAGTATAGTGATAATTGGCAACACGATAAGATGTGGAAATCCTTCTAATTGCAAACTTTGCTAAAAGTGTAATTAAAAAATTAACCTTTTTTTTTTTTTTTTTTTTTTTAAGCTGATTTATTAATTTAATTTTATAAAAGAGTTTGTGTGAGGTTTTTGACTTCTAAAAGAATTTTTTTTTCTTTTGTTATTCAAAAGCCTTGTATATTGGAGCAGGGGACTGATTACGACTAATTTTGGGCCTTGAAATTGAATTTGAAGGATAATTATTAGCAGGGGTCAATGCAGATTTTTATTCTTGGGGCCCGTTTTATGAAAAGTAAGTTATTTTTGTGAAAATTAACATTTTGTAACGAAAGTTGACATCCAATTGCTTAAATTTGAACCAATAATTTATCAAAAACTTCTTTAACCCGGGGTCATGGGGCTGAAAAAGTGTAGACAGACACGTTTATTAATTATAAATTATACTAGTACTTTATTAATGAAAAAAATGTTTAAATTTATTCGGGATTACTTTTTTAGGTATTCAGGTAATTAAATTAAAGACAAGATTAGACTAACTCAATACCTCCAACTACTGAGAAGACCGGTAATATCGCACGGGTAGTTACTTAGATTCAAGCAAAATATTAGTAAATTTAGTAAAATGTGCCGTGTCTCACAGACCCAACCCCCATCACTCCGGATTAAATCCCCTTGCTAAAGTTTGTTCTTCATGACCTGGTTTTATTTATAAAATACACATTTTAAAACTGTTTTTACGAAAAAGAATATTATAAAGGAAGGCTATTTTATAAAAAGGAATTTTATGAAGGGACCTCTTTTATTAAGTTCATTTTTATAAAGAAGCCCATTTTATTAAATTTATTTTTCGTGAAGGGTCTATTTTATATAATAGATTTTTGTGAGAGAGCCTTAAACAGGCCCCAAATTTTTCCTGGATCTACTCTTGATTATTTATTTATTATTATTATCACGTCAGACATCTGCTGAATTTACAGAATGCTATTTTTATTTTTGTGAATTTCATTTCGTAAAATAGGAATGAATTTTAAAACACCTATGCCGAGAAAAAGTAACTTAAAGAATCTCTTGCAATTTCAAATTGATTCTCCTTTCAACAACTTTTTTCTCGCTTTCGCAATTTCCTACATCTCGAGATAAAAAGCTTATAAATAAAGAAGAGAGAGAACTTCATGAATATGAAAATTCAGACCTTGAAAGACAGACCGGAGCCTTGTGCACTTCGTCGCCCATTACTTCAGCATTTCATCAGCTGATGGCGTATAAATCTGTTCGCAGCTAGTTTGGTGGCATGATATAATTGATTATATATCCTTACCAGTCGAATTTCTGTCTGGGAAGAAGTTTTTACATTCATTTTCTTTATATTTTGTTTATTTATCTATTTTTTTCATTATTGGTCTTATGAGTCAGTTCCTGTAGATTTTCAGCGATTGATGTATGAATGCATTTTACTTACCCATCATACGTAGTATAGGGTAAGTCTTGCAATCGTTTTGAAAATCCGAAAACTTTTTTTGACGGATTTACACGTTTTAGATAGTGGAGATTCCGAAAAACATATTTTTAGAAAAAAATTTTTGCCGTCCGTCTATCTATCTATCTGTCTGTCTGTCTGTCTGTCTGTCTGTCTGTCTGTAAACGCACTATCTCCCGAACAAATTGAGATAGAGACTTGAAATTTTGTATGTAGTTAGTATGTAAGAATGGGACGAACCCTATTTAATATCAGCAACCTCGATTATCCGGAACTATTTTTTTTCGGACTCTCGAAAAATTCGTTCTGATGAAAGGTATATAAAAATTTTCGAATTTTTTTGTTCTAAGGAATGGACGTAAAAGGCAATAAAATAACACACATTTTGCATATAGAACGAAGTCGATCGGATTATTAGTTGCCGAAATATTTGTAATCTTGTTTTCCACATTCTTCGATTTTTCATGACCCTGTATTTCATTCAAATTTCAATTCAGAAGTATATTTTAATTGGAAATGAGACGCTTAATCCAACGCAGTTATTTGTTAGTTAATAGAATTATTATTTTTGGAGTTATAAGGATGTTTCTTTTACGCAGTTCGGTACTACTTGAGTAGTTTGGCGTTTTATATAATTTGTCAAAATTGGTACATTAGCAGTTCTTTAATATAGAATTACTATGTATATTAACAATATTTAAATTTTGTTTATGAATTGCAATGCATTGTATAAATAGTTTCACATGTTTTATTTTCATATACATATCCATGATGGGTAAGTATTACGGTGGCCCCCAACTACTAGTTTTCTCTTGTTAGAGTGGGTGGAGTCTACTTTGATTGATACTATTTAGTGCTGGAATATTTAGAAATGATGTTAAATCTTTTATCCGTTTGCGACCGCCTTATTTTTTAGCACCGTAATTTCCTAATAACTTTCGCCTAGTGAAATCTCAAAATTCTGTCATTAAATAAAGCGAGAGTTAGAAAATAGTCATCATCAGAAATAAGGTTTGTATCGAGAATGCTTACAGGGTAGAGAAAGCTAAAGAAGCCCCTTTAAGGCCCCTGTCCTGTCCTCGCTCGAGGAAACGCTCGCGAGCTAATGCTATTCCTATGGGGAAGCATTTTTCTAATAACTCTTTCGCATTTTGACATTTTTGAATATTTTTTTTTTTTTTTTTTTTTGTGCATTGCATACCTGAGGTGCATGCCGACAGCGCACCTTTTTCACTTTTTCAATTTTGGTTGCAGATATTTTTTACAAAGTTAGTTTCACTTTCAAAACCGGTTTCGAAACTGAAAGTGCTTTTTAAAAATATATCTGCAACCAAAATCGAAAAAGTAAAAAAGGTGCGCTGTCGGCATGTATCTCAGCTATCCAATGCAGAAAAAATTATTCAAAAATGTTAAAATGCGAAAGAGTTATTAGAAAAATGCTTCCCCATAGGAATAGTATTAGCTCGCGAGCGTTTCCTCGAGCGAGGACAGGGGCCTTAAGGGGTGGTGGTATGTCTATGAGATTACTCAATTTTAAGCCTTTTGGGTCTCGTGTACTATTAATAGCACATATCTTTCAATGGAGTATTTTATTTCAAAAAATACTTTTATTATTATTTACACATTGTAATGCTAGTATATGTCTATATGACGTGTCTATATGTTACTATATGACTTCATTTATGTTTAGGCATTTAGTAATAATAATTATTATTATTTACCTAATTCTATTCTAATCATTAATATTTTCCGTTTGCGGCTCTTTGATTTTAAACATACATTTTACTCTTTAAATTTACTTTCCTGAAAGAATCATATGTAATAAAGCACAAAAAGTATTAGAAAGGTATAATAAAAGTTAAATATTCTTGTAATACAATATTTTCTAAACATCTCTAAAAACCTTTTCTTAGCCTATTGTCATAAGAATATGAATTGAAGAGTGAAATATAGCTTTTTCTTATTTACAAATAAAGTTGTTTTCGAATTCCGGTGTCAATCATTAATTTCAGCACTTAAATAATGAAAGTGCTCTGCGCCATAAAGGATTAAAGGTGATTTGCACAGTAGACAGATCATCTCACTTCAATAGCTGAGGTGAAACGACAACACAAAATTTGTGAGCACAGTGATTAATTTTACCATTTATTACTGTAACGAAAAAGACATTTATACAAAAATCAAACAATTATGCATAAGCATGTAACGTAATGAATGATTGAAATGCGGTGAAAGAAAATTTCTGGTACTAATTTTCGTTTTTTTAAAAAGCGACATTTAATCGCTATATAACTTATTTTTAATGCATTTTTCAATGCTATTTTTAGGGGTTTTTTAGCTTTATTAAATTTTGCCATCTAGGAATTTTGAATTTTAGGATTTTTTAACGTGATTTGTAGCTCGATCTTCAGTTCTATTTTTTACGTTTTGCGTCAATTTTTTGTCATTCATAAAAACTTTACAATTACAATGTTTTGATTTAAGTCTATCTACTTATAATAAAATGCGTCGGGAGAGAAGTGTGTAGAACGCTTCCAGTGCGTACCATTCTGCTGTACGAATCCACAGTTGCTAAACGCCATGTTAGGCCTAATGGAAAACATATGTTAACATATGACAGCTAAATGATAATTTCTTCTGCTTGAAATAATGTTTGTTGAGCAAATTTCCCTATAAAACATGTATATCATGTCCAATTACAATACATTAATTTCCAATTTAAACATACGCTATTATAAACAAAATAAACAATCGACGGTTTCACAAAAATGAAATTAATGACTCTTAGTGATTCATTAAAATAATAATAACAATAAAAATGTCTAATTAGGATTTTAACGTATTTGTAAAATCATATTAAAACATTTAAATAAATTTTAAATTATATTTTTCACTTTCGTTTACATTTATTATAGGTAGTAAGTTTACAACATTTAAAAAACTCAATGGTTTTCAAGTCAATGGTTTTTTCATGGATTTATGCACTGTGGATGGACTTCAGCTTTTATTGTGCTGCCATCTATCAGCATCAATGCAAATGAATAATTTTTTCCATTGGATTTATAGTAAAATAATAATACTAATAGTAATAAATAAAAATTGCAAGATGTAATAATGTGCAAGAGATTTCTCTTGAACGTTTCCGCTATATAATTTAAAATACCAAGCTATAAATACCGTAATTTCGGGTGTATAAGCCGCAGATCAAACAATTCTTTTTCGACCCAGAATTTTTTAAGAAACAAATATAACTAGTTAAATCGCCGTAAATATTTGTCTTCTGTCACTAAATAAGATTTCTGGGTCCAAAAAGAATTGTTTGATCCGCGGCTTATACACCCGAAATTACGGTAAATAGAATAATTTTCGTGTGATTTTTTAGATATAATTTAAATTTTGTTTTATTATTATTATTTTTTAAGATGTCAACATTTATCAACTTAATTTTTCAAATTTTGTTTTCGATTATAAAGAAAATATTTTTTTTTCCTCAAGGTGTAATGGATATATGAGATAGTATCATAACTGCATTAATGAGATTGACTGCATTAATGAGATTATTTTTCCACATTCTATTATTAAAGTATAATTTTTCTTACTTTTCAAAGTTATTATATTCAAAAATTACTATGCTAAAAAAAAAAAATACCTGCTTTGTTGTAATTAGTATGTTAAACATGACTGTATATTACTTACATTTTAATTACATTTCATAAGAAATGTAAATTTCGTTTACAATGTAAGCACATCTCAAGTGGATATAAGCTAAGCTTTTAAAAATTGGCGTAATAAAATTAAAATTTTACGAAGGAAATTATAACGATTTTGGTTTCCTTTAATAATGAATGAATTTTTAAAGTCGCATAGAGTTTTTTAAAATTGATTTTGATCTAAATTAATCCATCTTGGCTCGATATTTTCTATAAATAACTACAAATTTTCCAAAAAGTTTTTTTTTTGTTGTTTCCAAAACGTTTTTTTTTTATGTTGTTTGTTTATATTAACTGCTACTAGATGGCGCCAAACCCATATTTAAAAATAAAGTATAAAGCTTTATTAATCGATTATCTAGGAATCTATTTCATATCCTTCCTATATATATGGTTAAAATCGCTGCGGAATCATTGCTTTTTGTAAAATAATGCATTTAAAAAAAAAAAAAAAAAAAAAAATCAATATTTAATTGTAATGTTTAGTGAAATTTTCAGAAAATGTGTTTTACTTTGCTAATTATTTTCATTGTTGTGATAAATACTGCTATATGTTTTGCCCAATAGTTGAACTATTTCAGAAATTTAATATAAAAAAAAAAAAAATCATTTGCATTGCTATTTTTAAAATATGCTTTTCTACAATACAAACTTTTTAATAATAAAATCTTCATTCTGTTTGTTTGTACGAAGTCTTACGAAAATAAAATGCAGGTCAAAATTCCGTCATTTTTGACGGGGTTATATACTAGTATTTTAATATTTAGTGATTTTAATGTATTTTTCAATGCAACATTTAGCGGTTTTTCGCGTCCCACATCGATTTTTTGAAAATCGGAAAAGGAATTTGGTTACAAACTTTTAGTTCAATATATTTCCCCCTTGTTCACAAATTATATATATAAAACCCCTCCGTGTATAACGATTCCGGGGTCAACCCATCCACGAGAAAAAGAAACTTATTAAAACTGCGTCCACGTTAGGCTTAAGTATTCCGAGCCGTTCACAAATATTCTAATTGTTCAATTTATGGAAATATACATGTAAAAGATTTATTCATTACTCATTTTGTTTAAAACCTACAAAAACTATTTAATTATAATGTTTAAGTTCTGAATAAAACAACCAGCAATTATGGGAAAAGCAAACAAGAAAAACGCGAAAAATTACGAATAACTAGCTATCAACAGCTTTCATACACTGACATACTTCGTTGATAAATATTTGTTTGGTGCCGCCATCTATCGACAATCAGCTTAAAAGAACTTGTTGAAATTATATTTTTTTTTATTAATTTTTTGTTGTGAATAAATATTTGTTTTCAATTCTTATTGTAATTAAAATATAATGGATGCGAAATATCTTAGAATAGTGTATTTTTATTACATCCATGCAGATAAAATTTTGATTTTTAACGTAACGAGATGGAACCCGTCGAAATTCGACGACAAAATATGTTTAAGAGGAAACTGTTTCATTGATTTATAATAAGCCTACAAAATTAGTTACAGTAAAAGGTGTATATTATATTAGTCAGCGTTTTGCTTTCTCTTATTTTAATGTAATTTCATTTAGAATTTTTAGACAAATGGAACTATTGTTTAGATAGATGTTGAGTTGACCTTTCATACTCTCTAAAAAAAAAAGAAAAACTTTTTTCTATTACTGTATTGTATACGAATTCCGCGAATGAATCTTTAGAATGACTCCATTGTAACATTACGACTCAGGAATGATTGGGCGCGTTCGGGAGCTATGCGCGCTGAGCGCGCGCGCTCAGGAGACAGGTACATGGAGTAGATCTTACAGCGGATATAGTACTCGGTACTGTGCGCTCATTAACAGATTAAGAACAGACCATGGATTCGATTAATGACGGTGCTAATTATAATCTGTTACAAACAACGGTGAGCTTCATGGCCGAATGGATAGAGCTTTGAACTCGAAACCAGAGATTGTGGGATCGAATCCTTCGCATCTAAGCGTCCTCAAAGCAAAAACTCTTGAGCTCGCGCGCGCAGCGCGTGTCTCCTGAACACGCCCATTGTTTACTCTTTATTGTTGACATTTGTTTTCGTTCTTATAAAGTGTTTTCTTTTTAAGTATTAGCTAAAAAATGGGCCAAAATGGGAAATTTTTTTTATACATTTTAGATATTTTTAATATTTTTTCTCAGTATTTATATTTATTTTTTGGTTGTAGTTTCACAATATATTCTTTTATAATTGAATTTTTGCCTTTATTCTTTTAAAATTTATGTATTTACGATTTGTTCATTACAACCCCCCCCCCCCCCCCCCCAATCCACAGATAGTTTTGTTATAGTTTTACATGCAAATTTCTGTTAATTTTTTTTCTTTTTATTAGCCTCCGATGCTATTTCTTTCAGACAAGCTAAAAATGTCGTGTCATCATCCCTGAATTTTCTACTCAACCGATTTCGATAATTATTTTTTTAAATGAAAGCTATTTATTTGTAGTTGTGCCCATTTTAGCTATTTTTTAATTTATTTCCATTTTTATATTTTATTTTTAATTTTAAATGCTTTTTTATGATATTTCTTCAAATGGTGGCAACTCAGTTTAGCTTTTCTCTCGATAATAAAAATTTATTTTCCATTATCAGAAGCTTGATCTCATCAGTGAACATGTCCTCGCATTTAAAAGAAAAAAGTTAATTGTTTTCATAAAATTTAACCACAATAAAATGACTGCGTATAATTATGCACTAATTGAGGTTAAAAAAAAATATATTTACTGAGAAATAATATTAATAATGTAAATAAAATAACAGAAAATAATTTATGATAAAAATTAATGTCTAAAGCAAAATAAGAAAATTTTCAAATGAGAAAAAAATGTCATTCAGCAACAAGATAAATGGGATTCACAATATTATTACGGACGCCTTTTTCATATTACTAATAACAGTAACGTTTAAAAAACATTTGAAGAGAAAATGACGTCACTATTTAAAACATCGCATTTTTACTCATAACGATATTACATTTCAATATTTCTTTTCATTATGGACACCGAGATTGAGATTTTACTTTTGGATGACTTCAGTTAGTGAAAATGATGTCATAGTAAAAATGAAATTAGTTTTTTTTTTTTTTTTTAAGTCTCCGATGCTATTTTTTTCATACTAGCTAAAAAGTGTCGTGTCAAAAATTGTGGCCCACTTTTACTTACCTATCATACGCAGTATAGGGTAAATCTTGCAATCGTTTTGAAAATCGAAAAAAAAAATTTTTTTTGACGGATTTACACGTTAATTTGGAAATTCCGAAAAACATGTTTTTAGAAAGAAAAATTGACGTCCGTCTGTTTGTCTATCGGTCTGTAAACTCTCTATCTCACGAACAAATGGAGATAGAGATTTAAAATTTTGTATGTACTTACTAGTTAATAAGTAAGAATAGGACGAAGCCTATTTAATATCTGTAACCTCGATTACCCGGAACTATCTTTTTCGGACTCTCGAAAAATTCGTTCTGATGAAATGTATATAAAAATTTTCGATTTTTTTTTTATTTTTCTTTTAACAAAAGGACGTAAAAGGCAATAAAATAATACAAATTTTACATCAAAAACGAAGTCGGTCGGTTTAATAGTTGCCGAGATATTTGTAATCCTGTTTTCCACATTCTTCAATTTTTCATGACCCTGCATTTTCTTCAAATTTTAATTCAAAGATATGTTTTAATTGGAAATGAGACGCTTAATCTGACGCAGTAAACTGTTAGTTAATATGATTATTGTTTTTGGAGTTATAAGGATGTTTCTTTTATGTAATCCGGTACTACTTGTGTAGTTTGGTATTTTACATAATTTGTCGAAATGGATTCATCAGCAGTTCATTAATGGAACATTACTATGTATATTAAGAATATTTAAATATACGTTTAAATTTTGTCTTGGAATTGCAATGCATTTTATAGTTTTCACATATTTTATTTTCACATATTATAACAATGCATATCCATGATGGGTAAGTATTACGGTGGCTCTCAATGACTAGTTTCGTAATCTGGCCGTTAAAACGAGACATTCATACAATTTTATTGTTAAAATGCATTTCCCTTTTCTCAGAGTCTATAAAAAAGCGTTTAAACTAAAGAAAAAATTCGTTTTTGATGAATCTAGTCAATGAAGAAGTAGCACGTCAAATTGTATCTCTTTTTATTGTTCCGCAATTCCAATGTCTCAGAAAGAAATTGCTAATCAATTGGGTATTTCACGTCGTTCTGTTTGCTATTATATTGATAAACGCAAGAAAAATGAAGTTAGTAGTTCATTGCATTCTAAACGGGGTCGCCCTTCTAGAAAACCTGTATCGATTTTTTTTTTCTTTTTTTTTTTTCTTTAATCGGAGGCGAAACTGAATTTTGCAATGGCAGAATCTACATTCAACTTGTTTTTTTCTTCTTTTTTTTATAGATTTTTTTCCCGTGTTTAATCGCTGTATTTTTAAAAATCGTTTAAGCCTAAAGTGGCTGATCGACCACAGTTGTAATTTTTTATCATCCTTTTAAAAATGCAAACACGTCATTTTGACAGGCTGTCTTCTAGTCAATAATAATTTGCTTTGATTCCTTAACCCTTTGATGGCTTTAACTCTTTCGGGTCTGGTGTACTATTAATAGTACATGTCTTTTAATTGAGTATTGTTTTGTTTTAAAAATACTTTTGTTATTGTTTGCACGTAGTAATGCTAGCATGCATCTATGCATTTACTGTATGACTTCATTAACGTTTAGCCATTTGGTAATAATAATGATAAATATTTGCTTAATTCTCTTTGCATCGTTTGAGATTCTTTTATTTGAAACACATATTTCCCTCTTTAAATTTGAAATAAAGGTTTCTTTTCTCAAGGAATCGTGTGTGATAAAGCGCAAAAAGTATTAGAAAATTGTAATATCAGTTAAATCTTGTTGTAATATAATACTTTCGAAACATCTCTAAAAACTCTTCCTTAGCCTATTGTCTTATGAATATGAATTGAATGGTGCGCGAAACAACAACATTCATTAAACTCCAAATAACCTATTTGAATAGCTAGTGTTAATGTTATTAAAGTAAATGTATATATATATTTTTTTAATTGGGGGGAAAAATCGGACCCGAAAGGGTTAAAAAGGTTTTCTGATTAAAACTAAATTTTTTATTGACATCTACATGAATAAGGTATGGGGAAAGTAGTACATATATCCTTCGTACTATTGTTTTTTTTTTTTTTTTTCTGTATTTTGATTCTAATACTTTCAAAAGTATTAATGCAAATTGCAAATAATACTAATAATACAATATGCTCTCTCTTTATTATACTAAATAATAACGTAATTATAAAATGTGAATGATAATATTAAGCAATTTTGGATTTTGAGTATAAAGTAATTTTTAAAATCACATAAAGAAAACATTTTTTACCACGTATTCATAAAGAAAACATGCTTTTTTTTCTTTGGCAATATAATGGAAGCTGAAGTAAATTAACTTAAAAGCTGCGTTAATTTATATTTTAAAAATATTCAGCTGAGTTTATGACGGCAACCTTTCATGTTTATTTCGCGAATTTTCTTTTATATCTCGCTTCTTCTTTAATTTATTGAATAAGATTTGTTCTAATACAATATTCCTGGATTAAAATTTCCTCCCCATTATTTCCTTTATTTTTATAATCAACAATCATTTTCGTTGATTTGATAAAGTAACACAAAGGGTTAAACGTTTTCATACTTTTTTCTTTTTCTTTAACAATTTATTCTTAGATAGATTATCTTTTTTTCCCCTCCAGTTGGGATTAATAGCACGCGATTGTTTTTTTCGAGAGCAATTAGCAACTCTCTGCATCAGACGAGCAATAACAGAGTTGTTCACACAACAATGGCAATGGTCGCGTTTTTTATGCATGTGCGTATATGAAAACATGAGAGATATTTAGTATCTTTCTTGATTATATTTGAAATGAAAATGTTTCACAAATGGTGACAGGTTTGTCATCCTTGCTGGGCTAACGTTAATAACTCTGTTATTGCTCACTTAATGATGAGGACTGCTAATTAATTGCTTTTGAAACTGTAGTCATGTATTGTTGATCATCAATTGGATGAATAAGATCGACCAAAACAGGTTTTTAAGATCGAAATCGAAATGTAATTTCGGTAGTCACACATAATTTTCTAACTAAACTAGGATTTCCCTCAGAGGGATTAGTCTGAGCGATGTTGCTGAGAATACACATTTAATAAATTGCGACAAGTAAAAAAAATGAGATGTTACTTTTAATTGGTCATTCATTGTGATAAAATATGATGAAAATAAGCATATTGAATCATAGAATTACAAAATCTTATATATAAAGTTGCATGTACTATTTTTGTAAAATGGAAAGCAAACCATACATGGATATAAAATTGGAAATATGCAAAATGTTAAAAGTAATACAGAAAATAAAACACCAAATTTTCCTACATTGGAAATATAACTTTTTGAAATGATGTCATGAGCATAAACAGAAGCTCCGCACCGATTTGAGAAACTATAAATAACATAAACCATTATGTTTGAAGAGAATGGAGTGTATTTTATATGGTGTGAGATCCGTCTGAATAGTTTAGATTGTTGAACATCTGTTTTCCATGGATGCCATGAGGTTGTCGATAAAAATTAAGGAATCCTCTTTTAAGAATTTGTCCTAAACGAGCATTTACATCTTATAAGTTACTGTGATGCCAAAGTTCTAGTTTCTAACTCCAACAGTATCCTAGAAATTGCAATATTTTCAATAAATTGGGTTTAAAACTTTTTCTAGAAAAAAAAATGTTTAATTTATGAATTTAAATTGTCGAATGTTTTAGAAATCGTTCATAACAAAAATATTATATCTTAAAAGTTGCCACAAAAAAAAAAAAAAAAAAAAAAAATTAAAATTTTAGTCATATCAACATTAAAGAATTCTCAATTTTAGAACTTTTTTTGCTCGTGCATTGATGGTGATTATTGTTCCTACGCAAAATATAATATATTTTGCAGCAAACATGGTTACCAACATTTTTTGCCCACATTATTTTTTAAATCGGCTAGGTACTCCCAATGATAACGAAAAACACACAAACCTTATTGCTTTATAGCATAGAAATATAAAATCAAAAGCTATTTATCTTCTATTATATACACAAATTATCTAATTAGTGCTAGCAGATGCATTTTTAAATATATATAGATCAATATAATGCTTCATTTTTCTTTTCTTAGTATTTCTTATTTTTTATAAATTTCCATATTTATTTTTCATTTATTTGTATTATTCAGTAAAAAACTCACTTTCTTAAGCCCGAATTACGTTAAACATTTTATAAAAGCTCCAAAGTCCATACACTGTAAAAAATAACGGACGATTTAACGGAAGTATTACTGGTAATCTAGACGCCAGTACTATTTACTGTTTTTTAACGGAAAAATTTCCGTAAATTCCGGGAAAAAGTCGAAAAAAAACGGAATATTCACGGAACTTTTTCCGTTAAAAAACAGTAAATAGTACTGGCGCACAGTGGAGTATTTGACCCAAAAACCTGGTCAAAAAGGCAAAAATTAAAATTTCGTCAACAATTGTAAAAATTATATTTTTTAATAGCTAACTAATTGGTGCATCGATCTATGTCTATTTTAGGAATCTGAGTTATATATGGTGGCTCCGGGCCTCAGCTGAAGAGAAAGTTTCTTCGTGAGAAGACGTGGTTTTTTGTTGTTTTTTGGCTTTGTTGTTATGTTTAAATATATTTTTTTTGTGGCTCAATGAATTGTTGAATTGAAACAAAATATGGCTTACGTGTTTAACAAAGGTCTGAGCTTAGTGTTAAACCATGTGTTAATTTAAATAGTTTAGTTTTTAATGTAATAAAAAAATATTAAATGTGTAATAAGGTTATTTTTAAAGCGTTTTTGGCTCTAATTTATACATATCGAAAGCTTTTTAAATATGTGCCGCGCTTTGCCGCGCCATGTTTGAGTTATAATCGTATTAGTTATAGTCTTGAGTGTCAATTTCTGCAAAAAAATCTTGCGCATGTTTGTGCCATTTTTTTATAAAAAAAATTTTTCGGGATGACTATTTAAATGCCCCGTTTTGCAGCCACCGAATTGAAGAGATAAGAACTATATATTTACTGTCGTATTGCAGGTTTATAGCTCACAGACTATTACCGGAGAGCTTTTGCACCTACATATTATGTCTGTATGTATGTACGTACATACATATGTATGTATGTACGTACGTACATATGTACGTATGTAGGTACGTACATACGCATGCATTTCGACATTTTTGATAGAAATATCCGATCTCCTTCAAATTATATATACGTATTTATTGAAAAAGGGTTCCCTAATTAATTCTTGGGACTCATGTGTGTAATATAAGAGGAGAAAGGGGGGAATTAACCCTTCCGAGCGCGATGTCCTTAAAAAGGGACACCTAATTTTAATTTCAAAGCTGACAAACGGCAGCAAGAAAATTTAATTAAAATTTTCCTTTTATAATGTACGTGAAAATAAGCAACTTCATATTTTCTAATAACTCCTTTTATAAATTATGGTATCAGTCCATCATTAAGCCCCTCCTCCACAAGATTCTGCAGACCAATCCGCATCCGTTTTCTACAAGAAACATCAGATGTTACAAATGAAGAAATTCGGTATATTGAGGACCAAATAAGCGTGTTGAATAAAACAGAAGTACAAATTAATGGTGATGTACTAAAGGTTAAACACACTATGCTACTGACAATGGTTGATGGAAAAGTGTGTAATGCTGCAACTGGTACAGCATCAACAATGAGGCGCTACATCTGTGGTTTAACATCAAAAGACTTTAATAAATTAGATAAGAGTTTTCAAGAAAATCCTGATACTTTGAAGTTTGGTCTGTCAACTTTGCATACTCGTATACGGTTCTTTGAAGTCAGTACTTCACTTATCATACAGAATCCCAATTCAGAAGTGGCAAGCAAGAAGTGTAGAAGAAAAGAAAATTGTAGAAGACACCAAGAAGAACATACAAAGAAAGTTCTAAGACGAACTGGGATCCCAATTCAGAATCCCAATTCAGAAGTGGCAAGCAAGAAGTGTAGAAGAAAAGAAAATTGTAGAAGACACCAAGAAGAACATACAAAGAAAGTTCAAAGACGAACTGGGACTGATTGTTGATGTTCCGAAACAAGGTTTTGGAACATCAAATGATGGAAACACAGCTAGACGCTTCTTTTCAGATGCAGAAACTGCCTCAAGAATCACTGGAGTAGTTATAGAATTGATTAAAGGTTTAAAGTAATATTAGAAGTAATAACAAGTGGACATCGTATTGACGATAAAAAATTCCAAACATATGCTGATGAAACAGCAAGACTGTATGTCAGTCTTTACAACTGGCACCCCATGACTCCAACAGTGCACAAGGTATTGGTTCATGGTGCCACTATTATTAAGAAAGCACTCGTACCCATTGGTCAGCTATCAGAAGAAGCCGCTGAGGCCAGAAACAAACATTTTAGACTGTACCGTGCAAAGTACTCAAGGAAGTCCAATAGAGAAGCTTGCAATAGAGACGTGCTGAATTGGCTGCTTTTAAGCAGTGATCCATTTGTAAGCTGCTCTAGACAAAGATCAACTAAAAAGAGCAAGCCATACAGTAGTGAGACCTTGCAACTTCTTCTTCCAGCAAGGTCTAATGGCAGTCCCGATAAACACCAAGAAGAAAGTGATGCAGAAGATGAAGAAGAGTTCTGAGGAATCATTTGAAACTGGTAATACATTAAATACATTCAAAAACTAGCAATCTGTACTATATAGACTCCACTTTACTGAACCTACTATTAAATATAACACTATTAAACATAAATTAAATGCAGGAATTATTATTATATGTAATTTAAATGTAATAAGCATTAGTAAATGTAAATAATAAGTTTTATATATAGTAAAATTAAATACATTTAATTAAACATTAATATTGAATAAGACAAACCTATCAACAATTACTTTCCCAGTAAAGTCAATGGACTTGTGATTTATTCGTATTTTTTAAATATGTACTTAGTAAATTAATATTTTAGCTTCTTTTTTCTTTGTGCTCTTCTTAAATGATGACTCTTTTTTTTCTTAATTGTAAAAATATTTATAAAATATATATTTATTAATATGTGAAGTCTTAAAATCTAACTTACACTTCGTCAGCTTTTAAGATATAAAATAATAAACTAAGCTATGGATTTGTATGCATAGGTCATAGTATGCTAAAAGTTAGCTCAGTGAAACGCATAGCACAATTAAAAATGTCCATTCCGTGAATGGAAATGTACTTGAGAACTTTTGTGCATCCCTGTATATGATATATAGAATGTATCCACACCAATAAATATTTAATAAAAGCTGTCCCATTTTAAAACGCCAACACAACTACAAACGCACTTCCAGCAATTATTGGTCATAGACTTCAATACTTAAATTTATTCTTCCGCCATATTCTTTTGTGTGTCCCTGTAAATAAATGATCTATTAAATGCACACCATATTCCATAATAAGTGCCTTAGTACACATTAGTGATATATATAAATTTCAGCACGTTTAAAAGTGTGATATCATTAAAATACAGAAGAAACGATTTTTCCCCATTGACTATAATGTAAGGGAATTCTTTTGGGTGTCTCTGTAAATGAACCGTCCAGGCTATAGACTTCATTTACAATGCCAAACATTCCATAGTGATACCCAATAACATCTAAAAATTTCAAGCCAATCGGACTATATTTACATCGAAAAATATTTTTGACCGGGATTTCGGGTCAAATACTCCACTGTGTGGCGTCTAGATTACCAGTAATACTTCCGTTAAATCATCCGTTTTTTTTACAGTGTATAACAGCGAAGTATTGTGAAGAGTATTAAATACAAGGTAGTAAGACACTTAGTCAAGCGCAGACAATAAATCGCCAAATATTGTTCTTTTCGACCTCTCTCGAAATGAATTTTTTCCGTACATTTAAAAAACACGATTTTGAGTCATCTTATTTAAAATTCAAATAAATAAATAAGAGGAAGCAATAATAGCATAAGTCAAAACATTTTATTTCAGCATCAAGGAATTGTATCGTAGTTATATGTGGAAAAAAGCTGCTTTTGGCCAAAAAACGTTGTCTCCACTAAATTTAAATCCGATTAAAAAAAGTACCGTGATTAATGAAAATGTTATAGGCAGAGCTGCCAAGTCTCCGGCATTTTGGATACCGGTATTTTAATACAGAAAATGTTTTATTAAATTGGAACATTCTGCGGATTTAAAAAATAACTTTTCCTATAAGAAAATTCTGCTATGCAATAAGCGGGGGCTTGGCATCTCTGTATAGGAATATTTCGTAATCTACTTTTTAACCTTAAAAAAAGAAACGACCATTTTTCGGGTGCAAAAAGTATTGCTAGTTGTTCTATTTTGCATACAAGGTACCGATTGTAATATTGATACATCTATGGTGATAAATTTACAATAATTTTTCAAATCCCATTTTTTTCATTAAAAATATAAATCTTTTATTAATTTAGTTTAAAGTAAATGGTTTTTAACTAATTTCATAATACTTTTGAAATATCACTTTTCATTGTCCATTTTTTAAAGCATGTAGAAAATGGTTGTTGTTTTCAGCCAAATATAGACTTTGGTCTGTCCGCTTTTTATTTTATTATTATTATTATTTATAAATGGTGGAGAAATATTACTAACTACTTACTTATTACTAATTAACTAATTAACTTAACTTATTACTAATTACTAAATAGTACTTAATCCATAACGTACATAATATATGACTCTACATAAGTCACCTTTTTATCATCATAAAAATTATGTTTTTACTGATTTTTATTAACTCAATAGGAAAAATTTTTTGCTTTGAGCAATAGATGTCCGCATTTCATTTATTTATTTATTTTAACAAAATTTTTTGCATTTAGAAGAATTTCTATTTAAATAGGAAATCCAAATGTCGCTGTTAATAAAGGAGAAAGTTACAAAAAGAGTAGACGCATACTATCAAATATGGAAAAACGACGAATCCAAAAAAGACGTCATATGAAATATCATCTTTTAAAGCAAAAAAACGAGGTCTGATTATCGAACCTACTGATTACAAAATGTGCATTACATTAAAAAAATTAAATAAAATAAAAATACTGCAAATATTGATTTTTTTCTTTTGTGCAGTTTTGGCTTCGAAAGGTGCGCTATGTTGCAAAAAGATATAAGCGGCTATGAAAACACACTTGGTAAACGTTCATGCTCAGTTTTACAAATAAATATGGCACATATATGCCCTATACACACCAAGATACCTAATTGGTGCCAAAATGGCGTTCAGTTGCCTAACATGGTTATCATATAAATGTTATAATAAATTATTTGTTCTAAAAATATTATCATTTATTGGTTGTTATTTCTTTTTTTTTAATACCAGAAAATGTTTCGTTTATTCCTTTTTATTTTGAAATAAATAACGTGTTATTATTGCATGCTATATGTATCTGGTAATCGGACGATGTTTCCGCCTAATTGTCTTAAAAAATCTCGCCAAACCCGGTGCTTATATCTCTAGTATATTATCTCAAGAATTTTATTTATGTATACTATAATTGTTTTTACATGCCACTTACTTCTTCTTGTATATAAAAATACGTAAGTGGCTCCTTTATGCAGTATAAATTGTATAAATCTTTAAAAAAAACCGTTGCCCTTTTTTGGATCGAATTAAAAGAAAAAAAATCAATGTCTAATTCCAGTATTGCTTCCAGGTATGCATACATATTCCAAATTTCAAAGTTGTATGCCAACAGGAAATTGATGAAAAATGGGAAAAGATGTCACATATGCACCAGGGTACATAATTGGCGTCAAAATGGCATTATTTTACCTGAGATGGTAACCCGGCTTTATTTATTTATTATTTGTTTATTTACTCATAAAATGTTTATTTACTTTCATTTCCCTTTTTTAATTATATAAAATATTTGTTTTTATAGTTATTAATTATTATTATTATTTATATTTACTGTAAGTTCTTTTTGATAATAGAAAATAATTTAAAAATGTGTATGTAAGCGTTATTTGAAAACGCAGTTTTCGCCAAATGGGCTTTGAAAAAAAAAATGCGCCAAGTCTGATGTGCGTGTGGCATCCGTGCCGAAAAATTAGTGACCAGAATTGACTTCCACACACAAACAAAATATAAGTTAAAAGAAAACATGCAATAAAAATAAATATAAAGAGAAAATGATGTCATAAAAGAAACTTTTTATTTAAAAACGCAATTGTTTCTAATTTTCACACGCGAAATATATAAAATATTCTTTTAGCTATCAAAAAATGCTATTAAGTTTTTATGACATTTTTTTAATATAAAATAATAACAGTTTTATTTTCCTGCATGATTAAATTTTAAAATGTTTTATTGCATTCAATATTTCTGAGTGCATAAAAGATTACTATTTACTCCATGTACTGCTTCGGTTATCTACGAAAATATCCAACTTGTGAAAATCACGCACACCAAATTTCTGTGACGTATGCAAATAAATTGTGCTTTTTTATCAGTTTTTTTAATATAGCTTTCAAACTATTTGGAATTAATTTTTAAAAGTAGGTGCATTCACCAGATTACATTCATAGGTACCTATTGGTACAAACAGAATCAAAATCCGACAAGTACTTTTTGAGATTTGCTTGACGAAAGAATTTTTCTGAATTTTAATATCATTACGTATCTCTGAGTATAAAGACTTCGCTTCGCTCAGACAACAAATTTTATTTAATTAAAAAAATGTTCTCGATTTATCTTTTATAAGGATTTTTGTAAAGTATTATATCATCATCATCTCATCTGTAATGTTGACTCTAGAAAACTAGTTAGATGTGTCAATCCCAAAACTTTCTTCTATCTCATAAGTACATTTTAATATTTAAAAAAAAAAAAAAAAAAAAAAAGTGGTGTCCCCAAAGTTACCCACTATCGAATTTTCTCGAACATTTGACCTAGCCTAATCAGATTCTGGTACCCGAAAAGCCTAAAACGCAAAATTTAATTAATATTCTGAGAAAATGAGCTTAGTAGTGCCTCATGTTGGGTAATTTATACTAAAACCTAATAAGCATATATTTATGTCAAGACCTAACAGAATCTGAAATTTGATGGAATTTCGTCCATTAGTTCTTGAGATATAGTTATAACAAAAAATTTGCAAAACGCAGCACAGCAACACCATATCTTGGACAATTTATGCCAAAACGTAAAAAAGCGTCTAATTATGTTATGGTGTGAAAGAATCTGAAGTTTGATGAAATTCTGTGCATTAGTTCTTGAGATATAGCTAGTTAAAACCATGTAAAATGTAGCACAGCAGCACCATCAGTTGAAGGATTTATAACAAAACGTAATCATCATGTAACTAGGACTTCCCTCAGAGGGATTAGTCTGAGCGATATTGCTTAGAATACACATTTAATAACTTGCGATAAGTAAAGAAAATGAGATGTTACCTTCAATTGGTCATTCATTGTGATAAAATATGATGAAAATAAGCATATTGAATCATAGAATTACAAAATCTTATATATAAAGTTGCATATGCTATTTTTATAAAAGAAAAGCAAACCATGCATGGATATAAAATTGGAAATATGCAAAATGTTAAAAGTAATACAGAAAATAAAACAACAAATTTTCCTATATTGGAAATATAACTCTTTGAAATGATGTCATGAGCATAAACAGAAGCTTCGCACCGATTTGAGAAACTATAAATAACAAACTATTATGTTTGAAGAGAATGGAGTGTATTTTATATGGTGTGAAATCCGTCCGAATAGTTTATAATGTTGAATATCTGTTTTCCACGGATGCAATGAGGTTGTCGATAAGAGTTAAGGAATCCTTTTTTAAAAATTTGTCCTAAACGAGCATTAACATCTTATAAGTTACTGTGATGCCAAAGTTATAGTTTCTGACCCCAACAGTATCCTAGAAATTGCAATATTCTCAATTAATTGGGTTTAAAACTTTTTCTAGAAAAAAAATGTCTAATTTGTGAAATTAAATTGTCGAATGTTTTAGAAATCGTTCATAACGAGAATATTATATCTTAAAAATTGCCACAAAAAAAAAAAAAAAAAAAAAAAAAAAAAAAAGTCATATCAACATCATAGAATTCTCAATTTTAGAACTTTTTTTGCTCGTGCATTGATGGTGATTATTGTTACTACGCAAAATATAGTATATTTTGCAGCAAAGATGGTTACCAACATTTTTTGCCCACATTATTTTTTAAATCGGCTAGGTACTCCCAAAGATAAAGAAAAACACAATAACGTTAAAGCTTTATAGCATAGAAATACAGAATCAAAAGCTATTTATCTCCTATTATATACACATAAATTATCTAATTAGTGCTAGCAGATGCATTTTTAAATATACATAGATCAATACAAGGCTCCATTTTTCTCTTATTAGTATTTCTTAGTATTCATTTTTTATTTATTTGTATTATTCAGTAAAAAACTCACTTTCTTAAGCCCGAATTACGTCAAACTTTTCATAAAAGCGCCTAAGTCCCTATAACAGCGAAGTATTGTGAAGAGTATTAAATACAAGGTAGTAAGACACTTAGCTAAACGCAGGTAATAAATCGCCAAATATTGTTCTTTTCGCCCTCTCTCGAAATGCATTTTTTCCGTACATTTAAAAAACACGATTTTGAGTCATCTTATTTAAAATTCAAATAAATAAATAAGAGGAAGCAATAATAGCATAAGTCAAAACATTTTATTTCAGCATCAAGGAATTGTATTGTATCGTAGTTACACATGTGGTAAAAAGCTGCTTTTGGCCAAAAAACGTTGTCTTCACTAAATTTGAATCCGATTAAAAAAAGTACCGTGATTAATTAAAATGTTATAGGCAGAGCTGCCAAGTCTCCGGCATTTTGGATACCTGTATTTTAACACAGAAAATGTTTTATTAAATTGGAACATTCTGCAGATTTAAAAAATAACTTTTCTTATGAGAAAATTCTGCTGTGCAATAAGCGGGGGCTTGGCATCTCTAAATAGGAATATTTCGTAATCTACTTTTTAACCTTAAAAAAGCAACGACCATTTTTCGGGCACAAAAAGTATTGCTAATTGTTTCATTTTGCATTGAAAGTACTGATTGTAATATTGATACATCTATGGTGACAAATTTCCAATAATTTTTCAAATCCTTTTTATTTCATTAAAAATATAAATCTTTTATTCATTTAATTTAAAATAAATGATTTTTAACTAATTTCATAATACTTTTGAAATATCACTTTTCACTGGCCATTTTTTTAAAGAATTTAGAAAATGGTTGTTGTTTTCAGTCAAATATAGACTTTGGTCTGTCCGCATTTTATTATATTATTATTATTATTTATAAATGGTGGAGAAATATTCATACTTAATCCATAACGTACATAATATATTACTCTGTTATTACAAAAGTCACCTTTTTATTATCATAAAAATTATGATTTTACTGATTTTTATTAACTCAATAGGAAAAATTTCGTGATTTGAGCAATAAATATCCGCATTTCATTTATTTATTTATTTTAACAAAATTCTTTGTATTTAAAATTTTTTTTATTTAAATAGGAAATCCAAATGCCGCTGTTAATAAAGAAGAAAGTTACAAAAAAAAGTTACAAAACGATTAGACGCATACTATCAAATATGGAAAAACGAGGAATCCAAAAAAAAAAAAAAAAAAGTCTTATGAAATATCATCTTTTAAAGCAAAAAAACGAGGTCTGATTATCGAGCCTACTGATTACAAAATGTGCATTACATTAAAAAAAAAAAAAAAAAAAAAAAAAAAAACTGCAAATATTGATTTTTTTTCTTTTGTGCAGTTTTGGCTTCGAAAGGTGCGCTTTGTTGCAAAAAGATATAAGCGACTATGAAAACACATTTGGTAAACGTTCATGTTCAGTTTTACAAATAAATATGGAACATATATGCCCTATACACACCGAGGTACCTAATTGGTGCCAAAATGGCGTTCAGTTGCCTAACATGCTGGTTATCATATAAATGTTATAATAAATTGTTTGTTCTAAAGATATTATCATTTATTGTTTCTTATTTCTTTTTTTTAATAACAGAAAATGTTTCGTTTATTCCTTTTTTTTTTTTCATTTTGAAATAAATAAATAACGTGTTATTATAGCATGCTATATGTATCTGGTAATCAAAGCGACGTTTCCGCCTAATTGGCATAAAAAATCTCGCCAAACCCGGTGCTTATATCTCTAGTATATTATCTCAAGTCTTTTATTTATGTATACTATAATTGTTTTTACACACCATTTACTTCTTCTTGTATATAAAAATAGGTAAGTGGCTCCTTTATGCAGTATAAATTGTATAAATCTTTAAAAAATAGCCCCCGTTGCCCCTTTTTGGATCGAATTAAAAAAAATCAATGTCTAATTCCAGTATTGCTCCCAGGTATGCATACATATTTCAAATTTCAAAGTTGTATGCCAACAGGAAATGGATGAAAAATGGGAAAAGACGTCACATATGCACCAGGGTACAAAATTGGCGTCAAAATGGCATTATTTTACCTGAGATGGTAACCCGGCTTTATTTATTTATTATTTTTTATTTACTCATAAAATGTTTATTTACTTTCATTTCCTTTTTTTAATTATATAAAAAATTTCTTTTTATAGTTATTAATTATTATTATTATTTTATTTACTGTAAGTTCTTTTTGAAAATAGAAAAATTTTTAAAAATGTGTATGTAAGCGTAATTTGAAAACGGAGTTTTCGCCAAATGGGCTTTGAAAAAAATTGCGCCAAATCTGATGCGCTTGTGGTATCCATGCCTAAAAATCAATGACCAGAATTGACTTCCACACACAAACAAAATATAAGTTAAAAGAAAACATGCAATAAAAATAAATATAAAGGGAAAATGATGTCACAAAAGAAACTTTTTATTTAAAAACGTAATTGTTTCTAATTTTCACACGCGAAATATATAAAACATTCTTTTAGCGATCAAAAAATGCTATTAAGAGATTATCACAAAATCTCAAAATCAAAGTTTTTACGACATTTTTTTAATATAAAAAATAACAGTTTTATTTTCCTGCATGATTAAATTTTAAAATGTTTTATTGCATTCAATATTTTTGAGTGCGTTAATGATTACTATTTACTCCATGTACTGATTCGGTTATCTACGAAAATATCCAGCTAGTGAAAATCACGCACACCAAATTTCTGTGACGTATGCAAATAAATTGTGCTTTTTTATCAGTTTTTTTTAATATAACTTTTAAACTATTTGGAACTAATTTTTCGTATGTAGTGCATTCACCAGATTACCTTCATAGGTACCTATTGGTACAAACAGAATCAAAATCCGACAAGTACTTTTTGAGATTTGCTTGACGAAAGAATTTTTTTGACTTTTAATATCGTTACGTATCTCTGAGTATAAAGACTTCGCTTCGCTCAGACAATTATGTTATATGTCATTTTGTAACAAAATCTGAAGTTTGATGAAATTTTGTGCGTTGGTTGTTGAGATATAGCTATCGGAAAAATCGTGCAAAATGCAGCATAGCTGCACCACCTGTTGCAAGGTTAATACCAAAATGTAATCAGCGTCTAATTATGTTATATATTCTAGTGTAACAGAATCTAAAATTTGATGAAGTTCTCTGCATTAGTTCTTGAGATATAGCTATCGCAAAAATCGTGCAAAATGTAGCATAGCAGCGCCACCTATAGGGCAGTTCACACCAAAACCTTATCAGCGGTTATGTATCTCAAGGTATCGCGGAATTTGAAGTTTGGGGAAATTCTGTGCATTACTTCTTGAGATATAGCTATCATGAAAATCATGGAAAATGTGGCATAGCAGCGCCACCTGCCGGCCAATTTACACCAAAACTTAATCAGCGTCTATGTATATCAAGGGGTCACTGAATCTAAAGTTTGGTGAAATTCTGTGCATTAGTTTTCGAGATATAGCAATCTTGAAAATCATGAAAAACGTAGTATAGCAGCGCCACCTGCAGGCAAATTTTCACCAAAAATCAATAGGCACTAATTCATATCAAGGTCTAACTGAATATAAAATTTTATTAAATTTTGAGCATTAGTTCTTGAGATAGAGCGCCCACAAATTTTTTGTCACAGACAGACAGACTCACAGACATTTTCTAAAAATAGTCGAAACGTGTTCAGGACCTTCTAAAACGTATAAATCCGTCGAAAACCGGAAGTCGAAAATTTTCATGAATCCAATACTTTCTTCTTGTAAAGATAGAAGAAAGTAAAAAGGGCTGCCGAGCGGGAATTTTTCAAAAAGATACATTTTTTTTTCTAAAAGGGAATACTATTTTTTTTTTTAAGTGTATTTTTTTCTAAAAGGGAACACTATTCTAAAAAAAGGTACATTTTTTTTTCAAAAGGGGGCTATTTAAAAAAAAAAAAAAAAAAAGAGGGTGCATTTTTTTCAAAAAGGGGACGCTATTCTAAAAAAAGGGGTCCATTTTTTCCAAAAGGATTCACTGTTCCAAAAAAAATTTACAAGTGTGCGACACACTTGTACAATGTTCACCAAAAATATTTTGAACTGGTTTGTTTAGAATACTCTAGAATTTGCGATATTTTCCCGGGATCAAATGAATTGCCATGGCGCGCATAGCAAGTGTTAAAAAGGGCCGCCGGAAGCATAAAAAGAAATAAACGGGCCGCTGGGATATACTTGTCATAAAGTACACATATTTAGAATGATTTTGATATTTTCTTAACTTAACCAACTTGTTGTTCTTTGTCATTTCCATAAAATAACATGTAAAACTGTCACTTGTTCTGTCCGTAACATCTATATTCATGGCTTTTTTTACGGAACTGATGTCTGCACGCTTGAAAAATCGCCGTAAGTCGTTGAAGGATATGGTTCACCAGCTGCATTTTGCGATGTCCTAGCATCTAGAAGAATTATGATGAAGGCATCGAATTATAGGCTTTTTTGTTATTTAATGGTATCGTAAAAATAGCAAGTATGGCAAATAAATCAAATTGATGGAAATAAGACCTGAATGCATATTACCAAGCTATTTCATTGTTGCCATTTGGGGATCGGTAATTGAGCGTGTTACGTCAATTACGATCAAACTCTTATTCCATTTTAAATTAGGTTTAAATTTATTCGTAGTTATACGTGCGATGAATGAAGAATTAATAAAATTTTGATCGAGAGAGTCGCTGACAGAACTTCTGGACGAATCATCCCATTTGAATTTGATTAACTTTTGAACTTTAAATCGCAAAGTTGTGTTGGGATCATTTTTAGAATAACATATTTTCAGAGTAATGTCTACGGGTAGCTATATTTTGTGTGAAACTATCTACACGATATTTGTTTCAGGGCTGGATTTTTGCCGGCAGAAAATGGTTTCTGCCTTGCCAGTGGCAGAAAGTGGTTATAACCATTTTTAACCGGCAGTAATTGGCAACAACCTGGCATAAACTCATTTCATGACATAATCTGAGACTTTTTTAGTAGTATTAAATTGCTTACATACATTTTATTCAGGATCAATAACAAATAAAATATTGTGATTAGTTTTTAATTAAGAAATAAATAAATTTGCATTAGAATTTGAGTTTTGTATCTTTCAAGAAGAATCAGCCACATTATTTGCACATAATTGAAACCAATGAAAATGATCTTAAGGAAATACAAATTATTAAAATTATAAATAAATATATTGATTTATAAAGAAGTTAAATACTTGTTACAAATGTTACAATATTGCTGTTGCTTTAGATAAAAGTAAAAAACATGACTGTTGTATTGCACGCTGCTCATAAAATTTGCTTAACTTTATTTAATGATGGAAATATCATGAAAACTCACAAACGCAAAACTCAAATCTCATTTAATGCAATACTAGCTTTTATACAAGCTTATTTACTTCATCTTAAGTATATGGGATAAAAATTGACATTTGAACATAAAGGGCACGCAAATTGCTTTTTGATATTAATCTAAATTTTGTGCCATAATAAACCCTTGTAGCAAAATCGATTCCTTACCCAGAAACATATTTCTCCAAGGAAGTCCTAAAAAATGTCTTACCTTTAGTGGGTGGTCACCTTTAAAAATAATTGGTGAAAATGAGAATTTTTCAATTTTTACATCATCAATAATGACATTATCAGCAAGTAATGCTGATCTTGAAAGAATATTTTCAAACTTTTCTTTCGTTCAGAACAAATTAAAAAGCAGTCTAAGTTAAGAAAGGTTAGCGAAATTAATCCTATATTATAGAATGCTCTTAGTATATTATTACTTTTTCCACAAACATAAATTTGTTCTTTTAATATTGTAAAATAATTGTACGAGATATTTCATTAATTTTTCCCGTTCTTCTATCTTCAATAGAAGAAAGTATTGTAATCGAAATTTTTTTCGACTTCCGGTTTTCGACGGATTTACATGTTTTAGGGGTCAGAGATTCCAAAAAACATGTTTTTACAAAATGTCTGTGTGTCTGTCACCATTCTACCATCAAAAAGTGTATGAAGTTATGCATAGAATTGAACCAAATTTTTTGTGAATGTTTTTGGCTGGGGCAAGCAGGTCCTCCTTCATTTTTGAAATATTCTGCCGCAAGGGGGCGCTGCAATCGCGATTTTTATGCCATTTTCAGTATTGTACCGACCAAAAGTACATGAAGTTATGCATCGAATTGAACCAAATTTTTTGTGTATGTGTATGACTATGGTCTGTTGGTCCTCCCTGAATTTGAAAAAAATCCATCGGAAGGGGGCGCTGCAATCGCGATGTTTGTGCCATTTTCAATATTGCACCGATCAAAAGTACATGAAGTTATGCATTGAATTGAACGAAATTTTTTGTGTAAGTGTATGGCTATGGCTAGTTGGATCGCCATGAATCTGAAAAAAATCCGCCGGAAGGGGTGCTGCAATAGCGAATTTTATGCCATATTCAATATTGCACCGCATAAAAGTGTATGTAGTTAGTTCTAGAACTGAACTAAATTTTTTGTATATGATTATTTTTTGGTAAGGCAAGTAAGTCCTCTCTGAATTTGAAAAAAAAATCTGTCTATCATTCTATTGTCCATCGGCTCGTGCAGAGATGGAAATTCGTTTTTACTCCAATTAATTGACTGAAGCAAAAATTTAAGATAAAATCAAAGTTAGTATGGTATTGAATTAAAATTATTAAAACATTAAAATGAGTAACTATTTTTTTTTAATAATTAAATGTACGTATGAGATAGAAGAAAGTTTTGGGATTGGCACATCCAACTAGTTTTCTGTTATTTTTGTGCTACGTTTATGTTTATTTACTAATGTTTTCACAAGAACCATTTCTCTTTGCATGTAGTATAGATATTTTTTAAGTTATGATCTTTTTTAAGTTGCAGTGTATTATTTATTTAAAAATACTCTGAAAAGTTATGTTAAAATATCATGGAATTTTTTGTAAATTTATTTTTTTAAAACTTATAAATAGAAATTCAACTATAAACAATAATATCATTAGTAGGGATGCACCGAATAGTGATTTTGGCCGAATACACAATGCCGAATATTCGGCCGACAGGTG
This sequence comes from Maratus speculifer, assembly GCA_964019185.1. Classification (NCBI taxonomy): domain Eukaryota; kingdom Metazoa; phylum Arthropoda; class Arachnida; order Araneae; family Salticidae; genus Maratus; species Maratus speculifer. The sequence continues at coordinate 106,974,699 of OZ025303.1, forward strand.
AACCGAATATTCGGCTAGCCGAATAGTAATTGTTGAGCCGAATACCGAATATTCGGCCAGCCGAATAGTTAACTATTCGGCCGAATACCGAATATTCGGCTTTCCAAATTCTTTTTATATTTTAAAATTTAAAGGTATTAAAATGTAACTTTTTAAAACAGTTTTATATAATATTTAATAAAAGAAACTTACATTTTGATAAACAAGAGTTTTTTATAAGAACATTTAGTATTGAAAAAAATCTGCCTTGAGTTATTTAAGAAGCGCAATTATGAAACTTTAATTAATAAAATTTTCTACGAATCAAAACAAACATTTTAAAATCAAATAATGAAAAAATGGCCGAAGAAAAATTTTACAGTCTGATAATTGTCCTTTTTAAATAACTCGAGGCAAATTTTTTTGAATATAAAGTACAAATACTTTCAACTTAATGTTGAATAAAGGCATGTTTGGTTCATGGTTCTTTTCTTATGAATGGTGGTATTTTCCATCCTTCCCATCATATCATAGTTTACAAAAATCAAAGCATGTGAGTTGAAAATATGTTATCTTATTTATTGTTAATGTAATAAACGGACATAAGTTTTGATCTAGAGTGAGATGAAATACAATGTACTTATGACTCAATAAGTTGATTATGATTATGGTTTCATGAACAAAAATTGTCTGCCTTGATAGCTATTAGTAATCTCAAAAGTTGTTTTTTTTCTTTTAAAGGACTTTTATTTGGGGGAAAGCAAGAAACAGATTATTTACTAAACAAAATTTAGAAACTTGTATCTGCACATAATTTATTCCTAAGGAGAATCCTAATAAATCACCATTTTAATCCTTCTCATGGTTAATTTTCTTAAGTTATACTTTACAAACAGCAAATAAATTATGTAAAAACATTATATTTTATTTAAAAATGATTTTGTTTCTAATTGTTTTAAATATAAATTAAAAAATTGACTGTTAAAAGTAGAAATAGTGAAAAGTTTTTAAAAGTTTTTATTAAGTATTGAATTCGGCCATACCGAATATTCGACAGGCCGAATATTCGGCTCAACCGAATAGTTTAATAATCGGCCTAACCGAATATTCGGTAACAAGGCCGAATAGGCCGAATACCGAATAGATACCGAATATTCGGTGCATCCCTAATCATTAGTTAAACTTGCACAGCATCAGATTACCGTTATGAAAATTTCTGTTTTTCAAGTGACAGAAACTTATATAAACAAAGTATATTTATATGATCATTTCGAAACTTTTGGCTACTTTGAATAACATTCATAATCTTTATCTTAATTTCTTAACTGAATTCTTTATGCATTAAATACATGTGTGAATTATGAATTTTTATGTAAGTTCTTATTAGTATTATTTCTTAGTTTCTGCCAGTTTTGCCGCTTACTGCCAAAAACTAGTTTCTGCCATGCCGGTTTTTACTGGTCTGAAACCAGGGTTTAAAACCAGTGGTCTGATAACCACTGGTTTTAACCAACCTGGCAGAAACTCTCCAGCTCTGATTTGTTTCGTATTTATAGTTTATTTTACGTGTTATACCGAATTATATTTGACATCAAATAATCCGTTAAATTGTTTTAATTTCGTATTCGAAAATAAATCTTGGAATGGAATTTTTTTTTTTAAAGATAATCATTTTGTTTTTAAAAATGATAACATATGACATTGACTCCTCGAGGCTACTAGTCACGGTCTAGGGGCGTTTGCTGCATTCTTATATCAAAAATATCTTCTCGGGAAATTTAATACTTTCGGCCGGCTCGGGAAACCTTTTATAGTTCCGCCTTGTTGTCCGTCCTTTATAGCTCTAGTCTTCGGAACCTATTTAAGTTACAGACTTTATTATTTTTATTTATGTATATATTTTTTTAATCTAAATACCCCCTATTATACCCAAAATTATAAATTTTGAAAAAGTCTGATATTATTTCACTTAAATAAATTCAGTCTTTTTTTATTTTTAAACGTAATCTTATAATGTGAAAAATTTTTACAGAGTGTGTGTAGCACGATAATAAAACGTTCGTCATGTTAACATCTTTTTTTGCACCATTTAGTGATTGTTTTGAAAATCATAAAATTAACATGGAAACTTTTAATGTGCCAATTATGAATTTGTTTGGCATTTTATAGTCGAACAAACGTGTCAAAAATTATCAATTTGTGAGACGTCAAAAACCAATTCATTGGTTGAATTCTTGCAGAATGACGCAAATAAGAGTACTGATTACCGCAAAAGAATTGTTTCGCTGAGTTCTTGAAACCGACCAGACAAAAATACAATTATTTTGTCTCAGAAGCATCTTCATTTTGTCTGCCTTGTAGACTATTTAAGAAATTTAGCAGCTTTTTTTTTTAAATTTTCAAGAACACTTCATAAAAAAGCACTTTTCTTTTATTCACAAGCGTTTTTCTTATCTCTTTTCTTTGATCTCGCTCTCGCTTAATGACTCTCCACCCAGTTATTTTCTTATTACCTCACGCCCCGCGGCTCTTTGAACGGAACCGACTCATTCCGTGATTAATTTTGGTAAACGTGTGTGGCAACGTTTTGTTTGCGTTTTTTGAGTCAGACCCTGTCTAAATCGGATTATTCTTTATTATTCACTTTTCATCATCTTTTTCCGAGGAAAAGTGAAAATTAGATAAAATTTTCAGAAAGCGAACGGGGTGAAGAGATTACAAGAAATCCCCCCCCCCCCCCCCGATGCTGATTTCTTGTAAGTGTGTGTACTCTCAACGGTATCCAATGGCTAATTCCTAAACTGTTAATCATAGATATGTATTTCCATTTATAAAAATGTTTTAAATGATTTTTTTTTTCTTAAATCGTCTTAATCACTAAAAATATTTCTTTAAAGTTACAAAATTAAAATTTTTATACTACTGTTCCCCGGGCTTATATATGATATTTAGTACAAATGTCCTATTACATTAACAAGAAAGACAAATGACCCATTCATTTTAACACTAAAATTGACCGAGTTGTGAAACTTTGAATTGCATGACTTATGCCAATTTTCCTCATTTGTACGCAGATGATTTTTCGCATGCTTCGAGGGATCGTACACAAAGTGCTTAAATTATTAGAAGGATTTATTTCGCGTGTACATTTCCGCATCGCAGCTGAAAGTAGTTTTAAGTCGAGCAAATTTTAAGATAACTTTAATTTGTATTAATAAAATTTTAGATTAGATAATCTAATACAGTGATTCCCAACGTGGAGCGTAATACGCTCCACCGATAAAGTAAAATATCTACAACTAGCTGTAAATTGTATTATTGCTAATCTGTGTACTAAATTAATTTTATAACACTATTTTTTTAAAATGTGGTACTTGCAGCGGTTCCCAATCCCAAACTTGCGACCCACCTATAATAGGAAAGAAAGAAAGGAAAAAAAAAAAAAAATCGCGATCCTTTTTATGGTGGATGTATCAGTAATACAGGTGGAAATTTTGTATGACCTCTATAAGCTATCGGCTGACCTATACTATGAAAAGGCAAATTTGCACGAAGAATGCACTATCAATAAAATAAAGAATTGGTAATCCCAATATGTATAAGTTGAATTATGATTAAAACAACAATACAATGAAAAATACAATTTAATTACTATCAAAAAAACAACTTTACTACGAATGAGATTTCTGGAACTTGTTGTTAACCTACAAAGGCATCTAGTGAGAGATAAAAATTATTAATTTTAACCTTAAGCCACTTTCTATTACGCTATTTGTTTTTCAAAAACAGCGAAATAGAAAAAGCACATTCACAAAATATGTCATATTGAACCGCATTAAAAACCTAAAAACTGATTTAGATATTTCTGGATATTCATCTATGTTCATCTAGAAGGAAATTAAGGATTTTTACAGTGTTGTTTTGTCGCAACGATTACGCGACTACTGGCATATCTCACTATGAGGTCATAACATTATGCCGGTTGACTGTTTAAGAAAACATTGTCTTCTCACGAAGTTTTAGTTGAATCTAATAGTTTTCATGATAATTGTGGTTTATAAAATATTGCATTTGTTGTTTTTTAAAAACACATGAAATAGATATATATTTGTGGCAATCTTCGATTATTCCGCGACCCACTAGTGGGTTGCGAGCCATAGTTTGGGAACCGCTACTTTAAAGTATTGTCGGGGCATAAAAGGTTAATGAAAAAATCTTGAAAAAGCAAACGACCAGACATTATTCAGGAACTTGCATTTATGTATCATTAATTCCTATGAAATGCCGTCATTAATAGTTAATTTTCTTAAGTGTCATTTTTCAACAGAAAATAAATAATGAAAAGTATTTCTTTCATTTAAATGACTCTATTTCATAATTATTTTGAATATCTCTATTTATTGACAGTTAAAAATAGAAATTAAGTAAGGTTTTAAAAAGTTTTTTAAGTATTTGGTTGGCCAAATATTTTGATATATGGCTTAGAAACCGAATATTCGCGGTTGCACACATAATTAACTTTATGATAATACTTAAGTATAAATTTTACTTGGTGCTGCGAAATTCCAAAATTCCGTATAAAAATGAAATGCATAATTTCCCTAAATACAATGCATTCCAATAGCTCACTTCTCATTGTTAGTCGCACACAGGTGAATTTAAAGGTGTTCTTAAATCAAAAAGGGCAACTTTTATAACATATGTTTTAATTTATTTTCGTTCAGAAATGCATGAAACTTGCAGGTGGTGTTGTTCAGAAACTATCTAAGCGTACTTATTTTCACGTTTTATTTGAATCGTAATAGATCTTTCAGAAAATAGTGTCAAAGTCGGCATTTTGGACCGAATTTCTTGACGGTAGCAGAAAAACAAGCTAAAGAAAGGAGAAAAACTCATTGTCACGTTATCAAAAACGCTTATAACTCGATTGGTGATTCATTGATCGAAATTACAGTTTGCTTCCAAATCACTTCCACTGTCATGTCTTTCATTTTTATAGCTTCCCGTTAAAAATGTATCTATTTTGGCAAAACATTTTGCGCTTATTGAGCCGAGCAGTTGAGGACAATTGACGTTAAGTATAATTGTCCATTGTAAGACTGGGTAGTAGTTATTCTTGTAGGGTCCTTACACTTTTTGTACATTTATATAATTCTTTAAATACTTTTATTTCAGCCCCATCACTTTCACAATGATCGTATTCCTCCTCGTGTATGTCGACTAATAATTTAATATTTTTGTTAATATAAATTAAAGTAAATATAATTCAACATTTTTGTTTATTACAACAAAACTACCAAATAAATGAAACAGGATCAATATCTGTGTTAAACTGCTATTTTTCATTTGGGATTCTAAAACCGCGGAACGCTATCACCAGTAAAAAAAATGTCATAAATGTATATTTTCATTCATAAAACGGAAAAACATTACCATAATTTTGTCAGAAGGACGTAATCTTTCTTTCGACGCACTTTTTATTTCGCCGTTCTGTGTTTAGGGCTGCTAATTTTATTTTTATCGCTAGTTTCAATAATTTACGACCTTTTCTATTAACCATAGTTTTACTTGTATGTTACATGAATGGTTTTCGCTACTTTTGGCTAAGTTTTGCTTCCAAAGGTAAATCTGGGTTAAAAAAATTACAACTGCTTCAAATTTTTTATTACTTTCGAAGTTCGGCTTGTAATAAGATTATTTTTGTATCCTCAGTACTTGCTCATCTACCCCCCCCTCCCCCCCAAAAAAACAGGAATTTTGCTTAAATAGAATTTAATGGCCGCCCTCGACGAAAGAATAAATATGTATATAAATATAGATGTACAGAAAATATCTCAGTTTAAAGATAATGCACATTTTTATTTTATGTGAAATTATGTCATTTGCATCCGCTGAAGAATTCTACATTTACAATCTAATCTTAAAATAACATCTACAAAAAAGTATGCACAGGACGTCACTATTGCAAAGCAATACTACTTATTCGCCAACATTTAAAATAAATAAATAATAAATATATGGTTAAAAAATACAAAAAAACCCTCAAAAATAGAGATGCAGTTATCAAACAAATTGCATTTAAAAGTACATTTTTTCTCCTTTATACATCGTTATTAAAATTGAAAATGTGATATGCTTAGCTTAAAAAAATTGCAATAGATTATTTTATAAAATTATACATCTGATTTGTTCTGCGCAGTGGCGTAGCTATGTTTTTTGGCGCCCGGGGCCAGCAAGAAACTTTGCGCCCCCACCCCAATATAGATATATAACAATTTCTCTCAATTTGGCGCCCCTAGGCCTCGGCGCCCGGGGCGGGCGCCCCCCCTTAGCTACGCCACTGGTTCTACGGTTAACTTATGTAACATAAGGTTTTTTAATTGCTTCCCGAAAAAAATAGCATATTCGAGGGTCTTCCTCAGAGTAGTAATAAAATTGGCTATTTCGGGAATATGGCTAACACTATTATAAGCTAATAATGCTCCGGAAAAAAAAAAAAAAAAAAAAAAAAAAAAAAAAGAACGGTATATGAACACGTAAAGTACAACGTCTAAATGATTTTATTGTCTGCTATTCTGAACTATAAGTTAGTGTTAATAAAATAAAGCGTGAAATAGATCTTTCATATCCGGGATTTATCTGAAGAATTTTCATCGTTTATTGTGGGGCCTGTAACTAGGGTTTTCTAACTAAATCAATGCTCAAGAAAGAGACTTTGTTCGATGCTCATATTCCAGATGTTTGGTATTGTCATCAATAAAGTATTTATATCCGTAAAATGAAACTATTCTTTCTTCCTTTGGCACGAATTCAAAAAATTTTCTGGGTGATTTAGAATGATTTTATTAAAGCATTATAGTAGGATTGCCTGCGTTACGCGGATCCGTGGTAATGACCTTAAATAAACTTCAACTTTGTAAGGCTCTTTTTTTAGCACTTTCCAACAAAGTTGAAAAGTGCTTATGCATTCGGTTTGTCTGGCCGTCTGTCCGCGCTCTAACTCCCGTAAATATACTCATATTGCTATGAAATTTTTATACGTTATTGATGTTTACCCTAGCACGAACCCTATTAAAAATGAAGTATCTACCATGATTAGTTTATCTACAGGGCGAATCAAAAGTTTCCCATTACATTACGGCCTATGGGGAAAAATCGTTAATATACTCGGATTGCCATGAAATTTTAGGACGTTATTGAGGTTCTTAAATAAGTTATGCATTTTTACGCTGAGCTTCATTCAATTTACTGAGAAATGTTTGCAGAATGTAGATAAAAGGATATACAGGCCCACGCAAAGAATTCGGTACATGGACGCCAGGGTTGGTATAAAAACCGGTTTTTTTGAAAAAAACCAAAAAAACCAGTTTTTTTTTGTTTAAACCAGGTTTTTTTGGTTTAAACCAGGTTTTTTTGGTTTAAACCGGGGTTTTTTCTCATCATTATTTAAAAAGCATTTGCAAGGGAAAAAAATTGAGTTTTAGAAAGTCATGACTTTTTTTTTTTTGTAATTAATGTTGAACATACACATTGGTACTTAATTTTTTGATATAATTAAATAATTAAAGCATATAAAAATTATAATTAAATTACCTATAAGTTTAGCTTTCTTTAGGGAAATATTTATTGTTTGAAAAATGTTGAACTATTAATTTATTAGTATACTCATATAAGCCTTTAGATAATAATTAAAGAAATAATTATAATGCAGGTTGATAATGTAGAACATAATGAGGGGTACAAACATATTTCATTAAATCAACAAAAAAAAATAAGCAGAAATAGAAAACATTTTCCTATGCTTAGTTTAGAAATCATTTACTGTATCAATAATATCAACATCAACAAATGATTATTAATCTTTTACTATATATATATTTATTTAAAAAAAAAAAACATCAATATGCATTTTTTTAATGCTAAAATAAATCACATGTGTATCAACATACTTGATTTATCAATGAGTATAATATTTATACATATTGAGACACATGCTTTGAAAAATTACTATTTTTTTCTTTTTTTCTTTTTCTTTTTTTTTTTTTTAATACAAAATTTATTTTTCCTAGTTAAATATATTTAGGTAAACAATTTCTTTATAAAAACAATTCTATTTATTTAATTTTAATTATAAGCTTTAAATAAAAAGACAAGTTTTGAGGCCTTTTCTAATCCCAATTTATTTCGTATTTTTGTCTATACCAGTCCAAATGTTGAAAATATTCTTTCAACACTCGCTGAATAGGCTTTTGCTGTTATAAGTTGTACAACTTCAGTAAAGACATAGCTATTAAATTTCTTGATTTGAATTTGTGACTCTTCCTCATTTTATATGGGGTAACTTCCTTTACTGCATTCTGATAAAAAAAAAAAAAAAAAAAAAAAAAAAAAAAAAAAATGTTTTTCAAAAGGTGAAGATTGGCATAAAATTTACTATCAGTGCAAGCTAGAGTTATATGGATATTCTAGTTTTGCAAAATTTAATGGATCCATTTTTTTCTTGGTCAGACAGTTCACTTTGATTGTACCACGATATCAAGCATGCATGGGTGTTAAAGCCATTTTATACCTGGACTCAAAACACTGTGGGACTTCTTTACTTATCTTTTTTCTCTTAATATCTTTTGAGGATTTTTCCAAATCTAAACTACGTCAACAATGGAACAATTATTACTTTAGATATTATCCAGGGCAACTGCAATAGGCTTTAACAATTCAAACATATCTTCAACATTTCTTTTTAGATTAAAATTAGACATAGACTTTTGACTATTTTTATCATTAACATTCCTATTTTCATCACAAATTTTAAGTGGGGTAATTTTTAAGGCAAACATCTGAGGCATCTTGAAAAACAATTCCATCAAATATAATAAGGGAGAACTAATTTGACAGCATTTGCATTGCATGCAATTTATACATTTGGCTCTCGAGCCTGTTCTTGGTGTATTTCTATTTTCCTCAAATGAAAACCATATTATATCTTTCTTTTTTCTAGTTTTAGACATTCTTTTACTTCAATATAAATAAGCAGCTTTCTTAAAATAAAATATAGTACAAATAGAATAAAATGACAAACTCCAACGCAAGAAAAGCAAAAGGTTATTGAAACCAATAACTACAGAACAGAGAAAATTTACAATCATTCATTCATTAGCATAGAGAACAAAGAGTAACCAATGGGGAGAATGACTTATGTTATGTCATCATTAATGCTTTGATATATGATGCAATTTAAATGGTAAAATAGCATTTTGGCTTTTTTTTTTTTTTTTTTTTTTTTTTTTTTTTAATAAAAGGTTTAAAGAAGAAACAAAACCTTTTTTTTTCCTACATAGCTCACATTAAAAAAATTAGTTTGCCATGTAGATTTATAGCTAGTAAGAAAAGATGGGCGGATTAAAAGTGTTTGTCACTTTAAAAATTTATTAATGTTTTTAAAAAAAAAAAGAAAAAAAAATGCTGTGCTTGTAGCTTCCGCATAACTTGGATTTTGCATGTTTTAATAATGTGTAAAATAAATAAAAACATTAAAAAAACAAAAACGGAAAAAAAACCAGCATGGTTTTTAAAAAAAAACCACTTGGTTTAAACCATGGTTTTAACCACGGTTTAAACCAGCGTGGTTTAAACCAAACAACCCTGATGGACGCGTATGAATGATGATTTATGAGAATGTGATTTCAGTTGTTTTAAAAGTGTTTTAGTTTACAGTAAATTTTAGCCTAATGCTGACGTGTAATAAAGGTACAATGTAAATTACAGGGCTGAACAAAAGTATTCAAGTATGTTTCCATCTAATAGTATGAATTGCTGAAAAAGAAATCTGAAGCTACTGGGTATTTTCTTGCTAAGCTAAATTTTCCCATTATATGAACTGACATATGAAATACAGGGCTGTTCTAATGTACTGGAATACATATTTGGGTATATTTGGCTATACACTATTATTTCCCTAAATAACAAAGTTTTGTTAAAGATTTAGTGTTGGAAAGTGCTTCATAATCTATGCTTAACGCATGATTTTTCATACTTGTTTTATTATTATTAGCACTTTCCAACAAAGTTGAAAAGTGTTTACGTATTCGGTTTGTCTGGCCGTCTGTCTGCGCTCTAACTCTCGTAAATATACTCGGATTGCCATGAAATTTTTGGACGTTATTTAGGTTTACCCTAGCACGAACCCTATTGAAAATGAAGTTTCTACCATGATTAATTTATTAACAGGGACAGTCAAAAGTTTTCCATTACATTACGGCCTATTGGGAAAAATTGTTTCAAATGAATTTTAACGTTTATAACACTTTCCAAATATTTTGAAAAGTGATTATGCATTCGGTTTTTCACTCCGTCTGTCCATCTGTCAGTCTATCCTACTGTCCGCGCTCTAACACCTGTAATTATACTCGAATTACCCTGAAATTTCTGTATGTTATTGACATTTACCCTAGCACGAACCCTATTGAAAATGAAGTTTCTACCATGATTAGTTTATTTATAGAGAGAGTCACAAATCCATTACATTATGGCCTATGGGAAAAAATCGTTTCAAAGGCGTTTTAAAGATGTTACACTCTGTCAAACATATTAAAATTTACATGCATTTAAGATGTGCACTAAACATACATTCTATAAAATATGCGGTGAAAATATAGTATTATTCCTTTACAGGGCCATACAAAAGAATTCTATTGGATAATGGTAAAGGGGGGAATAGTGTGTGACATTTTGAAAATATGTATAACAAAACTGATATGTGTCACTGAGGCTTAATATAAATTATACGATATTGTCTTGCATAATATGAAGTACATGGCATTTACAGGGACACACAAAAGATTTCAAATAGTATATTCCTTCCGACGGACTGTATATGTATCCGATGGTGTCTGATGGATGGTTATAATACGTTTTAATTATGATATACGCATTTAAGTTTCACTAAATCTTTGTACCTTATAAGGGTGTGTATAAATGTTATAGTTGATATACAGGGCTATCCAAAAGAGCTCGCCAACGTTACTGAGTATGAGCGTATATCACTTAAAGGTGGTTCTTAAATAAGGTATACATTTTTATGCTGAACTCCATTCAACTTACAAAGAAATGTTTGCAGAATATAGATAAAATTATATACAGGGTCTCGCAAAGAATTGTGTACATGGACATCTAAGAATGATAATTTCTAACAATGATTTCAGTTGTTTTAAGAGTTTTAGTTTAAAATGAATTTTAGCTTCTTACTGACGTGTAATAAAGGTACAAGGTAAACTACAGGGCTGAACAAAAGTTTTCAAGTATGTTTCCCATTTATTAGCACAAATTGCACAAAAAAAAAATTTAAGCTTTTTTCTTGCTAAACTGAATTTTCCCATTTTATAATATGTATATCAACAGACAGATCAAATACAGGGCTGTTCAAAAGTATTGGAATACATATTTGGCTATATACCCTTATTTCCCTATAATTAACGAAGTTTTTTTTAAAGATTTCATGAAGTGTTGGAAAGTGCTTCATAATCTATGCTTAACGCATGATTTTTCTTGTTTTTGTTTTACTCTTTTATCCGATTTTTTATGAATTTATACTTTTAAATAAAAAAAAAGGTGAAAAAAATTTTGATATTTAGTTGTAACAGCGCTTGTAAGAAGACAATTTGCTTTATCGAGTAGAGTCGTTTCGTAGTTTAAAAAGAAGGGAGGGGGGCAATTATTTTGTCAGAATTCTTTGAAATTTTTATCGATTACAATATAAATATAACAGTTTTGGTAGACCGTATTAAAATTTCGGCGAAAATTGTTAATATGTTGTTGTAAATGTCTTTGGGAGTGGGGGTGATGTTTCATGTCGGGTCCCTTGGCATTCATAAAAAGAAAAAAAAAATCTTATTGCCCGAACTCACTGACGATTGGGCAGTGATTCAGTGGAGGATATACGGGGGTATACGCGGCATATCCTCTGGATTTTTTTAAAGGAACACCGTATACCCTCAGTTTTTTCAAAAAAGGTATAGTATATACACTTTAGGGCAAGGCTGTCCAACGCGGCGAAAGCGGGCGCCATGGCGCCTTTTGAAGGTTTACTGTTATTATATTTTTTAGAAGTAAAATTCTATTTTAAATAAATTTTTCTTTAAATTCATTCTTTTTTTCATCAGAAATATTTTCAAAACCTGCGAAAACATATTGAAAATCAGAAACATACTTTGAAATTTTAATCTTGCATGTTTTCGCGATTCCTAATTGTTTACAAAATGTAATTAACCCATTTTAGGCCAAGCACAGAAATTTTATAAAATGTAGCATTATTTTTATTGAAATATGCTTAAATTACATACATTAAGACACAAAAAAAGATTCGTGCATGAAAAATAATATTTTATATAAGAAATAATATTTTATATAATAATATAAAATATTATTTCTTATAATGAATAATATGAATATGAATAATATTTTTATGACTTTTGTTTTATTCTTATTTCATATACAGAATTTGCAACTTTAATCTATTTTAAAAACATATAATTCATTTCAATTGGAATAATAATATATTTTTAAAAAGTCGAATTTGTCAAAGGCGTTTCAAATTAAAACTCTAGCGTATTTTGAAAATTTTTTAAGAGAAAGTGTTTACTCCAATTGAATTACTAATATTTTATGGATGTCTTCAAAAGCCTTAAAAAATAGAAGAAAAATAAAATTCTTGAAAAAAATGTGTCAGAGTGTTAAAAAAAAATATTTATCGAAATGTTTCGTTTACGAACCTTTGGCCGAAAATGGGTTAAGATGGTTAAATTTGCTAATAATTGGAAATAGTTATTTTTAATGTTTAAGAAGTAACAAAAAAAATCTTGCTGCTGTTACACTGGCCTGGCTGTTTTATACGAAGGATAAAGGAGCTCAATTTTTCCTTCTTGATTTTTGAAATTTTAGGGTTTTTTTTCTTTTTAATTTGTTTAAAAAATTAATAAAACAGTGCAAAATGATTTCCATCTATCATTTCCAGACTATCTCTCTGGTACAAGGTATATGAATTTGTCACTATCATACTTGTTTTATACTTTTTACGAAACTAAAATCACGCTTTCAAAATAAATCAAAACGTATTTTATCATACGAAAAGAAATCTAGTAATACCTTTGATCTCCATGTTTATATATTTATATTTTTTTGTTATTGTTTTTGTTATAGGAATATTTAAAGTTTTTGCTACCTTACTTTACAAACATTTCTGAGACAGACTTTGCGTAGAAAAATGTACAATTTGAAATTTAATGCATGTAACTTCAGAGCTATAGGGGTCATTCCATGTCAAATCAACCAAAAAAATTCAATATTCAACCTGACCTTTTCCGATTTCAATGAAACTGCTAGGAATCAATTCTCTATGATGATATAAATTAGAGCATATTTTTATTTTGTGTTTATCGCTTTAAATTTTTATACAATTAATTATTTAAATTTTGAAAAATCATCATTTTTTGACTTGCATAAATATTTTCATTTTTGAATTTCTCAAGTTCTATCAAACATAGAAAATTTTATGACCACTCATTTCAAAGAGGAGTTTATAAGGTTTGCGATGCTTTGCGCAAACTTGTTGTTTATAAGGTTTGCGATGTTTATAAGGTTTTGATATGCAAGTCGACTATGTATAACTAAAATAAATAAAATTTTAAATTTGAAAATTTTTTAGTCATTTTTAAAAATTTTGAAAAAAAATTGTATGTTTGTTGTAATATTATAAGCTTTAAATTCTGAAATTTTTAGAGTGGGATCTCAATGGGATCAGGAGTTATTAAATAAAAGCAAAAATTACCGTTAAAATAGCAATTTAATAATGTCTATTTTGTTATTTATTTATGATTTGTATGGTAATTTTCAGCTTTTATTTCATAACTCCTGATCCAATTGAGATCCCACTCTAAAAATTTCAGAATTTAAAGCTTATAATATTACAACAAACCTACAATTTTTTCAAAATTTTTAAAAATGACTATCTAAAAAATTTTCAAATTTTAAATTTTAAAAAAATTAAAATTTTATTTCTTTTAACTATATATAGTCGACTTGCATATCAAATTAAACCTTATAAACTCCTCTTTGAAATGAGTGGTCATAAAATTTTCTATGTTTGATAGAACTTGAGAAATTGAAAATATTTATGCAAGTCAAAAAATGATGATTTTTCAAAATTTAAATAATTAATTGTATAAAAATTTAAAGCGATAAACAAAAAATAAAAATATTCTCTAATTTATATCATCATAGAGAATGATCCCTAGCAGTTTCATTGAAATCGGGAAAAAGTCAGGTTGAGTCATTGGTTGATTTGGCATGGAATGACCCATAGGTGCCTTTTGTCTACTGCCTTAAGATTCATTACCATATCGTTAAGATGTGCATATATACTTATACTGTGCAATAATACTGCCTCATGTTTTCAGTCATATGAAAAAATGTCGCCCTTCATTGAGTACCAAGAACTGAGATGCGCCCTTGCTTACTGAAAGGTTTGACAGCCCTGCTCTAGGGTATACCCACTGCCTTGAGCGTATACCTTCTGCTTAGTATACCGTCTGTTTTTTTACGACTACACTACTGCGATTTGGCCTTCAGTTATGTGCTCAGATTTTGATATTTCAAATGTGTTATATATACTTTTTGGAGAAACTGAACATCATCGGAGCTGCTAAATCCTCCTCAGATACTTTCTCATCGTTGTTCTCTTCTTTTGGCTATAAAAATAGGATTCCCAGCATCATGGACACTTGGGAAAATCTGGAAAGTCAGGGAATTTCAGAGTAGTTGGGGAAATTTCAAAATATATAGGAAAAATAAAGTAATTAACAAATATTTTCTAATAAGTAATGGAAAAGTCTTGTAGAGAAATAAAAAATGACATGAAATTTATCAAATAGTTTAGGGGGGGGGACCGCAAAATTCATCAAACAATAAAATAAATAAAGGAATAAAAATTGAGACGTTTAAAAAACGATCGCAGAAAAAAATCGCTAGTTTTGACAAAGGATTACGAAAATAAGTAGCAAATTTCGTTGTATGCTTGTTTGGTCAGAGAATATTTTCAGATTTCGTCAGGAAATTTGCGCCATGTTTAATATCTCCTTGAACTGCGGCAGTAATTTCTGCGGTCTGTCAAATTTTGAAACATAGATTCATCGTCATCAAAATATATGTAAAGAAATGCCGCTGATTGTTCCGTATATTATATTCCTTTATCAAAAAACTGGAAATTTATCGAGGGAACTTCTAAAAAAGTGCGAAATAGCTGAATGCGCGATATAACGAGGGGTTACTGCCTTTATTTTATTTTATTAAAAGTTTTATTTCAATTGGTTACTTTTCCATATACAGTCGAATCTCGTTAATTCGAACTTGTCGGGACCACAAGAAATGTTCGAATTATCCGAAGTTCGAATTATGGAAAATATGAAATGAAAACATGCTTAATGCTGTACTATTACAAAGGAATTAATGTTATAGTGTTTTTTAAAATTTATTTCGTCTGTTATCATTAGAATATGACTTAATATTTTATTAGAGTGTATAAATACATAAACTAATTAAAAGACTGGAAACAAGCACAATGGAAGAAAAATTTGAAGCGTCACTGATGAACATACGGGGGACTAAAGAAAGTGAATATCAAATGCACTGCATTATATGTATGCTCGTTCGGAACAATTTTCACAAAAATCAAAGAAAGAAAGTTATTCAAATGTTCTGAAATCCGTGAGAAAGAAAAGAAAAATGAAAAATCGGAATTCTCGTTAGTTCGAATTAAACGAAGTCAAGAGAAAATGAGTTCGAATTAATGAAATTTTTTAACATTATTCTGCCATTGAAAATTTCGGGACTTCGTGTTTAGTTCGAATTAAGCGAAAATTCGAATTATCCGATTTCGAATTAACGAGAGTCGGCTGTATTGGTAATATTGCGAAATAGTAAACTCTTCCGGTACAGGTTGCATTAACATAAGATAAAACTTTTTCGAGTTCAGATTTAGGAAGAATACGATTTCCAGAATTTCCCTTGTGACCACAGTCACAGAATAGTGTAATGAGTGGAATGACATCTTGTTTCTTTTTGATCATTCCTGAGATTGAATGCTGATATAGATAAGATAGATGGCTGTCTTCACTGATAAGGTCGATTTTTGAAATGAAATGACAAATGAGTTAAACGTGCTTCGGCTTGTGTGTTATTGGAGTTCGTTTTTCAAGAGTTTCCAATCTTGCATATCAGCTGATATCTGTGTTGTTTATGTTACGGTAAAGATCTTCTTTGATGTTTTATTTTTCAATTACAGAGATTAATATCGCTCAGTTGTCACTAACATCATTTAGCCATTTTTTCTCGACGTCTCTTGTAACTTAATCACAAATAGTCACTTGTGTAACTTTTGCTCTGCATTTGACCTCAGACTTCCGTATTACTGATAAAAAGTCACTCATTTATTACTGAAATGCTTGCCAACGATCAGTTAAATTGCTGTAAGTGTAGTGTATAAAGAATGCTCAGCAAAGCTATTTTTATCCACTTTTTTTTCAATATATATATTTTTTTATTTATGTAATAGATATGTATTTGGTTATTCTAATTTTATTTAGATTTTGATGTAAAGGTCAAAGCGATTCGTAGACAGTAGTTAGAAATCACGATATTATTAGCAATAGCCACAATTTTAAACTTAAATTTTTTTTAAAAAATAAACTTAAAAAATATGAGCTGTTAATGTTATTAATGTGGGATTAAAGAATGAAGTATTCAGCAATAAAACATAATAAACTCAATGATTTAATGAACGTGATATCCCAATTGAGACTCATGTGATGATGCGTGGAAAGAAAGGTGTGTTCTATAGATTTCAGCGATGGCGAGTTTGATGGATTGTTAATCCAAAGCTCAGAGAAGCTTATTTATACTGAATATTATTCAGTTCTACTGTTATTTTTGAATGCTACATATATATTTTATGTCTATTAAACCTTTTTTATCTTATCAAGAATATTAGTTTTTCTTAAATCATAAGTTAATCACTCAATATCCCACATTAATATATTAAATAAACTAAATAAGTATGTTAGTATGTATTAAAATTTTGCCACTGACAAGATGGCATACGTGAAAATTTTATTGTATCCTAGTAGTCATTAGCCACGTAAAAGGTCAGCAATATGGCTAAATTAAGTAAAGTAAGACGGACTTGAATACATATTAACATAAAATCTTTAAAAAAAAAAAAAAAAAAAAAATTAACACATATAGTAAACATTTCGAATTATTTTTTTCCTTTAAGGCTGCTGGTTTCCGAATTTCCGTTTCATTTTCCGAATTCCCTATTCGTAATGTTAAGTCTATAGGCGTTTGATGCATTTTTATATTAAAAATATCTCCTTGGGAAATTAAAATTTGTAACTTTTTTTTAGTGTTGCCTTTTTTAAGCATGTCTTTTTTTCCCCTTTAGTTTTAATATATATCTCTAAAAGCCACTCTTAATTTTATATGAAGTGTTAAAATTTTACTTTGTCATTTTTTAAAACATAAAATATTAAATCAATCAAAGATTTTAGAAATATTTTGCGAACTAAGAAAAACAAGTTGGAAATTGCACGTAAAGCGTAGCAAATGAGGTGCGTTCGTTGATAACGAAGTTTTAAAATATTCAGATCTTGCTGATATAGTAGAGTGTACTTTGGATACAGTATAGCGGTCGAAATCTTTGTGTTCCTGTAAATATGTAGGGAGTAATTTTTTATTATACTTCATTAACGTATATCTTATTTATAAAATGTGAAGTAGTTTATTTTAATTAAAACACCCCCCGAAACAATGTTTCCTCGTATAACATTTAGTGGAATACATTTGTGTGGCCCTGTAATTTAATAATAAATATTCTTTGCATCACAGATTGTACAAAATGTATCTTTAGCACATATTACATAGATTCGTGTCAATTCTGTTATATTCAAATGAGTGTAACACCATTAAAATGCATTTGAAACTTTTTACCCCAATGACCGTAATGTAACGGAATACTTTTGATTGTCCCTGTAATTGATCTATCCATCCGATTTTCATAAAATTTGAAAAAACTCGACAAAATTATATAATTATGTATTTTAAATTTCAAACGATTCGGTTGGGTAGTTTTTGCGTTGTTATATGCGGACGGACGGACTGAGCGACAACAATAGGTGCTACGTATTTACATAATTACGAACGCACCTAAAAATAACATCCTTTAAGAAGAGAACACCGAAAAAAGAAATTATAAATATTAATTTCCTGAGGCGATATTTTGAATATAAAAATGCATCGAACGCCATATCCGAAATTTCATTCCGAAAGTGACACAACGAGTGACCAGCAGCCGGAAGTAGGTGATTCGGAATTAATATTTTCGATCACTTGAACAAATTTCTGAAACGTTTGTAAAGATTGTTGTAATTCATTCCCCTTGGGGTGTTCTGGTGACAAGAATAGGGGGAAACAGATTGCAGATCTTCTGTGAAACAATATGACGAGAAGTCGAACGCTAAAACACGTGGTTTGCAGCATATGGAAGGATCTTTCAAGAGAAAAATTTCAATTCAGAAAGGTGCCGTGGTAGATATATTTTTAATTTAATAGATTTTCTTTCTTTTTTTACACATATAGTCGGTTAGTGGATAAAGCGACTGCTAGTTTTCCGCTTTGTTTCGATGCTCAGATGATGCATGTATTTTGCATATTTTAAATTAGTTCATTTGTTTTGATAAATTAGAAAATTTTATAATTAAATTTTTTATTGATTTTTTTTTTTTTTTTTTTTTTTTTTTCCTGCTGAATGTGATAAAATTGTCCTTGAAATTTTTACATCAATTTTAACCTTTCAGTGAGTTTCTATAAACTTTACAACAAATATATATCCTGAAATTAATTTTATTTTTGCTATTCATATATGTATAATTGCATTTGTAACATCTCTATTAATAATATGTTATTGTAATACATATTCATAATTATTATTGTGATACATTTTATATTTGTAATGCTATAATTATTGCTTCGTAAAATATATGTCACACAATCTATTCATGTAAAAAAAATGCCCTGTACCGCACCGGCTGAAAGTTTAATGTTTGCAAAAATTGCAACATGTGTTGAAGAATCAAGTTTAATTGTATAAGCCATTCCATTGATAAAGGAATGTAACTTTATCTGTTTATTTATCGTTCAAGCAGCGTCAGTGGTTCTTCTTCTTACAAATGTATAAATAATTTTTTTTGGAGTCGGGGGGAGGTCTTCAAATATAGTATTATTTTAAATGGTTAACTTTTTCAATGTTTATTAATTAATGTACACTGCACTTAATAACGAGTATTCTTCTTTCAGCATTCTTATTTTAAGAACCGAAAAATCTTGTCATTAGAAAAACAGTTATTTTAGTTTTAAAATTAATTTGATGTTTCTCTAACATGTTTTATTCAAATTGTATTATGATTTATAAGAACAAACCTTCTTATTAGTATTGAACAAACCTTCTTATTAGTATATTTTACAATTTTCAAAGAATATAGGAATTGTTTGATGTATAAAATAACATTAAAAGATGAAAGACAGGATAGAGCACAAAGCATATTTACACCCAGTTCAAATATGGTGAATACATGCAGGAATTGGTTTCTCATTTACAATGAAAACGCTATAGATTGTTTGTGTAATGAATAATGTATTTAGGTTTATGGGGAGGAGAGGATGCACTTTTTCTCATAAAATTTGTATTTTATCATTTGCAGTTAAATTTGAATTTTATCATTTTCATTAATTTTTATTATTTTAATTTATCATCCTTCAAGTAGTAGCTGCCAAATATGAATTTTCAATTGAAAGGAATATGAATTTCTGCAGCTGTTTAAATAATTAATGATAGTGCTTGAAAGCAAGTTTTCTTTTATTATTTTTTTTAAATCGATTTTTTGGCTGAGCACTGATCAGATAGCTATGCATAAATTCATTTACATAAAAAAAAGAATATATATATATATCTGATGTTAGTTTTATGAGTATATATTTTTCTTTTTAATATCAGTTCCATGCTTATCCATAAACTTCTGGAATCTTAGGTACTTTTATGTTTTACTGATAAGAAAGCTATACATAAATTCATTTACATTCTATATATATATGATGTTAGTTTTTTGAGTATATATTTTTAATTTTTACTCAGTTCCATGCTTATCCACAAGCTTCTGAAATTTTAGGTACTTTTATGTTTCTTTGTACATTTCATTTTATTAAATGCCCCCCCCCCCCCCCAAAAAAAAAAAAAAAAAAAAAAAAAAAAGTTTATTAGTATAGAATTTAAATTGCAATCAATAGTATCATTTTCTGCTAGACAGTTGTACATAACTTATGGGCTCCACGTGGTCTGTGAGATTTTATGTGCGCGGCTCGAAACATGCATTTATAAATGTTTTATATTTTAGGTAATTTTATGTTAGCTGTATGCAGTTGACAAATTGCCAGATCTCATCTCCATCAATCATAATAGATTCATTTCACTTAAAATATAAGCCATTCATTCATTTCATTTAAAGTACTAAACTTTCACTTAAATAACATATTAAATACATTTAAAATACTTGTCTTTCAGTTATTTTATCTAAAGTCCCCCCCCCCTCCAAAATAAATAAATAAATATTGTATGATAAACCAAAATATTTTATTGCAAGCATTGTTTCTATTTTATGCATTTGAAAAATAAGAAAGAGAAAAAAATGCTGTTGGTGAGACTTGTGCCCTGCTAATATGGAAGTAAAAAAATTTATATTAAACATCCATATAAAAGGTATTTAAGATCATTAATAATTTAAAAGTTGTCATTTGCTTAGTTAGTCGAAAGTTGTTTTTATATGTTGACTTATTCATGTTACAGAAATGCATGTATTCTTAAATTTTCACACCTAATCAAACATTATTTTAAATCAATTAAATTTGCACTATATATCGTGGCATTTTAAAAAGATAAAAGGCTTTTAAATTGATTGAAAAATATTGTTTAAAGAAAATCGGATGTTTTAAAATTTAAAACTCAGAAATTCTGCATTATCAAAGTTTCCCCCAAGTTTTAAAAGGAACAGGGTGCTGTTGGTAGAAAAATAGATTATTTTTTCTTCAAGGTACTTTTTTCATATTTAAGGGCACTTTTTATTTCTACTTTTTTTATATATATTTCTAAGGGCACTTTTTTTTTTATTTAAAGTGTACTTTAAATTGCATTTAATACTGTATAAGGTGCAAGAGAGGTGCCAATTTTTTACATGAGGGGCAAGAAGGGTGCTTTTTTGTAAATCGAAAGCCAATAATCCTCCTTAAACTGTCTAGGGGAAACTCTTATTATATTTTATACTTATTTAGCTAATATTGGTGTATAAATTTTCTTACATTCAGGCCTCGGAGCGAGTCGCTAAACTCGCTTTTCTCGCTAATTTTTTTAATTTGTCTCTTTTAGTCTATATTTTTCAGATTTAGTCTCTTTTTTCACTTTTTTTTTAAAAATGTTCCTCACCCATCGATCGTTCGCAGGAAAAAGATCGTAACTTTCTTCATTTGATAGCGGAAAAAACATCGCGAAATTCAACAATTTGTCGTGAGGAAATATCGGAAAACTTGTCAGTTTGTCGCAGGAAAATCTCGAAATTTGTTAACTGTTCGCTGTTAAAAATCGCAAAATTTTTCAGTCGGAAACCTGCGGAAAATCATGAATTATGTTAATCTGTCTTAGGATAAAACCATAAAATTCCGTGGCACTATAGTGAAACTTAGTCGCGGAAAAAAGTATACCAAATTTCCCGGGAGCAGAATCGGCGCAACGCTGCGACGCACGTCGCAGACTCTTGGGAAGGTCCACAGGCTATTTTTCAACTGTTAAAAATTTAGCAAAAATAAAAAAAATTCGGTCCTAAATCCGAAAATTCGGACATAAAATGTATCGCGAATTTCGACAAACACTCTTCGAAAACAAATGTATTTCGTCATAGATCGCGAAAAAAAGACAAATTTCCTCAAAAAAATCATTCAAAACATCATGAAAAAACCGGCAAGTTTATTCAAAACATCGCAAAAAAACGGCAGTTTTCGTCAAAGAAACACAAAAAAAATGGCAAATTTTCTCTATAAATTGTGAAAAACGGCAAATTTCGTTAAAAAAACAAAAAAAATGGTAAATTTCTTCAAAAGATCCAAAAAAAAGGCAAATGTCTTCAAAAGAACGCGAAAAAACGGCAATTTCCTAAAATGATCACGAAACAACAACGAATTTCTCCGAAAAATCGCTAAAAACGGCAAATTTCACCAAAAAATCACGGAAAAACGTAACATTTCTTCCTAAAGTTAGCAAAAGAAAAGGCAAACGTCTTCAAAAAATCGCGAGAAAAACGGCAGTTTTCGTTAAAAAATTGCAAATTTTTTCGAGAGATCGTGAAAAAACGGCAAATTTCTTCCAGAGATCGCAAGAAAACGGCAGTTTTCGTCAATAGATCGCGGAAAAAATGCAAATTTTGTCAAATGATTGTGAAAAAACCGCAAATTTCGTCGGAGCTTTCGTCAAATGATCATGAAATCGAAAAGAATATTGATAGATGCCAACTTGTACGGTATGGCCAGTAGTACAATGTACGGATTTTGTTCGAAGTGTATGGTTATATCAATGAACAATACGATTGTATGATTTTGCACGTGGAAAAAATAATCGCAGAGAAATGCAAACTTCGTGAAAGGATCGCCGAAAAAATTTGCGATTTCTTTACGCGATCGATAGTCAAAATTTGCGATTTTTTTCTGCGGTCGTTTACCAAAATACAGTAAATGATAATTTTTTGGGCCATTGTTTTAGAAATTTGCTTTTTTCTGCGTTTATATGACAAAATTCGTCATATGTTCCGCGATCATTTGCTGAAATTCACGATTTTTCGGCGATCGATTGGCGAAATTCAAAATTCTTTCGCGTTTATTTGTCGAAATTCACTCCATGATCGCAGAAAAAAATTGCAAATTTTGACAATCGATCATTTTTCAAAATTCGTGATTTTTTTTACTTTGCAATCGCGATTTTTTTCCGTGCGATTTACAAATGATCGCTGGAAAAAAAAAATCACGAATTTTGTTAAATAAACACAGAAAAATAGTAAATTTCTGCAAACAATGGCAAAAAAATTGCGAATTTTGGCAAATAAAAGAAAAAAAATCACTAATTTTTCTAAAAAAAAAAATTGCAAATGCTAGCGAGCAATCGAGGAAGAAAAATCGTGCACTTCCGTAAGAAATTGTGTGGAAAAATCACAATTCTCATATTAATTTGCGGCAATTGGTAGCGGGGGAGGGGGGGGGGGATCGTTAATTTCGTCAAATGGTCGTGGAAGGAAATGTATGCCAGTTAAATGTGTCCTAAAATATCCAAAAAAGTTTGTGTGAAATATTATTTGGCACCAGTACAACCCCTGATTTTACTTTTTCCACCAACACCATTTGATAAATTTCGCCATCCTTTTCCTGAGATTATTTGACAAACTTCACTTTATACTGTAACTGATTTTCGCACATTTTAGTGTAACCCATCGACAGGCATCCTTGATTTTTTTATGGCTTTATTCTACGAAATTCATTATTTTTCTGGCAACTAGTTGATAAATTTCACTATTTATTTCCGTGACCTTCGACAAAATTAGCCATTATTTGTACGATCGCTCTTGGAATTTCGCAATCATTTAATGAATTTTGTGATTTATCCCTCTCTTCGAGACCCATTTGATGAATTTTACCATGTTTAACACAAGATCCATTTGACTAATATCGTGATTTTTTTTTTTCAAGGCCATCTGATAATTTTCGTGGATTTTTTTTTTTTTTTTTTTTTTTTTTTTATCCTAAGAACATGTGACTAATTTTGAGAATTTTTTTCCCGAGATCATGCGACAAATTTTGTGATTTGTTTTTTGAGACAATTTGATGAATTTTACTATATTTCCTGGAATTTCATGATTTTGTCCCCGTGGTCATTTGATGAATTTCTGATTTTCTTTCATGATGAATTGTTGCGATTTGAGATATTTTTCTGCAACCAATCAACAATATTTGCAATTATTTCAAAACCGACTGAAATGCATTAAAAATGTATTCCACAGATTGTGTTAAACCTTATAGTGCTTGTCTGTATACCAAAAACATTTAAGTGAAGAGAAAAAAATATTTTTTATTTGGTCTCCTTTTAGTCTCTTTTTTTAAATTTTGGTCTCTTTTAGTCTCCTTTTCTTGCGATTTAGTCTCTTTTCTCTCTTTTTTAAGAGTGACTCAGCGGTCCTAGGCCTGTACATTATATAGCTGTATTTTTACTTTTGTTGTGTTACTATGTTGATACATATTCTTGCATTATTAAATTATATCTTGAGGCCTACATAACGTAGCAAACTCATGTTTTGCAACCTTCACATGCCAAAAAAAAAAAAAAAAAAAAAGGTATGATTTTGCTAAAGGTGTAACTTTTTAAATAATTCTACTTAAGGGTGTTCTTAACTGCTCTGCTCAACAAACGCAAAACGTTTTGACACATTTAAAAATCGGTTTTTAACAGAAACATGTAAAATTAGAATGCCTGACTATGGAAGCGATTTAGAATCGAACTTATTTTTCCATTTTATAATTCAATTACCTATCCAGTTCTAAGCTATTTCGATCACGAGATCACCCATTTTTCTCCTACTTTTCGACCGGTTTTTCTGCTTTCGTCAGGAAAAGTGCTCAAAAGTGTCAACTTTGCAGGCTTGTTATAAAAAAATTATTGTGCTTTTTAAAAAACAAAAAATTGAGTGCAATTAGACAGTTTCTGAATAATAACACCTGCTATTTTCATGCATTTCTGAACAAAAATAAATTAAAGCATGTGTCACAAAGTTGCCCTTTTTGATTTAAGAACACCCTTAAGCTGCAATAACATTAATTTCCTTAAGAAATTTATTATAAAGCTTTTTTAATCAGACATAAAGAAAAGAAAGATACAAATTCTGGTTTTTAAAAAGCTAAATTTATTTTGCTAGTTTTTTAAGCTTATTTATTATTAAAAATTATACACTGCTTTTCATTTAATTACATAACACATGAATGATTTTCTTTCTTTTTTGTTACAGTTAAATGCTAAAAGGGATATATTTTACCGCCATGATTCCAATGCCACAAATTCTACGGTAGCAGCTCCTGTAGCTCCACCATCATTGTCTAACTCTAACTCATCATCGAAGGAGTCTTTATCTAACAGAGAAGGAGAAAGAATGAAAGATATGTCTCCAAAAGATTTGGAAGGTTATGTTGGTTTTGCCAATTTACCCCTTCAAGTTTATCGCAAAGCTGTTAAACGAGGTTTTGAGTTCACTTTAATGGTTGTAGGTATGTGCATTGAATACATCTTTATATTTCTGTAATTTTTTTTGTTACTTTCAGTAGTTTTATTTAGTTAGATGCAGTATCATCAGGGTTGTTATGATTTTACCCAGCCCAAAAAACCCGGGTGGGTTTTTTTCTGAAAAAAACCCAAGTGGGTTTTTTTAAAATTTCAACTTTAAATTACATATATAATGTATTGTAATATATTTCTTAATATCAGTACACAACTCATAAAATTTATAACCATCATCCCCCCACCCCAAAGAAATGAAATGTCCTAATTATACCATCACAATTTTTAAAAGAAATAATTGTTAGTTAATCTCTGTAGCATGTGTAAGTAACACAAAAAAATTTTTGACCCATTAAAAAAATACTTTGATGTGTAATGTGTTCTATGTTATACAATAGAAACTCATAACAAAATGCCATATATGCTTAGAATCCTAATTGAATTATGTAGACATGTAGAATTACTTGGCTTATTCTATTATTTAGTAATAACAAAAAAATACTTTATAAATTATTACTAATAATCAATTTATCTAAAAGCAAAGCATAATTTTTATTACTGTCATTGATTTATATATATTTGTAATCAATTAGCTACTTTAAATTTAGTAATAAGTAATTTTTTTTTTTTTTCAAGCATTCTGAACCACTTCACATAACCTTATTTAACCTTCACATAACCTTGCTTATTTTCATTTTCTCGAAAATTAAAATAATCATTTACCATCATCATTCTGTCTCTTCATTCTGACTTAAATCCTTTCAATGGTATCTTTTAGGGATGGGACGAATAGTGATTTGGCCGAATACCAACTTTTTTTTTTCCAATAAAGAAAATAAATTTTGATTACATATAATTTAAAAAATAAGAGCTCATTAATAATTATTACTCTTAAATGTACTTTTAAATTTTAAAAACTTATTTTAACACAAAAAATTAAGAAATTGCATTATATCTTTTATCCTAATGTACATCAAATTGATTTTCAGTAAGTCAGGATGGGAAGATATTTCCATTAAAATATGAAGAATGTACTTCACTTTTACTATCAAATGGTATACTTTTATCCTTTCTTGCATCCAAAATCAACAATATTCTTAATATCTCTCTTTCAGAACTCATAAGATCTTTTCTAAAATAACCTTTAATAAAGTAAATTTGATCATTTAGAGTTTGTGTCCCTAATGATAAGCAAATTTGTAAGAACGAGACTGTTCTGAAATCAGTTGCCAAGCTTTAAATTACAAAGCAAAAGATTATGCTTAAAGTAGAAGGCATATGTTAACAAAATCTTTGACATTCGAATACAATATTTAACTTCAATATTCCACTTATTCAACAAGCATGAAAAGGATAAACAGAAATTAATAGCAACATGAATGAAGGAAGATGTAAATTAAAAATATATACATATTAATGCTACATATTTAAGTCAGTAATTATGCAAATAATTATTTAAAAGTGAAAACTATAGAATAAAAATATTTTGTTCAGTATTTAGAATGTATGTTTAAATATTCATAAAACTATCTTCATAGAGCAAGTTGTGTCATCTAATGTGTATCTAGTTTGACACCAGTTCTGTTTTCAGATGTACCATTGTATTTTGAATAGAGATATTTGATATTTAATTTTGAAAATGAATCTTTGTTAATACACCTAATGAATGAATATTTTCATTTCTTACTTTATAGAAAATAAGTTATTAATTTCATAAGAGCCTTTTTTATAAGTGCATGGAATTTGCAGACATTAATAAATACTAAGTGTTTTAGAATAAGGCAGTTTTTTTTCTATAAGTGTTTTTATATCTTGAATTGTAATATATCATTGTCTAATGAAGACATTTCACGTACAATTAAATCTCCAACTTAGGCAGCAATTTCTAAAATATCACTCACTTTTATAGGAAATATAGAAAGGCTGTATATTTTTTAGTATCTGAATAACTGTATATTTTTTAAGTAAGAATGAGAAGGACTTCACGAATGAAGTAGCAAGTTTGGATTAGAGAAAAAAAAATGTAAGAAATGAAATTCTTTAAATCTGAAATTTATTTGGCAAGATATCTTTCACTATTTGGCGAGATTTTAGCAACATTCGGCTACAGGTATTTGGCCGAAGTATTTGGTCAACAAGTCTTCAATATTCGGCCAACCGAATATTCGGCAAAAGGGCCGAATACCGAATAGTGGCCGAATATTCGTCCCATCCCTAGTATATTTTATATTAATATTTGCAGCTATTTTAAATAGAATGTTAAAATAATAAATATGGGATTAAAGATAGTTTTCTCTTCCTTTCTAAATGTTATGCTTTTCATCGTTTACAAATGTCAATAGGAAGGCATCTCCTTTTCCCACTGGGAAAGGAGGAAAAAATTAAGACTTAAGATATAAACATTTTGTTGTGATATTTAGAGCTGTGTTGTTTAGTACATTTGAATGAATATTTAGCAAATAAGGAGGTCCCACTGAAGTAAAGCCACCGTGATTTTGTACCGTAATTGGACACAAGACAATGAGAACTAAATAAATATATTTAAAATGTCTATCTATCCATAAATACATATTTACAAAGAATAACTCATTCCCTGCCTCAACTGAGCAGGAAAATAATATATAAAAAGTGGGGTGGGGAGTATCTCACCAAAACAAAGCCACTTTTGATAATAGTTAATATATCTGCCATGCTTATATATGATTTGGAATATGTGATGTTGCATACTATTTACCAGTCCCTGGAATACAGTAGCATTAATATTATCCCAGGCCTCAATGTTTCACTTTCAGTTTTGTCATACACTTAAACTGCCTGCCATTGGCATTTATAACTCTACTGAGGATACCCCATACATTTTCTTGGAGGTTGAAATGATGGTACAGGGCAGGTTATTGACATGCACTCAGTTATCCAAAAACCATTCATAGGAGGTTTTTGCCAAGTTTATGGGAACACTGTCCTCTTGGAAAATCCAATTTAGGCTCCGATTCTCTCTGCAAATGGCAGTAAATAGGTTTCTAGCATTTCTCTATAATCTGTAGCTTACATGCAGAGTGAGAGAAAAGCTAGGTTTAATATACCGCCACAGCTAGCCGAAGCCTCGCAATGCCATTAATGAATCTCCAACTTGCTGTCTTTTTGGAGACTATTTCCTCTTTTCTTATGTCATTCAAATAAAAACCAAGGGTGTCTGAACCATCCAAACTAAATTTTTTCTCATGAGAATTTAACATGATGCCACTGGTCTTTCCAGGTTTGATGATATTTGGCCCCATAAATATAATTTACTCTGCATGTGTGTATGAATGGGTTAACACATTTTCATATTTTGGGGATTAACACATGCATATATGTGTGTAAGTTTAAATTTAGGTGATTAACAGCACAAATGCAAAATGAACTGCAAATAATATCCATTAGTTTATTATTTGTGCTACTAATTAATGAAATTATTATTCTGTAGTTACTTGCTGTTTTCTGTAAGCCATGTTTTAGGGTGCCCTTTTAAAATTGGCAAAGTGCACCCTGAATTCCACAATATTTTTTAATTAATGTGTCCAATACTCTGCAAAGAATGATAGAACTTTATTTCTTTAGAAAAAAAGTTTTGTTATTTGTATTTTTCTATTTGTAATTCATGGGATTAATATAATTCATGTGTATTAATTGGATGTAAAAATAAAGGATTTTTTTACATCCTAATTTTAAGGTAGATTGACCAATCAGATACATTTTTTTACTATAGTTAATTTTGTAGATTTGGTATAGATTCAATGTAAAAATTCCTTTTTAAACATTTCCTTTTGTTGAAATTTGACAACTTCCACCTCATTTATATTAAATATGTTTGTTAGGGTATTGGCTAGATTTTCACATTTCTTCTTTTGATTACATAAATTGTTGCAGAGTTCCTTTGAACAATGTACTCATGATACAGGTTTTAATAACAGAATAATCTGCTAATCTACAATAATCTGTTTTCTTAAAGAAACTTTTGTTTCTCAAAGCTTACTTAAAAATAAATAAATAAATAAGGATTTTGAAAATATCTTGGTCCATGGATCTGGTATTACAATATACCATCTCAATATTTTTGAGTAATTTGTAATGTTTTAATTATAGAATTGATTCTGCTTCAGGTACTAGTTAAAGATGGAATGAATATCAGACCTGCCAACTGCTATGGAAAAAATCGTAGATGCTAGGATTTGGACCTATAAACTAAGAATCTACGAAAATCAATCTCAAACTATAATTAAACGAATATTTGGCCAAATAGCTAATCATCACATCTCTAGTATTAGTTTACATTTACGAAATATGTGTGGCATGGCATCAAAGTGTTTATTGCATTGATTTATTGTCTGAGCGAAGCGAAGTCTTTATACTCAGAGATACGTAACGATATTAAAATTCAAAAAAATTCTTTCGTCAAGCAAATCTCAAAAAGTACTTGTCAGATTTCGATTCTGTTTGTACCAGAAGGTACCTATGAAGGTAATCTGGTGAATGCACCTACTTTTAAAAATTAATTCCAATTAGATTAAAAGTTATATTAAAAAAACTGATAAAAAAGCACAATTTATTTGCATACGTCACAGAAATTAGGTGCGCGTGATTTCCACCGGCTGGATATTTTCGTAGATAACCGAATCAGTACATGGAGTAAATAGCAATCATTTGCGCACTCAGAAATATTGAATGCAATAAAACATTTTAAAATTTAATCATGCAGGAAAATAAAACTGTTATTTTTTTATATTAAAAAAAATGTTGTAAAAACTTTGATTTTGAGATTTTGTGATAATTTCTTAGCATTTTTTGATCGCTAAAAGAATGTTTTATATATTTCGCGTTTGAAAATTAGAAACAATTACGTTTTTAAATAAAAAGTTTCTTTTATGACATCATTTTCCCTTTATACTTATTTTTATTGCATGTTTTCTTTTAACTTATATTTTGTTTGTGTGTGGAAGTCAATTCTGATCACTAATTTTTCGGCACGGATACCACAAGCGCATCAGATTTGGCGCAATTTTTTTCAAAGCCCATTTGGCGAAAACTCCGTTTTCAAATAACGCTTACATGCACATTTTTAAATTATTTTCTATTTTCAAAAAGAACTTACAGTAAATAAAATAATAATAATAATTAATAACTATAAAAAGAAATATTTTATATAATAAAAAAAAAGGAAATGAAAGTAAATAAACATTTTATGAGTAAATAAATAAATAATAAATAAATAAAGCCGGGTTACCATCTCAGGTAAAATAATGACATTTTGCCGCCAATTATGTACCCTGGTGCATATGTGACATCTTTTCCCATTTTTCTTCCATTTCCTGTTGGCATACAACTTTGAAATTTGGAATATGTATGCATACCTGAGAGCAATACTGGAATTAGACATTGATTTTTTTTTTAATTCGATCCAAAAAGGGGCAATGGGGGCTATTTTTTAAAGATTTATACAATTTATACAGCATAAAGGAGTCACTTACCTATTTCTATATACAAGAGGAAGTAAGTGGCATGTAAAAACAATTATAGTATACACAAATAAAATATTTGAGATAATATACTAGAGATATAAGCACCGGGTTTGGCGAGAGTTTTTATGCCAACTAGGCGAAAACATCGTTTTGATTACTAGATACATATAGCATGCTATAATAACACGTTATTTATTTATTTCAAAATGAAAAAAAAAAGGAATAAACGAAACATTTTCTGTTATTAAAAAAAAAAGAAATAACAATCAATAAATGATAATATTTTTAGAACAAACAATTTATTATAACATTTCTATGATAACCAGCATGTTAGGCAACTGAACGCCATTTTGGCACCAATTAGGTACCTCGGTGTGTATAGGGCATATATGTGCCATATTTATTTGTAAAACTGAGCATGAACGTTTACCAAGTGTGTTTTCATATTCGCTTATATCTTTTTGCAATATAGCGCACCTTTCGAAGCCAAAACTGCACAAAAGAAAAAAAATCAATATTTGCAGTATTTTTTTTTTTTAATGTAATGCACATTTTGTAATCAGTAGGCTCGATAATTAGATCTCGTTTTTTTTTTTTTTTTTTTTTTTTTTTTTTTTTTTTTTTTTTGCTTTAAAAGATGATACTTCATACGACGTCTTTTTTGGATTCGTCTTTTTTCAACATTTGATAGTGTGCGTCTACTCGTTTTGTAACTTTTTTTTGTAACTTTCTTCTTTATTAACAGCGACATTTGGATTTCCTATTTAAATAAAAATTCTTCTAAATACAAAGAATTTTATTAAAATAAATAAATAAATGAAATGCGGACATCTATTGCTCAAAGTACAAAATTTTTCCTATATTGAGTTAATAAAAATCAGTAAAAACATAATTTTTATGATAATAAAAAGGTGACTTATGCAATAACAGATTCATATATTATGTACGTTATGGATTAAGTATGAATATTTCTCCACCATTTATAAATAATAATAATAATAAAATAAAATGCGGACAGACCAAAGTCTGTATTTGACTGAAAACAACAACCATTTTCTAAATACTTTAAAAAAATGGCCAATGAAATGTGATATTTCAAAAGTATTATGAAATTAGTTAAAAAACATTTATTTTAAACTAAATGAATAAAAGATTTATATTTTTAATGAAATAAATGGGATTTGAAAAATTATGGGAAATATATCACCATAGATGTATCAATATTACAATCAGTACTTTGTATGCAAAATGGAACAATTAGCAATACTTTTTGTACCCAAAAAATGGTCGTTGCTTTTTTTAAGGTTAAAAAATAGATTACGAAATATTCCTATACAGGGATGCCAAGCCCCCGCTTATTGCACAGCAGAATTTTCTTATAGGAAAAGTTATTTTTTAAATTCGCAGAATGTTCCAATTTAATAAAACATTTTCTGTATTAAAATACCGGTATCCAAAATGCCGGAGACTTGGCAGCTCTGCCTATAACATTTTAATTAATCACGGTACTTTTTTTAATCGGATTCAAATTTAGTAAAGACAAAGTTTTTTGGCCAAAAGCAGCTTTTTTCCACATGTGTAACTACGATACAATTCCTTGATGCTGAAATAAAATGTTTTGACTTATGCTATTATTGCTTCCTCTTATTTATTTATTTGAATTTTAAATAAGAAGACTCAAAACCGTGTTTTTTAAATGTACGGAAAAAATTCATTTCGAGAGAGGGAGAAAAGAACAATATTTGGCGATTTATTTCCTGCGTCTGACTGAGTGTCTTACTACCTTCTATTTAATACTCTTCACAATACTTCTCTGTTATATGGACTTAAGCGCTTTTATAAAAAGTTTGACGTAATTCGGGCTTAAGAAAGTGAGTTTTTTACTGAATAATACAAATAAATGAAAAATGAATACTAAGAAATACTAATAAAAGAAAAATGAAGCATTATATTGATCTATATATATTTAAAAATGCATCTGCTAGCACTAATTAGGTAATTTATGTGTATATAATAGGAGATAAATAGCTTTTGATTCTGTATTTCTATGCTATAAAGAATTAACGTTTGTGTGTTTATCGTTATCATTGGGAGTACGTAGCCGATTTAAAAAATAATGTGGGCAAAAAATGTTAGTAACCATCTTTGCTGCAAAATATACTATATTTTGCTTAGGAACAATAATCACCACCAATGCACGAGCAAAAAAAGTTCTAAAATTGAGAATTCTTTGATGTTGATATGACTAAAAATTTAAAATCTTTTTTTTTGGTGGCAACTTTTAAGATATAATATTCTCGATATGAACGATTTCTAAAACATTCGACAATTTAATTTCACAAATTAATTTTTTTTTCTAGAAAATTTTTAAACTTAATTTATTGAGAATATTGCAATTTCTAGGATACTGTTGGAGTCAGAAACTATAACTTTGACATCACCGTAACTTAAAAGATGTAAGTGCTCGTTTAGGACAAATTTTTAAAAAAGGATATTCCTTAACTCTTATCGACAACCACATTGCATCCATGGAAAACAGATTTTCAACATTATAAACTATTCGGAAGGGTTTCACACCGTATAAAATACACTCCTTTCTCTTCAAACATAATAGTTTATATCATTTATAGTTTCTCAAATCGGTGCGAAGCTTCTGTTTATGCTCATGACATCATTTCAAAGAGATATATTTACAATATAGGAAAATTTGGTGTTTTATTTTCTGTATTACTTTTAACATTTTGCATATTTCCAATTTTATATCCATGCATTGTTTGCTTTTCTTTTATAAAAATAGTATATGCAACTTTATATATAAGATTTTGCAATTCTATGATTCAATATGCTTATTTTCATCATATTTTATCACAATGAATGACCATTTAAAGGTAACACCTCATTTTCTTTACTTATCGCAAGTTATTAAATGTGCATTCTCAGCAATATCGCTCAGGCTAATCCCTCTGAGGGAAGTCCTAGTAGTTTTATTTGCCATTTCAGAATGAAATATTTACATGTAAAATGTATTGATTTATAATCTGATTTGATGTTAATAAAAAAGATTTATTTTTTTCCCCTCCTTTAGGTGAAGCTGGGCTCGGAAAATCTACGTTAATAAATTCTATGTTCCTTACTGATATATATTCTAGTGAATACCCTGGTCCTTCTCAACGAATAAAAAAGACACTTCAAGTATGTAATATTTTTTAATTCTTGGTTTTATTAATATTTAACAAATGACTTAGTGTAAATTTATGTTTTTGATGTTTAACTTAAATACTTTCCTGAGACTTGGAAATTTCAGTCATTGTTTCTGAAATTTAGTTACGATGGTTGAATTTGACAGTAACATGAAATGACTATTTTTAATACTTAAGAAATAACAGAAAAATAGATATATCTCACTGTTTCCTGCCTTTTTTAAGTAACACGTTCATGAAAGTTGTTTTTGTCTTGTTATTGCTGTTGTCATATTGACCAATTGGCCGTTTTATTCGAGGGATAGAGGAATTTAATTATTCCTTCTTTATTTTTGAAATTTTAGGGATTTTCTTCTTAGTTTGCTTAAAAAGTATGTAAAACAATGCAGAATGATTTCCATTTATGAAAGCATTTCCAAACTATTTCATTTTAACCAGTTACTATCATGCCTGTCTTTGTTTTTGTACTTTTTATAAAATTAAATTACCGCCTTTAAAATAATTTGAAACATATTTTCACATTTTAAAACAAACCTAGCAATATCTTTGATTTCTATGTTTTTGTTATTATAGGTGCGATTAAGTTTTCTGGCACCTTGTCATAAAAACATTTTTGATATAATATAGACCCAGAGTTTCCCCCAGATTTAAAAAAGGGCAGGGCGCTACTGTTCTGAAAAGGGCACTTTTTACATTTTTCAGGGCACTTTTTACACTTTTAAGGGCACTTTTATAGAGTTGAATCTACAATCTAGCGGTTCAAAAAGTTGTGAAAAAAACAGAAATTTCTTCCAAAAATTGAAAAAAAAGGTAAATTTTGTTAAAAGATTGCGAAAAAATTGGCAAATATTATTAAAAGATCACGAAAAAATGGCCAATTTTGTTAAAAGATCGCAAAAAAAGGCATTTTGTTAAAATATCTTAAATAAAGGCGTATTTTGCTAAAAAAAACGTCAAATATCGTGAAAAAATAGCGAAAAAAAAGGCAAATTTTATTAAAAGATCGCAAAAAAAACAGCCAATTTTGAAAAAAAAAATTGCGAAAAAACGTCAAATCTCGGTGAAATATCGCGAAAAAACGGAACTTTTCACAGAATTTTCCATTTTATTGCTATTTTTGGACGAAATTTGCCATTTTTTTCGCGAATCTTTTGACGAAATCTGCTCTTTTATCGCTATTTTTTGACGAAAGTTGCCGAGGGCTGAGTTTTTTTTTTTTTTTTTTTTAATGTGGGGCAAGAAGGGCGCTATTTATTTATTTTTTTGAATGAATGAATGACAAGGGGGGCGCTAGGTTTTATATGAGGGGCAAGAGGGGCGCTATTTTTTAAACTGAAGGGCAGGAGGGGCGGAGCGTAGAGGTCTGCACGGGCCGAAATTTCCAGGCCCGGGCCCGGCCCGAAAGTTAAAATTTCGGCCCGGGCCCGGCCCGGCCCTTACGAAAGAAATATTGGCCCGACCCGGCCCGGTCCGAAAGTTAAAAATTCGGCCCGGGCCCGGCCCGGCCCGTACGAAAGAAATATTGGCCCGACCCGGCCCGGCCCGAAAGTTAAAATTTCGGCCCGAGCTCGGCCCGGTCCGGAAAAATTTTTTAATTTCGGCCCGAACCCGGCCCGGCTCTAGTGAATTTCTACAGAACATTGATTTTTAATCTTATGGAAGAGTTCTGACCAAAAAAAAATTATATTAGTCTTTTTTTTTTTCCATGCTAATAATCTCCATTTATGCAGAAGTGCCGTAGGCTGCGATATTTATGCTTTTAAATGGATCTTTGTTTGTCGTATGTAAATGTTTCAGTTAACACTAGTATTATTAATCCATATTCCCTGTAATGGAGACAAAAAATCGAAAAAGCGGTACATGGTAAAATTTCCAAAGACGAAATCGCTTTGGAACAAAAAAAAAATGCATTCCCTTCTTAACAGATGTAAATGTTTAATAAATTCCGTCATAATCATGTTTTTTTTTGTTTTTTTTTTTTTTTTTTTTTTTTTGTGTGTGTGTGTTTAATTCTATTTTAAAACGCCTAGTAATCTACGATTCTTTAAAAGGAATAAATTCTAATGTTTAATTGTAGAGTAATAACGGCTTAAAAGTATATGCTTTCTTTGCAGAAATTTTTGGACAAAGCCAAATATTACTGATTTATAAAAAGTCGAGAAAAGGATTTTCATATAGGAAGATTCAATAGGAACTGATTATTTTGGTCCATGAAAACTAGGAAGAATGGAATCAGTCTCGGCTTCGCAAAGGAAAAAAAAAGTTAGGCCCGGCCCGATACTCCAGCAAAAAAATTAAGTCCTGAGCCCAGCCCGGCCCGAAATGATTTGTGACTAGGCCCGGCCCGGCCCGGCCCGGACCGAAAGGATTAGTGACTAGGCCCGGCCCGGCCCGAGTCTTCAGAAGTAAGGCCCAAGCCCGGCCCGGCCCGAATGCCATTATTGGAAATCGGCCCGAGCCCGTGCAGACCTCTAGCGGAGCACTCACCTGAAACCCTCTGGGGGAAACTCTGTAGACCTCTTATAGAAAAAAAGTTTAAAATTTAACACAAATAATTCCATAACTGTGGGGACTTTTGTATACCACTGTAAGATGCATTTGCATTATTTTAAAAACCCGTGTATACCAATATTGCTACATATTCAGGTATGTAGTGGAGGATATATGGGGGAGATTTACACTGTGTCCCCTTTGGATTTTTTTTTAGAAATTCTGTATACCCTCTGTTTCTCAGGTAAAGCATTAGCATATACCCTAGCTGTGAATGTTTATGACATCAGTATATACCGTCAGTCTAACAGGATGGTATATACCGTAACGTATATACGGTTATACTGTATACCGATGGTATATACCATAAAAACAAGATATACGGTAGTATATCCTGTTTTTTTATGACTACAACACTGCGTAATGCATAGTAAAATATCTATGTTTTCAATTTTGTATATTTATGCTGTAAGCCATTTTTTGTAACATGTAGCTTGCTAAAAATGTGCTATAAAATTAAATTGATATTTCCTATACTCTGTTAGGCTCTATTCCAGGGATGTTGTGGAGAGTATATGCCATATACCTTTGAATTTTTTTAATGAACACCATCTACCCTCTATTTCTTAAGAAATCTATAGTATATACACTCTAGGGTATATCCTCTGCATAGAGCATATACCTTCTGCTATTTTTTTTTTTTTTTTTTTACAACTGCAACATTGCAATTATTTTCAGTCGTGTGAGTAATGGTGTCCTTCATTCAGTGATAATGGCTGAGATGCGCTCAGCTCTATATACTGAAAGGTTGGACAGGCCTGTTTTATAGGATCAAAAACTATGCTGAGCAATTTAGCAACCTATTGCAAGCACATAAATAAGTGGATTGCATTGTGCAATGCCCAATCATTTTTTAAATTTGTCCAATTAATTCAAAATCTTATAATTTTAGTATTAATAATCATTTATTTCATATTTCAAAAAAGTCATTTTTTACCCTTAGTTGCCAAAAATGCAAAAACCTAAATGCAAATAATATTACCAAACATTTTACAGTTGAAAAATATATTTACACATGAATGGGAAAAAAGAAATCTTTAAAATGTTTAAGTTTTTACCTGTGCAAAGCATTAAAAGCTTACACTTGTCTTGGAAAGAAACACAAACTAATGTTATTTTTATGAAAGCATTCTTTATCGATTTCTTGCTCTCATTTTAATATTTATTTTATTTTATATATATATGATACTTCAGTTTGCTATCGATTGTTGTACAATTGTAGTTTTTTTTTAAAATTATATTTAAGAGTTTTGTATATTTTGAAGCTGGTTATAAAAACCAGTTCTGAAAATTAAACTATCTTTATATAAAAAAAAGCTAATTAAAGTCTAATGACCTGGCTAGCTAATTAAATCTGAATCTTAAATGGTGAAAATCACATCATATTTAAAACAATGTATTTAAAATGCTGTACAGTAAAACTTCCATAACGGACACTCCCGAATAGCAGACACCTCTATTTAACGGACAGTTTTCCCCACTCCCAAAACCTACATTTTTGTATGTTTAACCTCTGAATAACAGACATTCCAAATAGCAGACACTATTTTCATGATAAAGGATGAAAAAATATTTTTTAACAAGGAAAAAAAATGAAAAAGGAAAGTAAAAAGGTATCTAAATTTATCGGGGCAATGTGTCACAAATTTTGTGATCACAGATAAATGTAGAGGGTGGGCTAAGGACATTTCTCCTTCGCATTCATTGTTGAATTCCGGGAGTTGTCTGTGAGGTACACCTCCCATAGCATTCAAATGCTATGTCCCTATGTCCCCCAGGAAGATTTTATGATTTTAATGATCAAAAAGTGTAATCCCTATCCCCGCTCGGAACTCTATAATGACCAATAACATCACATTGGAAAACAAATTACACTTAATCACAAGCAAAAATAAATTTTTGTAATGGATTTTTTTAATAACAATGTAATAAACTGCAATTAAAGGTGTGCACAATTTTATTTAAGTTTCATTGCTTAAAAAATAATTTTAATTTCTCATTAGTCATATAACAGATTTTAGAACATATAAATGTCAATGAAATATTAAGCATTTCTTAGCGATTTTTGTATCTCTGAGGTTTTCCCAATAGCGGACACCTCCGAATAGCGTATAATTTTTGCGTTCCTGAGGTGTCCATTATTTAGAGGTTTAACTGTATTGGAATGAATTTTCTTATAGCATCCAAAATATTTTCTTTTTATAGGTTATTTAAAAATTGATAGAATTTAAATAAACATAATGGTTATCAATCTACATTATGCCACTGAATTTTATATGCTTTTTAAATTTGTTTGACTTATAAATTAGTAAATATTTGTTAAAAAAATATAGATATATTTAGAAAACATTTGCAAATATTTAATGTTTGAAACAACTCAGCATAATAATAAATTGCATTAATTGTACAATTTAAACATTTATTTTGATGATTTGTTATTCAAAACAATAATTGTTTTAGCAGTTGTTATTGTTTGGCTGGCATTGACTTACCAGCAAGAAAAGTGACAAATCTTGACAAAAGTAAATTTCCCTGAAGAGGCAGAAGAAAATGTGCATAATTACTGTAACATGAAAGTATAGAACTTAGTTTTGCATGGAAGAGTAAACCATGCATAATTGCATTAAATCCTTAAGAATGTCTACATATGATGAGGTTTTGGAGGGTTAGTTAAATTTACTTCACCACACAATCCACTCCACTTCTGTGATCACAAATAAATATATAGCTTATAATAAAGTGATTTTCCGTGTAATTACACTTATGAATCTTTTGGTGTGACAGATCTGTTACTGGAAAAAAAGGCAAGATGAATTTTTGCACGATGTGTCAATTTTCTGAATAAGCTGACTTTCAAATTTGTGATAGATCACAAAATCAGCTGTCAACTACTATGATTGTGCACTTTTGGGAATAAAAAAATCCTCCACCCAAATGAAAATTAATATGATAAATGCTGAAATACTTAAAAGGCATAGTCTTCAAAAAATCTTTCCTTTTTTGTATAAAAAAAAAAAAAAAAATTATAACATTCTGTAATATTTTTTATTACATTAAAAAGAAGTTTATATGCATGAATCTATTTCAATAATTGAAGACAGTACATTGTTCTTACTAATAACCAGTCTGGTAAAACACCAATATATTCATGAAGAACTTTTTTCTGCCTGTAAAGGCATGCTTTCTTAACCTCTTAATTTATGAGAATATAAGAATGTATCTGTTGGATTTGTGGCAGTTTTTAAAAGAATATGCATTGAAAATTCAAATGTGAATTGATTTTTTTATTTTTATGGATTTAATTTTTCAATTAACAATTCTAGTTAGTAATAAGGTAATATTCTTTATATCTGTACACACATTTAGATTGGGGGCTAGTAATAAGTTTTAGAATTTGTTTGTCCTCTAAATAATTATGTATTAAAATTTTTAATTTTTATTATTTTTCACACTCATTTGAAATTTCTTGAACAAAACCATGAAAAATATAGTGAACTAAAAATACAATAATCAGAGCACATTTTAATTACATTGTTGAAATATTACTTCTAGGACTACAATGTCAAAATTATTAATATTTTAATTTTGTCACTCCATAGCAAATTCTTTATCCATAAGACATGAGAAGAAAATTGCAAAATTTAAAATTGGTTCCATTTGTCATTTGT
Organism: Maratus speculifer; assembly: GCA_964019185.1. NCBI lineage: Eukaryota > Metazoa > Arthropoda > Arachnida > Araneae > Salticidae > Maratus > Maratus speculifer. The sequence goes on from OZ025303.1 coordinate 107,015,050, forward strand.
CTAAATTCCCTCTTCCATTTTGAGTATTTTGATTTGGTTTTTCATTTAAACAGTATATCACATCCATCCATTTATTTAAGTTTTCAACAGTATGATTGATTTAAAATGTTTAAATATAAATTTTTAAATATGCAATAGTGTTTTTTATTAATGAATTGTTTTGTATATTGTTTATACTTATTTTTCAGGTTGAAACTTCCAAAGTACTTTTAAAAGAAACTGGTGTTAATTTAATGCTCACTGTTGTAGACACACCAGGTTTTGGAGATGCTGTTGATAATTCACAATGGTAATTTATTTGATTTCTTTTCATTGATTCTCATGCTTTTATTAGTCATGTACTGCATTCTAAATCTTCCCCTGGTATTGTTTAAATAACAGTTTTGGAAAAGTATTTTCTGAATACATTTAGTGATAAAAATTGTGTAATAAAAAGTAGGTGTCAAGTTATGCCTATTATAAATATCTAAGATGTCAAATTAAAATTTATTTTTAACATAACTGTATATTATATTAATGTAAATACAAATATTTTGTTTTTATTGAAAATTATTAAAGTTTCTATTCTCCAACGTTATAATAATTGAGGTGCAAAGCATAAACATTAACAGAAAATGGATTTAATTGTGTAAAGCAAAATTACATATATATATAAAGACATCTGAAAGACATCTATATTTGAATTTTGTCAACATGAAGTTAAAAGGTGCAATAATTTGCATCAAACTAGATGATTTAGAATAATTTTGTAGTCATCACTCACAATAATTTAGTTGCATTTCATGACTAATGTTTGCTAATTTTGAACACTGAATATTATTTTGAAATACAGTAGTCTTTCTAGAATTCAAAACCCAAAGGAACATGAAAAAATTTTCAGCTGTCCAATGAACTATTCAAAATTAAAAGCGACCGAAACAGGCAATTTACAAGAAAACTGAGAAGCAAAACAATGTGAATAAACAGCTAACTAGAGTTAGAAAAAAAAGTTTTTAGGAAAAGAAAAATGGTTTGTTTGTTTTAAACATATTTTTTTTTAAACCTTTTCCTTTTTTGAGGGAGGGAGGGGTAGAAACCAGATTTTTTGGCTTAAACTGTTTTTTGCTACATTTTCCCTTTTCATATACAAACATATTTATGGATAACAATAAATATTGTTGGATGTATAAGTATTGCAACTTCCTTCAGGGTGGGATGGCGTGATTCACGCCCGAAATTTTGAAATCCCGCCAAAAAAAAAAAAAAAAAACACCGTTATTGATAAAAGATCACTTAAAAATATTTTGTCAAAAGATCATTGGAAAAAAAAAAAAAAAAAAAAACCGCCGATTTTATCAAAAAATCAAGGAAAAAGGTCAATTTCATCAAAAGATCGCAGGGATAAAACGCAGTTTTTGAGAAAATATCGCGTAAAAATGCAAATTTGTCTAATGATCATTGAACAAAAACATCGATTTCATTGAAAAAAAAAAAAAAAAAAAAAGGCAAAATGCCGATTTCGACAAAAGATCGCAATAAATCGCCGATTTTGCTAAAATATCGCAGATAAATCGCTGATTTCGTCTGAAGATCGCAGATACCCCCCTCCGCCGATTTTTGAAAAAAAAAATTTTTTTTTCTCCCAAAATCACCCCTGACACAACCCAACTTGCAGCGATCTACACTCAATCTAAAATCAACCTGAACCAAAAAAATAGTTTATTAGACCTGAAACAAAAGTAATTAGCACAGGAAGGGAATTTATCCCTTTGAAAACTAAATAGACTATATAAAATGTTGACTTACTCTTTTTTTTTTTTTTTTTTTTTTTTTTTTTTTTTTTTTTTAATAAAAAACACATTTTGCATGATTATTCTGAGTTGTTGATACAAATTGCTTCAGTAGTATTTTATCATATCTGTATTTGTGTAATTCTTTAATAAGCACATAAAATAACAGTAGGTTTTAAAGATTTTTTTTCTCCCTCCCAAACAGCTAAACTCCCCTCCATTTATAAATGTTGGGAGGGAGACTCCCCTCCTCTGGAAAATTGAATTTCAAGCCCTGTCCTTTAAAAATAAAATTAAATAATTACGATCTGTTATGTAGAAAATAGAAATTATTTCAAATTTAAACATTTTTAGTTAAAGATATGTCTTATGTTCCATGAATAAAATGCTCTACATAGTGAAACATTGATACCTTGAAAATCTTAATAAACGATCTTTTGATTACTAGTATTATAAATAAATGTTTAATATAGTTTTATATTCACATGGCTATTCAAAATAATCTCTTTGAAATACTTGTTATCTGAGATGTTTGATTTTTTTTTTTTTTTTTTTTTTTTTTTTTGTTAGAACACTACATGAACAATTATCTTTTATTAAAAATAAAACTTATTTTTTATGATTAATTCTTGGATTGATTTGAATTTATCAATAGTCTTTACATGTTTCAAAGAGAATTGTGTATTGCCATTAAACTCCAGGTTTAAAAAAAATAAATAATAAGTAGGATAAACAAAAATATCTATTTACCTGTTTTTGAAACTATTGAAAAAATATTGATCTTAAAATGACAAGTAATTTAAAAAAAGTTTTCATTCACTAAAACATTTAAAGAGCTATCAGACTTTTTTCTAAGCTAAACTACTTTATAATACAGTGGAACCTGGTTAAGATGCTTTTCAAGGGAATGGATAAAAGTCTCTTATTAAGCGGGATCGCATATTAAACATGATTTGTATAATACTGCAAGAACTGGCTTATTTACATATCTAATTGTTTAAATGAATTTTAGAGCTGTCATTTATATTTTTATGGTTGAAAGTTGTATCTTTTACATATATTTAGATTAAAATTTAATTATATTTCACTTTAAACAAACGTTTCTTTTAATAATAGGACCATCTGGAATAATAATGGAAATTAAATATAGATGTCAACATGACTTTGCAACTTAAAAAAAAAAAAAAAAAAAAAAAAAAAAAAAAAATTTAGGTTTTTGCTAAAAAAAAATGAAAATTAATTTAGGTTTTTTTTAAAATATTAAATCTTTGAAGCACAACCTGTTTAAAAAAAAATCCTGTTTAGAACTTATAGTAATGAATACCATTTATCTGTTATTATTATCTGTTATTATTATCTGTTATTATCATACCATTTATCTATTATCTGTTCTTCCTTGTAATATAAGAAAAAAACCTGTCCTTAGAGGTTTGCACAGGCGGGCACAGTTCGAGCCAATTTTCATTAATGGCATTCAGGCCGGGCCGGACAGGCCTAGTCACTAATCTTTTCAGGCCGGGCCGTAATTTTTTTTGCCTGGAATATCGGGCCGGGCCGAGTCTTATTTTTTCCGTACGAAGCCGAGACTAATTTTGTTCTTCCTAGTCTTCACGGACCAAAATAATCAGTTCCTGTAGAATCTTCCCGTATGAAAATCCTTTTCTCGATGTGGAAAAGTCTGTTCATAAATCAGTAAAGTTTGGCTTGGTCCAAAATTTTTTGCAAAATAGACATATACTTTTAAGTCGTCATTATTCTAAAATTAAACATTAGAATTTCTTTTTAAAGAATCTTAGATCACTAGGCGGCTTAAAATAGAATTAAACACATTAAAAAAAAAAAAAAAAAAAAAAAAAATTATTATGACGGAATTTTGGTTTAAATTGAACACTGCAAATTTCTTTTAAACTGTTCATTCATGCAAAATAAAAACAATATGCAAAAAAAAAAAAAAAGTTTTCAGTGTCTTAGAAGATTTTACTTTTACCATATACCCTTTTTTAGATTTTTTTTAAAAAATGTATTAATAATACTAATGATAACTGAAACATTTACATACAACAAACAAAGGTTCATTAAAAGCGTAAATATCACAGCCTATGGCATTTCTGCATAAATAGAGATTGCAAACATGGAAGAAAATAAAAGACTAAGATAAGTTTTTTTTTTTTTTGTCTGAACTCTTCCGTTAGAGTAAAGATCAATGTTCTGTAGAAATTCACCCGAGCCGGGACGGGCTCGAGCCGAAATTTTAACTTTTGGGTCGGGCCAATATGTCTTTGGTTCAGGCCGGGCACGGGCCTGGAAATTTCGGCCTGTGCAGACCTCTAGTTTAGATATTTTAGTATTATTGTTACATAAAAAAAAATTAGCACATTAGGAGTATAGTTTTAGAAGATCTTAATAAAAATATGAAAATGTAATTTAACATTTAAAAGCACTAAATTAAGGTAAGGCGTAACTTTATTTTTCAACATAAGTTTCAAGTGAGTTGAGACATTTGCCTACCATTTTATAAGCTTCAAAAAGCACTCCAGTAAAAAAAAAAAGAGCTCTGCATCATTAAGGTCCTGGTAAATGGGGAGAGAAAGTGAATTTTGAGTTTGTGGTCAAAGGAGGAAGAGAGAGCAGTTGTTTGCTATGAAGGGATACATAAAGTCTATCAGAAGCAGAAACCCATAACCACCATGTGGAATTTTATGGACTGATGTTTTTGAAACAAATGGTGTAAAGGTGGTGCTGCTAATTCAGTGAAGAGCATCAGCAAATGTTGGACAGACCTAGGCCTGGATGAATGTGTATGGCCAGTACAACAAAAATGATGCTTGATTACAGCTTTGGACACAATACTGTTTCCACACATGCGTCTTTTGTATGCAAAGCCCTGTTTTTTTTCCCTGGAGTGCTTTTTGAAGCTTATAAAGGGGTGTGCTAAATGTCTCAACTCTTAACACGCTTGGAACTTATGCAGAAAAATAAAGTTAAGTCTTATCTTTAATTTTTCTCTATAATTTTATCTTTCATACATACATCTGTCCGCAGTCAACAGCCGAAACATGTTTTCAGATTCCCCTTCATACAAAATCATTTTTCTTATTCAGCATATTTTGCATTGTTAATATTAGAATTGTAATTGTGTAGATTTATTTCTTGTACAGTAAAACCTCCAAATAACGGACACCTCGGGAGCGCGGAAACTGTCCGCTATTCGGAGGTGTCCGCTATTGGGAAAAACCTCGGAAATTCAAAAATTGCTAAGAAATGCTTAAAGTTTCGTTAATTGACTTTTATATGTCCTAAAATTCTAATATATGATTAATCAGAAATCAAAATTATTTTTGAAGCAATAAAATTGAAATAAAATGGTAGATTGCTTTATACACAGTTTATTACATTCATACGAAAAAAAAAAATGTATTTAAAAAATTTCCTTTAACATTTAAAAATTACAATTTTTTTTTTTTTTTTTTTTTCCAATGTAAAGTTTTAACCATGTCAATGGTTGTAATTTTCTTGAATCATCTTAAAAGAAAAAAAAGTGTCACTGCAAACTGTATTTTACCACTTCTTAAAAGCATAAAATCTCAAATTTTCCAGAGTGAACTGTGTGTGTGTGGGGGGGGGGACATTGGGATGCTCCGGGAGGTAATGTCCCTGAGACCCAGCCCACTCTTACATTTATTTGTAATCACAAAATTTCGACACATTTCCCCTGAAAAATTTAGAGGTTGACTGTTTTTTTCTTCATTAAAAAACAATTTCTCATACTTTATCGCAAAAATTACTGTCCGCTATTCGGAGTGTCCGTTATTCAGAGGTTAAACATACAAAAATTTATATTTTGGGAGTGGGGATCGGTAAACTGTCCGTTAAATAGAGGTGTCCGCTATTTGGGAGTGTCCGTTATGGAGGTTTTACTGTATTATGTAATTTTCAATGGAATAATTAATTATGTTAATTGTTTTAAAAAAAAATCATTGATTTAGAAAATTTTATTCATTTTTAACTCATTTACTGGTTTAGTTGGCAGCCCATCTCAGACTATATAGAAGACAAATATGAAGAATATCTCAATGCTGAATCCAGAGTCCATAGGACGACGATTCCTGATGGTAGAGTGCATTGTTGTTTATATTTTATTGCCCCATCTGGTCATGGGTAAGAGACCTTTTTTTTCATCAGTTTTTTGAAAAGTTTTTAAATTTTAAGTGCAATATAATTGAGACAATGTTGTAAATTTATAAGGCAAGTGATTAGCAAGTGAAAAGACACGCTTGCTGATGCTAATCCCACAGAAAGAATTTTTAAAGATATCTCTTTTGCATTTCAATATTTTTAAATGTTTTTTTTGCATTGGATAGCTGAGATTAATCTGGACAGACGTTGTTTTTTACACTTTTGATTTTGTTTACTGGTATTTTTAAATAGTACACTTTAATTTTCTGAACTGTTTTCGAAAATGAAAGCAAAAAATAGCCTTAATGCAAACAAAATGTCTTTAAAAATTTCTTCAATAGCATTAGCAAGCAGATCATTTCACTTGACTGAAGTAACCCCTTAATGGGCAACTCCTTGCTCTTGAAAGTATAATTTGAAATTTTGTCCAGAAAATTTTCCTTATGTGTTGTTTTTGTATCATTATCACTTCATTTGGTTCTGAATTCATGATTATTCTGAAAAAAAATTGTTAGGTCTTTATTTTCACAAAAATACAATACACGAATTTTTAAATTATTCTTATCTTTCATTGACTAGTATTTATGAATTTAAACATATCTATGAATTTAGCTACATTAATAACCTTTTGAGCCTGTTTCAGCCTTTTCATAAAAAAGCTCATTTTTTAAAGTCTTTTTTTTAAAAGCTTTTTTAACATGGGATACTTTTTACATTTTTTAAACAATTGGCTTCAGACTAATTTTGTCTACAGCTATTTAAATTATTTTTGTTGAAAAGCACAGGCAAAGAATACTGAAATATTAAACACTCCAATAAAAATATATATATATAGTTTTTAATTTTTAAAATATTTACATATTGTTTAAAAATTGACATAGTTCATTTCAAAGTTTGATTCAGACTGTTTTGATAGTGGGTCTACTTTTTTAAAAAAACTTTGTGCATTTGAGTGTATAGAGGGGGGGGGGGGGGTGACATGCATTCATAGCACAATTCAAAATGTAAATTCTTAAACCTTCTAAACCTCAAGCACATATATTTTGATGCTCCAAGAAAAATGTTCTTACTGGGACAGTCCATGGGGTCATTATTGCATCTTTTACATGACATTTAGAAAAAAAAAAAAAAAAAAAAAAAAAAAAAAAAAAAAACTAACCTTTTATTTACTGATTGTACTTATAAGTACCACTCATTTTAAATTTACATCCAATAGTGAATATTATTAATATACTAATGATACATTGAAAAGCACACTTTTAACTCCACTTTATCTAGATGCATGGCAGTAGTAATTCTAGATTTGTTATTTTAGCGAGGAGGGGGGATTTTGAAACAGTCAATGTGTTTTATACCCACATTTTGAACAGATTGTTATACTTATATTTTTATTACTGCAAACATAGTATAAAACATCAGTGTTGATTATTATTTTTTTTATGAGTATATTTTTGTCTTAGAATATGATTTGACTATTTTAAATGAGCGGTGTATGTTTTTGATTTAACAGTCAATTTTTTGACGGTACTTGTCGGTATCACCAGTATTCTGGATAGTGGAAGGGGGGAAAAAAACTTGTTTACTTTTTTTACTTTATAGTTATCCATACTTTTACTTGCTTCATGATTTAATTACTGAATTGTTGTGTAGTGATATTTTTACTAGTATTTCTTTTCTTTTTCATTATTATTCTTTATAAGAAATCAAAAAAGTTGTAGCACCAGCTCTTTTTTGTTATACTGGAAATTACATATATAAATTCATTTATTACTTATGTGGATGTGGAAATGGGAAAGAACATGTCCAGGGTTGCCACGCCACCTGGAAAACCGGGAAAACCCAGGGAATTTTGAAAAAATCCTAAAAAATGTGGAAAACACAGGGAATTTTTTTTTTTTTTCCTACTATATTTAAATGTAGGGTTTTTTTTTTTTTTTTTTTTCCCCGGCTTTCATTTTCAAAACTGAATATTATCTTATGATATTTTTTAAGATAAAAAAATAAACCAGTGTTGTGTATCAAAGTTATCCTATATTTTATGTGTTCTATATTTTAATATAAATATTAATTTGAGTGCATAAAGTAAGTAGTTTTTCCTCGTTTCTTTTCCTTTTTATTTCTGCAATTTTTGTAATATTATGTTCAAGATAATTGATTTTTAGGCAAGATTCTTTAAAATTTTATATTCTTCAAATTATTAGATACAAAGTTTTTTGATATTTTAACATTCATTTACAAGTATTTCAAAGTATTTTTTAGCAGAATGTTTCAGTATTGCTTTGCTGTTTTTATTATTATTAATGTAAAATGTGGGATTTAATAATAAGTGTAACTACATTAAAGAATTTTTTCATTTGCTCATATCATATTATATTTGTTCAATTAATTAGGTAATGGTAAATTATAACATGTCTAATTAGCATACATACATGCATATATTTTTGCACACTCATCATAGAATAAACGCTTTGCAGTACAGGGAAAACAGAGAATTTTTTTTCAAGATTAGAGTGGCAACCTTGATGTCCCTAGATATAAGCGTGTTGTATACATAAAGGACTGCTAACAAGAACGAAACCGTAAAAAAAGTTTTTAAAATTAATCTTAGTTTTTTCAAGATAAAATTGAAAGTTAATTAATAAATTTGATTTTAATATTCAATAATTTTTAATTTTCAAATTTCAATTTTTACTCATTTTCCATGTGTAAAATAAAACTATGAATTTAAATTTTTTGTTCATTTGTGAGTGTCCTCTTGTTATTTCGCATTTTTAAGTATTTAAATTTTGAGACCCCAGAAGCCAAGGATTTATAAGTGACAAAATTGAAAAAATGAATTAAGTGCATAGATGACCTGGAACTACTCTTTTTAATTTCCAGATAAAGAAATATAGGTGATTTTCCAATTATGTGCTGTATTCTAGAGATAAACCACTGTTGCTGAATAATAATTAATATCGATGAATTATAAATTTAAAGAAAATTGTATCATGCTTTCTTTACAGTTATTGAAATAAGAGTTCAAAGCCCATAATGAAACAAGTGATAGTTTCCTTTTTCAATTCAGCCAATTATTATTGATGTTCAAATTTAACAACAATTATCTTTAAGGGTCATTCCACATGAATTCAACCAATGGGTGTTGCATCATAGTCACAGATTTTTTTTTTAATTTTATCATAGATAGACATAGTAGTGAAACCCTCAAATCTGAAATTTAAAAGTAATTTTCACAATATTGGCCGAGATATGGCCATTTGAAAACTGGCCATTTTTACGAAATGGCGGCCATCTTGGAATTGTATCACTGTATAAATATGGCCATAACTTGACAACTAATGGCTCAAATTTTATATATCTGGTACCAATTTGAAGCTATTTGTACAAAGAATGAATATTTCACATCAAAACAATAATAAATTTTCATTTTTTTACTTTTTATTATGTGCAAAGTGAAAATTTCACCGCAAAAAAGGGCAGATTGTAATGGCTCATAAAAAAAATGAATCATCATGAATTTTTCTGAAACTTGGTAAAAACGTTGCTACATCTGTGTGCTTTAAATAAAAAAAAAAATTGGAAAGGTAAAATTTGTTGTTTTAAAATAAATGGTTTTTTACACATAAGGTGTCATTAACCAAATAATGATATTTTTAGAATCTGTAAGCATTCCTGATTCAAAAAATAATGGTTAAAATAAAATTTTCTAACATCTAAATTAATGTAAAAGTATAATCAAAACCTCATTTGTACTAATTTTGTAGAAATCTGCCCCCAGACCCCTCCCCTCCACCCCCCCCCTCAAAAAAATTAGACAATTCAAAAAATTTTACACTGAAAAAAGATAAGAAAATAATTAAGGAATATAATGTATAATTATAAAATACCTATAAATGCAGTGCATATATATATGATAATTTACTTCACATATAGGGGCGAGTGGGGTGAAATGGGACAGTAGGTTTTTCTCTTTAAGTATCATTCTAAATATTTCATCAATCACACATTAGGTGAAGTAATGGTACCCCAATCTTCAGTTGAAAAAAGTAGCTGATTTACATAAGCTTGCAATTGTATAAAGAAAAAGATTATTTCAAAAATGAAAAGTAAATTTAGTTCATATACTTTTTATGCTTTCTGTATAATGATTTGATTATGCATAGATGTAACAGTTTCTCTATATATGGAACATTATACTGTAAAATTAGAGAGGTAAAATTTGTTGTTTTAAAAATTGTTTTCTACATATAAGATGTCATTGACCCAAATAATGATTATTTTAAAATCTGTAAGTATTCTTAATTTAAGAAATATTGGTTAAAATGAAATTTTCTAGCATCTAAATTAAAGTATTGTGTTTATATTATATAATTCAATAAAGAAATATCAATTTTCAGTTATTTACACTAAATATTTATTTTTACAGTACTTTTTATTTCATTTCATTCAAAATATGATAATATAATTCTCAAAACATATTTACATAAATATTTTAAATACCTTACTATGGAATGCATGAAAAAAAAAAGGCACATGTTATTTTCTCCAGAAATGTTGGAGAAATACTAGCTGTAAATTACAGAGTTAAATTATTCAATTGTGTAATTTAAATACAATAAATATATATAAATGAATTAATTGAGTTGACATTTGTTATTTTTTGTTCACACTGAATTAAAATTTATATGAACAAAAATCTAGATATGATGAGACAAAAAAATAAATAACAATAATATAATACAAATCCAGGGCAAAACATTGAATATGATGAGAAATAAGCCAAATTTTAAAATTACACATGGAACAAATCTAGACAAAATAAGAAAAAAATATTTACTTACATGCATATAACTTTATAATATAGCAGTTTTTTCTTCAGATTTAAGCTAAAATGGATTTAATTAGTTTTAAAGTTTAAAAATAATGCTTGAATTGTTCGAGTTTCCTCTGGTGGAACAGTATATGTTCTTCCTGTAGCAGTTAAAGGAATAGACACTTCTTTTATTATTTGTTCATACGGAATCCAACAAACATCTGAGGATTTTGGCCATGAATATGAAGAATTGGGGCCATTAGGATGCATGAACATAATTTTATAGTCGTTCAGTTCTTCACAGTAATCTAAAATTTTCCCAATCCACCAATTTATCCCATATACACATGCAACATATTGTTCACTTTTAAATGTCAATGGTCTGACAATTTCACTGATTCCCAAAGGAATTACTCAAGTTTCTTGGACATTATGATGCAAGATTACATCATACTTTAATTATAGCCAATTAAGAAGCAGATGAAGGTACAGTAGCAATCTTTTCTTTAAATTGCATCAGCTTATATAGAACATGATGCAATATTACATCAGCTGATAGAAACATAATGAAATTTTTACATCATGTTTTGAATTCAAAATTTAAAATTTTGAATTCATGTTTTGATTCTTGAAATAATCTTTTTCTTTATATAATTGCAAGCTTGTGTAAATTAGCTACTTTTTTCAACTGAAGATTGGGGTACCATTACTTCATCTAATATGTGATTGATGAAATATTTAGAATGATACATAAAGAGAAAAACCTACTGTCCCATTCTACCCCACTTGCCCCTATATGTGAAGTAAATCACCATATGTATGCATTGCATTTACAGGTATTTTATAATTATACATTATATTCCTTAATTATTATCTTATCTTTTTCAGTGTAAAATTTTTTGAATTGTCTAATTTTTTTTTTTTTTTTTTTTTTTTTTTTTTTTTTTGGGTGGGGGGGAGGAGGGCTGGAGGCAGATTTCTACAAAATTAGTACAAATGAGGTTTTGATTATACTTTTACATTAATTTAGATGTTAGAAAATTTTATTTTAACCATTATTTTTTGAATCAGGAATGCTCACAGATTCTAAAAATATCATTATTTGGTTAATGACACCTTATCTATAAAAAACCATTTATTTTAAAACAACAAATTTTACCTTTCCAATTTTTTTTTTTTTTATTTAAAGCACACAGATGGAGCAACGTTTTTACCAAGTTTCAGAAAAATTCATGATGATTCATTTTTTTTATGAGCCATTACAATCTGCCCTTTTTTGGGGTGAAATTTTCACTTTGCACATAATAAAAAGTAAAAAAATGAAAATTTACTATTGTTTTGATGTGAAATATTCATTCTTTGTACAAATGGCTTCAAATTGGTACCAGATATATAAACTTTGAGCCATTAGTTGTCAAGTTATGGCCATATTTAGACAGTGATACAATTCCAAGATGGCCGCCATTTTGTAAAAATGGCCAGTTTTCAAATGGCCATATCTCGGCCAATATTGTGAAAATTACTTTTAAATTTCAGATTTGAGGGTTTCAGTACTATGTCTGTCTATGATAAAAATTAAAAAAAAATCTGTGACTATGAGGCAACAAGTTTTCCTTAAATTGGTTGATTTCACGTGGAATGACCCTTAAATTTAATTTACTCCAAATCGAATTTTCATCACTTGTACACCTTGGCTGATGTCGTCATTTGAAATATTATGTTGTTTTACTGTTATGAGAATATTTTAGACATAGTGTACTGATAGTGCTTTAAAGTACTACTATAATTAATTACTTCTAACAAATTAAATTTCTCACTGGTGAGAATTTTTTTTATGTAAATCCTTTAATTTCCATTGTTGTAACTGATTTTTTTTAAAGCAGTAGATAAAGAGTTAATTTTTTTTTCCCCAATTAAAAAAATCTTTGAAAATTAATGTTCATCAAAGCTCATTTTTCTAAGTTAATTTTTCCCTACCCTTTCCTAGAATTTAGGGGAAAAAAGAATTTCAAAATATAGTTAGATTTTATTAAAGTAGTTTTCTTTATTATTTTTCATTTGTTTTAATAATATTGGAAGTTAGATTATTATTCATTCAATGTGTATTAATTATTTGCATTAATTACTCCAGATATAAATATATAAATTTATTTATTATTTAAACTTACTAAATTACATTGTCTTATTTAATTTCATCATCATTTCATAATGCTTTATAAGGTGCTATTGGCAGTTTCAAGTAATGTGATTTTATTTTTCTTGCAGTTTAAAACCAATAGATGTAGAATTCATGAAAAGGTTACATGATCGAGTAAATATTATTCCTGTGATTGCCAAAGCTGATTCTATGACTCCTGAAGAGTGCCATGCGTTCAAAAGAACGGTAAGGCTGCTTGATTTATTCATAACATTATCTTATACTATAATACGAGCAAGAATTGTGTGTGTGTAAGTTTTATCTTAAAAATGATTCTAAAGATTTTGACAAAATTTTATAGTTTATCATTTTCAAGCACGAGAAGATTAATGGGCTAGGTCAAATGCTCGAAAAAATTTGATTGGTGGGTTATAATGGGTCAGGATCAAGCTATTTATGTCTAAAGAACAACTCAGTTGATTGCTTGATTTTAACAAAATTTTGTATCCAATCGTTTTTTGTCAGAAAACTATTAGGCAAGGTCACATGTTTCCAAAATTTAGATTAGTGGATCATTATGGGACAAACCAATCTAAAATATATCGTACCTAAAATACAGCTCTAATGATTTTGACAAAATTTTGTAGTCTACCATTTTGGATTACGAGAAGACCATTGGGTTGGGTCGCAAATTAGAGAAAACTCAATTAATGGGCCATTTTTGGGTCATGGTAGATCACGCTAATTTTATCTAGAAAATGGCTTAAACAATTTTGACTAAATTTTGTATTCTATCATTTTCAGGTGTGATAAAATCATTGGCTGGGTCACATGTTTGAGAAAATTCAATTAGTTGGTCATCTTAGGTCATAATGGTTTAGGGTCTAGCTAATTATAACTAAAAGACAGCTCAATTGATTTTAACTAAATTTTGTATCCAAACATTCTTCGGCATGCAAAAACTATTGGGCTAGGTCACATGTTTGAGAGACTTCAATTAGCAGGTCATGGTGGGTCAAACAATTTTATCTAAAAGAGTCTGTAATGATTTTGGCTAAATTTTGTATTCCACCATTTTGGATTATAAGAAGACCCATGGACTAAATTTGAATTGTATTTTGGAAAAATTTGATCAGATAGTCATTTTTTGGTGCCAATTTTATCTAGAATGCATGATTTTGACTAAATTTTATTTTTTATTTTCGGATCACAAGAAAATTATTGGATTCACATGTTCAAAAAATTCGATGATTCAATCATTTTGGGTCACAATGGGGCAGAGTCAAGCTAGGTCATATGTTTGAGAAATTTCGATTAATGGGTCATTTTGCAGTCCATTCAGGTCAGAAATTTTTATCTAAAAAGTGGCTGTAATGATGTTGACTAAATTTTGTATTTTTTCATTTTCAAGCTTAAGAAGACCAATGAGCTAGGCTGCATATTCAATAACATTCTATTAGTGTGTCATTTTGAGTCACAGTGGTTCAGAATGAAAAACTTTATGTAGGATCAAAAATTAGTCCTTATCTACCCATTTTCTTTATATTGAGACATAATTCTTTATGGCACCTGCTTAATTAATGATTATATATAATATATTTATATAATATACATTATATATATATATTTTAGATAATGACTGAAATTGCCCAAAATCAAATAAAAATTTATGAATTTCCCGACTGTGATGGTGAGGATGAAGATGTTAGACAACAGAAAATAATGAAGGTTAGTTATTTTCTATAATTTCTGCACATTTTATATTGATGTAAGTAATTATTTTTTCTTTCATCAAATTATGTAAACTACTGATATTAATAAACGATTAATTACAGAATTTTAAAGTAGCCGGGAAATAATAAATCCCCTATTTTATTCTGTTTGTAGATGCTATAAAAATTTGTGCTAGTTGCTGCTTCTAATAAAATGTATTAATTTATTAATGGACTAAATATTCTTTGGAATTTTGTAAGAAATCGTGAATGTCCATAAAGAGAAATAAATTTCATTTTATCAATTAGCTGAGTGACTTTCTTACTGAAATGTACATTCAAAAGTGTAAAATGCCATTTAATTCTTTCAGAATTTAAAAAGGATGGGGAGGAAGGGCAAAAAAATATTTAAACAGCATTGTGTTGTCCTCAACTTGATAAAAATTTCTTGTGCAAGTTTCTAACCAACAAATAATTTTTCCTTTTTTCTATCTCTACAAGAAAAAAAGTATCTGATTTGTGAAAATTTTTGAAATCCAGTTTTCATCAGATTTACCTGTTTTAGGGGTCAGAGAACCTGTAAAACATATTTTTACAAGTGTCTGTATATGGCTAAAATTTTGTGGGCACTCTTTCTTAAGAACTAATGCACAGAATTTCACAAAACTTTAGATTCTGTTAGACTTTGATATAAACTAGATCTGATTAGTTTTGTTGCATATCGCTCAACAGGTGTTGTTATTATGCTGCATTAATCACAATTTTCACAATAGTCATATCTCAAGAACTAGTATATGGATTTTCATAAAACTTGAGATTTAGTTAGTACTTCATATAACATGGTGCTGATTACATTTTGGTGTAAATAGCTCAACAGATGGCACTGTCATTGTGCATTATTTGTGATTATTGCAATAGCTCTATCTCAAGAACTAATGCACAAAATTTTCTAAAACTTCAGATTAAGTTAGTCCCTGATATAGATTCGTGTTGTTTAATTTTTAGTGTAAATCACTGTACAGATAGCAATGTTATGCTGCATTTTTTATGATTTCACAATAAATGTATCTCAAGAACTAATGCATGGATTTTCATCAAATTTTTGATTCAGTTAGTATCTGATAAAAAAAAATTATTCTGATTAGTTTTAGGTATACATCACTCAACATGTGGCGCTGTTGTTCAGTTGTTTTTTAAGATTTTACAATAGTTCTATCTCAAAAACTGATGCACAGATTTTTATCAAGCTTCAGATTCAGTTATAAATTGACATAAGTTGTTGCTGACTATAGATTTCAGTTTAAACCATCAAACGGGTAATGCTGTTATACTGCATTTTTTAGGAAGTATTAAAATGCATAAGATAGAAAAAAGTTTTGGGGTTGCCACATTTGATTAGTTTTGAGAGGCAAAACAACTATTAATTTCTGTTTATAGTGTGTATAAAATTTTCAAAACATTCCTCTCAGTTTTTAAATTTATTGAACTTGAAAGTTTTGTACGGTAGTTGATAAAAACTGAGACTTATAGAACATAGGACTTTAGTGATAAATAATGTTATACTAGATGAGTAGAAATCCAGTGTGTTGCATTTATTTGCATTAAGTGAGATCTTATGATTTTAGGAAAGGTAAAATGTAATTCTCAATATGATTTATAATATTAACCTTATTTTTTACAAAAGTTAGAATTTTACACTTAATGGTAAGAAAAAATAAAAAACTTTGTCTTTTCTTTCAAGTATTGTACCTGTTTTGTTAAATGTGGCTACAGTTAGAATTTCATGGTGGGTGGACATCCATCTCTATTTAATTAAATGTAAAAAGCAACTTGCTGCTTTTATAATACATGTGAAAGTAACAATTGTTTACACCAAACTAAAATGTAAGAAACACTGTCTGGATTGTTTCAGAATTGTTGACTAAATGAATCTTTGAAATAGACAAATTGAAACTAGAATGCTTTGGCTGATGCAGCAAAAATATAATTATCATGATAATCAGATGTTGAAATAATTTTTTTTAAATAAATACTTATTAAAATTAAATTACAACTAAATCCTCAAAGTTAACCCATTACAAAACAGTATAAATAATGCTTCAGATTTTCATGTTTTATTTTGTGTGGGCATTTTTTCTTTCTTTTTTTAAAAATCCTGCTGAGGTTTTCCCTGTCCAGACTTTGTAAGTCCTAAAAACAGACTAATGCTTCATTTTAAAAAGTTTATCCAATTGTGAAAGACTGAAAGATATTCCATAATCTGGTTTCATTCACTTTCCTTTCACTAGAGGATTTTTCAATACTCAAATTAATATCTACTGTTTTGGCAATAGCTCTAGCAATAATAGTGTTTTTGGGATTTAGTAATATGAATTATATTTGAAAATTAGTTTGTATAAAATGGTTAAATAATAAATATTGCTCTTTCCAGATTGTTGTAACATCTAAATTAATGAAGTTTTCTGTTAGATGCTATAAGAACATAGTTTTAAAATAACTTTTCCCATTATTTTTGCATGAAATAATTTAATGATATTAGTTTTTTTTTTTCTAATATTCACATGTGAATATATATTTCAATTGAAAATACAGTATTTGGATTTTTTTTTTTTTATTTGGCAATAACAGATAGAAATGCCTATTGTAAAATATGAATGAATTCTCTATTCAAAATAAAAGATTTAAAAAAAAAAAAAAAAATGATTGGGCATTGCACATCACAATCTAGTCAAGTATATGCCTATAAAAAATGGCTAAATTGCTTTTTTGTCTTCTTAATCTGATGTAATTGAACTATCTTCACCAATTTCAACATTAAATAGTATTTAAAATAATTCTGATTAAAAAGTTACCTGCTTTGTTGTGTTTATCATTCATTTTTCTATCTTGTTTTTAGCTGCAGTAGCTTTAATGGTTAAAGGGGGCTGGTCATTTAGCTTCAGAATTCTCCTCCGTAATTTTAAGTCTATGGATGTTTCATCCATTTATATATTTAAAATCTCTTGGGGATATTAATATTTTTAACTTTTTTTTTTTTTTTTTTTTTTTGTGTACTCTTCTTAAAGAATTTTTTTTTTCTTAGTTCTCAAATCATTACTAAAATTTATGCTTAATTTAATATTTTAGATGTTAAAAGCTGACAATCTGTAAGCAAAATTATAACATTTCTCATAAAATTAAATCTGAAAAAAAAACAAAAAAAAAAAACAAATACTGAGACATCTTTTAAGAAGAGTATACAAAAAATAGAAGTTAATAATATTAATTTTCTGAAAAGATATTTTAAATGTACCAATACCATCAAATTCCCACACACTTTACATTAGTGAGAAGAATTCGGAAGTCGAATGACCAGTCCCAAGATTAAGCCAAGAAAATTTGAAAATGAAAAGACACATTAGATTCAGTTGCAGCAGTGGCAACTTTTTTTTTTAAGAATACATACTTGTTTTAGTATATAACAGTAGTCTAATAAAAAAATAAAAGCTGCTGATTTTCAAATTATCTGTTTAACAAATGCTTACTTAATAGAAATAGAAAAGATGAATTGAAAAATTACAAGTGACCTTTGAGGTATCTTAAAATGTTGTAAAACTTAATTTAGTATTTTTGTAAATATCATTTTGTCAGAAGTGGGACAAGTTTTTATTAGAAAAATGTACAATAATTTTTTTTCCCCATCATTTTTTTTCACTTCAGTATCTCATAACAAGGGAATAAGATTTATTTTTACATCTATTTTCTACCCTTCCTCATCCCTCCTCCATTCAACTGTTTTATGCAGTAAATATTAATTCAGTTTTCTATTTTGTTTTGGTGTCTTGATTAACATGTTGACTGCCATATGAATCAAATACATTTCCCACTAGGTTTTAAACAATACATTCTATATAGTAGTCTATGTGTTTTAAGAAACAATTCTTCTATTGTATTTCTTTTCATTAAATATTCAACAATCTCTCCCTTCCCTTCCTATCTGTTATTTAGAATTACAAAAAATGCTGCTGCTTATTATATGTCATGATCGTTTTAGCTTAAAAAATGATTACAATGAAAAGTTTAAGAACTATGTATGTATAATTTTTTACATGTATTTCTTACTTTTTATTTCAGGACAGAGTACCTTTCGCTGTTGTTGGAAGCAATACTACAATGGATGTAAATGGCAAGCAAGTCAGAGGTCGTAGATATCCATGGGGAGTTGCTGAAGGTAAATTAGAAGAACATACTTTTAAAGAAATATTTTTATTTTATCCTGTATCAAAATATGCAAATAATCATAAACATCTTAATTAGATATTATAAATTGAATTTATAGTTAAATTTAAATATATAAATTTCAGGTTCAGTTATAATGATAGCTGAACTTGAAATTTCTGCTTAAAATCATCCTGAAACAAATTCCACTTGAACTTAACCAAAACAAATTCTTAGCCCAATCTGCAACTGATACAAATCAATCCAAACATAAAATATGCAAACCTTAAAGGGGAGTGAAATAAAATAAAATTTAATACACTTATGGAAAAATGGTCCAAAAATTGAATATTTAATATGTGATTTATAACATTGCTGATTATTTTGAACATTAATTGAAAGAATAGTTATATAGTCTAATTATGTTGGTCATTATGATTTGTCTTTTTTGTATCAAAATGAAACTTGTATGCACTCATGAATTTTCAAATATATAGTTTTTCAATTAAAAAATATTCTGGAATTTTTTGAAAAATCAAGTTGATCTGAACCCAAACCATAAGAGTCAAAATCTAACCTGAATTTACTGTCCAAACTCTTTGAAATTTTTATTTATAAATATTTTTGAAGCCTGTAAAAAAAAAAAATTCAAGAAAAAATATCAATATTTACTTGTAAAATTGCTGTGTTTTCTCTTGCTACTCATTCCCCTTCTATAACTTTTTTGGGGGGAAGGGCAGGCATTGGGTCTTTCAAGGCTATTTGAAATCTAAAAGAGCTATTTTATGACATAAATTTTAATTCTTTGTTATATTGAATTGCATTCATCCCCCCCCTTTTTTTTCAAACATAATATACCTTTCAGAAATGACTGTCAAAGTAGGCATTTTGAACAGACTCTGCACAAAAGATGAATAACCACTCCAACAGGAGTGAAAAACCTCATTGTCAAGTGATTGAAATCACATCCAACTCAATAAGTAATTGATGGATCAAAAAAGGACAAACTCAGTTCGATTCGAAATTGCTTCCATAGTCAGGTCTTCCAATTTGATACTTTTCCATTAAAAAATTATTTTGTAAATGTGTCAATGTTTTGCCTTTCCCCCCCCCCCTTTTTTTTTTTTTTTTTTTTTTTTTTTTTTTGAGCAAAGCAGTTGAGTACAGCCTTAACAATGAAAACTAAAATAGTTCTTATCTCAGCTCATTAAAATTTTTATCAGTTATAATGTTTTGGTAGCCTGCATATAATTTCGGTGCATAAAAATGGATATGCCAATATGTTCACATTCTAAGCAGAAATTTTGAAGATTTTATTTTCTTTCAAATACTTCTAATTTTCCTAATGTTTCAAGATTTGTGTAAGTGATGTAAAGCAAATGTACAAAGAATATATAAAAAATTCTAATTACACATGCACACTCATAGAAAAAAAAGGGCTTATCTTTCATTGGATATATTTAGTGTTTTTGCATCTCTAAAATTTAGCCTGCTGTGAACTTTGGGGGGGGGGGGGGACTATGAAATTAATATTTTATAAAAGGGTTAACAATATTTTTTTTCAAATAGATTGTGACATTTTAAATATAAAAGAATGATCTTTAATTTGGTATGAAGGTTTGTTTCAATATTTCAAACTGTTTGTCTGTCTGATGTATGTTTAGAAAATTACCCAGGGCGGGGGGGGGGGGGGGGGATATAATACTTCATCATTTTCCCTGCTTGCTGACTGTGGAACAGCATTTCTGGCACACACCAAGCAGTGTGGTTTGGCTTCTCCTTTTCATTGGTGAGCTTTAATTAATATTGTTGTTAATTATCAAAAAATGAAAATTTTGAGCCTTAAATGCATTATTAAAACATGCCTTTGACTATTATCATCCAAATTTTTAGACCTCTATGTATGATTGATTTTCTTGGTTCCACAAATGCACACACATAAATGTCTTTTTTTAATTATTGTAGATAATTATCACACATGCAATTTTTGTAATGGCAGATGAAGCTTGATTCTGAAAAAATAATATATAATCATGATTTTTTAAAATTAATATTTGGCAGAAATGCTTTTGTTACTCTTCTTTCCTTAGTCCACACAATTTTGAAGAAAGTTCCTATGTTTCCGTATGCTGCTACCACTGGTATAATTAATATCAGCACTTTGTGAGGAGTGTCAAAAAGAATACTAACTCATCCAATTAAAATTAACTAACTATTTATGTATGACAAAACAATATTTATAGTTAAGAACTCAGATATAGATGATCTGGTCCAACATTAAGTTAAATACAGCAAATACTTTCTGCATGCTGGTTTATTAATTAAAATATTTAAATCTCTCTAGCACTACATTCATTAAAATAGATTTATCGGAGATCATTCCATTATGTAGGCTCTATCCTCAAAGAGCCTCACACCACTTAGTACATTCTTAATCCAAAGACTCTATTCAAGAAAACAAATTCTCTTCACATTGAGGTCCAAGCCAAATTGACTCTCTCCCAGAGTCACCATGAGAAAACCCCCAAAACCAAACAGGGCTACATCTCTGATCGAAGGGGCTATCATCTCAAAAAATTTCCTCACCTGGAATTTCATTGTTTACCTTATCTGAGGTATGTGTTTGTGAATAGTGTGCTACCATACATTAATACATGTTCATACAAATGCTATCTAACTCCCAAATAAGAAAAAAATGTTATCTACACACTGCAAGCTACCCAGAAGGTTACATGAATACAATATATAAGTAAAAAAGATAATGTCAAATGACAATAATCCTAAATAGCTAACTGCTCATTTGCATCAGAGCCTGACAGTATTCTTTAACTAAAAATGAATTTCTTCATATTTCCTTTTCATATTTTATGATTTTGGGAAACTATCATATCCAAATTAGTGATCAGAGAAAGTATTATGAGCTCAACCATGAGTTATGATGCTTAGTTTCTAAGTTTTCTAGTGAAATTGCATTAAAGAAAATAAGGAAAAAATATGTATGTAATAAGGAATTGTTCCTTTCATTGGTCATTGAATATTACATTTTGTTAAGTTTAAAAAATATATATAAATCATGTCAATTTCTTGAAATCACTAAATTTACAATAACAAATTTAAAACTTTGGTAAACATGAAAACTGTTTAAATTACTTGGTGTTTTTAATTCGCAGTAAAATACATGTACAGCTGTTAGACTCTTCCAAACTTAAACCAAAGTGGAAAGTTTCAGATTATTCTCATTGTGCTATGCCAAAATTTTTTTTTAAAGTTGCATCATAGCAATGTCTACAAACATAATTGTGGAATCATTAGAAATTCCACATCATTTTAATTACATGTATAATGATATTTTACATTATTCTGGAAATATCATGTAATATACTAAGAATAACCTGAACCTTCCCACTCAGGTTGAGTTTTAGAACAGATGACAACATAACCTCACCCCACCCCTCTTTTTT
The DNA here is from genome assembly GCA_964019185.1 of Maratus speculifer. Lineage (NCBI taxonomy): Eukaryota > Metazoa > Arthropoda > Arachnida > Araneae > Salticidae > Maratus > Maratus speculifer. Next base: position 107,037,315 of record OZ025303.1, read on the forward strand.
TTATTTGTATCTGACCATCTGGTATAAGGAACTTAACTTCTCACTTTTATCATTTTAACTTTGATGCTGAGCATCAATATGCTTCAAAGTGCTTTATATTAAATTTATTTTATTGTGAATAATAATTAAAAAGCCCTTTTTAAGTAACTTAAATAGTATTTTTGTGTTTACAAAGTTTTTTAAAGACTTACTACATTTTGTATGTACAGATTTCATTTTTTAAATTTTGAAACTGTTTTCTTCAAAAGATGTTAGTTTGAATAATAATTAAAATAACTATATAATTTAATATAAATTGGTTTCAAATACTTTAATAATATAATTTATTTCCACCCTCTTCCCTATATCGCTGTAAATGCAAGGCCACTACAATAGATTGTTGAAATTTTAAAAGAACATTACAGAAAAATAAAAATAAAATATAAGTTTATTTCAATTTATTTTATTTATTTATTTATTTATTTATTTTTGAAAAATAAAAATGAAATTCTCATGTTAGTTTGTTTGCTAGAAAAAAATTAACAAATTTTCCCTATTTTATTTTAGTGGAAAACATGGAGCACTGTGATTTTATTGCTCTTAGGAACATGCTTTTGAGGTAAGTTTAATAGAAGTTCATCTATCATTTTTGATTAATATTGCATTGTGTCTAACTATAAATATGTTTCATTTCCCTACTTCTTGTATGATCCCAAATTAGCTTTTTGGCACCTATTAATTATCAAAGATAAATTGTTTCTAAAAAATTTAATTTTTGTTAATTCAACAATTTATGGAAAATGAAATAGGGTAACAATGTAAACATAATCTCATTTTGCGCAATGATGTTTGTATCCTTTCTTGAATATAACTATCAGGGCCGTAGCTTGAAGTTTTTATTGGGGGGGGGGGGGTAGTTATGCTACTTTTTATCTTTAGTTACTTATTCATGGCAATCAAATCTATTTAGGTGATGTAAGTGATGCAGCCATGGTTGGATTTCCACTTTAAGTGTTCATGCACATGCTGATAAAATGTCTCTCCCAGCTCTTGTTTTTTCAAGGCCTAAAAAGGCAATGTAGAATGTTTATAGAGAATCCGAATACTGGATCCTTAAATCCATTTTCCTGACATGATAAGAACAATTGTATTTGGAAGAGAGATAAAAATACGGAATGCAAAGTTAATTACAATAGAGTTATAGTGGATACAAAGCCATACCTACTGCCCAAAACTTGCTGGTCAATATAATTGAATTTAACCTTCAATTTTTTTCTGGTGAGATCCTCCAAGATCGGGCCCACTACTATCGCTCCCACCAGTGTAAAAAAGGAATGTTAAACTTCCCAATGAGCATTCGACCCCTTTTCAAGGAAGTAACGGTGATCCATATACCAAATATACTGAATATTCTAGTTTCTGTAAAATGAAACAATATATTTTTCCTTTTATTGTCTTTGTTCCCCAGACATAAAGAACAAATAAGATATTTTGCACAGTCAAATGTATAAGTCAATCTAAGAGACACTTTTGATAGGTAACAACAGTTTTGAGGCTCTATGTGGCCTGATACTGACATAATTTTTTTCTTGGAAACTACTGGAAGGATTTCTCTATATATGTATAGCAAAAAAAAAAAAAAAAAAAAAAAAAAAAAGATAAATGCTATAAAATTTTGATTTCTAAATTTATCCGGGTTAGGGGGGGGAGGGGGGGGAGAATTCTGTCAAAACATCACTTTCTTGACCCCTCTTCTAATTTTATTTTGATCCGGCAAGTTTCATGTTTCTATTTTTAAAAACGAGTCTGAAATTGTATCAGAAAATTTCAAGGAATTGAAGATGGAAAAGCATGTTTTCGAATATACCCTTAAACATTTATTTCTTTTAATTTTGAGGAAAGCTTCATTCCTTCCCAGTCCTAGGTTAAAACTAGGTCGATTATTAATAATGTAAAATTTTCAGAAATCACCATTTATCATGAATAGCAATCTGTTTAGGAAATAAATAATAAAAATCATTAAAACTTAAATTTACCGGAAAACTGAGAATGCTATTCGATTTTTTTCCCACTAATAATAGCAATGATAATAAATGAACTTACAATTGAATCAGAAATATAAACATTGCACTTTAAGAACATGCTTAACAAAAGGAAAATATATACATTTTTTACCTTCGGCAGCATCATCTTTTTTTCATCTACTTTTTCTTAAATTTGCATCCTTTCTCCATTTCATAACATCTTTTTCTGTTTTGTTCTCTGTAGTAAGATCCTGGCTTTTTGTTTTTATGTTTTATTTCAGTCCAATCATTCATGACTGAATTTCTTCTCTCTGGACGACTATGAAAGACAGCTTTTTATTTTTATTTTAAAAATTGAATGAAAGAAATCGCTAGTTTTGAAAAGTCGCGTTTATCAACTTCAATACAATCTGACAACACTGGATACTGTACAACCAAGATGTATGTAAGTGACGTCTGGAAATTATCTAACCACACACAAGGAAGAATATAAGAGTGAAGTTAAAATAGTTTAAAGGTCGGATGACCCTGTCGAGGACCACCAACCTTGGATTGGAATGAGAGGAGAGCTTTTCTCCGAAAGATCAAATTATATGTAGTGATTGAACAATGCCCATTTCCGGAATGTGATCTTGTTTTCAGACTGGGGATAGAGCTTGGGCTAGAGCCTGGTAGTAATCTTAAGGGTGTATTTGAAAAAACATTTTTCCACCTTCAACAGCTCGAAATTTTCAGATACAATTTCAGACACATTTTAAAAAGTAGAAACATGAAACTTGCTGAGGGGATTTTTGAAGAGACGTAAAAGGTGCCGTGTGATGTCATTTTAAATTCAATTCTTTAGAATTTGATTTATAAATAATTACCTTCCTGTTAAGCTATCTGGGCGATACCCGGCTGGGATTTTTCGCTCAGATAACCTTATTGGTCGTAACATCTGGTCTGTCATTTGAAACAGCTCGCAGAATAAACCACAGGTAATGGAACTCCATATAACGATGGATACGTAGATATACTATTATTTTTAACACAATCAAATTGATTGGCAAAGCTATCATACGAATTGATTATTTCCAGCTGAGCAAAAAATTGCCCAGGCCAGGGATCGAACCCGGATACTTGGCTTACAAGGCCAATGCTTTACCTGTTAAGCTATCTGGGCGATACCCGACTGGGATTTTTCGCTCAGATAACCTTATTGGTCGTAACATCTGGTCTGTCATTTGAAACAGCTCGCAGAATAAACCGCAGGTAATGGAACTCCATATAACGATGGATACGTAGATATACTATTATTTTTAACACAATCAAACTGATTGGCAAAGCTATCATACGAATTGATTATTTCCAGCTGAGCAAAAAATTGCCCAGGCCAGGGATCGAACCTGGATACTTGGCTTACAAGGCCAATGCTTTACCTGTTAAGCTATCTGAGCGATACCCGGCTGGGATTTTTCGCTCAGATAACCTTATTGGTCGTAACATCTGGTCTGTCATTTGAAACAGCTCGCAGAATAAACCGCAGGCAATGGAACTCCATATAACGATGGATACATAGATATACTATTATTTTTAACACAATCAAACTGATTGGCAAAGCTATCATACGAATTGATTATTTCCAGCTGAGTAAAAAATTGCCCAGGCCAGGGATCGAACCCGGATACTTGGCTTACAAGGCCAATGCTTTACCTGTTAAACTATCTGGGCGATACCCGACTGGGATTTTTCGCTCAGATAACCTTATTGGTCGTAACATCTGGTCTGTCATTTGAAACAGCTCGCAGAATAAACCGCAGGTAATGGAACTCCATATAACGATGGATACGTAGATATACTATTATTTTTAACACAATCAAACTGATTGGCAAAGCTATCATACGAATTGATTATTTCCAGCTGAGCAAAAAATTGCCCAGGCCAGGGATCGAACCCGGATACTTGGCTTACAAGGCCAATGCTTTACCTGTTAAACTATCTGGGCGATACCCGACTGAGATTTTTCGCTCAGATAACCTTATTGGTCGTAACATCTGGTCTGTCATTTGAAACAGCTCGCAGAATAAACCGCAGGTAATGGAACTCCATATAACGATGGATACGTAGATATACTATTATTTTTAACACAATCAAACTGATTGGCAAAGCTATCATACGAATTGATTATTTCCAGCTGAGCAAAAAATTGCCCAGGCCAGGGATCGAACCCGGATACTTGGCTTACAAGGCCAATGCTTTACAAGGCAATTTTTCGCTCCTTAATGTTATTTTAATACAGAATTTAACATTGAACGAGTTATTTACTAGACATTTTCCCACATTTTGTATGCGCTGCCACAAATTTTCTTGGAAGCACCTAATTGAATAAAAAAAATTTCGAGCCTGGATTTCCACTGAGTGTTTTGGCTGCTTTCTTCTCATTGGTTGTTTTTCGTTAGGCGGGATTGTTCCCATAGCGGGTATATAAGCCTGCGTCTCTCTGTCTCTTTGCTCAGTTTTGCTATTTTTTTGCTCGCTGAGTTTTGCACTGATGAAGAGTCTCGATAGTAGATTCGAAATAGCTATTTGCTTCCTTCTCATACTTTATTTGTGCATTTATAAGCGTTAATTTTCTATCTTTAAATCTAAAAAGCAAATGTTCAAGAAAACGCTTAGATTTATATCGATATCTTTTGAGATATCGAGTATCTGAGATTTATGGTATTTAAGTTTCATATTGTTTGAATTTCATTTTTATTTTTTAATTTTCACTGGGTTTAACTTTTTTTTTTTTTCAAAAAATTAATATTAAATTTAGAAATAATTAAATCAATTATCTTAATATCTGTCCCTTCTTGGGCTTAAATCGTGTAGGAAATGAATTTTTGTTTTTTTAATTTGTTCAGCAATTTGTTTTTGGTTAATTTTATTGGGTTATTGTTATTATATTTTGGAAAATTATCAACATTTTTCTTCTTTCCTAGGACACATATGCAAGACTTAAAAGATGTCACCAATAGTGTTCATTATGAAAATTTCAGGTGTCGGAAGTTAGCTGGTGTAGGATCTGATGGCAAACCCACAAGATTAACAAATAAGTAAGCTTTATACGTTTACAACATTTAAAGTAGATGCTTTGTTTGAAATATTAAATGATATTTTAAAAAGCTTTTGGGGAGAATTTTGTTAATAGTTTATTATTTGAGTAATACGAATATTTTTTACTTTATTATCACTTGTTCTTATAAAACAAGTTATTTTCTTTTTGTGAAATTAGAATATGAATGAAATTTAATTTGAATTATAATTTCAATGTGATGGTAGTTTCATTATGCATTGGTTTTTAATTGCTTTACAACAGGTATAATTTTATAATAGAAATTTTCATTTTTAAATGGCTTTGAATTTTTCATATTGCTTTAAAAATAACAATTTTTATGAAATACATTTTTATAGAATTCTTTTTCTCTTTATGCTATGTCCCCACATTTGAATAATCTGCCCCATATACCCTGAGCAACTACCTGTTTTATTATCTTTTTTCAAATGCTTAAAAAACATAATTTTATCTAAAAGCTTGAATTAGTTTTATTGAATGAGAAAATATTTAAATTAAAGTAATTATTCAGAAATTTATGGCTAATATATGGCATAGTTAGAAATTGAATAGTTATAAGTCACAAAATAATAAGGGGGGGGGGGACACAAATTTTGTCAAAAGATTGCTGAATAAAATGAATTTCGTGAACAGATCACTGAAAAGCTCCGATTTTGCCAGAAGATTGCAGATAAAATGAGGATTTCGTCAAGATCACGGAAAAGTGCCATTTTCATGAAAAGATCGCTTAAAAGTGCAAATTTTGTCAAAAGGTCCTTGAAAAATGGCCAATTTCATCAAATGATCTCGGAAAAAATACCAAATTCATTTAAAGATCACATAAAATACAGCAATTTCGCTGAAAGATTCCAGGTAAAATGGTGATTTTATCAAAAGATTGCTGATAAAGCGCTGATTTTGTCAACAGATCATGGTAAAATTTTTGATTTCATCAACAGATCACTGTAAAAACGCTTATTTCATCAAAAGAACGCGGTAAAAACACATTTTTTTCAAAAGATCATGATAAAAACACTGATTTCGTCTAAAGATTGCGGGAAAATGCTGATTTCGTCTAAATATTGCTGATAGAACACCAATTTTATCCAGAAATTGCAGATGAAACGCCGATTTTGTGTAAAAATCGCACAAAAACACAAATTGCATTAAAGGGTCACAGAGAAAAGTGAACTTTGTCAAAAGGTTGTGCAAAAACACAGAATATGTGAAAAGATCATTGAAAAAAATGCTGATTTCACTGAAAAATTGTGGGAAAAATGTACATTTCATCAAAGATACCCAGAAAAAATGCATAATTAATAATGCTAGGGATACTCTCCCCCCCCCCCCCCCCTCTTCTATTTTTTTTTTTTTTTTTTTTTTTTTTTTTTTTTTTTTTTATTATATCTCTTTGATTTTAAAATGTTTGTTTTTATTTCATAGAAGAAACTATAAATTTTATTAATTCAAAATGTCTTATAATTATCTTTCTTAAATAACTTAAGTAGATCTTTTTCAATGTAAAATTTACTTATAAAAAGCTCTTTTTTATCAAAATCTAATCTTTTTTTATTAATATGATGTGAAATTGTTTTAAAAAGTAACATTTTAATACCTTTTAAACTTTGAAATATAAAATGTATTTAGCTAGCCGGATATTTGATACTCGGCCTAACAGATATGGCTAATTGAATATTGTTATTTGATTCACATGTGGGCTGAGCATTCAGTATTTGGCCAAAATCACTATCTGGTGCATTCCTAATTATGATATTTTTATTAGTTGCTGAAAGTAGGTGAATAAGGCTATTAATTAATGTAAAGAAACTTTTTTATTATGGAATATCTGTAATTTATTTTTTCTAACATTTAATCACAAATCTTTTATTGTAGGCAGTATAAGATTAATGCCATTTTTTTTTTTTTTTTAATTTTGTTATTTAAACGATAGAAACATTTTACTGTGTTACTAATTTTTTTCTCAAGAATGATTTAATCACATGTATGATTTTGTTTTAATTTAGAAATCCATTGGACCAAATGGAAGAAGAGAAGAGAGAACATGAAAACAAAATGAAGAGAATGGAACAAGAAATGGAACAAGTGTTTGAAATGAAAGTGAGGGAAAAGATGCAAAAATTGAAAGACTCTGAAATTGATGTATGCATATTTTTCCTATTCTTTGTTAATTTTATCAATTTTTTTTATTTATAGTGTTTGATAACATGAAAAAGTGGGTGAACATTGAATTTTGCTTTTGAAATTATATTAAGTAAGGTATTTATCTTTAATCACTTTTATTCAGTCATAACTTGTGGGGAAATTTCTCTCATTTTAAGGGAAAACAGCATTGTGGAGAAAAGGGAATTTTCGTGGTTTTGTAAGAAATTTCAACATTTTTGAGAATTTTTGTCCTTAATTATTTTTTTCCCCAAAATAAGTGGTGCAACATTTGTGCTGGCCAAATTACTGTGTATGATTCCTAAATTCTCGATCAGACTAAAAGATTTAAATTACTTATCTCTAAATGACTTAAATAAATGTTCTCAAACACCAGAGTAATACATAAGGAAGTCAAGCCTCATTCTAGGATCTCCACTTCATAATCTGAAAGATGTATTGCTCTTCATAGTATGAAGATTGGTCATTCTTACAACTGCAGAATAAAAAAGAAATGGAAAATTGCATTATATTGCTTAGTGCTGTTTAACTAGGTAACTACAAGAAGTGTAAGTCACCAATTTTGACGAAAGTGATATCGTTGGAGAGATCTCAACGAGAGCAGTAAAAAACTCAATGGAACTACCCATTGCAAATGAGCCGTTTTCAAGATATGTGACAATTTATGTCATGTAACCAGTGCATGCTTAATGAGGGACCGCAAAAAATTTGTCTCAATTTTAACGAAAGTGGTATCTTTAAAAAAATATCATGAGGGAGAAAAAATTCAATAGAACTACCCGTCGGAAATGAGCCGTTTTCGAGATATCCGATAATTTATGTCACGTAGCTAGTGCATATTGTTCTAGTGCACACTTAATGGGGAACCGCAAAAAATTGTTTTCTCGATATTGATGACAATGGTGTCATTGCGAAGATATCATCATGAGGATTAAAAAACTCAATGGAATCACCCGTCGGAAATGAAATGTTTTAGAGATATCCGACAATTTGTGTCACATTTCTAATGCATATTGCTGGGAAACTGCATGAAGTGACATAAATTGTCAGATATCTTGAAAACGGCTCACTTCAGATGGCTAGTTGAGTTTTTACTTCTCACAATGATATCTTTGCACCGACACCATTTTCATCAAAATCGAGGAAACAATTTTTTGCGGTTCCCCATTAAGTGTGCACTAGAACAGTATGCACTAACTATGTGACATAAATTATCGAATATCTCGAAAACGGCTCATTTCCGACGAGTAGTTTTATTGAGTTTTTTCTCCCTTATGATATCTTTTTAACGATACCACTTTCGTTAAAATCGAGACTAAAATTTTTTGCAGTCCCCCATTAAGTATGCACTAGTTACGCGACATAAATTGTCAGATATCTCAAAAACAGCTCATTTGCGATGGGTAGTTCTATTGAGTTTTTTACTGCTCTCGTTGAGATCTTTCCAACGATACCACTTTCATCAAAATCGGTGACTTACACTTCTTGCAGTTCCCTAGTAAGAGGATTCAATAAACATGGATCCTCGTGTGACCTGTTGCTTGCAGCAATGCACTATTATCTCACAAATCTTTTTTTGATGCAGAATGCAATTTTTTTACAAAAGAATGATGCAGGATCAAAAATAAAAATATTTTCTTTGTTATCCTACATCCACTTTTCTGGGAAAACCATGGAATCATACTAAAACTGATTAGGGAAAAAAAAAAAGAAAAAAAAAAAAGGCTTTTGCATTAACTATGCGGGGAGAGATTGCATTTTTGACCATTGAAAATACAAAATCTCAAATTTTCAAACCCCTCCCTCTTCTCTTATTTTTGTTTATACAAATTCATGATGAAAATGAACAAGCCAATAATTATTACAGTTGACAATTATTTATCATGACAATTTGAACAAAGTGATGTATTAAAATTTATCATACAGCAGTTAGTTTCTTTTTACTGAATTCTCGTCTCAAACACTACTTCTTCAAGTCATGCATTTAAAAACGAAAAGTTACGAATGAGCACAGAGTAAAATAATAAAGTAAATAGACTGCAATTAATATATATATCCTCTGATATTAAGCTTAATCCAAAAAACTGCTTCTACTTTTCAACTGTAATAATTGTTGGCTTGTTCATTTTCAATCATGTATTTGAATAAATAAAAATTAGTTATAAAAATATTCTCTGATGAAGAGCCTGGTTTAAGGCTTGAAAGTACTAAGATATTTTAAATAAATTAATTATTAACATATCTTTTTTAATTATTTTAATTGCCTTTTAAGTAAAACTGAACATTTTAAAGTTCATATTATCTATTTTAGTTTTTAGACATTGATAAACATTGATCGGGCATAAAGGGGAGGGGGGTCCAAAATTAGCAAAATGCTGATAACATTATTCATGCACAGCTTTAATTATGCCACTCCTCACTCTGAGCATCATAAGAGGCTCCTATTTCATTTAGTAATACCACTAAATCATTTAGAATACACAGGAGGTTGTAAATAGTTGTTATAATCATACTTAAATTTCTGTACTAGGTAATTCTTTAGCAGAGTTTTATTATTCTTTAACCTTCCCTTAATATGCATATGCTTTCAAATTAATTTTAAACATATCAAATTCCTTAAAAAATGTGGAAGTGTTTTGGTCTCATATGAGGCAAAAAAAAAAAAAAAAAAAAAAAAAAAAAATACAAATAAATATTTTGTAATGATTTATAATGATCTCTTAAAAGTATTAAAAGTTAGAAAGATTTTTTTTTTCTCAATTTTATAATAATTTGTTGACGAAAGTTAAGTTACAGTGCATGTAAGGTTGAATTAATTGGAATGAGTTTTTAACCAAATTTTGTAATTTCAAATAAATTTATCTAATGTTTAGTAACCTAATATAAATAATCTAAAGTACTGTAGTAATGCAGAATTAAGATTAAAATTGATATTGTAATATTTTTTTTATTGTTACTTATCAAACTAACTCGCACATTTATGTTAATGGAAATTCATGAGACCTAAACTTTAAAGAATTTTAAATTCAGCTTGAATATGTATTCTTTGATTATAAGGTACCTAAACAATATTGTAATACTTTATATTACATTGTTGTCCATGTGTATAAAATTTTTAAACAAGTTATTATGAAGTTATAGTTGTGGATCTCTTGCAGTTTTTGTTCAATATTTGTTTTGATTAGTGTGGTACTACAGCAGTATTAACTGCACTTATTGAAGGAAATCTATATATTATAAGCAATGAAAAATTTTCTGAATACATGAAACTGTATATTTGAAATTAATAATTGTGTAGCAAAAATATAAATTACAATAATCTTCATATTAAAAAATAGCAAATTTGAAGCCAAATGTTCTATTAAATAATTTTTGTTATTTTTGATGTAAATTGTTGGGAAAGGTAATCATTAAATACAAAGAATATTAACTCATGTAACTTGTGATTTTATTTTTTGAGTTATGTTGTGGATTCTAATTTTTGTTTTTATTTTCTTGCATGCGCTCTGAATTTTGCTGGCTTTGAGGTAGACTAATCTGCATATTAGTAATGAAACATTCGAAATCTGTTTTTCTTAACATCTGGTGGGCTATAAAAAATGGACAACTTTACATAACATAAGAATGTTTGTAATACAATTTTGTTACCAAAAGTACAGGAGGGTCTTATTTATTTTTCTACATAATCACCAAAACACTTGAGACATTTATCACTAAAATACAAGCAATTGAACATAGCCATTAGGATCATTGCTTCCACCTTTCCATTGCTTCCAAGTGTAATCAGTTTTCTGCTAAAGAATGATTGTAGTATACCTAAGAAAAAAAGTTTTATAATTTGATGAAATTTGTATAATTAAAAATTATTTTGTGTCACTGTTGAATTAATTACATTTTATGAAACATTTACATTTTTGCATTTATATGAAAATAAAAAGCCTTCTTCAATGGCAAAGAGTAAACTTGAGCCACCATTATAATTAATAATTGCGTATATTTAAATATGCATAAAACAATTCTTGTATCATTGTCATTTAAATCATTGTGCAAGAGATTAATTGTTCTACTGATACTTCATAATCTCTAAAGTTTTGTAAAAGCATGGTTTTCTTTAATCACGTCTTTAAAAAATTTGTGTTAATTTTACTTGAGAAATGAAATAAAACTTGCGTCTATGTATCATTGTTTGGTTTGAATTTCAGCTTCAAAGAAGGCATGAACAGATGAGAAAAAGTTTAGATCAACAAAAAGCCGAGCTTGAAGAGAGGCGCAAAGCTTTTGAAAAAGAAAAGGCAACATTTGAATTAGTCAATAAAGATGCTGAAGATGCATTTAAACGAATGACCATGGACAATAATTCCAAAGAGTAAGTATTCTTCTTACATTGTTAATCACATAATTTGTTCTTTTTCTTTGCTTACTGTAGACATTTTTTTTTTTTTTTTTTTTTTTTTTTTTTTTTTTTTAATTTTCTGTCACTTTCCATAAATTAATATTATTTTAGAAATTATTTGTGGCAAAATAATATATTAGGTTATATCCCATATCATTAAACACAAAGTATTTTAGAGAAAATTTAGTTTCATCAAGTTCCTCATATTAGTTTAAAAATTTTTATTTTCTTTATTTTTAAAAATTGTCATTACATTTTTATTGCATTATTTAACATGGGTATTTCTGCTAGCAATGCATATTCCTTTAAAATTGAAAGCATATTTTTATGTTACAATAATTCTTGAGTGATTAATTAAAACCTAATTTCTTAGAGGGGGAGGGAAGCAAGCCTGTAAATAGAAAATTTTTACCTAAAAGGGTGGAATTATGCAAGATTTTCTCATTAAAACCTCCCATTTGCATGCACACATATTCTGCTTTTGTATTATATATGTATTTAGAAGCTAATTCTCACTGGCCTATTTTACCAAAATTGATCTGTTTAATATGCCTGTTAGGTACGATGAAACAGATACATAGTAATAATATATACTTATTTAAAATAATAATAATAATAATTGTATTGAATGTTGAAATGGTGCATTTAAGAATTCTTCCTTTCATTATGCAGAAAATAACTTTATAATATAGTTTCCAAGTAATTGGAAAAATTGCTATTCAGTTACTGTGATTAAAAAACCCCTCACAAAAAATGTTTTAAAATGTTTTGCTATGTTCATTATCATCTTTTTTTTCTTTTTATTGTTTTATCAACAGTTTCCTGTTTTTATGTTTTATTTTTTCTTCTTTATAATTATTTAGCGTCAGCTTTAAAAGATGTACGATTCCTACATTTTTTTATGCCCTTATAGAGATTATTAGTTCAATGTTATTTTAGTATTTTTATGTTTCTGTTATTCTATTTTCTTTTTGCTTTGCTTGTTTTATTTTGCTTTGTATTTTGTGTTGCAATTAGCTAAAAAATGAACATGTAAATGCTTGTGGATATCCTTTGTTTAGATAATGGTTGATGTATTTTTAGAAAATTTTGTCTGTCTAAAGTTTTTATTACCAGTTTTGTAATGCAGTCCGATTGGAATTTATTTATTATACAAAAAACTCATAGATGTCTACCAGATAATTCATTAAAGATATTAACACACTGAAAGTAAAAATTTGTTTATAAATACGGTAAAATGATTTCTAAATCTAATCTCTAACTATCTATTTCTGTGCATATAAAATAAAATCATACATACTGTCTCTGAATTTTAAAATTTAAACACATTGTGTTGTTGCTTTTTTATTATGTAATACTTTGGTCCTCTTAAAATAAATGAGCAATGTTACTGTTGTAATGCCTGTTGAATGGTATATTGTCTAAAATAGTAAATCTTTTATACTGATGTACGCATAAGATAAATGCAAAAGCTATAGTAATTGCACAATCAAATTGGGTTTGGTCAAAATTTCAAGTCAATATTCAGCTTTTTAAGTTGTCTTAAAATTTCATTAGTAAAAAATTAGCAATAACAACTTATATGAGTGTCATGAAAATTTAAAATTAATGAATAATAAATTTCATTTTTTTCAATCTTAATACTCAATTTTCGTATTTTTTTATTCAAACTTTTTTTCATTTTGATGAAAACACTGTGTTTGCGTTTTTCTTTTATTTACTTATCCATGTTATTCTTTCAATAAAAATAAATAAATAAATAAATAAATAAAAATAAAATCCTGAAAAAGCAATTTTTTGGGGCATTTTCTATATTACAGTAAATTATTGCGTCATTTTCTTGCATCGAAAATTCTGAAAGGCGCATTCAAAGGCATTTTCTTTCTCAGAAGTATAATTCAGCATGAACTTTGTTTTTAAAAAATAGACTTAAAGGCAAAAAAAAAAAATATATATATATTATTTTATCTTTTTTGATTTATTCTTTGAGTTGTAAAGTTACAATTAAATTAGAAACTGTCTGCAAAACACCCCTATTACTCAAACATTTTCTTCAAAAATATACTAAATCATTATGCATGTATGTATACATATGAAAATAAGGATTAATTAATTTTGTATAATTGATAATAGGTTAAAGTACTTGATTAAAAAGAATCACCAAACTTAATGACAAAAATAAAATTTTTTATCTATCAGCTTTATGTTGACTAATCAACTAAAAAATATCGATAGATTTCCTTACAAAAATATTGACTTTGTGGCATATTGTTTTCAAAGTTGTAGTTAAATAAAAGAATAAAAACTAAACATAGATTATTTTATTTCGGTCTCAAAAACATTCCTGCAAAATCTGAAAACTTTTTGCCAATGACATTTGCACATTTGGCTATAGTCTCCAACTTTGTTGTGCAATTATTTGGAATTTGCTCTTATCTTGTTTTAATGTTTTAAGTGCTTTTGTATTGTATATGTATTTGCATCTGCAATAGTTTTTGTGTTTTTATGCTTGTAATTCAGGCTAAGCTTTCGTCAGAAACTCCTGTCAACTTGCTGCAGCATTTCTTCGAAGAATTTATTGCAAATCTTTGGTGAACCACCTACTACTCTTTAAATGATCTTGTATATCTCCTTTCTTCTTTCTTACAGGTACTAAAATTACTTTGGGTCTTGCTTTTCTTTGGCTTTTAAACTCCAAAACATCAAGTGTTGCCACTTACATTGAACTTTTTTTTTTTTTTTTATTTGTTTATGTTCAAAAACAGTTATAAGCATATACTTTTAAAATTATTATCAGCTCACCTACTAAACAGAGATGATACATTTTTAGGTTTATACTCTCTTTGTAAAGAAAAAAAAAAAATAATAATAATAAAAATTTCTTATGCTCTTCCCTTTTGTTCAGCTGTTTCCTATAAATTGTGTAGCCTTTTTTTAATGCACTTTTTTTTAACATCTTATTCCCAAATTTTAAATTACTTATAAATTGAAATTTTAGATTTATCATATTTTTTCATCATGCATAATCTAATTAAAAGAAGTTGTGTATTCATTCCAGTTTCCATTTCCATTACTTTATTTTTAGTTCATAGTTAAATTTTAGAAATGCAAGGGGGGATAACTATTTAATCTAAGCTTAATCACTTTAATTTGAGAATTTTAAACTTTGTATTTCACAAAGTCTATTTAATTCCATATAACAACAATATTTTGTTAAAGTACTTAAAGTTAATTTTAAAGACTATGAGTCTTGATGTTTATAAATATTGTCCTTTGAGCAACTTTGTCAGAATATGTACCTTTTCATTCATTTACTAAGTTTGTGTGTATGTGTAACTTTCTAATATATGTTTATATGTGTATCTTGAATTTCCGATCTTAGTGAAATTTTTGCTCAATTCTTTTGTACTAGTTTCTTAATATTGATATAATGTTTTAATAAGGTCCTTTTCATTAGAACATTTTGAACTAAATCTCAATCCATTATTAAACATTATTTCAATAATGTTACTGTTATAGACCCAGAAATGTCTACAATGCTGTACCAAATAGAATTAACTAATAAAAGCATATGTGCTTGCTCTTCTACCTCTCAGGCTCTTATATGTAGAATGATGTATAATCTAGTGAAATTAATTCATTTTAGAGTCATATTCATTAGTTGAAATCATCACTAACCAAAGATAATTTGTTATCTAATTAAAATGTAATGTGGCTGCATTATGTTAGTAGTACATTCAATAAAATATTCAGTAGCCAAATCCATGCAAGCTAATAGTATTTAAAAAAAATAGCCTGCCCATTCTTAGAGGTCTGCATAAGCAGAAATTTTAAGGTCCTGTCTCAGTCATGCCTGCATAATCTCATCTCATTATAAAAAGGCAAAACCTGGCCTATGGGGGGGATTAAAAACAAAAAAAAAAAAAACCTGTTTCACTTAGTTTAGTTAGGCTTAATTTCTCAATTAAATATGCAGTTAAGATTCTGTTAAAGAATATTGCATTTAATATTTATGTAGAATTTTAGATTAGTTACTTCATGTTTGGTGTATTTTAGATTACTTTATGTTTGGTAGATTTTAGATTACTATATGTTCTGTATATTTTAAATTACTATGTATTTGGTGTACTTTAGATTACATTAATGTTTTGATTACATTTACGATATGATAAGTTAAATATGTTTTAGATTATTATATATTTGAAAGCGATAGGATATAGAATCGAATACAGAATAATTGATCACTTAGTAGAGGTCTAAACAGGATGGAATCTCTAAGCTTGGTCTTGGTCCATGCTAAAAATAGTGAAAACAAGACAGGCCCAAGTAAAAATTAATAAAAACAGACCCCACTCAATTTTCCCAAAAAATCCCAATTTTTTTAAACCTAAAATTTTTTCTCCCTCCAATGCATATTTACAGGAAAACTAATACTACATGCTTTAGATTACTATATGTTTGTAAGCCATACAAGGCAGACTATCATCAGTACTGACCTGCCATCTAGGCTTAATATGTAGGGGGGGGGGGGGATGTAAGCCTGATCCTGGACTAGACCAAGACTACTGAAATAATGAAGTCCTGGTTCAGCCACGATACAACTGCTGCTCTATGTTGGGCATAATATATTTCTATGTTGATAGTTCATGCAGCATATTTATACTTATCCTTTTCTCAGTCACACTTATTGAAAATTGTTCACATTTTTATTAGCTTAGTTTGATTCTTTTAAATTTTGAGTTAAATTTTTTCTTTGACTCTGCCCATGAAAAAAATTCTTTAATCTGACAGGCCAGGCTGGGCATGATTAACTGTTTAATACCAATCTCTACAATGGACACTACCTTCAGCTAGTGTACATTCAAAATTGTTCTTTTTTGCTTAATTTATTTATTTGGCCTGACCCATTTGAATTTTCCTCATTTACCCATACTGACTACCTCTTTTTGGGAGAGGTGGTGTAGGGGGGAAGAATGATCCAATCTTGACATTACATGATTGTGTTGTCACTCCAAATAAGTTTTCCCTGAATTAGTAACAACAATATGTGAATTTTAGATACTGACTTTAAAAACAATTTATTTAGCATTTTAATCGTGAAGGAAGATGTATTTTGACTATGTTTCACAAAATATTTTGTGAAATTTATTTTGTCAAGTTCACCTTACAAGTTTTGAGTATAAAAATACAGTAACTATATAAAGAATGGTGGGAAAAAAAAAACTGCATGCTCATATAGTTTTGTTCTCACAGAATCTGTGATGATTTTTATTTTCAATTACTAGCAAAAAATGCTAAGTAATATCTAGTGCAATTAAGGACAAAAAAAGTAATAAATTCATTAAGGATGCAATCACTGCACTATAAATGACTAATTGTTACCACTTAATTTCTGTAGTATTCCTCACCTTATTTAATGACATAATTTTTTTAATTTAATAACTCGAAGAATATTGTTAAAATTTAGTGGTGAAAGTCAGCCAATTGTGAGATAGCACTTGCATCCCTGATTTTTAGATTTATCAATATTACAACAGTCAGAAAACAATTTTCTATTGTTAGAGAGATATAACTAGCTTATTAGGCTTTATAATTTTAAGGTACTGAAATTTACTTGTTTTCAACCTGATTTGTCTATCAAAATTTAGTGTTTTTTAATGATACCTTATATTTGTTTATGCATGTTATGGTTTAAGTAGGCCTGCTTGGTAATAATAATATATTTTTAATTTATCTGCTTATTTGTTTATTTTACATTTTATGCTGCTTTAAATAATAATATAAAAATTTGTTTTGCTGAAGCAGCCCTTGCAAGTGGCAACCTTGATTTTAGACTATTAGGATCACGCTGGCTTTTCTCTCTGAACATCTAGTCTTCCATACCTCCATTTGCTTATTTTCATTGTTTCATTTTCCATGATGATTTAGCTATCTCTTTAGTAATTGGCCTCTTGAAAATTCTTATTGCTTTGCACATTTCTTATTCGCAGTTTTGTCTGCTTTGTAGCAAAATAATTCTTTAGTGATAGATTAAGTTCCACTTCCCCACAATCATGAAATTAAAATAACTGCAATAACATGCTTTACAAAAGAAAAAAAATTTTAAATGTTTTAATTATTATCCATATTTTTTTTAATTCATTCATTGCTTGCTATTTATTGCCATTGAAACTTTTATTTTCAGTGAATTAAGAGTCATGTTTTTTAAAAATATCCATTAGAACCTTTTGTGACAAATTTCATATGCAATTAATGCCTAACGAAATAACCATATTTTATATTCATGATAAATGCACATTAAAATGTGCTTATAACATGATCACTAATTTTGTCAAAAGCTTGAAACTCATTTATATATATCAAGATTCTGTTCTGAATTTTCCAAAAATTCAAAGCATGCAGTTCTGAAAATTAAAAAAAAAAATCTGTCATCAGCTGGAAAATTCAGACATAAAAATATCACAAATTTCGACATGCTGTCATTAAAATAAATCAATTTCATCAATCATTTCCAGAAAAAAAGTCTGCAATTTTACCATACAATCACTGGGGAAAGAAAGCAAATTTTGTCAAAAGACCCTGAAAAAAAAAAAAAAAAAAAAAAAAAAAAAAAAAATTGGTCAAAGGATCATGAAAAAATGCAAATTTAATCATGTCATCGCAGAGGTGAGAGGGGGGAATTTAATCAAATGATAAGAAGAAAATGTAAATTTTGTCACAGAATCGCAGAAAAAACAAGAGTTTTACAAAGGATTGTGAAAAAATTGCAAATTTCATCAAAGGATTACGAAAAGACATGAATTTTATGACATGATTACAGAAAAACATGATTTTCGTCAAAGAATCATGGAGGGGGGGGGGGGAGGTTGTCAAATGGCCGCAGGGGAAAAAAAAACAAAAACTTTCATAATTGAGAGGATTTTTCCCTTTTGCTGTAGTCTTTCAGAAAAATTATCTTTGAATTTCAGTTGTTTTTTTTGCTCCGAATCGCCTTTGGATAATTATTTTACTGATGCGCGCATAAATTGAGTTTTATTGATGCTAACCAATCAGTTTATCTTTAGTAGATATGGCAATCAAATTTAACTATCATAAAAGCCTATAACTTGTTGATCAAAAAATCTTTTAAAAAGTTAAAATATTACCTATATGTTGATGATCTGATTTTGCTAAACAACTTGAAATTCATTAAACACTAATTGTTTTACAGATGCTCACACAAATTAAGTTTCATAGAAGTTAACTAATCAGTGTATGCCTTTAGTAAATATTGCAATCAATTTTAGCTATTACCAAAGCCTGTAACTTGTTGATCTAAAAACTTCTGAAAATTTTAATTATCTTAAAATATTTCCTAATATTTGGACATATTGCCTTTGAAACCTTGACTGTTTCAATTTTCACAGTTAAACAATTAAACTTACATTACCAAAGTTATTCTGCACTTAAGGCTCTTGTCGCCGTCAAGCGAAGCATCTCAAGCTAATGCTATTTTTATGGGAAGGTTATTTTCTAATATTTGGTTTTCATTTTAACATTTAAAAAAAAATTTTTGCATTGTATAGCTGAGATGCATCTCTACGTCATTCCTTTTTATTTTTGCGGTTTTGATTATAGATATTTTTTATAAAGTTAGTTTTACTTTTAAAACTAGTTCTGAAAATGAAAGTGTCATTCTAAAAAATATCTGCAACCAAAATTGAAAAATTAAGAAGGAAGAATGTAGGGTTTACATGTCAACTATCCAATGCAAAAAAAAAGTTAATTAACAATGTCAAAATGCAAACCAGATATTAAAAAATAACCTCCTTATAGAAATAGTATTAGCTCATGAGCGCTTCATCTGCCTTGGATAGGAGTCTCTAAGGGCTTAAAACTCAACAATGGTACTATTGGTCTTGTATATGCAGTTTTGAAGCATTTCCCACGTGTGATGAAAAAAAATTGCAAATAATAATCCATGCACCTTTTAGCATTGTCACATTTGCCTTTTTTCCAGCAATAGTTGTCGTCAATATTTCTATTGATGTGTATTATATCATTAGCATAATACATTTTTTAGCACTTTTAAGTATACCAGGTACATTAAAAATGCTCTCATCATTATCATCCAAATAAGCTTTCTAAAAATTTTATAAAATCAGGGATTTGTACCAGTGTTCGAAATTAGCGGTCGTTAGTTGTCAAATGCAACTGAAAAATTGAATTTGACAACTACAAAATTACTCTCGGTCGTCAAATGTGATGCCTAACTTTTTAAAAAATACATTTATTAGGTATTTGGTTCCGAAAATTTAAGAGAAAAACGGTCTAGTCTGAAAATTCGGAACTAAAAACATCGTGAATTTCGATAAAAAGTCGGAAAAAAAGTCAATTTCATTAATCGTTCGCATGAAAATTCACCGATTTCGCCAAAAAAGCGCAAAAAATCTACGCATTTTTTTCAAAAAATAAACAATTTTTTTTTATACGATAACGAAAAAAAACAACACGCAAATTTCTACAAAAGATCGCGAACAGAAATGCTAATCTCATCAAAGAATCGCTAGAAAAACATGAATTTCGTCAAAGAATCGCGAAAAAAAAGTCTAATTTTGTCAAAAAAAAAAAAAAAAAAAAAAAATCCCGGGAAATACGTCATAGTATGAACTTTGTCATAGTATCGCGAAAAAAAAAAAAAAAAAAAAAAAAAAAAAATACAGAAAAGGATCACGAAAACAAATGTTAATTTCCTCAAAGGATCTTTAGAAAAATGCGAATTTTGCCAAAGATTTACAGAAAAGATGAAAATCTTGTCATAGGAAAGCGATAAAATCCGTTAATTCCATTAAAGGTTCGCGAAAAAACGAAAATTTCTTCAAGGAATCACAAAACCCTCGCAATTTTCGCCAAAGGGTTGCGAAATAAATGCATAAATAATGAGGAAGGCTATTCACAGGCCTTCCCCCTCTGCTGTAACCTTTCAAAAAACTTTTCTTTTCTGTGAATTTCAGTATTTTTTTTAAATTCAAAATCGCCCCTTGATTCGAATGTAGATGCATTGTGTTTTTATTATTACGTATTAGTTTTTTTTTTCTTTTTTTTTTTTTTACTAAATTCAACTTTAATTACCAATACTGGATAAATTTTGTTTTAGTGTTGGTAAGAAGTTGCCAAGTTTTAATTTCGTTTTACAGATTAAGTGCATTTTTCTATTAATTACTAAATATAGCAATAATTAGAAAAGCTTTGCACCAGTTTACAGATGCTTCAATTATTATAATCTTAGAGATTAATTTCGATAATTTTAAATAAAAAGAAGTATTTGTGCTATTCTAAAAAGTAGTATCAAAGATGCTTACGGATCCGTATTTTCCAAAAAATAAAGGTAATCATTTCCGAAAATTATAAAAAATCGATCATATATCCGAACATTCGGACATAAAATATATCGCAAATTTCGAGAAATGGTCGCCGAAAAAAATTTATTTATTCAATCGTTCTAAGAAAAATTGCCGATTTTTTCATGGGATCCGGGCAAAAAAATCCAAATTCCGACAGAAGGTCGTCAAAGAAAAAAAATCGTGGAAAACGGTAAATTTCGTCAAAAGATTGCGAAAAAAACCACGGAAAACTTCGTCAACAGATCGCGAAAAATACGGCAAAGCTTGTCAACAGATAAAATAACGGTAAATTTCGTGAAAAGATCGCGAAAAAACGTGTTTATCTTTAGTAGATATGGCAGTCAAATTTAACTATCATAAAAGCCTATAACTTGTTGATCAAAAAATCTTTTAAAAAGTTAAAATATTACCTATATGTTGATGATCTGATTTTGCTAAACAACTTGAAATTCATTAAACACTAATTGTTTTACAGATGCTCACACAAATTAAGTTTCATAGAAGTTAACTAATCAGTGTATGCCTTTAGTAAATACTGCAATCAATTTTAGCTATTACCAAAGCCTGTAACTTGTTGATCTAAAAACTTCTGAAAATTTTAATTATCTTAAAATATTTCCTAATATTTGGACATATTGCCTTTGAAACCTTGACTGTTTCAATTTTCCCAGTTAAACAATTAAACTTACATTACCAAAGTTATTCTGCACTTAAGGCTCTTGTCACCGTCAAGCGAAGCGTCTCAAACTAATGCTATTTTTATGGGAAGGTTATTTTCTAATATTTGGTTTTCATTTTAACATTTAAAAAAAAAAATTTACATTGTATAGCTGAGCTCTACGTCATTCCTTTTTATTTTTGCGGTTTTGATTGTAGATATTTTTTATAAAGTTAGTTTTACTTTTAAAACTAGTTCTGAAAATGAAAGTGTCATTCTAAAAAATATCTGCAACCAAAATTGAAAAAGTAAAAAGGAACAATGTAGGGTTTACATGTCAACTATCCAATGCAAAAAAAGTTAATTAACAATGTCAAAATGCAAACCAGATATTAAAAAATAACCTCCTTATAGAAATAGTATTAGCTCATGAGCGCTTCATCTACCTTGGATAGGAGTCTTGAAGGGCTTAAAACTCAACAATGGTACTATTGGTCTTGTATATGCAGTTTTGAAGCATTTCCCATGTGTGATGAAAAAAATTGCAAATAAAAATCCATGCACCTTTTAGCATTGTCACATTTGCCTTTTTTCCAGCAATAGTTGGCCGTCAATATTTCTATTGATGTGTATTATATCATTAGCATAATACATGTGTTTGCACTTTTAAGTATATCAGATACATTAAAAATGCTCTCATCATTATCATTCAAATAAGCTTTCTAATAATTTTATAAAATCAGGGATTTGTACTGAAGTTTTTTTTTTTCTTCCAAAGAAAAATTATGAAATCTTCTTGTCAAAGGTAATAAATATAGAATACCATATAACTGCATTTTTAAGATAATTTTTTGTTTGCATATAGTACAGAGTTTTTTTAAGAAATAGAGTATTTTTTGTTCATTTTAGACAATGGTAAAAGCATTGTTACTAAAAAATATTGACCAGTCATTATTTCTTACAAATTTGAAATTGCTTTTGTATGTTTTTTGATTGGAATGTTTAAATTTTGTAATTATCACCTATTATTATAAAAGAGTCTGTCTCATCTGCCACATTTATTGTTTAAATATGTATTGGTATGCAGGCAGGCAAGGAAAAAAACCTTTTGCATTTTAATCGCTAATAATTCATGCACCATCTTATCACATGCATATTTTCCTAGCATTAGTTTGAGGGCAAGATTTATGTTAAGGTTAAAAATATCACTTACATTGAAAGTGTGATAGCTCTTTTTAATATACTAGATGTGTTCAAAATTATAATCCAAATAATCTTTTTTTTATGTTTGTATATCAGCAAATTATGTCATCTTCAGATGAATATTTGTAGGGGGATACTTAACAGCTATTTTCAAAGAGAAATTATACCAAGCTCAGAAATTTTTAATTTGAACATCCAATTTTGGCTTCACTTCTGAATTTTACAGAAAATTCTATGCTAGGACACCAAACGAGAAATCATTCTATGAAATAGTTTAGAAATTATACAGATTTAAAATTTTGAACATCTGATTTAAAATTAATTTGTAATAATTGTAAAACAAAACTGCAATTGCAATGCATGTAGTTTATAAGAAAAGCTGAAAATTACTTGGTGAAATGGTTACAAATTTTAGATTCACACATTTTGAAGCTTCTAGAAATTAATTCCTGTTGATTTTTGTAACTTACTATTGAATACTCTTTTCAGATTTTTCCATTAGTATTTGAAAATAATATGTGTAACCAGTGAAATTTTAAATAGAAATCTTTTTTCTAGAACCTTAAAATTTGCAAATCCAAAATAATAGTTCATACTGTCAAATATTTTTGAGTTGCGCTTAAAAAGGCTGCATGCATTGCTGTTTGTTTTACAACTAATAAAAATGAATTTAACATCAGGAGTTCAAAACTTTAAACCTGTATAATTCATGAACTACTTCATCAAATGACTTTTTATTTGGTATCATTGAGAAAAAAGAAAATTAAAATACAAATAAAATGTCAATTTTTTTTTTTTTTTTTCCCTGTATTGAAAATTTTAGAGTTCATACAATTTTTCTCTGAAGACAATCTTTGATTTTTATTTATTTATTTATTTTAACATTCATTGGCAGAAGATAATTTCCAATAAAATGACTATTTTTATTTTCATTTTTTTTTTTCCCTTTCGTGAGACAATTTGGCTATTAAAATATTTGAAATGTTCTCTTTATTGGATGGGAAGGGAAGCAACCGTATCAAAGTCACTAAATATGTATTTTTTAATAACTTATATTGATGCATGAGAATGCATCATATTTCTTTGAAAATAAAAATTACTTTCTATTTACCTATCATAGCCTCTGTGGTATGTAAATAAAACAAGTAAAGTTACCTTGCCTTTTCTTTCAAACAAACAATACTTTTGTTTAAATTGCTTGCATGATAGTACGTTTCATAATAGAATTTTCATTTGAAATCTATCCATTAAGTATATCAGATTTTTTTTTTCCCTTTCGCGATAACTTGCATTAACTGTATGAACTTTTGATGAATCATTTATATATAGAGTAGTCTGAAAGATCCTGAATGCAGTAAATTAAACAATTAAACATACATTTAAATTAAATTACATCAATTGATGTTTCATTCGTCACCAGTGGTTATCATCAGGAAAGAGTTGTTACATTGTTTTTAAAATTTTAAAGAATAAAGTTACATTGTCTTGAATTTGAAAAGCTTTTTTGGTTTATTTTCTTTAAAACTTTAAAGGCAATATAATAACTTTCTCCTGAAGATTGATGACCGAAAGAACGATTGTTATAATTTTATTTTAATGTTTGATATTTAACTTTATGATATTTAACTTTACAACATTTGGTATACACCTTTTAGTAAACTTGTAAATTTTTATTTTCACATTAATATCATTGTGTAAATCTAAAGTTTTTTTTATTAGTAGTAAATTAAATTTATAAAACAATTACAGCTATTCAATCGTAAGTACTTGCATCAATAATATTTTACCTTGCAGAAAAAAGAGGGGGAAAAAAAATGTTGATAACATAGTACAATTTTCAGACAATATTATAAATGTAAATAAATAGTAAAGAAACGAATATCAATGACATTTCTTTTGCCAAATTAGAGTAAATGTCAATTTTTTAGCATCTCTTGCATGTCTCCCAACATGCCACAAATAAATGGATAAATGTGATAAAAGTTGGAAGTCTCCTCATAATTAATGATTGATGACTCATTAGTCTATATGAGAATGCCTACTAATTTTAGATATTTCTCTTAAACATGTAACTGTTGGATGTTGGGGCATGTAAAAGTTTAGGAATCCATTATACAATGTCATTCTCACTTCAATTTCCATTCCATTGTAATCTAAATACTAAATCTTATCTGCATGATTCCAAAACTACATCATACTCAGAGGTACTATGCATCATAATTTCTGAATGATTGTTACAACTTTTAGCAAAGATATTATGATGAGAACTTGCTGAACTTTATTGGTAAACACAGGCCTAATTATTGGAAAAATAATCTTCAGATCATGGTATTTATGATTAAAAGTCATAAATATTACTAAAAATTTAAAGCAGCTGTCATCTGTTGCTTCTGTATCAATATTATCACAATGAATTATTTTATCATCCGATAATCCATTTGCTAGCAGACACAGCCTCCTCCCAATGTTTGTCCTGTTATTCGCACCTTGTTTTATGTCTGATAGATTTGCTTTTGTATACCTTGCCTACTGTTAATTTATCTACCTCATATAGACTACCTAACATTCCATGAACATACCACATTATGTTAAAATATGAATATTAATTTAAATGATGTATTAGTTTAAGAGTATGCATGGGGCTAAACCAATTTTCTTTTATGAAACAAGATTCAGACTTCGATCTTCATTCTTTTGCACTAGGCTAGACCTTACTTTTTTCTGTAGACTTGTCTAGGCTAGACTCTTTTTTTTTTCTTTTTTTCTTTCTTTCTTTCTCTCCAATGCCAAGTTAAATTTAGGCTTTTTTCTTCCTCCTGAGCCTCGTGATTGGCTAGTATTTTGTTTATTTACTTTTGAGTGGTGTACATTAGTTTAACAAAATCTTTAGAAATTTGGTTTGGTTTAATAAATCAAAGATATACTTTTAAAATCCTTTATTTTTATTTGTAGAGCTTTTAAGTTATGATTTTTCCTTGCTGCCTTTTTCTTTTTTATAAATTCATTTTCTTACTGAATCTTCATTTGAATGCAATTAATTATCCAAGTCAATATTTTTTAATGCAATTTTTTAAATAGCCATTAATTTTATTGTTATTTTATCATAGAAATGTAATCTTAATAAAATAAAATCTATGCATACATAAGTGTGCTTTTTGAATAATTTTAACTGTAGGGTAATATTGCATCAGTATGTTTTGTAAAAATTGAATTGGGCCTGGGCCAAATTTTTAGATTTTATATCTGACTGAGATAGGCTCAATTGAAAATTAGCTTTTATACTACACGGACCTGGCTTAAATATTTAGACTTTATAAGAGATTAACAAAACCAATAACATTGTTGTGCAATCTAGTTTTTGAAATTTTGGCTTGTGCGGACATGTATATTAGTTTATAAACATAATATATATTTTTCAACCTGTCAATTTTCATAAATTAGATTTTTAAAGCACATAAGTATAGACCTGTAAACTTTTACCATTTGTTTTCCTTGCATGTTTGCTTTTTTTTTTTTTTTTTCTTTTGAATTGCTTTAGGTTAGCATATTATAGAGTAGATTCTAGCTATTTCTCCAGTTTTTCATTTGTTTTATGTATACTTTTTTATTTTATTATATTTTGCAACCTACAGGACAATACCTGGATCTGCAAGAAATACTCCTCGTCTGAAAACAAAAAATTTGACTGCCTTTCTTTTTAAGTAAAGAATTCTTCCAATTGCATTGTTTTGTTTATTTTTATTTTAAGTTTTTATATTTTAGCTCATTTTGTGTCATTTGTTTCTAATTTGTGTTCATAGCAGTAGTAGAGCAATTTGGACTGGAAAATTGCATGTCATGATGTGATTATTGTTGATGCATTAATGTTTAATGCTATGTTTATAACCTATGATCTCTAAGTAAAGAATTATCATATTTTTTGTAATATTTTATCTGTGTTTACCTCCTATTTGACTTTGAAAGAAAAAATGAAGAACATGAAAAGATGAAGAATGACATTATGTAATAATAAATTCAGTGTGATGCAAATGTACATTTGAGAACTGATGCTGTAAAGTAGTTAAAATTCTAGTTTATAAATAACATATCTATTTTTGTTACAATTATTCAATTCTCATACTAAAATATTATGTAGTGATTAATGTATTAAAAGAAATTGTATGCATGTTACATAAACTTTGTGAAAGAAGGAATATATTTTGCTGAATTTTTGACCCCTCTACCCTTAAAACTGTGGTACTACAATCTATTAAGAATCAAGACCTACAGTGTTCGATCCTGTCTCCTTGACCATCGGCCCATGAGCAATGATAAAAATCGTAAAATAAAAAAAGATGCAAATGCCAACTACTGTAAAAAAATCTTGGGCAATAAAATAAAAATTTTTAATTGCAATTTCTAAAATTTTTAACATTACTGTAACATTGTATGCTACTTTTTGAAAAAGCACAAGTTCTTGTTTTTTAATTTATTGAAGTTTTCACAATGTCCAAGATTATAATAATTGAAACAACTGTAAAATTTATGTACAGCATTTTTATTTATTGCTATGTTTAGAAATTAAAAGAAGATGTATCTAATCATGTAAAATAAAATTTAAACTTGATAACTTGTTGGCAAAATGAAAAACAAAACTTTATCCAGTATTAATATCTAAGTAAAAAAATGATATAATTGTATTGCATGAAATTTCCTTTTTTTTGTGTGTATATGTTAACCGTTAAACTAATAAAAAATATTTTAAAGAAAAAGATAGGTTTAAATTTGATGACCAAGAATAATTTTGTTGTTGTTAAATGCAATAATTTAATTGCATTTTATGACTGACTTGTCAAGCACAGGTCCCAAATTTCACAGTTTTCTGACCCTAAATTTCTGCAAGGTGCTAAAATTCATGTTAATGAGGGAAATATGCGTGGCCAACTAAGTTCTAGTTAGAATTGGACCAAAATTTTACCCTTTATATTGGACCAGGTCAATAATTTTTTTTTTTTTTTTTTTTTTTTTTTTTTTTTTTTTTTGTTCAATTGGACATATTGAATTATTTTTTATATCAAGACTGGCCAGGGCTGAACTTTTATACCAGCTAAATCAAAAGTAAAGTTTCTATGGAACCCCTTGGAAATATCAAGCCATGCAAATCTTTGATGTAAAGTGTGTGCACCATTTTGTGCCTGTATTTTTATACATTTGTCCTGTGCTGGTTAAACAAAATCTGTTTTGTTCTGTTACTCATGATCATTTATAATTTTTATACAAAAATTATTAACTGTACATGCTTTTACAAGAACTGAATTAGTCATATAAGTCTCATAATCGTATTTTTTACAATTGTATTGAGTAAGTTAAATGTTATTATATTTGTAAATTAAATAGAAAGGTGATGTCATTAACCATTATTAGTCTAAGTAGGCTAAGTAAGTAGTCTATTAGTCTAACAAGGAAAGTCTCCATACGGGCATACTCTGAAAAATCTGAAAAAATTACTCAATGAGATGTATATGCTTATAAAAAAAATTTCGGCGGAACTTTCGTACCCTGTCCGCAAAAAAAATAATGTAAATTTCGTTATTTGGCAATTTATCGTCGGTTGGCAATTCAAGAAAAGCAATTCAAGTCAGATGCATTTTAAAGGAAAAAAGTTTCATGTTCAATGTGTTTAGATAAATTAAATATCTTTGGTTTTGTCAACTTTAGTTTGTTTTAAGTATAATTTCGTTATATTGATATTTATATGTATCTATATTCAAATTTAACCATCAAAATTTGAGATTTAAAACAAAATTCAAATTCTAATTAAAATTGTTTCTAATTGAAAGTCCACTTGAGCATTATCGATTTGATTTTGTTGTTATGGAAAGATATGGAGATTTTATTTTTGAAAACGCTTAAATGTATGAAAATAATTTTACTGAATAAGAATTTTTTATATATGAAAATATTTTTTCCAGAGGTAAATTTAGTAACTACAGCAACAAACAAAATATGTATATATATATGTAAATAATGTGTTAACTCTCTCATTGTTTATGTTTAAATTCATTAAATGCTATTAATACGGATTCTAAAATTCCAAAAGTTTTCATTTACATTAAAATCGTTTGCTTTTGGCGAGGGAAAGTGCTGCTCGCCAAATCGTGTGACACTTTCGTCTTTTCACGTCAAATATTCAAAAGTATTTTATTTTTTTACATGTTTCTAATGTATTCCGCCGCTAATTTTCACTGATCCTTTATTACATACATGAGTAGTTTAATTAGTATTTTTTTTTCAAAAAAATCTGAGTATGCCCAGTATGGAGACCTTCCTTGTAAGTCTAACCATTATTAGTATAACCATTAGATGTCATTATTAGTAAAAGTACAAAACTTTAAGAATTTTACCATATGTACTTGTATATAAATTGTCTTATTTTAAAGAGAGGAAAAAGAAAAAAAAATATTAAAATTTCTCATGTAATTCAATTTTACTTTGAGAATAGAAAAAAGAAACTTGTGTCTATGTTGATACTGTTTCCTCTTCTTAAACAGTCAGAGATAAAAATTTCAGAGATAAAATATTTAAACAAACACAAAGTAGTAAATTTTATATAAAAATGTAGATATTCAAATCCTTCTAGTTCTGATCTTGTGTCATAAGTATATTATATATTCTCAATTTCATTAATCTACAATTTGCGTAAATCACTTTTATTATCAGCTAAGAGTAATAGGCCGTGTTCTGTGCAGGTATGTTCATTGCTGGTGCAACATTTTAAAATTTTTATTTGTGGTTTTAAATGGCAAGTTAAAATTGATTCAGTTAATCCATTATTTTTAGTGATCCAGCATTGGAAGAATCTCAATTCATTACATAGAAAGACGTAAGCAAAATTTTCAAATATAGTGTGTGTGTGTGTGTGTGGGGGGGGGGGGGGGGTTCTTTTTAGCTCAGTTTTTTTACTGCATCACTAATCATCAGTGAATGAATTTCACAACAAAAGTTAAGTTTCTTTTTCAAAAATGCATCCAATTCTCTGTTCCAGATATTTTTTAGTCAGTCCTTAATACCATCCTCATACATTCAAACTTTATTGCGGACATGGTCACTATACAATCAAACTAAGCTAAAAATTGCTAATAATGATATAAAATGCCTTCCTTTAGGTCATCATACATTTTTTAAACATAACTAGCAACATTTTCAAGATCATTCATGATAGATAATGGATTGACTGAGTTTTCTGTAAACAGTGCATTCTATTCCCTGGTACTTCTTGATTAATAATGCATCTAAATAAGGTATCATACCATTCTGTTTCATTTCCAATCATAGGCGTAGCGTGACCAAAACTTTTGGGGGGGCACCAGCGAAGTAAAAACTGCGCCCCTTGGCAGATTTTCAATTTGGCGCCTCTCCCCCCCCCCCCCCCCATGCCCTAGCCGCAAAAAAGTAACAAAAAATCTTTTTCTTTTGGTAGGCGTCAGAAAACTAAC
The DNA here is from genome assembly GCA_964019185.1 of Maratus speculifer. Classification (NCBI taxonomy): domain Eukaryota; kingdom Metazoa; phylum Arthropoda; class Arachnida; order Araneae; family Salticidae; genus Maratus; species Maratus speculifer. The sequence goes on from OZ025303.1 coordinate 107,067,687, forward strand.
AAACATAAATTAATTCTATTAAATAATTATTTCGCGTTTATTTTGGAACTTTAAAAGGTTTAATTTTAATTTAGAAATTCAGAACTAAATAACATACAGAAATTTGCATTTTTTTGTCAAAGAGTTCACAATGTTGTAAAACAGGGGGGGGGGGGGGGGAGATCAAGAGAGATAAAGAAATTCCCTTAAAATGATTGTCGGTCAAAAAATGAATAAAATCTGGCTCGCAGAATAAATTTCGCGCATGTGGCGACCGTCTCTTTACCCTCTCCATCTAGTGGGACATGCTGGAGGTCTACATGGACAGGAATTTCCAGGCACGGACTCAGCAAGGCCCGGCGTGGGTACTAAATATTATTATTAATATGTGGGTATTGCCGAGCTCGGCCCGTTTGTATTTTCATAGTTTACGGCCAGGTCCTGCTCGTACAAAAAATCAATGAAAAAACATAAGTATTAATTGGATAATTTTAGAGTATACTTTAAATTACTATGTGTTCACAAGCCAGAAAATACTCACTAGCAGGATTAATAATTGCTTAGACATTTAAGACTTTTCAACATACAAATAAAGACTCATAAAACTTGATGCAGTTTAGAATTTTTAAAAAAAAGTTGGTTAAAAAAATCCTTAACTTTTTGAAACTAAAAAAAGGGTAGATTTTGTAATACGAGGGTCATCGAAAAAACAAGTTTTCCACGGCATTTAAAAAGAAACAAAACATAATTACCCGGAAATTTGGGTCCAATTCAACTGGATCCTGTTGAAGTACTCGTTGCCCTCATCGTGGTATCGCTCTAAAACAGCGCGAAAAAGATTCTCAATGCAGGAAACCACCACGAAACACCTGTTTATCTGGAAACTGTGCGCCAGGTGGTTGCCTAATCAACTTACAACTTAACACAAAACCAAACGTGGGAAAGCAGCATTGATATTTCTGTAGCGATATCAGGATGAAGGAAATGAATACCCCAACAAAATTTTTACGGTTGATGAGACGTGAATTGACAACTGCAACAAGTTCCTGGCTCCATTCCCAGGTGACAGACTTGTCGTATGACACTGGACTCAAAAACTTATCCCAGTTGTGAAAAGCGTTTTAATTCCGGTGGTTCTAATGTGGAGATGTAGTTAAAACATAGCTGTATCTTTTGTAATAGTTCTTTTTGGGTAATTATATTTTGTTTCTTTCTGACCACAGAAAACTTATTTTATTGATGATCCCCGTATTTTTCAGTAAATTATTATTCTGATTCAATTTAGCTAATTTCTGACACATTTCTGAATTCATTTCTTTTCGGAAAAATATTTAATTTGGCATACGTTCTTATTCAGAAACTATGTAATCGAATGGAATTTTCCATTTTTCGTAAAAGACAAAAAATCTTTGAGAAGATACTGCCAAAGTTGTCATTTTAAATCGAAATTCAAGACGCAATAGTACTGAGGCGAATAAAAACTTGTCATCAAGAGATTAGAATAGCTTATAAATCAAAAACTTATTTATTTATTTAAAAAAAATTGAAAATGCTATTCGATGCCAAATTACTTCAATCATCAAGTCTCTCAATTTTATGCCTTTATAAAGAAAAATGAGTCAGAAAATGTGTCAAATTTCACGTTGTTGAACTGGGAATATGAGAAAAACCTTAAGTTGTACTTACAAAGATTATGTTAATATACGTTCATTTTAGCTATTAATACTTTTACAGAACATATTCCTTGCCCTCCACATCCTGAGAAAAATTAAATCTAGTTTTGTCCCGTCTCGACTGTGTAAAAAAATGCAAGCCTGATCTTGACCCGGTACAAGTCTGCTGAAAAAATTAAGCCCGGATTCCGATGCCATATAACTGTCCGATGCCGATCTACCTGCTGGACAATTCGTACATTTCTGTATTGATATTGTCAAACTATCATTGGCTCGTGACGCACATTTATACATATTCTTGCGAAAGTCGCATTCTATCGGCCCCGTAGAGATTTTTATATGGGGTCGGTAGGCCTGCTTAATTTTTTTTATCTATCCGGAACGGCAGATTCATTCAATTTTTTTTGGTGGCCAGGTCTTTTAAATTTGTTTTAGAGGCCCGATTAATCTATTAATATTTCTCCAAAACATATTATTTGTCCCACTGTAAACAACTAGATCCAGTTTCTCTCGGACGCGACTATGCTGAAAAGAAAAACATATATATACTATATTTATAATATTCGGTCCAGCACGAGTCTGCTTATGAAATTGAGTTTGTGCTCAGATACGATATGATTGTCCGATTATCTGATCTCTAATCTAGGCATATTATAATTTCTATAGTGATTTTGTCAAACTAGTATCGGTTCGTAAAACACATTTATAATTGTTGTTCTCGCGAAAGTCATAACCAATGAAAATGGTAATTTAATCGTATATTTAAATTTTTAATATACATAGTAATGCTCTATTAATCCCTTGGGGACAGGCGATACATATACGTGCCGCAAAAAGACTTAAGAATCCTTGTTTATCCCCACCAGCAAAATTTTACTGTAGAATTTGCCTTATTTAATTGGAGCATTTTCCCGATTTAATAAGGCACAAATATCTGTTTTAAAAAATTGTTGACAAACATTAAAAATTTCGTAAAAGTCTCCTGTCCTGAATTGCTGATGAACCAATTTCAACAAATTAAAACGCCAAGCTGCTCAAGTAGTACCGAATACTGTAAAAGAAACATTTTTATAACTCCAAAAATAATAATCATATTAACTAACAGTTTTTTGCGTCGGATTAAGGGTTTCATTTTCAATTAAAATATATATTTGAATGAAATGCAGGGTCATGAAAAATCGAAGAATGTGGAAAACAGGATTACAAATATCTCGACAACTAATAATCCGATCGACTTCATTCTTTATGCAAAATTTGTGTTATTTTATTTCATTTTGCGTCCACTGATTAAAATACAAAATTTCGAAAAACTTTATATACCTTTCATCATAACGAATTTTTCGAGAGTCCGAAAAAAATAGTTCCGACAAATGGAGGTCACTGATATTAAATAGGCTTCGTTCCATTCTTACATACTAAGAACATACAAAGTTTCAAGTCTCTATCTCAATTTGTTCGGGAGATAGAGCGTTTACAGACCACATAGACGAATGGCAATTGTTTTCCTGGAAATAAAAATGTTTTTCAGAATCTCCAGTATCTGAAACGTGTAAATACGTCAAATTTCTTTTTCCTTTTGGATTTTTCAAACGATTGCAAGATTTACCCTATGCTACGTATAATGGGTAAATAATACAAAAATAAAAGTCGATTTCGATTTAAAAATATAAATTTTAATTTTAAAATTTTAAATATTAATCATGTTTCAAAATCGATATATTTCCTAAAAAATTTAATACCTTTTAATTTTTTTAAAGTTTTGAATTCTACAGAGAAAAAAAAAATCATCTTTGCTATTTACAGAAATATTTATTTTTGAAAACATATCTTTTGAAAGAAAAAATAGTATTTTTCATATTCTTTGCTACAAGATTCATTGAAAATATGGACTGGAAATTTAAAAAAAAATCTCTAATAATAATAAGAAGAATAATAACAATAACAAATCCCGAAGACAGTTGTATATATTATTGAAAATCATGGTGAAAATTTTCAGGACTTTTCTAGTTTCAAATCTTCATTGTATTATATATACTAATGAAAATGAATTTGTAAATATATAAAGAAAATATATGTTGTCAAACGCAGAAAATGAAGAATTTAAATAGACATTTAAACAGATTCTCAAAAAGATATTTTTTTCCCTTGCATAACAACAAAAAACTTTCTGACATATTTTCTGACTAAGTTTTAAACGTAAAAGCATGACAATTGTAATCGTGATTATTGAAGAGATGTATGATCAAATGTTTTTATTTCTATTTTCCGATAAACGAATTAAACCTTAATCCAGGTTACTGTCTCATGGCGGTAATTTTTTTGCCTTACTTGCTCTATCACCGCCCGGAAATTCAGTTCGAAATGCCAAATTGACAACATCTTCTAAAAGTATTTCTGAGTTTATCGAAAAGTGGAAAAGACTATTCAGTTATAAAATTGAAAATAAGAGCACCTGTTCGGATAAAAAAAAATGTGTGAAAAAATGCAGTTTGGATCTGAGAGAGATACCTTGAATTTCTTTCAATATTTAGCAATGATAAAAATTTTAGTTTGTAGGGGTTTTTTTTCTTTTTTTTTTAATAAGATCAATAATAAAGTATTACCAGCTTAACAAAAGTTATTTTTGCGCTTCCTATAAAATAATAAGGTAATCTTGAGTTGTATTTTATATCATTTCATATTTTTGCTTCATGCGCTAATTATAAAATGATGTTTTGTGCCAGTGGGAAACGGTGTTTTCGGATTTTACGCCCCCCCCCCCTTCCCCCTCCCCCCAAGAAAATCATAGAAGGAAATTTTTTAGATTCTCAAAACATTGACCTAATGCATTTTAAATGGTTAATACTGCCCCTGTAGCATATAACAACACATTTTTTTTTTTTTTTTTTTTTTTTTTTTTTTAATAAGCAAAATACATTTAATTTTGCGGTTTGCTGGATAGATATAAACACACTCTTTATAACTGGTTAAAAATTTTTATACTCTATCCAAACATTTCCTAACCACACCTAAAGTAATTTTGGTACAATTTAATTTACTTAACATGACAAATCATTGTGATCGTACATCAAAAGAAATTCTAGTAATAAGACATCGCGAGATAAAAATAACAACCCCTAGGGAAACCACTCCTCGGGCCCTCTCTGCAACCCCTAGGGAAACCACTTGATTTCAGGAAGTGAGACATTTTTATGCAAATTCCATACATATACATTTTTGTATGTAAAGACAGAAATTTTTTTATTTGGCACCCCCTCTGCAACCCTTAGAGAAATCGCTTGGTTTCAGGTTGAGAGACATTTTTATGCAAATTCCATACATACATAATTTTGTTTGTAAAGACACAAAATCTTCATTTGGCGCCCTCTCTGCAACCCCTTGGGAAATTGCTTGGTTTCAGGCTGTGAGACATTTTTATGCAAATTCCATACATATACATTTTTGTATGTAAAGACTCAAAATCTTCATTTGGCGCCCCCTCTGCAACCCCTAGGGAAATCGCTTGGTTTCAGATTGTGAGATATTTTTATGCGAATTCCATACATATACATTTTTGTATGTAAAGACAGAAAGTTTTTATTTGGCGCCCCCTCTGCAACCCCTAGGGAAATCGCTTGGTTTCAAGTTGTGAAACATTTTTATGCGAATTCCATACATATACATTTTTGTGTGTAAAGACAGAAATAGGCTAAAACCGTAAGGTAGGCCTCCCACCTAGCCGAATCTGTAAAGACAGAAAGTTTTTATTTGGCGCCCCCTCTGCAACCCCTAGGGAAATCTCTTGGTTTCAGGTTGTGAGACATTTTTATGCGAATTCCATACATATATATTTTTGTTTGTAAAGACAGAAAATTTTTATTTGGTGCCCCCTCTGCAACCCCTGGGGAAATCGCTTGGTTTCAGGTTGTGATACATTTTTATGCGAATTCCATATATATACATTTTGTATGTAAAGATAGGAAATCTTTATTTGGCGCCCCTCTGCGACTCCTTGGGAAATCGCTTGGTTTCAGGCTGTAAGACATTTTTATGCAAATTCCATACATATACATTTTTTTATTTAAAGAGAAACAAATCTTAATTTCGCGCCCCCTTCGCCTTTCGTTTTGGCGTCCGAGACACATGCCATCTCTGCAACCCCTAGGGAAATCGCTTGGTTTTTGGCAATTGTTGGTGAGGTACAGTTTCACACAGAAGTGGGTTTTTAAGGAGAACCTGATTTATTTAAATGACAGAATGCATAATGATATAATTGGTTTAGTTTTGTTTTTGTATTTTCCATTTGTGAGATCTTTTTATTCAAATTCGATACATATGCATATTTTTTTGCATGTAAAGAAAAAAAAGGCCTTTATTTGGCGCCCCTACGCTTTCTGTTCTGGCGTCCGGGCACAGATGATTGGGGGGGCACGTGCCCCCCCCCCCCCCCCCCCCCCCCCCCCCCCGACGCTACGCCTATGTTTCCAATGTAAATCTAATTTTAGAATCAGTGTGATTAATCTGGTATAAGAAGTTATTGAACAAGGTACCTATATGTTGCCATATGATGAATATATCTGATCTGTATATGGAGGGTATAATCCAAATTTGTATATGTCCATTTCAAGAGGTCGTAATATGAATTCAGCTAATAATCCTGATATAGGAGAACCCATTTGGGGCCCCATTGTTTTGTTAGAAGATTTTGTTGCAAAAAGTGAAATAAGATTAAGAGCATTCTTTAGTGTTGTTTTCGTTTATATTCTCTATATAATCAATACAGCTATTTATTCTTGTAACAACTTTTTTAGTGTCACTAGACAAGATAAAAATCAGTGCCCGCAAAACCACTGTAAAAACATTCGAAATAGAGATCTAGAATGTTCAAAAACATGTATTTGAACATTCTAGATCTCTATTTCTGTTAAAACATTGATAAATTAGAATTTTTTTTAAAAGTATTATTTAAAGATTATGAATAGTAAACTGTAAATATTTAGTAGAAATTTTAAAATAGAGTAAGCTCTAGATATGCAAATCCAAACTTAACAGTTTATTCTGAATGATGATTAATGTTTTCAATATGCTACTCAGTAATGCTCATTTTTTATTTTAAGATCACATGGTCTGTACCAAATTTCTGTATTTGTTTCTTCTGCTAACAAGTTCGGAAGTTATTTTGTCACCTATGTTATCATGAAGAAATAAAGTTGTTTAACAATTATTTTTAAATGTTAATCTGCTAGAGTAAGATTAATATCCTAACTATATAAACTACAATTTATAGATTTAAGTAGGTTTATTAAATTTTTTAATGTGAGGCAAAGCATGTGCGAATAATTGATTGACCCAAATGTACTTGGCAGGGGTACAAATGTATATGAGCCAAGTACACATTTACTGCAATATTCAATAAATAAAGCAAGATAAATCTCAGTCCTTTAGTCAATAAATCAACATAGAATGTTGATTTATTGACATATTAAAGTGATATGATATTGTCAACAGTGAAAAGCATATTACAGTAACCTTGTATGGAATTATTTTTATGTTGAGTGAAAATATATTGAAAAGTGAAAAGATATGCTTTTATATTATTTTTCTAAAATTAAATTTGTAAGCAAACATTATGGCTCTGTGAAAAATATTCAACAATCTGTAAGACAGTACTGAACATACTATAATACGATGCAGTGTTACTAAAAATGTATATGAAAGTGTATATTGGTGTGTAGATTTCTTAAGGAATTACTTTGTAGCAGATATAATGGATTTGGGATTACTGAGCATAATGTCATTCTTTTTCTAATAGACCTTGTATTATAATAGCATATGAAGGTTTTGTGAATTGGTAATATTGCACATGCAATTTTTGCAATAAAAAAACTATTGCAAAATTTTCAGTGTAGTTTATTAGAATACAGTAGACTCCCTCAAATCCACACAGCTTGGGACCAGAGGTTGTGCAGATTTTAGAATTTTGCAGATTTCTGGTCATTGCTTTCTTTACAATTTTTAAACAGTAATTTGAGTGCAATTAATAGTGCATTCGGAACTATAATGAGTGCTTACAATAAAAAAAAAAATAAATAAAAAAAAAAAAATAAGTAATAAATTAAATTAATAAAAATGTAGATTTTTTTTTTTTTAAATGATTAAAGTACTAATAGCAAAGGTCAAATTAATAATCAATAGTGTATGATTAAATACTCATTATAAAGATTAAATGAATTTTTCCAAAATTATTCAACAAAACTTGCTTCATAAAAGTACATTATTAATTCACATCAAAATCATAAAATAAGGATTTTTTTTTTTTTTTTTTCAAAGTTAGTCAGGCTTAATACAACCAAAAAATCTCGATTAATGCATAAATCTATTTGGTAAGAAGATTGATCACCAATGACATCAGCAATATCTTGAATTTTTTCCAAAAAAATTATTCTTCCTTCATGAATTAAACATGAATAGAGTATTATTGAAAAAAAATTACAAATTAAAAAAATATATGGAATCGATACAAAACTAAAAAAAATCAAATTTTGTCCCAATGTCTGAACTGAAAGTTTCATTGTTTACATCCATAAAATATGTGTGGATTTTAAAGAATTGCGGATTTTTGGTTTGCGGATTTGAGGGAGTCTACATATGTATTGGAAAATAGTTATGTGCATTTTTAGTATTTTTCTTTAAGTGTGTTGTAAATAATTTTTGTATTTATTTTGTATGTCTGTTTGTCACATATTGTAGATATTTTACTGTTATTTATTTTTCAGTAATATGCTTCATAATTATTAAAGTATTTAAAAAAATGATAATGTGCATTGTTATGTGAAAATATTGTGAAAATTTCACATTGTATTTTAATCATATGAAACTGTATAATTGTTTTTTTCTGTGTATATATTTAAAGCTGTGGCTGGATAAATATGTAGGGCTATTTTATGGAGACATTTTTGTAAATGGTATATTTTTATGAAGTTAACTTGGTATTTTCATATTTCTCATTTTATTTATCCGATTTTGTAAAATAATTCTGACTCATCATTGCTTAATCATTTCAACTGATTATTCTTTTCAACTATTATTTTTTAGTAACCTGATTTTTCTTATATTTCATTTTTACCCTTTTCTATTTGTCTTATCTTTTAAGATTGTTTTGACAATAGATTTATTTTTTTTTAATAAACCAATTTCACCTAATCTTACATTCAAATTTGTTTTATCTATGCTTTATATCCCAAATCCCAAATACTTTAATTTAAAAATATTTTTTAATTAAATTGTTTTTAACACAAATAATTAACACTGTTTGAAAGCTGTACTCAAAGCAAATACTTTGTTATTGTTTGATAAAGTTGTATATGCTTTTAAACAAGTTGATCATTAAAAATAATGTTAAAAAATAAGTTAGTATATTTTGTTATGTTTATTAACCTATATGGTAAAGTTTTCCATTTTATGTGTGAATCATTTGAAATATTTTCTTAATTTTTATTGTCTACAGAGAACTGATCTACTCTTCTTCTTTTTTCACCCTGTAACAATAATTTTTCTTATTTTAAATGAATCAGAAGCATTCAAATACCACTAAGCACAAGCATGATACTTGTCTAACGTCTAGTACATTTTATGAAAAAAGAAAAGAAAGTTTGCCTTATAGGTGCCTATTATATATGTTCTAACATGTAACAAGTTCTTATTTACATCTGCATTTGTTCTCACATAAGCTTTATATTTGATTATAAAATAAACAGAATAAGAATAAATAGATTTTACTGATAGTTTACTAAATGCTCATTTAATATTTTCTGGCTTCAAATTCTCAACAATATTTGTAGAAAGAATTTGTTATTTTAGATTATGGCCTTCATTTCCCATTTATAATTGTGTTTTACTATAAATACTTATATAGTAAAACCTCCATAACGGACACTCTCAAATAGCGGACACCTCTATTTAACGGACAGTTTACCGATCCCTACTCCCAAAATCTAAATTTTTGTATGTTTAACCTCTAAATAACGGACATTCTGAATAGCGGACAGTAATTTTTGTTATAAAGTATAAGAAATTGTTTTTTAATGAAGAAAAATGTAAAAACCTCTAAATTTGTCAGGGTAAAGTGTCGAAATTTTGTGATCACCGATAAATGTAGAGAGTGAGCCGGGTCCCACTCGGTCCTTCCCTCCCACGTCCAGTATTAAATTCAAGGAATGGTCCGAGGGACATTACATCCCGGAGCATCACAATACCCCCCTCCCCTTCCCACACTCCCCTCCAGAAGATTTGAGATTTTATGCTTTTAAGAAGTGACAAAATACAGTCAGCGGTGGCACTTAAAGAAAAAAAAAAAAGATGATTCAGGAAAATTAAAACTATTGACATGGTTAAAAATTCATTGGAAAAAAAAACAATGTAATCTTTAAATGCTAAAGGAAACTTTTAAAATACATTTTTTTGCATGAATGTAACAAACAGTGTATAAAGCAATGTACCATTTTATTTTAATTTTTTTGCTTAACAAATAATTTTAATTTCTGATTAATCATATATTAGAATTTTAGGACATATAAAAGTCAATTTAAGCATTTCTTAGCAATTTTTGAATTTTTGAGATTTTTCCCAATAGCGGACAGTTTCCAAGCTCCCGAGGTGTCTGTTATTTGGAGGTTTTACTGTATTTCCTTGAATTCTTCTTAAAATATGCACTATCTATGTGTGAAAGATATCTTTTATATGTAACTGTTAAATACTTTTAATATTAACATAATTACAAAGTCCTATAACTAGTTTGGTTATATGCATGTTCATGTGTGTTCTAACTAAAAATGTATAAATTATTATGAAATTTTAAATGTAGTACTGTGATATCTAGATTTTTAAGTTTTCAAGATTATATTTTGGTGTAGTAGTCAAATTTTTTTTTTTTTTAATTTGCAATAATTATAAATCTTGTTCCTTAAGCAACAACAACAAAAAATCTCGATTTTGATGATTAAGCTGTTGAAATAGTAAGCCATTACAGTTTTCATGTCTGTAACTCACTTATTTTGTGCTTATAACATTTTCTTTGATTAGCTACTCACATTAAAAATGCATTTATTTAAATGATATTAACATGTGTAGCATGTCAATCAATTGTGGTTTTGGGACATTTTCTGTTAATGCTTCTTTATATTAACAAAACTAAGCTGATGCTGCATATCATAATTTTGCATTTAACTTTGAACATTAACCAAAAATGTTACATTGATAGTCAAGCTTGCAAAAGCTATGCTCAGATAATTCATTAGTCATTTGACATGTTTGAATGTTTATTTTCAGTTATTGTTATAACACAACTACCAATTTCTCTCTTTATTTAACTTTGGAAATATCTGCCTTAGCACTACCCCCTCTTTCCTTTTGATATTGAAAAAAAAAAGAAAAAAATCTAATAATGCTACATTGAATGAATAGAATATGTGATGAGATGATTGTTTGTATGGCAGCCGAATTATTGAAGATTGGAAGATATTTATTGCTTTGATCAATGCCGATCTTCCATAATTGACTTAGGATTAATTTCCATTTGACTGAAAGATTTTGGAAATTTTGTCAAGTATCTTCTCCAATATCTTTCTGAGATTTTATGTTATTCAACTGTCCTTTTTATATAAGTTGCCCTGCAGACTACTAAATTCTGAAAGAAAGTTGTGGCATCAGTCATATATGCATAGTTAAAACTTATTGCATACAAATGTTCATATTTCATCAAATATTCCATGTATTCATTTCTAATTTCAGTATAATATTTAGTTTTCACTTTATTAAGTTTTCTTAAATTTATTTGAAAACCTTGGGTATTATATAAAAATACCAGGAATATTCTCAAATTTTTGCAGGCACTTTTATATTTCCTTCAGCAGAGTTTCCCCCAGAGGGTTTCAGAGGAGCGCTCCGTCCCTCCTGCCCTTTAGTTTAAAAAATAGCGCCCCTCTTGCCCCTCATCCAAAAACTACCGCCCCTCTTGTCATTCATTCCAAAAAAAAATAGCGCCCTTGTCGGCCACATTTGAAAAAACGCAGTCCTCCAGCAATGATCCGAACGCGCTATAGTGCGTAAATTGCGCAAAAAATAGCCTTACGTGTTCCGTGGGAGGGTTAATTTCGTCAAAAAATCGCTAAAAAAACGGCAGGTTTCGTTAAAAATCGCAAAATAATGACTAAATTCCGAAAAGATTCAAAAAAAAAAAAAAAATGGCTAATTTCGTCACAAAATTTCACAAAACGGCAGATTTCCTCAAAAGATCGTGGAAAGACGACAAATTTCTTCCAAAAATCGCGATAAAACGGAAAATTTTGTCATACGAGGCGCAAAAAACGACAACTTTCGCCAAAAAATAGCGATAAAACGGCAGATTTCGTCAAAAGATTTGCGAAAAAAGGCAAATTTTGTCCAAAAATCAGAATAAAACGGAAAATTCTGTGAAAAGTTCTGTTTTTTCCCGATATTTGTCGTTTTTTCGTGATTTTTTAGAAAAAAATGCCGTTTCTTGCGATCTTTTTTGAAAAATTGCTGTTTATGCGATCTTTTAATAAAATTTGCCGTTTTTCCGCGATTTTTTTTACGAAATTTGACGTTTTTTCGCGATTTTTTAACAAATTTTTTTTGTTTTTTTCAATTTTTTGATGAAATTTCTGTTTTTTCACAACTTTTTGAACCACTAGATTCTAGATTCAACTCTATAAAAGTGCCCTGAAAAATGTAAAAAGTGCCCTTTTCAGAACAGTAGCGCCCTACCCTTTTTTAAACCTGGGGAAACTCTGCCTTCAGTTTGCATGTCATTATTATATAAATGCATATGCATATTATAAAAAGGTGTATGCAAATATTGTTTTCCAATTTTTTTGCTGGTCTCAAATTGCTCTCATGGTTAAATCTTCATTGCAATCTTCATTGCAGAATGAGAGTTAGAATGTGTTCTTTACTTTCACAAAATTCAAGAGCAAGTCATTCAATATTTCCCTTGATATTAGTGAGTCAGAATGTCTAAAAATAGAAAATTTTGAATGCTTACTGGAAATGCACTGTACTATTTATTTGTTATTTTTATTATTTTATTTAATAAAAAGTTCTATAAAAAATCACTCAATGTAGTTAGGTTAAGAAAATTTAATTTAAAATATAGTGGAACTGTATTATATACATATTTTATTTAAATAGTTTTGCAAAGAGGATGAACAGGGCCTGATTTATTTAAGGTGGTACTGTTCCAAGTTATTATAAAGATAAATCTGCATATTTATTTTTTATAGCACTTATCTATACTAAAGATGAAAGCAGTTAGTCTGCTTATGCCTTAAAGTGTAGATATGATTGCCAAGATCTGTGACCACTTATACCAAAATTTTGTTTCATTATTCCTGTCCACCCTTTGATTCCCTCCAATAATACAACAAAACATTGAAACAATTGGTTTCTCCTAGTTCAATCTTGGTAGAGTTGGTAATTTTTTTTAAAGAGTTCTCTTAAGTAATATGAGTTTGTAAAATTATCGTTAAATGTCTTCCAATTCAAATCTAAAGGCAATGAAAATTTGCTTTAGAGATTTTAGATTCTTCCTATGTGTAGTTTCCTGTTACACTTGAGACAATAAAGTGGAAAATTTAGATGTTTTATAATGGCCTAAATTCCATTCCTATGAAAATGTAATGCCAAAATTTCTCATTTTCTATGTTTGTAGGAATAACCAGTTCCAAATTTTTTCAGAAATAAGATTGTAGTTGCATCAATGACCACCTTTCTATAAGAAATGGGGGAAAAAAAATCTTAAGGCTTTTTATCAATTACTGGGGGACCACAGTTTGCAAATCCTCTTCTTTGTTAAACCTATGATCATAGAATTTATCCTTATTTTTCCAATTTCTTGATGTAAAATTAATATTTTTCTTCTTTTTTCTGTATTTTTCTTTAAGGATGTTTCATTATTATTTGACACAATATTTCTAAAACATGTGATTAGCTTTATTTCAAGTATTAAAATTTTATTTATAAATCGCCTGCTTTACTTAGATTTTAACATATAATGTATAAAATTAAATACAATAAACTCTGTCTTAGGTGGAATTGATTGGGATTGAAAAAATTTCTGTAGCAGATAATATTCCACCTTAGAGAAATTTTATTCTGTCTTTGGATTCGCAGGGGCTTGAAAATATTTCCAAGTTATAGACCAGAAGGCAGCAGCATAGCAATCACCTCATAGAGTTCACGGATGAAAATCTAGTATTAGTTAAACTTTGATTCGCATATTAAAAGACAATTGGTTTGCCAAGTCATATCTTGGTAGAAAAACCTAGAAATATGATGTTAGCGGCTTGCTCATTGGTTTACGATTATGACCCAATCCCCCATGTTTTCATATTTTTAGGTGCAGGAAATCTGATTGATAAACCAACAAGTCAACCGTTCAAATCAGAATTTTAGGTGTTTTCCACCAAGATATGACTTGGCAGACCGATCACATTTTACTATGGAAATTGAGATTTAACTAATTCCAGGTTTTCATCCTTGAATTCGATGAGGTGATTGTCTGTGCTGCCGCCTCTCAGTCTATTAGAAAGATTTCAGTCTTACAGAGAGTATATATTTTAAAAAGGAATACAGGAAAATAAAGAAAAATTTTTAATATTCTGGGAGAAATTTTTAAAAAATGGCCTTTAGGTTTAATATAATCAAACCTTTTCAACACACTCTCTCTTAATACAAATTAATTTTAACATGAACTGTTTCTGATTACCCTGTCCAGTTGTATGTAATGTATTTAAGGCTGTTCTCAACTGCTGTGCTCAACAAGTGCAAAACGTTTTGACACACATATTAATTCATTTTATAAATGTTTCATTAATGGAAAGAAATAAAATTGGAAGCCTGACTATGAAAGCAATTTGTAATCAAATTGAATTTTCCATTTTTTTTTTAATCAAAAATTACCTATTGAGTTATAAGGGATTTCAATCATGTGACAAACATATTTTTCACCCTGTTTGAAGAGTTATTCTATGTTCGCAGGAAAATTCAGTTCAAAACAGCCGCTTGGACATTATTTTCTGAAAAATCTATTGCATTTGGAAAAATAAAAAAGAGAAAATGAGTGAGATTAGATAGATTCTAAACAATACCTGCTAGTTTCATGCATTTTTGAAAAAAAAAAAAAATAAAATAATAATAAACTTTTGCCATAAAGTTACCCTTTTTGATCCAGCGTTAAGTTCTGATAACACAAATTACTTTATCAAGAAGAAAAAAGGTCTCCCCTTGAGTGTTCACGTGAACAAGGTTCGGCTGTATTAGAGAAGGGAATTCTCTCTGACAAACCCATGTCAATACATTCATTAAGCTCCAGGTTTCACTTAAATATAAGTAATATTTAAAATAATATAATTCTATTGATTTAACAGATTTTTAATACAATGAACAATGATTTAAACTCCCAAAGATTACATTCATATTCATAGTTATTTTATATAATATTGAAAGAATCGCCTCTTTACAGAAATTCATACAAAATGCAAAGAAAACAACATTACAATTTTGCCTTTTTCTAAGACTATTAGAATGATATTTATTATATAAAACTACACAATGAAAAAATATTTTTGTGAAAGATTGCTGTTAAAGATTAGAGAAGCAGCCAACAAAAAGCATAAAATTCGAAAACTTACTAAAATTTTATCCATTTCTCTTACAAATTGTCCTGTAACATAGGATGATGCTTCAATTTACTACAACAAATGGTGTATATTTGTTTTCATTTGATCAACAATACTGAAATTAGCTCTAATCTATAAAAGTTTTCATTAAACTTGAGAGTTTTTACCATTTTTTTTTCATATAATCACAATTTCATATTTCCAATATAATATAAACTTAAATATACATTAAGGGTCCCTAGCCAAAGCCATTTGGAAAGTTTCTTGCAATGACATAATTGCCATAGTGACTTCTGAGCAAGTTCAGGTCGCCTCCTTAGTATTTTTGGGCATCCTTGCTGTTTTTCATTTGTCTCTATGCCCACTTTGTCATCAGTCACTAAGCCTGTTTGTTGTTTAAATTTGGCAAGTAATTCTCTTTAAATACCTGAAGATGATTAAAAGATATTTTGGACTATTTTTAAAAGTATTAAACCATTTCTGAGTCTCTGGTCACAAAGATAAAATATTTTGATTGACCTCCCCCCCCTCCCAAATAAAAATTAAATATTGATATATTTGGATACAAACAAAATATTCTTTGACAGTAATCAGTCCATAAATTTCCTTTGGGTCCCAGCACATGTGTGCAAAATTTCGTGTCTCGGTTTCAAGCCACTGAAGACTTATAACTGAAAAGCTGGCTATACCCTGTAGAATGCCTGGTATATTCATGCCAGATAAAATAGTAAAAAATATCCAAATTAAAAAAAATATTTAATTAAATAAATAAATAGAATTGAACAGTAAAATTTTGTCAAACTTTAAATCTATTTCTGGAGTTAAATAGAAATAAAAATGCAATGTGAAAATTCAATAAAGCCAAGTTGTCTTGTATACAGGGTGATGGTAAAATATGGGTTTTGACTTTTTTTTAGCATTTACAGATTTTAGTGTTTTATCACATATTATCCCAAATTTATCTTTGAGAAAGTTACTATGGATCTTAATGTTTACCACATATATCTTTCTTTTATGCATATGTTTGTACCAATCACTTCTATACTTACTTGATTTATTTACTATTATTAGAGCTTGTACTCGACTTAAAATTACTTTTTAAATGTAATTTAATTCACTATCACTAAAACTGAGAATAAAAGAAAATTTGGGATTGAACTGACATTTTTCTGTCTAAATCTTTTAATGATTCTTAGTTTTACTGTGTTTCTTTTTCTAGAAATAAATAATTATTTTCAGTATTGGTATTAAATATGCATACTCATTTATTATTGTTTCTTGATTTTGTCATTAAATTTTTGAGACTTTTTCCTATCTCAGCAATAAATTCTTTCTAGTGTTTATCTATAGCAGCTGTATCTGGTAAGATCCTGTAATAAATTTGTGTTATTTTATTAGATCAATTTTAAAAATTTATTCAAAATTTTATAAATGATTGCAGCATGCTGTAAAATTAGAACAGTATTTATAAATCTGGCCTACAATTTAATAAATTTTTAATATTGATATGTATATATATTACTTTTAAAGACTTATGATTATACTAGTACTAATCGATGAAAAAACATAATGAACTTGATGTTGGTTGTCAAATTTTAGTATTCATACAAAGATAACTTTTTATAAGCAGTATTGACAAGCTATTACAAAAACTGAGACAGATTTTTGAAAATCATTAATTTTGTGTAAAATACAAATCAAGTGCAAGCTCTGATTATTTATTGTGTTTGTAGGTGTTAGATATTCATCCTTTACCCCATCCCTTTCTTTTTGTTATGTTATAAAAAAAAAAAAATAATAATAATAATAATAATAATTACATTAAAAATGGAGCTAATACTTTCCATCTGCTCTATTAGAAATGCTTTGGTAGTGGGAAAAAATAACTTGTCTCATAGAGCATTTTGCCTCAATAATATCTAACTCGCATGCTATGCATATATAATTAATATTTAATAATGCTTAACCATTGTAGTTGCATGATTTGCCAAATGTAGTTGCTTTTTATGTGCACCTTAAAATGCATTTGCTATTTTTCAGGCATTTGGATGGCAAAGATAAGAAAAAAGAAAAAAGGAAGGGTCTCTTCTAAAAAAAGAGAAAAACTGGGTTGCTGTGCCTCCGATTTGAAATGTTTGCTTTTGTGCTGTCCCATGTCACCTTTGCTACTGTATGTGTTGCTGATCCAGATGATATATCAGCAGCTCAGGAATTTTTGCTCACATATTGAGATTGCATATGATAAATAAAACATTTGTACATTTTTTAGCTGAGCATTCCCATGTTGCATTGAATTAAATTTGTATATATAGGACTTTCTTTCATACTCATAACATTTTTTTATCAGTTTTATTTGGAAACATGAATTGCAACTATGCATTGTACAAGTAGTAGTACTTAAAGATTATTTTGTATTTGAAACCGCTGAAACATTTTTTGTACACATCTGATAGTTCATAAACAGAGTTCATCCTAGAGATTTGAAGAAGAGCACAACTTGCTTTTTGTTAAGTGTTATCATTATTATTATTATTTTTTTTTTTTTTTCAAAATTAGTTTGATTTCCATCGTTAATGAAATATTTCCTAAAAATCTATTATTTACAAAGGATATTCTGTTTCAAGCATTTTGAAATTTATTTTAGTTATAACAAAAGGTTATTTTTGTTACTTTTTATTGGGTAAGTTATTTGTTAACTAAGGATTTAATTTAAATTATAGAAGGTAAATATCTCCATTGTCATGAAATCTTATGTTGTTTAATGTGCCTACTTTTTATAATTATTATTTTTATTTATTTCATTGAGAATGCAATAAACAAGCACTAAACGGAATAAAAATAAATTTTATTTATTTGTCAATAAGCATGGTTATACAACTGATACTTATAATGCATTTTATTAACACTATTTAGTTGTTTTATAGTTAACTATTTTAATGAACTGCATGTATATTTAAATGAAAGTCATAGATTAATGTAAACAGATAATTATTTAAGAATTTTACTAAAATTCATTTAATAAACTTTAACACTCTGAACTCTTACCTTTGCAGTGATTTTTAAAAGATTTTTAAGAGTAGTAAATTTGTTAACATTGTTAATAATGAATTTGTTAAGCATATACATTGAATTTTATTGCATTCATCTTTACAGCTGTACAGCAAAATGTCCATTTAATGAAGTCTCATTGTTGCACTTAAATACTTCATTATGTAAAAAAAAATTTAAGTAGCAATAGCTTATATTCATTAAATTTGCATAATAAAATTTGTATTCGTAAAAGGAAAAATACACACAAAATAGAAATATTGGGATAACGTATTTTAATGCAAACAGTAACTTTCTTTTATGCAATATAAACAAATGAGAAAACTTTACTTAGAATAATGCCAAAAGATAAACAAAAACTGAAGCATAGCATACCTTTTCTCTTTTTTTAATCAGTATACCAAACTTCAAAAAACTCTAACTTTAAAAAAAGAAGTTTGAACAGTAAAGTATTACTTTGTATAGCTTTCTTATTAAAAAAAAAAAAAAAAAAAAAAAAAAGTATGCTGTTCCAGAAAAATGTTGAACTTTTATAAGTATCTAAACAATTTATCTGTAACACTTGTAAAACTGAAATATATTTTTTATTAGATGGCTTTTAGCATCTCTTCTTCATTATTCTCATCATTGCTTGCTGTAGTTTTATCACTACATTTTATTGCACTTTACAATATGTCATCATCAATAACATTCAGTTGTGTTAAGGAGGTTAGTTGTGATAAGTGGAATAAACTTGATTATATAGAGTATATTTTTTTATAATATGGAGATCAAATTGCATGCTGATGATGCAGAAAATTTCATTTAATAGGGGCTTCATTAAGGAGAAGTTTCACTGTACTTCCTCTCTTTTCTTTTAGTAATGAAATTTTGTTGAGATGAAAACTTATTCAGAATTTCACAAAAGTGGAGAAAAACAACTGTATATTTTTAATAAATTGAAGTGTTAAAGGTGTATTAAGGCTACAATAATTCTGCTCTTGTCATGGTAATTTTGCTTGTAAGCTAAGATATCCCAGGGTTCATACTCATCTGTGGATTATGGGATTCAGAACAAAATCAGGGAATAAATTTTAGGTTGTAAAAATCAGGAAAATCTTGGGGAATAACGTAAAAAATTTATGAAACCTGGAACAATCTCGCAAAACTACTGGTTATATGGGAATTTGAGGGCAATTGGGGCTGTTTATGTGCTTATGATATCACAACTGTTGACATCTATTTAACCACTAGACACACCTTTTAAGATCATAAGCTTTGCCAATAGTTCAAAAGGAACTTAAGAAGAAGGAAAAACATTTTAAAGTTGATATTGGCACTTGTAGCCTCCATTTTATTCATATTGCTTTCCAAAAAATAATAAAATCATAAAGAAAGTGGAAATTAAATTCTCGCAGCATGTTACCAAATTTTAAAGCCAGCTTCACAAGGCATGCAATCTTCATCTCTGTTTTACGCAAATTAACGCTTTTTTTCTTTAAAGTTCTATTTTGAGGAGATAGAAGTTTTGTGATATTGGTTAAAAAAAATGTCATTAATTGTTGACACGAAAAAATTATGCATCACAGAAAATACATCAGGGGATTTTTTCTATGAAAATGAGTATGAACTCTGTATCCATTTTAAATTCAGCTACTCTTTTTTGTATTATAGTTACTTAAGTAAGTGGCTCTTTCTAACTCTATAGGATGAACTCTATATAATGCTTGTGGAAGCTTTAAAAGTCAGTTCTATGCATTTCCCTTTTCATCCAATGATGATTTAAAATAAGCCTTTGTGACTGTGTAGAAAGTGAAATAAATCTAGATAATGTGAAGCCATAAAATAGTGATGTGTTCAAAGTGATGCTCTCTTTGTTACCACATTGAATGTGATTCATAAAACATTTGACAGACTGCATTTTGTCTTTAAAAAATGCATTGCAACACAATTAATGCATTTGAGATTTTTTTTTCTAATTGTTTAATTATAAACCAAAGATTTAATGCAATTGAATTGACTGAAATCTATTATGTTATGGTAATAATGTTATTTGAAATTATATGATAAAGACTTGATATTCAGGTATGTTTGTATTATCTCATTGCTAAGGGACGAAAAATACAGAGTTCAGATATCACAGCAAGATTCTGTGCAATTGGGATTCTTATATCTGTCTAAATAACTTTAGACATCATCTTCACAAAGTATACTTTTTATATTAGTTTAACTAGAAATCTTATGTTTGTGGTTTGGTTGCATAATGCCTTGTTTTTTGTTGGTTGTTGAATTGTCATTTTTCAAAAATTAGATAATGTTCATTTGAATTGTTTGTAGAATGTAGGGTTTGTCACAGAGTCCTTGGCAAGAGTAGAAAAATTTTCTTACATATTTACTAGCAATCTGTTCTCTATCTTTACCTTCCAATTTATTTTAACACTATATTTCTAATAAATTCGATAATTAATACAAATCTGAAATTAAATGAATATTTCTTGTATTATTCAGATCTATTAGAAAGTGAGACTTTATATTTTAGCACATTATCTATTGCTTTTTCTGGCAATGGTGTAGCGGTTAGTGGTTGGATTAACTAAGTTATTTTTGCAGTGAAGCCATTAAATTATTAAGGTTGTTAATTAATTAGTTTTATAAGTATCCTGTGTATTAAAATAATTCTTATAATAATGATACATGTACAATGTCCTCCTTTTATTATTTCCATTACATTTTTTTTTTCTTAAAAAGCTTCTAAATCTTTTTTACTTCTAAATCTTTTTATCAGCACTTATTATAAGTGATGATTTGTTTTAATAAAATAACAAGGATGAAATATACTTTTAAGGATGTCTATATATATGGAAGATTATATTGGAAAACTTTCTTTAAATATACTATTTGACACAATTTTGCTGTGATCCATTCTTATTTTTCTAGTTAATTGGATAATACATATATACCAATATTTATTATCTTGTATTTTTTTGTGTACAAATGAAATGAAAAAGAAGTCTCTTACTTGTTGGTCTCTATTTTTTAGAAATTTAATATCACCAGTAAATTATATTAAATGACAATGCAAAATATGCCAAAAGTATTTTCTGTTTTCTTTTTTTTTTTCTATTAGTAGTAAATAAATGCATACTAACATAATTTACTTTTTGAAGATTTATTATTTTTATATTAATTATTTGTAAATTTTGAAGCCTCAATTAGATTTATTCATTTTCTTATTGGTAAACATTGAAAATTATGCAGTAAAGTAAAGCATATGGCTAATAAAAAAATGTATAGTTAAAAGATATATCTATCAGAAAAAATTAGTTATTTTTAGCTCAATAGTTTGGATTTTTTTATAATAAAATTTATAAAAGAAAAAATACCTAAGAAAAAATGAAAAATTTCCTGAAATATTTTTTCAAATAATGAATTTTTAAAAAATTCTAGAACTTTTTTCCATAAAGCAAAAATGTCTTTAGTAACTGCAGAATTTTTCTCTTTTAGAACAGGCATTCTCTAAATTACTTAACACACACCATTTTATCTGAAGCTAAAAGATAATTCTTTTTAAAATTTTTAAAAATGCTTTGTATAAAATAATGTATCATAGTTTCTTTTATACTAAACACACTGCCTATAAGTACAAAATTTTAAATACTTTTTTAGTCAGATATTTATATGGAAACATAGTTGACTTTTTAAAAATAAGATTACAGCTAACTAAAGGGGTAAAAATTACATTTGAATGATTTATTTATGCTAGTAGATAGCTGAAATTTCTAATTTATTAGGATTTGATTTCATTAGCAATCCAGTTCCTTTGCAGGACTTGTGTAGGCTCTTAATGATCAAGCTACTGTTAATCCTATGGGAGCGTTATTTACATAATTCTTGGTAACATTTTAATTACTATTAATAAATTTTTTTTATAGGGTACCTGCGGTTGATAACTTTTATATGTGAGGAGAGGGGGGGGGGGGTATGCTTGTCACTCTGGGTGCAAAAAAAAAAGACTAATTCAGTCCTGATGATTTCACAGAAAAATAAACCATTACAAAAACATAAGATTTAGTCAGCAAAATTGCCAGTTTTGCTACATGTTTTGCTGGGAATTCAGAATTTAACTTTTTGAGTGTTAACCACTAATTTTTGCTTATTTGTTAAGCACTTCATCTAAGTCAATAATAAATATGTAAATTGCTTAAAAAAAAAAAAAAAAAATCTTATGTATTGTTTATCTCAAGCATTAGTCAAATGCAACTTAAATTTAAAAATTTTGTTCAACTAACCTTTTAACTCAAGTACATATTGAAAAAAGATAGGTTTAATGCTCATAGGGTTTTGAAAGGCTTTAATACCCCCCCCCCCCCAAACCTCTTTTTTGCAACATTTAAAAATTCACTATGGAAATTTAGTATTAAAGAAAAGGGTAATAAAGTTAAAATTGTGGTAAAGGAAACAAGAACTACAATTAGCATTATCAAGTGCTATTTAGTTATTGATTTATGTATGCATGCACAGCTTATTTCAATGAAAGTTACATGATTGGAATATCAGTTAAAATATCTTAACTGGCAGAGAATTTCCCTCTTCTTTATAATTTATTCGAATTTTTATTTTTAAATATCCAGTGTCACCACAATAACCTATATAATCTTTTCACATATTTTAATAACAAGACTATTTTATTAGATAGTGATTCGAATAGTTATCAGTTAGCTGCTAGATATCATTATCATCTAGATGCTAATTCTTTCACTTAAAAAAGGTTTGACTTATGCTATTTTTGTACAAAAAAACTTACCTAGAAATTGCTCTCTAAACTTGGTTTTTCAATAAACTTATTTGAAATAAAATAAAGATATTGTTATGAATTAGATATTTGTCAATTATATATTACAGATGAGTTCAAGAAAAGAAAAGAAATTGTTTTAGTATGCAATAATCTGTTACCCCCATATCAATGGGGGAAAAAAGAGCATTTATTATATTCATTAACATAATTGTTCTAATTTATTATGCCATTTACACTTGTTTGTGCCAAATTAATTTTGTACCTTATTGATTGCATTTTTTGTTCCATTAGCATTGGCTTTGATTTTTTTCCTTACAATTTATTTTTGCAACATTGAAAAGATAATAACAAAACATAATTATGAAAATTGCTTGTCTTTGTAATAAATCTTTCTTGGATAAAATTATGCTCAAAGAATTGGCTGAAACATGTTGTTCTTATACATCATCTTCTATTTGAAATGTTATATTTTAAAAAAAGTCTTTTACACTTCTTTATAAATTATTGAAAAATAAACATTAATTGTAAAAGTTTCTTGGTCTGTTATTTTCCTCTTCCTACATTTCTCTTTAGATTTTATTTTTAGAATACTGTTGCTCATAATTTTCTCACATTTTAGGTAGATTTCATAAGAAACACTACCTATTATTACTTTCCTATGTTGGAATTTGTGAAAATATTTTGCAGATTTGTGCCGATCGTGACTCCTTGAATCCCCAAAATCCCCTCAGTCAGGGCTCGAAAAATAGCGTTCCCAGGGTCACGGGGAACCCAGAAATCCTTTCCGGGAACGCATTTTTTATCACTAAGGTTCCCGGTCGGGAACCTAACCTTTTGCCGTGTCCGCTAGTAATGCCGCGGACGCATTATAACTCGTAAATTAAGCAAAAAATCGACAAAAAAATAGCTCTTAAGCGGCCGGGGGGATGCATAATTTTGTCGAAATATTACGGGAAAAGCCCGAATTTCAACAAAAGAATCGCAGAAAAAACACAAATTTCATTAAAGGATTGCAAAAAACGGCAAATTTCGTTAAAAAATCGCATAAAAGCGGCACATTTCGTTAAAAAAAATCATGGAAAACAATAAATTTTGTCAAAATATCGGGAAAAACGGCAAAATTCGTTTAAAAATATCTAAAAGACAACAGCATGAAGCATCGCAAATTTCATTAAAAAAATCCCCAAAAAGGCAGATTTTCTTTTGAAAAGCAACAGGCTCCGTTAAAACATCGCGATAAAACGGCAAGTTTCCGTAAAACAGCGCGATAAAACGGCAAGTTTCCTTAAAACATCGCGATAAAACGGCAAATTCCTTAAAAAAATCGCGAAAAAACGGCAAATTTCGTCAAAAAATCGGGAAAAACGGAAAATTTCATTAAGAAATCGCAGAAAACGGCAAATTGTGTCCAAAAATAGCGAAAAGACAACATATTTCGTCAAAAAATTGTGAAAATGCTCCAAAATTCTTCAAAAAACCGTGCGAAATAGTGCAAATTTCATTAAAAAATCGCAAAAACGGCAAATCTTATAAAAAAAATTGAAAAACAACAGATTTCTTTAAAACATCGCAATAAAACGGCAGATTTCGTCAAAGAATCGCGAAAAAACGGTAAATTTCTTTTTAAAAATCGCGATAAAACGGCAAATTTCTTTTTAAAAATCGCGATAAAACGGCAAATTTCTTTTAAAAAATCGCGATAAAACGGAAAATTTTGTTTAAAAACTCATACATAAATTTTTTCGGGAACTTATACTTTTCATCTGGGAACCTATATTTTTCATGTAGGTTCCCAGCTGGGAGCCTTAAAATTTTCAGAATTTTCAAGCCCTGCCTCAGTTCAAAACTTTATCTAATTATACAAATAATTTTTTTATGGCCATAATAACTTCTATAACTCTGTACAATTCTCTTTCAAACTGATTGTATGAAGTCGAGGGGCAGAAACTCTTGATTAAATTCATTAATGGGAAAAATCAAGCCAAGGTGGAGATAAGGAGAGTTTTTGTGAAAATAGAAAAAAACCCATACCTTCTTGCTGATGATACATATTAACCCTTTATCTACCGATGGTACTTATAAGTACCATTGTGGAAAATTTAATAAACTTATTTAATCAGTTTATTAATAAAAGTTCTTTTTCTTACCATACAATATACTTTACTTGATCTAATTTAGATAGAATAGAAAAACAGGTGAAGTTAAATATTTTAAAAAAGAGGTAATTTTCTGACTTATTTTCTTAGGTACGTCTTTTTTTTCTTTGAAAAAAGTTATATGAAATATTTTTGATGGTGAGAGCCTTTCCATTTACAGAGAGGATCATAATACATTGCTTTTATTAGAATTTTAATATTTCCATAAGAATATTTTTGGTTAATTAATTTGATTATTTTTGTAAAGATTTTACAAAAAAATTATAAATACAGATATATTTAATCCAGATTAAAAAAATAACACTTCTAAATTTCACATTATTATTTAAAAATTCCAGTATATCTTCAGATATTAAAGAAGACAATTATTGATGCGAAAGCTTTTCTTGATAAATAATTTGATAGATAAAGGGTTAAATCAGTTTAATGTTATCACTTTTAGGAAAAATGTAAAAAATTTATACAAGACAGAATTTTGCTGATAAAAATAGGCTCAAATGGGGCGGGGGGGGGGGGGGGAGAGTGTTTCTAGAAGAAAAATTTGTCAATTCATTAGATATCAAACACACTTACATTTATTATAAATCTTCTTAATATTATTTACAACTTATAAATGGATAAGTTTTTGATGGGATCAACTTTTAAGTGTGTACTCCCCCCCCCCCCCAAAAAAAAAATAATAATAAAAAAAATAAATCTACTTAACAGCTCGAAATTTTCTGAAACATTTTCAGACTCATTTTTAAGAGTTAAAACTTATTGCTTTTTGAGAGCAATTTTATTTTTAAAATGTAGTTTTTATCAGCATAGAACATTTGTGTTAGGAAAATTGATAAGTTGTCTCTTAAGCCACAGAATTTTCATATTGTAAAATCTGTAAGCAGTGATGTAGTCGTAATAGAATCAGACGGTATAAGTTCTAAGCAGAGGGTATATGCTCAAGGCAGAGAGTACACCCTAGAGTGTACATGCTATAGCTTTTTTGAGAAATAGATGATATACGGTACTCCTTAAAAAATTCAGAAAATATACTACATATACTCGCGTGTACCCTCCACTACATCCCTGTCTGTATGAATATAATTGTGAAGTATTGAGGAGAAAAAAATGCTCACACACACACATATAAGTTCTAAAGTATTTGGCGTCTGATGAATCTACTTTGGTTCTACAAATTTCGATTATATTCCTTTGAATTCATGTTTAAATAATGTATATTGTAATACATTTAATGGTTACATATAATAAGTATGTAAATCATGAAAGGATCTTTTTCTAATTGCATGAAAGTTATTTTCACATTACCTAAAATTTTTGGCCAAAATCAATTTAGATAGACATATTAGTACTTTTTTATTAGCCAGGCACCATTGTTTGCCAATCAATGGGATATATATATATATGTGTGTGTAGTATGTATGCATTACTTAGCAAATTATCACTGGCATATGGCTAACAAAAAAGTACCAATATATTTAGAAAAGTGTACAGGGAAAATTCTTAAAGTAGATTTTTACATTTAAAATAGTAATTTATAAGTATCAATATATCTATTATATAATAAAGGATCAGTTAAATTGAGCAGCAGAATTATAGTACTAGCATTTTTTAGTACAATGTCTGTAAAACTTAGAATCCCTTCAAATATTTGGCGTGAAAAGGCAAAAATGTCGCACAATTTTGCGAGCAGCACTTTTCCTGGCCAAAAGCAAACATTTTTAATGTAACTGAAAATTATTAATGGATTTTTAGAATGCGTGTAAATGATATGTATTTAATGAATTTTCATTATTTTTTAACTGCTTCTTAAGAAGAACATCCTGTATTTTTTTTTTTTTTCAGATTTTTTTTTAGAGTATATTCGTATACAGACCTTCTTTGTTAGTTTCAAAGTTGTCAATAAGAAAACCAATCTTCTTTTTTGTTATCTTGAAAATGAATAAGTTGTGAAACTTTTGAGGCTAATAAGGTCTGCCGGCTTCTTCTTCTAAACTAGACCTTTCGTTTGACCCCAAAAATAGGAATTGCATGGATTTATATCTAGTGAATAAGGTGGTCAATGCAAATTCACCAAGATAATGATTTGGGCATTGATAGGTGATAACTGAAGTTTCAAACTCATTATTAATAATGTTTTTAAAACCCCCAAAATGTACTGTATTATGCAATGATTTACAGTTCTACATGTAAAAATATTTATCTCTGTCCATACTCAGATTAAGATTTTTTTTTTGGAGAGGGGGGTGGAGAATCAACTCTCGCCATTGCCTCAAATTTTTCTTTCTTTCTTTTTTTTTTCTTTTTTTTTTATTGGATCTTCTACAGGTATGAAAAAGTTCCTCTTAAGACTGCTGGTCACTTACTTTCTGAATCCCCTTCTGTAATATTAAATCTATGGATGTTTGATCCATTCTTATATTTAATATATCTCCTCAGGAAATCAATATGGTACTACTCTGTTACCCGTCGACCAATTTCGCCAAATTATACAAATCGCCAAACTAATAGCCAAATTATACATATTGACATATTTTTTATTTTAATTAACGGAAAAAATAATTAGTAGAATATTAATAAAAATTCAAATAAAAAAAACGAAATAAAAATCACTTAATGACATTTTAATCGCATTTAATGTCATTTAATGTGACATTCACGATCATCCACTTTTGGCATTTAATCTTATAGTTTGGTGATAAATTTTTGGTCGACGGGATAACCTAGTAGTACCATTAATATTTTTAATTACGTCTTTCAATGTTTGTTCTCTTTTTAAAATATGTTACTTTTTTTTTCTTAGTTTTCAAAATATTTCTAAAATTTATGCTTAATATTTTATGCGTTAAAAACTGACGATTGTAAGATTGCTTAGCAAATAAGATTGTAACATTTCATACAAAATTAAGCATATATTTTAGACATATTTTGAAAACTAAGAAAAAAAAAGTAACATCCTTTAAAAAGAGATCACCGAAAGAAGTTAAAAATATTAATTTCCTGAGGAGAACTATAAGAATGCATCAAACGCCCATAAACTTTACATTACTGAGAGGAATTCATAAAGTGAATGACCAGTAGTCTTAAAGAAGAAATTCTATCTTTTTAAAGCAATTTTGGACATTATATGGATTGATGTAAAAATGCAAAGAAAATTTTGGAAGCATAATTGGATCGGGTGGAGTACCTGGAAAATTTAGTAAACTGACATTTTGTCTATTCAAACCTTTGGTGTTTGTTCTTAAGTTGTTGTGCAAAAGAGATGTAAAATGAAAGGTGATCTTATGTCCTATTATCATATAAGAATCTGAAAGTCGTAAATGAAATCGTTCAAAGTGTCTTTCAAGAATGATTTTTTTTTTTTTTTTTTTTTTTGACTTTGAAAATTTAAAATTAAAGAAAGTTTTTTTGGAGGGGGGGGGGGGGCAAGAAGGAGGAGGAGGGGAATTTAACAGTTAAACATTCAGAATAATATTTGTTTTGGAAAATCAATGACTGTACTTCATATAAGTTGAACAATATATTTGGATTTACACCTTTATCATTGTTAATACTTTCTAAATAATCATTATAATAAAAAAAACTAGTTGGATGTGTCAATCCCAAAACTTTCTTCTATCTCATAAGTACATTTTAATATTTAAAAAAAACGTGGTGACCCCAAAATTACTCACTATCGAATTTCCTCGAACATTTGACCTAGCCTAATGAGATTCTGGTATCCGAAAAGCCTCAAATGCAAAATTTAATTAATATTCTGAGAAAATGAGCTTAGTAGTGCCTCATGTTGGGTAATTTATACTAAAACCTAATAAGCATCTATTTATGTCAAGACCTAACAGAATCTGAAATTTGATGGAATTTCGTCCATTAGTTCTAGAGATATAGTTATAACAAAAAATTTGCAAAACGTAGCACAGCAACACCATATCTTGGATAATTTATGCCAAAACGTAAAAAAGCGTCTTATCGTTATGTTATGGTGTAAAAGAATCTGAAGTTTGATGAAATTCTGTGCATTAGTTCTTGAGATATAGCTAGTTTAAAAAAAGCCGTGTAAAATATAACACAGCAGCACCATCAGTTGAAGGATTTATAACAAAACGTAATCATCGTGTAATTATGTTATATGTCATTTTGTAACAAAATCTGAAGTTTGATGAAATTCTGTGCGTTGGTTGTTGAGATATAGCTATCGGAAAAATCGTGCAAAATGCAGCGTAGCTGCACCACCTGTTCCAAGGTTAATACCAAAATGTAATCAACGTCTAATTACGTTATATATTCTAGTGTAATAGAATCTAAAATTTGATGAAGTTCTCTGCATTAGTTCTTGAGATATAGCTATCGCAAAAATCGTGCAAAATGTAGCATAGCAGCGCCACCTATAGGGCAGTTCACACCAAAACCTTATCAGCGGCTATATATCTCAAGGTATCCCGGAATCTGAAGTTTGGTGAAATTCTGTGCATTAGTTCTTGAGATACAGCTATCATGAAAATGATGAACAACGTGCCATAGCAGCGCCATCTGCTGGCCAATTTACACCAAAACTTAATCAGCGTCTATGTATATCAAGGGGTCACAGAATCTGAAGTTTGGTGAATATCTGTGCATTAGCTTTTGAGATATAGCAATCTTGAAAATCATGAAAAACGTAGTATAGCAGCGCCACCTGCAGGCCAATTTTCACCAAAAACCAATAGGCACTAATTCATATCAAGGTCTAACTGAATATAAAATTTTATTAAATTTCGAGCATTAGTTCTTGAGATAGAGCGCCCACAAATTTTTTGTCACATACAGACAGACATACAGACAGACAGACAGACAGACAGACAGACAGACAGACGGACAGACTCACAGACAGACATTTTCTAAAAATAGTCAAAACGTGTTCAGGACATTCTAAAACGTATAAATCCGTCGAAAACCGGAAGTCGAAAATTTTCATGAATCCAATACTTTCTTCTTGTAAAGATAGAAGAAAGTAAAAATTTTCATGAATCCAATACTTTCTTCTTGTAAAGATAGAAGAAAGTAAAAAGCAATTATACTTACAGTTACTTTTTTTATTGTATAGATAACTGTTAAAATGACGCTTAAATTATAAGTTTTTGGTGCCACTGTATAGATCGAAAAAAATTTCTGTCTTTTTTCTTATTTTTCATTTTCATGCCTGCGTATCATTGCTCCAGAAGGCTTAGGTCAGTTGAATTTTGCAGATCACTTCCGGAGATATAGTGTTGCATTTTTAACTCATAAATATTAGTTTTTAACATTAAAAATATGCACTAGTCCAATATGATGCTTTTGGGAGGCATTTTCAAAATTGTGTGGAACTGGCATTAAACAAATTCCTTTTATGCCCTCTCTCTCTGCACGTATTAATGTCGCCAACTATTTAGGCTTTGAGAAGTTATTTCAGTTGTAAATTAATTAAGTCACCCGGTATATAAAGAATAACATCAATGTAAAAATCAAAATTTTATGCTCGATATATCGATATTTTGCTGCCATCCCAAACTCCAATCCTATATTGTAAATATGTTAATGATACGCAAAGAGAATTTTTAATTTTATTTTCATTGTTTCACAAATTCTGGACATGTACATTTAAAAAGGAAAACAAAAATGCAATATTTTTTTTCTAGCAAGGCTACACCTTTTTCAAAATTGAAATGTAGAACTAGATATTTACACAGTATTTACAAATATATACATATAATTTCTTACAGTTAAACTATTAAAAACGCCGTGTCCAGTTTACGAGAAATATTTGGTATGTATCGCAGAATTTTTACTTGAATAATTTTTTCGTTCACCATCTCTCAAGCTATCTATTTAACCTTCGTTTTTGGAAATATATAAATCATAAAATCTTTTTTTAGAAATTGTATCTAATCACCAATAGTGTCTAACAAAATTATGTCCACGTATCTTATGAAAGTTACATTGATTTAATTATCAACGCAAAACACAGCATGCACATGTTAAAAATGCAAGACCAACAGCCACGCAGATCACTGCCAGAAAAGCCAAAAATCCTGCGCCCATATTTTCAAGAATTCTGGCCGCTTCTGCCATCTTGGATATTGATTCAGGAGGCTCGGTATGTTCATAACCGTTTCCCAGTTTCAAACTGATTTCTTTAGTCCATGTTTCAAATTCATCTGCAAGAAAAAATATGTTATTGTTGGATTGTTAGCAATGGATGTATGATTTAATTTAAAATATTTCAGGCAAATGAGAAGATTTGTTAGTAATTTTCAATATATACCTTGATTCATAAAGATCGAAATAATAGCCTATTTCCTTAAATATTGCCCCTAGATCCTTATAGTCTAAGAGCCGACAGTACAAAAAAACCTAAAGTATCGAGCACTCAGATCAAAAAAGTAATTTGTCTAGCTTTGTTGAACTTACGTCTTTTTTCGGCGTCTGAGATCAAGCACAAAAAAAAAAAAAAAAACCTTTATTTTATGGAGTAGTAAAAGGTGCGGTGCATAAGCCCAAGATTAATATTAGTGGTTCACTCGTAGATTATTATTGTGTTTTCTTACTCCCAATCTTCCATGTTTTCATACCTTTGACTGTAAGACAAACACGATGATAAACCTACCAGTGAACTACTGGTGCTATTAATTTTTTGCTTATGCACTATTTCACTTCTGGCAGACATGGATCATTAAATTCTCCCATTTCTACTCTCTCTATATATAGATTTGATATAAAAATAAAGTCAAATTTTGTCCCTACATCTGAACTGAAAATTTCATTGTTTACATCGGTAAATTATGTGTGTATTTTAGAGAGTTGCGGATTTAAGGGAATCTACTGTAGTTGGATTGCTCTGTAACTGATATATGTTATCGAGATTTTTTTTTAAACACACTCAAAAATATTCCATAACATTATGGTCTATAGAGAAATATTGTAATTATATAAATAGTAGCATCTATGCTCGTCATCTGGCCTGTCCGAATATAACAGCGCAAAAACTAATAATTCGAATGGTTTGACATTTAATATACATAATCGTATGCAGAATTTTGTCGAGTCATTTCAAATTTTGCGAAAATCAAAATAAAATTTAAAAAAAATAATAAAAGTTTTCTCCATTCTGTTAAATCCTGTCATACGTTATTAATCCAAAGGTATCCCGCATGATAGATGGTAATGATTCTATATTTCCATGAAAATTACGTCCCATATTAGATGAAGTCATATTATATCCTTATTATCGAATTTACTATAAATATAAACGTAATAAATTTTGTATTCATTCTTTTTTGCTTACCAGCGCAACAGCTTGCGCCAGCATCTGAGTATTTATAAAACTAGTCATAGTACGAACGCACTTTATTTGCCGCGTTTGACGTACATAATTGTCGATTTTTTATGTTTATAATCTTTATTTTTAACGAAGCGTACTAGGTTGGGATATTCATTTTTTTTTTTTTTTTTTTTTTTTTTTATATAAACATCTATCTGTATGTAAATGTCTCAGTTACCATTAATATCGTTAATCCATTTTCCATGTATTGGAGACTGAAAAATTGGTAATGCAGTAAAACTTTCTTAGGTATAATCAAAATGCAGAAAAAAAAGCGTTCTGAACAACTTCCCTTCTTATCATGTGTAAATGTATTCTTTTCTTACAAATTATTGAATTCATTTTGCATTGATCAACACATTTTTCCGTTTAATATAGGATTCTGTCATAGTCTGCCTCTTTTTTCTCAGATTCTACTCATTTTAATTTTATCGCCTAAAAATCTACTATTCTTCAAAAAGGATAAAGTTTAATTGTAGAATAAATGACAATTTAAAAATGTCTGCATATCATAATTTTTTAACAAAAATTTCTATGCCAAGCCAAATTTTTGTACAGACCAGTCAGAGACAATGGTTTTCATACGGGTTGGGTCAGGCGGCTTTGGCTGGATAGAGACCGGTATTGAAAATTTCGGCCAGTGAAGAAGGTAGATAGAATAAAGCCAGTTCCCGACTCATTATGGAAAAAATACGTTAAACCTAGCTCGGTCTAACCTGATCCTCCATTCAAAAAAAAAAAAAAAAAAAAAGGCCGTCTCAGAAACAGTAATGTCTAGATATACCCGATCCCAAACTTAAGGCCCCACACTGGGCACAGAAAAAGACCCGGATGATAATGTAAATCATCCGGGTCTTTTTCTATGCCTAGTGTGGGGCTTTAAGAAAAAGTAAGACCCCCCGGCAAGTGAGGTAGACGTAAAAAAAGAAGGTATACTCCGAAGGCAGAGAGTACACCCAAGAGCAGCGCCGAAACTAGCCTTTTTTGCGCCCGGGGCAAACATGGATTTTGGCGCTCCCCTCATGTATGCATTCTTTATAACAAATACACCAAAGAAAATCTTAAATTGGTGCCCCCTTCACCTTCTATTGTGTCGGGGCCCGGGGCGTGTGCCCTTTCCGCCCCCCTCTAGTTTCGACCCTGCCCAAGTGTGTGTATACACTGTAAAAAAAAAAAAAGGGTCGATCTACTAAAAAAAGTTTAGTGATCCTTGTAATTACTAAAAAATTTTTAGTAATCTTAGTCGGTTACTAGAAAATCTGAAAGAATTACTAGAAAAAAGTTAGCAATGGGTAAGAGTTAATAGTTTTACATTTTTAATAGCTATTACTAAAACTCACTTGGTGTGGCCTTGATAGCATAGTGGTTATAGTAACGGACTCCAGGCTAAAAGGTCTCGGGTTCGATACCGGACACCGCCAAATACGTTCCGAATGTACGTAGTGTAAGTACTCGTTAATAAAGGGATTATGAAAATTCTGTCAGTGGAGGTTGCAATGTTTGCTGCTGCCATCTATTGCAATTTTGCCGAAAATCTATCGCTTCAGAAGTTTGCATGCAGCTCGAAGGAAGCTCCTGTCCTTCGGTCGCACGTAAAGGTTATTAAAAATAATTTTGGAGCTATTACTAAAATTTTCTTCGTGGCTCATACTAAAAATTTTTAAGTTAGTTATACAAAAAATTCTTTTGTTCAGTTTACAAAAGAAATGCTTGTTTCACTTGCAAAAAAAAAAAAGGTTGTAATGGTTACTAAAACATTCTGTGGAATACAAATTTACTAAAGAATTTTTAGTAACCTCTTGAATTTTTTTTTTACAGTGTACTATAGCTTTCTTAAGAAACAGAGGGTATACGGTGTTCCGTAAAAAAAAATCCAGAAGGTATACGGCATATATCCAAGCATACCTTCCACTAGGTCCCTGATCCAGGCCCAGCCCGAGTGTCGCGAGTAAAGATAAGTCCCTTTCCGAGATATCGTCCCTGGTCCTGCAAAAGGAAAACAAACTTTCAAACGGGCCAAGCCATCAAAATAAAGACATTTTTTAACGTTCCGGGCCTATGAAAAATCTGAAGTTGCGAGGAAAACTAAATTTATAAAAAGCTTGAAATTTGAATGTCCTGATAAATCCTTCTTTAAATTAACTGTGACATTTAAACAGTACACGTAGTAAGAAGGTGGACATGGCAAAATTTAAACTGAAACAAAAAAATAAGCTACAAGAAGACGGTATTTACTCACCTGCAAGCTTTTAAAATGCATTGAAACATGCTATTAGGAGACAATCTTTGTTTAACATTCTAAATATGTTTTCTGCATGGCGGAATTTTTACCATTTCTCGTCTATAAATTGTCATAAGTTAAGAATTATTAAAAATAAAAGGCTCGAACTTGGAACTTGCCCTTTTTCGATTATTTTACATTAATTTTGTTTCATCAAATTCGAAAAAAAATTTCAGTTTCAAAATACGATTTTTTAAAAAATATTTTAAGTCATTAAAAAAATAAAATAAAATAAAATAAAGATGAATAAATCTCTATATTTTTTTTATTAATCTTTAAAAAATTGCTAGAATTGAAACTTTTATTTTTTTCTTTAATTAAATGAAAACATTTTGAAATTAACAAATACCATTTCGAGTTATAGCGATTTTAAATTACCTCACTTATATGTACACTACATGTTTTATCTTTTATCATACGTATAAAAATTCAATTTTGGTATTTTCTCAAATGCCCCTCCCCCCTCTGCCGCCATCATAACGATACAACTCATGGTATCAAATTTTGCATCATTTTTATCAAACTTTGCAGTTTGAAGTATGCGTCTAGGTTCAATATTTAAGAAAATAAGCTTTTTTTCGATCTTTATAAATAATCCCGTATGTTCGAAATATATATATATATTATATATATTTAAAAACTTTGACGAGTTTTAGGTTTATTTCTTTAGATAAATCGATGTAGTATTACAATCATTTCCTTTATATATGTTTCCATCGGTATTGTAAGCAGAGCTGCTAGAGCGTACCAACTTAATGCTGGAATCTGTCGTAAGCAAAAGGCGGGGTCAAGGCATATGCCATCTAGCGGCAGGGGTGCATAACTAGAGGATGACGTGGGTTTGACGTCATATATGCGCAGATGTTTATTATCTCCATATCTTTTGCGCATATTTTCTGAATTTTCTCTCAGTCATGACAAATTAATCAAGTCTACGAGGTTTATTGCAAAACATTTTTGTTATAGTTTGTTTCGATAAAGTCATGTACATTTAAAAAAATAGTCACAATATCATTTTAATTTTATTTTGGGAGAAAAAGTACTAATCAGTACTCATAAGTACCATATCATGCTACGAAAAATATTGATTTTTACCCTAAAATTAAAATAATAATGAGACTTTTTTTAAATACACATATTTTTAATTAAAAAGATCTGTGTTTTAAAAAAAAGTCTCATTGTCATTTTAATTTTAGGGTAAAAGTCAATATTTTTCGTAGCATGATATGGTACTTATGACTACTAAGTTGGTACTTTTTCTCCCAAAATTAAAATGATATTGTGATTATTTTTTTAAATGTACATGACTTTACCGAATCAAACTATAGCAAAAATATTTTGCAATAAACCTCGTAGACTTGATTAATCTGTCATGATTGAGAGAATAGCTTGAAATTTATGAATGAATTTTTAATATGAACTCTCAAAATAACTTTGTCTGTTTAAAAAAAAAAAAAAAAAAGAGTCTAAGCAACGATTTTAGAAAAATTATTGTCTAGAACGTTAAATATTTAAACAAATAAATTAACAATATTTCTTTGTTTAACAAAACAACATTTAATACATACATTTAAAATTAAAGTTATTCCGAATATACGTATAATAAAATAGGTTTTTAAATTAAAAGAATGAAAAGTTTGCAAGTTAAATAATAAAAGTCGATACGACCAAGAAAACATTGGATTTTTATCGTCTGAAATTGGTAAATAAAAAATGCAGCTTGTTGTAAATAAAAGTTGAATATTTTAATTAGTATTAAATTCTATACATTTCTAAATATTGATAAATATTATATTGTCATATGAAATACTACGGTGTATATCATTTTGTATAATTTAGCTCATCAAAAAATTACTAAAATGTGACACTATTTCAAAATTCTGCATTTATATAATAAGTACTTACAAAATTTAACGAGTCATCTTTCATTACATTAAAAGCGTAATTAAAATCGAACATATTTTAATCAGCGATATTTGTATCGCATAGTTAAATGATATTTCATCTTAGTGTATTTTATGTTAATATTTAGTCGTACTACACTTATTTATTCTATATTTATTTACAATACTAGGGGGGCCCCGCCCCCCTGCTCGCTATGCTCGCCAACCCCCCGCGTAATCGCTTTGCGATTCCAAATTATTGGTTACCCCTGCTTGCTGCGCTCGCCAATACCCCATGGTATGAATAAGCAGTTGCAGACCTTTCAAATGATGTGTCACACGACTGGTGCTGACAGGTTGTAAAAAAATTAAAAATGTGCCCCCCTGGGGGCAGAGTAGGAGGCGACACAAAAGACATCCATAATATGAATAAGCAGCTGCAGACCTCTCAAATGATATGTCACACGACTGGTGTTGTAAAGAAATTAAAAATGTGCCCCCCTGGGGGGCAGAGTGGGGGTGACACACAAGACATCCATAAAATGAATAAACAGTTGCAGACCTTTCAAATGATGTGTCACACAATTGGTGTTGTAAAGGAATTACAAAATGCGCCCCCTCTGAGGGCAGAGGGGGGGGGGGGTTACACACAAGATATCCATAATATGAATAAGCAGTTGCAGACCTCTGAAATGACGTGTCACACAAGAAGTGTTGTAAAGAAATTAAAAATGTGCCCCCCTGGGGGCCAGAGTGGGGGATGACACACAACACATACATAATATGAATAAGCAGTTGCAGACCTTTCAAATGATGTGTCACACAACTGGCGTTGTAAAGAAATTAAAAATGTGACCCCCTCCCTGGGGAGAGCAGAGTGTGGGGGTGACACACAAGACATCCATAATATGAATAAGTAGTTGCAGACCTTTCAAATCTTGTGTAACACGACTGGTGTTGTAAAGAAATAAAAAATGTGTCCCCCTTGGGGAGCAGAATGGGGGATAACACACAAGACATCCATTATATGAATAAGCAGTTGCAAACCTCTCAAATGATGTATCAAACGACTGGTGTTGTAAAGAAATTAAAAATTTGGCGAAATATTACAGTTATCGCCAAGTTGGCGTCACTTTTGACAACTAATTTTGGTCGCCAAATTTGGCGATATATCGCCAAGTTGGCGACAAACTTGGCGATTGTTGGCGATTGTAACCTTTCCTCTCTTTATGGTAACCCATACGGCGATGCATAGACGGAGCCCTTTCCTGATTGGTCTATTCGACTCATGGAAGGAGTGGACAACCCGGATTCGTTAGTTCCGGAAATCTTCCACATCAGCATCATTCCAGGAGTCATTCCTTTTAAAGCTAGTTTTTTTTTACTATAGAAGGATTTCAAACCTAAAACTTATTCTACGAAATATTTTGAAGTAACATTTTATAGAAACAAAAAAGTTTTGTTGCCATTCACACAAAAGAAACTGCCATAATCCTCTACTTAATAATCCTCTAGTTATGCACCCCTGCCGCTAGATGGCATATGCCTTGACCCCGCCTTTAATCTTGCGGACAGCTCTTCCATAGAAGTTGGAACGCTTGAAATATATGCAGTTTTGATTGTAAGTCTTGCCAGCACGGTTATGGCCTAAAATAGTGAATGTAATTGGGATAGTGTAATTGATCCTGCAAGTATCTTAGATGAGTTTTATATATTTTA
The DNA here is from genome assembly GCA_964019185.1 of Maratus speculifer. Lineage (NCBI taxonomy): Eukaryota > Metazoa > Arthropoda > Arachnida > Araneae > Salticidae > Maratus > Maratus speculifer. Next base: position 107,106,209 of record OZ025303.1, read on the forward strand.
TTCTATATATATTTTATTGTTCGCTAATAGAGCTCATCAGTGTGACGTCACAGACAACTCAACCCCGCATTTCCATGGTAACTGGGTCAATACAAACCGAGAGAGTTTAGAGTGTGTTAGAGATGCACTATAAACCGTCAAAAAGGCTTTCAATATGAAATCAGATATCGTTCAAAAACTGAATTCATTGAACTGGGTGAAGTTTTAAAAGCGATCCGCAAGTGTTTGGGCCGAATTGCAACTTGTTTAAATCAGTTTCAGGGTTGAATTTTTAGCTTCACGATAAAACAACATATTTCATCTCTATCTTTTCTGAACTCTGTGGTTTGTTTTGACCCAATATCTGGAGTTGTGACGTCACCACTGATGAGCTCTATACGGACTTACAAAAGCAAAATTTGTCATCCTGATAACGTCTGAAATACTGAACCAATTCAAACCCAATTGGAAGTGTACTCATCTTACAAGTATCCAGGGCCGTAGCTAGAAGTGTACGATAGGGGGGGCTTAAGGGAATGTAGGGGGGGGGGGTCATATTTTTTTGTTCTCTCTCTAATGCAGAAAGATAAATTAGTACATATTCACATTGTAGGTACTATGTTTCTCATTAAACTGTTGTAATAACTTCATTTTATGCTAAGAAAAGTATATGATGATGAAAATTTTGAATGTATAACTGGTGCAAAATTAAGCATTACGTTAGCTTCATATGTACCAATAGGATGAGGGAGTGTTGAAACACTTATTTTAGATACAATTTAGCAACTCTGCAAAACTGTGAAAGGGTCTCAAAACTAAATTAGATTTTTGAACAGAATTTCATTTGAATTTTCGGAACATTTAGTAACCTTGGAACTTTTTCCAGGGGGGGCTCAAAATATTTTAGGAGGGCTGAGCCGCCCATAGCGCCCCCTTAGCTACGGCCCTGCAAGTATCCTAGAAAAATTCGTTAATTAAGAGTGTTGTTTTCGTAATTCGTGAATAAGGTATAGAGTCCGCATGGGCACAAGAACTGGTCACGATGAAGGCAAATTTTCAAACTGGTCAAGTCAAAATAATAATAATAGTAACAATAATAAAAAAGATCACAAATTTCGTTTATCAGACACGGGAAAAAAAATGGAAAAGTTTTTCAAACAACTGCTGAAATTAATCGTGAATTTCACCAAACGATTGAGGTATAAAATAGCGAATTTCGTCGATTGATCGCCAAATAAAACTGCGAATTTCGTCGAATGATCTTGGAAGTCGTAGATTTCGTTGCGATATAGAGGAATAAAATCGCATAAGGATAGCGAAATAAAGGCTAAAATTTTGTCAATAATTCGAGAAAAAAATTGCGTATTTCGTCATTCAATAGTAAAAAAAAAAACGTAAATTTCGTCAATTGGTCACGAGAAAAAATCACGAAATTTGCCAAATAATTCCAGAAATTAACTGCGAATTTCATCAAACGGTCGCAGGATAAAATCACGATTTTCGTCGAAAATATATAAATAGCGGGAAAAACCGCAAGTTTCGTTCAACAAATATATAATTTAGAGCTATGTATCACAAGGTGAAAGATTTTTCGGCAAGCATTTTATAAAACACGATCGTCGATCTTGCTGCGCGTTCGGTAAACAGATTTTTCGAACTTCTCGCGGGATTATTTAATTTCTCGCTCCTCTTCTATTGGTCAATTGATCAGCACTGAATGAATGACAAACTTTTTTCGTGCAATACGGGAAACGTTCGGTAAGCAAAAACAGCCACAGCAGATTCTCTTCTATATCAAAATCATGCAATTTTTCCTGACTGTAATGTTGTGTTTGGGGGAGTTTTGCCAAAAGGGTACGTGTGGTACCGCTATTAATCGCGAATTTCGTCGGACAGTCGCGGAGAAATTCAGTATAGGTTACAAAACTTATGAATGTTGTGAAAAATGTCGTAAATTTCACTTTCATGCATAATATTCTCTTTTTTGTTATTTTCTGAGTAACATTATTATAACCTACATATTTACAAGCATAGTACATAATTTGTATAAACACTAATATTGAATACATATTTTAGAAATAATGTAGCATAAAAGGACAAAAACGTGCATAGATCGAGTTATGTATACCTCATAAAGACGTCATGAATGTGTTTACATGAGGTTACCTTTGAAATACACAAAAACAATACTTACCATCGAAATCCGATGATTCTGGGTAATATAGAATCAAAAGTAGAATACCCACCATAGCACAGAACAATAAGCTGCCAACAACCACCAATTTTTTGTCAGCCATTATTTCCATGAAAGCTTAATACTGCAATAAAAAATAAATTACATTACAATTATATTTTCGCTTGTATTTATATTCGATAAATTTTTATCGCCTATTTTTTTTAACGAAACCAATACATATTATAATTTATTCATTCGTAAACTTTCAAAAATATTTTTCCTTATTGAATTTTTTAAATTATTTGTAATTATTTTTAAAAAATCATATATAATTTTTCTTAATAACTCATAGTAATAATAAAAAAATTATCACATGAAAAAGAGAAAATTCCTTTGTTAAATTTATTTAACAATTTATTATTATTAACATTATTTTTGTTCTTTGTGTTTTTGAAATGTTCTGCAGGAATTATTTTAATTATCATCACTATATATTAATCTACATAACAAAACAGCAAAAATTCCGAAAAAAAAAAAAAACTTTATAATGCTTTTAAGAAACTCGGGGGATCCGGGGCACATTTTAACTAATTTTTATTTATTGAGTCAAAATTTTGAAATTTGATGGGATGATTAACCATTTTATTTATGAGTAAAATCACATTATAAAACTTCCCCGAATTTATTTTTTTTTTAAATTAATTTTAAAATTTATGAAAAAAGTAGTGTAATTTAAAATCCTTATAACTCGAAATATTGTTTGTAGAATTTCACTTTTTTTTTTCATTTAAATAAACAAAAACATATAAGTTTTAATTTTGATTCAGCATTAAAAAAAAAAATACTAGTTAAAAAATATATAAAAATATTTAATTTAAAAATTGAAGAAAAAAATATATAACTTAAAAAAAGTCATATTTTCAAACGTGAATATTTTTTTAAAATTTTTTCTGTTAAAATTAGAGCGAAACAATTAACAAGATATGTTTCAAATTTTAGCTTTTTATCTTAAAAAATTCTTGATTTATAACAATTCAATTATGAGAAATCGTGAAAAAAATCTATTATGAAGATAAATGCATTTTCTGAAGTCGTTTTTATGAAAACCATTGCTTCAATGCTAGATTTTGAAATAGAATCAAAACGGAAAAAAAAAATAATAATACGTCCTGTTCCAGTTAAGACATAAAAATGATTTAAATGTCATTTTAAATAGACAAAAACAGAGACATTTTAATGCAATATCTATATATATATATATATTTTTTTTTTACAGAAAATTTGAAAATTTTCGTGTCTTGGATCCCCTTAAAGCAACTAATTTCTCTAAAAAGGCATATTAAAAGATTAATTGTTCATTTTATTTATTATTATTATTATTATTTGATGAACAGGAACAAAGTTAAAAGTGAACTTCATAATTTCATGCACTATTGCTTTGAAATATATACTAAAAATTTCGAAGGGAGAAGGCGGGTGCTTGGTCATGGTTGTTTATATAAATATTTCTTTTACATTTTTCATCCATTTTAAAATAGAATATTTTTTCTACATGACCGTTATATTTATATGAATTTACACACAAAAAATTTTCTATTTCATTATGGAAAAGCTTTTCGAAATGTATTTTTAAGTTGTTGGTAAATATTTTTATCCCTCAGTTATCAGCTCTTCTGCTTTAGATAAGTTGAGGTGCGTTTCCTGTCTGCGATGATTATGTAACAAATTATCAGCTTGAAATTAAGACTTCATTTCTCTTTAAGAGTTTGTAATACAGTAGAGCAGGCCCGACCAACCTTTTACTAAGCAGGGGCGCATCTCAGCTTTTGGCAAACAGTGAAGGGGCGCCATTATTAACATGGCTCACAACATGCAACAAAATTACTTTATTAGTACTGATACACATATACAAATTCATTTCGCTATAGAAGACATAAGCCCTTTATGGATCTAAAGTACTACTATGTAAAAAAATCCTGAAACTAACTATAAATCGGTGTAAATTTTGAATTATACGTTTTTCTGTGTAGGGGTACAAAGGGAAAAAAAAATATCGAAAGGAATCAGAAAATTAAATCTCGCTTGTTATATTAAAATAAAATGTAACCAGCGATATTGTTAGGTTTTTTGGGGGACGCAAAAATATTCCTTGATTTATTTTGAAGATGTAATTTTGCCAGTATAAAAAGTACAGAAACAGAGACAAGCATGATATAGTGACCAATCCATGGGTGGTTCTAAAGAAAGCCTGGAACATAATGGAGATAATTTCGCACAATTTTACAGATTTAAAAAAAAATAATATCCGAAATTTCAAAGTTCTGAGCTAAGGAAATGAAAAGCCTTTTCCCGTCTTTAAAACAGATAATAGACCAGCGAATCAACATTAATTTTTGATGCGTGAAATACATTTGAAGAGGTTTTAAAACTATCTTAACTAAGTATCATGGATTTTTATTAAAACATGCTTCAAAAAAATTTTTATTCTAAAAAAAAAAAAAAAAAAAAAAAAAAAAGTTAGTTACGTGCAAACTTCGAAAGAGCGCAAAGAAAACCTTCAAAGGGCACCCGCGGGGACCGCGTTCGACAGCCCTGTAATAGAGAATATCAATACGAAAATAGCAATCCATACAATAAAACTCCTATTAAATGTTATATAATGCAACTTAATTTTTTCATATTCTAATAAAAAATAGTCTTAGAAGTATTTTCAAGAGACATCATATTTCATCATATTTCTAATGACACAAATAAAACAATTAGAAGACTTAACTATCTGTTGGGCGATTCACACCAAAAAGTATAATCAGCACCAGTTTATATCAGAGACTCACTGAATCTAAATTTTTATGGAATTCCGTTCAATTGTTCTTGAGATAGAGCACTCGCAAAATTTGTGTCACAAACGCACCAACAGACATTTTGTTAAAACATGTTTTTACCGGTTCCCCGATCCCTAAAACGTGTAAATCCGTTGAAAATCAGAATTCGAAAATTTTTACAATTCCAATATTTTCTTCTTGTAAAATATTGGAATTGTGAAAATTTTCTAAATAGGTTGAAGAAAGTAAAAATCTAATTGCATTTATAAACTATTATACAGTTTTTAGAAAATTAAAAAGAACACGAATAAGAATTAATTATTATTAATAAAAAGTGTTCGATTATGATACTTAAGAATTTAATATAAACTATTAAAACCTTTTAAAATAAGTTACGTTGAGAGCAAAATAATAACTTAAAAAATTAAATAAAAAAAATGAAAAATATTTAAGAGAAAAGAAAGTGAAATTTTTATTGCGCAACAATAAATTAAATTTTGTTAAATAATATTTCTGGGTCGATACATATTTTATTTGTATCCCGTGTTATAATTCGAAATACATGGTGAATAAAAAATGTCTTTACTTACTCATAAATACTCCATAGCTCTAAAGAGAATGTCGATTTATTGATAATTATCCAAAGATGTCAGCTTCCCATGTCGTGCGATTCTAACAAAATCTGGAAACAGAGGCTCGCTTTACGGCTTATGACACAGAACAAATACAGCTGTCCACGTTGCTCACAAATTGATAAAGCTTATACCACCATCTCAGCAACATTTTAGAATTACGTTTTATCGCTTAAGGAAAGTGACGTCAGTTTTCAGCCTACCAGCATGATTACAAGGTTTGAAATGTCAGACGTTTGTGAAAACTAGGCTGTAAACAGAAAATTCCGAATTGTTATGATTAGACTTGGAATATTTTTTAAAACAAATATCGTGGCAAAATGTATAAGCAAAAATATTGACAATATAAGGGGGGGGGGGAGGTGCGGTGGAACTAGGGCTTAATTTCTAGCAAAAAATGTATCGGATTACTAATAATTTGTGGTACTAACAATCGCACCTCCCCCCCCCCCCTCCCCAATCACTTCAAGCTGCATATGTATATTTTTACATTATTAACAAAATTTAAAACTTTTTTCTAATACTCAAAAAACTTATTACACTGTAATATAAATAAGTAAACAATAAATTCGACTCACCAGTGTATTATATAATATATTTCAAAATCTGTAATAAAAATCACATACTATTTACAATAATAAAGAATAATTATATTCCAATAGTTTGGGAGAATAAAACTTGTCCATCATCAGAAAAACATTAAGAAGAAAACAAAACGAAAACAACACGTTAAAATATCTAAATTGCACGTTAAAATACTGCATACTTTATGTTACATACTTTGTATTACATACTTAATATTAATAAATTGTATATACTTAGTATTTGCTTTTGAAAATTGTGTAATGTAGATATTCTAATGAGATTTTTTTTTATTTCTTAATATTTACCTGGTGAATTTTATTGTCCGAAACTGTTGGAATACAATTGTTTTTCATTATTATAAGTAGTATGTGATTTTAATTATAGTTTTTTAAATTGTATACTCTGATGAGCCTAACTTATTATTCATTTTTCCTTCTGCTAAACAAAAGTTGTTTAATATATCTATAAGAATAAAAACTGAGTCGGTTTCATCTCCATTCCTATAATCAGTGTTCTCGCTGACATTTGACCAACGTTAGTAATTTGGCTAATTAAAAATAAAAAACATTCGCCAAATGATAAAAGTATTAGCAAAATAGATTCGCCGTGTAATACAAAAAAAAAAAAAAAAAAAAAAAAAAAAAAAAAAAAAAAACTTTAATTTTTTAATGTACCTCCTTTTTTTCGATATGTTCTAAAGTAACCTAAGTTTTTATAACTGTGACAGTCATTGTTATTAATCTAATTTCAACTATCCGCTACAAATATAAAAACTATGTACATATATATATATATATATGTATGTGTATATGTATATGCATAAAAAACGAAACGAAAAAAAAGGCAAAAATTGAGCACTAGCAATTTGGCGAATCTAATAGCTTGCTTACTCGCCAAATGAAGAATTTAGTCGCAATTTGGCGAATTGGCGAGCGACAGCGAGAACACTGCCTATAAGTGTCACAAATTACGTCACGTATAAGTGTTTTGATAAAAAAGAATGAAAAAGTTTGGAAATGGGAAGGAAAGGAAAGGGTAATTCAGGCTTCGTTTTTTCGGAAGTGCTTTTGCAACTGAGCTACGGATCCGTAATCCTCGGAACACTCGATCTCTGTATTTATGAACACCGGTGAGTTCTGAATAATATTTAAAAATTTGGTACTACTAGGTTATCCCGTCGATCAAAAAATTATCGCCAAACTATAAGATTAAATGCCAATAATGGAGGATCGTGAATGTCACATTTCAATGACATTAAATACAATTCAGGTGTTTAAAATGTCATTAAGTGATTTTTATTTGTTTTTTTTTTTGAATTTTTATTAATATTCTACTAATTATTTGTTTTTTTTGTTATTTAAAATAAAAATTACGTCAATATGTATAATTTGGCTATTAGTTTGGCGATTTGTATAATTTGGCGAAATTGGTCGACGGGATAACAGAGTAGTACCAAAAATTTATTAAATACAGAGTAGTATCGGAATTAATTTTCGGTGGGCTATGGCGCAAATTAAGTCTTTAGTGGGACCTTTTAATTACAATAAAGAAACAGGACAACAGTTAACAAAAAATAAGAGAATTTTATATTTGATATTTTATGTTTGGTTTTGAGGACAGCCTTAATTCGAATAAAGTTCTTTATAACTGTGTGTAGTTTATTTTGTCATAAGGGATCGCCTGTCTATATATTGAAAAATATACAAATTTTATTTTTTCAATTTATTACTTTTGACACTTAGTTATTTGCGTTCCTTTAGGTTTAAATCAAATCAGCTGGAAAAAATGTTTTATAAATTCATGTTTTCTAAAATATTCCTAGTTTAAAAAGAAAATGTTCTAAGCTGTGATGTATTCTTAAAACAAAAACTGAGGCTATATACTGAGGAATTCACCAGAGAGTATACGTTATAACAACGGAAAGTATACGGCGTATACCCGATCTCAGATGCTAAAGAATCGTCCATAAATTAAGAATAATAAATTTTTATTAGGGGAAGTACCAGGGAAATTCATTCAGTATAGACGGAAAATTTTGATCAAAAATCTAAATGTTATGTGAGCTAATTTAATATAAGAGAAAAGTTCTATAGATTTTTTCTGATAAGTATCCCAGGTTTTCTTTAATCCCATTCGTTTCTGACTCCCGTCTGTCTGTCCGACACACAATCCGTACACAAAAACTGTATAAGTCACAGACTTCAAATTTTGTGTACTTATTGCTGAATGCCTTATGTCACATGACAAATCATAACATTTTGAAAAAGTCTATTATTCTAATTAAATTTATTTTATTAATGTCATCCGTTCGTTTTTGCGATTTAAAGTAAAAAAGAGAACCTTAATTTTAACGTCTTCCATGTAGACATCATATCTTGGAGGTAAAGCATCTCGCTAGCAAACAGAAAGTTTTTAGTTTGAGCCTGTTTAGTTTGGTGCTGGAATTCGAAATTTTCATACAAAGATGGATTTAATTAAATCAAATTTCGTATTTATTTTACCAATTTAAGGGTTTATATAATTATTATTTTTCTTTTCACAGATATTCATAATATTTTTGCGGGATTCAAATTTTTTTAACTGTTACGATTTATTGGTGATTCAGCATTTTAAATTTCACATAAACATTTTTTTTTTCGTTTTTAGAAATTTAAAATTTTATTTATATCTCCACTAATTTTTCTTTAATTTCGGATTTTCAAAAAAATTGGAATTTTGGATTTTAATCAAATAATTTGATTTGAACATTAATCTGATTAAGATAAATAACTTCTTTCAATAATTAAACTTATTTGTGCTATTATCTAAGTAAGAATTCAATAATTATAAATTAACAATTTGGATTTATTAATAATTAAATAATAAGTTGTCAGAAATAAATACTAAACGAAACCCTCTGTGCGATCTGCAATCACACTTATCCACTTGTTTGTAAATACAATCGATAATGAGAAATGATCCTCTAGAGCTGCGGTTCCTGACCCATTGGTCACGACCCACTCGTAAGTCGCGGCGGGTGATTTGGTGGAAGTTTGAACGATTTTGCTACATTAGTTTTGACGGGGACCAAAAGATATTCGTTCTTTTTAGGTGCGTTCGTAATTATGTAAATACGTAGCACCTATTGTTGTCGCTCAGTCCGTCCGTCCGTCTGTCTGTCCGTCTGTCCGCATATAACAACGCAAAAACTACCCAACCGAATCGTTTGAAATTTAAAATACATAATTATAACATAATTTTGTCGAGTCATTTCAAATTTTATGAAAATCGGATAGATAGATCAATTACAGGGACATTCAAAAGGATTCCGTTACATTACGGTCAATAGGGAAAAAAGTTTTAAATGCATTTTAATCGTTTGAAATTTAAAACATATAATTATTGCGTAATTTTGTCGAGTCATTTCAAATGTTATGAAAATCGGATGCATAGATCAATTACAGGGACAATCAAAAGGATTCCGTTACATTACGGTCAATGGGGAAAAAGTTTCGAATGCATTTTAATGATGTTACACTCATACGGACATAATAGAATTCGCATGAATCTATGAAATATATACTAAAATATACATTCTGTACAATCTGTGATGCAAAGAATTTTTATTATTAAATTACAGGGTCACACAAAAGTATTCCACTATATAATGCTATACGGGGAAACATGGTTTGATACGTGTTTTAATTATATTCAACTATTTCACATTTTATGAATAAGATATATGTTGCTGAGGTGTAATAAAAATTACTTCCTGCATATTTACAGAAGCGTAAAGATTTCGACTACTATACTGTATCCGAAGTACGCTCTACTGTATCAGCAAGATCTGAATATTTTTAAAACTTCGTTATCGTACGAACGCACCTCATTTGCTACGTTCACGTGCAATTTCCAACTTGTTTAATTTGTTGATGGTCTCATATGCTGTTTCAGGAAAAAGTCTTCACGGAAATGTAACACCTGTACTACTTTGTTTACACACTTAGAGTTTCAGGATAGTGTCTCCTGTATTTTTCTAGATGTTTAACAAAATGTCTAAAATCGCAATTTTCCGGTCTCCTACCTTAATAGTTTATTTCAGTGACTTTCCACCGCACATTCTTAATTCGTATCAGAAAGCTGCAATAGTGACATTTGATTTATCCGTGTGTAATAATATTTTCCAAATTTTGAAAAAAAAAAAAAAAAAAAAAAAATGAATCATCGGTTACCCGATTTGTTTTGTCGAGCTTCTTAAATATTGTGTGTGTATTATTCCGTCCTAATGAATCATATGCATACTTTTCTATAGATGCTGTTCAAGCTTGGATCCGTGCAAGTGGAATGCTTTAGCGGATGCAAATAACATCCTTTTATGAAAAAAAAAAATCATTTTTATTATTATTAAAACTGAAATATATTTTGTAGAATTGCTTCATTTCATTTTAGCTATTTTGAAATTCTTCACAGATGAAAAACTTTCGAATTCTTTTTTAAAATAAAGCTATTGAAATTAGACAGATAAAGCTCAATATTTTACAAAAATTTAGAGTGTTTTTATAGAAAAGCAGTGACATACAGGGTGCATGGTCATATCGGAAATTTCTGTCCAGAAAATAGTTATAAATATTAAAGAACAATGTTACTGCATGGATGAATTCGCTTCATCGAGTTAAACGAGCAAATAATGAAGATCTTGGCAATAATAATGTAAGGTTTACAATAATATCAGGTTCTCTATGTCTTTGAACAAAATTATCCAAAACCTCAAAAACGTCAACTTTCAAGGCTTGTTATGAAAAATTTATTGTGTTTTTTAAAAAACAGAAAACTGAGAGCTATTAGACAGTTTCTAAATAACAACACCTGCTATTTTCATGCATTTCCGAACAAAAATAAATTAATACATGTGTCACAAAGTTGCACTTTTTTTTAATTTAAGAACACCCTTAAAAAAACATAATTCTTCAATTTTGATTTTTCGTCACTGAGATTAGCACCTGAAGTTAAAGTGATTTTAAAATTAACAAATTAAAATACTATTTTTTTTAATCATGATGAGTACGGATATGTGAAGTGCGTATGTAAATTTTTAGGAGATGAAATTTATGACAGGTTTCGCCTGAAATTCTATGATCGTGTTAATTAGGAATATTATTTTTATTTCATTCGCATTTATACCAAACATAAGAGACTTAATTGATAACTTCATCATAATAACTGATCTTTATTATATTTTACTGATTACATATGCGGTTAAAGTTTAATTTTAACCCATTAGTGCTTAGCGTCCCTTTTTAGGGACGATTATAAAAAAGGCAATAAAGCACTATTCACACCAGTAAATAGAAAGATAAATAAGCACTTGTAGGAAATTAGATGATTTTGCGAGAGAAAACTCCCGGACAGTACAAAATTTAAGAAAAATCCCATACAAAGTCGGAAAAGTAGAAAGAAGAAAAGTATCACAATTCATCTTAGCGAAAGACAGTTTTTCAGACAAGCAGAAAATAGGCGCGCCAGAAGGTCGCCCTTTTGAAATTGCCGCTTCGGTGAGAATCCGATAGTATCCCACGGTCCGAAAAAAATATTGCACGGCAAAAATGAAACTGGGATCGACGAATAAGAAAACAGTTTGTTAGTGACATAAGGTAGAGAAGATTTAAGTGGACAAAAAAAAGTAACGGAGAGTTTTTGAAGGGGGGGGTCGAAAAAAGATGATGAAGAGAAGAGAGTCTGGTTCTGGAAGAGGGAGAAAAGGTGAGGACACCTGCTTGGAGCAGAGGAATTTTCTCTCTAGAAAAGAGACTTGAGTTCAGCGGATCTGGCTGAACGTCAAGGGAGATGACTCCGGATATGGGAGTAAGAAAAGTGTGACTGAGTTGACACTCGTCGTGAAGTTGTGAAAAACGGATTACTTTAGTCAAAGGAACTATCTGATTGCATTTCTCCATCTGACCAACTTAATGCTAGCAGTGAAATAACAATAGACTGATTGACTATAATCAGAGACTGTTAGACTATACTATTCATCTCAATGACTTTTATTGAAATCAGAACTCTTTCATAAGCTAATTAGTTATTGTTTGTGATTTGTGATTTATGTAACCAAGAACCTACTATAACATTTAATAAAATGTTTTTATTAATTCAAACATGAGTCACCGCCTCACCGAAGTAACCGCACCACGCTACACGGTCTTCATTTGAAGGCATCATACACTGTTTTTCACGCGACAAATTCCTCGATAAATTAAGATAAAAATTATTCTTCTTTTAAAAGTGGTGGGAAACCCAAAATTTCATTTTTAATGAAGAAAGTAATATGGGCATTAATGGGTTAATAATTTGGATAACTGAATTTTATAGAAATATGTATTTCTTTTATTTAAGCTTAAAATAATAGTTGTTTCAGAGTTAGACTGACCAATGCAAGATGCATTTTTTACTGTTGCTAATTTTGTAGGTTAGTTATAAATAAATGAAACAATTCCGTCTTAAATATTTTTTTCGTCGAAAATAAAACCTCGTTGTAAATAAAAGCGTATATTTTCAATATATAATTTTTTATTCTTGCTTTCAAATTATTTTTGTCTCAAGAATGTTTTAAACTCGATTAAAAGAAAAAAGATTCACTTGAATAAATAAGTATATAATAATCCTAACATCAAATAGCAAAAGTAGATGGCAGTCCAAATCGTTTTTCAATAAGAAATCATGCATTATTTTAGGAAACGCGCGTGATTTCAAAGAGGGATAGTCCATAGAATGTCACTAATATTACTTTTTTAAACCCAATTGTGTTATGTTAGGAATTAAAAGGCAATCTTGAAATTTTTTGAGTATATCATCCATTTATTGATCCTTATGACTATGCGATATTATTAATGTCGGATCTTTCCTTTATTTATATTTTGCAGATACATAAGAGGAAAAAATATGATTTTAATTTTTTTTCCTAAGTTTTGTTGAAGATGAAGGAAATAAATGTCAACTTTCAAACTTTTAGAATTTGTATGTTACTTCATATGTAATACTACATCAGGCATGAATTTCACAGATGTTTTTTAATTCCTTAAATTTTTATAGCATTTCTAATTTTTTAAAAATTTTATTAATTTTTTAAAAATTATTTATAATAAATTTAATATTGATCATGATATTAACAGAATATTGTTACTCAATAAATATAAACATAGATTTTCAGAAATTACAATATTATAAAAAAAAATCATTTTTGCTAAATAATTTTCAAGATACAGAAGTTCAAACTTGCAACTTTAGACTATTACACTCATGCCATTCTATATCACAAGTTTTTTAAAGTCCAAAACAGTTAAAATAATTTATTTTTCGTCAAGATATTTTGCAGAGCTACATTTGCATATGAATTGAATACATGTATAAAATTTCATTAAACTCGGCTCCTATGCAAACGCGGCTTTTTTTTTTTTTTTTAAACATTTTTGCACATTTTATGTGGAATAACACTACTGATGTATTTTTCTCTCTTTGCCAGGACAATTTTAGCTGATTACAGGAATAGTACTGTTGCAGTTTTACGCCATTGGTGTCAAAATGTTATGAATTCAATTTTCATTCACAAAAGTAATTTAAATGTTATGCAGCGTCGGTCCCTTTGCTAATTTTTTTTTACGAAATTTTTCCTTTGCTATTTCGTGAATGAATGCAGCAGCAAACGCAATTACGAATATACCAATTGCGCCAGCAAGTGAGATTCCAAAGTAATATAATGCAGTAGGCCAGTCATTGTTTCCTGAAGTACTTTTTGTATATCTGTTGCCGCTGATTATTCTCTTGTAGCCACCTGTGATTTTATTCTTGTTGCCGCCTGTGATTTTATTCTTGTTGCCGCCTGTGATTTTATTCTTGTTTCCGCCTGTGATTTTGCCTTTTCCTTTTCCGCCCTTGATTGCCACTTTAAATTGTTGTTCCAAATTTGCACCAGTTCCGTTTTGAATACCGTAATGAAAACCGTTCCGTGGTGAAACTTTCAATTCCTTGGTACTGCCGGGCGATTCTTCTAAATTCGTAGCATTGCTGAAAGACTCTTCTAATTTCGTTGCATTACTGAAGGTGTCTTCTAAATTTGCTGCACTGTTAAACGTTTCAACTGCAAAATAAAATCAGTAAAAAATAAAAAGAAGGGAAAACTAAATAATAAATAAAACAGATAAAAATAGCATAAATAAATAAAATAATAATAATAAAATAAATTGGATAAAATTAAAATACATAAAAATACATAAAAAAATAAAATAATAAAAAAAGTTAAAATAAATCAATGAAAACAAATAAATGTACAAAGAGGTAGCATTACAGGTATATATTTTAGTTTGTGGGGGTGTTCGTCGCTTCAAATATTAAACACAGGGTAAACAGTCACATTTTTAATAATGAAGGCACAACAACTACAATGTTATATACAACTCGTGTAACATAAATGGAAGATTCATAATAAATGATTTTAGCACATCAGCATCTCTAGGTGAGATCCATTCCAAGCACATACCGCAAGTCTACTAAACCACACCAAATTACTTTGCTTCACTTCAGGTTTGGCAAAATATCCTGAGATATTTTGCCAAAAGTAGCAACAGCATTATTTATATACTATACAAATTTAGGGAAGGCAGTCATTTTGTTGCAAAATTAAATTTTGTGTGAAAAATAAACTTGGGAAAGTTAGAATATGCATGTTTTATTCCTTAAACTACCCAAGACGAATATATGCGTTGAATGCTATCGAAGCGTTAACTGGCCATGACGAAAATATACGTTGGATGCTGTCGATGCGTTAACTGGCCCTGACGAAAATATACGTTGAATGCTGTCGATGCGTTAACTGTCCTTGACATATTGTATGCTTTCAAAAGTATTTTTCAGTATTATTCTTCCTGTTCCGTTAGACTCACCCCTTATGCTTCGAAATACCGGAGGTGTGAAATTAATGATTTTATTTTGAAAAGAATTTGATCAGACAACTTTATCTTTTAGAAAAGAGAGTATTTGGCAAAAGAATTCCATTATATGTGGAGGTAAATTAATATTCATTTTTAATTCTTTCTTTCCAAAAAAGAAAGTATTGTAATCGAAAATTTTTTAGACGTCTTTATACGTTTCAGTGGTTACAGATCCCGAAAACATGTTTCCGTTGCTGTAAAAGACCGAAGTTTGTATAGTATATCCTAAGTTTTGCCGGTAAATCTTAGCATTTACCAAAGTGAGTTGGTGAAAACCCGAAATATGCTTTTAAACGTTTCTACTTAGAGCTTTTTACGGGACCAGTTTGGAAAATGATAAAATTTACCAATAAATAAATAAATAAAAATTAAAAATAAAGTAAGGTAATGTGTTTAGAAGTTCTGTTTAGATTTGATATGAAAAATAAGTTGCTGTAACTTTAATGAAAAGGATGTTTAATATGAAATAAAGTCTTTTTAAGCAGTCATCAATAGTTTCAAAATCACATTTAAGAGTCTGACATTGATGCAGCCCTTTCTCTCAAAAATTACTGAAACAATTTGATTTTTTTTTTTTTTAATTTTGGGGGTTGATAAAATGTAAATTGGTTTTTTGATAAAAAATAAATGGAAAAACTATGTTAAATTAAAACAAAAATAGATTTTTTTCTTGAAAATTGTTTAGTTATTTCTTATTTTTATTTTTTGACAAGTAATCAATTTTTGTTTTAGCTGTTGGTAAAACTTTTTAAAATACTACTTAATCGTGTGAGAAGTTCCCGCAAAAAAATACTACGTCAATGTCATTTTTAAAATAATATTTCACAAGTACTGACACTTCTTTAAATTAGTAATTAACAGAGATTGTGTGATCGTTAAGGTTGATTGGGCGAATTAGTCCTCCAGTATTCGTCCGGGATGTTTTAGTTGGAAGAGCATTAATAGCTTCAGCCAATACATCCCTGGTTCGAATCCTGGCCCGGACTATTTTCACCCACTTGAAAAAATTACATATGTATAATAACACTCTATTAAGATATGTAACAACATTTTGAAATGTTTACATACATCAGAAATAACTTTGATTTAAATGTGCTTAGTAGAGAAATATAAACTGACAATGGTATTTTAATATGATGGCATTAATATATTATTTTCATATTTATGTATTTTTATTATATTTATT
Organism: Maratus speculifer; assembly: GCA_964019185.1. Classification (NCBI taxonomy): domain Eukaryota; kingdom Metazoa; phylum Arthropoda; class Arachnida; order Araneae; family Salticidae; genus Maratus; species Maratus speculifer. The sequence continues at coordinate 107,122,552 of OZ025303.1, forward strand.
GGGAAATAACATTCTTAATTATTTTTATTTTTATAATACTTGTTTGATGTTTTTTTCATGTATAGTAAAAACATCTGACTTTGCCCATGTTAACTATGAGAGACTTTTAGGTAAAATAATTAAAAATACTGCAATCGCAATAACGGAGCGCGGTACATTCCTACACATAAATTGTTAAAAGACAATAACGATACAAAATGAAGTTATTTTGACACAATCCTAGAAAAAACCGTCGACTTTGAAAATGAGAAAATGCTTTTTCTTTGGTGCTTGTAAATATGCATCGTAAGTTATGATCAAATTTCAGTCCATTTTTGTAATTTCAATTCCAAATCAATCGGATATTTTTTAAAGACACTTCAAGAGCTCAAATAATAAAGATGGTAAGTGACACAATCACCATTTTGAAGAAATATATTTTGAATCACATATATTAACTAAAATTACAATTCTTTATTGCCAAATGTCTCTTTTTTTAACTGATTCCCTGTTTTGCCAATCGTGATTTGTCTACTGCAGTCATACTTTATTATTCTCCACAGTACCAGTAAAATTTTAGAGTAAATTTTGCGTTATTTAATCCGAGCGTTTTTCTGATTCAATTAGCCAAAAATTTCTGTTTTGAAAAGCCGGTCATAAAAGATTAAAAATTGTGTAAAAGATATGAAAAAAAGACATTGTTTAACTCCTTAAGTGCAACAGACGTATATATCCGTCGTGCATAGTGGATGCGTTAAGTGCCACTGACGTATATATACGTCAGTCCAAAATATTGTCCTTTATACTGTGCTGTACCAGTAAAACCACGTCCACGGCTTTGGAATTAGAAAAAAAAAAGAAAAAGAAAAAAGACTTTGAAGGTGTTTTTGAAAGACTGACCTATTTCAGAGGAGAAGGGGGTAGAAGGAACTATACTTCATAAAGGCTATCGCACTGAGTTAGTGACGTGAAAATAAAAGCGAATTTTTTTCCATATTTGACAAGGCTCCGCCCTTTTTGTAGACCATTATTGTTTTAGAGAAAATATTGTTTGGTTTGCCGTTCACTTTTCATCTTTGTATTGCATTGCGATTTTGATGTCCCTACCTCAAGTCTCAACGCTTTAGCCGTGCAGTTTCTCAAATTTTCTCGAATTTCGTAGGAGTATGTCCGATACTGATGATAGTGAGTTGGATGACGACTTTCCGTCATCTGCTGGATCAGAGACGTCAGAATATGATATGTCAGATGAAAACGACTATTTTATGAAATATGCCAGAAACTGGGTACGATTGGATATAAAAATTTACCTATGCCACCTTCACGGTTTCCATTTTCGGGACAACCAGCAATAAATAAAAATGTAATAGATGTTACGAACCCACTTTTATTTTTTGAATTATTTTTTGATCAGAAGCTGGTGCTTCATATTGTTACAGAAACTAACCGTTTTGCAGATCAATATAACAACTAGCATCCTGGAAAAGAAAAATCATTGATGAAGTTGTGGCGTCCAACAACTTTAGATGAAATATATGTTTTTTAGGTATACTTATTCTGCAAGGAATACTTGTAAAACCTCACGTTGCGCTTTACTGGTCTAAAAACAAATTGGTCGAAACTCTAATTTTTGGGAAATTTATGAGCAGAAATCGCTTTCAACTTATCATGAAATTTCTGCACTTTTCTGATAACAGTACTTTTGATAAAAATTCACATCCAAATCCAAAACTAAGAAAAATATGGCCAGTTTTTTCTGACATGATGAAGAAATTTTCAGGTGTCTATACACCTGAAAGGGACCTGGGCATTGATGAGAGCTTGGTGCTTTTCAAAGGGAGGTTATCATAGGTACAATACATACCAATGAAAAGGGAGTAAAACTCTTTGTACTTGCTGAAGCAGAGACAGAGGATATATTTACAATACGATCGTGTACACAGGACAGAGTACAATCTTTGATAAAAGTATGAGAACTATGGAGTCGCAACAAAAGCAGTGATGACGCTTATTGAACCTTTTTTGGGAAAAGGTTATTGTGTAATTGCAGACAATTTTTGTTTCTCACCAGAATTAGCAAACCTTCTTATCCAAAATTCAACTGACGTATATAAAACTCTTCGTTCTAATCGACGAGATTTGCCGGAAAATTTCTACAAACTTACTTTGAAGAAAGGCTAAATAGCCGCTTTCCAAAGAGGCAAAATTACCGTGTTGAGATGGCGTGACAAAAAAGATGTTTCGCTTCTTAGTTCTATCCATACAGCAAATTGCTCTGAAACTGAAAAAAAAATGTCATGAAGCCATTGTTATAGATTATAACTTGAAGACGGGTGGGGTTGATAGAGCGGATCAGGCAATAGTTTGTTATTCAACAACACGAAAAAGACAGAAGAAGTATCATTTAACAATATTTCGTCATCTATTAGATATGGCTATTTGGAATGTCTTCACATTACAAAAGAAATAACTCCGTAACGGTTATAATTACAACTTCCGCATGAATTTGGTGGAACGTATATTTGAGAAATTTCATATTACTCCCCCATAACCTGCCAAGAGACGGAAATTAGAAAGTGGCTGTCCTTTACGACTTTCTGCTAGACATTTTCCGGAATTATTAGCATCAACGTCTTCAAAGAAAAATGCATCGAGAAGATGTGCGGCTTGTTCAATGAGAAAAATTCGCCGTGAATCCTGCTATCAATGCACTGAATGTGATGTTGGTTTATGTGTCCAACCATGTTTCAGGATATATCACACGGCCACTAAGTTCTAACATCTTTTTTATCATATTGTTTACACTATAATTTTACATTTTTGTACATAATTTTTGTATTTTAGTTTCTTTTTATATTTTCGTGGAATTACACAATGTTTATATTAAAAGCTTGTCCCTTATTTCCCCCAATACACCGCATAGGTACTAGAGAAGGGCATTATTTAACATAACAGGATAAATATTTGTAATATTAACCAAAAACTTATTATTCAATAACAGATTACCAAAAAGTCAATGTTAATTTTGGAACGCCTCGTATGATAAGCATTTTAAAAAGAAGAAACAAATAGTAAGGCTGAATTTAGGAATACATATTTATAAATTAATAAAAGTTTAGTTATATAAAAAAAATCCCAACTTATAAATCTATTTGAATTCTGAGGCAAAGAATTTCTATTACTGCAGAAAACAAAAATCCCCAACTGTATTAAAACGCTTTTGAGACAGAAAAAAAAAAAAAAAAAATTCCGAAGCACAAAAAAAGCCACTATGAAACTTTCTTTTTGACGCGTCACAGTCGATCTACGATTCCAAGACATTAAAAATCCTTTTGGTCTAATCAAGGAAGTCAATCATAGGAACCATTTTCCTTTTGCATTGTCCAAGACATTAAAAATCTGTTTGGTCTAATCAAGAAAGCCAATCATAAGAAACCTTTTGCTTTTGCTATCTCAAAAGTTCACGTGATAAAATCTCTCAAAAGCTATTCGTTGTTGATTATTCTATGAATATTTAAAAACATCTGGCTTCGATTCTTCACAGAATATATTTTATCGCTTGAATTGTTTATAACGCTCACAGTTACAAAGATTAAAGCAATATAATCAGTTTTTAGAATAACGAAAACAACATTTATTGAAAAAAAAAAAAAAAAAAAAAAAAAAACAGCTGGAATAATGAAAACTGGTTAGAATACTGAAAATGAAATGGGGGGGGAAATGTGTTTTTATTCTAGAGTACGTGAAATTAGTTACTGACGCTTGCAGATTATTAAAAAGCAAGGAGCTAATGCTGGCCATCTTTGGTCATATTTTTAATGGGAAGGAATCTCTGTTTGAAAAATGGAATTAAAGAGATTTACGGATTTAATTGTTGATAGAAAGCTGTTTTATCGCTCGGGCACGGGACATAATCTTTCGTTGATGTAGTTAAATGGGTAAAACAGTGGCAATCTTTGAGTTTGAATATTTAAAAAGAATATTACTATGTACTCATGGTATTTGGGGAAGGGGGGTATTCTGGCGCTATGATTTTTATTTAATAAAATGTTTATTACTGTTTTTTTTTATCATTATTATTTTGTCAATATTGCGTCGTTACAAAATACGAACTGGAAAACATTACTTTTGTAATTGTATTTTCCTGAAAAAAAAGAAGAAAAATAGCCTGGTGAGGATACAGCCATTCGAAAAGGGATGGAAGGGGGGGGGGGGCGAAGGAAGGCGGTCCCGACAGACGCGGAAATTTATAGGGCGCCAATTTTATACTACCAACGTCATTTTTTGGCCTGTCACAAGTTTTGTGGGGGGGGGGGATTTTAAATACGTACTTACGCATACGAAATTTATGGGATGAATGACATTTGATTAAAAATATGCAAGTAATGTTTCGTGCTCTTGTGGGATAAGCTTTGAATATGCGTTGACAGATATTGATTCGGGGATGTCAAAATTCGAACTTCAAATAAGGTGTTAACGAATGAAGATCAATTTAATTTTTTTTTGAACAAATCGCATTGTTAAAACGGTGTTGTTTTATGGAGGATATTTCTGATCGTTTAGAACAAATTAATTTCTAAACCGTCAGTTTTGGAGTTATTGTAACAATTGCAAAAATGCTTTAATCTTTCTTCTGCATCATATAAATATTAATTTACATTAAAATAATTATTTTTAAAATTGTTAAGAAACTACATATTTTATACAGTGTTCAGTAAGTTTCCTATAACTTTTATTTAAAAAAAGCTTTTATGTGTTTTAACAAGTAAATCAGCAAAAAAAAAAAGTTCTACGGGCAAAATTTACTGAGTTATGATACGTATAAATTTTCAACAAGGTAAAATGCATTTTTAGTGCAAGAAAACGATAATAATACTTGAAATGTAAAGTATCACAACTAACTAAGTTTTTGTCTTGTAAAAATTAAAATTTTTACTCTATGTTGATTTTAAAGGCGCAGGTTTATCTGAACTAAAACAGCGTCTATACTTATGTATCAAAATTATTCAAGATACCTTAATTAACGGCCCTCTAATTAAAATGTCTGTTGACAGCATAGTCTTATCGATTAGTTATATGTTACAAAAATAACAGGTTGCTGAAACCTGTTACCTGTGAATGTGTGGAACGATGTATCCTGTTAACCAAAAATAACTATATTTCCCATCTCTAACAGGTACGTGCACCTGTTTGGAAAACTGTGGCACGGGGAATGAATCTCGTTAGTTTTTCTCGGCAGGTAAGAGATTACAATAACTACTAATTGTTTAATATTTTACTTATGACAGTAATTTTTGCTCGTGTTGCAGATGTGCAGTACAAGAAAAAAGTTGACGTTATACGAAAAACACATCTCTGATTTTATCATTATTTTTGCAGTGCAATAAACCTTCCATTAAATCACATATCATTAAAAAAAAGAAAAAGAAAAAAAGAAAAGAAAAAAAAAGACAAATAATGTATAAAGAGATGACATAAAGGATCCGACTGAAATGGACCAACAATTTCTTGGTTCTAAAGTGTCGGAATCAATAAATCATATTCGAAAAATATGATTTAAAGTTTTTTTTTTCGGAAATATGGTTTTGTTCACGTAAAACTCACTCCTGACTCTTTTGTTCGAGATATATACAATAGTTTCCTATCGGTAGCTTAAGGGCACAGCTTTCAGCTATTAGTGAATCCACAAAAATTAAAAATTGAATGGAACATCTTCTATCTTTCAATGATTATTTACAGAGTTCGCACGCTCTTAAGCCACGTCCCATTTTGTAAGGCCACTAAGTTCTAACTGTGGCACTGGGGAGTGAATCTCGTAAGTTTTTCTCGGCACGCAAGGGTTTAAAAGTTTTTTTTTCAAAAATATTGATCAGTTAAGTGGTTAAGGGTGTATTTCGATTCAAATTGCTTATTTTCCGATTTATTTTTGAATTCCTTTTTGCTCTCAAATACACCAAACTTTCAAAATCCCTTATTTGGAAAGTATACAAGGTACCGTGATTGTCGATTCTTTGATAAATGCAGAAAATATTGTAAAAAAAGCAATCAAAAACGGCATTTCGAACCGATTTTTCTCAAGTGGGAGATCTGGGAACGAAAAAAAGGGTCCTACTGAAAAGGTAATTGTTTGTAACTCAAATTCTAATGAATTGAGCGTAAAAAGACATCACACGGCACCTCATACGTCCCTTCAAGAATCCCCCCAGCAAGTTTCATGTTTCTACTTTTAAAAATGTGTCTGAAATTGTATCGGAAAATTTCGAGCTGTTGAAGGTGGAAAAGGGTTTTTTCGAATACACCCTTAAATTAAAATCGCGGTAGTATTACGTTTGTCCAAATATTAATTTATCCAATGGTCGGGATTGATTGACTGTCTTCAGTCATAATAATAAACAATTTTTTTTTTTTTTTTGTCACATATTATCTTTGCAATCTGAGCTTTGTCAATCAGGTGATACCCTTACCTAGTACTTTCAACTTAAATATTTCAACAAGAGACTCAAAGTAAGTCAAGAAGGAATTGAATAGTAAGCACTGATCATTGAATATGTTTATTTAGAAAATTACAATTACTTTTGCACTTAAAAAAAAAAAAAAAACAATTTAACAAGGATTTTTTCATTTCTATAAATCATAAATCAATACAAAAGGAAGTAATCATCTAAATTAATTACATAATACTCGATCAAACTTCAGTGAATAGAAAGAATAAGATTCCTAAGAATTAACATTTAATTTATTTAAACTAGAGATAACTTTACTTGGCATTACTACTTTTTGTTTTTAATAATTATTATGAGTTTTAAAGTTTAACTATTAGTGCATATTGTTACCTTGTCATTCCGTTACCATATTTAGTCATTCCGTTACCATTATTTTTGTCATTCCATTACCATGTTTTAAGCATGGAATTATTTAACCTAGACGTTGTGATATCATTTCTTCAATTGATGCTCAAAACTGAGTTTGAACGTAAACTATCTAGTGACTAGTGCAAACAGCCAATTAGTAACAATACTTTTTCATAGTTTTTTGTAGCGGTAAGGCATATCAAATATAATTAAATAAAATCATTAAGTTTTTTTTAAATTAGACTCGAATTTAAAATGTCTTCTGGAATGTTAAAAAACAGTCCAAAGGTTACAATGAACATAGTTATAAAAGTTGTAGATGATAAAATGTTCATCAGATTTTTTATGTAAATATGTGTGTATTAGGTCCTTTCAAACATGAATGACAACAACATACTTTATTGGCATATATTTTTAAGTTTAAAGATAATATCACTTAATACTTTTTGTAGCTGAATAGTTGAATATTTTCTGATTAAAATGACATATAACATTAAGGAATTTAATGAATTCGAAATTTCATGACCCATGTAACATTTTTCATGGAATCGCCCATTTACAGTAATTAGTTTAAACAGTTTTAGCAATTAAACAAAAACTTTTTACAGTAATTAATTACACGGTATCTTTATGACTTTATTAAGTAGCTTTGAAATAAGTAATTTTGATAGAATAATTTTTTTCCAGGTATTTAATTAAATGTTGTGACATATATATACATTCGAATAGTTTTCTCTGCGCTATTTTAAATATCTGTAAAATAAAGATGGTCACTTCAGATAATTCTATTTGCCTTGCCAGAGAAATTTAAACTGATTACAGGGGGAAAAAAATATTGTTTCACTTTTATACCACTGATGTTAAAATATTTTGAATACAATTCTAATTTACAGTAATTATTTTAAACAATTTTAACAGTTAAACAAAAACTTTTTACAGTAATTAATTACACGGTATCTTTATGACTTTGTTAAATAGCTTTGAAGTAAGTAATTTTGATAGAATAATTGTTTTGTTTTCAGGTATTTAATTAAATGTTGCGACATATATAATCATTCGAATAGCTTTTTCTGCGCTATTTTAAACATCTGTAAAATAAAGATCGTTACTTTAATTGATTTTATTTGTTTTGCCAAAACAGTTTTAACTGATTACAGGAATAAATGCTGCTTCAGTCACTGATGTTGAAATATTTTGAATACAATTCTCATTTACAGTTGTAATTTAAATGTTATACAATATTTTATGACTTTATTAGATAGCGAGAAAATTAATTTAGAAAAAAATATTAATTTTTTTCCGTTATTTATTTAAGTGTTTTAAAAAAATAATCATTTAAATAGTATTTTCTGAACCATTTTAAACAGCTGTAAAATAAAGATCAGATGATTTTATTTGCCTTGTCAGAGCAATTTAAACGGATTATAGAAATGAATGTTGTTTCACTTTTATATCACTGATGTTAAAATATTTTAAATACAATTCTCATTTATAACAGTAACTTAACTGTTATACATTATTTTTTATTTCACCCATTCCTTTACAAATTTTCTCCTTCATTTGTTGTTTTAAAGAAAAAATCTGCACTGAAATACAAAACTGTAATAAGAATAACTACACCAATAGTTCCAAATACTACATAAATTATGGTTTCAGTCGACCAATTCCCTGTAGAAGTGTTTCTATATCTATTGCCGCTGGTGATTCTCCTGTAGCCACCCGTGATTTTCTTTTTGTTGCCGCCTGTGATTTTCTTTTTGTTGCCGCCTGTGATTTTCTTTTTGTTACCGCCTGTGACTTTAGTTTTTCCTTTACCGCCCTTGATTGCCACCTTAAATTCGTGTTCCAATGTTGTATTAATTCCGTTTTGATTTCCGTATAGTAAAAAGTTCCAGAGTGAAACTTTTAATTCTGTTGTGTTGCTAGACGATTTTTCCAAATCTGTTGCGTTGTCGGGCGAGTCTTCTAAACTGGTAGCATTGCTGAAGGATTCTTCCAAGCTCGTTGCATTACTGGAGAGTTCTTCTAAATTTGCTGCTCTGGTGAATTTTTCAGCTGCAATAATAATAGTAATAAAGAAAAAGAAATGGATAAACCAATTTTCACACATTACACAGACTTGACTACATTTAACAAAGAGTTAAAATAAAGAATATATAAAAACCATTTAATTAAAACTAAAAATATGTACAAAATTAGACGCCTAGCACACCACCTTCAAAAATTCATCGATTTCGAAAATTAATTGTAACACTTATCATTACAGATTGTTCATGGAGAACTGGTTTACTGTACTATATCCTTAGACGCTCAATGAATCTGATGCGATCCCGATGGAATATTTTATGCTTTAAAAGAGTAATTTTAACTTTGAATTTGACTGCTTCTAAGATATGTTTCGAAATTCTGTTATTGTTGATCATAGAGTAAAAAGAAAGTAATAGAGTGGAAGTATAATGTCTGGACGTGACGCCAAAAATTTAACCATAAAATCCGCTACATTAAGTCCAGTTAAGCACCAACAAAACATGTGCTTTGAAGAAATAACATTCTTTTGTTAATGATTTAAAACCGTTTGCAACATTAAAAATGTGAGCGATAAATGGTTTCATATTGCAAATCTTTTTTGAGGCTTACTTCACCTCCACCTATCTCATTCCTTCATGGTTGCTGACATGTGTAATTTAAAAAGTAATTTTAACTTTGACTTTGACTGTGTTCAGGACATGTTTCGAAATTCTGTTGTTCAGTGTTGCCAGATTGGGGATTTTGTCCCCATTTTGGGGAATTTTGAACCTCTAGGGGAATTTTTTGGGGACAAGTTATTCTTTAGGACATGTTTGAGGACAAAGAAAATATTTGGGGAAAAACTTGGGGAATTTTTTCCCCAATTTCTATTTTTAATTTCAGACATTAGCCAATACTATGTTTGTCTCGAATTCGATTTTGTTGTGGAAAACTAAAATAAAATGCAGAAATAAAGAGATATTAATCAATGATCTCGCAGTTCTGTTCATTTTACAGGTACTACTGATTCATCAAGATCTGCCTTCAACTACCCTCTACCTGAATTTTCAGATAAGTAAGTGTGTCAGATTTTCCTATCATCACGGGCAGATACACAAGCACATACATACGTTTCACTTAATAGAATAAATTTATACAAAAAAATATATATATAACTTTTTGTTGTTGTTTAAAGCTCGTTAATGTCATTAAAATCATTAGTGTCATTAATGTCATTAAAGATATTTGCAATTGCATACTACAATCACATTACTACATTTAGAATTGACAGCTGCTCAATGAATGAAGCAGCCCTATTAGTTCTTTTTATAAGAAGCTTGAATGAAAACTTTGCGGTCTTAAGGGGGCTCAGGGGTTGAAAACGTTTTAAAAAATCGATTTTTTATATGATCTAATTTGATTATTCATTTAATTCTTAACTCAATGCAAAAAGCCGCATAAAAATATTTGCATTTTTAACGGAGTTATAAGCATTTATGTATCAACACTTTCAAAGCCGCACCCATGTAATTTCAACTTTAAGTCGCGTTTTCTCAAAACTTGATTTTTGATGACTAACACCAAGATTAAAAAAAAACTATTTGATGGAATGGCTTATTTTTTTTTTTTTTTTTTTTTTTTTTTTTTTTTTTTTTATGCATATAACATTATTATCTAGATTATGAATTAATATATTTTAGATAGTTTAATATTTTGAGTATTTTTAATGGAAAAAAAAAGTTGTATTTTTTAGGGGTTTTTTAAATTTTCAACTTTGAGAGATTTTTTAATAATGTTTTTATTAAGTGATAGTTATATCCTTAATTCATAATCTAGATAATAATGTTATATGCATGCAAAAAAAAAAAAAAAAAAAAGCCATTAAATCAAATAGTTTTTTTTTAAATCTTGGTGTTAGTCGTCAAAAATCAAGTTTTGAGAAAACACGACTTAAAGTTGAAATTATATGGATGCGGCTATGTAATTATTGATACATAAATGCTTAATAACTCCGTTAAAAATGCTAATATTTTTATGCAGTCTTTTGCATTGAGTTAAGAATAAATTGAATAATCAAACTAGATCATTAAAAAAAATCAATTTTTTGAAAAATTTTCAACCCTTGAGCTTGAGTCTCCTTAAACGACTTAGACCTTTATATTACTAAATCTTCATGACGTGTCCGAAATGTTCATTTGCTGTGCTTTTTAAAAGATTTAATTAAATATGTTAAAAGTAGCTATATTTGTTTTATTATTGACTTGTAAAATGTATCATTTATTCTCGTCAATTAGCTGTAAATATACATGTAAAATTCTGTTTTTTTTTTTTTTTTTTTTTTTTTTTTCGTAAATGGGGAATTTTTCCAAAAAAAAAACACTTGATTTGGGGAAAAAATTGAGTTTAAATTTGTTAAAATTTTTTTTGTAACGGAAAATTGAATATTGAATACTTGGTTGTTTTGAGTAGAATTTGCATTGGGGATTTTTTCTGAAAAAAACCCTGATTTGGGGAAAATTTCAGAAATTTTGGGGAAATTGGCTACTTCCAATATGGCAACACTGCTGTTGTTGCTGATTGTGTACTGATGAGGCTGTGCATTGCACAGCGAAACGTCCAATTTTGTAAATATTTTTATTTTTAATTAAATGTATTTCTTATATATTTTATTTTAATTTCTTTATTAAATGTAGTCAAGTCCGTCTAACGTATGAAAATTGGTTTAATGATTTTAATTCAGACGTTAAAATGTACGTGTATCTTAAGAAAGGGATAGCACACTCGTTATGCATTATAGACACTAGTTATGTATGTGTGTTCGCACTACATATAATCTTAGATTATTATTTTTTATTTTTATTTATTTATTTATTTATTTTTTGTATGGGAAGAAGTTAAGTTGTATTCTACATGAAACATTTACAATATTAATTATGTATATGTAATAATAAAAAAATTTCGTCATTTACCTTAATAATTTTATTCTAAATTCTTATAACATCTAACTTCCTCCATCCCCCAGTCTTTAAATAATATCTTAACATATCTATTATATTTTAATATCATAACTTTAATCAACGCATTATTTTCCTTCTTAATCTAAAATAATAAAACTTAATATGTTAAAAACAATACTTTTCTTAAAACATACTAATTTATTTTAATCTTTCAGCTTGAGATATTTTATATTTGTTCCCTAATAATACCTCCTAATTATATTTAAAAAAAAATTCTATATACCATGATCCTTTGCGTCGCTTCCTCATTGGTTGTTTATTTGCGGTGAGGGCCATCTAAAAACCTCGTTGGCCGTTATAACGAAGTTATATTATTTAGGTATTTGGTGCCTTAATAGATTGAATAAGAGAATAAATAAAATTAGAACTTTCTTACTTGAAAAAATTGTGGTATGATGATTAAGCGTAAAAGAAGATAAACTGTTGTAGAGGAAAACAACTTGTTTAACGGAAATGTCGAATGTTTTGAAATACGGTATGCATTGATTGCACAGTTGGAGAATGGCACTTTATCGATTTGTTCTTCACCCATTAATTTACTTAGTCACTATAGCATTGCAAATAAATAATCAGTATTTAGTGAAGTTGCACAAAGTACAACTGGAAAATTTTTAATAAACGAAAATGCCAAACAATATGAAATACGGCATAGACTGATTGCACAATTCGAGAATGGCCCCTTATCAATTTATTATCCATGCTTTCATTTACTTTGTCATCAGCATTACAAACAAGTAATCAGTATTTAGTGCGTAGTATAATTCGAGTATTCGAATTCAGCAAAGTATAATTCGAAAAACTTTAACAAATGAATGATATGCTTTGTGTCTATTTAAATTTGGCACACACTGAATGCACATTTGGAAAACAACACTCTGTCGATTTATTCCCGCACATTAATTTTTTTAGCGATGAACATTATAAATAAACTCAAAATATTTAGTTCATTTTTATGAAGTATAATGAAAATTTTTAACAAATGAAAATGTCAAACTAATTGCAATTTTTCAAAAATTAAATGCACAATTCGGAAATACCTTATCGAATAATTCTTCATGCATTTATTAACTTGCACGCGGACATTATAAATATACACAAATTATTTAGTGAGTGTGAACAAAGTTTAATTGTAAAATTTATAAGAAACAAAATGTCAAACCTATTGAAATAATTATTTGTTTTTTCATTATTTAAAATAAAAATTATGTCAATATGTATAATTTGGCTATTAGTTTGGCGATTTGTATAATTTGGCGAAATTGGTCGATGGGATAACAGAGTAGTACCTAATATCGTTATGAGTAAAAATGCGATGTTTTAAATAGTGACGTCATTTTCTCTTCAAATGTTTTTTTTAAAAGTTACTGTTATTAGTAATATGAAAAAGGCATCCGTAATAATATTTAGTGAGTTATTATTTAGTGAGTGTGAACAAAGTTTAATTGTAAAATTTATAAGAAACAAAATGTCAAACCTATTGAAATAATTATTTGTTTTTTCATTATTTAAAATAAAAATTATGTCAATATGTATAATTTGGCTATTAGTTTGGCGATTTGTATAATTTGGCGAAATTGGTCGATGGAATATCAGAGTAGTACCTAATATCGTTATGAGTAAAAATGCGATGTTTTAAATAGTGACGTCATTTTCTCTTCAAATGTTTTTTTTTTAAAGTTACTGTTATTAGTAATATGAAAAAGGCATCCGTAATAATATTGTAATTCTCGTTTATCTGGTTGCTGAATGACATCATTTTCCTCATTTGAAAATTTTTCTTATTTTGCTTTAGACATTAATTTTTATCATAAACTAGTGGCTCGCCCTCGCTTTGCTTCGGGTAGTCTCGTGTCACTACTGACACCGCAAATTGTTACTACCACTTCATCCCATTAAATTCAACTACTAAAACCATTACCCTCCTTTTAAGTAGTCGGGTAAAAAGTATCCTATATGTTAATCTAAGGTGCCAGATAACTCCATACAAAGTTTCATAAAAATCGATCCATCCGTTCTTAAGTTATAAATGGTGTAACTAACACGACTTCGTTTTATGGATATAGATTATAGCAGCCCGCCCAGGCTTTGCACTTGTATTAAAAAAAAATTCAAGTTATAAATTTTTACACACACACTCATACTCTCTTCTTTGTGGGTGAGGTTAGTAAAAAAAGTGTAAACTTATAAAAGAAAATTCGGATATTAGTATTATTTTTTATTTATTTGTAATAATGTTTGTAAAAAAATTTACGCCTACAAAACAAAAGCCATTAAATTTATTATTCGTTTACAGAGCTTCCCTGTAAACGATATTAGATGTTTTAATTTGTGGCAGCAAGATAAATTGATTTTCAGGAGCTCCGACCCGCGATAGGCCAACATACAGTTGGCCATGAGTAAAACATTCTTTTCGTAGGTCGATCCCGACTAATTCGAAGGTTTGACCTTTGGACTTATTAATAGTTAACGCGAAAGATGTTTTTACGGATTAGTAGATCAGTTGGGATCCTCGGTATATGAGCTAGTTGAGCAGCTGCTGGGCCGGTGATAAAGGTTGCTACAATTAAATTGCCCTTCAATTTCTTTATAAGTAGCCTCGTCACATTGCACATGTTCGAGGGCTTAAATTTCTCAAAAACATGATTGGAATTCCATTTTTTAACGTCAATTCATGTGGTGGCAGTCCAGAAAGGTTTAGTGAATTTAAAAATTCCTGTAGATAATGGACTGCGTCTTCGATATTAGTTGGTATATTGTTTGGATTGCGCTCTTTCCTGTTCCGATCCGTGTCCTGACAAGGAAGGTCTCCATACGGGCATACTCAGAAAAATCTGAAAAAATTACGAATGTTCTTCTCATATAGTTATATATGTTTATAAAAAATATTTCGGCGGAACCTCCTTATAACGTCCGTAAAAAAATAATAAAAATTTCGTTTATTTGGCAATTTATCTCCGGTTGGCGAAAAAACGAAATTTTGAAAAATACGCTTTTACGCTTCGAATACTGTTTAACCACTTAACCGTCTGCCCCGAGATAAGTCGGGGATAAAAGCACTGTTTCCCCATACCTGTCACCGGTTAAGTGGTTAAAGAAAAAACTTTCTATGTTCAATTTATTTAAATAAGTTTAGTTTAAGTAATTTTAGTTTTGCATTTTTACTTTACTTTAAGTGTAATTTTGTCATATACGTTTATATGTACTTATAACAAAATGAAATTAATATATTTTATCATTTAAAACACAATTTAAATTGATTAAAATTGTTCCAAATTGAAAAATACACTGTTAAAAATCTGCTGCATTTTGTTGCAACGCCCTCCCTTGCTTGTATAGAAAACGGTTACTTGGCCGTGAAATTTAGCTTTCTCATTGGTTGGAATAGAGATATTATATACAAGCGGTGGAGTGCGTTGCAACAAAATGCAGCAGATTTTTAACAGTGTATGACACGGTCAATTCACGGTGCTATGGAGCATTCTCATTGGTCAGAAGAGAGATATTCTATAAAAGTAGTGGAGTGACGTTGCAGTAAATGCTGCAGATTTTTAACAGTGAAGTCAATTAAAATCAATTTTCAGATTCGTTAAAATCGTCTGCTTTTGGCGAGAAATGCACTGCTCGCCAAATCCCGCGTCGCTTTCAGCTTTTCACGCCAATTATTCCAAACTATTTTATTTTTTTACATATCTAATAATGAAATTCCGCCGCTAATTTTCACTGATCCTTTATTACCTACATGAGTAGTTTAATTCGTATTTTTTTCAAAAAATTCTGAGTATGCCCCCAATGGAGACCTTCCTTGTGAATCGTATGGTGTATTATCGCGTCAGTCTTGTTTATGAAGTAATTTATTTTGATAAGGATTAACACCAAGGTAAAAATAATGAACTTTTACTGAGACGACATTTTAATTATTTTTTTTAAATAAAAAAAAAACCCTTATTGTGACGTAACTGTAACAGTTAGACATATGCTGTCGCGACATTTTTTGTAGATAATTATACGTTCTACAAAGTCGTAGTACATTACTTTGTTTAATAACCAATAGTATTCGCAGCGCACGCGATGCTGTAAGGATTTTTTAAGGCCGTTTTTCTACACCTTGGATTAAATTATTGGCATTTTAGTTTAGATCCCTATTTTTTTTTTTTTTTTTTAATATAATTTAGCCTAGGTTCATCGGAAATAGTGTAGCTTTCCAACGGCGAAATAATTTTTCAAATTCGTCAAGTACTTTCGGAGTCTATTCATTTCAAACAAACAAACAATCAATTAACTAATTTTTTATTAGTTACATATATCCAGGCCTCTTGTTCTATTATCAAATATTTCAAAATTTCTATGTTATTTGAAGTATGACGCCATATTTTTCGAAATCAAATATTTTATTAATAATTTAATTCTTTCTCGTTCAGTTTACTTGTAATTATGTCCCCATTTTTCACAGAGCTCTTATTAAAATGACCGATTTTCGTGCGTCTTATATAATAAAATACTTTTTTTTCCAAGTATGACGTCATATTTATTTTCCCTTGAATTCTTTTTTTTTTTTTTTTTTTTTTTTTTTTTTTCACGTGGATACTGTTCAACTGAAAATTAATTGCCGAGGAGAAATTATTCGAGATTTTAATTTTCTTGGCAACGTGTAAGAAAAATGGTTATTTTTTATCGGAAAAATGTTAATTGATTCTGTATGAAAAATAATGAAATTTTGAATTATTTAGGAAAATATTTGAATAAATCAATTAAAAATTAGCCTATGTTCACCGGAAATAGTATAGATTTCTAATGGTGAAAGAATTTTTCAAATCCATCAAGTAGTTTCGGAACCTATTCAATTCAAACAAACAAACAAATCTTTCTTCTTTATAATATTAGTATAGATTATTTTCTGTTATTTTATTTACATTATTAATATTATTTCTCAGTAAATGTATTTTTTAACTCAGTTAGTACATAATTATACGCAATTTGGAAAATAAATTTTTAGTATCGAGAGAAAAGCTAAAGTGTGTTGGCATCATTTTGAAGAAATATCATTAAAAAGCATTTAAAATTAAAAATAAAATATAAAAATGGAAATAAATTAAAAAATAACTAAAATGGGCACACCAACAAATAAATAACTTTCATTTAAAAAAATAATTGTCAAAATCGGTACAGTAGAAAATTCAGGGCTGATGAAACGACATTTTTTAGCTTGTCTGAAAAAAAAAAATAGCATCGAAGGCTTAAAAAAAAAAAAAAAAAAAAAAGTTATATTTTGTTTTATGAGGTAAAGTAATTTGCGTTGCATGCTAATTACATTATATTATTTGAGATTTATCAAAATTGTTATATATTAGGGAGCTAATCCTTATGCTTGCTAACGCTAGCCAAACTCCATAAATTGCAACACAATTCATATTGGGACACCTATGCGATCCTAGGTCGCTTCGCTTGCTCCCCGCTATTTGCATCAACGAGTGAATATAATCATAAATTATTTCAATATGTTAAACTTACATATTTTTTTAATGCATAAAAAACTAATATAAAACTTTGTTGAAAATGCAAATAAAAATGCATTTTTTTGCCTATAATATTACACAGCTCGGCTTTAAGTAATTTAAAACCCTCCAAAAGCATGGTGCGAACGAAATGTAAACAAAACATTACATGCTGTGTCTAAAAGGCAATTTGAGCTGACCCATGCCTTCAATTAATTGGCAAAAGATGAAGAAACGTGTGTGCTTAAAAAAAAAAAAAAAAAAAAAAAAAAAAAAGAAAAGAAAAAATTAAATTAAATTTTGATTTGCTGAATGGGTTGTGTCATGTGACTGCAGATTAACCACTATTCGTCACTGCGCTGTGAGTGTTGCCAAATGGCAAGCTATAAATTCAGCCTGATTTATGCGCCACGTAAGAGTAATATGTGTGTTTATATATGTATACATATAAATAGATAGATAGATATATAATTGAGATGCCCAACAGGATGCTTATTATATAATATCACAAGAAGAGCATTTATCATTCATTTACAGGTACACACAAAATAATTTAGTTATAGTACTGTCTATGAGCAATAATTGCTGGAAGTGCGTTTCCAGTTGTATTATGTTTGTTCAAATTTAACTATTTTTTAACATTATTTGATGTGTATAATTTCTATTGGTCATATACAGGGCTGCTCGAAAGATATAGAGTAAATTTCTGTTTATTGGTGGAAACTGCAGAAGCGGAATTTTTAACCGTGCTACATACTATCGAATGAAATTAAATTTCAGCATACTATGCAGTACATATGCAAATTTATAGATCACGTACAGGATTGCATAAAAAAATCAGAGTTTTTTTTCCGCCGCTTCTTGTCGATAATCGCTATAATTGAATTTTTAAAGATGTTATGCGATTCCCGAATTATTGACTTATACATCATTTTTCAACTTTTAAAATTGAGAGGTTTTGTTACTGTAGTCTGTATGTGTTGAAAAGTATTTCACAATCTATGATTCCCGCCTGATTTCTCGATCTTGTTTTGGTATCTTTTGAACAGCCTTGTATATTATCAATAGAAATTATACACATCAAATAATGTTTAAAAAAATAGTTATATTTGAACAAAAGTAATAAAACTGAAATGCACTTCTAGCAATTATATATGCAAAAAATAAATTTCAAACGATGTGATGTTTCAATTTTAACAAAATTATTTTTCTTCGGTAAGGCGGAAATTAATATACGTCTCGTTTAATTTAAATTTCGACTTCGAAAGAATTTAAACATTTGATTATATAATGTCAGTCAAAGTATGAGCTAAACTTTCTTACCCCGTCGTTTCAAAAATAACAACACTTACACATCCAGAAAATAAAATATCAACGATGTAATGTTTCATTTTTAACAGATTTTGCTGTTTTTAGTATGACTGAAACCAACATACACTTCGTTTAATTGAAACTTCTACTTCGAAAGAGTTAAAAAAATATTTTAGTGTCAGTTGAAATTTAATTTTCTTTTTTAAGTCATAGAGAATGAAATTGAAGCTGTCTTAAATGTCGTTCCGAAATCTACAACTCTTAAATATCTAAAGAATGAAATATAAACGATATAATGTTTCATTTTTAACAGAATTCTTTTTCTTTTGTATGACTGAAAATAATAAATGCTTCGTTTAATTCAAACTTTAATTTTGAAAGAATTGTAAGAACTTGCTCTTGAGTGTCAATCAAAATATAGTTTTTCTTTTAAGTCATAGAGAGCTAAATTGAAATTTTTTTTTTTTACCTGCCATTCCGAAAACTACAATAGTTAAATATCCCAAAAATAGATAAACGACGAGACAAGTACACTGTTAAAACTAATGGTGACACATTGCACCTTCTAGGGGTGAAAGGCTTGTCTCATTGGTGACACCCCTAAAGGAGCCAGATGGCACCTTTAATTAGGGTGAAAAGATGGTACCCATAATCCAGAGTGCCCAATAATAAAAAATTAAAAAATATACACGCCGACTTTCGGCCCTCGAAGGATTCGAACCCACAACGTCTGATTACAAGCTCAGTGTTCTAACCGTTCGGCCATCGAGCACACCTTCATTCACTCACAGCCGCAGATTTTACTTACCGTCAGCGAAAACAGAAAGACACACGTCACAGCGCATGCGCGTGGTGCCATTCACCCGACGAGGTGCCACATTGCTGCCAATACGAAGTGCATGGCACCTTATTTAGCTCCAATCACCCAGTAAGAGACCTGTGGCACTGCAACCACATATCCAAGCCCCTATGACACCCTAGGGTTCCAAATGGCACCGCCTTTTCACCTCCGGGTCCCAAATGGCACCGGTTTGTCACCTTTACTTTTAACAGTGTACAAACGACGTAATGTTTCATTTTTACAGAATTCGTTTTCTTCTGTGTGAGTGAAAATAATATAGGGGAAAAGGGGGCACGTTTTGGACAATTAAAAAAAAAAAAACAATATATTTCTTATTTGAATTACATTTTTTGCGATTTAAGTATTACATAATAAAAACAATGCATTTCTTCATCATATGAACCAGAAATTAAAAGTTTTCCACGTAAATTAAAAAAGTTGTGAGGATTTAAAAAACTGAAAGATTTCTGTTCAAACCTGCCCCATATAGGGGTACCTTTGAACAAGTAAGGTGCACATTTGAACAAATGAATAAAATATGAAAATAATGAGAGTTATCATAAAAAGCTGCATATGTTTCAGAAATATAAATTAATATGAATAGAATTAAATAATTTTATTTTATAAACACTAATAATTTTTCTATTATTTAATAAACTTAAGTCCATCAAAGTTGATGCCAGAAATCATTGTTGAAACAACACAAAGTGTTCCTCCAGTTATGTTTCGTTGTGAAAACTTTTTTTTACAATGTCCTTGAAATACACCGATATGACATCTGATGCTTCTGGAAAATTAAAATTTTTCATTCATTCTTTTTGTGAAAAAACCTCACTTAAATTCCGTTTTATCTAGTACGAAAACCAAAAATAATGTTTGCAAAAGAGTAAATGAAAGAGCTTTGTTAGACAAACCTGCTAAATCATAATAATTATTTTTGGATCCGGAATTTGCAATTATCAGAAAAAAAGCCATCATTAATTTAGATTTGAAACTTCCCATCGGTGATACATCCAGAAATTGTAAAACATCTGTGCAGTAATTAGGGATTGTTAACAGCAGGGGTGCACAACCTTTGGCCCGCGGGCCACAAATATACCACTATTTTTATACAGAATAATTTTCCTTATAGTAACGACAGAAGTTTGGCTATTAAAGAAAAGAAACTGCACTTCTCAAATATTCTGGTGGGAAGCGATTTTCTGGTAAAAAGGTTGTGCATCACTGGTTAACAGTATAAATCCATGTTCTTTAATATTCTTAATTAACCTTCTTTTTACATAGAAAATATTTCAAAAATAATAATATTTAGGTACATCAACAACTCTTTACTTCATAATTTTAGATATTCAATGGGGCCCCATCACACGGAGTTCAACTTTACAACTGTTTACTCAATTCGGCTGAAGAATTTGAATGAAAGATAGCATCTAAATTAAAGATTACATCTTTATTTAAGTGTTGAACAATAAATCAAAATTTTAGGGGCACAAAATTGTCAACAAAAATCTTACAGCTTTATTTTCTCAAGTTTAGATTCAAGAGGGAGAAAAATACGTATCTTGCTTAGGCTGTACTGTGCATACAAAATGGTGCAGCTTTGTATACTTGTTGCATTGAAGCAGTAGTAATGTATTGTCATAGACATTTTAAAAAAATAATTTATTTGAAAGAAAATATTTACAGTGTTCAAGGGTGCCCCCAGTTCAAATGCGCCCTCCCTACTCCCTTACGTCTCATTTGATAGAAACTACGACTTCGAAAGATCTGAAACAACGTATTTTAGAATCAAAACATAGTTTTCCTTTTAAGTCATAGAGAGCTAAATTGCAGTTCATTTATCTATCGTTCCGAAAACTACAATAATTAAATATCCAAAAACTAAAGTGTAAACTATGTAATGTTGCATTTTAACAGAATTCTTTTCTGTATGATTGAAAATAATATATGATTCGTTTAGTTACGAAACTTCAACTTCTAAACAATTGAAACAATTTATTCTAGAGTGTCATTCGAAATATAATTTTGGCATTGTGTTTGCCGTACATGAAAAGTATGAAAACATGGAAAACTGGGTGCAGGAAAACACAATGCTAATCCTACGAGTCAGTCATTAGTGGTATCAAATTTTGGCTTATGCACCACCTCGCTTCCGGCAGACATGGATCATTAGATTCCTCTATTACTACTCTCCCATAAAATAAAGGGTGTTTTCTTGTGATCGATGACTTAGGATTCTGTGCGGTCGGCTCTTGGACTAATACCTGTCGTTTCAAAAACCTCAACACTTAAATATCCAAAGAATAAAGTGTAGATGTAGAAATACACTTTTTTTTTAAACAGAATTGTTTTTATTCTGTATGGATAAAAGTAATATTACGCTTCGTTTAATTAAAATTTCCAATTACGAAAAAATTGAAACTACTTATTCTAGGGTGCCAATCAAAGTATATTTTTCATTTTAAATCATAAAGAGATAAATTGTCTTGTTGTACCGAAAACTACAATACTTAAATATCTAAAAAATAATGTGCAAATGATGTACTGTGTCATTTTTAACAGAAATCTTTTTCTTCTGTATGAATGAAATACTATACGCTTCGTTTAATTGTAACTTTGACATCGAAAGAATTGAAACAACTTATTCTAGAGTGATAATAAAAAAAAAAAAAAATTGTAATTTAAGAAATTACCCCAACCATTTGAAAAATGTTTCACTCGATACATTCATCTATCATTTTAAGCTAAATACCAGTTGTTTTATTGTGTATTATCCGTGCCACTGCTATAAATGACTTTATACATGCTGCAATTTGAAGGTACGGTTCGTTTAAGTTATACCACTCTATTGTCGCCAAGCATAAAAGTTGGCGACGAAAGAAACATTTCAAACTATTTAACATTGTTGGTGCAAAAGTAATCATTATTAAAATACAGCTTTGGCATATACTGTTATACTTGTAAGACTTTGGCATATATTGTTTGATTTTACAGAGCAGAATTTTGGTGATGGAGGTTTTAAACCAAAATCGATCGCAGCACATGCATCTGTGAATGGGTCCATCAGACATCGAATCAAAAAAGTTTTTTCCCAGTTTTTCCCAAGCCGATTGCTTTTTAGTTTTCTTTTTAGGTGGTGGAAAATCAAGAGTAATAGCTATAACATTTTCCGGCTTGTTAGAATCACTATTGGCACTCAAATTTTCCTGGTTAGAACCGACCGATAGTAAAACGCCATGGCTAGTGGATTGGTCGCCCTGGCGACATGATGTTTTACAATTAATCGGTTCGGCATTAAATTGCTTCCTTTTTCGTGATCGCCTTTCAACACGTAATTGGTTTTCAGCGGCTCAATAATCTTTTGATTTTATCATTTTCTGCATTGAAAGACGTTTTTGCGCCAAACCAAATACAGTATTACTCAGTTATCCCGTCGACCAATTTCGCCAAATGATACGAATCGCCAAACTAATAAGCAACTTATACATGTTGACTGTGTTTAATATCATTGAATGCGATATTCACGTTCATTCATTTCTTTGGCTTCGGCTTTTTCCGTATCTGTTAATTTCCGTCTACCCATTTTTAAATTTGTTAGTTTTCTCCTTTATTACAATGATTTTAACCATTTTAATTTACTATTCAAATAAAAATTCTTCTAAAAGTAAAGAATTTAATTTAAATTCAAATAAAAACTCTTCTAAAAGTAAAGAAATTAATTTAAATTCAAAAGTGACCACATCATTCAAAAGTGGTAACATCATTCAAAAGTGGTAACATCATCGGGTCCATTCTCCCGAAAACAACAACCATTTTTCAAATGGTTAATAAAAATCACTTTATGATTGTTTAAGTACGCGTATTGTGTTTAATATCATTGAATGCGATATTCACGTTCATTCATTTCTTTGGCTTCGGCTTTTTCCGTATCTGTTAATTTCCGTCTACCCATTTTTAAATTTGTTAGTTTTCTCCTTTATTACAATGATTTTAACCATTTTAATTTACTATTCAAATAAAAATTCTTCTAAAAGTAAAGAATTTAATTTAAATTCAAATAAAAATTCTTCTAAAAATAAAGAATTTAATTTAAATTCAAAAGTGGTAACATCATTCAAAAGTGGTAACATCATTCAAAAGTGGTAACATCATCGGGTCCATTCTCCCGAAAACAACAACCATTTTTCAAATGGTTAAAAAATAGTTTTCATTTTAAATCACAGAGAGCTAAATTTAAGCCCCCCCCCTAAATTTAAGTTAACCTGTCGTTCCTAAAATTTAAATACTTAAATATCCCCCCCCCCCGCCTAAAAATAATAAAGTAATGGAAATGCTTAAATATCCAAAAAATAGAGTGCAAATGATATAACGTTTCATTTTTAACAGAATTCTTTTTCTTTTGTATGATGAAATAATATAAGCCTCGTTTAATTGTTAAATTTAAGTTATGTTAACCGTCGTTCCTAAAATTTAAATACTTAAATATCCCCCGCCCTAAAATAATAAAGTATAAACGATGTAATCTTTCATTTTTAACAGAATTCCTTTCCTTCTGTATGACTGACATATCATACACCTCGTTTAATTTAATGTTTAACTTCGAAAGAATTGAAACAACATATTCTAGAGTAATAATAAAAAGTATAGTTTTCATTTTAAAACATTGCGAGCTAAATTGAAGTTTTCTTACCTGTCGTTCCTAAAATGGAAATACTTAAATATCCAAAAAATAAAGTGTAAACAATGTAATGTTTAATTTTTAACAGAATTCCTTTTCTTCTGTATGATTGAAAATAAATAAGCTTCGTTTCATTGAAGCTTCGATTTCGAAAGAAAAGAATTGAAACAGCTTATTCTAGAGTGTCAATCAAAATATCATTTTCATTTTAAATCACAGAGAGCTAAATTAAAATTCTCTTATCTGCCTTTCTTAAATAGGAAATATTTAAATATCCTAAAGAAAACAAACAAACAACAACAACAACAACAACAAAAAACAGTATAAACGATGTAATGTTTCATTTTTAACAGAGTTCCTTTTCTTTTGTATGATGGAAGATAAATAAGCTTCGTTTAATTGAAGCTTAGGCTTTGAAAGAATTGAAAAAAATTATTCTAAAGTGCCAATCGAAATATAATTCTCTTTTTAAGCCAGAGAGCTAAATTGAAGTTACCTTACCCGTCGTTCGAAAAACCTCAACACTTAAATATCCAAAAAATTAAGTGTAGGCGTAGTAATGTTTCATTTTTAACATGATTTTTTTTCTTCTGTATGTCTAAAATTAATATTACGGTTCGTTTGATAGAAATTCCCACTTCGAAAAAATTTAAACTATTTATTCTAGAGTGTCAATCAAAATATAGTTTTCATTTTAAATCATAAATAGCTAAATTGAAATTATTTTACTTGTCGTTCCGAGAACTGCAACACTTAAATATCCAAAAAATAAGTATAAACAATATAATGTTTCATTTATAACAGAATTTTTTTTCTTCTGCATGATTAACATATTATACGTCTCGTTTAATTGAAACTTCGACTTCGAAAGTATTGAAACAACTTATTTTAGAATGTCAATAAAAAATATAGTTTTCATTTTAAATCATAAAGAGATAAATCGATTTGTTGTTCCGAAAACTACAATACTTAAATATCCAAAAAATAGAGTGTAAACTATCGAATGCGTCATTTTTAACGGAATTTCTTTTCTTCTGTATGACTGAAAATAAATACGTTTCGTTTAATTGAAACTTCAACTTCGAAATAATTGAAACTACTTACTCTAAAGTGTCAATCAAAATATAGTTTTCATCTTAAATCATAAAGAGCTGAATTGATTTGTTCTTCTGAAAACTGCAATACTTAAACGTCAAAAAAAAAAAAAAAAAAAAAAAAAAGTGTAAACGACGCAATGTTTTATTTTTAGCAGAATTCCCTTTCTTTTGTATGACTGAAATTAAATCCGCTTCATTTAATTAAAACTTCGACTTCAAAAGACTTGAAAAAACTTATTCTAGAAAGTTAATAAAAATATACTTTTTATTTTAAATCATAGCGAGCTAAATTGAAGTTTTCTTACTTGTTATTTTTAAAATGGAAATAGTTAAATATCCAAAATAAATAAATAAATAAATTGTAAACGATGTAATGTTTCATTTTTAACAGAATTCTTTTTCTTTTGTATGATGGAAGATAAATAAGCTTCGTTTAATTGAAATTTCGAATTCGAAACAATTAAAACAACTTATTCTAGAGTAATAATAATAAAAAAAGTTTTCATTTTAAATCACAGAGAGCTAAATTTAAGTTCTCTCACCCGTTGTTCCTAAAATTTAAATACTTAAATATCCCGCCCCCCGCCTAAAAATAATAAAGTATAAACAATGTAATGTTTCATTTTTAACATAATTCTTTTTCTTCTGAATGACTGAAATATTATTTTGAAAGTTCGACTTCGCAAGAATTGAAACAACTTATTCTAGAGTGTTAACAAAATACTTAATTTTCATATCTAACCTCTTCGCTACTGGCGATTATTACAGTATTTTTAATTATTACTGAATTATTTCTTCTCTCGTTTGGCTTCTGAGCGAGATTTTTGTTTTATTTTCATTAACTCGAATCTTAGAATTCGAAACATATTATTCTTATATCGAAATTTCATTTACATTTGAGTATCATTAATAAAATGGGACAAAACTGATGTACCCATTTGGGTACTCAGGTACTGAAGAGGTTAAACATAGCGAGCTAAATTGAAGTTTTCTTACCTGTCGTTCCTAAAATCGAAATACTTAAATATCCAAAAAATAATGTGTAAACGATGTAATGTTTCATTTTTAACAGAATTCCCTTTTTTCTGTATGATTGAAATAATTCACGCCTTGTTTAACAATAGCTTCAACTTCGAAAGAATTGAAAGAACTGATTATACAGTGACATTCAAAAATTCAAAATAGATAAGCATATTTATCGGATCTTATTGAAATTTTCGAATGACGGTGTGATAAGATATGAGTTTGTTTGATTATAGAAAAAATGCATTCAATAACTGAAAAAAGAAAAGCACACATCCGATATTGAATTTTTCAAATGGAGGTTTGATAACGTTAATGATTGGTGGTGAAATCGGAGAAACTTGTTTTTAAAGATGAAACTAAAACTGATAATGAACGTTTTTTTACACAAAAATGCATACAAATATGAGGGACATACAACTATAATAAACAAAATCCATTTCCAAAAAAAAAAAAAAAAAAGTAGTTTATTTAGAATGTGCATAAAATCTGTTATATCAACTCCCACAGTAAATCAAGTCTGTAAACAAATGACACATATAAGGAAGTGCTTGAAAATAGACATGGTCAACTGTGGGAGTACATAAAATAGATCGCATCCAACTTCCAAATGTACTTCTCCACCATACTTAGTATAGGGTAAATCTTGCAATTGTTTTAAAAATCGAAAAAAAAATTTTTTTTGACGAATTTACACGTTTTTGACGTTAGGGATTCAAATGATTCATTCTAAAATAAATTTCAGGCCGTCTGTCTGTAAACGCTCTATCTCCCGAACAAATTGAGATAGAGACTTGAAATTTTGCATGTACGTAGTATGTATAAATGAGACGATGTATATTTAATATCAGCAACCTCGATTATCGAGAACTATTTTTTTCGCACACTCGAAATATTCGTTCTGATGAAAGGTATACAAAAATGTTCATTTTTTTTTCTTTTAAGAAATGAATATAAAAGACAATAAAAAAACATAAATTTTACATAAAGAATGAAATCGATCAGATAATTAGTTGTAGAGATATTTGTAATCCTGTTTTCCACACTCTTCGATTTTTCATGATCCTGTATTTCATTCAAATTTCAATTCAAAGATGGATTTTAATTAGAAATGGAACGCTTAATTTAACACAGTAAATTGTTAGTTAATATACTATCATTTTTGGAGTTATAAGGATGCTTCTTATACGCAATTGCCTGTTACTTGGTTTTATTTTCATATATTTTATAGTATACATATCCATGATGGATAAGTATTACGGTGGCTTCCAACGACTAGTTTTTTTTCTTCAAAATGGACTTGTGTTATCAAAGAAAATATTCATACAAAATGTGTATTGAGAAAGTATATATATTATTTGAGTTATTTAAATGACATTTATTTTATCCAGAAGGTTTGAGTTTTAGTTTGATAAATCGAATTCGCAACCTTTAAATACTTTAAAATAAAATATTTCTGAATTATTTTTTTAAATGGAACATGAGAAAAAAAAATTCTGGTAGAATTTAAAAGAAATTTAATTTGAATGTTAGATGTCATGAGTTTACATCATTATATAATAAATTCAGAATTGTAGAGTTATTTTGAGATAATGATGAAATCATTTGAGGAATAAACATAAAAACACAGCGAAGGATTTTCAAGAAATCATTCAGAAAAAATTGTCTGTTACCAATGGAAAAATTATTATCATCTTTTATAAATTATTAATTTATAATTTATTAGTATATGCTGTATTATTTGTTTAAAATTCCAAGTGCAATAATGTATTATAACTGTGGGTGAATGAAAATCATTCAATTGGGGCCGATATGTTCCGTTATATTTATCCTTTGTATTACTGCCAATGTCTTTTATCGTCTGCGCAATACGAGCTAATACAATGTTGTGTAAACGTAGCCACTAGTAGTTTAATTTGTGATATTTTTAAATAAATATAATAGCTTCTCGATTAACCGGGATGGTCGGGAAATACCTCGTCCCAGATAAAAGAATATCATGGATAATCGAATTGTATAAATTGCGATGAAAAATGTTAGGAAAAAGATAGAAAATGCTAAATTATTTTACAATAGAGCATTAATAATTCAGTTAATACAAAAGACAAAGGATAAACATAAATCTTAATGCTATTTAGATTTACAATTAATAGAATATACATATATATATATTTAAAAAAAAAAAAAAAAAAAAAAAAAAACAGAAATGTCGTTTACCTTACTGTTTTGTGGATAATCAAATGACAGTGGTCTCTCTTCTACGAAGTGCTAAATCACAAAAGGAAAAAGACATTGGAATCTATTTTCATTCTGACATGAAACAATAGAATTGATTAAAGAAAATTTTTATGGGTATGCTTCATCGCTATTAAATATTATGAATCTTTCTGACACTCAACATTGGAGAATAGTTTTTCTATTTGACACATCTCATTGTATAAGTCAATGAATAAAATACGACACGAAAGTTTAGATAAATATCATACAAAAGGGTGATATTTGTCATTTGAATTGGCATTGCGAAGATAGTATTTGAAAGTTGCAATCGTAAAAGTAATATATATATATATATATATACACCGGCTGTCCCAAAAATGACTGATGGATTTTAAAATTCAATAACTTGTAAATGGTGACAGCTATTTAAAAAATTTTTGCACGAGGGTTATGTATGATATCAGGAGTTTTTTTACCGTAATTTTTAATTTTAGATCGCATCTCAAACAATAGGTGGCGCTGACGGCGACTGAAGGCCAGGTCGACGCTTCACTCACAAGGAAGATCTCCATACGGGCATACCCCAAAAAATCTGAAAATATTACAGAATGTTCTTCTCGTGTGGATATATACTTTTATAAAAAAAATTCGGCGGAACCTCCATTCAGTAACCGTAAAATAATAATGAAAATTTCGTTATTTGGCCATTTATCGCCGGTTGGCAATGGAATGTAATTTCAAAAAAATACTTTATGTCAAATACATTTCAAGAAAAAAAAAGTTTCATGTTGAACTTGTTTTGATAAGTTTCATTTAAATAACTTTAGTTTCGTAAGTTTTAGTTTGCTTTAAGTATAATTTTGTTATATCGAAATTTATATGTATTATATTCAAATTTAATCATCAAAATTTGAGATTTAAAACGAAATTTATAATTTCAATTTAATTAAATTTGTTTCAAGCTCAAAGTCCAATTGAGAATTGTCGATTAGATTTTGTTGCTATGGAAACATACGGCGTTTATTTTTGAATACGCTTAAATGTATGAAGATAATTTTTCTCAATATGATTTTTTTTTTAAGCTATGAAAACATTTTTTCCAGCGATTAATTAAAGAACTACTTCAACGAGTAATATATATGTAATACAATATGTATATACATGTATAGAATATATTAAAGTCTCTCATTGTTTATGTTTAAATTTATTAAATACCATTTACACGCAAACTAAATATCCAACAGTTTTGAGTTTCATTATAATCGTTTGCTTTTGGCCAAGAAAAGGGCTGCTCGCCAAATCGAGTGATTCTTTAGTCTTTTCACGCCAAATATTCGAAAATATTTTATTTTTTTACACAATATCTAATGTGATTCTGCCGCTAATTTTGACTGATCCTTTATTACATACATGGGTACTTTAATTAGTATTTTTTTCATAAAATTCTGGGTATGCCTAGTATGGAGACCTTCCTTGTCAGCACTGATCACCTGGCCTTCAATTGCCGTCAGCGCCACCTATTGTTTGAGATGCGAACTAAAAAAAAATTACGGTAAAAAAACTCCTGACATTATACATAACCCTCCTGCAATTTTTTTTAAATAGCTGTCACTGTTTGCAAGTTATTGAATTTTAAAATCCATCAGTCATTTTTGGGACACCCGGTATATATATATATATACATATGTATTGTATATATATATATATATATATGTCGCATTTTCATGAAACGACAGACTTCAAGGGGATGAGTTTTAATTACGATTTATTTAAAACATATCAAAATCTTTTCGCAAGTCTTTACATCATGAGTTCTGGAGACCAAGTGCGTAGATGTATAATGGAAATCTCTCATCTCCCGCGGGTTGCCAGTTAAAAAGGCCATGTGTTTTACTTAAATTAATACGATAAACTTAGGTTTCTTGTTGCCCTGTAAAACCCGTGATTATTAGTCATGGGGCCCGTATCCACATTGAGGGACGATTTATTAAAAAAGTAATAAATAAGTCAGATTTTTTGTATTTTCTTACAATTTCCCCCCCTTCCAGACAAGTCTCCGGGGATGGGCCGGCTTCCATCCATGACACTCACCTGAAAAGGGTAAACAATTTTTACATTAAGTGAGCTAATGGGAGATGAGTTATTTCTTTCGTATACTTAACAAATAATAGAATAACAATAATAAAATATGTACAAATATCATATCTAAAAACAACACTATTATAAAATGTACCATTATACGCCATTGAACATGATAAAAACAATTGTATTAATAAATGCAAAACAATCAGTAAATATTATACATAGAATAAGATAGTCAAAATAAGGAATATATTACAGATGGATTCTGAAAAGTCCAATGTTATTTACATTTTCAAATTTGTATGGAACTGTCCTGACATAGTTCAAGAAATAGTACTTTTACACATAACACAATGTTCACAATAATGCAAAAATAATTTAAAATTCAAATATTCATAATAAATCAAAAAGGTAATTAAAATTCCAAATATTCATAATAATGCAAACCGAGATCAGATATAATATAATATCAGTTCATATGATACCAACTATTTCAGTTTGTTGGTGTAAGTAATTTAAATTGATTACTAGGAAAAAAGTATCTTAGTTTGGAAGCGTGTATTACTTCATAATCCTTTTTTGTAAGCCAATTAGGCTTATTTATTTTGAAACTTACATTGGATAATTTTTCCATAATTTGATATGGACCAGAAAAAGGCGGACTTAACTTCCGAGTATTCGGATAGTGAAATTCTTCCACTATGACAAGGTCACCAGGTTTAAAAGGCGCTTCCACAAACTTTAAATCATACCTGACTTTATTTTTCAAGTGATGTTCACTTGTTCTTTGGAAAGCCTCTTTTCTGGCTTCCTCTACAGGGGGATAATAATTTTCATTGCCTAATACTGATGGATAAGGTAGTTGGCCGAACATTAAATATGCAGGAGGGTACTTGGTTACTGAATGAGGTGTGTTATTGTACTCATTAATTACTTCCTGCAGAATTTTGGGCCATGGGACGTTTGAAGGGGTAGAATTTACTTTAAGTCTTAGTCGGGTGCAAATTGACTGATTCACACGCTCATTTTTCCCATTACACTGTGGTCTATGAGAAGAAGTAAGTAATTTTTTTACATTCTGTTTATGTACCCATTTACGAAGTTTAGACGCTGTAAACGCAGGATTTCTATCCGTTAAAATTTTCTTGGGAAGTTGAATATTAAAAATCTGTTTAAGAATATTAATGTAGACTTCAGTTGTAACATTTTTAGATGCAAAACCCCAAACATAACGAGTAGCGTGATCAATAGCTATGTGCATATACCTTTTAGATGAATTATAATAGTTAAAACCTCCTACTGAATCTAATGAAATTATATCGAAGGGTAATTCTGCAGGTGGTAATGCCTCCAGAAGACCAAATTTTGGTTGGTGTGATTTTTTGTTCAGTTGGCAGACCTCACAATGCTTGACAAATTGTGTAATATCGTGGGTCATGCTGCTCCAGTAGTATTGTGGGGAAATTAAATTTAACATTTTTTGGATTCCGGG
Organism: Maratus speculifer; assembly: GCA_964019185.1. Classification (NCBI taxonomy): domain Eukaryota; kingdom Metazoa; phylum Arthropoda; class Arachnida; order Araneae; family Salticidae; genus Maratus; species Maratus speculifer. The sequence continues at coordinate 107,154,639 of OZ025303.1, forward strand.
ATGGCCAAATTCTGTATGGGTATTTATTAGTAATTTCTCTCTCAAGGAGAATGGTACTACAATTTTTTGAAAACCCTTTTTGCGAATTATTACAATGTCATTAACTTTTTGAAATTTAGGCCCTGTTATATTATCTAATTGTTGGTGTTCTTTAATTTCATCTGACGTTAATAAATGAATATGGGGATTTACAGAAAAAGTGGGATTTCTTGAAAGCATGTCTGCTTCAAAATTGGTGGATCCTTTGTTATATTTTACAGTATAATCATACATACTTAATTTTAATGACCATCTGAATAACCTACCTGTTAAATGCTTCACCTTCTTAAGCCATACTAAGGAGGTATGGTCAGTATGTATTGTAAAAGGTTTTCCGTGAAGGTAATAATGGAATTTGTCAAGGGCATCGATTATTGCTAGACATTCCAGTTCTGTGATAGCGTAATTTTGCTCGTAGGGCCTTAATTGTCTCGAGTGGAACGCAATGGGATGCAAGTTCCCTTTTTCATCCATTTGTTTTAAGACAGCACCTACGGCTTCCTTTGAGGCATCAGTATAGACATGGCATGGGAGGTTAGGATTGAATAATTTTAAAATAGGCCTAGAAATTAATGCGTTTTTAAGCAATTCAAATGATTGTTGACAGGCATCTGACCATTCCCAAGGAGCATCTTTCTTTAACAATTTATTTAGAGGGGCTCTTATTTTAGCGTACTTGTCTATGAATTTGTGGTATACGTTTACAGAACCAAGGAACCTTTGCAATTCTTTAACGTTTTTTGGAGGGATTAATTTTTTAATAGTTTCGGTGTTAGCATTGTCTGGTTTTATTTGGCCGTTACTAATTTCATAACCGAGGAAGTCAATTTGAGATTTAGCAAAGTTACATTTGGAAAATTTTAATTTTAGATTTTCTTGACGGCAAATGTTAAATATAGTTTTAAGGTGATCCATATGCTCGGCATAGGAATCGGAATAAATTATAAAATCATCAAAATAATTGGTAGCAAAATTAACTTTATGTTTATCTAGGATTCTTCGAAGAGCTCTTGCAAATTGAGCTGGGGCATTTTTATAGCCAAAAGGAAGAACCAACCACTCATAAAGACCTTGATTGGTTGCAAAGGCCAACTTCTCTGTGTCTGAAGGATGAAGTGGTATATGCCAGTAGCCAGAGGCTAAATCTAGCGTGGAAAAGTATTTGGCATTGACAAGTCTGTCCAAAAGCCAATCTATACGGGGCAATGGTTCCGAGTCAGTCTTACAAATGGCATTGATTTTTCTGTAATCAATACAGAGACGCGTTTTACCTTCTCCTTTTTTATATGCCAGAGTGACGGGAGAGGAATAAGGACTGCAGGATTCTTTAATAAGTTTAGCTTCTAGTAATTCTTGTATTTGTTTTTGAATTTCTTCATTGTCCCTAGGAGATGCACGGTAAGGTCGAAGCGAGATAGGAAGTTCCGAGGTGAGAGTTACCCGCTGAGGTTCCCATCTGACTCTACCTACGTCATATCTATTGCGCGCAAAAATATCCTTGAAGTCGCTTAGAAGCCCTTCCAACTGTGAGTTCTCTTCAGTAGTACAATGACTAAAACTTTTGTCATCATAATCCGAGAGAATTTGAGTATCAAGATAACATTGTCCTTGTTGCGACAAAACTTCTTGATTTGATTTGGAAGGAGAACGAAGCGACTTCTTGCAATTCATATCACTCGTTAAAGTTAATGTATGATTGAATGAGTTTCCCTGAGAAATTTTATTGGAAATGTTTTGATCATACTTAAGAATGACTCCATCCTGAGTCAGAATATTCGAGTAAAAGTCCATCGATATATGGAATTTTTGTAATTCTGGGGTTCCCAGTATCGCATATGGCAAGAATGACCTAACCAGGTATAAGGTGCTATTTTGCCTGATATTTCCTATTTTGAGGGGTACGTGAAGTTTTTCAGAAATCTGAACTTGTCCTTGGGTTTGATTAACATTAAGAGGATGACAGCTTTGAATAGACGTCATATCCAAAGCTGCAACTAAGTTTTCTGGAATAAGTGAAAGGGTACTTCCGCTATCCAATAAAAATGGTATTTGAACCTCATGACAAGTTTTTGGATACGTATGATTATCGTAATTCCTATATGTGATGTACCCCGGGACTATAAATCGTCATAAAGCATTATGGGGTATTCCTTGATCAGGGGAATACCCATGGGCATTTTGTGATTGAAATTGATTGCTGTGGGTTGTCAAGTTGGGGTTCATTGTTGTCCCTGTATTGCCCTGAACATCATATTTATGGAGTAAAGTATGATGTCTTCGATGGCAATTTTTACAATTCATCTTGGAGGGACATTTATTTGAAAAGTGGCCACCACGCAAACAATTGATACATAGTTTGTTTAGTTGGACAGTTCTCCAACGGTTATCTAAGGGCATATTTGTTAATTTTCTGCAGGTATGGGTGGCATGCGATTCAAGACAAACACCGCATTTAGCATTTTCTTGATTTTTGGGGAATTTATATCTATCGGAAGAATCTCGGGAATAATTTGCATTTCTTACATCTGTTTTAGTTGGATTCTCCAACGCTAGCATACTTTTGGCATGAGTCTCTAAAAATTTTAAAAATTCCGTGAGACTAGGCATATCATTATGAGTAAGAGAGAGCTCCCATCGTTCTTTTAGATTATCACTTAGTTTTTGAATTATAGTGTAAATTATCATGTTATCCACCAAAGCATTTTGAGTCAAATTCAAAGACTCTAGAATTCGAAGTGACTCATTACAAGTATCTATTATGTCAAAAATAGCTTTAGAGGAAGAGGGGCAACTTTTCATGTTTTTTAAATTGTATAACTTACTTATTTGTGCTATTGCTAAATCCCTAGTTTTATCGTAGCGAGCGCAGAGAGTGTCCCATGCATTTTTATAATTGGCTTCCGAGAGAGGAAATCCAGAAATTAATTTATGAGCAGGACCCTTTACACTAGCCAGTAGATATTGCAATTTTGAGACGCCCCTCAACTCCAAATTTTGATCTATAGTTGTAAGAAAAATCTCTTTAAAAGAAAGCCATTGATCAGCTTCTCCGTGAAAAGGTTTTAATTCAAATTTTGGAAGATTAACAGTTTTTACACAAACATTACCTGTAGTTTTATTTAGACTTTCTGAACCACCCTCGTGAATGTTTAAACTTTTAGTTAACTTATTACGTGATGTATTTATTGCTATGTTTAAATTGTCTAATTTAAGTGCAATCTCATTATATTCATCAATTATAGGATCAGTTTCCGATGCATCGCTCTGAAGAATGGCATTTTCATGGAGTTTATTTAATTCGGTTTCAATATCCTGAACCTGTTTACCATATAAATCTAACTCTTCAAGAGTTACAGTTTCATTATCAATTTTGGGATTTATAATATTTTTTATGCGAGTGATTTTTCCCTTAAGAACAGTTTTTTGTTTTTTAATAGCTTCCATTTTAAATTAATTTTATGACAACTTCCTAAAAATCTAAATATAAACAAATTCTAAATGACCTTCAAAAAAAAAAATAATAATATCAACATAATACAAGCATCTGCATAGAATTGTGAAATGAAATAAATAAAAAGAATTAATTATATAAAATAATTAGACGTAAATATGGATATCCATTTTTTCTTTCAATTTAAAATATAATTACACTTAAAACCATGGTTTGTAGAAGTAATAAAACTAAACACAATATCACTACAAATAGCACTTACCTTTAATTACTTATATTAATAAACATCATAAAAACAATAAGAATAATAATATCATATATAAATAATATCAACCCCAGGGTATACACATACACTCAACCAAAATAAAAAAAAAGCAATTTTAGTGTGCGCACATGAAAAACTATGCGTTTTCTTTCTTTTCTTTTAGATAAATAATGAAGCAATTACAGTAGCACTTTTTGAAGATTATTGATAACTCACTACGAAGCAAACACCACTGTCTAATTCGGATACTCATTATCACCATCGGAGAATAAACACATACGGCACCACAAAAAAAAAACATAGATCACAAACATCTTGAGTATCAGTTTCACCCGGTCGTCGGAGCGCTTTGACTGAAATGATTTATGGCACTACGGAGGATGAACGATCAACACACAACTGCATGCCCCGTTCAGGCAGAAAAATAGCTATGGTAAGGTGTGAAGAATGGCAGAAAAATAGCATCCTAGTATTTCACGATACAACCCACTTTTTGGATGAAAATTCACGAATCCCGTGTTTCAAATCCGGCAAGGCCCGACGAATGGTAGAAAAATATCTCAGTATCCCAACATGGAATACGCTTGCTGGATAACTCATGACGAGGCGTTAACCCCTTTTCAGGGCCTCTTTCGATGTTTCGTGTCATAATGACCGCTCTCTTTGCTATCCTTTGTGGGTCCGATATTTTTAATAATGTCCATTTTCGTAAAATATTTTCCCGCACTAGGTATCATACTGCCGACTATGAAGAACTGTCGCATTTTCATGAAACGACAGACTTCAAGGGGATGAGTTTTAATTACGATTTATTTAAAACATATCAAAATCTTTTCGCAAGTCTTTACATCATGAGTTCTGGAGACCAAGTGCGTAGATGTATAATGGAAATCTCTCATCTCCCGCGGGTTGCCAGTTAAAAAGGCCATGTGTTTTACTTAAATTAATACGATAAACTTAGGTTTCTTGTTGCCCTGTAAAACCCGTGATTATTAGTCATGGGGCCCGTATCCACATTGAGGGACGATTTATTAAAAAAGTAATAAATAAGTCAGATTTTTTGTATTTTCTTACATATATATACATTTTTTTTTTCAGTTGAACGAAGTAACTACCAACATGGTCAGCAGTATGAACTGCCAAAGTTTCAATACAACCTAATTTGAACATTCATCTATATGCATATGACTACTTTCATTCAAAGGTATACTACGGAACACTAGTGCAATTATCTAGTGGAAAATTGTTGACTTAACACAAAATTTAAAGAATAAGAACAATTCATGGCGCTTAGAATACATTGTTGCACCGATAAATAAGATTAAGGAATTTGTTTTTGTATTTATTTATTATAAAAGTCATTTTAAGAACCGGTTTGCCGAATTCAAGAAAAAGTAACTAATGGCTCTACCACACATCGTGCAAACTGGATGAATCCAGCGTAAATGGCGCTAAATCACAAAATTTAAAGGACTCTGGTACCTAATTTCAATCCGACAATAAACAACGGAACTTATTAAAGTAAAATTATACGGTATTATTCTCCACCGTTATTAAACAATTCTGAATGATCCTCACTTCCGATGTGGGAAGACTTATTTCTCGAGATTTTTCATTGTGATGTCTATGAATAAAATGACATAAAAGAACAAGGAAATAAAGGGTAATATTTGCTATTTGGCTTGCCATTGCCGAGACAGTATTTGAAAACTGTAATTGTAAAAAAGTATATTGTTTTTCACAAGTGAAATAAATTACCATGAAACTATCATCAAAGTCAGCAGTATGGGCTGCCACAGTTTGGAAATAATCTAATTTGGACATTCTTTCTATTCATATATCCCTACTTTCAGATAAGGATATACAACGGAACACCATAGCATTTATCTACTGGAAAATTCTTGACTTAACACAAAAAATAAACTATAAGAAAATTTCTAGAATATGTTGTTGTGCAGATAAACAAGAATAAGGAATATAATTTTTTGATTTAATCGTTATAAATGTTATTTTAACTACCGGTTCACCGAACTCAACAAAAAATTACGTAAAATTTTATCGTACCAGTCAAAATCCACCACATGCAAATCGTATGCGGTTCTAAATCAGAAAATTAAAAGAACACTGGAATCTATTTTCATTCTGGCAGTAAACAATGGAACTGATTAAAGCAAAATCTTATGGCTATAATCTTCATCGCTATTAAACACTTCAGAATCATTCCGACTTCCGACGTGGAGAATTATTCTTCGACATCTCTCATTGTGTAAGTCAATGAATAAAATATGACACGAAAGAGTCATTTGATACCTCGCTTTTCCATATTTCTATTTTTACCCGGTACGACAACATTTAGCGTGGAGAAACCAGAGAGATAATCATTCAATCAAAAGCCACTCCATGACTTCATTTCACTCCTCCCGCATTGAATATGAAACAAGTTTTTCCTCCTTAATATGACATAATGTTGACGAGGTCATGCGAACGTATGAAAAAAACCCCTTGCTTCCGAAAAACTCGATGAGACGTGATAAATCATTATGACTTAACAAAGTCCGATAACCTTGATTTACCCAGAACTGCAAAAAAAGTCTCAGCAGGCAAGTGGCTAAAAAGTTTCTTATTTACTTAGCTGTGTACAAGTTTTCGTTTAATCAAACAGTTGCTGCCGCTCTGACATCAACAAGGAATGTTGGAATATAGGCTAAATGAAGAAGGATTTGTTCTTATCTCGAGAAATTTAATGTGATTTTTTTTCAATGGCAGTACTGATTAAGGAATTAGTTTGTTCGTTTTGTGGTAAAATGACACAAATATCATATTTGATGGAAATAATGTTTGTGGGTGGCATTTCGTTGTCACTTCTTCGTGCCTGCCATGCGAACGGTAAGTTTTTTTTCTTCCCCACTTGTATCTCTGTTGGTAAATCTGCGTTTGATGATTATTGTTACTGAAATTATTTTGGCATATAGGATGCTTGCTGTTACCTTAAAAAAAACTATTTGTTTTTATAGTAGTCTAAATAAGAATTAATAAAAGTATATAAAAAATATATATAGGTTAAGTAATTTTTTAACCAAAATTATAGTACCAGGAGAAAAAGGAAACAGATTCTTGAAACACAAGTTGGATTGTCAACTCTAATATATATATATATATATGATATTTATGAATTGATTGCACCGTTACAGAAGAAAAAATCTAACTTTAATGTATTAGTAAAGTTTAAATTTTATGCTGTGCCCTCCCTCTTCTTCTTGTTAGTCTATTAATTAATCTATGCATCTTGATGAATGTTGTTACTAAAATAATTTTGGTATATGGCTTGTTTGCTGTCATCTAAGAAAATTAATTTTTATAAAAACATTAGCCTTAATAAAAATTAATAAAAGTTGATAAAAGAAAACATTGGTTAAGTGATTTTCTTAGCCTAAGTTATAGCACCTAAAAAAAAAAAAAAGGAAACAGATACTTGTTAAACAAAACTGAACTGTCTACGATAATGTATATATGATATTTATCAATTGAACGCACCGGTTACAGTTGAAAAAAAAATTAGGCTTACTTGTAAAAATATTTATTCTCATATCTTATGGTTTATAATATCAGTGATTTAATTTGTTCGTTTTATTGTAAATTAAAGCGCGCATTTTTATTTTTATAGTATTTGAACGATAATTTTCTTTTCTTTTAACTCTTTGTTGATAAATTTGTTTTGTGAATATCGTATGCAATTTTTTCTTCTTTAGATATCAGTCAATCAAATTTAGATTTTTAACCCTTAACTACTGTTAGCGGTCTCACAGACCGCTGCGTTTTTCAAGTTTCACAGTTTAACTTCTATATTTTAGTACTATAGATATTGGTCAAATTTTGCTTCGTTTCGAGAGCTATTACTATCTCTAGAGATTCTCAATAGCTGAATCTTAATTAATAGTCCTGTATATAAAGTTCAATACAGAAATAGTATTATGAGAGTTAATGCAGCATTTTATTCATCATTAGATTAAGTGGTCTGACAGACTGCTCACTGTAGTTATGCGACAATTTTTGTCACAGCAGTTAAGGATTAAAGTGCTTAGATTATCAGTCTTCTCAACTTGAAAAGACTGGATGTTATGATGTCGTGGGGGTGTAAGCAGAATCGCAATTTTGATTAGTCAAAACTAATTTTTACAGGGACAGTAGTCAAAACTGGTTTTAACGATCTTAAACTGGTCTAAATTTATTTTAACTAGTAAAACTTGATCGAAACTCTGTTAAATATATTTTTAGCTTACATAAATTATCAAACTATGAGTGCATTTAAGTCCGTATTCATATGGATCCTGAAAATTCCAGACCAGAAAAATTTTCGGTACAAGAATTTTCTCATAGAAAATCTCTGGGTATAATAGAAGATTTTGCGTTTAGATTTATTATTTAAAGGATAAGTTGCTTTGAAAGAAATATTTAAAAAAAATCCTCTATGCGATCACACTTACCCACATGTTTCATACATTTCCCTGTAAAACTTTCAGTTTTCGTGTTCATTTTTATACGTGATATTTTTTTTATAGGTAATCCGAGAAAGTGAATAAGTCGCAATAGATTCAGTTACGTATGCAGCAGTGACAGTTGATCTATTTTAAGAAACAGCGAAAAACTAAGCAAACAAGGAAACTGCCATCTTTTCTTTCTTTCTTATTTACTTTTTTTTGTAGCAATTTATGCCTTGTTTATCATGTTAATTTTGAAGAAATATTTAGATATTTTACTGTACAATGACATCAGTATCATTATACGTGTCTGTTCATTCATAAATTTGGTCAATCTTCCCACGTAAACCTTTTAGAAATGTAAGTTTATTCGTTCATAAGTTCATTTGATCCCTTTAACTAAAAAAACATCGTCCTGCTTTATGATATCATGAATTATTCTGAGTCAAAGATAAGAATAACATGGAAAAATAAATAATTAGGTTGAACATTTTATTAAACAGTTTTTTATCAAATCGATTTTTCAATTGAATGCCTACTCACGTTCAATTTTTGAGTAGCGTGACGATTGACTTTGATAACATTCTAGTTGCGTTCGTAATTATGTAAATACGTAGCACCTACATATTGTCGCCAATTATTCCGTCTGCATATAATTGAGCAAATACTACCCAACCGAATCGTTTGAAATGTAAAATATATAATTGTTGCATAATTTTGTCGAGTCATTTAAAATTTTTTGAAAATTGGATGTATAGTTTAATTAAAAGGACTATCAAAAACATTCCGTTACATTACGGTCAAAGGGGAAAATAGTTTCATGTGCATTTTAATGATGTTACAATCTTTCGAACATGATAAAATTGATATGCTTCTATGAAATATGTACAAAAATAAACATTTTGTACAATCTGTAGTGTAAAGAATTTTTGTCATTAATTTACAGGGCCACACAAAAGCATTTCATTACATAATGGTGTACGACAAATAAACTTCCCTGAATGGCATGTAATTTTTTATTAGGATTCAGTTATAGTGCCTTAATCTATCGATTTCTTAGTCAATAAATCTACAATAAATTTATAAACTATAGTGGAGAAGGGAGCACATTGAGATATGGAATGGATATAGAAAAGCCTTTTATATCGCAATATCCATAAGGAAAAAAATTTGAAAAAATTGTCAGAAAATGGCACCAGTATTACCTATTACCATATGTGTTTACAAATTTCACAGAAAAACTAGTGGAATTCCACACAAATAACTCTATTTCAGATGCTCAAATGTAACTTTTCAAAGTCATTTTAAAAAGAGATTATTTTTAAATAAATGAAAGTCATTGTAAGGAACTTTTAAGAATATGAATAAATATGTAATAAAGCTATTTTTTACAATTCCAAAATACATTCTACTCGGTTTCAATAATTAGCCGTAATTATTTTTAAAAACTGGTCCCTTAGGGATATATTAGGGCAGTCCCAAAGTGTCTTTGATCTATTCAAATCACACATCAAAAAGAGTTTTCAATGACTGATTCGTTTCAGATTCTGGGGAAAAGTTTTATCAGTCCGTGTAACACTTATACAGGGTGCAATATGTTATCTATCGCCGGCGTTTAATTTCTCAACCGTTGATCGTAGACACATAGTTTCAAATTAGGTAAATATTTATGTTTTGGCATTGTTTAAAGTAAAAAAATCAACTTTATAAAAATTACGAAATCTAACTTCTTATACGACCCCCCAGTCGCTGTAGTTGTATATATTGAAAGTTTACACTTATCATATTAGATGTAACACAAAAAATTTGACTTCTGCATAACAAAAATTGATGGAATTATTACATTTCAGAGTTTGAGGTTTTTGCACATGATTTTGTCTTCCCTTGAGGGATCAATTAGGAAATGCATTAAAATACATCGAGATCGAAATCAAGGTGCAGTGTCCCTTTTACGGCGAAATCTTCTTTAGCCGGTATTGCCAAATCAGGGTATCACCAAAAGCGTTATTTCATCTATAAATTTTAGGTAAACCTCTATCCGTCTTTTGTGATACAGTGATTAGGCGATACCGACTAAAGTTGGTTTCGCTGAAAAAAAAAAAAAAAAAAGACATTACATCCTGATTTCGATCTGCAAGTATTTTAATTCGGCATGCCATCTGAGACAGAACTTCTTTATAACGGAATTCTTTTTTAAAAATAAACATTTTACCATCGATACAGCTACGATTACTAAGCCATTACCTGCTAAATTAGAATTTTTAATTCTGTCTCGAGTGATTAATCTTTCAGATTTTAATGGATAATACTGTTGCGTTTATTTAAGACAAGATAGAACCCGTCGAATTTTGACGAAAGAAAATGTTTAAGAAGAAGCTGGTTCATTGATTTACAATAAACTTGTAAAATTAGCTACCATAAAAAATGCACCTTATATTGGTAGGTTCTAACTCTTAAATAACTTATATTCAACCCAAAGTAAAAAAAATACTATTTTTATAAACCTCAGTTGTAGAAATTTTTAAAATTAAACTTTAATTGTAAATGTAAGCAATAAAATATAATAAAGATCTATTATTATGATAAAGTTATCAATTAAGGCTCTTATGCTAGTATTCCAAAAGGAAAAAAAAAAAAAAACAAAATTCCACCTTGACTCAATCATAGAATTTTTTTCCCCGTTGAAATCTAAACCTATCATTTTCACCATATCAAAATTTACATATGCATATTTCTTATCTGTATTCACCTTTTTTTTCTTTTTTTTTTAATGTATTTTAATTTAATCATTTTGATTCAAAACTTCAGGTCTTGAAACTAGCTAAAATAGATACTAAATCATTTATATTATTTTACGAGTAAATGAAATATTGTAAATGAAACCGAAATTAATTGGGTTTATAACAGACGATATTTTTCATACAGCACGCATTTAAATTTCAATTTTTTCCCCTTTTAATAAGAAAATGGCAACATAAAGACGCAGTAATCAATTTTGTTTTTCCCTTTTCTCTTTGCTTTGGTTTTTAATATAAATGGAATACATCCGTTCCAACAATTAGAAAAACTGCATTAAAAACTACAAAAAAAAAAATAATAATAATAATAATAATAATAATAATAATGTTTCAAAAATAAATTAAGATAAAACGTTCAAACAAATTGCATTTTTTCCCTATACGACGGTGCAAAAGTTTTAAATATACAATGTTTAGAAGTTTAAAAATTTGAAATTGCGAAAATGGCAAAATCGAAATTTTATTTCAAATTTCAAAATGTTGCCATCTGCAAAATGACGTATGCATTACGCACAGATATGTTTTGCCTTTATAATATTATGTATATTGATATATAGATAGTAAAACTGACGGTATTTCAAAGAGCTGATTTATACTGATTAGGCGGTATTGCAAAGAATGGAGTGAAATTCCGTTTAAAACAATTTTTTGTTCTGGGTAGGCAAATCGAAGTGATAAACACATTTTAAATATAGCAGAAAGCGTTAAAAGGAGACGAAAAGAAACTAGTCGGATATGGCAATCCCAAAACTATATCTTATACATGTTAATACTTCCTGAAAAATATAACATAGCAGCATTAGGTTTTTGGGTGATTTACCCCAAAACCTAATCAGCAACAACATATGTCAACTTCAAACTAAATCTGAAGTTTGGTGAAAATCCGTGTCTTATTATTTGATATAGAGCTTTTGCAAAAATCGTAAACAATTCTGTATAGCGATGTCATCTGTTAGGCGGTTTGCATAAAAAAATAATAAAGACCAACTTAAATAATGTACTAACTGAATTTCAAGTTTGGTGAAAATTCATGCATTAGTTCTTGAAATAGATCAATTTTGGAAATCGTGAAAAATGCAGCACCACCCTGCCGCGCTATTTACATAAAAAATAATTAGCACTAAATTATATCAAGGACTAACTGTATTTTAAGTTTGATAAAAATCCATTCATTGTTTCTTGAGATAGACTGCATACAAAATATTTGCCACATACAGATAAACTCACAGACAGAATGGCAAACAAAATATTTGCCACATACAGATAAACTCACAGACAGAATGGCAAACAAAATATTTGCCACATACAGATAAACTCACAGACAGAATGGCAAACAAAATATTTGCCACATACAGATAAACTCACAGACAGAATGGCAAACAAAAGTATTCTAAAAAACCATCAAATCATGTTCAGGACCTTCTAGTAAATCCATCGGAAATCGAAACCCAACATTTTTCACGAATCCAATACTTTCTTCTTGTAAAAGATAGAAGAAAGTAACAAGCTGGAAAATACACGTCAAACGTAGCAAATAAGGTGCGTTCATACTATAACGAAGTTTTTAAAATACACAGTACAGTATTCGAAACTTTTTAAGTTCTCTGTAAGTACTATATGTTTTCTATTTTACAAGGATTAATTTACAATAAACCTCAGCAATGTATATCAGTTTTTAAAAAAATAGTGAAATAGCTTAATCTAATTAAGCGCACCTCAAATAATGTTTCTCGCTATATCTTTATGTAATACTAGTATACTTCTGTGAGGCTCTGTAAATTGATAAACAATATTCTTTGCAACACAGATTGTACAGAATGTATATTTCAGTATCAATTTACAAATTCATATGAATTTTATTATTTTCGAAAAAGTGTAACATCATTAAAATACAATTGAAAATATTTTTGCTATTGACCGTAATGTAACGGAATATTTTCGATTGCCCCTGTAATTGAACTATACACCCGAATTTCATAAAATTTGAAATGACTCCATAAAATTATGCAAAAAGTATACATTTTAAATTTCAAACGATTCGGTTGGATAGTTTTTGCGTTGTTATATGCGGACGGATGGACGGATTGAAGGACGACTATAGGAGCTACGTATTTATATAATTACAAACGCACCTAAACTTAAAGAATGAGTTACTCTGATTATGTGACTTCTTTGTAAAAGAAAGATTTTTCTATTTCTTCATAAATATTACGATACATCTTTTAATACGGTATTGATGGTTATCCTTGTAATTTTCGGATTCTATTTATTTGTGCGCAGAGATGATTATCAGTGATTTTCCACGAGATATTTATTCTTAGATTACCATTCATGTCACGAGATATATTAAAACAACATTGACGCACGTAATTGAAGCACGTATCAACACGGTGCACGCGTGAGCTGACATCTGTTAACCCCTATAAATAATGTACAATTACTGAAATTTAGAAACCGAAGATAATTTTAACTCTTTGATGTTTTGCTGTCAAGCAAAAGTGCATTTCTTTTTTGGCTTGATCATGTCCGCAAGCATTTTCAGGAGGCATGGAGATTTGTACTAGACTTTAATTTTTTATGCAATATTTTAACTTATTCAGGGGCGAGTCATTGGATTTCTATAATGTTGAATTCGTACGAGAATTTTCGATAAATTTTATTTTAAAATAAAAAAAACAGTTATGTATATGTTTTTTTTTTTTTTTTTTTTTTTACAAAAGGTAAAAAAAAGTAAAATTTTATTAAAAGCATTTTGTATTATTCTAAATTAAAATTCGGAGAGATATAATATGTCCCAACGCCGCCCCTCAAGGAGTTAAAACAGAGTCCTGCATTGGGTTTGGCCACCCGATTTCACCGAACTTGATCAAAACAGCGGGTCAGAATATGCCAAGTTGACGTTATTAGCTATTTGCTATTTCTTTCAGACAAGCTAAAAAGTATCGTGTCAAAAATTGTGGCCCACATTTACTTACCTATCATACGTAGTATAGGGTAAGTCTTGCAATCGTTTTGAAAAAAAAAAAAAATTGACAGATTTACACGTTTCAGATAGTGGAGATTCCGAAAAACATATTTTTAGAAAAAAAAAAAATTTGCCGTCCGTCTGTCTGTCTGTAAACGCTCTATCTCATGAACAAATGGAGATAGAGACTTAAAATTTTGTATGTAATTAGTAAGTAAGATTAGGACGAAGCCTATTTAATATCAGTAACCTCGATTATCCGGAACTATTTTTTTCGGACTCTCGAAAAAAAATTGACGGATTTACACGTTTCAGATACTGGAGATTCCGAAAACATTATTTTTAGAAAAAAAAAAATTGCCGTCCGTCTGTCTGTCTGTCTGTAAACGCTCTATCTCACGAACAAATGGAAATAGAGACTTAAAATTTTGTATGTACTTAGTAAGTAAGAATAGGACGAAGCCTATTTAATATCAGTAACCTCGATTATCCGGAACTATTTTTTTCGGACTCTCGAAAAATTCGTTCTGATGAAATGTATATAAAAAACCTCTATCGAATTTTTTTTCTAATCGGAAGAGAAACTGAATTCTGCAATGGCAGAATCTACATTCAGCTTGTTTTTTTTTTTCTTTTGTGGGGGGACTGTTTTTAAAAATTTTTAATTGGGTTTTGAGTAGTTGGAATCAGATGGACGGACGAACTATACGACGATTATAGGTGCTACGTACTTACATAATTACGAACGCACCTAAAAATGGAGAATGAATTAAACTGCGATTATATGACTTCTTTGTAAAAGAAATACTATTTTTCTTCATAAATATTACATTATATCTTTTAATACGGTATTGCTGGTCATCCTTGTAATTTCCGGATTCCATTTATTCGTGCACAACGATGATTATCCATGATTTTCCACGAGATCTTTATTTTTAGGTTACCATTTGTGTCACGAGATATATTAAAACAACATTGACGCACGTAATTGAAGCACGTATCAACACAATGCACGCGTAAGCTGACATCTGTTAACCCCTATAAAGAATGCACAATTACTGAACATTTGAAAAGGAAGATGATTTTAACACTTTGACGTTTTGCTGTTCAGCAATAGCGCACATTTTGTTTGGATTGATCATGTCCACAAGCATTTTCAGGAGACATATAATTTGTGCTAGAATTTAATTTTTTATGTAATATTTTAACCCATTCAGGGGCGAGTAATTGGATTTCTATAATGTTGAATTCGTACCAGAATCTTCGATAAATCGTATTTTAAAATAAGGAAAAGCAGTTTTACATTTTTTTTTCTTACAAAATTAAAAAAAAGTAAATTTTCATTAAAATTTTCTGGTACAAATTTAAAATAAAATTAGGTGTGATATAATATGTCCCGCCCCCCTCAAGAAGTTAAAACACAATCCTGTAAAGTAATTTTAAATCAATTAGTATATTTAGATAAATGTTATAACAGAATCATTAATAAATAGTGAAGAAACACTTCGTTTAATATTGCTTTGAGAAATTTAGCTAGACACATAATAAAGCCGTTTTTAAAAAGGGGTAATAGAACACAGAGTTCAATAATAAAAAACCTTAACGGAAAAGATGTTGCCAAAGCACAATAATGTAAAACTATTTTTTTTTCTCTTTAACAAACTGCAACACTTTCCCTTGTTAACAGAAAAAAAATTACACTGATAAATCTAAGTTAAAGTTCAGAGTCTACATGAGTCCCATCTTTTCACATAACATTATAAGTCTTGGTTTGTGCAGAGGCTTTGTCATTATATCTGCAATTTGCATTTCTGTCGAAATATGCTTCACACTAATTTCTTCTTCCAAAACTTTTTCACGAATAAAGAAATGTTTTAAACTTATATGCTTTGTTCTACGATGAAACTCAGGATTCTGAGCTAATTTTACTGCTGCACTGTTATCAACATAAATTGTTGGTATTTCTTTCAAGAATGAAATTCCACCTATGAGTCTTTTTAGCCAAATTAATTCTTTAGCTGCTTCATTTGCTGCAACTATCTCAGCCTCAGTTGTTGATGTTGTCACCATGGCTTGACGCTGACTTAGCCAAGATATTGCTCCACCTGCATACTTAACTATGACTCCAGTTGTAGATCTGCCTGTCTGAGTGCAACCTCCAAAATCGGCATCGCTGTAGCATTCTATAATTCCAGGTTTGTAGCCTGTTTTATAAATAATGCATTTTTGCTTGGAATTTGCAATATATCTAAAAACGCGCTTTACCTTACAATCTTCCTTAGAAGGATTTTCTAATTTTCGCGATAAAATGCTAATAGAGTATGCTAAATCAGGTCTTGTCCCCATCATAAGGTACATTAATGCTCCTACAGCTTCACGATAAGGAAATCGTGTTTCATTAATGTTTTCTGAAACATCTTCATAAACTGCTTTCTCTTTTAAAACGGGTGTATGAACTGGTCTGCAGTCACTCATTCCAAATCGTTGAAGTATTTTGGTTGCATATGCTTCTTGTCCAATCTTAATACTTCCATCATCAAGACGTTGTATTTCTACTCCTAAAAAATATGATGCAGGTTTACTGGTGATTTTGAATTTCGTGTTTAATTGATCTATGAAGTTTCTTGAGTCTTCTTCATGAGTAGCAGCAACTAATCCATCATCTACATAAAGAGCTACGAGAAGTTTTCTTCCTTCTTCCTCTCGAATGAATAAACATTGATCTGCTTCACTGGTCTTAAATCCAAGATCTAACATAAATTTTCCAAAACATTTATGCCAGCATCGAGGAGCTTGTTTCAATCCGTACAAACTTTTCTTGAGTTTACATACATTGTTGGTGCCATCATTATAGCCTTCAGGTTGTTGCATGTAAATTGTTTCATCTAAATCGCCATACAAAAATGCGGTTGAAACATCAAATTGCATAAGATGCATCTTTTCGCTTGCTGCAATACTTATTAGTGAACGTACAGTTCCTAATTTTGTGACTGGACTGAAGGTTTCATTATAATCAATACCTTTTCTCTGATTGAAGCCTTTAATCACAAGTCTTGCCTCATATTTATCAATGGTACCATCTGGATTTTTCTTAATCCGAAAGACCCATTTGCAGGGAAGAGCCTTTGCTTTATCTGGAAGTGGTGTTAGTGTCCATGTGTTGTTTTCCTTTAAAGAACTGATTTCAGAATCCATGGCCTTTATCCAGAAATTACGTTCTTTACAATTAATTGCTTCTTCATATGAACTTGGTTCTTCTCCTTCAGACATAAAAACTACAGATGCCATCACGTAATCTTCAAAATATTTAGGCTGTTTTAGTTCTCTTCGATCTCTTAATTCCATAGTATGTGATTTCTTTTCATCCTCTTTTTCATTTTCTGAAATAACGTGATCTTCTGAGTCTTCTTGATCATTCTTTCCCTCATTTTTATCTTCAGGTAGCTGCCTATCAGATTCAATTAAAGGTATTTGTACTGAATCTTCACAATTTGTTAACTTTTTCTCTTGAATGATTACATCTCGGGAACAAATAACTGTATTATTTTCTTTTATCCAGATGCGATATCTTTCATCGCCGTCATATCCCAACAAATAACCTTTTATTGCTTTTCTGTCCATTTTTCGACGTTTCTGATCTGGTACGTGAGCATAACAGGGTGATCCGATTATGCGCATGTGTCTTACTCGAGGTTTCTTCCCTATCCACAATTCATAAGGGCTTACATTTGGTAGAGAACTTTTACCTGTTCTGTTTAAAATATATACAGACGAATTAATCAGTTCTGCCCATAATGATGAAGGAAAATTGATTTCAGAATTAGAATTTTTCAAAGTTCTTGCCATTTCAACAAGGGTTCTATTTTCACGCTCACTTCCGCCATTCTGTTGAGGGGTATAGGGAGCAGTTAATCTTTGATTAATTCCATTTTTCTTCAGGATGCTTCTAACATTTTCATTATCAAATTCTCCTCCGTTATCACTTAAGATTTCTTTGATGTTGTGTCCTAAATTTTTAGCATGTGCTATCATATTTTCAGTAGCTTGCGCAACTTCTGACTTATGACGAAGAAAAAATACATATCTAAATTTTGTAAAATGATCTTTAAAGTTGACAAAGTAACGATATTTTCTAAAGGATTCATCAAAGGGTCCACATACATCTGTTGAGATAAGCTCTCCAGGTTTTGTGGTCTTCTGTCTAGTGCCAAATTTTAAGCGATGTGCTTTCCCATATATACAAGCTTCACAAAGCTGATTATCTAATCCAACTTTGATGTTCATTTGCTGTTCTAGAACATTCTTCACATGACGCTTGCCCTGATGTCCCCAACGCTCGTGATATAACTGTAGAAGAGAATCACTTGTTGTAGCTATGTTTACATCCACTGGATTACTCGGAATAAGTACTTCCATATGAACTTTGTATAAACCACCACTTACTTTTCTTGTACCGTACATTACAACATTATTGTTGATTTTTAACCAACACTCTTTGACAGTTGATTCGAATCTGCTGTTTTTGTTTCGATCTTGTGCTGCCAGTACTGAAAACAGATTCTTACTAATACCTGGTACAAACCAAACTTCTTTAAGTTTTTTAAATTGTCTCTCTCCTTTTATTTTCATCATTACCTTTAAAGTTCCCTTACCTACAGCCGGTAGTACTTGCCCATTTGCAGTGGTAATACCATGTGGGGTTTCAAATTTTTCAAATTCTGTAAAATAATTACCATAATTTGTAATATGTTTTGATGCACCATTATCAACAAACCAATCATAACAATTTTCTTCAGAAGAAAATGCATGTTTGTCTAGAGCTATTAATGACATATTTGCCGTAGAACTATCTTTTCTTAAGTACTTATTATTCTGATTGGGCTTTGCTGGCTTTCCATCAGCTATCCACTTTCTACAATATTTTACCCAGTGACCATTTTGATGACAGTAATAGCATTTTCCAACTTGCTTTTTGGTTTTTTAAAGGTGTTTTTATCCTACTGGTTTTTACTTCTAATGCTTCATGATTTTGGCCATCACTTTTTGACTTCTCTTCTTTATTTTCTCTTTCTAGAGAACATAATTGAGTTGTTAACTCGTCAATTGTTCTTTTATCTTCATTCAGAAGTAGCCAACTCGACTTGAAAGAACGGTACTCTTGAGGTAATGTGTCTAGGATCTTGCAAATTAGTAGCATTTGAGGTAATTGAACTTCTTGCTTTCTTTGAAGACCCAAATTTAATTCGCTCCAAAGATTCTTTAAATTCGATAGATGAGCAGCCATACTGCCATCCACTTTCCACTTACACTGAAAAAACTGTAGACATATATTGTACAACTGGTTATCAGAGGTGGCTTCATAAAGTTTCTGAAGCTCTAGCCATACTTCTCTTGCATTATCAAATCTCATGATTTTCTGCATAGTTTCCTCTGTCATTGAATTTGTTAGCACCATCATGGCACAAGTATTTGCCTTTTTATATTTGCCAAGATCGTCTTTGTACTTCTTCAAAGATGCCTCGTTAGCTCCATCGGGTGGTTGATCCGGTTTGACTAACTTTCCTTCAACCAGTTCTAAAGCATCAGTATAATAATTTAAAGCAAACTTGATTCTGTATTTCCACATCGGCCAATCGTTTTCTCCGCTTAATGGTTTTATCTGCAACTTTCCTATATCCATAATTAGACTTTCACTCTTAATGAAATATCTTCTATTTCTCAAATATAAGATAATAACCACTTAAAATTCAGTCCACTTCGATCATTTATTTCCTTCTAATACTTAGATTCTTGGGAAAAAATGATTTCAGGACTAACGTTAGACAAAAAAGAAAACAAAGAAAAACCTACTTTTCTTGCCGATTATGCATTAGGGTTAATGCTATAACGATATACTAAATATTTAAAAACTTTGCTTGAATTATTACAGCGCACATAGCATGCGGAAAACCCATAACCTAAAGTAATTTTAAATCAATTAGTATATTTAGATAAATGTTATAACAGAATCATTAATAAATAGTGAAGAAACACTTCGTTTAATATTGCTTTGAGAAATTTAGCTAGACACATAATAAAGCCGTTTTTAAAAAGGGGTAATAGAACACAGAGTTCAATAATAAAAAACCTTAACGGAAAAGATGTTGCCAAAACACAATAATGTAAAACTATTTTTTTTTTCTCTTTAACAAACTGCAACATCCTGCATTGGGTTTGGCAATCTGATTTCATCGAATTTGATCCGAAGAGTGGATCAGGTTATGTCAGGTTGACGTTATTTATTTATTTATTTATGTATTTATATTTGCTTGTGGGCGGTTTGTCTTAGATTTTCGAATTAAGTTTTGAATATTTGGAATCAGGTTGACTCGATATTTAAAAAGAATATCTTATATACCTTTCAGATGAAAAAACAAAATTACATATTTAAATATTAATAAATACATTTTTAAAGAATTTAATACAATCACGTTCATTTTTATATAATAAACATGAAATTAATGTTACAGCGATGACAGCCAAATACAAGTTTTACTCGCGAACAAAGAGCTCAAAAGAAAATTTTTAAGTTCAAAATTTCATTCTTATTGTCTTTTTAGATGTGTTTTATACAAGGTGTCCCAAGATTATTGAGATGAATTTTAAGGGGATGTTGGGGACATCGCAAGAATTTACCCAGCAAAGAAAGAATCAGTGGGCCAATAACTGAAAAAAAGATGGCAGCCAACTCTGCCATGAGTGGTAAAGTGCAATGGGGCCATTACTTAAACCAGCACAAAAATTTCAGTACAGAATGCAGCTGGACCGTCGGTGATGACCAACAGCAGACCAGCATTATTATGCCATCACATTAATTCAATCCGGCACTTTCCATCCAGTACTAGCACCTATTATTCTACTGCTATTCCTTTGCGGGGCCAGATCTGTGAATTCAGCACCATCACTTATCCTGCAGTGTTTATAAAGTGGTAAACCATCAGACAGCTTTTATTATTATTATTATTATTATGAGCAGAAACCCACCCAGCACCCTTACAAAAATTTCTTACAGAATTCTATAGAAAAACTATTATAGAACTCCAGATAATGGCCTGTTTTTCTATAAACTAGTTTAATCGAAAGCAGTATACAGGGTGAGTCATAAATATCGAAACAATAGGCTATCTCTTTAAATATTGCCCCAAGACCCATACTTCCAGTTGCAAAAAATCATAAAAAAGGTGAAATTTTTGATAAGTTGCAATTCCATGGGGGGTCTATTTGAAAAAGTACGATAATTAACTTTTTTATATGGCCCCCGTAAGATAAAAATTCCAATTAGGAAAACTTTCCTTATCCAGTCCTGAATAAGGCACAAAAAGTTGCATCTTCATATCTTCAAAACTCGCCGAGTTATAGCTGTTTGAATTATTCATCAGATTTTAAGGGATTAGACACAAACTGAAATGCGCGGAATTCAAAAGACAATGTTACTTTAACAGTTCAACGAAGCGTATAAAAATTTATCTTTTAAATTAAAATTTAGATTTTTTTTTTTTTTTTTTTTTTTTTTTTGTGATGATTAGCCATATAATTTTCTAAGAAAATCGCATCTAATTTTTTTTCCTAAAATGTAAAAAAATTTCATATGGTTAGTACTGGTTTAAATGTGATAGTTAAAAATCGATGTAACTCGAAACATTATTTATCGGATTTCAATTTCTTTACATTTAATTAAAGATGAAACTCTGATTTTAGTTTTGTTTCAGGGTTTTTGTTTTTCAATAGTAATTTTAAAACTATTAAAAATATTTTTTGAAAAAAATATATAACTTTAAAAAAATCATATTTTCAAAAGTAAATATTTTTTCAATTTTGCCCGAAACAAAACTAATGTAAAATAATTATAAATGACATGTTTCAAGTTTGTACTTTTTTTTCTTTAAATATTCTTAACTTTTAATAATTTAAAGACAAGAAATAGTCGGGGAAAAATTCATTATGCAGAAAAACGAAATGTACTGTTTTACTGCCCGTCAGTTATTTAAAAGAATGCTTTTCTAAGCTGCAGATTAAGCCTTTTTTAGAAATTTACCCCTCACAACTTTTTATTGTCCTGGAGAGGCTGTTAAAAAAATCTGTATTCTAGGCCCAGGCCGGGTCAGGACCGAGACATTACTTTTTTTTTACTACTCTCCTATCCGGGCCTAATGTATTTTTCATACCGGAGGGGACTGCTTCATTTTTCCTAGGTCTGCACTGGACAAATTTTCACCCGGTCTCGAACAATCCGTATTAAAATTGTTGTCTCTGACTGACCTAATACGTGCCTGAAATAAGTAAAATTTGATTCAATCGAAATTTTTACAAAAACCACATAGATTTTAAAATCTCTTTTATTTTACAAAATAAATAAATAAATAAATAAATAAATAAATAAATATGATTTTAACATTTTTCTATGCCAGGCAGAACTTTTTTCGCTATGGGTCGGTTTGGGACCGGACCTAGATTTTCGATCCATACAGACCTCCAGTGCTGACGATCAACATAATTTGAAAATAACTTTTGATTTAAATCAATACGCTGCTTTATTATGTCCAAATAAAAGGCAATGTCTTAAATCGATATTTAATAACAGATAATTTGTAGACAATCCCTCATTTGCTTTGAAAATCAGTCGAAAACTCTTCGTTTACAAGCATGGTAAAGTGGTGTAAGTCACGAATTTAGGATTTTAATATCTGTCAGGTTTTTAGATACTAAGATGATTTTTTTTTTTCAATTTAAGAATTTATAAGGAATAATTTCCTAGTTGGGAATTTTGCTCTACAGGAGCCGTATAAAAATTTAATTTCTGCATTTTTTCAAATAGACCCCCCCCCCCCCCCCCACCGAGTTGCAACTTATCAAAAATTCCACTTTTTTTTAATGAAATTTTGCAATTGGAAGTATGGGTCTAGAGGCAAAGAGATCAGCATTTTATCTAATGATTTCCAACAGCAAAGTTGACCAGGGCCGTAACTATAAACTTGGAGGCCCCGGGGCAAAACCTCCGGGGGGGGGGGGCAGGGAGGGCAAATTGAAACTTTGCCCCGGGCACAGTTTTTTTTCGCACACCGCTGTTTAAACGTACATAGTATGATAAGCCCAAAAATGACTAAAAAACGTAGAATTGGGCAACTCTACTCGGCAGTAGCGGTCTGCACGGGCCTGTACCCGGTCGGGTCCACGGGCCGGGCCGTCAAAAAAAATTTCGTGTAGCTTGTACAGTGTACAGATAGGCATCGGACAGTTACATTGTGTGTAACCCGTTTTAATATTTTTTTAGCTGTCTCGTGTCGAGATCAAGCTTGCATTATTTTTCTACATATAGACTTGCCGGACCGGAACAAGATTTAATTGTTCTCAAGATCTATAGGGTAGACAGACAACATGATTTGTAAAATTATTAACAGTGATAAAGAACTTATCTTAGCTTAATCTTTGGATGCATACTTCTTGATGGTTTTTAAATTAATTTCTCAATAATGCGAAAGCTTGACACATTTTCAGATTAATTTTTAATTGTAAAAATATAAAAGTGATAAGCCTAACTAATGAAGGGAATTGAAATCGTATAGCGTTTTCCATTTTTGGTAAATAAAATATTTGTATAACCTTGTTGAGATACAATAGTTTCTCAAATGGTTGCAGGTTTTTGTCCCTTCTCATGCTATCGCTTCCGGAAATTCTACTCAAAACGCTAACTATGACAATATTTTATTTGCTTGCAGTATTCTTAAATTGCTTGTATCATAAAATGGATAGCGCCATTCGTTTACATAGTTTCTGAATAAAGACACTTGCTAATCTTATGCGTTTCTGGAAAAAAAAAAAAAAATGAATTTAGAAATGTATCAGAAAGGAGCTTCTTTGAATTAACGAATGAATTTGGATTTAAAATCTTTAATAAAATGATATAGAGATATTTTTATCAATCCTCTTTTATAAAACAGCTTCAAAAGTTACGATGTTTTTAACTTTCTTTCTTTTATTCTAAGCCATAATTAATTTTTTAATGAATCTTTATTTAAGGGTTGAAAAGCCTAAGAATCTAAGTAATCATTAATGTTGCTTATGTGTATTTCCTGTAAAATATACTATAAAATCATTCCATAGGTATTTACGCAGCATTCTTTAAAGGAATCTTAATTATATGATGAAAATCTGATTTTTTTTAGAAATCGTAGAAATTGTAACGGGCCAAAACGGTCGGGCCGGGCCTGTTTTCACTGATTTCTGTATGGGCCGGGCCTGTTTTCACTGATTTCTGTATGGGCCGGGCCCGTGCAGACCTCTACTCGGCAGGCACTTGGCTTGGCTTCGACGCCATTTTTGCCGATCCTACTGAAGCTAGCATAGGGAAGAAAATACGGACTTCTGATTGGTTGAATACTTTAAAAAACGTTTTATTTGGGTTCATTTTTGAGTATATGTAAATTAATCGTGCGTTTCTGTTTAAAAACCTTTTGAAAGATGGACTGGGATAATTCTTTTTTTCGATTTAATGTGTTTATTAATAGACTAACCGAGCCATCCGGCGTTGCCCGTGACCCGTTATGATAACCTTAAGCAAACAATTAACTCTTTAGATCTACGATTAGTCAAAATTAAGCATAGAATATGAATTATTCGTTAGAATAATATTTTAAAGAAATGCATAAAAAAATGAGTAAATGCTTTAAAAAAGGCCCTTGGACCTCAATAAAAATATCAGAGTGTAGGTCCTGAAAAAAGAGTCCAAAACTCAACATTAAAATTATGCATTGAGAAGGTGCGAAAATGAGTGGGTGAAAATAACATGGAGATAAAAAATTTCAAGGTCCCTGACCCGGAACCATCGGGAGTCCCAGGCTTTTAAATGGAATGTAAGAACATTAGTCCAGGCATTAAGTGCTCAAAAAGGACAAATAAATGCAAGTTTTGGTGTAGTTTTGATTTTTGGTTCCCTTTATGTTTTTTGGGTCGCTGAACACGAATCTGGCATTATCCAACAAAATTTCTCCCCGAAAACACGTTTTTTTGGCAAAAAACGTGACTTTTTTTCGTTTTTTCTATATAACTTCAAAATTATGCATTTTACATAAAATTCATCAGTACATAAATTAAAGAGCACAAAATTTCCTACATTTTATGTATTTAAAGTTTTTTCTCTGATCAATGGTTTAGCCGTGAGAGAGCCGCGAAAATGGGTGTGAAAAGCAAAAAATTCTGAAAAATGTGATTTGCAGCGCCGTACGTCGATGAAACATGAAAAACAACGATTTTACGCAAATTTTCCCCACTTAATAATATTAAATATATTATTATTGATTATATTTTATTAATCTAAAGTTCATTGTTTCTTTCATAACTAAAAAATAAATAAAAATGAGTATATCTGTGATCAAAATCTTCATTTGCTATTATAAAATAATAATAGTAATAATTTCTTAATTTGACTTTTAAATAATGTAAATAAAATAAAAGCAGGTTTTAACATATAAAAGCTGACACGGATTCCAGTCCTTAAAGTTCTAGAAATTCAAAATGTGAGTGTGAAAAAAAGAAAAAAAAAGAAAAAAAAATCCGGAAAATAGGAATTATGGCACTGTACATAGATTTAACATGAAAACTGACCATTTTTCGCAAAGATTCACCTTAAATGATACTCTAGATATTATGATCGACTATATTTTAGAATGAAGTTCCTAACATTAAAAAAGACGACTCATTATGAATTATTATTTAATTATAAATAATTATGTACATTAGTAAATACATTTACTTAAAAAAACAAAGTACTATTTCCGCTTTCTTTTATTTGAGGCCCCTGCTTTTCACAGACATCTACAAGATAGAAAATAGACGAATGGAATTAGTGGGTGTTATTATAACTATCAATATTATAAATAAAAGTTTTTTAATAGTATATGTTTGATACCTTGCGGCATGATTATTTCCTCTACCATTGGGTCCTCTGATTCATTGTGTGGGCAATCCATTTCTAGATCGGCTTCAAAGTCTAGCTCATCCTCTTCGTCTTGACACACGACTGCGATATTGTTGCAGTTTCCCGAAGCAAATTTTCTATCTGATATCTTCGCAAATACTTTTTGCTGCTGCTTCAACCACTCGCAGCCTCTCATCTAGATCAGATTTACATGTTTGCATGTTTGTCAGATTTACATGGTTTTGTTGTGTTGATTTACCATGCATTAGTCAGTATCTTCCCTCCTATATTCTTGAAACACACAATGTACTTTTTTTTCTGATTCTTTGTGATCAGTATGTCGTCTCCATATCTCTCAATGAGGTTAAACTTTACAGTTCTCATATCAGATTGATAACTCCCTGTAACTTGTTTCATTAGCTCTTCCATGGAGAATTGACACTCTTCATCATGATTTTCAAGGTAATCGTATTTACTTTGCATTGCTCTGTCAATTGCCTCGGCAAATGGACCACTTTTCTTCTGTTCTTGGACCTTCGGCCTCCCATAAATATATTTAAAACATTTGATGTGGTATTAAGCATCTGCTGCGATCAAATCATTCACTGGTTCGATGCTCTGAATTATAGCATGCCCATAATCGTCATTGCGAGCTCTTGCTGCTTTCAGAATTATACATTTCAATCCCATGTGTCGCACACTGTATACAGTATTGCGTTCGCTTGGTGGATTTTTCGCTTGTGTTGCAATGAACTCTTCCGAAATGCACAGTCCACATATAAAACAATTAGTTCGAGAATTAAACTGAGGAATTGATGATCTTAAAATTTGAGAAGTGCTAACACTTTGTTCCTCAACCTTCCTCACATAAGCAGTAATCATCCGTTCATTTACATATGCTTTTCTACACTTAACATGTACATCTACTGAGATTTTCCCCTTTAGGAAAACAGCCTTTCCATATCTTCTTTCTGTACTTGCCTTGATTAACGCTGCAATACCTCAACTGACTTTCTCTGACGGCCCCTCTTCTAAAGGAGAGTCACAAATAAAACACAGCGACATCGCGCAAAATCACTTTAGATGTTCACTATATTCACGAAGACACAAACAGTGAATTACTAAATTATAAGTGAGCAGTTGCATATGGAAACTGAGAGGAATGTGTCCTCCTGATAAGCTAGTGATCTGTGCGACGCATATTTCTAATAGAGGCGAGACTGGTGGGGAAGGCGGGGGGGGGGGTAGTATTCTACTGAACGTGGACATGGGATGCGGGGGTGGGCGCTTGACCAACGTTATTTCATATTTGCAAAGTGGGAAAGTGTAGTGGTGTGAAAGTGTAGATGTGTAGAGGGAAAAGGGAAAAATGTGGAAACAAGTGGGAAAGTGTAGATGGGATCAGTTAAAGCTTGCTTTAGTTATTCTATTTACATTATTTAAAAGTCAAATTAAGAAATTATTACTATTATTATTTTATAATAGCAAATGAAGATTTTGATCACAGATATACTCATTTTTATTTATTTTTTAGTTATGAAAGAAACAATGAACTTTAGATTAATAAAATATAATCAATAATAATATATTTAATATTATTAAGTGGGGAAAATTTGCGTAAAATGGTTGTTTTTCATGTTTCATCGACGTACGGCGCTGCAAATCACATTTTTCAGAATTTTTTGCTTTTCACACCCATTTTCGCGGCTCTCTCACGGCTAAACCATTGATCAGAGAAAAAACTTTAAATACATAAAATGTAGGAAATTTTGTGCTCTTTAATTTATGTACTGATGAGTTTTATGTAAAATGCATAATTTTGAAGTTATATAGAAAAAACGAAAAAAAGTCACGTTTTTTGCACGTTTTTTGCCAAAAAAAGTGTTTTCGGGGAGAAATTTTGTTGGATAATGCCAGATTCGTGTTCAGCGACCCCCCCCCCCCCAAAAAAAAAGGAACCAAAAATCAAAACTACACCAAAACGTGCATTTATTTTTTACCAAATGCCTGGACTACATGGGAATAACTAATTGAAAAATAGTTCCAAAAATGAAGATTGGATTAAGAGAGGGCAGTTTATATGGTATAAAATCTTCAAGGAGCCAGGAACTTATTTCGCATATAGTTGGATATAAAATATTTTTTGTAGTTATTAAACTAATAGGAGGACACTAAAGCTATGTTAAAGAAAATTGCAAGCAAGTCGGATCATTTTTTAATGAAATTGCACAGACGGCCCCAAGAACGCGATTAATATTCAAAATTGGCGGTAGCTAGACTATGACGATTTTTTAGTAGTTGATGAATTTAAGAAGTTGTTTTAAAAAAGCGAGTTAATTAAACCATTTTAAAGGGATTTATAATAAGGGCCCAAAAAGGACAACTGACAGTTAAAAAGAGGACTCTAACAGGAAAACATATTAAAATGTCTTAGTACGTAGCTCTTTAGATCCAATTAAATAATAAATCCAATTAATAAGATGCCATTAGTCAAAATTAATCATAGGGTATGAATTATTCATTTGAAATTTAAATAATATTTTATCGAAAGGCACAAATTGATTCGGAAAATGTTTAAAAAAAGGATCCTAGACGTGGATGAAAATATAAGAATGTTGGTCCTGAAAGAAAAGCCCAAGACTCAAATTAAAAATTTTTGCACTGAGAAGGGGAGAAATTTAAGGAGTGTTTGCCTCACAAAATGTTCAGGGGCTCCGGACTTAGCCCTATGATTCTATAGGGGGCCAAAGTGTCTTATATGGAATGTCAAAACATTAAAATATCTAAAAGAATAAAGAATCCTAAAAATGAAGATCGGATTAAAAGGAAGCAATTTATTAACAATTTATTATTACAAAAACTTCAAAGGGCCCTGTACCGGGCTCCAAAGGGTCAGGAATTTTTTTCGCATATAGTTGGGTATAAAAATATTTTTGTAGTTATTAAAATAATGAGAAGACGCTGAAACTATGTTGAATAAAATTGAAAGCAATTTTGATCAATTTTAAAGAAGCTACACCAAGAGCCCCAAGAAAGCGATTAATATTCATAAATAATGGTAGCTAAAATCTGAGGACTTTTTTTTTTTTTTTTGTTATTAATGTCGTAGTTGGAGGATCTAAAAAGTTGTTAGAAAAAATAGCTAGTGAATCCGACCATTTTTAAGGAAGCTATGATAGAGGCCCCCATAGGAGCCAACTTACAAATAAAACCAGGGCCCTAACATGAAAACATGTTAAAATATTTTTTTACATAGCGCTTTAGACCTTTAATTCGTCAAAATTACGCATATAATATGAATTATTCGAATAATATTTTTAAAAAATTCACCAATTGTTTGGGTAAGCGTTAAAAAAAATGGCCCCAAGGCTCGAATAAGAATATCAAGATGTTGGTCCTGAAATAAGAGTCCAAGATTCAGCTTTAAAATTTTGCACTGAGAAGGTGAGAAATTTAAGGAGTGAAAAATGTTCATCGCGCAAAAAGATCAAGGGGCCCTGGGTCGGCCCTATGATTACTTAGGGGGCCCCTGTGTCTTATATGGAATGTAAAAATTTGGAAATATCTAAATGGAACAGGTATCCCATAAATGAAGATCGAATTAAATGGAAGCAATTTATTAACAATTTATTATCACAAAGACTTAAATGGGTCCTGAAACGGGCCCTAAAGGTCCAGGGATTATAACTAAAAAGTAAAAAAAGCGAGAATATCTAAAAGGAGAAAGGTGCCTCAAAACGAAGAAGATTAGATAAAAAGGAGTCAAGCTATTAACAATTTGGCGCATAAAAATTGTAAGGGCCCCAGAGCTCCCGGCTCTTAAAATATTAAAAATCTGAGCCTCAAGTGCATCAGGACCTGTCTTGGACTATCTTCACCTAAAATTTCAGACTTCTACGTGCGGTAGATTTTGCTAGCCATCGCAGACACACACTCACACACGCATACAGAAACACACACAAACAGAGCGTTTTGTTATCTTATTAGAATAGATAAGAAGAAAGATTTTCAAGAATTTTTTAGATGCTTTTTATATTATTCAACCGATTAGAAGTCCATATTTTCTAGGAAGTTAAATTAGAAACTAAAATCAATAGTTTTTTTAACCATCAGTTTGGGGCCCCTTAGGCTTGGGGGCCCCGGGGCAGTGCCCCGGCGGTAGTTACGGCCCTGAAGTTGACTGAAGCTGTCCAGTAGTGGTCATGCAGTGGTAGACCATTAGCCAGTACTTCTCCATCATTTCCAGCACCTATCTTACTGTTGGCCAGCAATTTCCTCTTTGCTGGGCAGATTTGCCTGCAAATCCATGGTCACGAACGCTTTCTTGGTGCACTATCGATGACACAAAATGCAAGAAAGAAATGACATGAACAAAAAAGAGAAAACACGTGTATTATTCTTAGTTCTGTAAAAATGCCGGGACTATATTGGAAAGTACTGAGGAATTAGTTGCACGCTTCTGTTGGGGAACTGCTTTTCCCCCTTAATTTGTTTATATTAATTTACCTGGTTCATGAAAGTATTATTATAAAATTAAGAATCTGATGATTAAAACTAATATATTTAAGAATAACCCAGACATTTGAAATAAAGTAAAACTCCTTGAGAAAAAAACATTCTTTATTATGTTTTAAATATTGAACTTAATATATATTTATAATAAAAATACTTGCGAATGTCCAAATTTTACATTATAAAAATTACGTTACTCACAGGGTATGAAAATATTCCTTACTTCTACTCTTTAAGACTTGATAATTCATAATTTTGTCACATAAAAGGGAATTAAAATAATAATTTTTGCTTTAACCACCAAAATAAAATTCAAGCTCTGGAAAGCTCCATGTTCTCGTGTATGTACTTCTCCATTTTCAATTAATTTCTATATCCACTTTTTCTATAGCCAATCGGAACATTTCTACCCCCTGAACATCTATGTCCCTGAAAATTTTAAAGTGCTCAGTGGTTCTTCTGTTAATAATAACTATAACCCGATTGACTTTCCCTCAATTACAGTATAATCTTTTGGTATTTCTTGCGAGGGAAAACACCTTTTCGGTCCTTGTTACGGGAGAAATATTTTTATTTATTTACGCGGTAAAGTAATTCCTTTTTCGTTCTCAAAATTTACAACTTGTTTTCGATTTCTTGTGCTTTCGAAAATAAATGCGGTTCCCAGCTGCCTGGAAGGAAATACATCCTGTCCATTCTTATATAAAATTCCGTAAGTATTATACCTGAATTTTACGAGTTTTCTGTCCATGACCATCTGGATCGACAGCCAAAGTAAAATTTCAAAGTAAAATTTCACGACAATGCCATAAAATATCATAGAATCACTGACTGCAAAGGCTTGTATTATAAAATATCTTTAATATAACGACATGTATCCGCCTAAACCTTTCGATCTGCAATAACTTTCACGATACCCTTTGAATTTGCTTCCCCGCAAATAAACGTAACCAAAATATCTATTCAGCTTTTTCACAATCCTTATAGAAATCATGCACATGGCTTTTCGTGAAAATATTAAATTTTCTTAACTTAGCGTAAAATCCTTTCTGTATTTCTTATTCTAAAATCCCATATTTCTAAGCTAGGGTACCTCAACACTTCGTAGCAGCTGGTGGAGAAGTCTGGACACTTTCGGTATTTTTGAGAACATTAGATTTCCATGCGCATGAGATGTGCTTCCATGCATCAACGGCCGGGCTCGTAATTTCGAACACCTTATGTTAATGATTGTTGTTGTCTCTTTAATGTTCTTTTTTTCTTAGTTTTTTGCTGTATTAAGGATAATAAACATGCTTCCCCCTCTTATTCGTGTCCTGTCTTTCTTATGTTTTGTGGCGTCACTTCCGCGCCAAGAAAGTGTTTCCGGCCAGGAGTTGAAATACAAATCTGAATCCATTGTAATGTCCTTTACTTCCCTTAAAGTTTGTCTCAATGATCCTTGGACACCCTGTAATAGAGATGGAATTAGTTAAAAGCTAATTTTTGTGAATTCGAATAACTCATACTTATTACGAAAGAAAATTAAATTTTTGAGTCTTGTTCATTACAATTAAATTGATAAAATCACTTATTTGATATCGATTTTACATAACTGATGTTATCAACATTAGTGTCAATTGTCAACCAAATTAAAAATTTATAAGGCTTTTTTTTTTTTTTTTTTTTTTGGTCAAAAATATATTTTTGCAGGTGCATATCAAAACGTTTACGCTTGTCGATTTGTGGATATATGGGATTAAATCCTCATCGTAACCCTATGAGAAACATGTGAAATGCAAGACTCGTTTCTTCGTAAACTACCCCACCAATTTTGATGAAATTTGAAATCCATATTTGCTAGGTATGTAGGCAGTTTTTTTTCCCTGCGAGTAAAAAACTTTTTATTTCAGAGTAAAAACAATTCTGCAGAAAATTTTCGTTTTTTAGACTTTTTTTTCTGAAATTAATTAATTATTTTTTTTTAATTATCTGGTACATATCGATCGCCCAGAAGAAAAGTGGCACATCTAGACAAAAGTAAATTTTACAGGAGAGGCAAAAAAAGATTTGCATAATTTTACTGTAACATGAAATTACAGCTCTTAGAACTGTAATTTAATGAACAGTTCTCTTAGAACTTAGAACTGTACGTAGGAATGAAAATTTGCATAAAAGAATAAAACCCTTAAGAATATAAGAATGAAGAAAGAGGATTACTCATCTCTTCTGTGATCATAAATGGGCAAATAGCATAATGAAGTAATTCACGGTATAACTACATTTCTGAAACTTTTTGTGTAGGAAGACGCATCCATGACGGATCTATTAATAGAATAAAAACAAAATGAATTTTTGCAAGATGTGCCACTTTTCTCACCGGTGAGCGATATGATTTTATTTATATACGCTGCCCCCCCCCCCAAAAAAAAACTACCATGAAAATCGGTTAGGTAGTTTCCGAGGAAACGGGTCTTAATGCTTGCAAATTTTCTATAGGATTACACCAAGTGTTGCCTTCATTTAAAGCTGTTTTCATCTGTTCTGCTGAAGAAACGTAAAACGATTTGACACATTTACAAATTCATTTTTAACGGAAAGAAATAAATCTGGAAGGCCTGACTAAGGAAGCGATTTGAAATGGAACTGTGTTTTCCTGTTTTTGATCAATAAATTAGATATTGAGTTATAAGATATTTTGATCACGTGGCAAAGACGTTTTTTACCTTTGCATGAGTGGTTATTCTTCTTTCGCGCAGAAATATGTTTAAAAATGCCCACTTTGGCATTATTTTAAGACAGTTGTTTAGAATCTATTGCGCTATATTAAAATATTCCAGCCATTTTGTTTGAAAGCATGGAAATCCTGCTTTTACAACGGGCAGTCAAGAAGTTCACAGTATTTTGTTACAACTCTTTAATATCGCAATGTAATTAATTTATTTGTTTATCAACTCTATATTTTTTTACTATTGGAATTCATAATAGGCAGTATGGCTGCAATTTAGCTGAAGGAAGGATTCTGTTGTGATCAGTTGGCACGATGTCGAAGTTTGATCAAAAGGCGAACATAAAGTTCATGTGCAGATTGAAGAAATCTGATATAGTGACTTTTTAGGTGTGTTCGTAACTATGTAAACACATAGCACCTATAGTTGTCGTTCAGTCCGTGCGTCCGTCTGTCCGCATATAACAACGCAAAAACTACCTAACCGAATCATTTGAAATTTAAAATACATAATTATTACATAATTTTGTCGAGTTATTTCAAATTTTATGAAAATTGGATGCATAGATCAATTACATTGACAATCAAAAGTATTCCGTTACATTACGGTCAATGAGGAACAATATTTCAAATGCATTTTAATGATGTTACACTCATTCGAAGATAATAAAATTGATATACATCTATAAAATATATATTATAATACACATTTTGCATTATCTGTGGTGCAAAGAACATTTGTTATTGATTTACAAGGCCACATAAAGTATTCCATTACATAATGGTATAGGGAGAACATGAACATTGTTTGGTGTGCATTTTAATTGTAATTAACTATTTGCAATTTTATGAGATTGATATATGAAAGTGATATTTTTAAAACTTCGTTATCGCACGAACGCATCTTATTTGCTACGCTTCACATGCAATTTCCAACTTGTTTAGCATTAGCCAAATAAGTACACAAAGCATGACGAGTTCTGTCTCTTCCCCAAAAGTAATCATGTTAATATCGTAGATCAGAGATGGCGACATATGTCATGCATTAAAATAAGTGGCACGCTATAAGTTATTTTTGCTCGGCATAGATTCAAGATCAAAATATAAAAATTGGTTGCCTGTAAAGTCGGTATACGGGCGAAAGTTTTACGTGACAACGACTTTGAGTTGTAAAATAATTTTAATGTGAATATTCATTCGTATAGTAGGAAGAAGGATGAAATAATAGTAACAATTTAAAACATTTATTTATACAAAGAATTATATTTAAAACATTAATTTATACAAAGAATCTCGCACTGAATTTCATATTAACAAAATTTTATTTTTACCTTTACACATACATACGTATTTATATACAAATATACATACAATAACTTGCAATACACTGTGTTTGTTAAACACATTTTACTTCATGTTTATTGATGTCAAATGTTGAATTTTGTAAACAGCATATTAAAGAATTTTTCAATGAGCAGAATATAACTAAAGTAAAATGGCTTTCACTAATCACATATCATTAGTTTTCCATAATATACCACCGAATTACGAAATAAACTACACTTATTTTCTTTGTACTTTATACTAATAACTAATACATAACGTATTTCGTCTTAGTTTGATACTATCTAAAATTCCTATTAAGCACCGCCCCTTCCTTGCAGCGAATTCACATTCACGTTCAGAAAATGGTCCCACAAGTGACCGGAAAAAGTTAAGAGAAAAGTGAGCGCGTATCGTGAGCGGAGCGTAACGTAACGTAACGCAGTTTCTTGAAGTGTCTCCCGGCAAACCAATTTACAAGACGTTGTCACGTCAATAGAATTTAAAAGAAAAATGCATTATTTAATCTAAATGTTGTTTCTGTTTATCTGAATGTGATTAGTTCGGTTGCTTGTCAGTGTCAGACAGATTAGCGAATCTGAAATATAACTTAATGTATCCCAATCGTGCTTAATATTGACTCAAGAAATTATAAAAATTACAGATAATTAGAAATTACCTCAAAAAAAAAAAAAAAAAAGATTAAAAGACATTCTAAGCAGAAATGCTGATGGTAAAAGCATAAAACCTGGGATTCAATTGCAGATACTAAAAGCTATAGATTCTGGCGCTTGCTATTTTAATTACATTTATTTATTTATTTATTCATTGCAAGGCATTCTGTAAATAAAGTTAAATAAATAAAGTGAAAATTTAAAGTAAAGACTGTCACATGAGTCTGATTCAACGCGAATTCTCTTAAAAATAACCAAGTACGAAGCTGATATTGGGACATCTAAGATGAGACAACATAAATAACATTTTAGAGATAAATTTCTAAGTATTACATTAAATATTACCCATTTTAGTAAGTGCTAAAGAGAACATTTTTAAGTTATTTTGATTCATCATAATTTCATCAATATTTATTTATTTAATTATTTTTGGCACGCCATAATCATTTAAAATATATTTTTTTTTTGGAAAAAATTGGCACCGTGGATGTTAAAAGGTTCGCCGTCCCTGCCTTAGATCAAAGCTATCCAATGCGGCTCTTGCGGTCGCATCAGTGGAGGATCCAAGGGGGAGATCACGGGGGTCATGCCCCCCCCCCTCTGAACGATGAAATTTTTTAAAAGAAATTTAAAAAATGAAATATATATTGAAGTTTTACAAATTTATCCCTTGCATAACAATCAGAATTTTTCTGACTCTTTTAAAGCTGTACTTAAATCCAAAGTAGGTAATTTCTTATATATCCATGAAGTATTTTTTAATCTTGGATGCAAGATGCATTTATTCAGAGCAAATGTGATTGATCAACGTTTTCCATTTTCAATAAAGACAAAGTATCTTTTGACAAATCTCCGCAAATTGTAGAATTTTAAACTGAATTTCAGGCCGTAGCAGTCGATTTCTTCCTCATGATGGTTTTTTGTAACTGTCAAGTCCTAAAAAATTACATAAAATGCTAACTTCTTGAGTGACTGTTTGATTTTATATGAAAACTAAAAATCTCCAATTTCTTGCATCTGAATAAAATGTATATATTTATATTTTTATGAATATTTATGCAGCTTTTTTGTTATGATACTTACCAAAAGTATCAGCAATTTAGCTTATCCCCCTCAAAAAAAAAGGAGCCATGACTCCCCTCTAAAAGAAGGACTGGATCTGCCCTTGGGCGCAAGTGCTTCAAGGGCGCCTTTTTGAGGATTTTCTTGAAGCCCTTTCCAAGGATTCCTGGTATTAGACTTTTTAGAAATAAAATTCCATTATAAAGAATGCTTTCTTTAAAATCATTTTAATATTTGCATCAGAGATATTTTCAAAACCTGTAAAAACGCATTAAAATACCAGAAATATATCTTGAAAATTTAACTATGCATATTTTCACGATGTTTAGTTATTGTTTATGACGAGTAATTATGATGGTTACATTTGGTAACAATTGCAAATAACTCTTTTTAATACTCAAGAAGTAGAAGAAAAATAAGCGTTTTCACCTTCCGCTGCCAATTTGAAAATAACACGTGCGTGAAAGTTAGCTTTTTTTTTCTTTTGCTGTTGCCACACTGGCCTATTCGTTGTTTTATACGAGAGATAAGGGAGCTTAATTTTTTCTTCCTGACTTTTGAAACCACCAATAATCCTTTTAACATTGCATTTTTTTCCTTTTTTTTTCTTTGGAAAGGGAAAATTTGCTTAATGCAAGAGAAAATCCTCAATAATTCAAGAAGTTTATCTAAACAGGAAGTCTTTGTGTGATCAATATTCTTTTAACCAAATATATAGAATCCGAATGTTTAAAAATACCAGGTATCGGAAGATATAACAACTATTTATGTAATACAAATACGACAAATTTATATCATACATTAAAAACATTGCAAAAAAACCCTGTATAATGATTACTTAAAATATCCGAGAATAATACTTATAGCATATTGCCCAGCTTTCATGTATGTGGGATGGGGAAAAGTTTCTCAAACCTATAGGGCCCCCCAAAATAATATCGTGCTTCCCCTATCTTTAAAGGTTAATCGGTCCTCGATAATAACAAACACCGGATTATCTAATGACAACCCCGGACTAGCTGAAAATAACCAACATTTCATTAACGTTTATAGTTTTAATTCTTAATCGGTCAAATGCGTATAAGGGAAATGCGTAATCTCTTTTAACAGATATATATTAGAATATTTCAAACATGAGTTTGCATTTTACCTTAACATGTGTGGTAAAACTAAAAAGTAATGTTTTTCCAATACATTAGTTCATTGTTCGGTTCTTTATTATATATTGGACTTCAAAAAACATGAAATGGGCGATTCTTTCAGAATTATATATTTTTTCCCATATCATGATTTTTTACTGGAATTTTGCCACACTTTTTTTTTGAGTAATTTAAAATAATTATTATTTTTTTTATTACGAAAGCATTGCTGGCCTACAGAACCGAATACTCATTTAAATAAAAAAGCAATCTCTAATTTTGATTCATCTAATTTACGTAATTTCGTTTGTTTGTAAGTTAGTTTTTCTGTACCCTTTGTCACTGGAACAGAAAAAATATACATTGTGGGCAGATTCACGTTTCAAATAAGTCATATTCCAAAGAAAAAAATAAAAATAAGTAAATTACCATTTTGGTTGAATTAAGGAAAAAAAGATAATAAATCATGCCATTTTTAGTTTCAATTCACACGGTTTTTCGGTTTCTAGAATTCTTTGGGAAAAAACCCTAACAATAACAACATCATAAATAACAATAAAATATCAAAAAAAAAAAAAAAAAAAGCCACATAAATAACCAGCTTTAGAATTGAAAAATACAACCCTCAAGTCCGAACATTAGAATTTACTGGTATATATCTTGTACTCTCGCTTACACGCAAGTACATACACACGGATATGTGCAGGTATTGCCAAATAAGATATTGTTTCTACAAGATTGTTGGGAAAGCAACTTTATGATTCTAAGTGATTTTATATTCATTATTTGAAAAATAAACATATTCTAAAATCAGCGAACATACGAACAAAAACAAAAACAAAACAAATTAATTAATTAATTAATTAATGAAATGAGACATGGAAAAAATATTACAGGAAAATACTATATTTCAACAATGAAAAAATTATAAACAATGCTAAAGACAATTTCGATAGGCTTTTAAAACAATGCTAAAAACAATTTCGATATTAAGCAAGTAAGAAAAATCATGCTTTAAGCATAGATTATGAAGCACTTTCCCACATTTCCTAAAATCATTAACAGAACTTCGTTATCCAGAAAAATAAGGTGTTACAGTCCATAGTCGAATATGTATTCCAATACTTTTGAACAGTCATGTATTTGATTTGTCGGTTGTTGTATATATTATATAATAAATAAATGTAGTCTTGCAAAAAAAAAAAAAAAAAGTTATTTTGTTGAATTTTTTTTTCAGCAGTTTATACTAATACATAGAAACACACTTGAATACTTTTGTTCAGCCCTGTAGTTTATCCAGTACCTTTATTACATGAAAGTATTTTGCTAAAATTTAGTTCATACAAAAATACTCTTTTTATACTCTCTTCTACTTAAATCACATTTCCAGAAATTACCATCCATAGACGACTCTGTATTCAGTTCTTTGCGTGACCCTGTATATCACTTTATGTATATTCTACAAACATTTCTTAGTAAACTGAATGTTGTTTAACGTAAAAAATGTATCACTTATTTAAAAAAGCACCTTTAAGTAAATTACGCTTATATTCATTAAATTTTCCGAGCTTTTTTGTGTAACCCTGTATATCTAAATTGTGTAACTATTAGCATTTATACACACCATATAATGTAAAAATACTTAGTGAAACTTAAAAGCGCACATCATAATTAAAAATGCATTTCATCCATCCAATAGCCAACATCCATAATATACAGTACTTTTGATATACTATTAGAAATATTTAGTGTGTCCCTGTATATACTAGGCACTTCGTATTAGGCTTGAAATAACTGATATTAACCCTGAGCGACGTATATCAATTTGATTATACATGAAGTCGTTTGTCATAATAAAAAAATGTTGCAACAAATTTCACTTTTATTCTTATGTAATGGAATTCATTTGTGTGGCCCTGTAAATGTATAATAACAATTCTTTTCTCTGCGTATTTTGCAGAATATATATTTTAGTGCACTTCGTAGATGCATATAAATTAGAATATGTTTGGTCGGTTGTAACATCTTTAAAATTCATTTCAAACGATTTTTCCCCTTATGCCGTAATGTAATGGAAAACGTTTGACTGCCCCTGTAAATAAACCAATCATGGTAGAAACTTAATTTTCAATAGGGTTCGTGCTAGGGCAAATATAAATAACTTTCAAAAAATTCATGGCAATCCGAGCATATTTATGAGAGTTAGAGCTCGGACAGACGGCCAGACAAAGCATAATCACTTTTCAACTTTGTTGGAATCTGCTAAAATGTATAATGTAAGAAAACTGATTTTGCGGCAAGTTTCATTTAGGTAAAGTGAAAGTGTCAAGTCAACAAAGAGCAATAATTGAAATAGGAAAATAATTTCGTTTGTTTAAATCTTAGAAATGAATTAAGTTAAATGAGTTATGATTAACTTGTTAATTACATTATTATTAGCTTTAAAATAATCTTTTTATTCGGATACAAAGCAGTACGTAACCATTTTAGGCTTAGGTAAGATATTGATCTAAAACTTTATCGATAAAACAATTACAAATTTTATGTACAGAAGATAGAGCAAAAATTATAATGCGTATAACAGCAAAATAAAGAATAATCACTAGAATATTTACTTCGAGTATTTCACCGATTAACAAGGGGGGAAATATTTAACGGCATTGCAACCCATACTGTAAAAAAAACTACGAATGTTTCTTGATTTACAAAAATCGACTATAATCACGAGCGAAAATGCACAAAAACTTCTTATGAGTCACCCAAGATTACGTAAACTGTTCTTTTATCTTTAGAAACCTCACAAGAGAATTTACCTGTGAAATTTAAATAAGAATTTATAAAAATAAATTGTACTAATTGTCTTTAGTTTTAGATTATTTTATCTTTGGTTTTCGATCATAGATAAAATTTGCAAAATAAAACATCTAGCGTTAAGAATGGAAGGCTCTCCATCAGCCAGCGAGTTAAACTATTCATGGTGTAAAACGGTAGTAATAGCTTTCCTTTTTATTAATTAGAAGTTGTTTGGGTAAATTATACACTTATGTACCATTTAATATTATTTTGGATTTTATTATTCAATGTTTTAATACATCAGTGCTGGATAGTTAACTGTGCAAAACTGCGATAGTGTTCAACGAACTTAATTAAAGATTTGGTGTTAGTCGTGTTATGAAAGATTCGCACGTCGAACATTTGTAACTGAAAAAAAAAAAAAAAAACTTAGAATGATCCTTTTTATTTTCATACATCATTTATTATAATATGTGTAATAGTTTTGAATATAAAAATTCTCAAAATTCAGTTATTCATTTTTGATAACCCAGTATATCTCGATAACGCGGAAACGAGGGCAAATAACACTAGTTTACTGTATATCTATATATGTTGCCAAAAAAATTTTAACTGTTGCTGACTACATATGATATGCTATTTTCAAAAATATAATTAGAACATTTTAATCAGCTCTAGTTTCTGAGTTTCAGCTGTGTAGGTATTAAACAGAGAAAATCTTTACTAAAAAACTAATTAATCATTGAGTTCTAAAAAACTTCGCTTTAAAGCTCTTCTCCGACGTGTAGACTTTGGAAAATAACGTATCAGAGACCAACAATAGTCCGACATCATATTTATATCCCAGAAACCCTGATAGCGCTCTTCCATGAAGCATAAGTCCTGATGCATACGCTCTTCCTGCTCTTCACTCATATCTCCCAAATTTTCCGGAAACCTGTCCAGGTGACTATGGAGGAAGTGGAGTTTTATGCTCATATTGCACCCCTTATTTTTTAATTGCAGTAGAAAGTCTTCTACAAGTTCAATATAATTTTCTGTATACCTTCACGATAAAAACTTATTTTAGTATCTTAGGAAAGCAATTTTTTTTTTCTTTTAGTCTTGATGATAACAATTCTGAAGCTTGTTTATAAAGATTTAATTCTTTTACAAGATCATCTAACTCATTTTGGGGAAAGCATTTTTGCTCATTTGACATACCCTCAAAATCAGCATCATTTTGTGATGAGCTTGGTCCTTCAATATTTTTTTCTAATGGTTCTGGTATATTTTTAGGCTCTGAGGAGTCAAGCGAACGCTGCACTGGACGTTGAACACAACTAGAGATGTAAATTTTTCGGAAAAATATAAGTGGCGGAAAAAAACCGGTTTTTTACCGGTTTTTTTTGGAAGAAAACGGAAAAATTGGAAAAATTGATTTTTCATGACTGTTTCTCCCAAATAAATTATATTTTCTTAGAGAATATTAAATAGTAAACATTTTTTCCCATTTATATATATTAAATGAAAATTATTTTCACTTTATATTACAAAATAAAAAGAAAGTAGCAAAGCCTGCTTTTAAAAGTTTAG
This sequence comes from Maratus speculifer, assembly GCA_964019185.1. NCBI lineage: Eukaryota > Metazoa > Arthropoda > Arachnida > Araneae > Salticidae > Maratus > Maratus speculifer. Next base: position 107,196,373 of record OZ025303.1, read on the forward strand.
TTTTTTTTTCAACAGCCTAAGAATTTTTATTAAACGCTATTGTTTGTTATATCATATCTCTGTTGAAATGATTTTTCAGTTGCATGTTTAACTACCAATTGACCTAATGTAAAAACCTGAGCCAATATGTCTGCAGTTTGGAATGAAATAAATTATGCATTCCATTTACATAAGTATAGTTTTTAAGAAAATGATACTAGTTTAAAGAAATTATTGCAGTTTTGTCATTATTATAAATATCAGTATTCAAAAAGTCCATTGTATGTTTAAAAAATGTATATTTTTACATTATTACTTTTTTCTTAGAATAATAATTTTATTTCCTTTATAAAATATGTTTAGTTTTGGTATAGCTTTCCAATCTCAATTCAAAGTTTTGATTTAGTTTTATAATCTAAATTCAAACAAAACTAAGTTTTACTTTTGGCTTACTCAGGTCTGCAACTAAAAAATAGCGTAGGATTTATTGACTGTTAGATTTTTACTCACTAAAACCAGATTTTTTTTTTTTTTTTTTTTTTTTTTTTTTTTTAAGTTTAATTAAATGTAATTTTTTTTTCTTTTTACCCTGAAATCTGGTATTCTATTCTTGAGTAAGAAAAACCATATTCAATAATGTTTCCACATGGTAGTTTTATATTTCTAAGAGTGGAACTCAAAAGTTATGAAAACAGAAACACTACAAATAGAAAATGCTCACTATTTGAGGAATTAACAAAAGCAGTCACATACAGAGATAAACTTCTACTGTGCTTTAGAAAACTACAAAAATTCAAAGTTTAATCAAGAGGGAAAGTATAATTTGGAACATAGTTACAAATATGTTTTTTTTTTTTTTTTTTTTTTTCATTGCAGTTGTAATTTTCTAATGCAAACTGACCATGTTTTTGCAACATTACTGTACATTATGGAGGTAAAATGGAGGTCAATTTTAGATTCAACACCTTGAAAAAACATTCAATTAATCAGCTATAACGAAATCTTGAAAAATGCAGCATAGTAGTGCCACCTATAGGGCAATTTACACCAAAAACTAAACAGCATTAATATATATCAGAAACTGTCTGAAGCTGTAGTTTCATTTAAAAACAAAAATCGTCCTTGAGGTAAAGCTATTGCGATAATCATGAATAATGCAGCATAGCAGCGTCATCTGTTGAGCAATTTACACCAAAAAGTAATGAGCACGAAGTTATGTAAGGATTAACTTAATCTGAAATTTTATAAAAATACATACATTAGTTTGAGATAGAACTATTGTGGAAATTATGAATAATGCAACATAGCAGCGTCATCGGTTTAGCGATATACACTAATAAATTAAACATCTCGAGTTTATATCAAGGTGTAACTGAATCTAAAGTTTTGTGAAATTATATGCATTAGTTCTTGAGATAGAGTGCCCATAAAATTTGTCACATACAGACTCACAGAGTGGCAGATATTTTCCAAAAACTATTAAAACGTGTTCAGGACCTTCTAAAACATTATACACCAAAAACTGGAAGTCAAATTTTTCACAAATTCAATACTTACTTCTTGAAAAGATAGATTAAAGTAATAAAAGTAGTAAAAAACTTCAAAATTTTATGTTGAATTTTTAATTTTATCATTTCCATTAATCTTCATATTATTGCAATAATTTCACATGATTTAATTTTTAAAAAGAGAAGTTGCATTTAATTACATATCTAGATTTTTTTCATGTAATCAAGTTTTTGTGAAATTGTGAACTTTTTGTATATACTTGTACAAAATATATTCAGAATTTTTTAACAAGAAATTATTACTATATTTAGGTTCCTATTTAGAAATTTTTAATAAGGTTATTTACATACATATATGCAACTTAATAAGATTCTGCTGCTGTATGGCATGAGATTTTTTTTCTTCAATCACTGCACTTGCGAAAGATTCAATTTGTTGATTAAACATTTTCTGAAATGTCTATTTTCAAGAGAAATTTTGCAAAGGGTCTTGTGTTTCAAACAAGAAAAAAATGTGAAGGATCCTTTCAAGTCATCTCAAACAGATTTCTGCTCAGAGATCAGATTACCCACATTAAAATTTTCATGTGAGACACTCAACACAAAAATAAATAAAATAAAAAGTATGAGAATGTAGCTATTACAAAATTTTCACTATATTATTTCATAAATGAAATTTCAATTTTTCAGTTCGGAAAAATTGAAAAATAAGCTTTCGGAAAAAAACCGAAAAAAACCGGGTTTTTTTTTTACTGTACGCGAGAAAAAAAAAAGTCATATTAAATATAAAACCCCATACATCTAAAAATCCACATCCAGTTATATATAGCATATTCTAATAAAAAAAAAATTGAAGCAAAAATATTTATATTTATAAAAGTAGTAGGCATTTTTAAAAAGTTAATTAAAAAAAAAAAAAAAAAAAAAAAAAAAAAAAAAAAAACTTAGCAAAATGAGCTGTTTTACAAGATTTTTTTTTTAAATTATTATTTATTTTAAGTATTAAGTATTGTGTCACCATATATTATACAGTATTATTCAAAATTGAAGAGATGGTTTCAAATGTAGTGTATGCTCTTAATCGAAACATTTAAACAGACCCTGAATCATATTTCTTTATTTCCTACATTATTACATTTTTGAATACAAAAATTTAAGATGAATGGGGCTAACTGATGTAATTCTTGCAGACGCTATATTAATTTTCTTCAAGCAATATATCATTCTTGATTTACTGGAATCAAAGGTAAAAATGCATAAAGTCATCATATTATATTCAAATTTTAATTATATGACGGATTGACAGCATATTTTTATGTAGTGACAGTCTCGAATTTTGCTTACAGTGGTCGCTTTTATGTATTTCGTGTTTTACAAATTGCTACATGAATAATCTTTCAATACAAACTTGCAGACAATAGCAGTATTTATGGTTTTTATGTCTATTCAAATATAAATACTTAATAGATGGAGCATATTTTCGTGATATGATATCTTTTTCAAGAATGTGTACAAAGAATCGAGCATTTCTGGTTTTACAAACTACTACTGAGGGGCCCACATCAATAATAGACCCAGTCCATTTTGAAACAAGCAAGAAAAATCATGCGTTAAGCATAGATTATGAAACACTTTCCAACACTTCCAAAAGTTATTAACAAAATTTCATTATTTAGAGAAATAAGCTTACTGTTTATAGCCATATATTTATTCCAATACTTTTGAACAGTCCTGTATTTGATCTGTCGTTTAATATATATGCTATATGATGGGAAAATTTAGTTTAACAAGCAAAGGCCTAGCAGGTTGGAATTTCTCTTTCAGCAATTTATACTAATAGAGCGAAACATACTCGAATGATTTTGTTCAGCCCTGTAGTTTACTTAATACCTTTATTATGCACAAGTATTTAGCTAAAATTTATTTTAAATTAAAACACTCTTAGAACTACTGAAATCGCATTTTCAGAATTTATCAGTTATAGGCATCCATGTATCCGATTCTTTGCATGGCCCTGTATATTATTTTATCTATATTTTTTTAACATTTCTGAGTAAATTGAATGCAGTTCAGCTTAAAAATGCAAAACTTATTTAAAAATCACCTTTGAGTAATTTACGCTTATATTTAGTAACATTTGCGAGTTTTTTTAAGTAGCCCTGTATATCAACTATAGTATTTATACACAACGTATAATATGTATCGATTTAGCTAAACTTTAAAGCGCATATCAAAATTAAAATACATTTCATCTATCCATCAGCCATCATCGGATATATATACAAGTTCTATGGAAATAAGGTACTATTTGAAATCTTTTGTGTGTTCCTGTAAGTGCTATGCAATGAGTATTATATATGACTATATCATATAAATTATATTAAACCTCAGTGACGTATATCAATTTTATTATTCATAAAATAGTTTAATATAGCTAAAATATGTCGCACACCCCCCCCCCCTTTATTACTATGTAATGGACACTTGTGTGGCCGTTAAAATGAACAATAGCTATTTTTTTTCACCGCATACTTTAAAGAATGCATATTTTAGTGCACTTCGTAAATGCATATACATTTTAATAAGTTTGACAGGATGTAACATCTGTAAAACTCATTTGAAGCGGTTTGTTCCGTTACGCCGTAATGTAACGGTAAACTTTTGACTGTCCCTGTAATTAAACTAATCATACTAGAAACTTCATTTGAAATAGAGTTCATGCTATGGTAAATGTTAATAACGTCTAAAAATTTCCGGATAAGCCGAGTATATTTACGGGAATTACTGCGCGGACTATAGGCCAGACAAATTGAAATAATAAACACTTTTCTACTTTGTTGGAAAGTCTTAAAAAATTAAAAAAAAAAGGAATAAGTCATTTATAAGGTTCGTAAAATCTGCTTTATCTATACTGCAACATTGTAAAAAAATCTGTAACGTTACTATATTTTTTCTAGGAAACTAGGATTCCTTGAACTTTTCATATAACGGTATAATTTTGATTGGATCAAAAATTATACCGATATCAAAAGACAAACATTTCCTTATCCTCCGAAAGATATCTTATGATATCATGTGCCAGATTCCCTCTCCCCCTAAAATGATAACGTTTCAGCCCATAATCCTCATTATGTGTCATTGAATTCAGCAATATGATTGCTTTAACAGATCAAGTACAGTTCAAAAAATAGATTAACATTGCATTTGACAAAAAAATTAGAATTCGTTCTTCGGAAACAAATATACTATATATATATATATATATATATATATATACATCGATCAATCTATTAATGCAGAATTTTATTAGTTTTACTGAATATTTAAAAGTATTAATATAATGAAAGTTACAGAGTGCCAAGCAAATAAAATTAATTAATTTAGGTTCCTTTAATTTCAAAATAGAGTAATACATTATTAAAAAATCCTAATTGTGCATATAGGTTACAACGCCATAAAATATCAAATTTTAGCTAAAATTTGAAATTCAATTTTTTTATTATTTATCCTATTATTAGAGCGATCTATAGATTTGAAATAATTTTTTCTTAAAAATGAAAGAAAAAATCGTGCGATGAAGGATTAAAAGATAATTTGTTAAACACAGATCTTGATTTAGAAATCGCTATCCTGCTTTTTTGTCCCGATTTTAGAAGCCGCTGTCCAGCTTTTTTATCCCGATTTTTGTGACAGAGATCTGACATCACAGCACACACACAATGCAATGCCATTATAAAGATGATAAAAAAGAACAATTGATGTATAACAAAAGTACATAGACTAATTTCTGGATAAGAATTTTCTATAATCAGAAAAAAACTCGACATTTCATACAATTCGAAAGCACGAAGAACGAGAATTTATAAGTCACGATCCTTTTCGGCGTTTTATAAGAAAAGGGTATTTATTTTTTTCATCTTTTTTATCATTCAAGTAATTGCAAGTAAATGTCGATTCAATAAGCACTTAATGCGATTTTAAGATTTATAGCGCTGGGATTCTGAGTAGATTCTCCCTATAAAGTAAAATATTTTTTCTATATTTACATTATTGTGCAACTATTCTTTCTATTTCAGACGTAGCGCGCGAGACTGGGTAAATAATTGCACATGAGTATAATATGTTTTTTAGTGTTTGACTCAGAAATGTGAATGAATTGTAATGGGTTTGACGAATTCCAAATGCACGATTTAATAGCATAAATACAAAGTTTCAAATAATTTTATGGACTTTTAGGAAATCTTGGATAACTGTGGTAAGTTTTATTATGAATGATTTTTAAAGAGATACCATATCTGGCAGGATATATTACATTTTTCTGTGATTTTTCATATTTAAAATTTAATATCATTGTACAACTACTATTTTTATTTTATATAGCATTCGAGACTGAGTAACTAATTGTACACAAGTGTCACAAGTTTTATTTTAGTGTTCAACTTAGAAATGTGAATGAATTGTAATGGGTTTAACGAATTCTTAAATGCCCGATTTAACAACAGTAAATACGAAGTTTCAAATAATTTCACGGACATTTAGGAAATCTTGGATAACTGTGGTAAGTTATATTACGAATGATTTTTAAAGAGAGATAATATTTTGTAGGATGTATCATATTTTTCTGTGATTTTTCATATTTAAAATTTAATCATTCTACAACTACTATTTCTATTTTACATAGCATTCGAGACTTGGTAAATAATTGTACACGAGTGTAACATGTTTTATTTTAATGTTTGACTAGAAATGTGAATCAATTGTAAAGTGTTTAACGAATTCTAAATGCACGATTTTAAGAGTATTAAATACAAAGTTTCAAATAATTTCACGGACATTTAGGAAATCTTGGATAACTGTGGTAAGGTAGATTACGAATGATTTTTCATCGTTTAATATTATTATGAATCTACTAATTTGCATATAGCACGCGAGAGTAAGTAAAATTATTGTACGAGAGTGTGATATGTTTTATTTTATTGTTTGATTTAGAAATGTGAATGAATTGTAAAGTGCTTAACGAATTCTAAATGCACGATTTAATAGTATTGAATACTATGTTTCGAATAATTTCATAGATATTTAAAAAACCCTGGATAACTACATCATAAGGTATATTATGAATGTTTTTTAAAGAGATACAATATTTTGTAGGATACGGTGTATTTTTCTATGATTTTCCATGTTTAAAATTTAATATCATTGCACAACTACTATTTTTTATTTTACATAGCATTCGAGACTTGGTAAATAATTGTACGCGAGTGTGATATGTTTTATTTTAATGTTTGATTCAAAAATGTGAATGAATTGTAAAGTGCTTAACGAATTCTTAAATGCCCGATTTAACAATAGTAAATACCAAGTTTCAAATCATTTCACAGACTTTTAAGAAATCGTGGATAACTGTAGTAAATTATATGCCGAATAATTTTTAAGGATATATAATATTTTGTCGGATATATAAAATTTTTCTATGATTTTTCATCATTTAATATCATTCTGAAAGTACTCTTTCTATTTTACATGTAACACGCGAGACTGGATAAATTATTCATGCGCATGGGATAGGTTTTATTTCAGTGTTTGACTCTGAAATACAAATAAATTGTAATGAATTTAACGAACTCTAAATGCACGATTTAACAGATGTAAATACGAAATTTCAAATAATTTCATGGACATATACGAAACCTTGGATAAGTATATGTGGTAAGTTATATTCCGAATGATTTTTAAGGAGGTATAATATAATGTAAGATATGTAATATCTTTTAGTGATTTTTCATCATTTAATCTCATTCTGTAACTGCTCTTTATATTTTACGTAAAGCACACAAAATTGAGTTGATTATTGCACACGAGTGTGATATGTTTTATTTTAGTGTTTGACTCAGAAATGTGACAGAATTATAACAAATTTAACGAATTCTAAATGTACGATTTAACAGTAGTAAATACGAAATTTCACATAATTTTACGGACATTTAAGAAACGTTAGATAAGCATGTGGTAAATTATATTCCGAATAATTTTTAAGGAGATGTAATATTTTGCAAGATATATAATATTTTCCAGAAATTTTTCATTTAATATCATTCTGAAACTACTATTTCTATTTTACATGTAGTAAGCGTGACTGGGAAAATTTTTCTAAGCGAGTGTGATATGTTTTATTTTAGTGTTTGACTTAGAAATGTGAAGGAATTGCATTGAGTTTAACGAATTCTAAATGCACGATTTAACAGTAGTAAGTACGAAGTTTCAAATAATTTCACGGAGATTCAGGAAATTTCTTCATGAAACAGAGAAGTATTTTCCAAACACAGAGGTATTCCGGCCGTTTGCTGCCAGTCGATTTTACGTTTTTTAACGAAATTTTCTGTTAGCATGTACAATGAAAAGAAAATGATTTTTAGTTTAGGAAAATATAATATAACCCATCGGATGAAAATATACGATAACCTGATCCGAGTTGTACCACCACATGTTACCACTGTGCAATTATTAGCACATGTTACCACTGTGCAATTATTAGTTGCTCTAAATAGATACCATTTCAAACAACAAACCCGACTTTCTAAAATTTGTAACATAAGCCAAATACCCATTCCATTAAACTTTGTATCACAGAATAATGAGCGAATCAGTTGTATTCATACTATCGGATAAATGAGAAGGTCAGCTCAACTTCAATTGAAAATATCCCAGTTTATCTCAATATATTTAAATATAACTCATATATCAAAAATAATTTTTTTTCCACAATCTTTCTAAAAAGAATATTTTTATACATTTTTTTTTCCAAAAAATAATTTTGAAAAAGAATGGCCGACTAGCTTTTGAAATGTGATGCGGTCAACTCAGTATTCGTTTCAGATGGTTACGTTACGTGATATGGGCTTTTGTAATATAGATGGGAGGTTAATGGCAACTTTTTAACGCTTTTATTTAACTTTGCTTTCATATGTAAAAGTTGAATTTAGAAGTTTTTCATTCAATTGCAGATATTATAAAATTATTATTATTTAGTTAAACAGATGCATTTTCGATAACAATACTGAGTGCTTGAAGCTCCAGACAAATTTGTCTATTTTCATAATTTTTAATAGACCAGGAGGCGTCAGTACAGACATTCATCTTATCGAGTTCAGAATTGAATTCTAGAATTAGATAAAACTCGACTCGCATATTAAAATAGATTCGACCTGCCAAGTCACATCTTGGTGAAAAAGACCTGGAAACCCGATTTTAGCGATTGACTCGTAGATTTATCATTTTAATTTCTGCACCCAAGTACATAAAAGCATAAAGGACTGGCAGAAGGAAAACACTATATGGTATTCATTGACTTTAATTTAATTTTGTTTTTTATAAATATATATGAATCAAATATGATTATTAGATTTGAAAGAAACCGAAAAGTGCTATATCTTAGTAAAAGACATAGTATTACAGTGCACCTTTTGAGAGATATATATCAAATTTAATCAGCATAAATTTATAAAAAGGTCTAAAAAATATATAATTTGATGAAATTTTGGCGATTTTCGTTAATTTTTGATACAGTGATATCAGAAATTATGAAAACATATCATAACAGCGATACCTTTTGAGCGATGCTCAATAAAGTTAATCAACAACCATGTATGTTGAGGTCTTATGGTCTTAAATAGTGTAAGAAAATCTAGGCTGAATAGTTTTTGAGCTATAGCTGTCACAAAATAAAATAATATCAGTGTAGCAGGACCAACTATTGGACGATATAAACCCCTATTTAACTGGTACCAAATTACATTAATTGAGAGGGAGATGGCATCACAGACAATCACTTCATCGAGTTCACGGCTGAAATTCTCGAATTAGTTAAAACGCGATTATCATATTAAAACGCAATCGCTCTGTCAAGTCATATATTGGTGGAAAACATCTAAAAACCCGAATTTTCGATTAATGCGTAGGTTTACCATTATTGGTTTTCCAACTCACAGACTTCCATGTTGTCATATTTTTGGATGCAGAAAAACATAATACATGGTAAACCTACATGCAACAACTATAATTGGGCTTTGTGGTGTTTTTGACGAAGATATGACTTGGCAGACCGATTGCGTTTTAATATTCGAGTCGAGTTTTAACTAATTCTACAATTTTAGCCATGAATTCGATGTGGCGATTGTCTGTGCAGTGCAGCCGCATACCTGTCTATAGCGAAAATTGATTATAAACGACTCTGGAGATCTTTTGGAATACACCCGACTGAAATACACGGTGCGGTTGTTAGGACATCGATTCACGCAACTCAAGCCACATCATCTATTTTTTGTAAGAACATTTTAAAATGTTTTTCGAATGAGTATAAATAACATGCAAAAACACTTAATTTTTTTTTTTATACTTATTCAGAAAAAAGTTGAAAGGAAAAAAAAAATGTACCGTAATTTCGGGTGTATAAGCCGCGGATCAAACAATTCTTTTTGGACCCAGAAATCTTATTTAGTGATTGAAGACAAATGTTTACGGCGATCTAACTAGTCATATTTGTTTCTTAGAAAATTCTGGATCGAAAAACAATTGTTTGAACTGCGGCTTATACACCCGAAATTACGGTAATTTAACAAATTGCAACAACCATTTGGAAAATGAATTTTTCAAAGACTAAAATGTAAGACTTATAAATAAATTCTATATTAAGAGGAAAAAATATTTTCCTCACTTTTTGTAAACAAGACCATGTTTATTTTACAGTTAAAGTTAAATAAAGGTGAAACATCTCGAAGAGATTTGTACAGTCATTTTCCTCCTAAAAGATTTATTTATTTTTTTAAACAAAATAAAGAGGCGATAGGGTTTTTTTTTTTCCTTAATGAATTCATTCAGTTTCTTATATAGCTATATCTATCCCATCTATATTATAGAGGACAAACATATCTGTACGTAACTCAAACGTCCTTCAGCGAATGGCAGCACTTTCAAATTTTAAATGAAATTTCAGTCTTACAATTTCGGTACTGCAAATTTGTCAACTTCTAAACATCGCGCATTTTCAAGTTTTATACCGTCGTATAAGGAAAAAATATACTTTTAATTACAATTTGTTTAAAAGCTGTATCTTATTTTTAATATTATTTGTTTTAATTAATTTTTTTAATAGTTTTTTAATACTTTTTTTGTCATTACAGCAACAAAAGTATTCCAAAAATAAGGACGGACACGAGAAGGATTCAGATATATCTATTCTCGACCGAGAACAACAATCATTTTCCAAAAGATTAAAACCTAAAAAAAACTTTTTTTTCTAGAGGCAAATATCCCTTTAAAATAAAGAATAACGAAAACGTCTAAACATGCGTCTAACAGAAAACGTTTTATTTTTTAAAAACTAAAAATACTTACAAAATTATGCACGAGGGTAAGACTTACACTTGTAAAGAAGTTATATGCATAAAACTGTTTCGCGATTTAATTTTTAAGCCTATTTTCTTATTTTTTGAAAACTAAAACATAAAAATGTTTTTAATTAAATACAATTTTATCCTTGTGAAATCTGCAACAATGGAAAAAGACAGCAACAGAACAAAAAATGTACACATAATATTTAAAAACAAGAAGTTGATAAGTTTAAATGACGACTTTAAAATGCTTCTCCTGATAAAAGTCTATATTCAAACAGATGTTAGTGCGTCATTGTAATTTGAAGAAGAACTGAAATTTAAACTCTATATTCGTAATGATGGGCGTTTCCACTCGTTATACATTATAATCGATTTCAAATCAAATTGATTAATTGGAAAATTATGTAACAAGATATGAAATTAAAATGTATATATATATATATATGTAATAAAATAAAAAAATTTGCGCCATTTTTGTTCTCTCTTAGTTTCAATTCTAAATTTGTGGAACATATTTCAATCTTAGTTTCGTAATGTATTAACTTGTAACAGCTAAAATCCTTTTTCTTATTTTATTTATTAATAAATTATTGCTTGCTTCTCAAAACGGCGGGAGGTATTTCGTAACCTTTTTACTTTCTGGAATATTCCCGAGATTTTAATTTTATTTTTTTTAACATCGCGTGACAGGTGTTAATACGCGTTGCTAAAGGGCTTGTTACTTGCGAGGAAAAATATAGTTCCTGCCGAGGACACGCCTGCTAAGAATAATCAGAACTGATCATTTTTTTTCGTTGAGACTCGAGTTAATCCTAATTGGATTTTTAAAATGATTGACACGAAGTAGGAGGGAGCTAGTTTTGCCTTGAAAATGTTTTTTTCATTTGGTTTTTGAGGAGCATTAGAATGCAATTGCCCTTTAAACTATCAAGACGCACGTTTCTTTTCTCCGCTGAATTAGAATATCTGATGATGTGGACTAGATAACGAAAGTTGTAGTGTCGATGTGTGCTAAGGTGATTGCGGGGAAGAGTTTATCTATTTTATGAGTTCATCAATAAAGAACTTGAAGACTGATGGTGTCTGTTTTTATAATGGGGAAATACCCCAATGAAATTCTTCCACTGCTCACCAACTGTCGGAGTGACTACTCTGCTCGTGCTGCTGAGAATTCCTAGAATTTATGCAACATAGTTTATTTTCGTCGAATTCTATATTTATTACATATATATAAATTTCATGTCGTGAGTCTGTAGCACAATATTCAACAAAGTCCTTAGTGCACATTATATAAATCGGCCAAACTTGAGTGTAATTCAATAAATATATAAACAATTGGGTAAGTCGCATAGGTAGCACAGAGGATTTGGTTTAGCATTTCTTTCAAAGCAACTTATCCTTTAATTAATAGATCCAAATTATGAATTTATTCTCATTAAATTCTTGCAAAGGTGCTAGCACCAATAAATTTAATTGTAAAATAATTATAAAAGGAAGTTATTTATTTTAATCAAATTTAAAATTTTAAAATCAGATTATTCAAATAAAATCCAAAATTCGGAATTTTTTGAAAATTTGAAAAAAAATAGTTTTAAAATAAATAAAATTTTAAATTTCTAGAAAAAAAATTGTTTAAACGAAATTTAAAATGATGAATCATTAATAAATCGCAATAATTTTTAATTTAGAACGAAAATGGAATTACAGAAATTATTATGAATGTCAGATGAATGAAATCCTAATAAAATAAAACCTTAAAATGGTAAAAAATACAAAATTTCTTTTAATTAAATCCACCTTAATATGAAAATTTTTCCTTTACAGCATCGGGTCTAAAACTAAGAACCTTTTGTTAACTAGCTCTGAGACGCTTTACCCCCAAGCTATAATATCTACACGCCAAACGTTGAGATTAAGGTCTTCTTTTAAAATTTAAATAGCAAAGACAAACGGATGACATTGAAAAAAAATAATTTAATCAAGATAACAGACTTTTTCGAAATTTTATAATTTGTCGTGTGACATGAGGTATTCAGCTGTAAGTACACAAAATTTGAAATATATAATGTTTACAGGTTTTGTGTACGGACTCTCGGACGGACAGAGGACAGAGACGAATAGGGTTTCGTTAGATGAATGAAATCCTAATAAAAAAAAATGGTATTTTTTAAATATTTTTTATAAGCATTAAATGTTTGCCTTGAAAATAACGCCTATATTTTCATGATTGCAAATTCATGATTAAAAAAAAAATTCCATTGCAATACATTAATTTGATACGGGCACCCGATTATGAAAAAATTCTTTTTTTTTTTCTTGGTAAAAAACGTAAGACAGTACATTTATTTATTCGTTTATTTTTGACTATATTTCTATTTTAATGTAGAACAATGAGTAAAAGCAATTTTTAAAGAAGTGTAGTACAAATCTCCAAACACAATTACTCCCGAAACGTGTATTCTAGAGAAGGTGTTATGATTGATCGATATGAAACCTGTCAGAAATCGCACTTAATATCTTAGGGATGATTAACCGGTATACGTGCCGCATAATATCATATCGTGCGATTATATTATATGTAAGATAGGTTTTGATTGGATCGCTCTGTTTGGAATTTTCAAATCGACTTCTCATCGTATATTTATAATATAATTAATATTAATTTATTAATCGATAATTTTATGAAAAATGAACTGGATCAACTAAAAAATATATAAATTACATTCATTAGTTTTTATAAGTATGTTTTATATTAACCGTTTTAGTGTTCAAAATATTTCAATGTTGCATTGTTACAGCCAGTTAGATCATTTTGACGTGTCTGGTTTGACACATCGTTAAATCCATTTCTGTTGTAATCCGTATACAATTTTAACCATAAAGAATGTTTGGTGAATCACCTGTGGAGAACAAACAAAAAATATATTAAAAGTTCTAAAATTATTAAAATGTCATTGAAAACACGATCTTTTTACACGCCTATAAAATTAGTAAAGATACGATTAAAAAAATATATATATATTAAATGAAAGTTTCCTTAATTGTGAATATTTTGAGGCCTCGTTGTAACTTATACGACTATTGTATCACGAGATATTGTAAATTTTGTTAATAGATCCAGCGCAATTCTATATACAAATGAAGACATTAAACTGATTTTTTTCCCTGTTCATATTTTTATAACTTGTTTGTTCTAAAAATACTAAAGCTTTTTTTGCTAATTTACATATAAGTTTGAATTTTTTTTTACATCTTCTCCATGGTGTAATTAATATTTTTGTGCATGGATTTAACATTCAAGTGTATAGTTATTTTTAAAAAAATATTTATATTGAAAGTTTGTTGAATTTTCTTTTTTTTTTACAATACACGAGAGAAAAAAGATCATATTAAATCTAAAATCCCGTCCATCTAAAAAACTATTTTTATGTAGTGTGTTCTAATGAACGTGGAAAACTAGTCGTTGGGGGCCACCGTAATACTTACCCATCATGGATATGTATATGAAAATAAAACATGTGAAACTATTTATACAATGCATTGCAATTCATAAACAAAATTTAAATATTGTTAATATACATAGTAATGCTATATTAAAGAACTGCTGATGTACCAATTTCGACAAATTATATAAAACGCCAAACTACTCAAGTAGTACCGAACGGCGTATAAGAAACATCCTTATAACTCTAAAAAATGTAATTGTATTAACTAACAATTAACTGCGTCGGATTAAGCGTCTCATTTCCAATTAAAATATACTTCTGAATTGAAATTTGAATGAAATACAGGGTCATGAAAAATCGAAGAGTGTGGAAAACAAGATTACAAATATCTAGGCAACTAATAATCCGATCGACTTCGTTCTGTATGCAAAATGTGTGTTATTTTATTGCCTTTTACGTCCATTCCTTAGAACAAAAAAATTCGAAAATTTTTATGCACCTTTCATCAGAGCGAATTTTTCGAGAGTCCGAAAAAAAATAGTTCCAAATAATCGAGGTTGCTGATATTAAATAGGGTTCGTCCCATTCTTACATACTAACTACATACAAAATTTCAAGTCTCTATCTCAATTTGTTCGGGAGATAGAGCGTTTACAGACAGACAGACGGACGGCAAAATTTTTTTTCTAAAAATATGTTTTTCGGAATCTCCACTATCTAAAACGTGTAAATCCGTCAAAAATTTTTTTCGATTATCAAAACGATTGTAAGACTTACCCTATACTACGTATGATGGGTAAGTAAACTAGTCGTTGGGGGCCAATGTAACACTTACCCATCATTGAAATGCATAATATAAAATATGAAAATAACACATGTGTAAACTATTTATAAAATGCATTGCAATTCCAAAACAAAACTTGAACACGCATTTTAATACTTTTAATATACATAGCTCTATATATATGCTCTATAATGAATTGCTGATGAACCCATTTCGACAAATTATACAAAACGCCAAAATACTCAAGTAAGTACCAGATTGCGTAAAAGAAACATCCTTATAACTCTAAAAATAATAATCATATTAACTAAAAATTTACTGCGTCGAATTAAGTGTCTCATTTCCAATTAAAATATATCTTTGTATTGAAATTTGAATGAAATACAGAGTCATGAAAAATCGAAGAATGTGAAAAACAGGATTACAGATATCTCGGCAACTAATAATCCGATCTACTTCGTTCTTTATACAAAATTTGTGTTATTTTATTGCCTTTTATGTCCACTCCTTAAAATTAAAAAAATCGAAAATTTTTATATACCTTTCATCAGAACGAATTTTTCGAGAGTCCGAAAAAAATAGTTCCGGATAATCGAGGTTACTGATATTAAATAGGCTTCGTCCCATTCTTACATACTAAGTACATACAAAATTTCAAGTCTCTATCTCAATTTGTTCGGGAGATAGAGCGGTTACAGACAGATAGACAGACAGACAGACAGACAGACAGACACACAGACACACAGACGGACGGACGGCAAAATTTTTTTTCTAAAAATATGTTTTTCGGAATCTCCAGTATCTGAAACGTGTAAATCCGTCAAAAAAAAATTTTCGATTTTCAAAACGATTGCAAGACTTACCCTATACTACGTATGATGGGTAAGTAAAAATCGAAGCGAAAATATTCACATATAAAAAAGTAGCAGAAAATTTTTAAAAGTTAATAAATAAATAAATAAATTTTAGTAAAGTAGGCTGTTCTACACGATTTTTTTTCCATAATTTTATTTAATTTTTAATATTAAGTATTGTGCCAGCACATATTGCTGTATTATTCAAAACTGAAAAAATAGTTTCAAATGTACTGCGTCCCTTTAAAATATGTAATTGAGTTACAACTTATTTTATCGAAAAATATAAAATAAGAGTGATTTATCAGAACCAGCGATATAGCGAGGAGAAATGTAACACAAAGATACTTTATTTAAATTTTTTAATTTAATTTTTAAATATATATTTTTAAAATATCGAGATTACATTGACATTTTGGGAAGTAGATCTTCAAGAACTATATCACCTATTAAGATAATAATTCACACTTTGTTTGCATAAAATTTTTCATCTATTCTTAAATTTCACTTATTTGAAACTTCAAGGACATCTACAATCCTTGGCATTCTCCTTTCTCATAAAGGACATTTTCCAAAGAAAAAAAGAACGCCTGGAAAGTCTCTACTAAAATTGCTTTGCATAATACCTCTGCAAAATATGTCACAATAGTAAGGAACGTTGCGTTTCTTCTCACCGCGAAAAAGCTTTACGGTCCGTAGAGTGGTGAAAACGATCTATTTGAACAGTCTTAATATATAGCTGAACTTTTTTTTTTTGTGAGTGTGTTTGTAACAACTGAAAAATAATACCTCCCTTTCTCCAAGGCCATTTTTGAAAACATCTTTCTTTTTCAGATGCGTGACATCTGGACGTTTTAAGGACGACTCTTGTGTGTGAAATTTGCTTCACGACTTCTGGTCAGGGAAAATGTTTCATAATTCATAAAAATCTGGAATGCTTTGGTAATGGCTATTGTGTGCTTAGCTTTTCGGAGATATGACACCTTTGACGTGTTTCAAGGAAATTTGGAATACAGAACTGGATTTATTACCACGGGTCAACATTTTAGAGTTTAAAATTATGTATGAAAACACGCTTTTCTTACAGTGATGATGCATTGTCTATTTTGATCTATGTGATTTAAAATAAGACTGCAATAACTCGTAGAATATTTGATGAGCTGTAGATATTTGATTATATGTGGATATTTTGGTCTTGTTATTATATATTTAGTTTTGTGGCTGTTTGACACCTTTCGTATTTCAAGGAAATTTGGAAAAATGAATTGGTCAACATTTTAGATTTAAAAATTATACTTGAAAAATATTTATCTTGTTGTAGCAATCCTTTATCTGTATTTCTTTATGTGATTTAAAATATGACTTCAATAATTTGCGGCATATTTGAGCTATGGCTATTTTGTTGATGCTATATTTAGTTTTTCGATGTTGAGAAACTCTTCAATTTTAAGGAAAATTTGAAAATGGAATTGTATTAATGCCATAGGTCAATATTTTAAAATTATATACAAAAAGTGTTTTTCTTTCACTGGATATTTACCGTCTATTTTATTTTATATGCTTTAAAATAAGACTACAATAAATTGTGGACAACATTTGTGATTTATGAATTTCTTTGTAATGCTATTGTGTGCTTAGTTTTTCGGAGATTTGACACCTTTGACGTGTTTCAAGGAAATTTGGAATACAGAACTGGATTTATTACCACAGGTCAACATTTTACAGTTTAAAATTATATATGTAAACACGCTTTTCTAACAGTGATGATGCATTGTGTCTATTTCGCTCTATGTGATTTAAAATAAGACTACAATAACTCGAAAATATTTGATGAGCTGTGGATATTTCGATCATCTTATTATACATTTAGTTTTGTGACTGTTTTACATCATTCATATTTTAAGTAAATTTGTAAAATTGAATTGGATTTATTGCCTTAAGTCAACATTTTAGAATTAAAAATGATAGTATATAAAAAACACGTATCTCGCTGTAGCGATGGACTGTCTTCTTTGCTTTATGCGCTTTAAAATAAGACTGCAATAATTTGTGGCATATTTGAACTGTGGATATTTTGTCGATGTTACATTTTTTAGTTTTTCGGTTGTTAAATATCTTCGTTCTTGGGGGAAATTTGAAAATAGATCAATATTTTTTTAATTTGAAATTATATAAATGTTTCTCTTTCACTGGAAATTTACTGTATAATTTATTTTATATGCTTTGAAATAAGACCACAGTAAGTTGTGGGAAACATTTGATGATTTATATTTTTTTTTGTAATGTTATTGTATGCTTAGTCTTTGAGAGATTTGACATCTTTGACGTGTTTCAAAGAAATTTGGAATACAGAACTGAATTTGTTACCACGGGTCAACATTTTAGAATTTAAATATATGTATAAAAGAATGCTTTTCTTATAGTGATGATGCATTGTCTATTTTGCTCTATGATTTAAAATAAAACTACAATAATCTGCAGAATATTTGATTATTTTGGTCATGTTATTATATACTTAGTTTTCTGCCGGCTCGACACTTTTAGTGTGTAGTTTAGTAGGAAAATTGATCTGTATCTGTTTGTTGCCTTAAGTCAAATTTTAGAATTTAAAATGATAGTATATGAAATAAACTTATCTTGATGTAGTGAAGCATTGGTACTTTGCTTTATATGATTTAAAACAAGACTATAATAATTCATGGAATATTTAATGAGTTGTGAACATTTTACTAATGTTTATTACATAGCTTCGTCTTTCAAGGAAAATTTGAAGTTGTTGCTATAGATTAACATTATAAATGAAAAGTGTTTTACTCTCAGTGGATATTTATGATTTAATTTGTTTTGTGTGCTTTAAAAGAAGTCTGCAATAATTTGTGAAAAACACTTTATGATTTATGAATAATTTGATCATGTATTTGTTTTGTCGACGGTTTGACATAATTAGTGTTTCAAGGAAATTACGAATATCGAACTAGATGTTTTGCCATTTGTCAACATTTTAGAGTTAAAAATTATATATGAAAAAACGCTTTTTCTGCGGTGGTGAGCACTGTTTAATTTATTTTATATGTTTTAAAATAAGATACAATAATTTGAGAAAAGCTTAATGATGATATTTTGATTATGTTACCATGTATTTCGTTTTTTCGAAGTTTGAAATTTTTCGTGTTTGAAGCAAATTTAAAATATCAAAATAGATTTATTGCCATAGATCAACATTTTAGAATTCAAAAGTATGTATACTAAACATTTTAACTGCAGTGGTAAGAAGTCTGATTTGTAATATATGCTTTAAAACTAGTTTGCAAAAGTTGTGTGTATTTCGGAAATGCTTGTGTTTTATAATTGTTTTTCGAAGATTCACCACTTTTCATGTCGCAAAGAAATTTAGAATTTTAAACTTAATTTGCCACCAAGTAATTGTTATCCTTTCAGAATTTAAAATAATGCTAGTTTAACTTTTTTTTGAATGATGATACATTACCTGGTTTGTTTAATGCGCTTTGAAACGAAGTTGTAATCGCTTGTGGAAAATTTAATGAGTTATGAATGCTAGGTGACTGTATTGTGTATTTAATATTTTTATACACTCTTCGTTTTTAAAGTAAGTTCATAATATCGAACTGGATTTGTTACTATAGGTCAACATTTCAAAGTTTTTAAAAATCTATTTTCAACTTTTTTTTATGGTAATGATGTTCCAATTAATTCATTTTACGTACTTTAAAACACAATTGCACTAATTTGTGGAAATTTAAAGAAATTGTGGCTGTTTTAAGAATGCTGTTGTGTGTTTCGCGTCTTCTATTGAGATTCGGAACCTTCTGTGTTTTCGGAAATTGCTCAGGAAATTCGAAATAACAAAGTGTACAGGAAATTCGGAATAACGAACTGGACTTAAGACTATAGGCCAACCTTTAAGAATTTACAATAGCATATCATAAACTATGCGTATGGTTTTTGCAGTGATGTTTCATATGTTGCTTGATTTGTTTTATTTGCCTTAAAAAAGATTACGATGTCTTGTATAAAATGCATTATATGTGATTTTTTAATGCCACTTGTGTGTAACTTTTTTTTAAGATTTATGTCATTAATATTTCAAATAAATTTGGAAGATTAAAATAAATTCAGAACACTATTTAAAATATTAGAACTGTAGATTTATTAAAATATTTCGCATCTTTCTTATTCCGTATGTGTGGTATATCGAACTATATTTGTTACCATTGCTGAAAAATTTGAAGTTTGAAATAATATATATACGGCACGATGCCCTTGCACAGCTTATAAGTTATTTAATTTATTTTATGATTTTTGAAGAAGTTTATGATCTTTTTAACAAAATTTAAACAGAAATTATAGATAATGTTTATAATGTTAGTGTGCTAGCAATTTGTTAAATTTATTTTGTATTTTGATTGTAAAACATTTGGTGTCATTTATGTTTCAAGAAAATTTGGTATAACGAGTGAAATTTTTGGTGCAATTTTATATTTTGGGATTTTAAATAATGTATATAAAATAGTTTTTTGAAATGGTGATACGTTAAATAACTTACTCCATATGCTTCAAATAATTATGTAATTATTTATAGGAAATTTTATAAAGTATTACGCATAAAGTTTTACGTACGAAATTTTATAAAGTATTTTATAAAATATTACTATTATTATCAGAATAGTAGTCTGAAAATAAATTGGTTATATTATTTTCTTTAGTTTACAGAAATTTAACATTTCTTCTATTTTAAGGAAGTTTTAAACATCGAACTGGATTTGAAAACATTTAATAACTTTGTAATTGAAAATAAATTAGATGTATCAAGCAATTTTTTTTTAAGTTTAGTTTTGTGAAGATTTAATATTAAACTTTAAAATAATCCGGAATATTGAAATGGATATATTGCCATAAGAACTTGAAAAAGTAAAAATTATAAAATACCAGATATGTCATTTTACGTATTCCATACGCTTGAAGCAAATCGACAACCGAAAGAGAAAATAATGGAGAATGATAAATGCTATTGTGATGTTGTTTTGTTATTACTTTGGTCCATATTTTGTTGTGTATTGTTCATTTAATTTTTCTAGGATACGATTCTTATTCGTGTTTTGAAGAAATTTTAAATATAGTGTATTTATTTTTCTAATACGAGATTTCAAAATTGAAAATGCGTATGTGAAATACTTTTATTATACTGGTGGTTTATTGCCTTTTTAATTCCATATGCTTTAGGTAAGTTTTCTCTTGCAATATAATTAAAAAATATATAATTTCTATCAGTAGATCAGGTGTAATAATGTTTTTATAATGTTGCTGAGTGCTCAGTTTTACAGAGATGAACTGCTGTTTTTTTCAAGGGAATTGTGTATGCTAAAAACAATTTTTTGAAACAGCTTGAATCTTTAATCCAAATATTTTATGAATTTAAATGTGTTTAGTTCACTAGATTCACTTTATCTATGTTTTCTATGTATTTCAAGAAAATCATCTTCAAAACAATTAATGAAGAATTAGAATGGTAGTTCTGATGCAAATTTATCTTTTTGAAGAATCTTCGATACTTCTATGTCTCACTCAAACTACACGTGTTAAAGCAATTTTATAACTAAAAATTATAAAGATTAAATGTGCCACTGGATTTGTGTTTCGTTGTGTTACTTATTTCAAAAGTCTGTTGCAAACAGCGAACATAATATTTAATTACGGGTTGTGAATATCGCTAGCAATGCTTTTTTAGTGCCCTTTTGTATTTATTTCTTTGAAAATTTGAATTTTTTTGGTGTATCAAGAAATTTTAGAATATTGAAAAGACTCGTTACCTCGGCATAAAACGTCCGATCTGAAAATTGTGTCTGTTAAATTTATTTGTTACGGTGTCAATAAATACATTGTCGCATTTAGGTCATGATGGACATGAAGTTGATTTATGGTACAGTGTGACATTTAAGACATGGTGGGCATGAATTGAATGATACATATAAACGTTTCAGAAAGGAAAAAATATTAAACTCCTTTGTAACATAGTAAATATATTTAATTTTTCGAAGATTTAATTTCTTTTGTGCTTCAATGAAACTTGGATTATTAAACTATCTTTCTTATCATTGTTCAAGTATCTACAATTTTTTGTGTATGGAGCTGTATTAGAATATTGAAGAAGATTTATTTCCACGGCGTAAAACTTTCGACTTGAAAATTCTAGGTGATATTAATATATTTGTTACGATGGCAATATATTATCTCATTCAACATATGTGGACAAGAAGTTTAAATTAATGATACATATATAAACGTTTCAGAAATTAAAAACATTAATAAACTCCTTCGTAACATTATTATGCTTAGTTTTTTAAAGATTTCATTTCCCGTTTGCTTCAAAGAAAGCTGGAATACAAAACTATATTTCTTTCCTTGGCTGAAGTATCTGTAATTGAAAATAACGTAAGTTATGTGTGTTTTTTTGTGTTGATTACAGTTTATTTTATTTATGTATGTCAATTTACAATTTAAATTTATACCCGTTTTCTTTATATTAAAAAACCCCTCTTAAAATCGTTTTCCTTGAAATTATATTGAAAGAAAAAATATACCACCAGTCTGAGAGAGGATTCGAACCAGGAATGTATCGGCCGAAGCCGCCGATTAACCATAGCCGACCCGATTATAACCATACCCGACTAGAGCCATACCCGACTAATCTTTCACCATCTCAGCATCCATTGAAAGGTTATGTTGGGTGAACTAGTCCTCCAGATGTCGCGACAGGAAAAATTGGTCAAGGATGGCTTTATCGGTAGAGCATTGGGGCTTCGGCCAATACATCCTTGGTTAGTATCCTCGTAATATGTGCAGATTTTCGGTCGCCAATCTCCATGTGGCGACTAAATTTTGTGGCTTGGTGACTAATTTTCGGGGTCTAAGTCGCCATCCCTTGTCGATGTATGCGCTTTTTACGCGATCATTGGTCTTTTCAGCAATCCTCTGACCAGAATCGTCTTTTTTCCGCGATCATTTGACGAAAATCGCGTTTTTCATCGATTCTACGACGAAGGTCGCAACGTTTTTTGCAATCTTTTGATAAAATTAGATTTTCTTATGCGATCTTATAATGAAATTCGCGTTGTTTCTTAATTTGTCTTGAAAATTAAGCACTGGTGGCGACTGGAATATTTGGGTTTAGGAGCCAAAGCTCTTTAAAAATTTTGGGAATCTGCCCCTATAACCCCGGCCCGAACTCTTTTCACCCACTTGGCTCTAGCGTATGCTCTCTGCCTACCGCGTATAGCTTCTGATTTTTTTTTACGACTGCAAGAATATGGATGTTTAGTTTTTTATAATTATAATTATTGTCGATAGTAATAAGAACAAAAATTTGTAACATTTTATTCACTACAAAACCTTTAACAAGGGAAGTAAAAATTTATGGTTTGCTTGCACTGACAATGTTATTTCCGATGTACAATAAGAAATACAGCATGAAGTAAATTTTCGGCAGTCGGACTTGTTGGATTATTTAAACAAACTGCTAATATTTTGTAAAACATAATATCAAATACTTTAAATATATTAAGTATTAATAATTTGTAGAAATGCAAGAAAGAAATTTACTGTTAATTTTTTTTATTTTATAATTAATAAAATTGATAAAACTAAAAAAAAAAAAAAAAAACTCAATTTACATCCTTTTTTTTTCTATTTTCAGAAGTTATGGATGACGCCGAGGGTGACCCCGTGCTGGAAATAGACCAACAGCAAGATCCAATGGGTGATGGTGATACCAAACTACCGAATTCTCACAGCGCCGCTTTAGTGATGGGTCTCATATTGCTCTGCGTCTTCAGCTACTGCATTTACAGAATCGTGAGACGCAAATGTTGTCCTGAGACTGAATTATCTTCTTCGATGGAAGATAAAAAATGCAGCGATGCAGAGAGTACGGAAGATGGTGTAAAAAAACAGCACGATGCTTATCTAGCGATTTATGGACGCAAGAAAAATGTAAGCAATATCAGTGGTGTCATTTGTAAGAATGAAAGGACAGAAATCACTGTTCCAGGTTCTGCGCAAAATTGACGATATTATTTTTATGGAGTATCGCAAAAGTACAAAATACTATAATTTTCTGAGATTTATGAAGAATATATTTTTATGGATCAAAGATAAGACAAATATTAGTAGCATTAATCAGAATGAAAGAACTGAAATCAGTGTGCTAATTCTTGCACAAAACTAATGATAGTTTCATGTATATCATTAAAAACATTTTTAGGAACTACAGATGATTTGAGACTTCTGTTTATGGACAAAGAAAAATGTGCTTAGTTTTAGTGATGTGTTTTATAATTCTCTGTGTCTTCAGTTACTGTATTTACAGAATCATAAAACGCAAATGTTGACCTGAGACAAAACTGTTTTCTTGAGGAGATAAAAAATGTATTGCAGCAGTAAGGACGGAAGACATTATAAAGAAACAGCACTATGTCTATCGTGTCCTCAGCTACTGCATCGTGTCTTCAGTTTGTGTGTCCAGCTACTGTAATTACAGAATCTTGAAACGCAAGTGTTGACTTGAGATCAAATTGTCTTCTTATTGAAGATAAAAAAAAATGTAGTATAAGGACGGAAAATAGCATGAGAAACAGCACGATGCCTATCGTGCTATCGTTTTTAGCTACCTATCGTGCCTATCGTTTTAGCTACTGCATTGTGTCTTCAGCTCTGTGTTTTCATTATTGTATTTACAAAATCTTGAAACGCAAATGTTGATCTGAGATCAAATTGTCTTCTTGTAGAAGATAAAAAATGTAGTGATGCAGTAAGTACGGAAGATAGTATAAAGGAACAACAGGATGCCTATCGTGTCTTCAGCTTCTGTATCGCGTCTTCAGCTCGTGTCTTTAGCCCTGTGTCTTCAGCTACTGTATTTACAGAATCGCGAAATGCAAATGTTGACCTGAAACCAAATTGCATTCTTGTGGGTGATAAAAAATGAAGTGAAGAAGTATGTGCGGAAGATAGTATAAAGAAACTGAAAGATGCCTATCTAACTATTTATGGACGTACAAGAAAAAAAATTAAGTAGTATCATTAGCAGTAATAAGAGGACATAAATCAGTGTTCCTAGCTCCGTGCAAAACTAACGATGTTTTATACGGAATATCACAAATATACCAGATGCAGCAATTTTCTGACTACAAGTTTATTGACCAAACATAACATACACATTGATTTCATTGTTGAGAAATGAAGCACAGAAATCCACATCCTAAAGTCTTTTATAATTTTTTTTTTTTACTTAATATACTTTAGCTAGTTGACTTCGTGCAAAGCCTCTGTCTGCTAATAAAAGATTTCTTGGCTCAAATTCCGGCATCGAAATTTGTATTTATTTTAATTGAATAATCTAATTCATAATCTAATAGATACAGCTTTACAGAGTTCTGTATTTTCCCCCCAATTTTAAAGTCAAATGTGTAAATTATTTTATCAAATATTTTTTTTATCAAAAATTCGTTTTTTTTTAAATTTCCGAAATTTTAAATTGATTACATTTTATTGTATGATGAATTTAATTATAAGAACTTTTTTTTTCTATTTTAAGAATTTTGTTTTTTATTTAGTTAAAATTAAATCATGTTGCGGTACAGCGCCCGATGCTTTCACCTTTCTCAGATCGTACATAAATAAAGTTCAATGCATGATATTTTTCATGATTTTTTTATTAGAACAAGTAAATTAACATAAAATAAAAATAAAATTACAATGAATTTTGAGACCCTACACACCACGTAAGTGTATACTATCATATTTCATATCCATTATTAGGACGTTACACATACCATTCTCCAAAAATTCGAGTCTAATTGTTCAGATTATCTGACTAAAAACCATTTATTCCTCATTTTTTTATTGCCCCCAGCTAGTGACTTGAAAAAATATGGGATTCTACTTGATTATCCCGTCGACCAAAAAAACTATCACAAAACTATAAGATTAAATGCCAATAACGGCTGATCGTAAATGTCACAATCACTTGACATTAAACACTTTCGCTACACGTTATGTCATCAAGTGATTTTTATATCGACGTTTTGTTTGTATTTTCATTGATGTTATACTAATTCATTTGTTCTTCTGTTATTTAAAATCAAAATTATGTCAATTTGTCTAAATTGCCAGTTGTTTGGCGATTTATATTATTTGGCAAAATTGGTCGACGAGATAATCAAACATGCCAAATATTGTTTAAACAGTGGAAAACAAAACAGTTAAAAAATAGTTCTGCGTGGCAACCTTGTTGTTGTGAATGTTATCTTATTTAAACACAAAAATTAGTAATCAAAATGCTATTATCTTTTTCATTGTCAACAAATGACCAGACGTTTTTCTGTTTTTATTATCTTTTTCACTATCAACAAATAACCAGAGATTTTTTTAAAATTATTATTATTATTATCGCTTTCATTATCAACAAACGATCACAGGTTTTTCTGTTTTTTCCCAAATTTGTGTATATTCGTTCATAAATTTAAGAACACCAAACCAAATTCATGTAAATAATTCATAGTTTATACTTTATAACAAATATTTGTTTTGTGAATACAAGCTTTATCTCAATATAAGAATTGGGGATAAAAAAAGATTTCTTATGTACACATTACATGTAGGTCTGCCTGTCCTTTTGGTATATGTGTGCAAGTTTTTTTTCATAAATTTAACGGTACCATATCATATTTACGTAAATATTTCATACTTGTGAATACTAATATATCTCGAGACAATATTTTATAATGGTATCACTAGTTTTTTAAATGGCATAACTAATATGTTGTTTTTAATTTTTTTTTCGATTCTACACAGAGTTGTGTCTGTTTTTTGGTGTATTGTATAAATTCTTTCATATATTTAACCGTCCCAAGCTTGATTCATGTAAATATTCCATTGTGTAAACTTTCTAAATTATCAGATTTATGAAAATAATTTACTGTGTGTACTCTTTCATCTTAATACCAGAATTTATGTGAAAATAATATGATGAATAATTTTTATTTTAAAATGTTCGGCAAATGACTAGCGTTACATTTTTTTTTTGGTTTATTCGCATAAATTTAAGCATATACCAAACCAAATTCATGTAAATATTTTATTATGAAAATTTTCTAACTTATGTATAATCTATTGTAATATTCTATATTATACTCTTAAAACGAAAGAGTGGATTTGGCTTCTCAGGAAAGAGCTGTAATTTACTGGATCGTGAATGAGTTGTTTTTTAACCTTTTGGCTACGGGCTAAAACGACGACTATTTTTAAATTTATTCGAACCGAAATTTGCAGAGAAATTTATTTGGGATAGATTTCTCTTTAAATTATTCTGGTATATGTCTATGAAGTATAATAATATTTAAAAAATGATTCTAATAGAATAAAGTAATAGTTTCTGGGACGACATATGTCCCAATCCCGTAATCAAAGGATTAAGGGTGTTCTCAACTGCTCCGCTCAACAAGCGCAAAACGTTTTGACACATTTACAAATTCATTTTTTAACAAAAAGATATAAAATTGGAAGCCTGACTTTGGAAGTGATTTCGAACCAAACTTAGTTTTTCATTTTATGATAATAAATTACCTACGCAGCTCTAAGTTATTTCGAATACGTGATCATCCGTTTTTCTTCTGCTTTTCAACTGGTTTTTCTGCTTTCGTCCGGAAATGTGCTGAAAAACGTCAACTTTGAAAGCTTGTTATGAAAGATCTATAGCATTTTTTAAAAAACAGAAAAATGAGTGCAACTAGACAGTTTCTGAATAACACCTGCTAGTTTCATGTATTTCCGAACAAAAAAAAATTAAAGTGTATGTCACAAAGTTGCCCTTTTTGATTTAAGAACATCCTTAAACGTTTCACTCATCTTGATTTTAATTGCTTATTTAAATCACTCATATTGATTAAAATTGCTTAAAAACAACTCGTTCACTGGAGTTGTATCACTCTTTACGAGAAGCTGATTTTCAAATCGTGAAATGAGTGGATTTCGGCTCAATTTGAGTTATTTTGTGGCTGGGGTTTTAAGAGAGATGAATAATCTGTTGTAAAAACATCTAACTTATGAAATTTATAGAAATATATATACATATAATATATATTTCTAGTCTCAATGTCAAGATTTATGGTGTAAGTAATATGATGAATAATTTGTATTTTAAAACGTTTGGTAAATGACTAAAATTAAATTTGTTGTTTGCTGTAATTGTACAAATTCTTTCAAAAATTTAAGCTTATCAAATCAGATTCATGTAAATATTCCATTGTGAAAGTTTTTTTTAACTTATCGGAATTATGAAAATAATTCACTATGAATATTATTTTATATCAACTCCAGAATTAATGAAGAAAATAACATTGCGAATAATTTTTATTATAAAACGTTTGGCAATGGTTAGAGGATTGCCTGCTTTTTGCTGTATTTGTGTAAATTATTTGATGATAAAAATGTGATAGAACCAAATGTTTTGACAATGTTATCCAAAAGATCTTCGTTCTTTTTCAATTTGTTGACGGTCCCCTGTTAAATTTCGGGTAAACCTCTTCGCGAAAATATATGACGCGTACTATTTTGTTTACACACCTGGAGTTTCACCACATTTCGATTTATATTTTTTTCATTACTTACTTAATTACCAATTATGCTTAATTTTTGGACACCAGTGTAGATTACAAAAATTTATTTTCTTAATTTAAGAAATAACATGGATGCCTTAAAATGATACTTTTTGTGTTCTCAGAAGTTTCTTCCTCGATGAATGTGTTCTTGACCTCCTAGTGGTGAATAAATTTACTCCAAAATAAAAACTGGTGTTTCAGTTACAACTAAATGACCCTATTTTGCAAAATTATACAATTAGGTGTTACTTGCTGGTTAGGTGACGATAATTGGGGATTCCACACCAGATGTTTCTATTTCCCAATTTACTCATTTCAATTCTAAACTTGATGTGATGACTGTGTTTTTATGATTAGTTGTAGAATTTTGAACAAAAGCATTTATTTGTCTTTTATGCAGTTTTTGTAAATATGTTCTCATTCAATTGTATCAAATTATGCAACTTTTGTAAATAATTCATTGTGACTTTTTGTGATTTCATCACATGAACTACAGTGGTAAAAATACTGTTAATAAAATGATTTATCATAAAATGCTTTCACAAGAGACTAGAAATCTATTTGCTTGAAGTGTATTTCCTTTCTTTCTTTCTTTTTCTTTTCTAAATTTAACCGTATTAAGTTTTAATTTCGCAACTAGTTCCAAAAGTGAAAGTATCCTCATTGGAAAAAAAAGTACGAAAAATCATGCATACAGCATAGATTATGAAACACTTTCCAACACATACAGGATACTATTACTAAAGTGAAATATGATGCTTAAATGAACAGCTTGGAAAACGCATACTGCATTTAAAACCTGATTTGTGCTATTACCATGAATAGTCATTATAATACGCAATTTTTTTGTCATTTATATCATGTACAGATATATATATACATACTATACAATGTGCTAAAGATTTTACAGTTATAGCATAGCACAGTGAAAATTTCCGTTAATAAAAGGATGTTGTTGACAACTTTTGTGCGAACTTATACACACCAAGGAAATTTTAAAAAATTGTTTTATTTAAAAACGCACTTCCAGCAACTATTGCGCGTAGGCTTCAATAGTTCAATTATTGCTTATTTTCTTCTATAACCAAATTCTTTTGTATGTTCCTGGAAATGAATGATAAATTCTACAGTAAGAATCCTGTAGTACACCTCAGTTATGTATATCAATTACAGTATATTTGAAATATTCTAACATCATTAAAAATGTACATCAAGTGATTTTTTTCCCCACAGATCGTAATGTTTAGGAATTTTTTCAGTAGTCCTGTAGGTGAAGCGAAAATGCAACACAGTTATTTTTCTATGCCGAACATGCCATAGTAAACTCTTATAACATATATCAATTTTATTGCAATCGGACTATATTTACACGAGTTAGATTATAGACAGACAAACTGAATTTATAATCAGTTTTAAACTATGTTGGATAACATTAAAAAAATGTTAAAATCACCACTAAACGAAGAAACAAAACAGGACGCGTTTCGAGCTACAACAATAATAGCTCGACATCAGCTGAACTAACAAGTGTCCGTGTTTTAACAAACTGTATTATTTTAATTATTAATTATCGCCAGTGTTATCGGTGTTTTTTCACTAACAAATGGCAACCAAAGTCTAAAAAGTAGAAAAATATTCAGTTAGAAAACAATTCAGTTATTCTAAAGAAAAAAAACTATTTAATGATACTGAAATGCAAACAAGAAATTTGAAAAGAAAGCTGTCATTGCTTACACATTAGTTCGCGAAGACGTCAATGTCACTCGTTAACATGTTTCTCTACACTGACAATTCCAAACATATTTTAATTCAGGTTTAATTGTTTTTTAGGACAAAGCAATCAAAATTTGTATTTAATATACACTGTAAAAAAAATTCAAGAGGTTACTAAAAATTTTTTAGTAAATTTGTATTCCACAGAATTTTTTAGTAACCATTACAAACTTTTTTTTTGCAAGTGAAGCAAGCATTTCTTTTGTAAACTGAACAAAAGAATTTTTTGTATAACTAACTTAAAAATTTTTAGTATGAGCCACCAAGCAAATTTTAGTAATAGCTCCAAAATTATTGTTAATAATCATTACGTGCGCCCGAAGGCCAAGAGGTTCCTTTGAGCTGCATCCAAACTTCTGAAGCGGGAGATTTTTGGCAAAACTGCAATAGATGGCAGCACCAAACATTGCTAACTGCTCCGACAGGATTTTCATGATCCCTTTACTAACAAGTACTTACACTACATACATTCGGTGCGTATTTGGCTGTGGCCAGTATCGAACCCTGGCCTTTTCAGTCTGGAGTCCGTTACTATAACCACTATGCTATCAAGGCCACACCAAGTGAGTTTTAGTAATAGTTATTAAAATATAAAACTATTAACTCTCTTCGTTGCTAACTTTTTTCTAGTAATTCTTACAGATTTTCTTGTAACCAACTAAGATTACTAAAAATTTTTTAGTAATTACAAGGATCACTAAAGTTTTTTTAGTAGATCGACCCCTTTTTTTTTAGAGTGTAGGTAGGCAGGGCAAATAGAATGAAAGGAAAATATCTTATTGTACAATACCTAAAGATTGATTTAATATAATGACTAAAGATTCCATTGGTACGAGGGTTGCTGTTTATATTTCAGGCCTTGGCAACATGAATTGTTACTTGGACGACCGCAGATGATTTCAGTTGAAACTTTGATATTTTAAACCATAAATTCATCTGAACGATTTGCCATTTTAGCTTGATTTATGTTATTTACAGTAAATAGAAAAATTCATGTGCAAAAAATGGAATTGACTCGTGAATATTTTCGTGCGATTATTTTTCGTAACTTTTAATGTGAATTGCGAAAACAAGAGTGCTTCCATTACCTTAATATTTTATGCCACAATAAAGCACCATCCTACAGCAGTGAAAAAAAAACTAGTATAACGAATTCAATCGTGGTCGATGTTCATTCCAGGGCGCATACCATGAAGGGCGTTCAAGATCTGAACCGATAAAGCAAGATCGTCATGTGATATACCGTGGGATTGAAGAATCTTTGGATATTAAGGCTCCTGTCCATGGCTGACGAAGCACTCACGAGCTAATGCTATTCCTATGGGGAGGTTATTTTCTAATATCTGGTTTGCATTTCGACAATTTTTTTTTTTTTTTTTTTTTTTTTTTTTTTTGGCATTGGGTAGCTGAGGTGCATGATGTAGAGATGCACCACGACTATCCAATGCAAAATAAATAAATAAATAAATAAATAAATAAATAAAAATAAAAAATAAAAAAATAAAAAAATTAAGAATGGTTGAAATGCAAACCAGACATTAGAAAATAACCTCCCCATAGGAATAGCATTAGCTCGCGAGAGCTTCGCCGGCCAGGGATAGGAGCCTTAATATGACAGGCATTAAAAAGATATTACATGAACATTTGGAATTAAAACAAAATTGTTCTCGTTGGATCCTGAATAATCTGACAAACGCTCAAAAGAAGGATCGTGTCGATTGGTTCAAGGAAGTGAACCAATAGCACCATGTTTCATCAAAAGATGTGTATAGAATCTACACAGGTGACGAATCATGCGTCAATGCATATAAGCTGGAAACAAAAGAGAAATTTGGCTGCGGGGTCATTCCATGTCAATTCAACCAGACCTTGTAACCCGACCCCCAGGGATTTTGATGAAACTTTGTGTACATACTAATTCTATCATGAAATGATTCCATCAGAAATTTTTCCTTCCTAGAACTCATAGTTTGTGAGATATGGGGGGTCCAATCCTTGGGGTTTTCTCAAATCGCACATTTCTGAGTCTGTATTTTGAGATTGCAGTTCCATCTTCAAAAAATTGTTTCTCTGGATCTAAAATATGAATCATCTTAAAAATTTCACTGTAAAAATATAAATTGATGCAGATTTTAATAAAAAAATATTTAAAAAATTTACTTGTAATATTTAGGATAAAAAAAATTAGCCAAAGTTGAGAGTTATGGTTATTTTTCCAAATTTTTGTGACTTGACAAAAAAGGTTGTACACAAAAAGGCAAATTAAATTTCCAATTTCTTTTTGTTTTAAATAAAAGTTTACACTTTGGGCTTTCTATCTATGAAATAAAAAAGATGTGTTTCGCATGGCTTATGCAAAAATTTTGGGTACTTTCCAATTAGCCGGATGAGTGCTTTATTTTTATATATTACATATGCACACAAAAAAGCAAATGAAATTTCCCATTTCTTTTTGTTTTAAATAAAAGTTTACACTTTGGGCTTTCTATCTATGAAATAAAAATTATGTGTTTTGCATGGCTTATGCAAAAAATTTGGGTACTTTCCAATTAGCCAGATGAGTGCTTTATTTTTATATATTACATATGCACACAAAAAAGCAAATGAAATTTCCCATTTCTTTTTGTTTTAAATAAAAGTTTACGCTTTGGGCTTTCTATCTATGAAATAAAAATGATGTCTTTCGCATGGCTTATACAAAAATTTTGGGTACTTTCCAATTAGCCGGATGCGTGTTTTATTTTTACATATGTACACATGTATAGATCTATATAAATGCAGATGTATTATACATGTACATATATATGTATATATACAGTATATTGATATATATATATGTATAAAACTGGTGCCCGTCTAACCGAAAAGTACCAAATTTTGCCTTGTTTTGAGAATCTGCACCAATTAAGAGGAAAAAAATCTGACTAAGTTTAGCTGTGGTACTTAAATAATTACTGGAATTTCTATGAGTTATTGAATTTAATGTTATTTGATGCATGTTTTTTTTTTAATTTTCAAAGTAAAGTTTAGGCTTTGTTTTTTCTGTTAAAAAAAAAATCTGACTGTAATATGTTTCCCCATTAAATTTAGTAAATGGTCCGTTTATTTCATTTAGTTATTTAATAATGGGCATTTTTTGACAATCTAAAGAATCTCTTACTTTTATTTTCAATAATTAAACTCAAAACAGATTTTTTTTGTACAGTATAAAATAGAAATTTTTTTCTTCTCATATTTACATTCTTTTTTTCGAATGCTTATATATTAATTATTTGTGTTTAAAAAAATGTTCAAAACCTTGTATTTCCTTTCCTTCGTTAATTTTAATCAGTTTAAATATTTATATTGGCAAGTTTAAATACACAAATGTTTAACAGAACTTGAATTTGTTTCTATAGTCTGAAAGATTTAATTGCACCTGCCTTGTATAAACACCTTCTGATAAAGGCAGGGTAATGCTCGTTAGTATGAAAGCAGATGTTTTGAAATCAAGTTAATCAAATTATTGCCATTCTGTTGTTTCTTATCATAGAAGAATGATTTAACTTTTACTGTGCTACAAAAAATACATTCTGATCGTTACATATTTTATAGTTTATGATATGTATAAATATTTTTTTTTGCTTTATTGTTTTAATATGGAGCCTGATATTAAACCTTCTACTAGTCTTCAGGCTTGCAGTATTGTAATATTAACTGGTTTAGAATGTCACAAAACTAGCTATACAAATAACAGAGAAATAGACTACATTGATAATCTCTGTGATTCAGAAAAAGAACTTTTATTAGTTAGGACTATTGCATTAATAAAACAAAAATTAAGTGAAAACCGTTTGATTAATATATGTGAGCATCACAGAATTTCGCTCTTAATGAAATATGAATTATATAAATGTGGAGATCCATTTAAGCGGCATAAAAAGCAAGTGAAAAAAGCAATTAGGGCAATTAATAGAGATTTATATACGGACGAAAAAGTAAACCAAAGTTGAAAGTCATGATTATTTTTCCGAAATTTTGTGACTTTATGAAAAAGTCTCTACATGAAAAGGAAAATGAAATTTTCAATTTGTTTTTGCATCAAATAACATTAAATTCAATAACTCATAGAAACTCCAGTAATTATTTAAGTACCACAGCTAAACTTAGTCAGATTTTTTTCCCCCTTAATTAGTGCAGATTTTCAAAACGAGGCAAAATTTGGTACTTTCCGGTTAGACGGGCACCAGTGTTATATATATCAATATACTGTCTATATACATATATATGTACATGTATAATACATCTGTATTTATATAGATGTATACATATGTGCATATGTAAAAATAAACAAGCATCCGGCTAATTGGAAAGTACCCAAAATTTTTGTATAAACCATGTGAAAGACATAATTTTTATTTCACAGATAGAAAGCCCAAAGTGTAAACTTTTATTTTAAACAAAAAGAAATTGGAAATTTCATTTGCTTTTTTGTGTGCATATGTAATATGTAAAAATAAAGCACTTATCCGGCTAATTGGAAAGTACCCAAAATTTTTGCATAAGCCATGCGAAAGACATCATTTTTATTTCATAGATAGAAAGCCCAAAGTATAAACTTTTATTTAAAACAAAAAGAAATGGGAAATTTCATTTGCTTTTTTGTGTGCATATGTAATATATAAAAATAAAGCACTCATCCGGGTAATTGGAAAGTACCCAAAATTTTTGCATAAGCCATGCGAAACACATCATTTTTATTTCATAGATAGAAAGCCCAAAGTGTAAACTTTTATTTAAAACAAAAAGAAATTGGAAATTTAATTTGCCTTTTTGTGTACAGCCTTTTTCCTGAAGTCACAAAAATTTGGAAAAATAACCATAATTCTCAACTTTGGCTGACTTTTTTTATCCTAAATATTAAAAGTAAATTTTTAAAATATTTTTTATTAAAATCTGCATCTTTTTACCTTTTTATAGTGATATTTTTAGGATGATTCATGTTTTAGATCCAGAGAAACAATTTTTTGAAGATGGAACTGCAATCTCAGAATACACACTCAGAAATGTGCGATTTGAGAAAAACCTAAGAATTGGACCCCCCATATCTCTCAAACTATGAGGTCTGGGAAGGAAAAATTTCTGATGGAATCATTTCATGATAGAATTAATGTGCACACAAAGTTTCATCCAAATCCCTGGGGGTCGGGTTACAAATGGGGGAAAAATTGGTTGAATTGACGTGGAATGACCCTGCGTAGGTCTTCCAAGATATGCCAAATCCAACAAAAGTTGTTCGAGGAAGAAGCACACCGAAGCAAATGGTTGTCTGTTTTTTCGGCATTACCGGTCACGTGGCGACAATGGCGTTAGGGCAACGCAAAACAATCAATTCTGAATAGTACACGACCACTTTTTTGCATGAAGTCTTCGGAGAAATTCGAAAAAATCAGAACAGGCAAATAATGTTTCATCATGACAATCTGAACTCTCACACATCGACTGAAATTTTTGAAAGGCCAAAACATTGAATTGATAGGTCATCGGCCGTACAGCAATGAATTGGCACTCAGTGACATTTTTGCAGTCCCACACATCAAAAATAAAAGTGGGCAACGATTTTCGACATCCGAAGAAACGATTGGTGCATTCAAAACGCATGTTTTGGAGTTACTTCCTTCGAAGTGAAAACAGTGCTTCGAAAATTAGTTCAAACGCATGCAAAAGTGTATTGATCTTCATGGAGAATATTTTGAAAAACAAAAAATCCAAATATCGATCATAAATATTTGTTTCTTTTATTATTATTATTATTATTATTATTATTATTATTATTATTATTATTATTATTATTATTATTATTATTATTATTAGGCGAGAAATATGAATAGCAACCCTCGTATTTGTCATGAACAAATTAAAATACAATTTTAAAACTAGAGAACTTTTACCATTTACCGACACGACACTGTTGCAAATTCCCCTCGGACTATAGGATTAGTCCGGTAGCGTATGAGAAGAAATTTACCCACTGAATCAATTTAAGGGATTAAATAATATTTATTTACACAAAGTCTTATTTAACTAATAAAATTATTCAGTATCGCATTTTTTTTAGGGGTGAGGTTCTGAGTCTTGTGCGAGTGTTCCCGGAACACAGAAAGTTTTCAATTGTAGTATTACGGTCTTTAGATTGACCAATTCACGTGTCATATCCACAAAGGTCTCCGTGGACCTAGACGAATCTTGCTTCCTTCCCTCCTCCTTGTACGAGGAAAATCTTTCTCCAGAATCTCACTGGACTGCCAGTCTGATCCCAGGCTTTTTCACAACACACCACCCAAGGTCTCTCCTCTGGTCTCCTGACTTGAAAAGCAATCTGAATAGGGAGGGACCCTCTAGAACCTATTAGAGCCCCTCCACATGATGTCAGTCTTAATTTCTTCTATAATTGGTCACCTGAAAATGCTGATGTCACGAACGAACTACCATGAGAAAAACTAACACCTGTTGGGTTTCAACATGAAAGCATTCGGCGGCACCTTTACACAAATTCTGAGAAAATACTTGCTGTCTAAACCAAAGTGCTCTCTTGTCAACGAAAAAAAACTTCAACTTGTGCGGCCCAATATTTCTAAGAAACAGCACAATGACAAGCTCCCACGTAGGCAATTCAATCTGTAAAGTTCAATTCTTTACAACACCCCCTTCTAAAGATGTTTCTTCGGGCTTGCATGAAGAATCTGATAATCACTAAAATGGGTTAGCAAATTCCAGTATCTCAGAATGGCATTTATAGACACCCTCTAATACATTTTTAACAAAAATACAGATATATAAGCATATACACATGATCAATAAGATTCTTTGATTAAAAAACTGAACTAATTACATTTCCTGGGTTACAAAATATTAAATAAATCAAATTAACTTACAAAAAGTATAAAAAAACAACTCTGGATGAATTTATTCTACACGACTAAGATAATCCACGTGGGCAATATCTCGTCCCGGTCGATGCTTAATGGCGCAAAGATAAGGTTGCAGTATGAGCGCTCATCTTAATAATCTCGGATTGTTGCCAGAATTACGTTTTAGAAAAACCAAAGGATTGTGATCGGTTTCTATCGAAAAGAGTTGGCCGTCAATATAATGACGCAATTTCTTAATTGCAAAGATGATAGTCGCACATTCCTTCTCTGTCGCGCAGAAACTTTTTTCGGTCTCCGTAAATTTCCGACTTAAGTAAATTATGGGATGCTCCTCTAATCCGTCACGTTGCGCTAAAACGACCCCGATACCCTTTTCGGAAGCGTCAGTTTGTATTATAAACTCCTTCGCATAGTTGGGAGCATACAATATAGGTTCCTTCGTCAGTTTCGTTTTCAACTGTTGAAACGCCTTTTCCATTTCGTCGCTCCAGCTTATTTTGTCCCTTTTGTTTTTCCCTTTAAGTGCGCGAGTTAATGGTTCTACAATAACTGCATAATCTTTTATGTAGCGGGAGTAGTAACCCGCCATACCCAAACATCGACGTATTTCGGTTTTATTTTTAGGGGTGGGCAAATCTAAAATCGCTCGAATTTTTGCTTTGGCTGAGGTGCGCCTTCCATCGCCTACCACATGTCCTAAGTATTTAATTTCTTTCCTCAAAATTTCCGTTTGTCTAGGCGAAGATCTGTAAGGTTTCATTATAACAGGTTTATACTCTAACAATTCGATATCGTGCTCCATTAAATCAGTGCGTCCCGGATCATTTGAAAATAAAGAACTAAACTTATCTAATAATTCTCTCAACTGCTCAATTTGCGCCGAGGTGCATCTAGAGTTCAAATTGCTATATTTTATAACATTTTCAAAGTTATAAATCTCAGTGCCAGCTTCCGGAAATGCTATATCCAAGTCTATGTTGTCCTCGACCTCATCATCTCTTGCGCTACGAAATGGACTAACTCAATTCTTCTTAAATACGGTTTTAAGAGGTTAACATGAAATATTTGAGATCTCTCACGCCTCCCAGGAACATTTACGACATAATTTGTCTCAGAGATTTTAGATAGAATTTTCCCAGGACCTATCCACGACACCGAAAGTTTGTTCTTTTTGTTGGTATTCAAAACTAACACTTCATCACCTACGTTAAACTTCCTCTCAACCGCCGTTTTGTCATACCACAACTTTCTCTTTTCTCGCGCATATTTTCAACTGCTAAATCCTGACAATGTTTTAGCCTGTTGACCAAATTAAACACATACTCAGTAATTAATTCATTCTCTTCTTCTCCCCCCGTCCATTTTTCAAAGAGTAAAGCTTCGGGAGTTCGTAAATTCTTCCCATGTACTAACTCAGCCGGAGAAAATCCCGTAGTATCATGAGTTACCGTTCGTAAGGCTAGCAACGCATGCGGCAAATTTGCCTCCCAACTTGCACCATTTTCTGTGCAAAGTACTTTCAATAATCTTTTCACAGAACGATGCCATCGCTCGATACCGCCATTCGATTGGGGCCTACACACTGAGGAATGAGTTAATTTAACTCCAAATTTCTTCAAGAATGTAGTTGTTAACTCGCTTATACAGTAACGCCCAAGATCCGTTTGTAATTCTCTGGAATAACCTAATCTACTGAATACCCACATTAATGCTTCAA
Source organism: Maratus speculifer (assembly GCA_964019185.1). Classification (NCBI taxonomy): domain Eukaryota; kingdom Metazoa; phylum Arthropoda; class Arachnida; order Araneae; family Salticidae; genus Maratus; species Maratus speculifer. The sequence continues at coordinate 107,235,411 of OZ025303.1, forward strand.
TAATAGTTTCCGATCTTACATCAGGTAACGGCAAAGCTTCGGGATATCTACTCGCCATACAAATTACCGTTAAAATAAAGCTATTTCCTTTTTCCGACTTAGGCAAAGGGCCCACGACATCAGCGCATAGCTTTGAAAAAATTTCTCCAATAATGGGTACACGCCTGAGAGGAACTTTCCCTATCTCTTTAGGCTTACCAACGCGCTGACAACTATCGCACGTCTTAACATAATCTTCTATCTCTTTGATAATATTTGGCCAAAAGTAATGACGCAACACCTTATCTTTTGTCTTCATCTTTCCGAGATGCGAAGAAATACCCTCATGACAGGCTCCTAGCACATCTAATCTGAATTTTGAAGGTATTACCAATTGTAATCTCACCCCTCCTTTGTTATCCAGTGTCTTCCTAAATACTAAGTCATTCATAATTTCAAAGTGAGACTTCTTATGTTTCGCTTTTTCCCTAACTTCTTTTAACAAAGGATCTGTTTCCCGTTCGGTCTTGAATTCCTGACGACTAACCCGTGCTAAATTCCCGAACTTGTCATTTAAATCCTTAGGTAACAATTCCCAATTCAAAATTTCATCTTTGTCTAAAAGTTCCAAACCCCTTTCACGCCTCACAATAGTATCGTCTGATTCATCTTCCGAATACCACACTTGTATCCCTTCTGTGTTTACACATTCCATATTTTCCCTAGCCTCATCCATCAAACTGACAGGTTCCTTCCTGGCTTGTGATCTGGTAATCACTGCATTCACCTCACTTACGTGCTGTCTGGCAGAATCAATAAGCTTTTGAGTTTTATTTCTCAAGAGGTAATAACGCAAATCCGATTCTTTATTGACAACCCCTGCCTCCGTCTTAAGAACCCCCACTCCATCAAAAGCGATTTCTATTTGTGCCACAGGCAGGCACCGTATGTTAGAATCCAAAGGTTGTTTCACAAAGACATAATCCCCTGTCAATTGATTCTTTGTTACATGTCCCTCACTTAGCAGATCTAAATTCGTTCCCGTGTCACGGAGGGTGACAACTTCACGCCCATTTATTTTTGCCCGATTCAAATAAGGTTTAAATCCTGTTTCAAAATCTGAAGGTTTACTCATATGATTCACTTTAACAGTATCTTTTTCCTTCTTTAATTCCGGACATTCGGCCTTAAAATGGCTTGAAGAGTTACAAAGAAAACATCTGTTTACCCGCCTCTTTTCAAAAACCCTTTCTCTTTCCGAATCCCTATCTCGCCAATTGAAATTCTTTTCAACGCTTTTGTTCTCTACACGCGGGCTATTTTTTTCGAATTTTTTATCCCCAAAGGATTTCACTTGAAAGGTTTTTCTTTGCGATTTTTTTACAACTTCTAATTCATCTAAACGTTTTACTAAAATTTCTGGATCCGTGAAATTTAACCAAACATCTATTAGATGGTCTTTCAACTCTTGCGGCGCTCTTTTTTTAATCTGATCGGTAATTAATAGATTCTTTAATTCCTGAAAAGTTGTGATTTTTAAAGAGTTTAACCAACCTTCCAAATAGCTATTTAATTCAAAAATTAAATCTCTCCACGGATTATTTGGATTTCTCTGATGTTGATTGAATTTTAATCTATACGATTCTGCATTTAATTTGTACCGTTCTAATAATTTACCTTTCACATACTCATAATTATCTGTTAAGTGTGCAGGTTCTCTAAGAATTAATTCTGCCACATTTACAGGTAGAAGCGCCAATAAATTAGTTACTAATTCATCATCTTCTAAATTACATTTTTTTGCTTGTCTCTCAAACAAATTTAAGAATAAAGATATTTCTGAGCGACTCTCATCAAAACGATGTATTAAGGATTTTAAAGGCAATTTATTAATTCTCTCCGCGCCATTATTTGATGCCACACTACGCGTCTCTGCCTCTTGCGATAATTTTAATTTTTCCAATTCATATGCTCTGTCTCTCCCTTTAACTTCCCTCTCCATTTTTTTTCTTTCCTTTTCCTCAGCTACCAAAGTTTCTCTATCATGTAATATATTTTTGGCTTGTGCCAACGCAAAATCTTTATCAAAATCTTCAGCCGATTCTATTTTTTTTATTATTTTCGCAATCGTGTCATTTTCGTCAATCTCAACATCCAATTCCCCTGCTAACACTTGCAAATCAACCTTTTTGAAACTTTTCCAATCTGACATTTTGAAAACTTAACCTCTCAAATTACACAAATACCAAAAAATATAATAACAGAAAAAATATATAAGCATGCACAAAATATATCATTCAATTATAAATTTACACATTAATTAGAAGTACACTATTCCCCGTTTAAAATTTCATTGAAAACAACAAAATGCCTCTCATCTGCAACCATCATTATGCCACATTATTACACCTTAAAATATTTAGCTAAACCCTCAGAAATAATCTCCTTAAAAGCAGATTAGAACATTAAATTATTAAAATCTAGAAACTGTTCAAGTAAATTTTTCTTAACACTCTTTTTCACTAGCAAAATAATATGCTGAAAATTTTCTTAACTGTAAAAATAATTGATATTCTTAAAGTACTTTTTTTTTTTTTTTTTTTTTTTTACATCAACACGGAAAGATTTTACATAAAAATAATCTAATAGAAAAAATTCTTATTGCAACCAACTGTTAAATGTAATCTTTCATTGATCTCTAGTGAGACATTTTACATGTCAAAATCCAATAACTGAACTAGCTAAAATAAATAAAAACATATATCAGGCAATGACAATTCCTAAACTTTATGAACAATGCCATAAATGCCATACCATGCTGAGATAAAAGAATTCACTTACCCCGCTTGATTCTGTCAATCACCTCCAATCAACAATGGACTCCTTTCAGATACGTCGCTTTGTCCAGCACTAACAAGGAAGGTCTCCATACGGGCATACTCAGAAAAATCTGAAAAAATTACAGAATGTTCTTCTCATATAGTTATATATGTTTATAAAAAAAATTTCGGCGGAACTTCATTGCAGTGTCCGTAAAAAATTAATGAAAATTTCGTTTATTTGGCGATTTATCTCCGGTTGGCGAAAAAACGAAATTTTGAAAAATACGCTTTTACGCTTCGAACACTGTTAAAAATCTGCTGCATTTTGTTGCAACGCACTTCACCGCTTGTATATAATATCTCTATCCCAACCAATGAGAAAGCTTCATTTCACGGCCAAGTAACCGTTTTCTATACAAGCAAGGGAGTGCGTTGCAGCAAAATGCAACAGATTTTTATCAGTGAATACCTTTTAAAGAAAAAACTTTCTATGTTCAATTTATTTAAATAAGTTTAGTTTAAATAATTTTAGTTTTGCATTTTTACTTTACTTTAAGTGTAATTTTGTCATATACGTTTATATGTACTTATAACAAAATGAAATTAATATATTTTATCATTTAAAACACAATTTAAATTGATTAAAGTTGTTCCAAATTGAAAAATACACAGATAAAAATCTGTTGCATTTTGCCGCAACGCACTCCCTTGCTTGTATAGAAAACGGTTACTTGGCCGTGAAATGGAGCTTTCTCATTGGTTGGGATAGAGATATTATATACAAGCGGTGGAGTGACGTTGCAGTAATTCTCATTCAGCATTCTCATTGGTCAGAAGAGAGATATTCTATAAAAGTAGTGGAGTGACGTTGCAGTAATTCTCATTCAGCATTCTCATTGGTCAGAAGAGAGATATTCTATAAAAGTAGTGGATTGACGTTGGAGTAAATGCTGCAGATTTTTAACAGTGAAGTCAATTAAAATCAATTTTCAGATTCGTTAAAATCGTCTGCTTTTGGCGAGGAAATGCACTGCTTGCCAAATCCCGCGTCGCTTTCAGCTTTTCACGCCAATTATTCCAAACTATTTTATTTTTTTACATATCTAATAATGTAATTCCGCCGCTAATTTTCACTGATCCTTTATTACCTACATGAGTAGTTTAATTCGTATTTTTTTCAAAAAATTCTGAGTATGCCCCCAATGGAGACCTTCCTTGTAAGTATTCACGGATTGTTTTCCTCTCCAATACTGTTCGTAAAGAATGTCTCTTTTCAGCATTTCAGATCACCAAGTTTCTTATACCACACACCACATTGTTAATCAATAGTATCCTTAGGGTACACAACACCGAAAATCTTGTCACTTTTCAGAGTTCTTTTCGAATTCCAGTTCGCCTTTTGTATTCCAGTTCGCCTTGACACAAAATCACACCGCTTGCCACCAGCTGTTGCAAATTCCCCTCGGACTATAGGATTAGTCCGGTAGCGTATGAGAAGAAATTTACCCACTGAATCAATTTAAGGGATTAAATAATATTTATTTACACAAAGTCTTATTTAACTAATAAAATTATTCAGTATCGCATTTTTTTAGGGGTGAGGTTCTGAGTCTTGTGCGAGTGTTCCCGGAACACAGAAAGTTTTCAATTGTAGTATACGGTCTTTAGATTGACCAATTCACGTGTCATACCCACAAAGGTCTCCGTGGACCTAGACGAATCTTGCTTCCTTCCCTCCTCCTTGTACGAGGAAAATCTTTCTCCAGAATCTCACTGGACTGCCAGTCTGATCCCAGGCTTTTTCACAACACACCACCCAAGGTCTCTCCTCTGGTCTCCTGACTTGAAAAGCAATCTGAATAGGGAGGGACCCTCTAGAACCTATTAGAGCCCCTCCACATGATGTCAGTCTTAACTTCTTCTATAATTGGTCACCTGAAAATGCTGATGTCACGAACGAACTACCATGAGAAAAACTAACACCTGTTGGGTTTCAACATGAAAGCATTCGGCGGCACCTTTACACAAATTCTGAGAAAATGCTTGCTGTCTAAACCAAAGTGCTCTCTTGTCAACGAAAAAAAACTTCAACTTGTGCGGCCCAATATTTCTAAGAAACAGCACAATGACAAGCTCCCACGTAGGCAATTCAATCTGTAAAGTTCAATTCTTCACAACACCAATAAATCGCATATGACAGTCGTTATAAACCATCGGTGCACGCTAAATGCTTTCATGTTCACTACATACTTCCTATCTACCGATTTCATGACGTTTTCGTCCTCATAGTGGATATCTGAATGGTTTTTGCGTGCAAATGATGTCGGATAACGACAATCGTGTACGATTTAGCAGTGTCGTGTCAGAAAATGGAAAAGCGTTTTTGTTGTAATGCAATGCATCTTAACTTAATACTACTTTTATCTTCAACATAAATGCAAATGTGTCTTTTCGTTTCCGGATTTCAGTTTAGCGCCAAAGTGCGACAGCTCGTGTTTAACTCTTTATGCACTGACGGTACTTTAAAGTACCACAGAAGAAAACTTTATATAAAACTTATTTATTCTGTCTATTAATAAAAGTTTTTTATTCTTTCCATACAAAGCACTCTTCTCGATCAAATTTAGATAGAATAGAGAAACAGTCGAAGTTAAATAGTTTCAAAAAGAGTTAGTTTTATGATTCATTCTTATAGGTATTTCTTTTCTTTCTTTAAATAAAATTATATGAAACATATTCAAATCCGAAAGCATTTCCATTTACAGAGAGGATCACGATGCATTTAAACTCATTGCTTTTTTAAGAATTGTTATATTTTCAAAAGAGTAATTTTGGTTAATTAATCTGATTATTTTTGTAAATATTTCACAAAAAAATTATAACTACCGATATATTTAAACAGTTTTAATGAAAAAAAATTATCTAAATTCCACATTATTATTATCTAAAAATTCCAGTATACCCTCAGATATTAAAGAAAATAATTATTAAGGTGGATCAATTTCCTAATAAATAATTCGATAGCTAAAGGGTTAATCTGATATTGCGATTAAAGTACTTTATTTTTAGGTGTGTTCGTAATTATATAAATATTTAGCATCTATATACCTCATCTGGTCCATCCTTTCAATGTTTCTCTGTCTGCTTATTCAATCGCAAAAAAAAAAAAAAAAAAAAAAAAAAAAAAAAAAAAAATTACCCAAACATATGGTTTGGAATTTAATATATATATAATTGCAGAATTTTGTTGAGTCATTTCAAATTTTAGGAAAATAGAATCAAAACATAAAAACATATTAATAAAAGTTTTTTTTCGTTCTATTAAATTCTATCTGATATAAATAATTCAATGATATCCCATATAGGTAATTATTCAAGGTTGTCATGGTGATTACATTCTTTTTAAGGAAAATAGAAAATAGAAAACATATTAATAAAAGTTTTTTTTTCGTTCTATTAAATTCTATCTGACATAAATAATTCAATGATATCCCATATAGGTAATGATTCAAGGTTGTCATGGTGATTACATTCTTTTTAAGATTGAGTCCTATTATTACCGTATTATGAAATATTTAATATATGCAATTATATTATATCCAATTTAATGTATATAATTTACCGGATTAGCCGGCATGCCGCAAAATTCGAGGGAGACCAGATTTTTGCGTATTACTCACTGGTCCTTCCCGGTATGCCGGTAAAAGCGAGCATCTTAGAAAACGGAAACAAATGAAGTTCATTAGCTGTATTTAGTAGCAACGATTTCTATTAGGTGGGGGGTGGGTGCAATATAGAGTTTGTTGCCACTTTTCTAATTATTTAGTTTACCTTTTTATATATTCAAGAGAATAAAAACGTGTTTCATATGTATAATGCCATTTCACACAAAACTCTCACCTTAACATACATCCGATATTTACAATTTAGAAATAGATTATCTCATAAATTATTACATGAACAGAAATTTTCTTACACTACATAAAAGAGAAATAGTATAATTATCTAAATATATAAAAAGAGAAACATATGCTTACCTTATATATATATAAAGAAAAGCAATTTATATGATAATTTAACTTAATTTCGTCATCCTGGAGTGGAAACGTCCTACATGAAAATTTTGCATAATAATTTAAATTAAAGGTAATATTCACTTAAGTATGAATTAATAGATATATAAAGAAAAAGACTGAGAGAAAAATAAGCATTGATTTTTTTCCCTTATAAAATAAAAAATATTAGAAAAACCTCAATAAATCAGCTAATCAGCCGCCCACCCTCCAGTAGCAAAACCTCATGTTTTCCGTAATGCCGGTAAAATACGAGTTTTTTCCGGCATGCCGGATAATGCGGGGGAATGCGGTAACATATGTAATCGTAAATTTTGCATTCACGCACTTTTGCATTAGAGTACAACAGCTGTTGCACCAATATCTGAATATTTACAAAACTATTTGTAGTACGAGCGCACCTCATTTTCCACGTTTGACGCACAATTTCTAATTTCTTTTCAATTTGATTTGCATAATCAATTTTTGTATTTTTAGGTATGTATTAATTATTTTTTAAAAAATTGGATTTTTACTTTCTTCTGTCTTTACAAGAGAAAAGTATTGGATTCGTGAATATTTTCGAAATCCGGTTTTGACGGATTTATACGTTTTAGTTATCAGAGAACCAGAAAAAACATGTTTTACAAAATGTCTCTCAGTATGGGAAAAAAAAATTGTGGGCACTCTATCTCAAGAATTAATGCGCGGAATTTTGCAAAACTTTAGATTATGTTAGACTTTGATATAAGCTAGATCTGATTTAGTTTTTCGTGTATGTCGCTCAACAGGTGACACTGCTATGGTGCATTATTCACAATTTCCACAATAGTCATATCTCAAGAACTAGCGCATGTATTTACATAAAACATTAATAACTACTTAGTACTCGGTATAACATGGTGCTGATTACGTTTTGGAGTAAATTTCTCAAAAGTGTTGCTGCCATGGTGCTTTATTTGTGAATATTGTGATAGCTCTAATCTCAAGGACTAACGCACAAAATTTTCTAAAACTTCAGATTCATTTAGTCCCTCATATAGATTAGTGTTCTTTAATTTATTCATCTAAACCACCCTGCAGATGGCGCTGCTATGCTACATTTTTCACGATTTCGCAATAATTGTTTCTCAAGAAATAAGGCATGGGTTTTTTATCAAACTTCAGATTCAGTTAGTACCTGATAAGAAATTTATCCTGATTAATTTTTGGTGTACATATCTCAACATGGGGCGCTGTTATACCGATTTTTTAAAAAATATTTTGCAATATCTCTATCTCAAAAACTAACGCACGGATATTCATCAAACTTCATATTCAGTTGTAAGATGACATACATTGTTGCTGACTAGATTTTTGTTTAAACCACCTAACCGGTGGCACTGCTATGCTGCATTTTTCAGGAAGTATTAAAATGCATAAGATAGAAGGAAGTTTTGGGATTGCCACGTCTGACTAGTTTTCGTTTTCAATCGAAAATAGGAAGAACATCAAAAATAGCTTTCGGATTCGGTTTTGGCCTTAAAAACCTGTTTCGGTCGACTCTTAATTTAAACCTAATTTAACATGATAATAATGCTGAAACGTAACAATAAACACATCTTCTTGTAAAGAAACCCCCCTCTTAAATTTAGGTAAAGAATTGCCAGATATGGCTCATACTTCAGAAATAGACATTGATTGATGCCACAAGTCAATCAGCTATTAAAAAATACATTTATTTCCATCATTAAGAAAATTTTAATTTTTGCATTTTATGCCAGATTTTTGGGTCAAATACGAAACGAGTGATATTACGCAACATAGGTGAAATTAGTAACAGGAGCATAACCCAATAAAATATATATATATACAGGGTGTCCCCTCTCAACGGTGGCCAATGGCTAATTTCTAAACCGTTGGTCATAGACATATAGTTCCAGTTGCAAAAATGCTTTAAAAAAAGCAAAGAATTGTTTTTTAAGCGATTTTGGTCAAAAAAATGTTTTACTAAAAAATTTCGAAAATTAAATTTTTATACGGTCCCCCGGTCCTATAAGTGATATTTAGCAAAATTTTTTCAACACTCTAGCAAGTAATACAGAAAAGGTCCCATTCATGTAACATTAAAATTGACCGAGTTATGAAACTTTAAATTTCATGACTTAAACCACTTTTCTATAGCTGAAAACGGATGAGTTCGACTGAGCTTTAAGGGAACGTACACTAAGTGCTTAAAGTATTATAAAGGGAGTCGATTTCCAACGCTGTTCAAAGGCTACTTCCTAAACTATTTGTCACAGACATATAGTTCCAATTACAAAATGTTTTAAATGAGCGATTTAACTGAAGGCGCTGTCACCATATAAGTTTTACGGTAATTAACTTCTAGATTGGTTATTAAAATAACTGAAGACATGAATTTCAAAAAAAAATTTATCGAAAAAAATCAAATTTTGGGAAATAGCGAAAAAACTTTAAATGCATCTATTGGTTTTCATTATAAATTTTGAGATTCCATTGTTACAATAGTGGAGGTTTGTGTAGACTGATAGAGAAATCAAAAAGCGATTAGTCAAGCTTTGAAATTCATATCCTCAATTGTATTTTTACGTATGTTTTATTTTGTAAGAAAATGAAGCTGATTCTTGTCGTGATTTTATTTTAAAAAGGTATGTTATTTTGATAAGCTTTTATTTTATTCATAATTTTCGTATGTAAATTTTCCTAGTTCAAAACTAATATTCAAATTTTAACTCACCGTCAAATATCTCATTGAGGTTCAATTCCCATATTTATTTAAACCCGATGACAATGTAATATTAATACGATTTTAGGTGCGTTCCATTTATTTATTTTATAGGACTACATCAAATTCTATTAGGTTGAGTAATCTAATAGAGCATTAAATATGTATCATTTTGTAACGATTTGTCACTGTTGCTTTTCATAGTTTAATTTAACAAAATTTCTGTTATTTTTTTACTTATATTTTTAGCACAAATTGCATATTTTACTTTAACATGTAAATGTCAACATAAATTCAGAAACAACATTGTAAAAAATTTCTTTATTCTCAATGTTTAAAGTTAAATTTTCTATCTGATGTTTATTTTTATTTCCAGTAAATTTGTGACTGACCCCTATTTTGCAGCAAAAAATATGCTTCAACTTTGAACAGCTATAACTCGGTCAATTTTGATCGCAGAAAAATGGGACTTTTTTTGTCTTACTTGTTAGAGTAGTGGTAAAAATTTTCTAAATATCACTTATAGGACCGGGGGACCGTATAAAAATTTAAATTTCGTAATTTTTTAGTGAAACATTTTTTTTTTTTACCTAAATTGCATAAAAAATAATGCTTTACCTTTTTTAAAGCATTTTTGCAACTGGAACTATATGTCTATGACCAACGGTTTAGAAATTAGCCATTGGCCACCGTTGAGAGGGGACACCCTGTATATTGCAAAATACGCTAAATATAGGTACAGTCAAACCGCGTTAACATGAACACGCTTAACATGAATTACTTTTAACATGAATCGTTTTCTCAGTCCCTTACAAAAAAGAATATAAAGATTTTATACCGATAACATGAATTACTGTTAACATGAGCAAAATGTGATTCCGATTGAAGCTCATTGGTTCGACTGTATATTAAATAATTCCTTTGTTCAGGTATAGGTTCGAAACAGTTGACTAATATAGATGTGAGAGCATTGTGAGTTTAAAGTGAATCCAACAAGCTTCAAGCATTATCAGAATTTCTCAAGCACATGCCTTATATCGAAGGATATACATAAAATATTTATATAAAAATATTTAAGGAGGTAGCCTATTGTTTCGTTAATTGTGACTCACCCGTATATTGCAAACTGTCGTCTATCACTTAATACGTACATAAAACATATTTCAAGTCCGAAAGCTTATTTAATTATGTAGAGCTTTTTTCCATATGGTATATATTTATCTTTATTTGTAAAATATAATTTGTGATTTGATCTATGTTGTTTGAGATGTACATTATAAGCCGCAATACATATACACAAGGCTAGTAAAAACGTAGTTTACAATGCAACTTATTTTGTATATAGATTATAATCTTAGTGATATGTATTATATTTATTTTTAAAGTTCATTTTAAGACTTTCTTTAAAATATGTTTTATATGATCCTCTGCATTGGTTTGTATTGTTTGGAAATTGTATGCCTCGAATGTAACCATAAATGTTTTATATAAAGCTAATAAACCCCGCTGCTTTGCTCGTGTAATAATTGAAATATGCCAAGTGACATTTATATGTCTAATTTTTATTAGAAGAAATTATACTTTTAGGAATAATTCAAAAATTATTAATAGATTTGACACTTCCTGAGATTGCTTACAAATCGGCATTTAGAGCATTGTTGAACGCTTTTCGCAAATTTTCATCCCGTTTAAATTTCTGTTATTTTTAAGGAAATTTTTTAGAGATCATTTAAATTTTATAAGTAACTACCGTGCCAAATTTAACTCTCGTAGGCCATCCAGTAACTCAAAAATCATATTTTCAAACGTTTTTTTGCTTCTGCATCCCTTTTGGGATAATGGCATTGATACAAGATATAGAGTATATCGGAACAGGAATTAATATCATCATTTTGATACCATTACTTTTGAAATTGGTTCGATAGTTCCCGGGATTACCCTCTTCAAATAAAAAAACACATAAAATTTACTCCATTCTAATATTAGTACATATTTGAAGCTTGATTTGAATTAAAAAAATTGATTGCTGATAAAATAAACTTCATTAGCAATCAAAAAAAAAAAAAAAAAAAAAAACTTTTATTACAAAATAAACTTAAAAATTTCGTAGCGAGTTACGCCATGCGATGCAGAAAGCTATTTACCATGTTGCAATTAAACTTTAAAATAGAGACAATAAATCTGTCGTAAAATTAAAGAAAATTTCTTTATTCCTTTGAAACTGATATATGTTGCATCATTCGAGTCCATTTTTGAAGGACATTACTGAATCTAAAGACATCTTATTGTTATTATTTGCATAGAAAATATCATTTTCGTGACAATTTTTCTTTCTTTTCGAATCGAATTAGATAATATAACTTACGACACAATGATCAAGTACTTCGCAAGTATTAAAATTTTTCATTGTGTGGAAAACAGTTTCTTATGTACTATTCCAGAACCGTAAAGAAGAAGAGAAATAAAAACAGAAAAAAAATAGTTTTTACTTTAACATATCTAAACATTTTGATATTAGCTAATAATTAATTATTATCATATTATTTACTTATTAAGTAATTACAATATGATATAAAAAATGATTTAATCATCGAGATTTTAAAATATAGTACTATTAATTATAGAAATCATTATAATGATACATCCATATTAAATTTTACATATTTTTAATTAATCAATTACTTATTATATTTAATAATATTTTTCATTAAAAAAATAACTTAAATTTTGCTTACACATCTACTGGGAGTATATGCTTAAAGCATCTTCCTTTAAAAAAATTACTTTACATGTGTTATAATGAGATAGTACCTTTAAGGGGGTATTCGAAAAAATGATTTTCCATCTCCAACAGCTCGAAATTTCCCGATACATTTTCAGACTCATTTTTACAAGCAGAAACATGAAACTTGCTGAGGAGATTTTTGAAGTGACGTAAAAGGTGCCGTGTGATGTCATTTTACGCTCAATTCATAAGAATTTGATTTATAAACAATTATTTTCTCAGCGTGACCCTTTTTTTTCGTTCGCAGATCTCCTGTTTTGGAAACTTTGGTCCAAAACGCCGCTTTTGAAACCATTTTTTTTTTGCAACATTTTCTACATTCATCAAAAAATCGACATTCACGGCACCTTGTGCAGTTTCTAAATAAGAGATTTTGAAAGTTTGATGGATTTGAGAGCAAAAATGAATTTAAAAATAAATCTGAAAATAATCAGTTTTGATCGAAATACACCCTTTAATAAATTTATTTGCAATGAAAACGTATATAATACAGTCATTTCAGTTCCAAGAAAAGTATTCGACAGAGAAAAAAAATAATAATTTAAATATGATGTGGCTATTTATGAGACTAGGACTCCTTTAATACAGTTATTTCACAAGGCATTACAGAAAACTTACATAAGACGCTTTTTTTTTTTTTTTTTTTTTTTTTTTTTTTTTTTTTTTTTGTGATGCCAAACATATTCTCAATCAAATGGTTGCTATGTTTTCTATTTCGTTTATATACTATATGGTCAAAGATGACCGTTCACTTGGGATTTTTGAAATTTTGTTAAATATTTAGAAAAACACTTGAGGAATTATCCTGAAACCTTAAGGGTGTAAACATAATAGTACAGGTCATATATTTCCGTGCACTTTCACTCCAAACTCCATAGGGGTCGTCAACAAATTGAAAAAGAACAAAAATCTTTTGTATTAACCCTGTCAAAACTAATGTAGTAAAAGCATTCAAACTGTATATTATGATTAAGTAGCTTATTGTAATTAACTGCTTTCATTTTTTTGCGGATAGCATGGATACTCGAAGAGATATTAATGTTTTTATAAAAAACAGTCCCAATTTTTTTCAAGTTTTTTGTTTATAATTTGCAGAGTTATTAATATAAAATAATACATTTTTTTTTTCAAAAATATCTCAAACGATATTATACACAATAAACTTTAATCAGAATTACAAAAAAATAAAATTTGTATGAAAAACGAGCAGTTTTACTAAATATTTTTGCTTTGCGCATGCATCAACGTTGCCGAAATTTCATTTGCATATTGGTGTTAGCTAAATGTATAGAGCAACTTTTGTAAAAGTCTCAAAAGCATAGCTTGAAAATTCTGAAAGTGTTCGTCGATTGAATCAGCTCAAAATCCGTTATTCCAAAAATTAAGTAAAAAGATGAGGCGTTGTATTCATTTCTCCATCGATTAGTGCCAATATATAATACACAAAATGGCATGTACTACTATATTTTGATACAACCACTTTTTTTTTTTTTTTTTTTTGCTATATTTTGGGAACAACGGATTTTGTTACGATTACTTATTCTATCGACGAACACTTTCAGAATTTTCAAGCTATGCTTTTGAGACTTAGTAGCTCTATATATTTAGCTAACACAATATGCAAATAAAATTTTACGTTGACGCATGCGCAATGAAAAAATATTTTTCATACAATTTTTATTATTTTGTAATTCTGATTAAAGGGTATTGTGTACAATATTTTTGTGATATTTTCGAAAAAAAAATTATTTTATATTAAGAACTCTGTAAATTATAAGCAAAAAAAAAAAAAAAAAAAAAAAAAAAAAATTTGAAAACATTTGGGACTGTTTTTATAAAACCCTTAATATCTCTACGAGTATCTATGCTATCCGCATAGAAATGAAAGCAGTTAATTACAATAAGCTACTTAATCATAATATACAGTTTGAACGCTTTTACTACATTAGTTTTGACAGGGTTAATACAAAAGATTTTCGTTCTTTTTCAATTTGTTGACGACCCCTATGGAGTTTCGAGTGAAAGTCTGCACGGAAATATATGACCTGTACTATTATGTTTACGCACTTAAGGTTTTAGGATAATTCCTCAAGTATTTTTCTAGCTATTTAACAAAATGTCGAAAATCGCAAGTGGACGGTCATCTGTGGCCATATAGTATATACTTCGGCAAGTTATACTTTATAGCTAAGTGTTTGAATACTTTAAATATAGTAATAATATTTTATGCGATTTATATTAAATAGAGAGTTAGTTCTTTCTCTTTTCTAACAAAATTTCACGAGTTATGTCATAACTAAAAGCGTTTAGAATTTGACGTCATTTTCATTAAATGATTATAGATTTAGTTTTTATGAATGGAACATATAAGATTCCATTTAAAAGTAATATTTTATCATTTGTGGAGGCTACTTGTTTTTCTGAAATACGTCTATTATCTATGAAGTAAAAACTTTATCTTCAATCTATATGACATAGAATTTTATCAATTGTTGCTCCATATGATTGCATTTTTTTGCATCTTTTTTCCATTATTGTCAGGTCAATCATATATTTACACAAGGTGTTAAGATGTGAATGCAGAAAATAATTACAAATTTTAAGGAAGACAAAATGGAAATTAAAATCTTTATTTGAATAACTTATACTACACTTAAAAGTTGAGATCATAAATTAAAAGTTATTATGGCAATTACACAGAAACAGAACATGCCAATAAGCATAGAAATAATAAATATATATATGTAATAAGATTTTATAAATGTACATAATAAATAGAAATAAATAGAAATAAAACAAAAAAAAATTGACAGCAAATTATAAATAAATTAAACACACCTGATAAATATTTGGAAATAAGCATAATGATAAATTAAGTTTAATTCAGTTGCAATTGTTAAATTAAGTTTAATTCAGTTAATGAAATATACCCGTTTAGTGTTGTTCCTAATCATTTTTCAGCCACAAACGTGCATTTAAATACGTTTTACGATACAATAACGAGATATTTCCAGCTATCCAAGCAAAAAAAATTAGATTATTTAAATCGAAATTTTATAATTTTTAATCTTTTTATAACCATCCTAAACACGTGACTCAATTTTTGTTACAATCTATGCTTAACCGTTTAAACGACAATGTTCCCAAATGGGAACATTGCATTATTTGTAATACAAAACACATATTTTCCAACATAATAACGATGTTCTTATTTTTTTTTAAATAAAATATAAAGTTGATTTGAACTTTTGAAAAAAAAAATATTTATGTTTAAGCATTTGTCACAGATATAAGGAAAAGTACATTCATTAATTTGCATAAAGATATATGTTATTTGATTTTATCGTTTTCTCTATATTATTTACATTTGAACGCTAGAAGTCTAAATGTTTTTGGAATTCGAGAAAATACTCAAGAACAATATACAATAGCATATAGCGGAAAATAATTTCTTATCTTTGCATAGGTTGTCAATCAATAATCATGTTCCAAAATGCGAACACTGAAATGAAAACAGACAAAAAAGCTGCAGAAATGTTTGTTTTTGTTATTTTCTAAATTTATATGCATAAGTTAAAACATTTGCAGTCGTAATATGGGAAAAACAAAATTATACTTACATTGCGATATTAATTCGGCGTGTAAGAGGTTAACTAATTATTGCTCTGTGTTTTAAGTACAATTTCATAATAAATACTACCTATTACATTCGTTTATGTTGGAATTTCTGAATTTTTTTTATATTTTCTATGATGATCATTCCTATAGAACCCAAAACCACCGTCATTTCAAAACTTTTTATATGTCTATTACTTTTTAAAGACACGATAATTTTCATAATTCTCCACAAATCTCTTCCAAACTGATACGTAAAATCTAGAGGCAGAAAATCTCGGTCAAGTTCATTAACCCCCTTAGGAACCATGGGTGTGTGTATCCTTTATCAAAATCTGTATACAGAATCTCTTTTATGTACCATTAATAAAGATAAGTAATTAATTTCGCATTTAATTAGAATAGTTTCGTAATTATATAAATAAAGGATTTTTTTAATAAAAGAGGTGCCGACCAAATAAAATTTGTATAAGAGCCGCCGGTCACGAATGGAGCAAATGGGCAAATCGCACATAGAAGGTAAAAGTCGGGAGGGTTTTGTGAAAACAGAAAATAACCACAACTTCTTAATTATGATACATATCGAATCAATTTAAAGTTATATTACTTCTAGGAAAAGGATGAAAAATGTATGTAGACAGATATTTGATATCATTAAAAATGATCCAAGGGTAGAAAAATATAGGGTTTAAGAAGAAAAAATTCATAACTTCATCAATTCACAAAATACCAAATCTGCTTAGATGCATTATAAATTTTCTCAGTATTATTTATAATTTTTAAATTAACAAGTTTTTGATAAAACAAAATCTTACAGATAAAAAAAATAATAAAATATGTATAAAAACAGGGGTTATAGAAGAAAAAAATATCACATCTCCGTGAAATCATTACTAAGGCGATAAAAACGTATCATTGGCGTAATGAAAATTTTGTCAACCCTGAGACATAGGGCTGCATTATTAAACGCGAGCGTGTCTCAATAAAACATAACGTCAGAATTTAAAATAGAGTATGTAGTCCATTTAACGAAACAGTCACCACACATTTGAATTTATTATATAGATCGTCTTAATATTATGTATACTTCTGAAGTAACAAGTTTTTGGTAGGCTGAACTGTTACAACAAAAATTTTGCGTGGAAGGATTTATAAAAACATTAAAACCACCATAACTTCTTATTTATAAAACATACGAAATATGTTTAAAGTTTTCATTACTTCTCTAATAAGCACAAACAATTATCTATCTGTGATCTTGATTTAATCTTTGGTGGTGAAATTAATACTTAACTTCGAAATCTACCAGTGACTGTAGGCCAATCTGGCAGAAATTTTTCCTACTTCTCACAGACAGAGAAAAAAGCAACTTGTACGCTAATTTTAGCAATGCTTTATGAAAGGTTCTTTTTTTTTAAGTAAATAAAAACAGTGTTTCAGTTATTGTAATCTGAGTATAAATAACCCAAAATATTATGCATAGACAGACTTTATACATATTTCGTGATTCTGAATGACGGATTTTATGCATATTTCGTGATTCTGAATGACGAATTTTATGCATATTTCGTGATTCTCAGCAAATGTAAAGCATTTTTATTTAAGATTCTTTAAGACTCTTTCTTCAATTCCATAAGGTATACAAAAATTATTATAGATATAATTTGTGATTATTGCTTACATTAAATACGCTTTTAGACGAAATAGAGTGCATGCCAAGCTAAGCATAAGCGAGTACCAATTGCAAGCGATATGAATGCATTTCGAAATGGCCGGTTAAATGTGTGTTTAAATGCGCAGTACTTAATGAATTTAAACTTAAAATAGTTCATTATTTTTCTAGAAGCTTTTGTAATGGATACAATTTGTCTGTTGCTGAAGTTATTTAATTTTACATGGTTTCATCGGTTTATAAGTTTTATGTGTATTTTAAAAGTAGCTGTCTGATTAAGAACGCTAACCATTTACATTTCTATATTGAATAAGTCGTTGTTTCCATAGCAACAAAACTTTTCTCTTGTTGTCTTCAACACTAACAATATCGAAGTTAAACTTATAGTATTCAGAATCAGGCATTAATTTAGAGTTTGAAGCAATTAATACATTTAAATTTTGTTTTAAACCGTGCGTCGTTAAGCAATCCTTAAATTTCTTTGCATATGAGTGTATATGACAAACCTGTATAAAAGTGTATTTATTACGGTTTTTCTTGCTTAAAGTAGTTCAGTATAAAGAATTAAAAAAATATTTCTTTAAACAGTATTATAGTACAGTACCGTGAAATAGTTTTTAATTTCATTATGTTTCCAACCAGCGATAAATTGTGAAGAAAATGAAATTTTGATTATTTTTTGACGGACACCATACGGAGGTTCTGCAGGAAATTTTTGTATATACATATACATGCTCAGGACAAGAAAAGTTTGTAATTTTTTTTTTCAAATTTTTCTATGTATGGGTTTATGGTGTTCTTCCTTGTTACATGTTGTAATGCACTGTATAGCTTTCTCCATGAAGCCAGTTACATATAATATTTGATCCATAATGTTCTACTAGAAATAAATATTAATTAAAAATTACATTATATGCTCATTGGTCTTTCGCAGTTGGTTCTCCTTGTGACACTTTCTTCTTTTCTCTGTCGTGCAGATGTGTAACAACAGCCGCTATACCATTCCACGTCTCTTCAGCCGTCGGGACAATTTCAGTTCTAGGTAGTAGAAATCCAAATACTCCTCGATCCCGTAACTCGATGGAGAAGCTATACTTGCAGCCCACTACGTCGTACACCCAATCTGAAGCGCTGCCGCTCGTTGCATCTGAAATTGGGTGTATATTCTTAATGAAATGGAACAAACATATCTAAAATACAGGGTGCCCAGAAGTAATGAGACAAACATTAAGGGAAGAGGGTAGGAAGAATTCAGTTTTACACAGCAACCCATGGTCGGAAACGCTCTCCTGGAGTGGTAGTGACGACACAAAACGCAAGAAAGAAAGGACTCGAACAGGCAAAGAAAACATGTTTATTATTCTTTGTGCTGCAAAAATACTGAGATAATGCTGTGGAACTTGTTACACGCATCGTGGCAGCTGTTGGAGAAGTTTGGAACATTCTTGGTGTTTTCGAGATCATTAGATCATTCAGGCGCAGGAGATGCGCTCCGTGCATCACGGCCCGAAATCGTAATTTTGAACACCTGTTTTGATGATTATCGTTGTCGTTTTAATGTTCCTTTTCTTAGATTTTTTGCTGTATTAAGGATAATAAACATGTCATCTCCTCTTATTCGTGTCCAATCTTTCTTGTGTTTTATATCGTCCCTAACGTGCTAGGAAAACGTTTTCGACCGTGGATTGCTATGTGAAAGTGAATCCTTGTGAAGTCCTCTACCCCCCCCCCCCCCTTTAAAGTTTATCTCATTACTTCTGGAGCACCCTGTAGAGATTCGAGCGGGTCCGGACCGGTCCGAAAAAATGAAGGCAATTCCTAATGGCCGATTGGCAGATTAACAATAATTTTCTAATGGACCGGGCCAGACTCATAAATAAATTAAGTAGGCGGACTGGCTCGATATAAAAATTTAAAAAGATCAAGCTAAACCGCTAAACTATGAGCAATTTTCCGTGGACGTGACTGGGACAAAGTAAATATAAATGTGCTGCACGAGTCAATTGTAAACTAACAACATTAGTATAGGTATGTAATATATCTAGCATAAATATGGTTATTGGGCAGTTACATCGTGTCTGAACAAGGGTTTATTTCTTAGTAATCTGAGGGTGGGTCGGGATTAGACTTGCATTTTTTAAATTAATTTTTCTGTATATAATCGTCAACCACCAAGAGACACAGCAAAAAACACGCTAATTTTAAAATATTGCTGAAGATTCAACTATCAGAGGAGATCTCTTTGTAAACGGTTTCCCATTCATTTCCCTTTGATTGGATAATTTTAAGGCCGCACCAGCTGCTATTAAACATCTACTTGCAGTTTTCATGTTTGATTAAATAAAATAGGTTAAACATTTGAAGTACATAGATCTTTGTCTCCTGGTATGATTTTAAAAAATGCTATTTGTTTAAATAAGGCATTTTAAGTGTATCATTTCAAATCTGATGTAATTTTGACCAAAAGTTTCTTTCTCTTTTTAATATTCATATGAAAATACTTTTCTTGTTGAAAAGTAAACATTATTTAGCTGTCTCAAAATATAAATAACAGTTAAAAAGATCATCTTGATATGAAATAAATGACTCGTGTAAATATAATTTTAAATTTAAACTATTTTACAATATTTTTACAATATATTACTATTTTAAAATATTTTCTGCATTTATCAAGGAAGTGATAATTACGGCACCTTGTGCAGTTTCTAAATAAAAGAATTTTAAAGTTTGGTGCATTTGAGAGCAAAAATGAATCTAAAAATAAATCTGAAAAAAGGCAGGTTGGATCGGAATACACATTTTTAAGAATATTAATGAATTTATTATTTTAAAGTTTTCTTTCACTTTCTAATAATGACTTGAAAATATTTTTGTTATTAGAAAGGAAATATTTTTATTTTTGCTGCCATAGAATTTTCAACAATAATTCAAAAGATCATCTAGAAATGTGAAATAACATCTCATGGAAACATATTTTTAAATTTAAACTATTTGGCAATACGGTAATTTTAAATAGTATGTAATTTCCTTCACTTATGGTTTTTAATGTACATTAAAAAGCTTATTATTTTATTTTAATTTTTCTCTTTTATTATTCAAGTATAAATATAGTTTTTATGATATAATTTTCAATATTTTCTAGCTTTTAATGCGTAATTATTTGTTTTTAATTTGAAAGTTTCTCCTTTTTATAATAGTCAGTGTAAATAAATTTTTAATTCAAAGGAAATAATATTTTTGCGCTATTTTTACTATTAGCAATAATTTAAAATGAAAAATCTCTGAAATAGTAAACAAATCTCTCGAAATGCTGAAAAAATTAATTTTAAATAGAAGTAAATTTTAAACAGTTAGTCAAATTACAAAAATAAATGCAGTCTGCACATCGTGAATTTCTAATGTATATTCTTAGAAAAAATGATTAAATTCTTATGTTTAGTTTTTTCTCCTATAAAACTTTTTTAATCGAACGATTTTAACCAATTTTAAAATTAAATATCTCTTTAAATAATTCTTCGACTTAAAAACTGTCTGCATCAGCATCATCAAACATTTCTCTTTAACATTAGGCTGCATTCATTTACTTAATATTAACGAAGAAAGATCATAGGTCACAAAAAAATCATTTACTGTAATGGTGACAGCGTTAGCTACTATTTTTCTTTCAGAATAGAGAGATGCTGGTTCAATATGGCGAATCAGAAATGGAATTACTTGTTCTCAGGACATGTCGGGAAGGCAATTTGTGTAGCAAAAATTAATAATAGCGTTAATTATATTTTGGTAAGAGAAATTCAGTAACACATCGATCTCAAAATTTCATATTTAGACACAAAAACCAAATGTTAAATAAAACAGATGTAATAACACAAGAATTCATATGTTAGGCAAAGTCTGTGTACCACGGTTTTAAAAATAGTACAAAATTTCGTCAATGGATTGCGCTGCAATGTCTCATTTATTCAGTTTCTGCTCTTTACTTCGTATCGTTATTGCAACGCAAAAAATGGGATAATTTTGTTAAATTTCGAAATTAGTTTAAGCATCTTTGTATTTTGAGACGTCCAGTGCCATCGAAAATGTGAAATGTAAAATGCTTCAACTCACGAATAGTGAGTTTTTTATTTCAAATTGCTATATACAAAATATATGAACATACCTACACTACAAACAAGTCATTTATTTAGTCGTTTTACCGAGTGATTCAGAACTCTTTGTCAATAATCGACAAGTAGGTTAGGAAGACGATAAAAAGCAAGAACAGGAATAATAGAAATATAGCATCGCAAGAACAATGCAGACACGCCACATGATCACAAAGTTGGGGACGGCTTATTGTCTACTGTCGAAACACTGAGCTCAACAATAATGGAGCTCAGTGGTCGAAACCAATGTGCCCAGTCCAAACTGTGTTGGTAGTCACCAGCGATCAGAGACTGCACACATTGCGCATGGTACGGATGCAACTCGTCCGCGTGTAAAATACCCCGATTGCTGGATTGAGATGTTTGTATACGTGCTGCAATATGTACTCGCGCATAGATCGTTTTCGACTTTGGACAGCACGGCTTCTTCTAGTCTACGTGTCTGCGTTCTCTGAATACCAATATCGCTCATTCTTGTGTCGAAACATCACGTTTTGTATAATCGATGATGTAGACGTGCGAACATGGTATGAGTAGAGATACGGTTGATTGAAAACCGGGAACTATACAGTTCTGTAACGCTGTTCCACTGCAATTGGCCTCTCCATAAATGAGATGTTTATCCGCCATTTCACTACTCGTGTAGCGAATAGTGAAATGAATAATTCTTGTAGCTTCCTTCAGCTCATTCACCCAAAATACGCTTTTTCTGGCTTCTGCCTGCGCAGCTCTCCTCGCGACCTCTATTGCTCTACTGCACGTCTGGCTTGCGTATATGACTCATGTTCCTATATGATTCTTGCTTGTTATCATCTTTCTAACCTACATGACGATTATTGACAAAGAGTTCTGAATCACCCTGTATACATTATAACAGTTACTTTTTAGCTCTTTCAGGGACGAGCAATTATGTTTTAGTAATGATAAATTCACTGCAGAGTTTTAGAAAAATTTTATTTGAAAATAAGCAAATGGAATTACTCAGCTTTTTGTCATCCAATATTTAAACGCAAAATTTCGTTTAAAATATACAAATCCTGGTTAAAATTAAGTAATATAAAATATATAGCACACCTTTCTCCATCTGCCTTCAAAAGGTTAAGAAATTATTCAATTAAAAGTCAAATGTCGATTTTGGGACGATTGTATGTGAAGTAATATGGCATTGCAAATTAAGTTCTTCACACAACTAAAACACGAAAAAAATTGGCAGACAGCATTTTACTGATGTTATTTGTCACCATTAGTTTGTGTGACAACGATACCGACTGCAAAGATCATATATTTTCAACAATGTGTATATAGGAAATTTAGATAAAAACTAAAATTAGATAAATATTGTTTCATGCATTGTGAATCGTGTAATACTTACAAAGAGTCTCAGCCGATGGGCCATATCTGTACGGCATACCATGAGTGGATTCTACAGCAGCAACAGCTATTTTCAGAATGTCCATCTGAAAAAGAGAGGTTAAAATAACATGCAAGATGAGTATTTGGAATAAATTTTACAATTTGTATATCAATTTATCAGACATTCGTGAATATATATTCTATTCAAGGAGCTCCAGCTAGACATCATGACAATTGATGCTCAATTATCATGAAATGGAGAAAAAACATTTTTTGATTTTGCTTTGTATTGTTTTGTGTGTATGTGTGTCCATATGTCGCCATTTTACCATCAAAAAGTGTATGAAGATATGCATAGAATTGAACCAATTTTTTTGTGAATGTGTTTGGTTTTGGCAAACAGGTTCTCTTTCAGTTTTGAAATATTCTGCTGGAAGGGGGCGCGGCAATAACAATTTTTGTGCCATTTTCAATATTCTACCGACTAAAAGTGTATGAGGTTATGCATCGAATTGAAGCAAATTTTTTGTGTAAGTGTATGGCTATGGCTAGTTGGTTCTCCCAGACTTAAAAAAAAATCCGTGTGGAAGGGAGCGCTGTAATAGCGATTTTTGTGCCATTTTCAATATTGTACCGATTAAAAGTGTATGAAGTTACCCATCGAATTGAACTTAATTTTTTGTGTAAGTGTTTGGTTATGATTAGTTGGTCCTCCCAAAATTTAAAAAAAAAAAAAAAAAAAAAAAAAAAAAAAAAAAAAAAAAATCCGCCGGAAGGGGTGCTGCAATAGCGATTTCTATGCCATTTTCAATATTTTGCCACAAAAAAGCATATGAAGTATGCATAGAATTGAATGAAATTTTTTGTATAAGTGTTTGGCTATGGTCAGCAGGCCCTCTCTGAATTTGAAAAAAAAAAAGCTGGAAGGAGGCGCTATAATCGCGATGTCTGTGTCATTTTCATTATTTTACCATTAAAAATTGTTTGAAATTATGTATAGAACTGAACTAAATTTTTTGCGTATGATTTTTTGGGGGGGTATGGCAAGTAGATCCTTCCTGAATTAAAAAAAAATTCTGCTTATTGTTTTACTGCTCATCGGCTCATGCAGAGACGAAAACTCGTTTTTACTTAGATTAATTGACTGAAGTAGAAATTTAAGATAAAATTCATAGTTGGTGTAAAATTGGATTAATAATATTAACGCTTTAACAAGTCTAGCTAAATTTTGGAATATTAAAATGCACATATGAGATAGGAGAAAGTTTTGAGATTGGCACATCCAACTAGTTTAAAATATGCCTTTCAGTCCACGCAAAATACCAAAATACACTAACAAAATGCTTTCGCATCATCAGTTATGATGATGATTTTATGTTACATTTACTATGCTTGTACGCAAGACATTTTAATATATTTTTTATGAAGGCCGATTAATATATCTTACAAATAATAAAGTTTTTAAATTTTCAAAAGCAAATGAATTGATTTTTAAAAATTATGTATACTGTGGACTAACAGCCTAGGGAAGAAAATACATGAAATAATGTTTGATAAATTGGCATATAAAAAGTAAAATTATAAAACAGACATTAAAACTAAAGATGCTAAAGATGTAGATCTCTCCTTTTTTAGTATTTAAATTAAAGTTAAAAAAAACTTTTTGCATGCAATAAAAAATCAACTAAAATTTTAGGTGCTGAAACTACTAGAAAATTTTTTATAAAGCAAAAATTTCAGAGCCGGAATAGATGTTGGAATAAGAGGAGAAATAAATTAAATAAGATATGTGCTGTATTTTCAGCTTTATGTAAAGAATTTTCCGGAACTATGAAATAAGAGTATAATGTATAAGAATATACACTGGTGTCCAAAATTTAAGCTTAATTGGTAATTAAGTAATTATTTTTAAGTAATAAAAGAAATATGAATCGGAATGTGCTGAAACTCCAGGTGTGTAAACAAAATAGTACGCGTCACATATTTTCGCGAAGAGTTTTCCCCGAAATCGAACAGGGGACCGTCAACAAATTGAAAAAGAACGAAGATCTTTTGGATAACCCTTTAAACTAATGTAGCAAAAGCGTTCAAACTGCACATTATGATTAATTGGCTTATTGTAATGTACTGTGTTAATTTTTACAAGGGGGGGTAGCATCTATACTCATAGAGAAATTAAGGTTTTTATAAAAACAGGCCTACATTTTTCCAAGTTTTTTGCTTATAATTTGCAGAGTTCTTATTATAAAATAGTGTTATTTTCTGAAAATATGACAAACATTATTGTACGCAATATACCCTGTCATCAGAATTTAAAAATAATAAAAATTGTATGAAAAATGAGTATGTTTAGTAAATAATTTTTCATTGCGCATGCGTCAACGATATCAAAACGTCATTTGCATATTGTGTTAGCTAAATGTATAGAGCAACTTCTGTAAAAGTTTCAAAAACATAGCTTGAAAATTCTGAAAATGGGAGCCTATAGAATCAACTCAAAATCCGTTATTCCTAAAGGAAGCAAAAAAATCAGGGGTTTTACCTAAATATAGTTGTACGTGCAATATTGTGTAGGCACTAAACAATGGAATATGGATACAGTCCCTCATCTTTTTGCTTCATTTAGGGAATAAACGATTTTGATCTCATTCTATCAACGATAATTTTCAGAATTTTTAAGCTATGTTTTTGAGACTTTCACAAAAGTTGCTCCATACATTTAACTAACATAATATGCAAATGAAATTTTAATAGCTTTCACGCATGTGCAGTAAAAAATTATTTAGTAAACCTGCTCATTTGTCATACAATTTTTATTTTTTTTTTAATTCTGATGACAGGGTATTGTGTACAATGATGTTAGTCATTTTTTCAAAAAAGAACACTATTTTATATTAAGAACTCTGCAAATTATAAGCAAAAAACTTAGGATTGTTTTTATAAAAACCTTAATTTCTCTACGAGTATACATGCTATCCTTGTAAAAATTAACACAATACATTACAATAAGCCAATTAATCATAATGTGCAGTTTGAACGCTTTTGCTACATTAGTTTTGACAGGGTTATCCAAAAGATCTTCGTTCTTTTTCAATTTGTTGACGGTCCCCTGTTCAATTTCGGGGAAAACTCTTCGCGAAAATTCTCGCGTACTATTTTGTTTACACACCTGGAGTTTCAGCACATTCCGATTCATATTTCTTTAATTACTTAAAAATAATTACTTAATTACCAATTATGCTTAACTTTTGGACACCAGTGTACATTAATATCTGTGGCTTCCGGTAATTACTAGGTAAGGCATATTTTTAATATTTTGAGTAATTAACGTTTAAAGTTTTCAAAAATGTCTTTTTATCATTATTCTTATAAAATAGATTAGAACTTAATAATTTTCACTACATTCAATTAGGATACAAGAACCTCTTTTTTTGCCAAAACAGTTATATAAAAAAAGTTTCTTTGATTATTAATTATTATAGTTATTAATTATTATTAGTTTTTATTAATGATTATAATTTAGTGTAGTGAAAATTAATTAGTTCTAACCTATTTTATAAAAGTAATAATAAAAAGACATTTTTGAAAACTTTAATTACTCAAAATATTAAAAATGTGCCTTACCTGGCTATTACCGGAAGCCACAGAATTATAGACGATTTAAAGAAATAAATAGAAATCTTATCTGGTTATTATCCTTACTTTATGCACTTCCCGATTATTACTGTTTTTTCAATTTTTAGATGAAAATTTATAGTTGCCCAGTTACGGGAAGTATTCGATTTTCATTTTTCAGTACTAAGGCAGATGAAAGAACTCTTTTAAAGCTATATTTTCCCAAATTACCTCAATTTTTTCAAAAATGTGCCTTACCTGGTTATAACCGGAAGCCACAGATATATAGTATAATGCATGAAGAGTATATTTAAATAAGCATATTAGATGAAGTATAATGTATAAGAATCCTCCAGATTCAATATTAAGAAATCTGTGATTTTAATTTAAACTTACATAAGTTTTAATTTTTTTTTTAATTTCCTCTATCTTTAGAAAAATAAGTGTTGGATTCACAAACATTTTGAAATCCGATTTTCGATGGATTTGCAGGTTTTAGAGATCAGAGAACCAGAAAAACATGTTTTTACAAAATGTCTGTCTGTGAGTCTTTCAGTCTATCGTCTGTCTGTCTGTACCTGCTAAATATTTTGTAGGCACTCTATCTCAAGAACTAATTTACGGAATTTCACAAAAGTTTAGATTCCGTTAGACCATGATCTAAATTAGATATCTGATTAGGTCTTTCGAACTTTATAGATTTTTCTGATTAAATTTTTGGAATTCCGAAATTTTAAAAATTTAACTCCTAAAATCGTTAAAATATGCACTGTAATCCGAAAAACCCGTTATCTGCAAGCAATCTAAAACAAGAAAAATGTCAAGCAGTGTATTCTTTGCAATCAGAACACAATCTTTTTAAAATATTCGCCGTTCGAAACTTCTCTACAAGATTTTTACAGCTTACCTAATAAATAAACCATTTACCGCAAATTCTATCGATCTTTGTCTTTGAGAAATTTGATTTTGAAATAGGGATCTTATTTGCTACACACCCTGTAAAAAAAGTTTAATCTAATGAAAAGAAGTTTAAACTACCTTCTGAATGAATTTCAAATGGAAATTTTTAAGTTTTTTCAAAATTTTAGCCTTAGTTTGTGGCAAAATTTCTTGAAAGAGCATGATACATATATAACACATAGAACATATTCTATGTGTTATATAACATATCTAACAGAGAACATATAACATATTCTATGATGCAAACTTTGTTTTCTGCAAGCGATGAAATTTTTCAGGATGATAATGCTCTTATTCATGCAACGGGATTTGTCCAATCGTGGTTTGATGAACATGAGAAAGTAGTGCAATATTAGATAAAACAGTACTGTAATTGGGTGGGAACGCATGGGAACGCCGTTCCCAGAAATATTTGGTGTGTTATTGTAAAGAAAAATATTGTGCACGAGCACAATCCATCTTTTTTTTTCTTTCTTTCAAGCAAAACGCTAATTTTTGCTAGTTTTAAAAAAAATTTTATCCACTTATCAAGAAAAGAGATATTTCGACCAATCAGATGCTTTGAAGCCGTCGTGTTGCCACCGCCTCTTGAATACTAGGAACACTTGTGCAGGATTGCAAGCAAAGTGTGCAGGATTCTCTAAGTTTTGTCGCCAGTGTTTTAGAAAAGATTTCTTAAACTTCTTTAATCTAAAAATAAAGAAATCGAAAAAACTGAAAAATAACTATTGGCACCAAAACTGAAGGGGCCGTAAACACACTGAAAAAGAAAATCCGTCTATAGCAGCTGCCATTTTTTTTTTTTTTTTTTTTTTTTTTTTTTTTTTTTTTTCAGCTCTGTATTTAGGAAGTGGAGGTTCTGAACTGATGTCATTTGCCCTAATCTTATTGAATGAAAGCAAATTACATTACTATAAAAACATATAATAATTATAACTGTTGATTAAAAAAAAGTCGGCTTTTGGTTAAATGTTTCAAATTGACTTTTGGGTTAGCAAAAATCCGGCAGCATCATAATCTATAAAAAGTTGAATTCCCACAAATATTTTTTTTTCAACTACAGCACGGAGTTAAAATTTTGTAAAAAGGAAATAAGAAATGTTATTCGAGTTACGTGATCATCGAAGTGGGGTGCCTTCATTGTCGTATATCCGTGGGGAGTCATCCAAATCTGCGAGAAGGAATGAAGGGTAAAATAGGCTCTCAGTCTATTCCTGATTCCCATTACGCCATCTCGGATAGCCGAGCTTTCAGCTTCCGAAAAAGGATGATCGCCCTTGAATATAGAAGAACAAGGAGTTGAACTCGTACTCGGACCTGTTAAATAAAGCAAGGAAAATATCAAGACAGCAATTCTTTAAAGAAAAAGTAACTTTAGATTTATTAATTATATTCTAACACTATAAAACATTGAAACTATTCTCAAACCAAACTGGTTACTTTCTGATACATTTTTTACTTCAATTTTGTTCGCATACGTATAAAATTACCAGGCGCTTGAGAAATTATGTAAGTAAAACGTTGTTGTTGTTTTTTGGGGGGTAAAGGTATGTGATTTTTTAGAAAACGTCGTCGAGATTGACATTTTAAATTGAATTTCCAGATGGAGAAAAGAAAAAAAATGCCATTTTAAAATAACAATGGCTTAAAATTCAAGACGAATTTATCAGAAAGTGAAAAAAGCTATCCGATTACAAATTATTTTAATAGAACAATTTCTGCATATCATGCTTTTACGTTAAGAAAATGAATCAAAAATACATATTGGTTTCTGAAGTTTCTAAAGATAGAAGCACGCTTTTTGGAATCGCGAATAACTCGGAAGAGATTATGTTATATTGTTTTCGTTCATCTTTACATTAAATTTTTCTAGATTAAGTAACTTTTGTAGTTCTTGCTCTTACAGGATATACATATAAAAAAAATGATAGTATATATGTAGTGAAAATCTTCACCTGCCTCCAAAATAGATGTCAAAATTCCTGTTAGGATCAGTTCCTCTGCAGATTAGAACTCCCGGAAAACTTTGTATCACGGCCCGATTTTTTCTCCACAGGCGATTCTGCAAATAAGAATGGATAATTTTAAAACTTTTATTTATTGTATGTTTCTAGGAACACAAAATAAAATACATTAGCGCAAGTTTTTCATTTTAGGGCTGTCCCTATATGATGTCACACTTTTTTATCAACATTTTTTACCTCCTTCTCCCCACTCCTTTGTCACAAAATGTCACACTTCACCATACCCCTCTAACCCCACTTTTGTCACATGTTATGCTATATTACATAAACATAAAGTTGTAGTCCAGAAACACAACATTACGTTTTAAATCATATTTCAAGTTTTATTTTTAAACTTTAACATTTTTAACGTTTTAGTGACATTTGTGAGCATAACAATAAAATTGATTCTGTAGTTATTTTGTATGAAGTGAGATTAAAGTTTAGAACAAAAACCAAAATATACAATGGTAATAAAATATTAATGTAAAGACCAATAAAAAACAGTATTTTGCAGTTTTAAAGGAATTAAATATGTTTGATTTTAAATCTTATCTTTACTTTAGCAGCACAAAATACTTTAACTTCAAACTGTAAACGCTTTTATTTTAACCAAAATGTGTGATGTCATATTTCTTCTTACCCCCTCTCATCCCCTTCTCACAAACTGTCACAATTTTACAAACCTTCCTCCCCCCCACCCCCCACTCCAAGCGTGACATCATTTGTGTAGGTCCGTTTGCTTCTTTGATCGCATCAAATTAAGGGGTCTCAGAACTATTTAAGCTTCAAAATTTTTGAAATTTTATTTATTTATTTATTTAGATGTTAGATTCCTATCTTTTCTGAACATTTTGGTATAATTGTTTCCTTGAAATTTTCATTTCAACAAAAATTGTGGCTTTAAGAATTCTATACCCGATCAATTGCTGAAGCCGTGTGTCCGAATCTTTACAGACATTTTTTCTCCAGATAAGTTTTTAGGCATAACGCGCCGGAAATCTCAAAAACTTTTATGAAATGAAAATGTTTACATCTCATTTTCAAAACAGATGTTTCAGGGTAGTCTGTCTAGGCCGAACCTAAAATTTCTTATTTTTATTATTAAAAGAATAGCTTTTTAAGATACTATACTGCTGAAATTTGATGAAAATCCATGAATTAGTATTTGAGATTGAATTATCGCAGAAATCGTAAAAGAACTGGATAGAAGCGTCACTTGTTAAGCCACTTACTCTAAAAACTAAAGAATACTAATTTAGGGGAGACTGGGGTACAATGGACCACGGGGTACAATGGTCCACCCCCTATTTTTGATATTAATTCTGTTTTTGAAAGCTTCATATTTTAGTATATAGATGGCAGTCATGAAGTAGTAAAAAGAAGTTTGAAACCATGTGCATAGCTGACATTTTAGCCATTTTATGCTTGATAATTGATTTGACACAGGGGGAGTAAGGCAAAAGTAAATATTTTCAGTGAAACATATCTTCATTTATTTATTACAGATTTGTAATTTAAAAGACATTGTGTGGCAAAATAAAAAGGTAAGACAATACATTATTATATTTATTATAGCTAAAATAACAGAATTCTAAATTTCTTTTTTTATCATCAAGTTTTTGTCAAACTTCCATATGGGGTACAATGGACCATCAGAAACTAGGGTAAAATGGACCATGGTCCATTGTACGCCAGTTTTGTATCCCATGTTTTTAAAAGTTAAATATTATATGTGAAATTCAGAATTAATAAATTATTTTACTTCTGTGTGTAGATTAATTAATGATTCATGTTGTGTAATGCATTTTTGAAATATTTATCTGTATAATATATGCTTTCAAACATAAAAATTAGCCCAAATTAAGAATTAATAAATTATTTTATTTCTGTGTGTGAATTAATTAATGATTCATGTTGTGAAATGCATTTTTGAAATATATATCTATATAATATAAGCTTGCAAATTTAAAAATTAACCCAAATTGAATACCAAAAATTAGTAAACAAAATATTTGGTGTATTTGAGGGGGTTTTTTTTTATTTCATATAATTTGTTAATTCAATATTCCTGCACTTATGCATCCATGCATCCATAATAAGTTATATTTAAATAAAATAGTAGAATGAGAAAAACAAAAATTATATCTACCTATTAGTTTGTATCTGGATATAATAATTAAATAAGGTAAAATTCATTAAAAAAATACTGATGTGTAAAGTAGACAGGAAAAATTTATTATATTTTTTCCTTAGTCATATATTTAGATACATATATTTCTTATTACAAAGGTTTATATTTAACTTTAAGTAGCATCATTGTACAAAAAATATATATATTATTTTTCATATTTCTTTTAGCAAGAAACAGCCAAGAAACAAGCCTAGGAAAACCAATAGAGGTTCTGTGCCACATGAAGTTATGGAACAGGCTGTAAAATGTATTGTGGATGATAATAAACCTAATTGTTCAATCTGCGACCGGTATAATGACTTAATGGTAAAAAAAATGAAGAAAAAAAATGTTACTTTAGTTAGAGTTAAAAGAGTGAATAAATAAATAAAAATGAATAATAAAATGTGAATAAACAAATAAAAATGAGTAATAAAATGTGAATAAACAAATTATGATATAGTTTATCTTTGTTATTGTTAAAAAATGAACTACACTGATATATTTTTATTCAAATTACAACTGGTCCATAGAGCCCCATGTTGTGGACCATTGCATTGGGGTACAATGGTCCACTTTGTCACTTGCTATTTAAAAAAATATTTTAAAAAAAGTATGCGTAATTATTATTTTTGAGTTGATGCAGTATAAACTTTAATGTATAGGTAGCATGCATGTACTTGATCAAAAGAAAAAAAATCAATACTTTAAGAGTAAACAGTCAAAATTTACTAAAGTGGACCATTGTACCCCAGTCTCCCCTATATCAGGAACTAACTGAATCTGAAGTTTGATGCAAATTCGTTCATTAGTTCCTGAGATATAGCTGTTGCGATAATCATGAATAACATCACATAGCAATAGCAGCACCACCTGTTGTGAGATTTACACCAAAATGTAATCAGAACCATATTATATCAAGAAAAAACGGAATCTGGAGTTTTATGAAAATCCGTTCTATTAATTCTTGAGATATAGCTATTGTAAAAATCATGCAAAAGGCAGCATAGGAGCGTCACCTGTTGGGCGATATATACCTAAAAACAATCAGATCCATTTTATATGAAAGTCTAATTGAAAGTTTTGTGACATTCCGTGCTTCAGATAGATCGCCCACAAAATTATTTGTCATACAGACAGACATTTTGTAAAAACTTGTTTTTTAGAATCTTTGCCCCTAAAGCATGTAAATCCTTCGAAAACTGGAATTAAAAAATTTTCACGCATCCAATACTTTCTTCTTGTACAGACAGAAGAAAGTAAAAAGAAACTTTTCACTTAGAATTGTCATATTTGTAGAGGCGATGACGTGCGTAATCTGTCACTCTTCGTACCACCGATTTCTACAAGAAATACACTCA
Source organism: Maratus speculifer (assembly GCA_964019185.1). NCBI lineage: Eukaryota > Metazoa > Arthropoda > Arachnida > Araneae > Salticidae > Maratus > Maratus speculifer. The sequence goes on from OZ025303.1 coordinate 107,268,674, forward strand.
ATTCAATCCTCTATAATTGGTCCTCCATTTATATCTGAGAAGTCTGGACATATCCGCAAGTTGTTTTTTTCTCTTTGAAGTTTTTGGCTGTATGGGTTTACTTGAATTCTGTTTTGGTAAAAGGTTTTTTGGCTTTTATACGCAGTGTCATTTTCAAGCTGCCTTTTGTGTGGTGAATTCGTTTAAAAATTTAGTTGCTCTTCTAATTATCATGGCTCAGACAAATCTCGATACGGTGACAGTTCCGTATACGGATCAGATGCAGTTGTTGAAGTCGAAGTCATATCTTATGAAACCGAAGTTTGGTTTATTTCAGATTGAGCGTGCGTTTTTAATTACATAGATCTTCTGCCTTTTCTGAAATATCATTTTTATGGAAATCAGTTCTTTTTCCTTTCCAATTTCTATGTTTTGTGGTTAAATGGAAATATGTAGATCAATCAGTTTAGATTTTAATGGTCTTCCAGTGACACTGCTTGCTGAAAAGCCAGTATATAAAAATGATTATTTCTGAAAGTCTGTAGAACCATAAATCCTACCTTAGCAACAGTATCAAATTTTTCCAAAAAAAACGCTTTTTTTGCACATTTTGGCACTGCGCATTCTACTGTTGTCTCTAAATATATTTAAAACATCAGGAATGCCAACTATTGATAGACAAATCCAAATCACTACGGTGACAGGTAGTCCAATAATAATTTAGTCCATAAAAACAAAAAAATAAATAAATTAGCTTTGTAATCTGTATTATGATCCTGTTTTCAAAAACTATAAATACTATAATGAGAAGGCCAAAATCACTTTTTCTCTTTTAAATCAATAAAAATTTTACCAAAATGCGCAATTTTTTTTCTTCAATTATAAACTTATCATGTCAATATATCGTTTACAACTGCAGTTAAATGTAAAACTTGCACTATCCTTGCACCACCTTGCCGTACTTCCATGCTTCTTACCCAATTCCACGTGTGCAGATACCCATCCGGGTTGACGACGGGTAGAATGTACCAATCATTTGTATCGATCAGATCGGTGATTGCTTTGTCTGTTCCATATCCAGTCACCAGACGGTCGATCATGAAAAGCGCTGAAGCCGGAGCTACCCACTCACGACTATGAATTCCAGCATCAATCCATACAGCTGGTCTGGTATCGTTGCCTCCAGAACTAATCTGTGGGGGTAAAAAGAAGAAAAGAAATGCTTATATTACATTGCATAGATATTTTTATTTATATTTATGATCAAAATACTGTCTCAAATGCTTTATATTTAATTGACAAATTCCTAAATATAAAATATTTCAACAGCAACTTCTTTCCGGTCTAGATTCGCTGCAACTATAACACAGGAAGATTTGTTTTGATAACAATTGCATTGAGAAAATTGATGACAAGTTCGCGTAAATCAAAGTTTCTTAAATATTAAAAAAAGGCTGAGAGTTTCCCTCATGTTTGAAATTAGCAGGATGTTACTTGTAGAAAAAGGACATGTTTTGATTACAAAGGGCACAATCTTTATTCTTAAGGGCATTTTTTTAAAGCATTCTTTTGATTTTAAAAACTACTTTTAATATCTAATAGCTAGATCTAGTATATCAGACAAATATATCAGTCTAATACCTAATATATCAGACAGCAATGAGAGCAGTTTTTGCTATGCAAGTAAATTTTTTAATACACAAATGATTAAAAAGGCTTTTTTTCAATTGGAAAAAGAAGGGGGCTATTTTGTAAACCTAAGGGCAGGCACAGTGCAATGCCCTCCTAAAATTGTCTGGGGGAAACTCTGAAGGAGAATTTACTAGAGACAAAATGATGAATTTCTGTGCGATGAAATAACTTCTGGTGCTGTTTATAGGACGTTTTGCAAAACTTTGATTTTACTAATTTTCCCATTAAAAGTTCGGTATATACATATCATAAATGGGACGGATTCAGCCCGATTCCGTATCAGGCTCCTTTTGAGATACAGAACCCTAAAAAGCAATTAATTTTGTAAAAATTATATTGTTTCCATAGTTAAAACATTCAGTTAATAGTAAAACTTCTTGTTGAATTGACTCTCATCGTCAAATTGGTAATGCACAAGATTTTAAAAATGAAGCTTCCGGATGGAGAAAGTTATGTAGAACATTATATTGTAACAAGTTGGAAATTGCACGTGAAGCGTAGCAAATTAGGTGCGTTCGTACGATAGCGAAGTTTTAAAAATATTACTTTCATATATCAATCTCATAAAATTGTAAATAGTGAATTACAATTAAAACGCTCATCAAACAATGTTCTCCCTATACCATTATGTAATGGAATACTTTTGTGTGGCCTTGTAAATCAATAACAAATGTTCTTTGCACCACAAATTATGTATGATGTATATTATAATATGTACTTTATAATTGCATATAAATTTTATTAAGTCCGCATGAGTGTAACACGATTAAAATGTATTTGAAACATTTTTTCCCATTGACCGTAATGTAACGGAATACTTTTGATTGTCCCTGTAATTGATCTATGCATCCAATTTTCATAAAATTTGAAATAACTCGACAAAATTATGTAATAATTATGTATTTTAAATTTCAAACGTATAGAATTTATTTGAAACTTTTTCCCCATTGACCATAATGTAATTGAATACTTTTGATTGCCCCTGTAATTGATCTATGCACACGATTATCAAAATATTTGAAATGACTCGACAGAATTATGTAATAATTGCGTATTTTAAATTTCAAACGATTAAAATGCATTTGAAACTTTTTTCCCCATTGACCGTAATGTAACGGAATACTTTTGATTGTCCCTGTAATTGATCTATGCATCCGAGTTTCATAAAATTTGAAATAACTCGACAAAATTATGTAATAATTATGTATTTTAAATTTCAAACATATAGAATATATTTGAAACTTTTTCCTAATTGACCATAATGTAATTGAATACTTTTGATTGCCCCTGTAATTGATCTATGCACACGATTATCAAAATATTTGAAATAACTCGACAGAATTATGTAATAATTGCGTATTTTAAATTTCAAACGATTAAAATGCATTTGAAACTTTTTTCCCCATTGACCGTAATGTAACGGAATACTTTTGATTGTCCCTGTAATTGATCTATGCATCCGAGTTTCATAAAATTTGAAATAACTCGACAAAATTATGTAATAATTATGTATTTTAAATTTCAAACATATAGAATATATTTGAAACTTTTTCCTAATTGACCATAATGTAATTGAATAATTTTGGTTGCCCCTGTAATTGATCTATACACACGATTATCAAAATATTTGAAATAACTCGACAGAATTATGTAATAATTGCGTATTTTAAATTTCAAACGATTAAAATGCATTTGAAACTTTTTTCCCCATTGACCGTAATGTAATGGAATACTTTTGATTGCCCCTGTAAATGATCTATGCATCCGAGTTTCATAAAATTTGAAATGACTCGACAAAATTATGTAATAATTATGTATTTTAAATTTCAAACGATTCGGTTGGGTAGTTTTTGCGTTGTTATATGCGGACGGACAGACGGACGGACAGACGGACGGACTGAACGACCACTATAGGTGCTACGTATTATATAATTACGAACGCACCTAAAAATGCCCCATTTTCTTAATATATTATATATATTTTTTATTATTATTAAACTAAATGTATGTATCAACAAATGTTCTTTTGTTGAAAACTACAACGTTTATTTACATTAATTATCATTTTTTATATATATGCCTGTCATAATCGGTTATATTAAACTTTTTTGAAATTTTTTGACGATGTCTATACCTCTATCCGCTTTGAAACATTTCATAAGTATTTTAATTTCTATGAATTTCAGTCATATTAAAAAAAATTCGTGTAAATGCTGCCGTTTTGAGGTTTATCAATACTGGATTTCATCCATTTATATATATATATATGTTACAGGCCAAACCCGATTTTAGGCCAAACTAGATTGGCCTAGGCCAAACCAGTCTATCCTAACGCCCATCGGATAAACTAGTTTTTCCTAGGCCAAACCGGTTTATCTTAACGCCCATCAGATACACTTAGTTTTTCCTAGGTCAAACTAGTTTATGTAACGCGTATCGGATAAACTAGTTTTTCGTAGGCCAAACTAGTTTATTCTAACATCCATAGGATAAACTAGTTTTTCCTAGGCCAAACTAGTCTATCCTAAGGCCCATAGGACAAACTAGATTTTCCTAGGCCAAACTAGTTTGGCCTAATTCTTGTAGGATAAACTAGTTTAGCCTGCTGTTTATTGGTCTGAACTAGTTTATCCTAGGCCAATTCAATTTGGCGTGATTTTATTGAATTCAATGACCGCCTCAACGCCAACATTCTTGTTTGTCCTAGGCTGATATAGTTTATCCTAGGCTAATGTAGTTTTACGTGTTTTTAGCTCACGGGCGTCAGCCAGAGAAATAAAAGGCCCACAGGTTCTGCATGTATGTATGTAAGCATGTATGTACGCATGTATGTACGTATGTGCGTATTTATGTACGTAACGCGATAACTCTTGATAGAGATATCCGATTTGCTTCAAATTTTGGATGTAGGTTGATTCTGATAAGGTACTTTTCTGATTAATTTTGGGAATTCATTGGATAAAAATAAAGGGGGGCGAATGGGAGGCTAATCCCTCACCGTCAATTTTGAGAAATGGATTTATCATGCAGAATTATCAGTTTTCATTTAAAATTTTACATATAGAATCATTGTGACAAGGCACCTCCGTGATTAGTTGTGGATGTTTATTATTTAAGTCTAAAAGAAAGGGCAATGTAGGTAACACAACATAATTTAGATAAATGGTTTTTGAGGCAGAATTGACGAATTTGCTTCAAATTTTGGATATTAGGTTCTTTCTGATAAGGCGATTCCCTGAATAGTTTTGGGGGTTTAATGGTTAAGTATGAAAGAAAAAATGAAGGCTTATCCTCTTACCTAGGAAAAACTAGATTATCCTATGGACATTTAGATAAACAAGTCTGGTATAGGAAAAACCAGTTTATCCAATTGGCATTAGGATAAAATAGTTTGGCCTAAGAAAAACTAGTTTAATCTAATTTGGCTCGAAATCGGGTTTGGCCGGTAAAAAGTATATCTTTCACAAGAATAAGCATAAATGTGTGTAAAGAGTCATTCCTCATAACAACAATGCAGAAATTTAACATGTCCACCGTAGAGACATAATGCATTGGACATTTTTTTTCTTTTTACGCAGACTCGTACCAACTGAGATCTGACTTGCATTTATTATTATTATTATTACTATTATTATTATTATTATTATTATTGCATATATTATTATTGCAGATCGGAGCTGAACATAATTTGGAATCGAACAGCGTTTTCCTTTTTTGAGAAATTAATTATCTGTTGACATATAAGCTATTCTTGTCATGGCGTCAAGTTTTTCTTTTCCGTAAAGTCGTAAGCGGAATTTCGATTCAAAACGTAGCTTTAATAGTATTTTTGCAAAGGTTTATCGCTTTTATGAAAAAATGGTTAAAGCCATTCGATTACATATTTTCTGAGTGAGAATGCCTGTTAATTTTATGCATTTCCAAGAATGAATTAGTTCTTAAATGTGTCGGGGTATAGCTCTTTTGAATTTGAGAAAAGCCTTAAGGAATGCCAGAGAAAAATGTTCACAAATCTACTTTTTACTGAACAGATTCAATAGTTATGATGTTTATAATTCTTCTTTTTTTTTTCTTTTGTTCTAAACTACATTAATTACTTAATGAATTCCTATTTGAATATTGAAAGGTCTAATAATCTAAATAATCAATAATACATTGTGTATTTTCAATTCTGCAAACGCATCGTAATTTAAAAATACATTGTAAATTTATCCAATAGATATGTATGTAGAATTTTTAAGGGAATCTTAATTGTATGTTAAGTAAAATCTGAATTTTTTGCAGAAATTGAGTAGGGCCAGATCGAGCCGGACTGAGTCTCTTTTCACTGATTTTTGTACAGGCAGGGCTTGAGCTGAACTTTTAATTTTTTCATCGAGTCAAGGCAAAATAGCTTTCCTTCGGGAAGGGCCGTGCCTTCCCGAAGGCCTAGTAAAAGAATCAGCCTAATTAAAGAAGCGCCTGATCAAATGAATTCATGTCCAAAATTTTAAGCAAATTGGATAATTCTCTATTATAACCAATTTATCTAATTTAAGAAAGGAAAAAAAATTGTAAGTTTCCCCCTTTTATTTAACCGAAGAAGCACCAAAATTAATCAGTGAAGCGATTCATCAAAATGAACAAATCCAAGATTTGCAGCAAATCTGTTAATTCTGCATGAAAAACACATTTTCCAAAATTAGGCGGGATCCCCCCGGATAATTCTCGTTGTTCTTATTCAATTAACTCCCAAAACTATTTAGGGAAGCGCTTTACCAGAAAGAATTTATTTCTGAAATTTGAAGCTAATCAGTAAATACTGCGTGAAAAAAGCATTTACATAAATTATGGGTCGTTATCGCTATTCCCCCTCCCTTTATACTTAAACAATGAACACCCACAACTACTCAGGGAGGCGCCTCAAGAGAATGCTCCTATATCTAAAATTTGAATCAAATGCATAATAATGCATGTTAATAATACATAGAAACCCATTTATTTGAATTAAGAGAAGGGGTGAATCAGCCTCTCGTCCCCCCCCCTTATTATTATTCTCAAATGACCTTCCAAAATTAATCAGAAAAGCTCCTCATTAGAATAAACATATATTGAAAGTTTGATGCAAATCGAGTACTTGTATCAAGAATTATTGCGTTACGTACTTACGTACATACATAGATACAGAAACTACGGGCACATTAGTTCTCAGGCTTTGGTAGCTGATGAGATAAAAACACGTCAAATTACATTATTTCTATCAAGAGTTTTCGCGTTACGCACATACGTACGTACGTACATACGTACATACAGAACCTGTGAGCCCATTATTTCTCTGGCTTTGACGCCCGTGAGCTGAGTTACTTAAAACTACAATGGCCTAGGATAAACTAGATCAGCCTAGGACAAACAAGAATGTTGGCGTTGAGGCGGTCATTGAATTCAATAAAATCACGCCAAATTGAATTGGCCTAGGATAAACTAGTTCAGACCAATAAACAGCAGGCTAAACTAGTTTATCCTATAAGAGTTAGACCAAACTAGTTTGGCCTAGGAAAATCTAGTTTGTCCTATGGGCCTTAGGATAGACTAGTTTGGCCTAGGAAAAACTAGTTTATCCGATGGGCGTTAGGATAGACCGGTTTGGCCTAAAATCGGGTTTGGCCTGTAACATATATATATTTTTTTTCTGGCGGTATTTTTTATGCCGTTTTATAATTCTTAAATTGATAAACTGTAACTAACTAGTAAAACTTTATTTATCATAAACTATCTATACTGAAAAAAACGGACGATTTTACGGAAATACTGCTGGTAATCTAGATACCAGTACAATTTGCTTTTTTAAACGGAAAAATTTCCGTAAATTCCAGAAAATGTTCCGTATTTTCCTGGAATTTACGGGAATTTTTCCGAGATGAGGCAAAAATTTTAATTAAAAGGTATTATGTCAAGAAATTGGTTAAAAAATAACAGCATTGACTTTACAAATGTTACGTTTTTGTTGGTGCTGTTGTTGTTTTTTTTTTTTTTTTATAAATCGCTTCAACAAAAATTTAAAAGAAAAACTACCATTAAAAATTTTCTTACCTTTAGCAAGTAAATAACATTTCCTTCATATGTATCACCAAGGTTGATAAGCTTCGTAATGTTCCGATGTTTGCGGTTCACTTCGTGAAGATAAGCCACAATCTATGAAAAAAAAAAAAAAAAAAAAAGAGAGAAAATATATATATCTTTAAAGTATGTGCCTTACCTTGGGGACAATTTTTTGAAAAATATGAATTTTTTATTAAACATGTGTGATTTTAGTTAAAACAATGGAATAAAACTATGTAATCATATAATTTTTTAATGAAATTTTAATTAGCTTTTTAAATGTTGGCTATATTTAGGCAAATTTTAGTAAAAAATTGCGTTTATGCCAAACCTTTTACAACGAAATCAATTCAATATATTTCACTTTTTTTAATACTATATTAGCAAACTACTTACCTGTGTTATGAAGTAAAAGATTTGCAATACATCTGAAATTTACAAACAATTACCAAATTTTGTATACAAAACGTGTTTTTGATTATGCTATATTTTACTTTATAATCTATCGATAGATTAGCCATAGATTAAAATATTTTGTTCTGGACCCTTCTGTGGTTTATTTACAAAAGAACGCGGGGAATCAACAATGGGTCAAGAGATAAGGCGTATGTCTCTATTTGACTGAAAGGTCCTCTTTTGCATGACATCAATATACTTCTTTTTAAAGTGATTGAAGATGAAATACATCCTATGGTCACAAGACAAAACGCCAGTAGAATGTATAATAATAGTAGAATGATGGTCTATTCTGCGTATCGGCATCTTTTCTTTTAGCTTGTTTCTTTTATCTTTAATGGTTTTAAAAGAAAACAGATCGATTTAATACAAAAGAGAAACCTTTCCATTAAGTAGTGTTACATTCCTTATCTTCTAACCCATTGTTGATTCTCCGCATCCTTTTGTGATTAAACCGTAAAACAAAAGATTTCCTGGAAAACTGTAAAAGGATGGTAAAATACGCGTTTAACCGCAGCCTAAAGGTGAGAATAGACCATTAGTCTACTGTATCTATCAGTACCTATCTATCACTACCGATCTATCAGTATCAACGTCTTTTTTCGTGACCGCGCAATGTTTTTGTTCTTTAATGTCTTTAAAAGGAAGCTAATTGATGTCCTGTTAATGAGGAATCTTTCCGTCCAATAAAGCAGAACTCCTTATCTTCCGACCTATTATTGATTCCTCGCATCTATTTGTGAATAAACCACACAAGGGAGCACAACAAAAGATTTCTTGGAAAATTTTAGAAGGATGGCAAAACGAGCGTTTATATGCAGCCTAAGGCAGCCCGAAAGCTGCATTCAGAAAGGAAATTTGCCATGCTTCTACATTTTTCCAGGAAATCTTTTAATGTGTACCCTTGTGTGGTTTATTTACAAAAATGATGTGGGAAATCAACAATGGGTCAGGGGATACGGAAGCTGTACTTGTCGAAAAGGTTTCTTTTTCACGGGACATCGGTGAGTTTTTCTTTAAAGCCATTAAAGTTTAGAAACATTGTGTGACCTCTAGAAAAGACGCCGATATTGATAACGGTAGAATAATGCGTCTATTTGCACCTTAAACACTGTTACAAGTATGATTGATTTTGTATTTTTCTTTGGTACAGTTCAATTTTGTAGATACAGCTAATAATGAACTCATGATATGTCTCTATATTAAATAGTTGTCTCTATACCTGATAAAACAAAGAGAACAGATAAAATATTTTTATTGCGTAGAACGTATTATAAGGTCAGTATGACTCCCAAAAAATATTTTCAACTAAGGGAAAACACACATAATTTGATCATGTGTGTGACATTTTTAGAAGGGCTTTACAAGAAAATACCTGAAAGAACGTAACAAAACCTGAAATAATAACCTGACATTGCCACGTTTTAAAAACTAGTCGTTGGGGGCCACCGTAATACTTACCCATCATGGATATGTATATGAAAATAAAACATGTGAAAACAATTTATACAATGCATTGCAATTCATAAACAAAATTTAAATATTGTTAATATACATAGTAATGCTATATTAAAGAACTGCTGATGTACCAATTTCGACAAATTATATAAAACGCCAAACTACTCAAGTAGTACCGAACTTCGTAAAAGACACATCCTTATAACTCCAAAAATAATAATTCTATTAACTAACAATTAACTGCGTCGGATTAAGCGTCTCATTTCCAATAAAAATATACCTCTGAATTGAAATTTGAATGAAATACAGGGTCATGAAAAATCGAAGAATGTGAAAAATAGGATTACAAATATCTCGGCAACTAATAATCCGATCGACTTCGTTTTATATGCAAAATGTGTGTTATTTTATTGTCTTTTACGTCCATTCCTTAAAACAAAAAAATTCGAAAATTTTTGTGTACCTTTCATCAGAACGAATTTTTTGAGAGTCCGAAAAAAATAGTTCCGGATAATCGAGGTTGCTGATATTAAATAGGGTTTGTCCTATTTTTACATACTAACTACATACAAAATTTCAAGTCTCTATCTCAATTTGTTCGGGAGATAGAGCGTTTACAGACAGACAGACAGACAGACAGACAGACGGACGGCAAATTTTTTTTCTAAAAATATGTTTTTCGGAATCTCTACTATCTAAAACGTGTAAATCCGTCAAAAAAAAATTTTCGATTTTCAAAACGATTGCAAGACTTACCCTATACTACGTATGATGGGTAAGTAATAGCTGGTGTCAAATACTCTCCATTAAAATCACACGAGTGTTCAAGTAGGTTATTTGTGTTAATAGACTTCGTAAATTTGTTTAATATTAAATTTACTATACTCCTGAATAAAATTTTACTTCAAAATTGAACTTCCAAATCTTTTTAATATAGGACATCGCACCTCCTAAATTCAACAATTATTGAAGGAGGATCTTACCCTAGCATAACCTTTCATGAACTAGACATATCAAGTATCTATCACTCACTGCCATAGATATATCACATACCATAGATTTTATTGAAATAAAAGGGCTAAAGCTAAAATACATGTATGATTCTGCATAAATAGAAGGAAGAACTTTATGAGGAATTTGTTTTATACTAAAGGGTGTCCACGCAAGATTTGAATTTTGCGACGCGATATTTTTAGATAGGGATGAGATTTCCGCTTTTTTGGACACCAGTATAATCTTAGAGAAAATGTTGTTGTCTTAAATCGCAAAAATGTTTCGATTAAATAATATAGCATTTTCTCTAAGATTTTACTGGTGTGCAAAAAAGCGGAAATCTCATCCCTGTTTTAGAGCAAATTGCAAGATGGATGTAACAACATATGCCGACAAAACAGTGCCTTATGCCCCATACAGCCATAGAAACAATTATTCAATTATTCTATGTGTCATTCCCTGATCGTATAATTCCCCGTTTCGTTGAACAGAATTGGCCGTACTAACGACATTGAAAGTTTTCATTAGGGGTTTTTGAAGTATAAAGTTTTTACAAATACACTCATGGCTTCCCGCACCTTGAATGAGAAAATTGAGTGCTGTATCGACGAAATTTAGCCCCATTTATGCAAAATGGTCATGGAAAATTTCAACAAAGCAATGCGTATGTGCCAGCAAAACCGTGGGGGCCATTTACCCGATATGCTATTCCATACATAAACTAATACTGTATACTTTATGAATGAATAAAAAAATTAGAATTTTTAATTATTAACCTGTGTTTTCTATTAAAATTACATCTTGCGTGAGTTTTGGATAACTTTTATTAATTACAAAGCAAAATGCCGAACAAAATATACTGAATGATTGTATCAAACTTACAATCCATATTCCATCCATTTCCGTCGAAAACAATTTCATAGACTAGGAACCAGCAGTATAGACAATCACCTCTTCAATTTGAAGCGGAAATTCCAGATTTAATTTAAACTCGATTCACACATTAAAACGCAATTCGTGAACCAAGTTATATCTTGCTGGAAAACACCCGAAATCCGATTTTAGCGTTTGATTTGTATATTTACTATTGTTTTTTTTTTTTTTTTTTTTTTTTTCAATGTTTCATGTTTTCATACCTTTGGGTGCAGGAAAATACCATGGTAAACCTACCAGTCAAACCTTAAAATCGAGTTTGCAAGTATTTTCCACCAAGATATAACTGGCATACCTATAGCAATTTAAAATGCTAATCGATTTCTGACTTATCCTGGAATTTCAGGTTCCAACTCGATAAGATAATTGTCTGTACAGACGTCTCCCGGTCTATCATTGGGTATGACAGTGATTTTCTTTTTAGGTGAGTTCGTAATTATGTAAATACGTAGCACCTATTGTTGTCGCTCAGTCCGTCTGTCTGTCTGTCTGTCTGTCCGTCTGTCTGTCCGTCTGTCTGTCCATCCGCATATAACAACGCAAAAACTACCCAACCGAATCGTTTGAATTTTAAAATACATAATTATAACATAATTTTGTTGAGTCATTTCAAATTTTATGAAAATCGGATAGATAGATCAATTACAGGGACAATCAAAAGAATTCCGTTACATTACGGTCAATGCGGAAAAATATTTCAAATGCATTTTAATCGTTTGAAATTTAAAACATATAATTATTATGTAATTTTATCGAGTCATTTCAAATGTTATGAAAGTCGGATGCATAGATCATTTACAGGGACAATCAAAGGTATTCCATTACATTACTGTCAATGGGAAAAAAGATTCAACTGCATTTTTATGATGTTTACACTCATTCGAACATAATAGAATTGGCATGAATCTATGAAATATATACTAAAATATGCATTTTGTACAATCTGTGATGCAAAGAATTTTTATTATTAAATTACAGGGCCACACAAAAGTATTCCACTACATAATGCTATACGGGGAAACATTGTTTGGGGCGTGTTTTAATTATATTCAACTATTTCACATTTTATGAATAATATATGCGTTTCTGAGGTGTAATAAAAATTACTTTCCGCATATTTACAGAAACACAAAGATTTCGACTACTATACTGTATCCGAAGTACGCTCTACTATATCAGCAAGATCTGAATATTTTTAAAACTTCGTTATCGTACGAACGCACCTCATTTGCTACGTTCACGTGCAATTTCCAACTTGTTTCTTTCTGGTTGAAGTCAAATTATTATTTTTGCTTTCTTCCATCTTCAATAGAAGAAATTATTGTAATCGAAATTTTTTTTTCGACTTCCGAATTTCGATGGATTTACACATTTTAGGGGTCAGAGATTTCAAAAAACGTGTTTTTACAAAATGTCTGTCTGTCCATGTGTCCGTGTGTCTGCGTGTCGGTGTGTCCGTATGTCGCCATTCTACCATCAAAAAGTGTATGAAGATATACATAGAATTGAACCAACTTTTAAAAAAATGTTTTTAGCTGTGGCAAGAAGGTCCTCCTTCAATTTTGAAACATTCCGCCGGAAGGGGGTACTGCAATAGCCATTTGTGCGTCATTTTCAATATTGTACTGACCAAAAGTGTATGAAGTTATGCATCGAACTGAACCAATTTTTTTGTGTAAGTGTATGGCCATGGCTAGTTGGTCCTCCCTGAAATTGAAAAAAATCCGCCGGAAGGGATTGCTGCAGTAACAATTTTTGTGCCATTTTCAATATTGTACCACTTAAAAGTGTATGAAGTTATGCAAAGAATTGAACCAAATTTTTTGTGTAAAAACTATGCTATGTTAATTGGTCCTCCCTGAATTTGACAAAAATCCACCGGAAGGGGGCGCCACAATATCAATTTTTGTGCCATTTTGAATAGTGTACCACCTAAAAGTGTATGAAATTATGCATAGAATTGAACAAAATTTTTTGTGTAAGTGTTTGGCTATGGGTAGTTGGTCCTTCTTGAATTTGAAAAAAAATACCTATCATTCTATTGACCATCGGCTCGTGCAGCAATGGAAACTCGTTTTTACTTTGATTAATTAACTAAAGCAGGAATTTAAGATGAAAATCAAAGTTGGTATAGTATTGAATTAAAATTATTAAAGCATTAACATGAGTAACTATTTTTTTAATATTAAAATGCACGTATGAGATAGAAGAAAGTTTTGGGATTGGCACATCCAACTAGTTTTAATCAAAAACATATTACTTAATTTTGTAAGTTCTCTTGTTTTTATACAATCAAACTCAGTTAACACGAAAAGTAAGGGAATTATAAGCGTCTTCGTATTAACCATTACTCGTAACACCGGTGAAAATAATGTATCTTTTTTTTATGCACACACAAGTTAGCTAATTGCAACTATTACTTATCTCAAAACATATCATAATTTTCCTTAGGAAACGCAACTAACATTGAATAGTCACGATAATTTTCGAGTTAATGATTCCAACCATTTTTTTCCTTTATAACAAAGCAAACAGGAAAGATTGGTTAATCTAGCCCAGAATCTAGATTTAAAGAAAGAAACAAATATATTTTTTCTGTGCTTCCATATAATCCATATAAAGTAACCACAAAATAGAAATAGTAATGAGATATATATATAATACCTTTGAATCAAAATTTATTTTACAAGTGAATGCGAGCTAGCAATAAACTCCATCTGTGACAAAATTTAAACTATTAAAAAAAATTTACGAAAACAGATATTGGTGGGAAAAGAAGAATTTCAGCGGTATAAGGAAAAAAAATCAAGAAAATATATTAAATACAAAAACTTTATAGTTTTAATTTTGTGATACCTTCACATTTGCATTAACTTGATTGTCGAAATTACAGCACATCTACATTTTGAAACTCAGAGTATATAAAGCATGAAAATAGACTTTCCAAACAAACATTTGTCATTATTTTTAAAAGGATTTCAATATTGACAAATATATCGAAAACATTTATCAGAATCATTTATCACAATTGCCGTTGACATTCCAGATGTATCACACTGGCTATATTCAACTTTAAAGCACTTACTCAGAATTAAAAAAAAAAAGATAATGTATAAGGATAGAAAAACAATTTTTTTGCTATTTTAATAAACATATAATGTTCTTTTGAAGTTGATAAACCTAAAAAGTTCCACTCTACAAATAAAGATTCAGAATAAGCAACGCAAGTTAAGATTCAGAAGGTATGACACTCATTATAAAAACCTCAAGTGATATGCAGGTTAACTGTTTCGATTTGAAAACGCCATACTATATCGGAAAAACTTAATGAGCTTTAAATAAATAAAATAAAATAAAATGTTCCAATATGCAATATTCCAACCTGATTCAGCCCCACCAGTGGCCGAGAGGCTTAGACATCTCAACTGGTAGACTGCAGGTGCTGGGTTCGAACCTAATCGCGGCCGTCGGCCTAACCGTTCGGAGTTTTCGTGGTTTTCTTCTAACCTTGCGTAAATACGGATTAGGTTCCCTTAGAAAGACCCCCACGAAGGGCACTCCCCCCAGGTCCTATATCACTAGTGTAGATAATCGGACGACAAATAAACCAAACCAAACCAACCTGATTCAATCTACTTATAATAAAATGCGTTCTGGAGAGGTGTGTGGAACAGTTCCAGGATTCGCCACTCCTATCTGTGAATGGACCCTAGCAATACGCCACGTTAGGCTTAATGGAAAACAAATGCAGACATATGACAGCTAAAAGATAATTTCTTTTACTTAAAATAATGTTTAAACAGCATATTTTTCTATAAAACATGTATATCATATCCAATTATAATGTATTAGGCTCCAAATTAAAAATAAGTAATTGTAAACATCAGATTACGATATAAACAAACGAACTCTGTTGCCATTCAGATTTTCCAAATCTTGAAACAAATGAATGACTCTTTGAACGCATTATTAAAAAAAAAAAAAAAAAAAAAAAAAAAGAATACACGTCAATTATCTAATTCTGTTCTTAAAATATTTGTAAAATCATATTAAACTCTTTAAATAATTTGATTTTGTTTAAAACTGTCAAAAACTCTTTTTGCAATCATCTATTGGCAAATAATATAAAGAATCGAACTTTGTAATAAACACGAGTTAATGTTCGGCATATCAAAAAGTTAATGTGATATTTTCGGAAATTACATTTCACTTTGCTAATAATAAATAGAGATCTAAATCAGAAGCATGCATTTTTAAGAACTTTTCACTGTTTCTTAAAATGCAGAATTCTGATTGGTTAGTCACGTTTCGCTATCAGCGGAAGTAACCTGGATCGCGGAATTCTTCTCGCAAAAAATGTAGTGAATCAATCACGTTTGAGAATCGTTCAATCAAAATTATTTGTACTTGAGAACGCACGTGTGTTTGTATATCTTTTTGAACACGCGGTAGGTTTATATATTTTCAAGTAAATCGTTGTTTCTGTAATTTAACGATAATTTTAGCAATGCCTGATGAAAATAACGAAATGTAGACGGCGATTAGCTCGCGAAAGAAAATCGAGATGGCAATACTCGAAAAATACTCGAATTTTATCGAAAAATCGTGTAATATACTCAAATTTTGCAAAAAAATCGTCCGAAAATACGCGAATTTTGAAGAAAGATCCGGGAAAATATCAAAATTTTGTAGAAAAATCGAGGAAAATACGCACATTTTGTCAAAAAATAGCGGAAAATGGGCGAATCTTAACAAAAGATCGTGAGAAATACGAGGATTTTGACGAAAGATCAAGGAAAATACGCGAATTATAAAACTGCTATTTTTTAAAAAAAGTTGTTTTGTTTATATTAACTGCGTATAGATAGCGCCAAATCCAAATTTAAAAAACAAAACACAAAGCTTCTTAATTTATGCCTAAAAGCATCGAACTAAAAGTATCATATGTCCATGATTAAAGCCACTGCCGAATCATACTTTTAATAAAAATAATGTATTTTAAAATTTAAAATACTTCAATATTTAATTTTAATGCTTTGTGAAATCTTCAGAAATTGAGTTTCATTTTGCTAATTATTATTATCGTTATTGTAATAAATACTGCTCTTTGTTTTGAAATTAAAATTTGTTCAAAAACTAAATATCAAGTTTAAAAAAAAAAATTAAAAAAAGCTTTATCATTTGTATTTGTAGAAATCTATTGTTATTTTTAAAATGTGCTTTTCTACAATACAAACTCTTCAATACTAAAATCTTCATTCTGCTTGTATTATGAAAATAAAATGCAAATGAAAATTCCGTCATTTTTGACGGGGTTGTTATACTAGTCACAAATAAAATAGTATGAATTTTGTTCCTTAGATGGATGATTTTTTATTTTGTTTCGAAAAAATGACATATAATTCTTAGAATAGTTTATTACGCACACACACACAAAAAAAAAAAAAAAAAAAAAAAAAAAAAAAAACGAAAAAATTAGAGATGTATTTTTTTTAATAATATGTCAACCTTTTCATCTGTTGCATATCTGCAATACAAGTTAGAACTACTATTAATACTAAAATATTGCAAATTAACAAATATTTTAATAATTATGAATCTAAATACCTTATTTTATATAAATTTTTATTTTCAAAACTTAAATTTGAGATGCATTACTGTCAAATGAATTATTCTTTTAGAATTATGTTTTTTATTATTATATTAAGGAGTAGACACCAAAACTTTTTAGATAGATTGTTAATTCTATTTATTAGCATATTATCATAGTTTTTACAGGCTTAATATTTCTATGTAAATATAGTAGTTTCTAAGAACTTAATTTTAAATGATGCAAATAGATTCATTTTAAGTGGTGCAGATAATCATTACTGTGAATTTAAGGGTGAAAGGTTCACTGATTACTTAATAGGTGACTAATAATAATAATAACACAGCGCCTATAAGTTTAAAATATACATTTCATTTATATTTCTGAGTATTTTCGGTCTACAATCCCGCTACCACTATCAAGGAATGTTTTCATTTATTGTCGTTCCATTCATTCAAACACGTAACTTCGTTTGAAATGGCAGATCTGTAAATTCTTTATTGTAGCTGGAAGTAGAAGTAATAGTGCTTGAAATTAAATTTGTGTAGAGAAAAGAAAAATATTTAACTGCTTTTTCATTCATTTTAATACGTCATTTTATTCACATACACCACTTTCTTTTAAATGCGTAGCTGGAAAACAGAAAGTAGCAGTACTTCGGATTAAAAATTGTGCAGTGGAAAGAATTTAAAAGCCATTTCATTAATTTTAATACGTCATTTTTTTTTCACATACATCTCTTTGTTTAAAATGGGTAACTGGAAAATAGTAGAAGTAGTAGTGCTTCGGATTAAAGCTACGCAGAGAAAATTACTGGATATTTAACTTTTCGGGATATTTGGATGTAAAGTATGATTGTACTTCTTTCATACTAGATTGCCGTTACATAGAATTTCGATGGATTCTCTGATACTTTACGCGCAGTAATTATGTGTTGGTTATATAATTTTTGCTTTATCAAAATCCATTATGATTGTGAATTTGAAATTAATATTATGTAATTTCTGGATGTGTTTAATTTAAAAATTTTGCATCCTGACTAAGAATCCAGGAACAAAGATAACATTCCTACGAATGGAATCAATTTTTCTAAGTCACATAAGATACCACAAAGATTGAATGTTGCCAGATTGGCGAATATCTATACTATCACTTCTGAATAGTACTAATCTTCGATTTACTTATTTACTGAATATATGTCACTACATAAAGTGATTTTTTTTAAATTCTAAAGTAGGGACGCATATTTTCCGGGAAACAAAATTCTCAACATTGCAACATTGCGATAGTTATTTTTTGTCTCAATAACTTCAAGTCTGTACATAAAGAAGCAGTTAAAAATACGGATTGTTTTTCTAAATATGCAACTCTGCTGTTCGAAAGCATGTAGGCTCTGCAAGTAGCATTTTTATTCATAACTGATTTAATTTTTATTTGAAACTCTCGATCCGGAGTTTAGTTTCATATATATATAATCATTATCAACCGTTTTCGATCCACTGCTGGATGTAGGTCTCCCCCAGATTTTTCCAATGTTTTCTGTCTAGTGCTTTCGTCATCCAATTTACACCAGCTGCTTTTCTAATTTCGTCACTCCATCTTACTTGTGGTCGTCTTCTTGGTCGTTTTACATCTCTGGGATACCACTGTAGTATATTTGTGCTCCATCTATTGTATTGTCTTCTTGCAATGTGCCCAGCCCATTTCCATTTTAGCTGTTTGATTCTTTCAAGGATGTCAAAAACTTTTGTCCGATTTCTTATCCAGGTTATCCTCTTTCTGTCTCTTCTAGTTATGCCTAGCATACATCTTTCCGTACTTCTCTGTGTAGTTTGTAGTCTTTGTATCATCCGTTTTGTTAGTGTCCATGTTTCTGCTCCGTAAGTTAATGCAGGTAAAATACATTGATTAAACACTTTTCTTTTCAAACAAAGAGGCATATTACTCTTCAGAATAATATTGTTCTTCCCAAAAGCACTCCACCAATTTCTTATTCTTCTATTGATTTCATTCATGATACTATTATCCGATGATATTTCCTGTGCTAGGTACACATAACTTTGCACTTCTTTAATCTCAGTGTTCTTGTAAACCTCCGGCTCGCTGACTGTAATTTTCAGTAACAGGCCTGAAGAATTGGAAATTATGCTAAAAGATCTTGCAGAAACTAGCATCAATGTGGGATTAAAAATAAATTTAGAAAAGATTAAGGTTATGTTTAATTCATTTACAAAGAAAATATATGTACATATATATATATATATATATATATATCCCTTTTTTATGGACACGATAACTTCTATAATTTTGCTTTAATCTCCTCCAAACTGATATAACATCAAGGGGTATAAGATCTCGGTCAAGTTCGTAATGGGCAAAATCGGGTAAAGGGGGTGGAAATAGGGAGAGTTTTTCTGAAAACCGAAAAAACGCCATAACTTTTTAATTAAAATAGATATTGAATAAGTTTATGTTATTTCTAAAAAATGGACCAAAAGTTTATGCATGACAAATTTTTATAAAGTTAAAAATGGGCTCAAGGTGTGAAAAAAGCAGGGTTTTTAGGAGAGAAAAAAAATCATAACATTGTCAATTTTCAAGATATCAAATCCAACTAAATTTTTTGTAAATGCTCTCAAAATTATCTAAAAATTTTGTATTTTCAAGTTTTTGGTAAGATTAACTCTTACCGATAAGAAAAAAAAAAAAAAGGGGGGGGGTGGAAAAAGAAAAAGAGCCATAACTTCGTCAATTCTTAAACTATCAAATACAAATAAATTTATTTAACATCTTCTCAATAATATCTACAACTTTTATATTGACAAGTTTTTTTATAGGACCAATTCTGATAGCAAAAATAAATTAAACAAAAATAGGAGTTGAAGAAAAAACTTCAAATCCAAACTGCTTATGTTCTGATTCATTTTTAAATTTATTTTCGCTCTCAAACGCATCTAATTGACAGGTCCTCTTATTTAGGAACTATATAATGTGACGTATTGACCAGTTTTTTTGATAAAGGCAGAATATATTTCAAAAAAGGCTGCCGAAATGGCTATTTTGAATAGAATTTCCCGAAGTGATCGTGATTGGAAATTTGAGGAAGTATTCAAATAACAAATTGCTTATTTTATGACTCATTTTTAAATTCAATTTTGCTCTCAAACGCATCCAATTGACAGGTTCTCCTATTTAGGAGCTGCATAATGTGTCGTATTGGTCGGTTTTTGATAAAGGGTGAATATATTTCAAAAAAGGCTGTTAAAGTGGTCACTTCGTACAAAATTTTCCGAAGTGATTGTGATTGAAGAATTGAGGATGTATTCAAATAACAAACAGATTATTTTGTGACTCATTTTTAAATTCAATTTTGCTCTCAAACGCATTCAGTTGACAGTTTTGCTTATTTAGGAACTATATAATACACCGTATTGATCTATATTTTAATAAAGTCGGAATACATTTCAAAACATGCTGTCAAAATGGGCATTTGAGCCGGATTTCGCTTAAGATGATTCTGATAAATTCAGTACTTAGAGAAAAATGAAATTAAAAAATTTTCAAAAGCGGCCAAATAAAGTTGTTAAACTGGATTTATCTCTGATCATATTTTTTTTTTCTTTGTTGAAATAAGTACTCTTCGAATTTTACCTCCGCCTGTAAGCCAAGCTAACAGGGATTTTTTTTTCTTTTTTCCTTTTTTTTCTTTTTTTATACATTCTAAATATCGATGTTTGATTGTGGCCCATTCACATTGCATTTATAGTTTGTTTATTTATGTATTTATTTATTTTATTTATATGTGCAAAATGAAGTTCTTTATACAATACAGTATCTTATTTTTTAAGTTGATAAAAAAATTTCTGACCTCGTCTAAAGGATGGTAGACATCAAATGCGAATCCCACAGTTCTTCCGGCAAGATGGCCATCGGGATGATTTTCTTCTCTCTCCCTGTCTATCCACCTGTAATTGGGAAAAAAATTAAATTTCATGGTAAATTAATGCATATAAATAAATAAAATTATTCTCAAATAAAATTTCGGGATTTTAATTTTAATCCTTTGTATTTTAATGATTTTTTTTTTTTTTTCATGTGTTATAAACTGGGATTGTTTCGACCCTGGAAGAATTACTTGCACTTGAACCACAACAAAAATTAATCTAGTAATTCCAAGAATTAAAAAAAAAACTATCAATTAATTAAATCATTCCTAGCACAAAAAGAAACAGTTTTAAATCAATCCTATGTTGAAATTCTTGGAGTATTGGTGTGATTCGCG
The DNA here is from genome assembly GCA_964019185.1 of Maratus speculifer. Classification (NCBI taxonomy): domain Eukaryota; kingdom Metazoa; phylum Arthropoda; class Arachnida; order Araneae; family Salticidae; genus Maratus; species Maratus speculifer. The sequence goes on from OZ025303.1 coordinate 107,290,135, forward strand.
TGATTACAATAAATAAGTAAATAAATAAATATAAAATAAATAAGTCCTAGTTATATTGTATTGTGTTGAGAATATTCACGTGATTCATAAAATTACCACCCCCCCCCCCCTCTAAAAAAAAAGGTTTTTAATGAATCCTAGTTTTGTTTTGAAAGTATTAAAATAATATTGGTAAAATTCACAGTTATAAGAAAAATAAAGAAAAGAAAAGAAAGAAAGAAAAGAAAAATAAAAAAGAACAAATCAATAAATCATAGTTCTACTGAGAAGTATAATACAGTATTTAGTTGAGAGTACTTACATGATTCACTGAATTACAAAGCAAAAATATGTTTGCAATTAATCTTAGTTCTACTTTGAGACTTTTGCCTTGATTCACAGAATTGAATCAACTCTGTGAATTACATCTATACTCTCAATATAACAGAATCAAGATCGATTTCAAACATTTTTCTTCTAATAAGTTCAGACGATCCCAATTTACAATACCTCAAAATGTTTCATTTAAAAAGAATAGAACCATCACACAGTGGGGCAAAAAGCCTTCAAAACTGGCAAAAAATCGAAAAAATGAAATTTTATTTTGAACTACCGACATACGTCACTTTAATAGAGCAGATGTCAGTACACATCTTCCTAGTATTAAAATTTGCGCAAAGTTATTTTGATCGTCACTAGAGAAAGAAGTTAAGCTGCATATTGTGCTTTGATAATCAGTGAAAAAAAAAAAATCAATAATTTTGTTTCAACATTCGTTTGTTAATTTCGCTATAATAATTTAAAAATAATTTTTTTTGACTATGGAACCTTTAACTACAAGTATGTAACAATAATTCATTAACTTTCAATTTGTTTTAATACGATTTTTATAGATATACAGACGCTTAGAATATATAGTGGTGAAATTTATAAAAAAAATTAACACTGTCTACAAACATTGTAGGTTTTAGTTATGAGTTAAGGCGAGTTAAGTGTTAATCATAATTTTTTCTACTAAGTATGAGTTTTAAAAGGACAAATATGCCAGAAAATCTTGCTCCTTTTTGCCACTTTTTCAATTGTATGGTCATTTTTATAGCTAATCATCCTTAAATGTTTGTTAGTGTACGGGTGTGCCAAACATGATTATAAATATTTTCTTTGTTAAATACGAATTTTAATGCATTGTTTATCACAAAACAATGTATTTAAATGAAACTGACTATCATGGAATGTTTTAACAAAAAACTTTTGAAAAGTAATGTGATTTTATGGTATAAGAGCTCCATAATCGGAGAAACTACGAACAATTAGTTTAAATGAAAAGAAGATTAAATGTTTTAAAGTTTAATATAAATTCCGATGAGCAAAAGCCTGGCGAAACAAGGGAAATGTTTTAGAATTAACAAAGAGTGGCTTGGCAAATCGCTTTCATTTCCTCGATTTGAAAAACAAACAGAAGCGTCAATGAAAAGCAAACGTGCCCATCTTCATATTCCGTCTGAATTTGTTCTAGACGATCAAAAATATCAAGAGTAAAACGGTTATACAATTCTAGTTCTACATATTCGTTAGTGTACGTGACATGTATGAGTTTAAGATCTGAAAAACAGGAAAACAAAAAGTGTCTGTTAGCACTAAAACAACAGAAACAGTTTTTCTTCTGCTGTCTTTATAGTAATACGTACATTTTGCCTGAGAAAGGTTGATGCAATCCTTCAAAACGAGTCACTAATATTCATTATAAGGTTTGCTTGAGAATAATTAAAATTACTAATTATGTTTACATCTTTTAATGCGATATTATGGATGATTTATAAATATCTAATTAGTATAAAACTATCTTAAATTCTTGTTTTTAACTCATTTTTCTATAAAAAATATTGAAAAAGGTTTGTAAATTAATTAATAAATTACTATTTAGCTTATGTAAAAGTTTAAAATTTTACTACTTTTCTTCTACAAAAGAATCCGTGATGTGCTTTTTTTGTTCAAAGTAAATTTTATTTTTTGCCAACTTTGGAGGCTTCCTGCCCCACTGTGCATCAGGATATTTTAGAAGTACAATTAATAAATCGCATTGAAAAATCACATAAAGTATTCAGAATGTACTTACTAGTGCACTTTTCTCTATTAATTTGAATGTTCATACAGAAACTAGACAACATTTTGCACAAAAAGCTCGTTAAAAAGATGCGTTAAAATTCATACAAATGCTAAATCAATAAAAAAAATCGTTCTTGTAGATTTCGTAAGAATTACTACCTATTACATTCTTCCCTATGTTGAAATTTCAGAAAATGTTTTGCAGATCTAAGCCGATCATGAACCCTAAACCACAAAACCAACCCTAGTTCAAAGCTTTATTTATATATAAAACTTTATATTCAAAGCTTTATTTATATACATCACTTTTACATGGACACGGTAACTTTCATAATTTTGCATAAATCTCTTCTAAACTGAAGCAGAAAATCAAAGAGTAGAAAATATCAATCTTGTTAATAAGCAAAATCGGATCAAGAGGATAGAAATAAAGGTTTTTGTGAAAGCCAAAAAATCCCTATAGCTTCTCAACTATAATACATACTGAATTAGTTTAAAGTTATTATTACTTCTAGAAAGAGGGACAAAAATTTAATTTTCGCAGATTTTTGATTAAACTTGGAAAGGGGCGAACAAATAGGATTTTAGAAAGAAAAAATTCACAACTTTGTGAAATATCAAGATGTCGAATTCATTTAAACTTGTTATAAATCTTCATATTACAATCTACAATTTTTATATTGACAAGTTTTTGATAGAATCAACTCTTACTGCAAAAAAATTAAAAACGAAAACAAAAATGGGAGGAAGGGATTAAAGAAGGAAAAATTAATAGGTTCGTCAATTCACAAGATACCCAATCCTCTTAAATTTATTATACATCTTCTTAATGTTAATTATAGCTTTTATGTTGACAAGTTTTTCATAGTACCAATTCTTACAAAAAAGAAAAAAAAGTAAACAATAAATAAACAAGCGTTGACGAAAAAATTATCGTATTACGCATGTATTCAAATCCAAACTGCTTATTTTCGGACAAATATTTACAGTCATTTTTGCTCTTAAACGCATTGAATTGGCAGGCTCTCTTATTCAAAAACTATATAATATGCCTAATGGATTGTTTTATATATATAAGCAGAATATATATTTTTAAATGCTGTCAAAGTGGTTCTTTTGAGCCAAATTTTCCGAAGCGGTAGTGCGGGAAACGAAAAAAAAATGAGTTAGATGTGCCAATCCTAAAACCTCCTCAGTATCAATCCAATCTCCTAAACACATCTTAATATTTTAAAAAGTAGTTACACATATTAATTCTTCAATATTATTAGTCCAATACAATACCAACTTTGATATTTTAAATATCTGTTAGTTAATCGAAGTAAGAAAAAAAAAACCTTAATGCAGATTATGACATTTATCAATAGTTTTTCTTCATTCTGTTGTCATCAGCTCTTTGCAAACAGATGGTTTAGCAAGACGCGAGTTCCCGTCTCTGCACGAAGAATCGAGAAAATTATACAAAAATCGCTATCACAGTGTTCCTATGGAATATTTCCAAATTCAAGGAGGATCTGCTGACCATGGGTAAAAACATGCATAAAAAATTTTGTTCAATTCTATGCACAATTTTATTTACTTTTCGATGGTACAATGATGAAAATGGCACAGACATTGCTATTACAGCATCCCCCCCCCCCTTTCTGGCGGAATATTTCCAAATTGAAGGAGAATCTGCTGGTCATGACAAAAAACATACCCAAAAGTTTCAGTTCAATTCTGTACGTAACTTTGTAAATTTTTACGATGGTACAATGATGAAAATAACACGGAAATCGGTATAACAGAGCATCCTTGCAGCAATTTTTTAATTTTAATTTTAATTTTAATTAATTTATTTATTTATTTCAAATTTAGGGAGGACTTGCTTGTCATAGCGAAAAAAACATGCAAAAAAGGTTTAGTTAAAAATTTTCAGTACAGAAAATTGCAAAACTAAAATTCCATTTAAAGTTTGTATATGATTGGTACAGGAATGTTAATTTTTAATCCATGGCGTACGTAATATAGGATTCTGTTATTACGTAAACCATGTTACAATCATCATAAAAATTATGCTTATTATTATTTTTTTAAATATAGAATTTATTTATAAGTCTAAAATTTTAGTCTTTAAAAATATAAATTTCCAAATAGTCGTCGTAATTTGTTAAATTACATTTTTTTAAAATCAGTCTATTTATAACTAAAAATATAATTTTATAAACAGTAATAAAAAATACTTCACTTACTCTTGGAGGTTGTCAGTGATGGTGTAGAACTGCAATCCCATGGTACGTAACGTGTTTTCTAATTTTCCTGATGTCGTAGGAGGCACGTGGATTGTTACATTTTGCATCTCACGTGTTGGTTCCATCCAAAAGTCCACCTGTTAAAAATAGAAATTTCAAATAAATAACAACTTACTTTAATTTTATTATTATTAAAAAGAATTTATGAAATTGGAAAATTAATCGCATCCACATTGATGTAGTGAAATCGATATGCCCCGTTTTGTGTTGAGCTGTGACTGAAAATTCGGTCATAATAACTTGACAGTCACAAACTGCTTGTCATTCGAGAATCATTGTGTGAAGAAATAAAGAAATGACTTTTTTATCTCCACTATAACTATAACCATGAGCGAACATTAGGACATTACAACGGCTGATTGCACTACTAGGATCATGCATCAACCCATAAGCAAAATTCGGGGGCTATTTAAGACCCCTTCACAAAAATCTGTTTAATAAAACAAGCCCATTCAAGAAATTCCTTTTAATAAAACAGGCTCCTTCATAAAATTCTGTTCCGTCAAAACATACCATTATCTTTATAGTGTTAGGTTTTAAAATGTGAAAAATGCAAAGAAAACCGTTTCACGATAAAGTTAACTTTTATAATAGAAGGATTTAATGAAGTTATTAATAAATGCTTGGTTCAGATTTCTGAACAGGTTCCGATGTAACTGGATTTCATATTTCATTGCAAAAGTTACTTTTCACAAAAATAAGATAAATTTTATAAAAAATAATATAAAATTCACAAAAAATACCGGATGCATCATAAATTCGTGCAAACTTTAAAAATCCTTAATAAAAAAAAGTAATGCTCGAAAAAAAATTTGGTTTGTGCGAGTATGATCAGACGGATTTTGGATTTTTTTTTTTTTTTTTCATATATAATAAAAAATCATTCCAAAAGTAACCGATAGAGGGTGCTCGTAAGAGAAAAATCTTTTTCATACCTCAGGATCGTCCATAAAGTTTCTCAGGGTCTCTACTTCTCCGGGATTCCGGGGCGTCATTCCAAGGAGTTTATGTCTAAAAAAGTATAAAATGAATAATTTAATTTACCCAATTTTTTCTTTCAGATTATGTATATAATAAAATCGATTTAGACGAAATCGCAAAGGGCTTTGAAGACAAATTCCATTTTAGGCAAGTTTCCATCTTTTTATAGATTTTACTGCTGCATAGATATGAAATAAAACTTGCCTAAACGCAATCGCAAGACATTGGGGGAAAATTCCGTTTTAGACAAGTTTCCATCTTAATAAGCTTAACTGTATGATATTTTTTTCGCGATATTTATCTTTGAAATCAAAAGACATCAAGGAAATTATTTTAACTAAGTATAAAAAAATATTTAATTTAAAGATGGCATAAAATAAATTTATATCTAGAATGTTAAAATTTTAAATTAAAAATCTAACGAACTCAAACAATTAAATGATCGAAACTATTTAGAGATTCCATAAAGTAATATCCACATATTTGCCACCAGAAAACATTATAAAACATCATAATAAATAAAATAATCTATAAATTTCCAATATAATAGGAAAGGAAAATATATAGAAACATGAAGTCAAATAAAATTCTAATAGATGTAATGTAAATATAAATTAGAACAACAAACGAAGTATAGTTATCATACAGCAATAGAAGTTTAAAAAACCAAACGACGTGTGGATGTCTAATTGTCAATCGGCAGAACAAAACATGTCACAAATTGTTGTACACAAAACTTGTATTATTTGATATTATACACTGGGAAAATTGCCAAGAAAAGTATATCACTGACGATATAATGCACAGGAAGAATTAAAAAAAAAAAAAAAAAAAAAAAAAAGTAAAAGATCATAAGATGATCACAGACAAATCAAAAAATGTGCTCACATTCAACAAAATTACTTGAGAGCGCACTAAATATTCGATTTTACTCATTTTGAGAGAAAATGTCCTAATTGAGCCTTCTTTTAGTAAATTTAGCCTCAAGACCTCATAAATTTTAATGCTACAATTATAACATAATTACAATACAATTATGTAGTACATTCGAACTCCCCTAATAAGAACACGACGAAAATAAGAACAGAGTTTAAACGAGCAACTTGCACGTTAAAAATGTTTCATTATTTGAAATTCAGGGGATTTTTCACACAGTTTTGTGACGATTTTGGTTTTCTGTAGAATTTAAATTTAAATATATATATATAGATATATATGACTTCAATTCATCGCAGAGTTTAATTGTTGTTTGCATTGCTTAAAATATTCTTTGCTTTAAAATGTCAATGGAAAATTAGCTTTGGATCAAAAGCAATAGATTTTTGCTTTACGAAGAAGAATATACTTATTCAATTATTAAACTAGTCAGATGTAACAAGCCCCAGAACTTTCTTCTATCTCATGTATGTTAATACCTCAAAATTTGATATCACAGTACTAAAATTAAATGACAGTCAATATCCAACATGAAGATTCTAAAAGTAACAGGTTCGTTGAATAGTGTGCTTTTACAAAGGCGATAAAAGCATAGCATCTTTCAAATAAATCATTAAACTTAGGCATCTATCCTTTTAAAAATTATTTTAAAATGAATTTTTTATTCTGAGATTAAAATGTGTTTGTGTTTTTTCAAATTAATAAGCTAATTTTACTTACCCCGTAAAATTTTGGAATCCCATAACTGAAGAGAATAATCCTATGAAAAGAATGATTGTCGATCTGTACTGTTTCATGCTGCCACAAAATAGGAACAAAAGAAGCAGCTATTACTAAAATAAGCAAAAATAAAAACTACCGGTGAATAACATATACTATATAACAAAACTAATGCATAACCATATATATATTTTTTATGTTATGGTATTAAATCAACATACATTTATAGGTGAGATTATATTAGGCGAGATATACATTTATGGAGGATAATAATTCATCAACCATAATACCCCAAAACTTCTTCTCAAAAATTTGTATTTTCTGATAGAAATAACATTACGTTTATTTACTTTTAATTCAAAACTCACAAGGAATGTTCTCATACGGGCATACCCCGAAAAATCTGAAAAAAATTACAGAATGTTCTTCTTCTGTGGATATATACGTTTATAAAAAAAATTTCGGCGGAACCTCCATTCAGTAACCGTAAAAAAGTAATGAAAATTTCGTTATTTGGCGATTTATCGCCGGTTGGCAATAGAATGTATTGTAAAGTATTTGAAAAAATACTTTATGTCAAATGCACTTCAAGAAAAAAAGTTTCATGTTGAACTTGTTTTGATAAGTTTAATTTAAATAACTTTAGTTTTGTAAGTTTTAGTTTGTTTTAAGTACAATTTTGTTATATCGAAATTTATATGTATTTATATTCAAATTTAATCATCAAAATTTGAGATTTAAAACAAAAGTCATAATTTAAATTTAATTAAATTTGTTTCAAGCTCTAAGTCTAATTGAGAATTGTCGATTAGATTTTGTATTATTTTTGAATACGCTTAAATGTATGAAGATAATTTTTCTCAATATGATTTTTTTTTAGCTATGAAAACATTTTTTCTTGCGATTAATTAAATAACTACTTCAACGAGTAATATATTTCTATATGTAATACAATATGTGTATAGATGTATATAATACACTGCTCAAAACAATTAAAGGATATTTGAAGTTTTATATAAAATAAAGATATAAACGAAATTTTTTTTTGCCGAAAATAGAAGAAGAGAATCACAAATGCAAATTTTTCTGGTTTTCAAACTGTGGAGTATGCAAATTTTGAGTTCGACGTCAAAAACGTCGCTTCAGCAGCAGCGAATGAAATTTGACTTTCAACTGGATAAAAGAGAATGAAGACAAGGATGATCGGCATTCAGTGATTGCTTTGTTTTGATGAGTACGATGTCTCAGCGAAGTCATTTGACAGATTCAGAAGCTTGGAGAATTGTTGGTAGATTAGAAGGGGGCCAAACTCAAGCCGAAGTAGCGCAAGCCATTGGAGTGTCACAAAGTGCCATTTCCAGGATCTGGAACCGTTTTTTGGAGAGTGGATGTGCAGGCCGAAGACCAGGGCAAGGTCGTAGACAGGCAACAACGCCCAATGAAGATCGGTATTTAGCGTTAACCGCTCGGAGACACCGAAACATGAACGCTACTCTTCTCCAACAACACCTTCGCTCGGCTACAGGCACCACGATTTCAACTCAGACTGTCCGAAACCGGCTCCATGCTGTAGGTCTGTATGCTCGCCGACCGATGGTATGTGTTAGATTAACATCAAGGCATCGTCGCGACCGCAGGGGGTGGGCAACCGAGCATGTCAACTGGAGGAGAAATGAATGGAGCAATATTCTGTTTTCTGACGAATCCCGTTTTTCAGTGCATCCGGATAATAGGCGTATTTTCATCTGGAGGGACCGTGGCAGTAGGAATAATCCTGCGTTCGTGCACGAAAGTGTCAGATTTGGCGGTGGAGGAGTGTTGGTTTATGATGGCATCTCCATTGACGGGCGCACTGACCTCTACATCATTCGAGATGGAGCTCTGACTGGTCGCCGATATAGGGATGAGATCCTCAGACCTATTGTAGTCCCTTACGCTGCAGCAATCGGAGATAACTTCATTTTAATGGACGATAACTGCAGGCCACATCGTGCAAACCTGGTGGGGGATTTCCTTTTCGAGGAAGGAATCGTTCGAATGGAATGGCCAGCGTGTTCTCCAGACATGAATCCAATCGAGCACGTTTGGGACGCTCTAGGAAGACGAGTTTTTGGCCGCCAACAACCCCACAAACTCTCCAAGAACTGAAAAGAGCTCTTATGGAAGAGTGGGGCAGAATACCCCAACTCGTCATTAATAGCCTCATTGAGTCCATGCCTCAAACGTGTTCAACGTTGCTGGCCGCCCGTGGAAACCATACTCCATACTGAAAATAATTTTCTTTGAAGAAAACACATTTTCTTATTCTTTTTTTCTCATATGCACAAATTGTGTTTTTTTTTTCCTTTTGTACACAAATGCGCAATAAAATGCATTTTTTTCTGCCAAACATGTGTAATTTATTCTCATATAACCTACTATGTCTGTCGACCATGTATCAATCAGCTAAAAATTTTCCCAGATACAAAATCTACCTAAAACTGCAATATCCTTTAATTGTTTTGAGCAGTGTATATTAAAGTATCTTATTGTTTATGTTTAAATTCATTAAATACCATTTACACGCAAACTCCAACAGTTCCAACAATTCTAAATTCCAACAATTCAATCTAACAGTTTTGAGTTTCATTATAATCATTTGCTTTTGGGGAGGAAAAGGGCTGCTCGCCAAATCGAGTGACTCTTTAGTCTTTTCACGCCAAATATTCGAAAATATTTTATTTTTTTACACAATATCTAATGTGATTCCGCCGCTAATTTTGACTGATCCTTTGTTACATAAGTACTTTAATTAGTATTTTTTTTTTCCATAAAATTCTGGGTATGCCCAGTATGGAGACCTTCCTTGTCAGTTCCGTAGTTATAACTGTGACGCATTTCAACCATATTGTTGCGTTTTCCCATAGAAAGAAGTCGTTGGTATCTATACAAGACTAATGAGCCCAAGAGCCGACCGCACAAAACCCTAAGTCATCGAGCACAAGAAAAAATCGTTTATTTTATGGAAGAGTAATAATAAAGGAATCTAGTGTTCCATATCTGCCGGAAGCGAAGTGGTGCATAAGCCAAAAATTAACACCACTAGTGCTTGACTCCTAAGATTAGCATTGTGTTTTCCTGCACCCAGTTTTCCATGTTTTCATACTGTTGATTGTACGGCAAACACAATGCTAAGCCTACGAGTCAACCACTATTTTGGCTTATACACCACTTCGCTTCCGATAGACAGGGATCATTAGATTCCTCTATTACTACTCTTCCATAAAATAAAGGGTTTTTTCTCTTGCTCGATGAATTAGGGTTTTGTGCGATCGGCTCTTGGACTTTATCTGCAAATTGGGTTCAAAATAGAGGGAAACATTTCCAGTGCATCTGAGACTGTTATTTGCTTTTTAATTTAATTTTGTAGAGGATTTTTTCGCGATTTTTGGTGATTTTATGAAATTCGTTAAGTAGTCCAATTTCAGTCCCTTATCCTAATGTAGTAAGTCTTACTCATTTATGAATAAAATTTTGAATTTAATTGGAAATTGCACAATATAATTACTTGTGAATAAATCTTCTTCCACCTTCTTACAAAAAATGAACGCTTTCTTTATTATCCCACTTCAATTGGTAATCTTACAAAAAAGGTCTCCATACGGGCATACTCAGAAATTTCTGAAAAAATTACAGAATGTTCTTCTGATGTCGATATATATGCTTATAAAAAAAAAAAAAAAAAAAAAAAAAAAAAAAAAAAAAAAATAGTCGGAACCCCCGATTGAACGTTCATAATAAAATAATGAACATTTCGTTTATTTGGCAAGTTATCACCAGTTGGCGACGAAATAAAATTTCAAAAAATGCTTTTAAGTCAAATACTTTTTACGTTAAAATTTTTTTATTTTGAATGATTTTTAAAAATATTTATTTAAATAACTTTACTTTTGTCGGTTTTAGCTTGCTATAACTATATTTTTTGTCATATATATATTTATTATTAGGATGAGCGAAGCGAATCCTCTACTAGGCCACTCAAATTACAATTTGTCGTACACTTTACAAAAAAACTATTCAATATTTTGGCTTCAAATTAAACACAAAAATAAAATATGATCTGTAGATTTGCAGAATATAATTTTTTTTACAGTAAAACGTTAAAAAAATATTATTTTAATTAATTTATTTTACATGCATTTCCAATACGGACGTATTTTAGCAAATAAATAAAAAATGAAACGCGTATATTTTCAGAAAAAAAAATTATAAATCATTGAGTAAGTAATTATAGATAGAATCGTGATTAATTTAATAAATAAAATATGTTTTCATTATTCAGAAAAATCGTTTGCACAGATGACACTTAAAATTTTAGAAGTATTGTACTATGAATTTTTTTTTTTTTTTTTTTTTTTTTTTGTAAAGTGGCAACAAAAGAATTGTAAACAAATAAAATTAATTGTTAAATTTGTTATATAAATGAAAAATTAAAAGAATTGCGTGAACGTGTTGCCTCGATTCAAGCTCTTTATAAATGTACTAAAGGAAAAGTTACCCGATTCAGAAATGACAAATGGACTTCAACCATTTCTTACTTTATCTTTTGTATCGAAAGTAATGTTACGTTCTTATTTGTGTACCGAGAAGTGTTTAGTGAACGCGACTTTAGACTTTGTTGCACGTATTAAAGAAAATCACAAGCCACCAGACCAGATATCGCGAATAATCATGGATAAATTTGAATACTACAGTAATTTAACTTATAAGAATTGGTGCGTACCAATTCCCCCCAATAATTGAATTCTGGAAAAATGGAAGCATAAATTGCTCAAGGAAAGAGTTTCTTCTGCAGTTAGCTTTTGCTGTTACAATTCATAAATCCCAAGGTTTAACATTAGATGAAGCAGTTGTAGATATTGAGGATATACAGGCACCAGTTGGCTTAAAAACGTACGTAACGTTGTCAAGAGTGAAAATCCTTCAAAATTTAGCATTCAATAGAAATTTTCCTTACGAAAAATTCTACAATATCAAAAATTCTCATGCACTAACATGTATAAAAACGAAGAAATTAGAATAAAAAGTTTTACAGTTAAAAATTCATAGTATCGACGAGAGCAGATTTCAAATGTTTTTCCAGAAAATAGGATTTTGAAGAAGTAACTTTCTTCAAACTCTCTTCAAATATATTATTCTAAAATAGCTATCAAAGATTATTTGATGTTAATTACAAAGATTGGAAACATGCCTATTTCAAACAACTTTAAAAAACACCAGTGGCTACTAGATATTGTAAAAAAAATCTTTAAAAGAATTTTTAGTTGAAAATTTAAAAATGTTTTGTAAAAGTTTGCTTCGAAAATATTTTTTAATGCCAGTCTTACATCATAAATAACAAATTCCTAGGAAATTGATAGTTATTTGGCTGAACTTACATTTGTAGAATTAAAATGCGCCAAAACATAAAATAACGTTTTTGTTTAATAAAGATGCAAAAATAATATTAAAAATATTGTTACTTTCAAACATATGCTTTATAAAATAATGCTTCGCGAATCCAAACAAAGCATGGCTTTTGCTAGTAATAAAAAATAACAATGAAATTTTATGAATTAAAACGAAAATTAAATTAATTAAGTTTGTTTAAATCTCAAAATTAAGCTCAATTGAGCACTGTAGTTTGAATTTTGTTGCTATGGAAACAGAAACCTCTCCGATATTGAAATGTATCACTGCAGCATTCTTCATCAAAACTGCATATATATAAAGCGTTCCAAGACAATGCTGGAATCTGACATAAATTAACATAGCTTCGCCAGCTGGTGGCAGAAGTGCTAATGAATGCCCGGGTTTGACGTCATAAATGCGCAGATGTTTATTATCGCCGCATCCCTTGCGCATATTTTCTGAATTTTCACTCAATCATGAAAGATTAATCAAATCTATGTGATTTATTGCAAAATATCTTTGTTACAGTTTGTTTCAATAAAAACATGTACATTTAAAAAAAATAGTCACAATATCATTTTAATTTCGGGAAAAAATGGTCTAATTAGTATTCATAAGTACCATATAATGCTACGAAAAATATTGGCTTTTACCCTAAAATTAAAATAGCAATGTGACTTTTTTTAAATACACAGGATTTTTTTAATTAAAAATATGCGATTATAAATATTAAATTGCAGTAATAATAATAATTGTAATTAGTTGTAAAATACTATTGTAAATATTAAATTTTTTTATTAAAAATATTGACTCCAGCTTATAATCTAAAACTAAACTAAAATATCAATCAATTAACAAATAAATAAAACTATAAAATGTAAATAAAACACAAATCTAAGACATATAATTAAACTATGCTCTTAAATCACTAAAATGATCATTATCGCTATCGAAAAGGATGATTATAAATAGTGATCTTTGCTGACGTTAACTCCTAAGGGAAGACCAATACAAAATTATGGTTTTGATAAATTTCAAAACTTCATTTGCATACATAATTTCTATTTTTCAAATTATTTGGTCAAATTGCTAATTTATGGTTCACGAGAGCCCTGCCCCCTTGAACACTTCGTGATTTCATTGAATTTGCATTCGTAATTTTTTATTGATTGTGCAAATGGTAAGAACACATCTTACATTTTATTTTACACTAAGACTTTTAATGGCAAGCAGCAGTTTGGAAAAGCCTTTTACGTTATTCTAATTAGCAAGTATTTTTTTACCTACTATTCCACAAACATCGGTATTTGATGTATTAGTAACTTATCGAAATATAAAGGAGTTCTCTAATTTAGAATTCTAATATTTTTCTAATTTTTGTTTACCAAAAATATCTTTTATTACCGTTCTATAATACTTAAATTTAAGATTTTATTTAAATGTACGTAATTGGTAATCATTTATCATCGTGCCCAGTGCTATTGCTTGCCCAGACTAATTAGCGAATGTGATTTTTGAGCATGATTATTGAAACAATCTTTTTTTTTTTCAATTTATTTTTAAATGCTATAAGTGATCTATTAAAAATAACACAAATACCGTATAGTTTTTAATAGATCACTTATAGCATTTAAAAATAAATTGATATTTTAAGGTGACGTTTTATACATTATATGTATTTTTTTTTTTAGTTTTTGAATAAAAATTATTATTTCCCGCTAATCATGACGTCATTTTTGACACTGATATCTATGGGGTGCATATTACTGGCATTTTCTATACACTAACTTTACAAGTTTTTTTTTATTATTATTATGATTTTTTAAAAAATATAAATAAATCTTTATAGTAATTATACGAGACGAGAAAATCCTAAAATATTGATAACAATTTTCTTTAAATACATACGAATTACCGTAATTTCGGGTGTATAAGCCGCAGCTCAAACAATTCTTTTTCGACCCAGAAATTTTTAAAAAACAAATATAACTAGTCAGATCGCCGTAAATATATCTCTTCAATCACTAAATAAGATTTCTGGGTCTAAAAAGAATTGTTTGAGCTGCGGCTTATACACCCGAAATTACGGTAATATCATAACCCCAAAAATCAATTTATTCCAATATCAAAGCATATTAATTTTATTTTCGATATATGACGTCATATTTGTTTGTGTGTTTGTACAATTAATTTATCCGGTTTTCCTTTTTTTTAAACTTAAATTATACACTTATATATTACGCATGTTTATAATATTATTAAGATCACATTTGTTTAGGATTATATTTGTTGCTTTGCAAGAAGTAAAAGAAAAAGAAATAGTGAAGTATGTACATTTTAAATAAGAAAATTTCTAAAACATAGTGTTTTATATTATTTGAACACATGTATTAAAAATTACCAAAATTTACAGAGATAATTTTAAAAAAATCTGACAAATGCATAGGCAAAGTTTCAAAATAATAGGAATAATTTAAGACCCATTCTGGGAACTTTCAGTATCCATAATTTATCATTTAAGTTCATTAATGAAATGAATAATTTTTTTCAACAAATGAAAATTTGAAAATTGTCTAAATTGCCTTAGAAAAACATTATGGTGCAAAATAGAATGTCCTGTATTTTCTGAACAAATGAATAAAAATAACACAGAACTATACAGCTAAACACGGGTACCTTCCCTTACTTAATTTCAAGGAAATCAGATGCTTTTAGGGCAATTAATCGCAGAACAGACAGAGAGACGGAAACCAAAAACATTCGTATCTCCAAAATAAGCCTCCACTGACGTTTTGGCAACTAGTAAATTTGCAGACCAGGAGCCTCAATGTCAGCTCTTCAAATAACTGCTTTTTACCACACTTTTCATAATACCTAACTTTATGCAAACAGCAATTGAAAGTTTTCAAATATGACAAATATATATAAGAATAAAGAAGTCGGAAAGGGCAACGTCAAACCTATCAAATGAGGTGCTTCCTTACTATAACGAAGTTTTAAAAATATTCAGATTTTGAGCTGCTGCAATGTTATGCAAAAATGCGTGAATAAAAAGTTTATAACGATTTTATAGATTAAACTCAGTTATACAGAACCAATATTATTACTTCTTAACTGGGCATAATCCCATGGCAATCTAGAATCAATCTATGAATAAATAGAGTTCTTGTAGATCATAGAAGGTAATAGAATTCTTTTGAGTGTCCCTGTAAATAAACTATAAGCTTTGCGCACTTTATTTTCAGTACCGAACATGGCATAGTAAATCTCAGTAGCACGTAACAATTCCAGATCAATCCAACTATATTAATGCAAATTCGAGTTCAGAAAAGCAGTCCGACGACCAGATGGACAAACAAATATAATTCACAAACATTTTTTAACTATCTTGCAGTATCTAAAAACGCATGACAGATTTAAATTTCACTTTCAGCAAACTAAACCAACAAATGGAATCATACTTGAATATTCTTATACAATCCTGTATTTTACCTGTCATTATTTATTTACACGCTACAAATTAACTGTTATTAGCGCAATTAATTTAAGACTTGCACACGCTTAAATAAACTGAAATCATTCTTCCAGAGATTATCATCCATAGAAGGTGTTATATCCCATTCTTTTCTAGACCTTGTAAATTGTTTTATTTATATTGTACAAAGATATCTTAGTGTACTAAATGTAGTTCAATGTAAAAATGCACAATTTAAAAAAAAAAAAAACTTTTAAGCTATTTTTGTTTATATTCAGTATCCCTTACAAATTCTTTTGTGTAACCCTGTATGTGATTTATAACATTTTTACATATAATGTAATATGCAAAAATTTAGTTAAAAACTCATCTCAAAACTAAAAATGAACGTCCAGCAATTATCGCTTATATACAATACTTCGGATACAGTATTGCATCAGAAATCTTTTGTGTGTCCCTGTAAATACTATGTGTTTTTTGTTACATAGGATATAACTTGTAATAGTCCTCAGTAACGTAATTAAATTTGATAAAATGTTAAATATTTCAACGTAATTAAAATACACATCAAACATTGTTTCCCCCTATACCGTTATGTAATGGCATACTTTTGTCTGGCCTTGTAAATTAGGTACAAATATTCTTTGCACCGCATATTGTACAGAATATATATTTTAATGTACTTCATGGATTCGCATCAATTTCATTATGTACGAAAAGTATAACATTATTAAAATGCACTTAAAGATTTTTTTCCCATTAGCGTAATGCAACGGAATTATTTTGACTACCCCTGAAATAAAACTCTCTATCCGATGGTCATAATATTTGAAATGACTCGACAAAATCATACAACAATTATATTTTTAAATTTCAAACCATTTGGTTTCATAGCCATAGTTTCATAACCATTTTCACCTTTTTTCATAATTATGTGCGGACAGACAGACGGATAAACAAACAGACGAACAGACCAGACGATGACTAAGAGTATACTGTGTATTTATATGACTAAAAACGTACTTAAAAATACGTAGAAGGTTTCAGAAATTTTATGCGTTAAATTGATTTTGTTTTTATGCAACGATATTCTGAATTTTGTAAGGTATTCTAAAAGTTTTAGGTAATAAAGCACATTTCTTCAAAAGGGCTCTGCCGCTGTCCCCCCCCCACCCTGAACCTCCCGTAGATTCATTAAATTTGCATTCGTAATTTTCTATTGCTTGTACAAATGGTTATATGATACATCTTAGATTTCATTTTACACTAAGATTTTTAAGGATAAGCAACAGTTTGGACAAGCCTTTTATATTATTCTAATTTGCAAATAGCAATATTGAATACTTTTTTTATCTACCAACCACAAACACATGTATTTGATGTATAAGTAATTTATAGAAATATGAAGGGGTTACCTAATTTATAATTCTAATGTTTTTACAATTTTTGTTTGTCAAAGATTGTTTTTATCACGTTTCTATAATCTATAAAATTTGCATATATTCATTTATTTTGCCATTTGTTTCACTCAAACATTACACTGACACATTATACATGCTTATAATATTTACGTACGAATTGTTGCTAGGCAACTATTGAAAGAAAAAGAAAGAAATTAAATTAATACATTTGAAATAAGTAAATTTCTAAAAAAAAATTTGATTTATTTATATTATTGGAACACATTTATAAAAAAATCTCCAAAAGTTAGAGTAATAATTATAGTTTTAAAAAATCTGATAAAAGCAAAGTTTTAAAATAAAGGAATAATTTAAGCTCTATATAAGTAAATTTCTGTATCCCATTTATCATTTAATTCCATGAATCAAATGAGCCATTTTCTTTCAAGAAATGAAAATTTTAAAATCGTTTGATTTGCCATAAAAAGGCATTATTGCAAAAAATAAAACTAGTCGTTGAAGGCCACCGTAATACTTACCCATTATATGTATGCATACATAATATATGAAAATAATACATTTGAAAACTATTTATAAAATGGATTGCAATTCCAAAACAAAATATAAACGTGTATTTATATTTTTATTGTGCATAGTAATGCTGTATTAATGAGTTGCTGATGAATTACTTTCGATAAATTATACAACACGCCTAACTACTCAAGTAGTGCTGAATTGCGAAAAAGAAACATCCCTATAACTCCAAAAATAATAATTTTATTAACTAACAGTTTATTGCGTCGGATTAAGCGTCTCATTACCAATTAAAATATATCTTTGAATTGAAATTTGAATGAAATACAGGGTCATGAAAAATCGAAGAAAGTGGAAAACAGGATTACAGATATCTCGGCAACTAATGATGCGATTAACTTTGTTCTTGATGCAAAATTTGTGTTATTTTATTGCCTTTTACGATCACTCCTTATAATAAAAAATTTCGAAAATTTTTATATACCTTTCATCAGAACGAATTTTTCGAGAGTCCGAAAAATATAGTTCCGGATAATCGAGGTTATTGATATTAAATAGGCTTCGTTCCATTCTTACATACTAAGTACAAACAAAATTTCAAGTCTCTATCTCAATTCGTTCGGGAGATAGAGCGTTTATAGACAGACAGACAGACGGACGGACGGCAAAATTTTCTTTCTAAAAATATGTTTTTCGAAATCTCCAGTGTCGGAAACGTGTAAATCCATCAAAAAAATTTTCGATTTTCAAAACGATAGCAAGATTTATCCTATATTACGTATGATAGGTAAGTAATATTCTATGTTTTCCGAACAAATGATTCAAAAATAGCAAAAAAAAAAAAAGTCCTTCCGGCAATGCCGGGAGGAAGAGGTAGCTTTCATATACTTATATATTTATTTATTTATTTTAAGGTAAGTTACATTGTTCAAAAACACTAAGCTCAAATTAGTGGAAATAATCTTATAAAATTAGTGATTTTATAAGATTGAAACTAGTTTTTGTCAAGACTGAATATTAATAGGAATTTTTAGAAATTAGTCATCTTTTATTCAGCCTGATTTTATTTTAAGCGATTTAGAGAGTCACCAAATTTTACGATATCATAAAGTGTATGCCATTTTAAAGCAACATTGTGGATCGTTCAGATCAGACCGTTTCAAAATGTCAGCCATAAGCAAAATTCAAAGTGCTATAACTCAGTCATTTTATAAGATATAGACAAAATAAAAAGTGTTCTGGAATCGTTGTTTAAAGTTCTAACACGAAAAATAAAAATATTTTTCAATTTTTAATTTTTTCGCATTTAATTTTAAATTTTAAATTTTTTAAAAAATTTAAAATGGCCACCATTTTGAAACAAAATGGTGGATGATGCTGGCCAACGAACATGGTCGAGACATTTGCATGTACTATGTACATCCCAAGTTTCAATGAAATCGGTTGATAAATACGCGTGTTATCACGTGACAAAAATCAGATCGTTTCAAAATGTCAGACATAAGAAAAATTCAAAGTGCTATAACTCAATCATTTTGTAAGATATAGACAAAATAAAAAGTGTTCTGGAATCGTCGTTTTATGTTCTAACACGTAAAAGAAAAATATTTTTCAAATTTTGATTTTTTCGCATTTAATTTTAAATTTTTAAATTTTTAAAAAATTTAAAATGGCCACCATTTTGAAACAAAATGGCGGATGATGCTGGCCAACGAACTCGGTCGAGACATTTGTATGTACTATGTACATACCAAGTTTCATTCAAATCGGTTCATAAATACGTTAGTTATCGCATGACAAAAATCAGATATATATATATATATATATATATGGTTATATATATATATATATATATATATGTCAACATTTGAACGGAGGGTGGTTTTGGGTTCTGGAGGTCATGATCGGTGAAAATATACCAAAATTTTCCGGAAGTGCTTTCCTCCGGACGGCTGCAATAGGTAGCTTTTTACTTTTTGTAATGAAAGCTACCTAAAAAAAAAACTATACAGCTAAATCCGGTACCTCAGCAACATACGCACTGAATTTCAAGTCAATCGGATGCTTTTTGCGGCAGTTTTATCACGGAACAGACAGACACACGGAAACCAAAAAATTTCGTGTCTTCATAGTAAGCCTTCACTGACGTTTCGGCAATTATTATTAAACTATTAATTCATGAAAATGTATTTATTTTTGTTTTAATTGTATAAAACGATTTACTATTTTATGAAATTTATATACGTTGCTAAGGAATACTACAAGTTATTTCTTAATTAAACTACAGGGCTACTTAAAAATATTCCATTACATGATGATATAGGGAGAAACTTTGTTTGGAGTGCGTTTTAATTATATTAAACTATTTCACATTTTATTAATTTGATATACGTTGCTGAAGTTTACTAGAAGTTACATGTATAATAGGAAATAGATAGTAATTACAGGAACACACAAAAAGGACTTCATTTACTAAACTGTATCCGAAGTATTGTATACTATTACACCAAGATCTGAATATTTTTTTTTTCATTATAGTACGAATGCATTTCGTTTGCTACGCTTGATGTACAATTTCCGATTTGTTCTTTTAAATATGGTGTTGTTTTCACTGGTGGAATTATGCGCCATTTTCATTAGAGTCTTTCATTATTTCCTTTTAGTCTTAAGCACCGCAAAGTCTTTTTCATTACAATAGTAAAAAATTTTTAAATAATTTAAGCAGGGTTTGGTTTAAACCGTGGTTAAAACCATGGTTTAAACCAAGTGTTGTTGTTGTTGTTTTTTAACCATGCTGGTTTTTCTTTAATTTGTTTTTTTTCTTTTTTTCTAATGTTTTCATTTATTTTACACATTATTAAAACATGCAAAATCCAAGTTATGCAGAAACTACAAGCACAGCTTAACAAGCACCCAACTTTTCTTACTAGCTATAAATCTACATGGCAAACTATTTTTTCTAAAACAAGCTGGGGGGGGGGGGGGGGCGGTTGTTTATTTTGATTCTTCTTTAAGCCTTTTTTTTTAAAAAAAAAAAAATAGCCAAAATGGCAGATTCCAGCCAAAAATGCAATTTTACCATTCAGATTGCATCATATATCAAAGCATTAATGATGACATAATCATAAGTCATTCTTACCATTGGTTACTCTTTGTTATTCTGTATGCTAATGAATGAATGGCTGTGAATTTTCTCTGTTCTGTAGCTACTAGTTTTAAAAAGCTTTTGTTTTTCTTCCATTGGAATTTTTACATAATGATTTTATTCTGTTTGTACTTTATTTTATTTTAAGAAAGCTACTTATATACATTGAAATAAAAGAATGTCTAAAATTAGAAAAAAGAAAGATATAATCTGGTTTTTATTTGAGGAAATAAGAAATACACCAAGAACAGGCTCGAGCCAAATGTAAAATTTTCATCCAATACAAATGCTGTCAAATTAGTTCTTCCTTATAATACTAGATGGAATTGTTTTTCAAGATGCCTTAGATGTTTACCTTAAAAATTGCCCCCACTTAAAATTTGTGATGAAGATAGGAATGTTAATAAAAAAAATATTCAAAAGCTTGTATCTATGTCTAATTTTAATCTAAAAAGAAATGTTGAAGATATGTTTGAATTGTTAAAGCCTATTGCAGTTGCCCTGGATAATATCTAAAGTAATAATTGTTCCATTGCTGATGCAGTTTATATTTGAAAAGATCTTCAAAAAACATTAAGAGAAAAAAGGTAAGTTAAGAAGTCCAGATATAAAATGGCTCTAACACCCATGCACCGTTTGGTATATGTGCTTGCTTCGTGGTTCAGTCAAAGTGAACTATCTGAGCAAGAAAAAAAGAGGATGCATTAAATTTTGCAAAACTAGAATATCTATATAACTCTAGCTTGCACTGATAGTAAAATTTTATGCCAATCTTCACTTTTTGAAAAAGATTTTTTTTTTTTTAACAGAATACAGTAAAAGAATGTAAAATGTGAAGAGTCTGCAAATTCAAATCAAGAAATTTAACAGCAATGTCTTTACTGAAGTTGAACAACTTATAACAGCAAAAGCCTCTTCAGCGAGTGTTGAAATAATATTTCCAACATTTGGACTGGTACAGCCAAAGATACGAAATAAGTTATGATTAGAAAAGGCCTCAAAACTTGTCTTTTTATTTAAGGCTTTTAATTAAAATTAAATTCATGGATTTGTCTTAATAAAGAAATGGTTTACCTAAATATATTTAACTAGGAAAAATAAAGTTTGTATTAAAAAAAAAAAGAAAAAAAATAGTGATTTTTCTAAGTTTATGTCTCAATTTGTATAAATATTACACTCATTGGTAAATCAAATATGTCTATATAAATGTGATTTTTTTTACATTAAAAAAATGCATAGATTTTTTAAAGTAAATATGTATAGTATAAAAAATTAATAATCATTAGTTGATGTTGATATTATTGATACAGTAAATGATTTCTAAATTAAGCACAGGATTATGTTATCTATTTTAGCTTATTTTTTGTTGATTTTGTAAAATGTTTGTTTACCCCTCATTATGCTCTGTGTTATCAACTTGCATAGTAATTTCTTTAATTATTTTCTAAAGGCTTATATAAATATACTAATAAATTAATAGTTTACATTTTTCAAACAATAAATATTTCCCTATAGAAAGCTAAACTAATAGGTAATTTATTTATAATTTTTATATGCTTTAATTATTTAATTATATCAAAAAAATAAATACCAATAGTTAACATTAATTAACTATTAATTACAAAAAAAATCATGACTTTTTAAAATTTAATTTTTTTCCCTTGCAAATGCTATTTAAACAATAAAAGAAAGAAAAACCGGTTTAAACCGAAAAAACCTGGTTTAAATCAAAAATCCCCGGTTTTTTGGGGTTTAAAAAAAAAAAAAAAAAAAAAAAAAACTTTTTATACTAACCCTGAACTTAAGCAACATAAAGAATATCGCAATTTAAAGGAATAATTTTAAAAATGAATTAATTTTTTAACATCCACAAATTTAAACAAGTTGGAAATTGCACGTGAAGCGTAGCAAATTAGGTGCGTTCGAACGATAACGAAGTTTTAAAAATATTACTTTCATATATCAATCTCATAACATTGTAAATAGTGAATTACAATTAAAACGCTCATCAAATAATGTTCTCCCTATACCATTATGTAATGGAATACTTTTGTGTGGCCTTGTAAATCAATAATAAATGTTCTTTGCACCACAAATTATGTAAGATGTATATTATAATATGTACTTTATAGTTGCATATAAATTTTATTAAGTTCGCATGAGTGTAACACGATTAAAATGCATTTGAAACATTTTTTACCATTGACCGTAATGTAATGGAATACTTTTGATTGTCCCTGTAATTGATCTATTCATCCGATTTTCATAAAATTTGAAATAACTCGAAAAAATTATGTAATAATTATGTATTTTAAATTTCAAACGTATCGAATATACTTGAAACTTTTTCCCCGTTGACCATAATGTAACTGAATACTTTTGATTGCTCCTGTAATTGATCTATGCACCCGATTATCAAAAAATTTGAAATAACTCGACAGAATTATGTAATAATTGCGTATTTTAAATTTCAAACGATTAAAATGCATTTGAAACTTTTTTCCCCCATTGACCGTAATGTAATGGAATACTTTTGATTGCCCCTGTAATTGATCTATGCATCCGAGTTTCATAAAGTTTGAAATAACTCGAAAAAAACTATGTAATAATTGTGTATTTTAAATTTCAAACGATTAAAATGCATTTGAAACTTTTTTCCCCCATTGACCGTAATGTAATGGAATACTTTTGATTGCCCCTGTAATTGATCTATTCATCCGATTTTCATAAAATTTGAAATAACTCGAAAAAATTATGTAATAATTATGTATTTTAAATTTCAAACGTATCGAATATACTTGAAACTTTTTCCCCATTGACCATAATGTAACTGAATACTTTTGATTGCCCCTGTAATTGATCTATGCACACGATTATCAAAAAATTTGAAATAACTCGACGGAATTATGTAATAATTGCGTATTTTAAATTTCAAACGATTAAAATGCATTTGAAACATTTTTTCCCATTGATCGTAATGCAATGGAATACTTTTGATTGCCCCTGTAATTGATCTATCCATCCGATTCTCATAAAATTTGAAATGACTCGACAAAATTATGTAATAATTATGTATTTTAAATTTCAAACGATTCGGTTGGGTAGTTTTTGCGTTGTTATATGCGGACGGACAGACGGACGGACAGACGGACGGACTGAACGACCACTATAGGTGCTACGTATTATATAATTACGAACGCACCTAAAAACAGACGATAGACAAACGCTAAAAATCAGCTGTAAATACCGCGAAAAAAGAAAATCTATTTATGTCCTTAAATATGAAATACGCTCAAAGGAAAAATAAAAGAATAATTTATCAGGATATCTTAAATGTTGTGAACTTTATGAATATAACTTTTTTCACTATTACGGCTGAAAACAGATAAGTGCGTTTACAAACATTTTTATACAAAATCGGTAATTAAAAAATGTATGCATTTTATTATAAAAAATGTCTTATTCACAAAATTAATAAAACACAATTTATATTTACTTACCCGAATAATTATGAGATATGATTAATTATCTTAACTTTGGCAACTCAAATAAGCAGGCGATTTAGTCAACCTCTGATATCCGCTTTTTAAAATAACTTAAGCAACATAAAGAATATTGTAATTTAAAGGAATGATTTTTTTTAATATATTAATTTTTAACTTTAGCAATTTTAAAAAACAGACGATTTCGACAATCGCTAAAAATCAGCTGTAAAATACGGCGAAAAAAGAAAATTAATTCATGCACTTAAATATGAAATCCTTTCTGAAGAAAAATAAAAGAATAGTTTTATCAGGATATCTCAAATGTTGCGAACTTTTTTCACCATCACAACTAAAGCACATATGTGCACATATGCATTTTTATACAAAAACGGTATTTAAAAAAATATATATGCCTTATATTATTAAAAATTTCTTGTTCAAAATATAAGTAAAAGAAAATTTCTATTTACTTACCCAAATAATTATGAAATATGTTATATTAATATTGGCAATTCAAATAAGCAGACGATTTAGTCAACCGATCTCCAATTACACTGAAAATAATCTGTAATGTGTAAATAAGAAACCATCTCAAACAAAAAGAAAGAAGTACCTGTCTAAAGTTTTTATTAGTTTTATCCGGACCTTTTGGGTTTACCCCGAAGCTTAACCATGACCTTAGAATAACCGGAAATTCTACCTGAAGACATTCGCGACATTTTCGTAAATGTTATTGAATAAAAAAGATGTGCTCTGCTTTCTACTTCTTATTATAGTACAAAAGTTAATTACGTTTAATAAAAAAAATAATTACATGTAATATAAAAGAAAGTGAATGAGCAAAGGGACAAAAAATATGTTACATGGAAATTTATTCGAATTTATTTTTATTTTTAATATTAATTAATAATATCAATAGAAATGTAACAGATGATTTATTGATACAAGATAGTACCCGTCGAATTTCGACGAAATAAAATATTTACAAAGGAACTGTTAATTGACTTAAAATAAAGTTACAAAATAAGTTACAAAAAAAAAAATGCATCTAATATTGGTTAGTCTTACTCTCATACTCATATTATTGTAACCGAAATTTAACAAAATACCATTTCCATAAAGCTAAGTTGTCAAAATTATTAAAATTAAACTTTAATCGTAATGTAAGCAGTAAAACACAATAAAGACCTGTTATTATGACAAAATTATCAATTAAAGTTCTTATGCTTGGTATTCCAAAATGAAAAACAGCAAAATTTATTTCACTTCGACTTAATCATTGATTTTTTTCCCCCGTGAAATCTAAACCTGACATCATTTTCCCCATCTTAAAACTTACATAGGCACCTCTCATATCCATATTCACCTTTAAAAATGGTATTCTAATTTGATCGTTTAAAATTATTTAAAAGCGCATTTATTTCCACTACATGATGGTGTAAAAATTGAAAATATGGGATTTTAAAAGTTTAAAAATTTGCAGTAGCAGAAATTGCAAAACCGAAATTTCATCTTAAATTTAAGTAGCCATTCACAAAATGACGTATGCGTTACGCACAGATACGTTTGTCTTTATAAAATAAAATAAGATTAAAACCAAGCTGTTATATTTAATATATGGTATATTCGAATGTTTACCATGCCCTATTTATACCAGGCCCTATAATGCCCTGATTTACAAATAGCAATAAATTTATTATAAACAATGATAGGAAGTAGCAATTAAAACATTATGAAGAAAACAGTTCAGTTTTGTATATTTTTTGTAACTCTGTATGCTTGGTCAAACGCATATAATTCATACAGTTTATGTCAGATATTGTGAAGAGATGCCTATAATCGCTGATATCCAATATCTGTATCAAGTTGTGATATGAGCCATACCTATAACATATCGAATAACTCCTGCATATAACAGTTGTCTCGTAGAATAAAAAATAACAGTACGTTTTCTTTCAAAATCGGAAAACAGAAAACAAGAGAAGAGAAGTAGAAGAAAAGTGCTTTTTTTTTTTTTTTTTGCTAGTCAAATGCTTCTGCTCATAAAAATGACGTCAGACTTGACAGAAAGCGTGTCCACTAACAAGGAAGGTCTCCATACGGGCATACTCAGAAAAATCTGAAAAAATTACAGAATGTTCTTCTCATATAGTTATATATGTTTATAAAAAAAATTTCGGCGGAACTTCATTGTAGTGTCCGTAAAAAATTAATGAAAATTTCGTTTATTTGGCGATTTATCTCCGGTTGGCGAAAAAACGAAATTTTGAAAAATACGCTTTTACGCTTCGAACACTGTTAAAAATCTGCTGCATTTTGTTGCAACGCACTCCACCGCTTGTATATAATATCTCTATCCCAACCAATGAGAAAGCTTCATTTCACGGCCAAGTAACCGTTTTCTATACAAGCAAGGGAATGCGTTGCAGCAAAATGCAACAGATTTTTATCAGTGAATACCTTTTAAAGAAAAAACTTTCTATGTTCAATTTATTTAAATAAGTTTAGTTTAAATAATTTTAGTTTTGCATTTTTACTTTACTTTAAGTGTAATTTTGTCATATACGTTTATATGTACTTATAACAAAATGAAATTACTATATTTTATCATTTAAAACACAATTTAAATTGATTAAAGTTGTTCCAAATTGAAAAATACACAGATAAAAATCTGTTGCATTTTGCCGCAACGCACTCCCTTGCTTGTATAGAAAACGGTTACTTGGCCGTGAAATGGAGCTTTCTCATTGGTTGGGATAGAGATATTATATACAAGCGGTGGAGTGACGTTGCAGTAATTCTCATTCAGCATTCTCATTGGTCAGAAGAGAGATATTCTATAAAAGTAGTGGAGTGACGTTGCAGTAATTCTCATTCAGCATTCTCATTGGTCAGAAGAGAGATATTCTATAAAAGTAGTGGATTGACGTTGGAGTAAATGCTGCAGATTTTTAACAGTGAAGTCAATTAAAATCAATTTTCAGATTCGTTAAAATCGTCTGCTTTTGGCGAGGAAATGCACTGCTTGCCAAATCCCGCGTCGCTTTCAGCTTTTCACGCCAATTATTCCAAACTATTTTATTTTTTTTACATATCTAATAATGTAATTCCGCCGCTAATTTTCACTGATCCTTTATTACCTACATGAGTAGTTTAATTCGTATTTTTTTCAAAAAATTCTGAGTATGCCCCCAATGGAGACCTTCCTTGTAAGCGTATTTTACTATGATTAAATGAAAATGGTAATATTTTAACTCTGTCAGTTCTAAATTATACAGTTTAAGAATTCAGGTACATTATTTTCAATCAAGACTATTTCGCATTCTATTTATTTTTCATAATGAAATGCAAATTATGTTTGAAGTTAATTACTATAACATATTAAATAAGTTTGTTAAAGTTTAAAACTGTCCTAATCCATGAAGGAATAAGATAGATGGAGATGCAGTATGCCTTAAAATCGATTTGCAATATGATGCGCATTATCGTTCAAATTTAAATGCCATTTTTAGGCCTCAAGTTTTAGGCCCAAACAAAAGAATCACGTGAAACACGGACCGAATTCTTTCATATCAGCCGTGTATTTTTTATGTAAATGAAAATGATCTGCTTTTTTTAAGTATTCTATAGTAGAATTTCACTGTATTATTAAAAGTTTTCTTCTTTTTTGCGAAAGCACGTCATTGTGTTTTGGGCTTAAAGTAGCGGATTTTAGTGTTACTTTTTTGCCATCACCTCCAGCCACTATACTTCGCCTCTAGTCCTTCTTTTTACTCTATGGTCCTAACATATAAGAATTTGGGAGGTAAATTTACAAGAGCTTTTACACCTTTTTTTTCCCCTATGGTTCTTTATCCTTTTTTCTTTCCGCCTATTTTTATTTCCATAGCAACGAATTTCAAATTTAACAAACTTGCAAAATTAGATCAGATCATTTTAAACACGAGGAAATAAGTTAATGTCATGTTACAAGGAGCATAATGTGAATTTTAAAAATGAAAACTATTTTCAATTTTAATAGTTTTTATAAATTCTAGTAATTTTCTATAAAAAAAATTTAAAAGACTAATATAAAATAAAACATTTACTAACTAGAACCATTATGTTTATTAAGTAAAATTAAAACAGTTATTCATTTACACGCGACATTTATAAGGCAACGAGAATTCTATTTTTTCTTCAACTGCTAAATATCTATTGAAATAAACTGGCAACCGATTCGATTTATTCTAAATTTTTAACATCAGTTGGTTTTTAGCTGCTTGTAAATTAGCTGTTTCTCGAAATTAGATATTCAACTTTTGTTCATTTATAAATTAATCATGGCTTCTCTCAGATGTGTTGGAAATAAATTGCTTTATCCTCGCGTTGCAAGAAACGTCCATTTTTCGTCAAAATTTAGACAAGATGCGGCGAAAAAAGATACTGATGCGCCATTGAAAAAGGATCCGCTGAAGTTGAAGAAGGGTTCAACTGAGGCAGAAAAGAGAGTTTTGATGGCGCTGAAATTTTCTGCTGCATTCTTCCCAGGTGTTTACATCGGGGCACTCTGTCAACGAAAGGGATACTTCAGTTCGAAGAAAGCTAATGCGACCAAATCTGCTAAGAAGGAAGCCAATGCTAATGAAACGTCATCACTTATGGGAGCGATGACCGAAGTTCCTAAAAAAATTGAAGAAAAAGTAAACGACTTGAAAGGAGAAAAAAATAAGAAGGATGAAAAGAAATAAAATTCTCGCAGAAAACTTGGCCTTGGATGATGCTACTAAGCCTTTTTTGAGATGTCTTTCAGAAGAGTTTGTGGGGTAAATTTTTAATAAAAAGTCTTGTTGGATTTAGTGTGTGAAAATATGTTTATTTCGTTGGAAAATTTCATTAATGTTAATTAAGGTTCTTTAACATGAGATTAGAAAATATTTGCACCTTTTGGTTTTAGATTTGACGATATATTTATATGTATTTGTAATATATTATTTAATGAACGGTATTAAATATTTAAATATATTATTTAATGTAATGAAAATACACTTAAATGTATGACCAACCATAATTTTAATATAAATTTTGGTACTTCTAGGTTATCCCGTCGACCAAAAAATCATCGCCAAACTATAAGATTAAATGCCAATAATGGATGATCGTGAATGTCACATTCAATGACATTAAATGCGATTCACGTGTTTAAAATGTCATTAAGTAATTTTTATTTCGACTTTTTATTAATATTTTTATTAATATTCTACTAATTATTTATTTTTTCGTTATTTAAAATAAAAATTATGTCAACATGTATAATTTCGCTATTAGTTTGGCGATTTGTATAATTTGGCGAAATTGGTAGACGGGATAACCTAGAAGTACTTAAATTTTTAATTCAGAAAAAAAGGAAGAAAATGTTGCATTTTTGATATACTACCTTTCAGAAAAGTTTAGTAGGTATTTTTTTCGAGAAGAGTTCCATATCCCGTTCTGGGTTTTTTTGGCGGTAAAAGTTTCAAAGTGGTTGTTGCGATCTTTAGCATTTGAGATTATATATGTATTATATACATTTATATCGTTTATAACATAAAAATATATGCTTATAAAAATTTAAAAACTACATTTTTCTTCCATTTTAAAAAATTTGGTAAGTTGGTAAAATGGTCTTTCGGTGCCATTTTCGATTCATTCGCCAATCGCGCCAACCAGAACAGGACATGGGTTCTTCTCATTTTTTCAATAGTTTTTAAAAAATAAGTTTTGTTTATTTTTATTCTAGAACACACCTCTATTTTCTTCACAATTTTATTTTCTTTACGTAACCCTCTTTTTCTTAGGCTTTTAATTTCGGAGTACCTCCATTTCTTATAAACATGCCCCCTTTTCCCACTCCATATAACTAAATAACCGAAACATGCTTTTTTTCAGTAATTTTCTTTTTATCATTACCATACAATGAATCGAATTGACATTGCTAACATTTTTATGAATTTTCTAACCATTTTTTGACTTTACTGACCATTTTTGTGACATTTCTAACTATTTTTGAGATTTCCGAAATTACTTTCATGATTTCGTTACCGAAATTATTTCACGTACCCCTAACAGGCGCGCCACGTACCTCTAGGGGTACGCGTACCTTAAATTGGGAACCGCTGTTCTAGAAAAATATGTTTTCCACTGAAAAAAGTTCATTTACATCATTGTCTTTTATTTCTGCGACCATAATAGGAAATGAAAATATTTTTTCCCCTTTTAGGAATGAAAATATCTTTTCAGTGATTTACGATACAAAACTGTGTCATTATTGTTTTTCCCCTAAAGAACTAGTAAGGGAGAGGGGGGCACATTTCAACACTTTTTGCAAAAGTATTATTTGTGAAGTAATACTGCTTTAAAAAGTAAAGTTCTAAGTGCTATTTACTAACTTCTCATATTTGAGGTATCCTCTCATTTTTTTCCATGATTTCTAGCCAACACAAAATACCAAATTTTACATTTTTAGTGAAACATGCACTTTCTTGAAATGTGCCCCTCCAGGGGACAGTTATCAACGGGAGGTGGGGTACATTTCAACAGTTGAAGAAATCCTACAAATATTGTACATTTTAACAAAATAAACTTTATTCACAAAGTAATATAGTGGATGCATTAATATAATGAATTGTTTTAGGTTCTATGTACATTATTTTGTTTTTTAATTAAATTGAAATGTATGGAAAATGTCATTGCAAATAGAACTTGAGCTGCTCCTCTGTTTAGATTTGGTTGAGTATTTTTATTTTAATATCATTTCGTTCCATGCTATAGACTGGGGTGTGACAGTATAGACAATCACCTCATAGAGTTCACGGCTGAAATTCCAGAATTAGTTAAAACTCGATCGACATTTTAAAACGCAATTGGTCTGATAAGTCAAAAGAATTATAAACCTGTTTCTTTGAATAAATTCATATATACACTGAGGTGACAAAAGTCATGGGATACTAATATACAGATATTTAGACGGCAGTAGTGTCACTTACAAACTGTTTAAATGGTCAGTGACTGGGTAGGACTTTCATTTATGTTCAAATGTTTCGTGCGAGAAGGTTGATTATGTGATTATGACCTCACGACAAGAATTAAGGAATTTCGAACGCGGTAGGCAAGTTGGAGCTAGATGCATAGGACATTTTATTTCGAAAATCGTTACGGAATTCTACATTCCGAGATCCACAGTGTCAAGAGTTTGTCGAGAATATCTAAATTCAGGCATTACCTCCCATTAGGGACAACGCAGTGGTCGACAGCCGACCCTTAATGATCGCGACCAGCGACGTCTGCGTAGACTTGTCAGTGCGAACAGACAAGCAATACTGCATCAAATAACTTCAGGAATAAATGTTAGATGTCCGACGGACGTGTCCGTTAAGGCAGTCTGGCGAAATTTGCCTTTAGTTAGCTATAGTAGCAGAAGACTGACTCGGATGCCATTATTAACTGCACGACTTCGCTAAAAGCCGATAGGGTCACGCACCTTGTTTCGTGACCCTATCGGATGGACTGTAGACGACTGAGAAAAACTGGCTTGGTCAGATGAGTCATGATTTCAATTGGTAAGAGCTGGGGGAAACGTACGTGTATGGCTCAGAGGCTCAGACCCCATAAAACCATGGACCCAAGTTGTCAGTAAGGCATTATGTAAGCTGGTGTTGGCTTCATAATGATGTGGGCTGTGTTTACATGGAATCGAGAGGGTCCGCTGGTCAAAATGAGCGGTTCGTTAACTGGAAATGAATACCTTCAGCTTCTGAGAGACCACTTGCAACCATTAATGGTCTTCATGTAGTTAAACAAAGATGGAATATTCCAGGCTGATAATGCACCATGTCACCGGCACATAACTGTTCGCGATTGGTTTGAAGAATATTCTGGACAGTTCCAGCGGATGATTTGGACCCTTTATTCGCCCAACGTCAACCCCATCGAACATTTATGGGACATAATCGAAATATCAGTTCTTACAAAAAATCCTCCACCGGCAAAACTTTCGGAAATATGCACATCTATAGAGGTTGCATGACTCAATATTTCTCCCGAGGACTTAAAAGGACTCGTGGAGACGATGCAACACCGTGTTGCTATGCGTCGCCTGCCAAACAGAGGACCGGCATATTATTACGGTGCGCGGAAAAAAGGTCAACGGAAAAAAGGGCAACGGAAAAATGGGCAACGGAAAAAACGTCAACGGAAAAAAGGGCAACGGAAAAAACGTCAACGGAAAAAAGGGCAACAGGTAAAGCTTATGTAGAAAGACAGCAACTTTCATATCTTTATGTAAACTTTGACTAAAAACATTCTTTAAGTGACGAAAAAGGGGCAAACGTGAAAAAAAAAATACAGGTATATATATTTTAATAAAGTGGAAAAAAGACAAAAAAAAATTGTCTTGATATTTAGAATGTTCAGACGGATAACAGCAAAGAGTCGAAATTTTAAAATTTGGTACACGAAAACTCAATTTGGCAACATGCAGCATAAACCATTTAAAATAAAATTTAAAACATAACGAAATTTGTTAAGGTGGTTCTATTAATAAAAATAATTACAAGGCAAGAAAGAAACAAGATTGGAAGAAAATCATGGAAAACTCCGAACGATTTGGCCGACGAATGCGATTGGGTTCGAACCCAGCACCTCCCGTCTACCAGCTTCGAGAGTACAACCTCTTAGCCACTGGTAGGGCGGATTTGACAAGGGGGGACTTATTTAGAAACCATAAAATCGAATAATGTTTTCATTTTTCGATAAATGCAGGTGGCCTTCTAGAAAATGCGGTCCAAAATGGTGTTTTCGACAGAATTTTCGGACGCGAAAGTCTGATAAAGGTCATCGTGAGAAAACACAACCTTATAACAAAATGCAATTCACTTGTCGAAAAATGAAATAATATGTTTATACATACAATTTTTTATTCAATTATTATTTTTTTTATTATTATTATTACTATAATCAATAGAATCACCATAACAAATTTCTTTATTTTTTAAATTTTTAATTTAAATGGTTTATGCTGCTGTATCCAAAATTGAGTTTTTTTGTGCCAAATCTCCACATTTCGACTCATTTTCTGTTATCCCCCTTAACATTCTAGTAACATAATTAAATATATATATATATTTAAAAAAAAAAAGAAAAAAAAAATTAGCCATTTTTTCTATTCCATTTAAAATGTATTTGTACCATTTTTTTTTCATTGCCTGTTTTAAACTTTTTTCTCACTCCAAAGAATGCCCTTGGTCAAAGTTTGCATAAAGATATGAAAGTCGCTGTTTTTATACGTAAAGCTATTCATCAATCGAGTTGAAATAACCGATACACGTGTACTAACCGGTACACTTATATGCTTACTTGAAACATAGAATCCGTAATCTAAAACTTAAGATACCTCCCTTAATAACTAATGTATATCAACTTTCGATTTATTGAAGAACTGACATTTATTACTATTATTTATTGTTGCCGTTTTTATCTGTTGACCTTTTTTCCGTTGCCCTTTTTTCCGTTGACGTTTTTTCCGTTGCCTTTTTTTCCGTTGACCTTTTTTCCGTTGCCTTTTTTTCCGTTGACCTTTTTTCCTAAATTCTATTATTACTAGGGTATCCCATGACTTTTGTCACCTCAGTGTATATATAATTTTTGAAGAATTTAGAATATTTTAAAACAGTATTTTAAATGTAAAAACCCTGATTAATAAGCTTACAATAGACAGTTATTGACTTAGTCCTATCATGCTTCATATAGCCATAAACTGTAAAATTATCCTGAAACTTTTAAATCTGACCTAAGTGTTGATCTAAAAGGTTACAAGCCAGTTTTCATAATTGCTTAATTAAAAAAAAAGAATATTGCCCAGTTAAACTGATGGCATTGAGCTCACAGGCTACACATTCTAATTGTACATTACAGCCTTATATTTTCAAGAATTAATTCTGTTCGAAAAAAAATTAAGGAGAGGAAACAGTTCCTTCCTTTCCCCTTTTTATACTTAATAATTGAATCCCCTAAACTAATCAGGGACATGCTTTATCATATAAAAAAAATCTATATCCAAAATTCAGAGCAAATCGGAAAATTCTTAATAAAAACCCACTCATATAATTTAAGCGGAGTTATCCCCTCTTTTATACTTAAATATTAAACTTCCAAAACTATACAGAAATTTGAACGAAATCTGATAATTCTGCATGAAAAACCCATTTATATAAATTAAGGGGAGGGTCATTAGAACCCCCGTTCCCCCTGTTTATACTTATCCAATGAACACCTAATACCAATCATGGAGGCGCCTCATCAGAATGATCCTATTTCTAAATTTTGAACGAAAACAGATAATTCTGCATGAAAAACCCATTCATATCAATTAAGGGGAGGGGCATGAGCCCCCGTTCCCCCTCTTATGCATACCGAATGAACTCCAAAAACTAATCAGGGAAGCTCCTTATCAGGATATACTTATATACAAAATTTCAAGTGGATTGGATATTTTTAACATGAGTTATCGCGTTACGCACGTACATACATACAGAACGGATGGGCACATAAGCTCTCAGGCTATGATAGCCTGTGAGCTAAAAATGATAAGGAGCACATTTCATCACTGTTGAAATGCACCCCTTTAGCTCTGTTGAAATCTGCCCCTCGTGCAGACATTTTGGTTAAAGTATTATCAAAGATCTTAGAAAAAGATTTGTGACTTATTGATAGTATATTAGGAGCAGAATCAAATAAGCTAGTAGGTGAATAAATATCACTCACTTACAAGGAAGGTCTCCATACGGGCATACTCAGAAAAATCTGAAAAAATTACAGAATGTTCTTCTCATATAGTTATATATGTTTATAAAAAACATTTCGGCGGAACCTTCTTATAACGTCCGGAAAAAAAAAAAAAAAAAAAAAAAAAAAAAAAAAAAAAAAAAATTCGTTTATTTGGCGATTTATCTTCGGTTGGCGAAAAAACGAAATTTTGAAAAATACGCTTTTATGCTTCGAATACTTTTTAAAGAAAAAACTTTCTATGTTCAATTTATTTAAATAAGTTTAGTTTAAGTAATTTTAGTTTTGCATTTTTACTTTACTTTAAGTGTAATTTTGTCATATACGTTTATATGTACTTATAACAAGATGAAATTAATATATTTTATCATTTAAAACACAATTTAAATTGATTAAAATTATTCCAAATTGAAAAATACACTGTTAAAAATCTGCTGCATTTTGTTGCAACGCACTCCCTTGCTTGTATAGAAAACGGTTACTTGGCCGTAAAATGGAGCTTTCTC
The DNA here is from genome assembly GCA_964019185.1 of Maratus speculifer. Taxonomy (NCBI): domain Eukaryota; kingdom Metazoa; phylum Arthropoda; class Arachnida; order Araneae; family Salticidae; genus Maratus; species Maratus speculifer. The sequence goes on from OZ025303.1 coordinate 107,325,923, forward strand.
ATTGGTTGGAATAGAAATATTATATACAAGTGATGGAGTGCGTTGCAACAAAATGCAGCAGATTTTTAACAGTGTATGACACGGTCAATTCATGGTGCTATGGAGTATTCTCATTGGTCAGAAGAGAGATATTCTATAAAAGTAGTGGAGTGACGTTGCAGTAAATGCTGCAGATTTTTAACAGTGAAGTCAATTAAAATCAATTTTCAGATTCGTTAAAATCGTCTGCTTTTGGCGAGGAAATGCACTGCTCGCCAAATCCCGCGTCGCTTTGAGCTTTTCACGCCAATTATTCCAAACTATTTCATTTTTTTACATATCTAATAATGTAATTCCGCCGCTAATTTTCACTGATCCTTTATTACCTACATGAGTAGTTTAATTCGTATTTTTTTCAAAAAATTCTGAGTATGCCCCCAATGGAGACCTTCCTTGTTAGTTAAAGGATTATTGGTTTATAAACTGTTTCAAAATCAAAATTGGCCTTTTACTTTTGAGGTGTTAAAACTTGTTTCACAGAACTACAACACAGTTGTAAAAAGAAATCACTGAAAACTAAATGTCAACAGTTATGCATACTAAAAGCTTATTGGCTAATCATTGTTCAGTATTAGAAGTCAGAAACTCGAGCTGTTGAAAGGTGCCCCGTGTTGAAATGTGCCCCCCTCTCCCTATAGCTCACTTATAATAACGTCTGATTTATTTTTATTTCGCAAGTCTCTCGTAAAAAAGCTCCATTTATTAACCGACTTCAAGGAGGAGGTTGTGATTTCGACTTGTATGTTTTTCTTGTTCACTCATAAATCCTTTAAATATGAACCGATTTTGATAATTCTTTTTTTTTTTTCTTTTTTGTTTCAAAGTATAAGATATACATGTGATCTCATTTTAATTTCATTAAATTCTATGATGATTAGAATTTTTTTATTGAAAAAATGTGGATTTGATTAAAAAAAATAATAATAATAACTATTTATTTTGAGTGCTATTTGATATAAAGTTATTTCATATATAAACTGATATTTCATTGATAATCAATACAATTGTCAATAAAACTAATATCTTATTGACATCTTTTTATTTGAATGATTAAAGTATTCGAAAAATAAGTACAGTAAAACCTCCATAACGGACACTCCCGAATAGCGGACACCTCTATTTAACGGACAGTTTTTCAATTCCCACTCCCAAAACTAAAATTTTTGCATGTTTAACCTCCGAATAACGGACATTCCGAATAGCGGACACTATTTTCCTGAAAAAGGATCAAAAAGTATTTTTTAACAAGACAAAAATGAAAAAATTGTAATTTAAGAAATTACCCCAACCATTTGAAAAATGTTTCACTCGATACATTCATCTATCATTTTAAGCTAAATACCAGTTGTTTTATTGTGTATTATCCGTGCCACTGCTATAAATGACTTTATACATGCTGCAATTTGAAGGTACGGTTCGTTTAAGTTATATCACTCTATTGTCGCCAAGCATAAAAGTTGGCGACGAAAGAAACATTTCAAACTATTTAACATTGTTGGTGCAAAAGTAATCATTATTAAAATACAGCTTTGGCATATACTGTTATACTTGTAAGACTTTGGCATATATTGTTTGATTTTACAGAGCAGAATTTTGGTGATGGAGGTTTTAAACCAAAATCGATCGCAGCACATGCATCTGTGAATGGGTCCATCAGACATCGAATCAAAAAAGTTTTTTCCCAGTTTTTCCCAAGCCGATTGCTTTTTAGTTTTCTTTTTAGGTGGTGGAAAATCAAGAGTAATAGCTATAACATTTTCCGGCTTGTTAGAATCACTATTGGCACTCAAATTTTCCTGGTTAGAACCGACCGATAGTAAAACGCCATGGCTAGTGGATTGGTCGCCCTGGCGACATGATGTTTTACAATTAATCGGTTCGGCATTAAATTGCTTCCTTTTTCGTGATCGCCTTTCAACACGTAATTGGTTTTCAGCGGCTCAATAATCTTTTGATTTTATCATTTTCTGCATTGAAAGACGTTTTTGCGCCAAACCAAATACAGTATTACTCAGTTATCCCGTCGACCAATTTCGCCAAATGATACGAATCGCCAAACTAATAAGCAACTTATACATGTTGACTGTGTTTAATATCATTGAATGCGATATTCACGTTCATTCATTTCTTTGGCTTCGGCTTTTTCCGTATCTGTTAATTTCCGTCTACCCATTTTTAAATTTGTTAGTTTTCTCCTTTATTACAATGATTTTAACCATTTTAATTTACTATTCAAATAAAAATTCTTCTAAAAGTAAAGAATTTAATTTAAATTCAAATAAAAATTCTTCTAAAAGTAAAGAATTTAATTTAAATTCAAAAGTGGTAACATCATTCAAAAGTGGTAACATCATCGGGTCCATTCTCCCGAAAACAACAACCATTTTTCAAATGGTTAATAATAATAATGATTTGTCGCAAATCATCTTTCATTGTTGCAACCGTTTTCAAATCATAAGCTTATTAAAACTATGCATTCATATGCGTTAGTGCCAGTGTTGTAGTCGTAAAAATAACAAAGGATATATACGCTCTAAGCAGAGGGTACAGGCTCAAGGCAGAGGATATACCCTAGAACAGCGGTTCCCAATCTATGGGTCGCGACATACTGGTAGGCCGCGGCAGTTATTTTGGTGGGTCGCGGAAAAATCGAGATTTGTCATGAAAATATGTCTTTTATTTCATCCGTTTAAAAAGCTGTGACAGTTTCAACAGGAAATATCTAATTGACTATAAAATTAAGTTTTCATACTAATTAAATGCATTTTTAACTATCTTTTTAGTTTGTGCATTGTTTTAATTATTATTCATCTACACACATTGAGATTACCGATTCTTGTTTTTGTTGATAATGTACCTTCCGTACAAAAATTTGCATTTTTCGTAGGGTAAGATAGCCGAGCGTATAGAGATCGTACAAAAAATGCTATACTTATAGGCAAATTTTTCCTTGGGGGGTCGCGAATATTTTTTTACTGAAAGGTGGGCTGAGAAAAAAATTTTCACTGAAAGGTGGGTCGCGTTTACAAGAAAGTTTGGGAACCGGTGCTCTAGAAAATGTACACTATAGCTTTTTTGAGAAACAGAGGGTATACGTTGCTCCTTTGAAAAGAAACAGAAGGTATTATACGGCGTATACCCTCGTATACCCTCCACTACATCCTTGGTTAGCGCCAAGTTGTCGCCAAGCTTGATTCTTTTTAGATGGATTTCATTACAAAAAGTAAAAAGCTTCCTATTGCAGCCGTCCAGGAAAGCACTTCCAAAAAATTTTGGTATATTTTCAGCGATCATGACCCCCAGACCCCAAAACCACCCTCCGTTCAAATGTTGACATATATATATATATATATATATATATACTAGCGGACCCGACAGACGTTGTCCTGTCACCGACAGACGTTGTCCTTCCTGGCACCGACAGACGTTGTCCTTCCTGGCACCGACAGACGTTGTCCTTCCTGGCACCGACACCAGAAAATCAAATACATGTACTTAAATATAGTAATACGCACGATAAACACTACGCTCTTAATTTAATTTCTTTTTACAATTATGTAAGGAAATTATTTTTCACTCTTCAGTATTTTTTGAAGTCTGTTCAGTTTTTAATAGAAAAGTTTATTTTTCTCTTTTTAGTTAAAAGTTAACGATTTTCTGAAGTCGGTTAATCAAAATTATAATACAGGAAATATCATTATAAAGCATACACGTTTGTCAGGAGAGGTGTTCGAACACGCGATCTCTTTCTTCAAGAAGCAGAGCTTAAATCTGGCGCCTTAGACCGCTCGGTGACCACACACAAAATTTCATTAAAATCGGTCCAGTCGTTTAGGATTAGTTCAGTTACATACACACGCACAGAAGATTATCTCACGAACTACTGGATTTAAACGAATTTGCTTAGTACCATTCGATTCAGAATGAAAAAATGCACTAAAATATGTTATCAGTTGAAAAATATCTACAAAAGCCGGTTTTAAAGGAAGTTTTTAAAAGTTCGCTCTTTTTTCTACTCCTCTTAGGGGTGGAATTTTCTAAAATCCCTTCTTAGCAACACTCGATGTTATAAGAAGTATTTCTACCCCAATTTTCAAGATTTTTGGTTCGGTAGATTTTTTTTGTGCTGTGATTAATACGAAATCCTGACTTTCTTATATATATATATAGAGATAAGCATTGGAAATTTCAGGTTTTTGCGCCGAAGACATCGCCAAATTAGGAAAATGTGAATTATCTCACGAACTACTGGATTTAAACGAATTTGCTTATGTACCATTCGATTCAGAATGAAAAAATGCACTAAAATATGTTATCAATTGAAAAATAACCACAAAAGCCGATTTTAAAGGAATTTTTTAAAAGTTCGTTGTTTTTTCTGCTCATCTTAGGGGTGGAATTTTCGAAAATCCCTTTTTAGCGGCACTCGATGTTATAAGAAGAATTTTTACCCCAATTTTCAAGATTTTTGGTTCGGTAGATTTTTTTGTGCGGTGATTAATACGAAATCCAGACTTTCTTTTATATTTATAGCACTTTTAATTTAGTGTTCCACAAATTTAGAATTGAAGCTAAGAGAGAACAAAAATGGCGCAAATTTTTTTATTTTATTACATATATATATATATATATATATATATATATATGCAGGGTGAGTCATAAATATCGAAACAATAGGCTATCTCCTTAAATATTGCCCCTAGACCCATACTTCCAATTGCAAAAATTCCTTAAAAAAGGTAAACTTTTTGATCAGATAAGTTGCAACTCCATTGGGGGGGGGGGGTCTATTTGAAAAAGTACGAAAATTAACTTTTTATACGGCCCCCGTAGGATAAAAATTCCTGTTAGGAAAACTTTCCTTATCCAGTTCTGAATAATACACAAAAAGTTGCATCTTCATATCTTCAAAACTCGCATAGCCGATTGAATATTTCATCAGATTTTAAAGGATTAGACACAAATTGAAATGCGCGCATTTCAAAAGACAATGTTACTTTAACAGTTCTGGGAAACGTGCAAAAAATCTATATTTTGACTTAGAATTTTGATTTTTTTTTTCTTTTTTGTGATGGTTAGCCATATAATTTGCTAAGAAAATCACATCCTAAAATTTATCATAAAAATCATTCATCCATAAATTTATCATATTTATTATAAAAATTTCATATGAATTGTACTGGTTTAAATGTGATAATTAAAAATCGTTATAACTCCAATCATTATTTATCGGATTTCAATTTCTTTTCATTTAATTAAAAGATTTTAGTTTTTTTTCGGGGTTTTTGTTTTTCAATATTAATTTTAGAACTATTAAAAATATTTATTGAAAAAATAATATAACTTAAAAAAAATTATTTTCAAAGGTAAATAATTTTTCAATTTTGCCAGACACAAACCTAATGTAAAATAATTAAAAATGACATGTTTCAAGTTTGTACTTTTTTTCTTTAAAATTCTTAACTTTTAAATAAGGTCTGCACTAGACGAAATTTTCAATCCCGGTCTCGAACAATCCGTATTAAAATCATTGTCTCTGACTGACCTAATACGTGCATGAAATAAGTAAATTTTGGTCCAATCAAAATTTTTACAAAAACCACATAGATTTTAAAATCGCTTTTATTTAAAAAAAATTTAATTTATTTTTTTAAGAATAGTATATTTAAATGCTAAAAAATCAAACACAATAAAACCAGAAAAAAAATCTGCCTATGACAGAATTCTGTCTTAAACAAAAAATGTGTTGATCCATGCAAAATGAATACAATAATACCTGAGGAAAAATAAATTCCATTTAACCCTCCTAGGAAGGGCATTTGTCTATTACGTATTTTTTCTTTCCTATGTGATTCCGTCTTAAAAGGTTTTACTGTATAACATTTTTCAAAGTCTCCAATGCACGGGATATGGATTAGCGATATTAAAATATAAGTAAACTTTTAGTACATATAAACAGAGACTCATTGTTAAAATAAATATATCACAGCCTTTGGTGCTTTTTTTAATAATGAAAAAGTATAGATATAAAAAACGAAAAGCTATAATAAGTATTTTGGTCAGAACTCCTCCCCGCGAAACAGTTTTTAACTACAGTGAAGTAAAAAACTATGTAGAAATTCACGGATGAGCGGGCTATGATTTGAACTTTTTTCCAGGCTGGTCCGGATTATCATTTTAACATTTTTCCATGCCGGGCAGAATTTTCCCCCCAATGGGTCGGTTTGGGACCGGACCTAGATATTTCGATCCATGCAGACCTCCAGTGCTAACGACCAACATATTTTAAAAACAAGTTTTGATTTAAATCAATACGCTGCTTATTATGTCCAAATAAGAGGCATGGTCTTGAATCGACATTTAATACGGATAATTTGTGGACGATCCCTCATTTGATTTGAAAACAAGTCAAAAATTCTTACTTTACAGGCATGGTAAAGTGGTGTAAGTAACGAATTTTGGAGAATTTTGGATTTTAATATCTCTGTCAAATTTTCAGATACGAAGATGAAATTTTTTTTTGTTCAGTTTAGGAATGGATAAGGAATAATTTCCTAATTGGGAATTTTGCTCTATGTGGGCTGTATAAAAATTTAATTTTTGTATTTTTTCAAATAGACCCCCCATGAAGTTGCAACTTATCTGATCAGAAATTTCACTTTTTTTAAAATGAATTTTTGCAATTGGAAGTATGGGTCTAGAGGTAATATTTAAGGAGATAGCCTATTGTTTCGATATTTATGACTCACCTGTATATATCTGATTTTTGTCATGCTGTAACTAACGTATTTATGAACCGATTTGAATGAAACTTGGTATGTACATAGTACATACAAATGCCTCGACCGAGTTCGTTAGCCAGCATCATCTTGTTTCAAAATGGCAGTTATTTAAAGTTTTAAAAAAATTAAATTTAAAATTAAACGCGAAAAAAATAAAAGTTGAAAAATATTTTTCTTTTATATGTTAGAACTTAAAACAACGATTCCAGAACACTTTTTAGCTCACAGGCTATCATAGCCTGAGAGCTTATGTGCCCGTCCGCTCTGTATGTACGTTCGTTGGTACGATCGTGCGTAACGCGATAACTCATGATAAAAATATCGGATCCACTTGAAATTTTGTATATAGGTATATCCTGATAAGGCGCTTCCCTGATTAGTTTTTGGAGTTCATTCGATATGCATAAGAGGGGGAACGGGGGGCTCATTCCCCTCCCCTTAATTGATAGAAACGGGATTTTCATGCAGAATTAACAGTTTTCGTTCAAAATTTAGATATAGGATCATTCTGATGAGGCGAGTCCGTGGCTGTTATTAGGTGTTCATTGAATAAGTATAAACAGGGGGAACGGGGGCTCATGCCTCTCCCCTTAATTGATATAAATGGGATTTTCATGCAGAATTAACAGTTTTCGTTGAAAATTTAGATATAGGATCATTCTGATGAGGCGAGTCCGTGGCTGTTATTAGGTGTTCATTGATTAAGTATAAACAGGGGGAACGGGGGTTCTAATGCCCCTCCCCTTAACTTGTGTAAATGGATTTTTCAAGCAGAATTGTCAGATTTCGTTCGAATCTCTGAATAGTTTTGGAAGTTTAATGGTTAAGTATAAAAGAGGGGAATAACTCCTCTTAAATTATATAAATGCTAAATGAGTTTTTATTAAGAATTATCAAATTTGCTCTGAATTTTGGATATAGATTTTTTATATGATAAAGCATGTCCTTGATAATTTAGGAGGTTCAATGATTAAGTATAAAAAAGGAGAAAGGGGAGAGCTGTTTCTCCTTCTTAACTTTTTTTTTCGAACGGAATTAACGAAAATACAAGGCTGTAATGTACAATTAGTATGCGTAGCCTGTGAGCTCAATGCCATCAGTTTAACTGGGCAATATTCTTTTTATTATTTTGTCTATATCTTAGAAAATGATTGAGTTATAGCACTTCGAATTTTTCTTATGGCTGACATTTTGAAATGATCTGATTGTCACAAGATAACACGCGTATTTATGAATCGATTTGGATGTAACTTGGTGTGTACGTAGTAAGTAATGAGGCCTAGACCGAGTTCGTTAGCTAGTTCCATCCGCCATCTTGTTTCAAAATGGCGGCCATTTATTTTATTATTTTTTTTAATTTAAAATTAGGTAGAAAAAAGTGAGAAATTGAAAAAGATTTTTCTTTTATGCATTTGACCTTGATATAAAGATTACAGAGCATTTTTTGTTTCGTTTGTATCTTAAAAATGGCTGAGTTATAGCACTTTTAATTTCTAGTGTTGCTCACATTTTGAAATGGTCTGATTTTCGTCACGTGATAGCACGCGTATTTATAAACCGATTTGGATGAAACTTGGTGCTTACATAGTACATACCGATGTCTGGACCGAGTTCGTTGGCCAGTTCCATCCGCCCTTTTGTTTCAAAAAGGCGGAATGTTAATTTAAAAAAAATAAATTTTAAAATTAAGTGCAAAAAAGCAAGAAATTGAAAAAGATTTTTCTTTTGTGTGTTTGACCTTGATACAAAGATTCCAGAGCATTTATTGTTTCATCTATATCTTGAAAAAGGGTTGAGTTATAACATTTTCAATTTCCAGTGTGGTTGACATTTACATATAAACAGAGGTCTGAAATGAAACGGTCTGAAATTTGTCACGCGATAATAAGCATATTTATAAACTGATTTGGATATAACCCGGGTGTATATAGTACATACCAATGTCTTGACTAAGTTCATCCGACAACTTCATCCGCCTTCTTGTTTCAAAATGGCGGCTATTTAAGTTTGTCAAAAAAATTTTAAATGTATAATGATGTACAAACAAAAAATTAGAAATAGAAAAAAGGTTCTTTCTGAAGTTTTTATCTTAATAATGAATTCCGTCGTATTTTTTTGCTTTGCCTTTATCTTAAAAAACACCTGATATATAGCAGTTTTTCTAATGTGGGTGACATTTTTAAAAAAATCAATTTGCCCGCGACAGCACTCGTATATATCATTCGATTTCGATATGAGTGTGCATGTGTACATGAATTAAGATTTCGACCAAGCTCATTGGTTTGCTTTATCCATCATGTTGCTTTAAAATGGCATACACTTCATGATATCGTGGAATTTGGCGACTCTCTAAATCGCTGAAAATAAAACCAGGTTGAATAAAATATGACTAATTTCTAAAAATTCCTATTAATATTCATTATTGAGAAAAACATAGTATTCAATCTTATAAAATCGGGTTACACTAATTTGAGCTTCGTACGTTTTAATAATATAACTTAATTTAAAATGAATATAAAAATAAATAAGTATATGAAAGCTACCTCTTCCTCCCGGCATTGCCGGAAGGACATTTTTGAAGTCTGATAGTATTTTTTCAAGCATATTTTATGACAATTGGCATCATTAAAAGACATATTATGACGTAAATTGAAAAAATATAAACATGCGCTTTCGGTTATTAACAAAAAAGGAAACTTTTGTCTTGAATTGTTGTTTGGTGCTTCTAGGTCTCTTTTAGATTCTTCTGTAAGAGTTTATATGATAAAACAAGTTGAATGTAGATTCTGCCATTGCAGATTTCAAGTTCGCCTCCTATTTAAAAAAAAAAAAAAAAAAAAAAAAAAAAAAAAAAAAAAAAAAATCCGATAGAGGTTTTTTAGAAGAGCGACCCCGTTTAGGATGCAATGAACTAACTTCATTTTTCTTGCGTTTATCAATATAATAGCAAACAGAACGGCGTGAAATAACCAATTGATTAGCAATTTCTCTCTGAGACATTGGAATTGCGGAATAATAAAGAGATGCAATTTGACGTGCTACTTCTTCATTGACTACATTCAAGAAAAACGGATTTTTTTTTTTTTTTTTTTTTTTTTTTTGTTTAAACGCTTTTTTATAGACTCTGAGAAAAAGGAAATGCATTTTAACAATAAAATTGTATGAATGTCTCGTTTTAACGGCCAGATTACAAAACTAGTCGTTGGCGGCCACGTAATACTTACCCATCATGGATATGTATTATATAATATGTGAAAATAAAATATGTGAAAACTATTTATAAAATGCATTGCAATTCCAAAACAAAATTTAAACATATATTTAAATATTCTTAATATACATAATAATGCTCCAATAATGAATTGCTGATGAACCCATTTCGACAAATTATATAAAATACCAAACTACACAAGTAGTACCGGATTGCGTAAAAGAAACATCTTTTTAACTCCAAAAACAATAATCATGTTAACTAACAGTTTACTGTGTCAGATTAAGTGCCTTATTTCCAATTAAAACATATCTTTGAATTGAAATTTGAAGAAAATACAGGGTCATGAAAAATCGAAGAATGTGGAAAACAGGATTACAAATATCTCGGCAACTATTAATCCGACCGACTTCGTTCTTGATGCAAAATTTGTGTTATTTTATTGCCTTTTACGTCCTTTCCTTAAAATAAAGAAATCAAAAATTTTTATATACATTTCATCAGAACGAATTTTTTGAGAGTCCGAAAAAAATAGTTCCGGATAATCAAGGTTACTGATATTAAATAGGCTTCGCCCTATTCTTACTTACTAAGTACATACAAAATTTTAAGTCTCTATCTCCATTTGTTCGTGGGATAGAGCGTTTACAGACAGACAAATAGACGGACGGCAATTTTTCTTCTTCTAAAAATACGTTTTTCGGAATCTCCAGTATCTAAAACGTGTAAATCCGTCTTATTTTTTTTTCAAAACGATTGCAAGACTTACCCTATACTACGTATGATAGGTAAGTAAAAGTGAACCACAATTTTTGACACGACACTTTTTAGCTTATCTGAAAGAAATAGCATCTGAGGCTAATTACACAACAAATGCCTTTTGTTTATGTTTATTTATGAAGAGATAATTATTATCTGTAAAAGTAAGCTTTTATCTCATTTTTTGATAGTTAAAAGTTATACGAAGAAAAATGTTAAAAAAAATTTATAATTACTGTGATAATATTATTAGTATTTAGATCAAATTACATTTTATTTCAGATTTTTCTGTTATTTTTTACTATAGGGTTTGTACACCAAGGAATTGGCGTCAAATGTGTACGCTTCTATAAGTAACAGTGCGGTTTAATGTGAATATCTGCTGTATAGCAGGTTCTCACGAAAAGAGAGTAGCGCCAAACGACACCTTAAATATACCAAACGACATTCAGTCAGATTATGGAAGATTAACTATTTTTTCAAAAATTTTCTTTGTTTTTCTTTGAGTAGTTGCCCAAAGAAGAAATAAACTTTTTTTGTTAGCCGGGCGCGAATTTCGCCAATTTGAGCTTTATGTTTCGTGTGTGTAAATTAGAATGAAGGCATCGATTTTGCAATAAAATAAGTTGGCTTATGTTGGCTTATGTCATTGTTTCTTATTTTCTTCTTTTTTTATGCATGAAATGAATGAAAAACATGAATTTTAAAGGTATGTGACGGGTATATTTTAAATTGTTATATATTTTGAAGGAAATTAATGAAAGGCGTGTGTTTTAAATGTATGTGATAGATATATTTTAAATTGTTACACATTTTGGAGGAAATTAATAAAAGTTTTTGTTTTAAATGAAATTAAAACAATACGAATGACGACATGAGAACAATACTTAGAGGTTTATCACTTGCAGCCGAATAAAATAAAAGTACCTTTCCTTCTTTATAATAGCGATCTCCGAAGATGATTCGCCAAATGACTAAAATGGTATCGCCAAATTATAAAACATATATTATGTAGATGACACTTCGTGACGTATACATAGTTATGTAATATACATCGAGTATATGATGCTCATATGACGTAAATATAGGATTAGGTTATCTATATTAGAGGTATATATGATGTATAAAATTACAGGCCACACATGAGCACTTGGAGTATCTATGTATGTTACCAGTCAAACCTGATTTTAGGCCAAACTAGATTGATCTACGTATAAAAACATTTCATATTTATTTACTTAGAAGGTGTCACAAATAAAAATTAAATTAAAGAGTTGACATGTTTCGGTTCATTAATAAGAACCGTATTCATAACATATAAAATCAGTAGAAAATTAAATGACACTGGATATAAATATAATTTAAAAATCCATTTTTAAATTATTTAAATTATATTAAATATTTTTAAATTATATTTATATCCAGTGTCATTTAATTTTCTACTGATTTTATATGTTATGAATACGGTTCTTATTAATGAACCGAAACATGTCAACTCTTTAATTTAATTTTTATTTGTGACACCTTCTAAGTAAATAAATATGAAATGTTTTTATACGTGAATGAAAAAAGGTGAAGTGATTTTGTTTTAGTTTTTGAAAAAACGAAAACTAACAACAGTTTTAACATAGATTGATCTAGCTTAACTAGTTTATCATAATACCCATCGGATAAACTAGTTTTTCCTGGGCCAAACTAGTCCATCCTAACGCCCATAGAAGAAACTAGTTTTTCCTCGACCAAACTAGTCTAGCCTAACGCCGCCCATAGGATAAACTAATTTTTAATAGGATAAATTAGTTTGTACACTAGTTTGGCCTAGCGCTCATAGGATAAACTAGTTTAGCCTGCTATCCATTGGTCTGAACTAGTTTATCCTAGTCCGATCTAGTTTATGCTAGACCAATTCAATTTGGCGTGATTTTATTGAAGCCAAAGACCGCCTCTGCCCCAACTTTTTATTTTATTCCAAGCTGATCTAGTTTATCCTAAGCCAATTTAGTTTGACATGTTCTTAGCTCACAGGCTGTCAAAGCCTGAGAGCTAATGTGCTTTCAGGCTCTATATGTATGTATGTACATATATATGTGCGTATGTACGTAACGCGATAACTTTTGATAGAAATATCCGATTTGCTTCAAATTTTGGATATAGATTTATTCTGATAAGACGCTTCCCTGATTAGTTTTGGGAATTCAGTGGATAATAAAAAGGGGGAAAGTGGAATCTAATCCCCCTTAATTTAGATAAATGGGTTTTTCATGCAGAAATATCTAATTTCATTCAAATTTTAGATATAAGATCATTCTGATATTGTGCCTCCATGATTAGTTGTTGGTGTTAATTGTTTAATTATAAAGTAAGGTAATGGGGGTAATCACCCTTAATTTTGGTGAATGGGTTTTTAATGCAAAATTTACCGCTTTGCTTCAAATTTAGGATATAAGTTCATTCTGATAAGGCGCTTTTCTAATAAGTTTTGGGGGTTCTTTGGTTATAAATAAAAAGGAAATGGACGATTTATTCCCTTGCTTAAATTAGACAAATAGATTTTTATGCAGAATTATCCGATTTGCTTCAAATTTTGGATATAGGTTCTTTCTGATAAGGCGATTCCTTAAATAGTTTTGGGTTTAAACTACATTACTTATTTAATGAATCCTTATTTGAGTGCTGAAATATCTAAGAATCTAAGTAATCAATAATATTGTTATCGTGTACTTTCTGTCTTGCGAGCACATAGTAATTTTAAAATATACTGTAAATTTATCCCATAAATATGCATGCAGTATTCTTCAAAAGAATCTTAATAGTATGTTAAACAAAATCTGATTTTTTTTTTCTTTTTGTAGAAGTTGAGTCGGGCCAGGTCGGGCCGTGCCAGGCTTGTTTTCACTGATTTCTTTACAGGACGGGCTCGGACTGAACTTTTTATTTTTACACCGGGCCGGACACGGATCTCAAAATTCCGGCACATGCGGGGCTTTAAATGTGTCCTAGTCCACATCGAATAAAATACATTGTACAGGGGTGATGGCAGAACTACTTTGCACAAGGCTGGTGACGGAGCGGCAGTCGGGATCAACAACAAAAAGAATATTGCCCAGTTAAACTGATGTCATTGAGCTCACAGGCTATTTAGACTAATTATATATTACAGCTTCATTAAAAAAAAATAATAATAATAATAATAATGCCCTCGAAAAACGAAGTAAGGGGAGATTGGCACCCCCATTTCCCCTTTTCTATATTTAACCATTGAACCCCCTAAACAAATCGGAGATACACCTTATCAAAATGATCAATTATCCAAAAGTCAAAGCAAATCGAATAATTCTGCATAAAACCCATTTATCTAATTTAAAGAAGGGGGGTAAATCGTCCATTCAACCAATGAACCCCCAAAATTAATAAGGGAAACGCCTTATCAGAATGAAACTATATCTAAAATTTGAAAGAAATCTGATAATTCTTAATGAAAAACCCAAATATCTACATTAAGTAGGGGAGATGCGGCTAGCCTACCGTTCCTTCCCTCTTATTCTTATAGAATGAACTCTCAAAAATAATCACGGAAGCGCCTTATCAGAATAAGCTTATATCCAAAGTTTGATGCAAATCGGATATTATTATCAAGAATTATCGCATTAGGTGCATACATACAGAACCTGCGGGCGCATTCGGTCTCAGATTTTGATATAACCTGTGAGCTAAAAACACGTCAAATTACATTGCCTAGGATGAACGAGATCAGTCCAGGAGAAACTAAAAAATTGGCGCAGCGGTGGTCTTTGGCTTCAATAAAATCACATTAAATTGAATTGGCCTAGGTTAAACTAGAGCGACCTAGGATAAACTAATTCAGACTAATCAATAGCAAGCTAAACTAGTTTATCCTATGAGAGTTTGTTCAAATTAGTTCGGCCTAGAAAAAAACTAGTTTATTCCATAGGCGTTAGGATAGACTAGATTGTCCTAGGAAAAATTAGTTTATCCTATGGATGTTAGAATAAACTAGCTTGGCCTACGAAAAACTAGTTTATCCGATACGCGTTACATAAAATATTTTGACCTAGGAAATACTAGTGTATCTGATGGGCGTTAAGATAAACTGGGTTGACGTAGGCCAATCGAGTTTGACCGGTAACACATATGAGCATATATCTGTGGCTTCCGGTAGTAACCCAGGTAAGGCACATTTTTTGAAAAAATTGAGATAATTTGGGAAATTGAAGCTTTAAATGAGTACTTTCATCTGCCATAGTACTGAAAAATGAAAATGGAATACTTACCCGCCATTCCCGACTATAAATTTTCATTGAAAAATTGAAAAAAAAATTTAATTGGTTCTCAATTAATAAAAACCATTTTTATATAACTATTTTGGCAAAGAAAGAGGTTCTTATATCCTAATTAATTGAATGTAGTGAAAATTATTAAATCTATTTTATAAAAGTAATGATAAAAAACATTTGAAAACTTTACTCAAAATATTAAACTAGTCGTTGGAGGCCACCGTAATACTTACCCATCATACATATGCATAATATAAAATATGAAAATAAAACATGTGTAACTTAATTATAAAATGCATTGCAATTCCAAAAAAAAATCTTAACGCATATTTAAGGAGTTTTAATATACATAGTAATGATTTATTAATGAATTGCTGATGAACCAATTTCGACAAATTATGTAAAACGACAAAATACTAAAGTAATACCGGATTGCGTAAAAGAAACATCCTTATAACTCCAAAAATAATAATCATGTTAACTAGCAATTTACTGCGTCGGATGAAGCGTCTCATTTCCAATCAAACCATATCTTTGAATTGAAATTTGAATGAAATACAGGGTCATGAAAAATCAAAGAATGTGAAAAACAGGATTACTCGTATCTCAGCAACTAATAATCTGATCGACCTCGTTCTTTATGCAAAATTTGTGTTATTTTATTGCCTTTTATATCCACTCCTTAAAATAAAAAATTTCAAAAATTTTTATATACGTTTCATCAGAATGAAATTTTTGAGAGTCCGAAAAAAATAGTTCCGTATAATCGAGGTTGCTGATATTAAATAGGCTTCGTCCCATTCTTACATACTAAGTACATGCAAAATTTCAAGTCTCTATCTCAATTTGTTAGGGAGATAGAGCGGTTACAGACAGACAGACAGACAGACACACAGACGGACGGACGGCAAATTTTTTTTTCTAAAAATATGTTTTTCTGAATCTCCAGTATCTAAAACGTGTAAATCCGTCAAAATTTTTTTTTCGATTTTCGAAACGATTGCAAGACTTACCCTATACTACGTATGATGGGTAAGTAAAATGTGCCTTACCTGGTTATTACCGGAAGCCACAGAAATAACATTGACGATATTGTCGGCGAAATCATAGCTGTAGTCTTGGCCTCAATGTAATTGTGGAAGCCATTATAACAATGTAATACATTATCTGGGAACATGGCTGTGCGTCCCCCAAGTTCCAACTAGCTGTAAGCTACCTTTTCCCAGTGGTGTAGTCCTGGAAAAAAAAGTGGGGGGACGCTCATATTCTCGAATATTAGGCTCTCTATCAGCCATAGGGCTAACTTGATTTTGAATTGAAAAAATTAATTTAATTTACATTTAAAAACTAATTAAATTTAAAAATTCAAATTTAATTAAATTTACATTTAAAAATTGCTACATACTTAATTTTCATTAAATAATCTCTATAGTAGGGATGTACAATCTATGACCCGTGGATTAATGTGTGGCCCACGAATTTCGTCAATTTACGACTGAAAAAAATTACATCGAAAAAAAAAATAAATAAATATGTAAAATTTTGTCAATTTACAGTCGGAAAATATAAAATTTCGTCATTCACTTAAGAATTGCAATAATCAATTCAAATAATGAAGTGCTGATAAATAGCGAATATTGCAGTGAGGCTTGTAAAAATGGCAAATTTCGTTGTTTAGGTATGAAAAAAAAACACAAATTTTTCCCATGGGGCTCGGAAAATATAGCAAATTTCGCCAATCAGATACGGAAAAATCGTGAGTTTTATCGATCAGGCACAGAAAAATCGCGAATTTTATCGATCAGGCACAAAAAAACGCGAATTTTGATGGTTGCATGAAAAAAATCGCGCATTCGTTGATTGGGAAAACATAGAATTTCGTCCGTCACTTATGAATTGCAAACTTCATTGATTGAGCACGATAAAATCGCAAATTTAACTAATCAAGTGTAGAAAAATAGCGATTTTTGCCGATGAGGCTTGTAAAAATCGCAAATTTCGTTCATCAGGTATTTAAAAATCACAAATTTTACCCATGAGGCTCGAAAAAAGTAGCAAATTTTGCCAATCAGACACAGAAAAATCGGGAGTTTTATCGATCACGCACAGAAAAATCGCGAGTTTTGTTGATCAGACACGAAAAAAAACCGCGAATTTTGTTGGTCGGATACGAAAAATCGCGCATTTCGTTGATTGGAAAAATATAAAATTTCGTCAGTCACTTAAGAATTGCAAATTTCATAGATCGAGCGCGGTAAAATTGCAAATTTACTCAATCATTTTCAGAAAAACAGCGAATTTTGCCGATGAGGCTTGTAAAAATCGCAAATTTCGTTCATCAGGTATGGAAAAATCACAAATTTTTCCCATGGGGCTCGGGAAAAAATAGCAAATTTCGTCAATCAGACACGGAAAAATCACAAGTTTTATCGATCAGGCACTGAAAAATTGCGAGTTTTGTTGATCAGGCACGGAAAAAACACGAATTTTGTTGGTCGGATGCGAAAAATCGCGCATTTCGTTGACTGGGAAAATATAAAATTTCGTCAGTCACTTAAGAAATGCAAATTTCATAGATCGAGCACGGTAAAATCGCGAATTTAATTAATCAATTTCAGAAAAATAGCGAATTTTTCCGATGAAGCTTGTAAAAATCGCGAATTTCGTTGATCAAATATGGAAAAATCACAAATTTTTCAAATAGCAAATTTAACCAATGAGACACGGAAAAAACGCGAGTCTTATCGATCAAATACAAAAAAATCGCGAGTTTTGTCGATCAGGCACGGAAAAAAACGCGAATTTTGTTGGTCTGGTGCGAAAAATAGCGCATTTCGTTCACCGGGCAAAAAAAAACCCGTCAGTTTTATTGATGATGCACGAAAAAACTGCAAATTAAATCCATCGGTTGCGGAAAAATCGCATATTTTCGCGGTTTATCGCGTAGAAAACGCGAATTATATTGATCGGATACGAAAAAACCGCGAATTTTGTCGATCAGAGACAAAAAAAATCGTAAATTTCGTAGATAAGGTGCTGGTAAAATTACAAATTTTTTTCATGGGGCTTGGAAAAAATAGCAAATTTCGCCAATCAGACATGGAAAAATCGCGAGTTTTATCGATCAGGCACGGAAGATGGTTGATGTTTGTCGTCCGATTATCTACGCTAATGGGATATAGGACCAGGGGGAGTGCCCTCCGTGGGGGTCTTTCTAAGGGAACCTAACCCGTATTTACGCAAGGTTCGAAGAAAACCACGGAAAACTCCGAACAGTTAGGCCGACAGCCGCGATTGGGTTCGAACCCAGCACCTGCCGTCTACCAGTTGAGAGGTCCGAACCTCTCGGCCACTGGTGGGGCCAGGCACGGAAGAAAACGCGAATTTTGTTGGTCGGATGCGAAAAATCGCGCATTTCGTTGATTGGGAAAATATAAAATTTCACCAGTCATTTAAGAATTGCAAATTTCATAGCTTGAGCATGATAAAATCGGGAATTTAATTAATCAAGTGCAGAAAAATAGCGAATTTTGCCGATGATGCTTGAAAAAAATCGCGAATTTCGTTGATCAAGCATGAAAAAAAACACAAATTTTTCAAATGGCAAATTTAGCCAATCAGACATGAAAAATCGCGAGTTTTATCGATCAGGCACAGAAAAATCGCGAGTTTTGTTGATCAGGCACGGAAAAAAACGCGAATTTTGTTGGTCTGGTGCGAAAAATAGCGCATTTCGTTAATCGCCCCCCCCCCCCAAAAAAAAAAGTCAGTTTTATTAATGATGCACATAAAAATTGCAAACTAAATTCCTCGGCTGCGGAAAAATCGCATATTTTCGCGGTTTATCGCGTAGAAAACGTGAATTAAATTGATCGGGTACGAAAAAAGCGCGAATTTTGCCGATTAGAGACAAAAAAAAATTGCAAATTTCGTGGATCAGGTAGTGGAAAATTGCGAATTTTGCGATAATGGGCGAAAAAATTGAAAATTTCCTTAATCGGCCGCGAGACAATCGTGAGTTTTTTCAGTTTATCAACAGAAAAAAATTGAGAATTTCATCTTGCCTCGTAAAAAAAAAAAATCCAGATTTCGTCAAAGTTAGTTAAAAAACGTGAATTCCTTTGATTGAGCGCAGAAAAATGTGTACTTCATCTATTAAAGGCAGAAAAAGACCAAATTTCGTCCATCGTCCACGAAAGAATCGCGATTTCTATTCATCCGGTTCCAAAAAATTGCAAATTTCGTTAGTCGGACATGGTAATGTCGCGAATTTTGTTGCGCTCGATCACACGCAGAAGAATTACAAATTTTGTTGATCAAGCTTAAATAAATTCGCAAATTTCGTTTATCGGATGTAGAAAAATCGCAAATTTCAACAATCGGCTTTGTAAAAATCGCGAATTTTGCCGATCAGGTTAGTAAAATTTGCGAATTTCGTCGTTCAGGCGCGGAAAAATAGTAAAATTCGTCGATCTAGCGCGGAAGAATTGCGAATTTTATCGATCATGCGAGGAATAATCTCAAATTTCATCGATCGGCTTAGTAAAGATTGCGAATTTTGTTGATCAGACAAAAAAAGATCGTAACTTTTCTCGATCGGCTTCGAAAAAATCGTAAATTTCGTTGATCATTCGAAGAGAAATCGCGAATTCAGTCGATTATTTTCGTCGCAAAATCAGTTATTCTCAAAATGAAGCAAAAAAATGAGGGGCTGTATCCATTTATCCATTGATAATTGTCAATATAGAATACACAATTCGGCACGTACTATATTTAAATACAATCCCTCTTTTTTTTTTTTTTTTTTTTCCTTTTGGCTTTATTTTGGAAACAACTGATTTTGAGCTTATTCTCTAGTTTATCACTTTCAGAATTTTCAAGCTATGTTTTTGAGACTTTCATAAAAGTTGCTCTATACATTTAGCTAACACAATATGCAAATGAAATTTTGATAGCATTCATGCATGCGCAATAAAGAATTATTTAGTAAACCTACTCATTTTTCATACAATTTTTTATTATCTTTTAATTCTGATTACAGGATATTGTGGACAATGTTGTTTGTCATGTTTTCGGAAAAGAACATTAATTTATATTAAGAGCTCTTTGAATTATAAGCAAAAAACTAAGCAAAAGTAAAATTTGGGACTGTTTTTATAAAAACCTTAATTTTTCTACGAGTATGCTATCCGCATAAAAACGAACACACTTTATTACAATTAGCCACTTAATCATAATCTATAGTTTGAACATTTTTGCTACATTAGTTTTGACAGGATTATCCAAAAGATATTCATTCTTTTTCAATTTTTTTACTGCCCCCTACGGAGTTTCGCGAATAAATCTCCACGAAAATGTATGACCTATACTATTATGTTTACGCACTTACTTAGAGTTTCAGAATAATTTTTCATATATTTTTCTAGATATTTAATAAAATTTCTAAAATCGCAAGTGGCCGGTCACCTTCGGCCATATAGTGTACAACTAATTCAATATTAAACAACATTTTACCTTCATATGTGCAAATAGGATGAACGAGTGTTGAAACACTTATTTTAGTTATAACTTAGTATTTTTGCAAAAGTGTGAAAGGGCTCCAAAACTAAATTAGTTTTTTGAACAGAATTTAATTTGGATTTTCGGAACAGAAATTCACTTAGTGACCTTGGAATCTTTTCCATTGGAGGCTCTGTTTATAGGAGATCTGACTACCCCCCCCCCCCTCCTATCAGCCGTCTCAGTCTAGCTACGGCTTAGACGACAACACTTGAAAGAAATTGTAAAACTTTCCAGTTTTGGCTGCCTACCTTTTCATTATTATTTTTACTTCAAAATTTGAATTCTGATACAAAATATTTATGGAAAGAAGAAAAAGGCAATTTAGAGAATTTACACTAGTCCAATGCTTGTAGTTTTTCCTGCCTAAAAAAATATTTTTTGAAACTAATCAGGAAATAATTTTCAATGTGAATGGGAGAAGGGAGGAAAATGATTTTGGTTTATTCTTTCACTAAAAAATATCAGGAGTTATTGGTCTGCGTTGATGCTCTTTTACTGATAATGCTCATTTCTGAGGACTCCTACTAATTAACGGTGTGTGACAGCTATGATAATTACCCCGATCCCCGAATGTCTTTAAAGAACATATTTATTGACTAATAGAAACAAGTTGGTGTTCATTGTCGGGTGAGAAAAAAATGACCAGGCTTTCATAATTGAAACACCTGCGTATTTTTTTAACTAAAGAAGACTTCAGTGTTTCAAGATCTTTTTCGGTGAGCATGGGTAGTCTTTCTGTCAGACGGGAGGAGGATAAAAGTTTTCGATTAGGGAATTCCAGGTAAAACTAATGGATGCCTCTGAAAGAGCTAATGTTAGCGTATCGCGGTATTTCACTAGTGGTAATCAAAATGAACAGCAAGTGACTATCCTTTTCTTCCCTATTTTTTAAAATTTGTTTATTGAGTGCTCTTGCTAAAGAAAACTAATATGGTTTAAAACATCACTTCTTTATTTTATAAAATTGTTTTTTTTTCTGTTTTTTATTTTTATTTTAACCATTTAATAAATCAGGAAGATCTGCGTCCCCTCTCGTCCTTAGCGTCCCCCTTGAGAAAAAAAAGTAAGGGGACGCTTGAAATAAAATAAAAAAGTGGGGGGACGCCGTCCCCCAGCGTCCCCCCTCGACTACACCACTGCCTTTTCCTGAACCATTTTGACAAACATTTCAACCCCTCATAACTTCGTTTTAGGCAGTGATATAGAAATTTTTCTTTTTTTATACATACGTATGTTCGTATATCTAACTGAACTAGATTCCAGGATTTCATGTTTTTGTATTTAGTAGTTTTAGAAATATTAAATTCCAAAAAAACTTTTTTTTTTTTTTTTTTTTTTTTTTGTCATTTACTCGTTGGCGATCATCAAATAACTAAGGTACTTCTAAAAGTCGTAGAATCATGAAATTTTACAAGTAAATAGGCTTCGTAGCACAATTAAACAGAAAAAACTGAAAACACAGAATTTCACCTCTAAACCCTTCAAACAGGGGGTGTTGATTTGACCATATAAAGTTCCTTAGCGTATTCAATTGGGCCAATGTTGGTCGCCAAAACTCGGTTACTGAGTTTTAAAGGGGTTAATGTGATTTCAAGCAGAATAAAATTTTATTTGCTTATCCAAAAAAGTTGATTAAATAGGAAAAATAATAATCGGTATAGGTTATGGTTTCTGCACGATATTAAAACAATAAAACATTTTAACAAAATATAATTCTGAATTTGGTATTTTTCCGATATAGTGGGATTGACGAAATCGATAAAATTGCTTTGACGAGAAAAGAAAATTGGTAACATATTTTCTGGCAACCTTTTAATATCCACTAGCAATTTTTTTCCCATATATATATACAATTTATTTAATATAAGAAACATTTTTTTATATATATATATATATACCGAGTGTCCTAAAAGGACTGAACGATTTTAAAAATTAATAACTTGCAAACTTTTACGGATATTTAAAAAATTCTTGCACGAGAGTCATCTAAAAGGTCAAAAGATTTTTTCCTGCGATTCTGGATTTTAGTTCGAATTACAAACAATAGATGGCGCTGAGAGAGCTAGGTGCTGTGTTGAGGTGGAAAATGACGTCACTTAGTACTGATGCCAATTAAGGAGATTTAGGGTATGGAGTGGATCTTGTTCGATAATGGACTTTTGCTTTTACCGTCCGATTTTGAATGCAATCCATATAATTTTGATTTTGCTGGCGTCAGCGCAATAATAGAGGAAAATATTGTTTTCATGGGTCCATCCTTTGAAATCGAAATGCGTGAAACAACAATGTTCAAATTACCGTCTTTTATTTATTTATTTATTTATTTATTTTTACATTCCAAGAATGTAAGTATTTTTGAGAACAGGATATCTTACTTATCTATCTATTTATTTGGGTAACAGTGCAACAAATTACTCTGTCGAATCGTTTAGAATTTTAAATATAAATTGTTGAAGAATTCTGTAAAGTTATTTCAAATTTTATGAAAATCGGATGTGTATTTCTAATGCAAGGACAGTCAAAAGTATTCCGTTACATTATGGCCTACGAGGAAAAAAGTTTCAAGTGCTTTTTGATGATATTATACTTGTCCGAATATAATGAAATTAATATGCATTTATGAATTAAATTAAAATACAAATGATGTAGAATATGCTGCGCAAAGAATAATTATTATTCATTTACAGGGCCACACAAAATAATTATGTAACATAACGGTATAGAAGGGAGCATACTTTGCGGCGTATTTTAATTTTGTTTCACATAAGTTACTTAGGTTCACTACGAGTTACTTCCTGTGTAATAGAAAATACGAAGTATTTACAGGGACACACAAAAGATTTCGGAAACTATGCTGCCTCAAAAATGCTGTATGCTAACGATAATTATTTGAAGTTTTTAGTTTTGATATGATTTTTTTTAAGTTTCACTAAATTTTTGCATGTTACACTGTGTATATAAATGGTGCAAATTATATACAGGGCTACACAAAAGAATTCGCACTCCTTACTAAGTGTATAAGTAAATATATTAAAGGTGGTTTGTAAATGAGTTATGCATTTTTTACGCTGAACAGATTTAAGTATATTATGATATGTTTAAAGAATAGAAATGAAATGATATACAGAGGCACTCAAAAATTGGATTCATAGCCGGCTCTGGATGGTAATCTCTGGAAGTGTGTTTTCATTAGTGTAAAGCATGTTTCGGTTTTAAGTAGATTTTAGCTAGTATTTAAAGATAGTAGGTAAACTACAGGGCAATACAAAAGAGTTCAAATATGCGTCCATCTATTTAAATAAATTGATAAATGTCAAATTTCAACTTAACATGTGTTTTTAACGCTTTCCAACATAGTTGAAAGTGTTCATGATTTCTATTTAGTTAGCCGTCTGCCTGTCTGTCTTTCCAAACTCTAACTTGCGTTGAAATAATTGAATTGGTCTGTAAGTGATTATGTTAATGAAATTTATTATGCCGTGTTGGGTATTGTAAACAAACTATGCATAATTCATGATTCATTTACACAGACACTCAAAACTATTCCATTGCATTATGTTCTGTGAGGATAATTATATATGTAGCACCTATATTCGTCTTAATAATGTTCTTTTATCTGTCCGCACATAATAGCGCAAAAACTACCCAACAGAATGCTTTGAATTATAATATATATACTCGTTGCAGAATTTTCATTACTCATTTAAAGTTTTGTGAAAAGCGAAAGCGAATCAAAGCGTAAAAGGATATTAATAAATGTTTTCTTCATTCTATTAAAACCTATCATGTGGCTAATTCAATGATGTCCAATGATAGGTGATGATTCTAGGTTGTCATAAAGGTTATGGCTCGTTTAAGATAGAGGTAGTATTATTTCCCTATTACCATGAATTTAATATACATAATCGTAATAAATTTTGTACTTAGGTATTTTTTCAAAAGAGTGCAACAGCTATTGCACTAAGTTTTCAATGTTTATACCATAAATATTCTTTGTTCTAAAGAATAAACCATTTTCGCAATTTTTCTACAACATACATAAAACTCTACTAAAGAACTTGTTTAAAAGAACTAGCATTTCTTAGAATATAACAATTTTTTTTTAAAATAGCAAAATTGATTAATTTTTAACAACAACAAATAAAACTACTAAATCGTTTCACTTTGTTTTAAAATGTGATGCACAAAATATTCTTTAAATTAGATAATAAAAAGTAATTTAATCCGAGAAAATACAGCTTTTTTAAATGTAAAATCGTCTCAATACTCGAATGCTGCTCGTTAAATTCATGCCCAGTTTCAATCGCTGCTACTATATAAAAAGATTTATTATTTCCATGGCAACAACACATTTCATTGAAATCATACCGACTGAGTCCAAAATCGGGCTTCATATCGAGTACACAGGACAAATGTATGTTGTTCAATAAAAACAATTACACAAAAGATCAAAATCGGGCCCTAAGAGCAAGATTGCATTGTCAAACGAGACCGACTCCACAGCCTTAACCTCCTTATTTTGCTTCAGTACCAAGTGACGTCAATATCCATCGCAACACAGCACCTAGCGCTCTCAGCGCCATCTATTGTTTGTAATTCGAACTAAAATCCAGAATCGCAGGGGAAAAACTTTTGACCTTTTAGATGGCTCTCGTGCAAGAATTTTTTAAATATCTGTAAAAGTTTGCAAGTTATTGATTTTTAAAATCGTTCAGTCCTTTTCAGGACACCCGGCACAAACAGAAATAATTTCTACATAAAAAACAATATTTTATACATGTAGATTAAAATTTTTATGTATATTTATATAAATGCATATAAGAATCTAAAGATGATATGATAATGATCCTGTATAAAGCGAAATTTCTTTCGATTTTTTTCGATTCGGTTTTCAAGATTACCTATTTTAAATCCTTACTAATATTATAAATCGGAAAGTGAGTTTGTTTGTTTGTTTGTTTGTTTGTTTTTTCTGCTTTCACGCCGTAACTACTGAACCGATTGCTTTGAAATTTTGCAGACGTAAAGTTAGAAGTCCGGATTAAATAATAGGGTAATTTTTAGCATCCGATGCTATTTCTTTCAGACAAGCTAAAAATGTCGTGTCATCAGCCCTGAATTTTCTAGTCAACCGATTTTGATAATTATTTTTTTAAATGAAAGCTATTTATTTGTAGTTGTGCCCATTTTAATTATTAGCCTCCGAGGCTATTTCTTTCAGACAAGCTAAAAATGTCGTGTCATCAGCCTTGAATTTCCTAGTCAACCGATTTTGATAATTATTTTTTTAAATGAAAGCTATTTATTTGTAGTTGTGTCCATTTTAATTATTTTTTAATTTATTTCCATTTTTATATTTTATTTTTAATTTTAAAAGCTTTTTCATGACATTTCTTCAAAATGGTGGCAACACAGTTTAGCTTTTCTCTCGATAATAAAAATATATTTTCTAAAATGATTGCGTATAATTATGCACTAAATGAGTTACAAAAATATATATATTTACTGAGAAATAATATTAATAATGTAAATAAAATAACAGAAAATAATTTATGATAAAAACTAATGTCTTAATCAAAATAAGAGAAATTTCAAATGAGGAAAATTATGTCATTCAGCAACCAGATAAATGGGAATTACAATATTATTATGGATGCCTTTTTCATAAACAGTAACTTTTAAAGAACATTTGAAGAGAAAATGTCGTCACTATTTAAAACATCGTATTTTTACTCATAACGATATTAGGTACTACTCTGTTATCCCGTCGACCAATTTCGCCAAATTAATAGCCAAATTATACATATTGACATAATTTTTATTTTAAATAACGAAAAAATAAATAATCAGTAGAATATTAATAAAAATATTAATAAAAAGTCGAAATAAAAATCACTTAATGACATTTTAAACACATGAATTGTATTTAATGTCAATGAATGTGACATTCACGATCATCCATTATTGGCGATAATTTTTTGGTCGATGGGATAACCTAGTAGTACCGAATATTACTTTTTTTTTTTTTTTTTTTTTTTTTTTTTTTTTTTTTAATAAAGCTATTTTTCTGTGAGTGCATATAAAATAAAATTTCTGGATTTCGCCGGCACTCATATTACAATTTTAACTGTACTTGTGCGAATATTTGCATGCAGAATTGTAACTGGCAAATTTGACATTTACTTTGTAAATATATTTATTATATATTGATTCAATAATGTAATTACTTTTGCTTTTTTTTTTTAAACCAAATCGATCGGGTCTTTTAAACATTTCATTCGTCGAATTCGATGGGATTCCATTCGTTTTATTGTTAAATTGCATTTCCTTTTACTCAGAGTCTATAAAAAAAACGTTTAAACTAAAGAAAAAATCCGTTTTTGATGAATCTATTCAATGAAGAAGTAGCACGTCAAATTGTATCTCTTTATTATTCCGCAATTCCAATGTCTCAGAGAGGAATTGCTATTCAATTGGGTATTTCACGCCGTTCTGTTTGCTATTATATTGATAAACACAAGAAAAATGAAGTTAGTTCATTGCAATCTAAACGGGGTCGCCCTTCTAAAAAACTTCTATCGATTTTTTTTTTCTAATCGGAGGCGCAACTGAATTCTGCAATGGTAGAATCTACATTCATCTTTTTTTTTAAATTTATTTCCATTTTTATATTTTATTTTTAATTTTAAAAGCTTTTTCATGACATTTCTCCAAAATGGTGGCAACACAGTTTAGCTTTTCTCTCGATAATAAAAATTTATTTTCTAAAATGATTGCGTATAATTATGCTCTAATTGAGTTTAAAAAATATATATTTACTGAGAAATAATATTAATAATGTAAATAAAATGACAGAAAATAATTTATGATAAAAATTAATGTCTAAATCAAAATAAGAGAAATTTCAAATGAGGAAAATTATGTCATTCAGCAACCAGATAAAAGGGAATTACAATATTATTATGGAGGCCTTTTTCATAAACAGTAACTTTTAAAGAACATTTGAAGAGAAAATGACGTCACTATTTAAAACATTGTATTTTTACTCATAACGATATTAGGTACTACTCTGTTATCCCGTCGATCAATTTCGTCAAATTATACAAATCGCCACATTAATAGCCAAACTATACATATTGACATAATTTTTATTTTAAATAACGAAAAAATAAATAATTAGTAGAATATTAATAAAAATATTAATAAAAATCACTTAATGACATTTTAAACACATGAATCGTATTTAATGTCATTGAATGTGGCATTCACGATCATCCATTATTGGCATTTAATTTTATAGTTTGGCGATAATTTTTGGTCGATGGGATAACCTAGTAGTACCCGATATTATTTTTTTTTCTTTTTTTTTTTAAATAAAGCTATTTTTCTGTGAGTGCATACAAAATAAAATTTCTGGATTTCGCCGGCACTCATATTACAATTTTAACTGTAGATGTGCGAATATATGAATGCAAAATTGTAACTGGCAAATTTGACATTTACTTTGTAAATATATTTATTATATATTGATTCAATAATGTAATTACTTTTGCTTTTTTTTTAAACCAAATCGATCGGGTCTTTTAAACATTTCATTCGTCGAATTCGACGGGATTCCATTCGTTTTACTGTTAAATTGCATTTCCTTTTACTCAGATTCTATAAAAAAGCGTTTAAACTAAAGAAAAAATCCGTTTTTGATGAATCTAGTCAATGAAGAAGTAGCACGTCAAATTGTATCTCTTTATTATTCCGCAATTCCAATGTCTCAGAGAGAAATTGCTATTCAATTGGGTATTTCACGCCGTTCTGTTTGCTATTATATTGATAAACACAAGAAAAATGAAGCTAGTTCATTGCAATCTAAACGGAGTAGCCCTTCTAAAAAACTTCTATAGATTTTTTTTTTCTAATCGGAGGCGAAACTGAATTCTGCAATGGTAGAATCTACATTATCTTGTTATTTATTTTATTCAAATATTTTCCTTAATAGTTCAAAATTTAATTATTTTTCATACAAAATCAATAGGCGGGGGACGGTCGTTGCAGCAACTGAGATCCAGATAATCATTATCGATTTTTTTCTTACTTAATCGATGCCATTTTCTCAAACAAATTCAAAGTTTTCACCCGCGTGAAAAACGAGATAAAAAATAAACAACGCGCTATGGAATTTTTGTGATTTTATTTTTTTGAGTACAGTATACAATAATGAATGTTTTCTTTGTGGATTTCTAAAGATTAAAGAGTATAAAAATGAAATATTTTCTAAATTGTATGTGTGGGCAGTGTATTCAAAGAATTTTGTAAATGCAGAATTATATTAAAAAACGGAAAATAGTTGCACACTGTGGTTTGATGCATTGTCTTATCATATTCATATACACAAATTAGGAAGCAGTAAGTCTCAAAACTTCGGCCAGAATAATTTTAAAAACTACCCGGTGTTATTTTTTTTTTTTTTTTTTTTTTTTGAAAAAAAGTTCTATATCCTGTTTTTTTTTTTTTTTTTTTTTTTTCCCCCATTAAAAGAATCGATGCGATTGCCTTTGGCGTTGTTTTTTTACTACTGGAATTAATTTTAGCTTTTTATTTATTTTTTTTTTCTTGTATTCTTTTGCATTTAGCATATTTTTTTTTTCAGAAAAATTTGTAGCTTTTGTTTAAATTTGACAAATAAAAATATATGAAAATATATGTAAGTATATAGTATTTATTTACAGGTGTATATGTTACAGGCCAAACCCGATTTTAGGCCAAACTAGATTGGCCTAGTCCAAACTAGTCTATCCTAACGCCCATCGGATAAACTAGTTTTTCCTAGGCCAAACTAGTCTATCCTAACGCCCATCGGATAAACTAGTTTTTCCTAGGCCAAACTAGTCTATCCGAACGCCCATCGGATAAACTAGTTTTTCCTAGGCCAAACTAGTCTATCCGAACGCCCATCGGATAAACTAGATTTTCCTAGGCCAAACTAGTTTGGCCGAACGGTCCTTAGGATGAACTAGTTTAGCCTGCTATTCATTGGTTTGAACTAGTTTATCCTAGGCCGAACTAGACTGTCCTAGGCCAATTCAATTTGGCGTGATTTCATTGAATTTAAAGACCACCACGGCGCCAACTGTCTTGTTTTGATCTAATTTAGCCTAGGCCGATGCAATTCGACGCGATTTTAGCTCACAGACTATCAAAGCCTGAGAGCTAATGTGTTCGCAGATTCTGTGTGTGTGTATGTAACCATGTACGTGCGTATGTACATACTTATGTACGTACGTATGTAGGACTAATATAACGGACTAGTGTGTAACTAATATAACGCGAGCACTCTGGTGTTGGAATTTGGACGCGATTTAGTTCAAGCCAGCCGGTTTCGCCCGCTATCGGGCCCCTTCTTTTATATAAAATCTTGAAACGGACGTAAGTTGAAGGGAACGAACTTCGAAGTGAAAAAAATATGATGATAAATATTTAAGAAAAAGGATTTTGCATCGAAATACAACTATTTTCTAATAATAACTAGGGGGGCCCCGCCCCCCTGCTCGCTATGCTCGCCAACCCCCCGCGTAATCGCTTCGCGATTCCAAATTATTGGCTACCCCTGCTTGCTGCGCTCGCCAATACCCCATGGTATGAATAAGCAGTTGCAGACCTTTCAAATGATGTGTCACACGACTGGTGTTGTAAAGAAATTAAAAATGTGCCCCCCTGGGGGGCAGAGTGGGAGGCGACACAAAAGACATCCATAATATGAATAAGCAGCTGCAGACCTCTCAAATGATATGTCACACGACTGGTGTTGTAAAGAAATTAAAAATGTGCATCCCTGGGGGGCAGAATGGGGGTGACACACAAGACATCCATAATATGAATAAGCAGTTGCAGACCTTTCAAATGATGTGTCACACAACTGGTGTTGTAAAGAAATAAAAAACGTGACCCGCCCCCTGGGGTGAGCAGAGTGTGGGGGTGACACACAAGACATCCATAATATGAATAAGCAGTTGCAGACCTTTCAAATCTTGTGTAACACGACTGGTGTTGTAAAGAAATTACAAAATGCGCCTTTCTGAGGGCAGAGGGGGGGGGGGTTACACACAAGATATCCATAATATGAATAAGCAGTTGCAGACCTCTCAAATGATCTGTCACACAATTTTTGTTGTAAAGAAATTAAAAATGCGCCCCCCTGGGGGGCAATGTGGGGGATGACTCACACAACATCCATAATATGAATAAGCAGTTGCAGACATTTGAAATGATGTGTCACACAACTGGTGTTGTAAAGAAATTAAAAATGTGACCCCCTAGGGAGAGCAGAGTGTGGGGGTGACACACAAGACATCCATAATATGAATAAGCAGTTGCAGATCTTTCAAATCTTGTGCAACACGACTGGTGTTGTAAAGAAATTAAAAGTGTCGCCCCCCCTGGGGAGCAGAATGGGGGATAACACACAAGACATCCATTATATGAATAAGCAGTTGCAAACCTCTCAAATGATGTATCAAACGACTGGTGTTGTAAAGAAATTAAAAATTTGGCGAAATATTACAGTTATCGCCAAGTTGGCGTCACTTTTGACAACTAATTTTGGTCGCCAAAATTGGCGATATTTTGCCAAGTTGGCGACAAACTTGGCGATTGTTGGCGATGGTAACCTTTTCTCTCTTTATGGTAACCCATACGGCGATGCATAGACGGGGCCCTTTCCTGATTGGTCTATTCGACTCATGGAAGGAGTGGACAACCCGGATTCGTTAGTTCCGGAAATCTTCCACATCAGCATCATTCCAGGAGTCATTCCTTTTAAGGCTAGTTTTTTTTTACTACAGAAGGATTTTTGTAAAAATGTTATATTCTTGCTGGAACTTTTTGAAACTTTGTGATAGTTTATCGCATATGATATAATTTTATTTAAAAAAAAAAAAAAAAAAAAAAAAAAAGAGTTACATTTTGGCGTGAAAGAGGATATGGTTGCGAGCAAAATCAGGAAATATAACGGAAATTCTATATTTTAAAGCACCGCGACCTCAAGTAACACATTTACTAATAGGTTGTTTAACGGAGTTTCATTCAAATACAGTTTTGTTAATAATAGAGTACGCTCCCTGGTGTTGGAATGAGGAACTAATATAACGTGGCTTAGTTAAAACTTGCTGGCTTCGCCCGATTTCGGACTGGCGTGGGCAGCGGGGATATGGTTCGAATTTCGTTCGCTTCGAGGTTCTTTCGAAAAGGAGGGTTACATTCGGTGGTGCGTGCTCAGCATGCTTGCTACGATTTAAATTTTGTTCGCTTCGAAGTTCATTCGAAAAGGAAGAGCGCATTCGGCAGTACGCGTGCAGCACACCTGCTATACGCTGCCGCAGTCTGTGGGGACGCGGCTGAAGAACTAATGCACGAAATTTAATAAAAAATTATATTCAGGTAGTCTCTGATCTAAATTGATGCTGATTAGTTTTTGGTGTAAATCGTTCATCAGGTGGAGTACTGTTTGGCATTTTTTACGATTTGCGCATCAGCTTTATCTTAATAGCTAATATAATCAAATTTCCATCGAACTTTAGATACAGATCGTCCATGACATGAGTTGGTGTTGTTTTACTTACCCATCATACGTAGTATAGGGTAAGTCTTGCAATCGTTTTGAAAATCGAAAAATTTTTTTTGACGGATTTACACGTTTCAGATACTGGAGATTCCAAAAAACATATTTTTATAAAAAAAAAATTTGCCATCCGTCCGTCTGTGTGTCTGTCTGTCTGTCTGCCTGTCTGTCTGTCTGTCTGTCTGTCTGTAACCGCTCTATCTCCCGAACAAATTGAGATAGAGAGTTGAAATTTTGTATGCACTTAGTATGTAAGAATGGGACGAAGCCTATTTAATATCAATAACCTCGATTATCCGGAATTATTTTTTTCGGACTCTCGAAAAATTCATTCTGATGAAACGTACATAAAAATTTTCGAAGTTTTTTATTTTAAGGAGTGGATATAAAAGGCACTAAAATAACATAAATTTTGCACAAAGAACAAAGTCGATCGGATTATTAGTTGCCGAGATACGTGTAATCCTGTTTTTCACATTCTTTGATTTTTCATGACCCTGTATTTTATTCAAATTTGAATTCAAAGATATATTTTAATTGGAAATGAGACACTTCATCCGACGCAGTAAATTGCTAGTTAATATGATTATTATTTTTGGAGTTATAAGGATGTTTCTTTTACGCAATCCAGTATTACTTGAGTATTTTGGCGTTTTACATAATTTGTCGAAATTGGATCATCAGCAATTCATTAATAAATCATTACTATGTGTATTAAAACTATTTAAATATGCGTTAAAATTTTATTTTGGAATTGCAATGTATTTTATAAATAAGTTACACATGTTTTATTTTCATATTTTATATTATGCATATGTATGATGGGTAAGTATTACGGTGGCCTCCAACGACTAGTTTATTTTGAAGTAAATAACTCAACATGGCTATGATATGCTGCATTTTTCACAATTTTCACAATAGCTGTATCTCAAGAACTAATAGACGGAATTTAATAAAAATTTATATTCAGATAGTCCCTGATATAAATCGATACTGATTACTTTTTCATGTAAATAGTTTACAGATGGCGCTTCTAAAGTGCGTTTTTAGTGATTTGCATTAACACTATTTCAATAACTAATTTACGGATTTTCATCAAACTTCCGAATCAGTAAATCCGTGATATGAACTAAATATTTTTGCGTATTCGTGTTAATTGCTCAATAGGTGGCGCTGTTGTGCTCAATTTTCCCGATTCCTGAAATAGTTTTGTTGCAAGAATTAATGCACGAATTTTCACCAAACTTTAGATTCAGTAAGCCCTTGATATAAATTAGTATTCTGTAGTTTTGGAGTAAATCTCTTGAAAGTAGCGCCGCTATACGGTATTATTCGTGATTATTGTAATAGCTCTATCTCAGGATCTAATGCATGGATTTTCATGAAACTCCAGATTCTGTTAGTCCTTGATATAAAAAAGTACAAAAGTACTTTTTAGTTTTTGGAGTAAATCGTGCAACAGGTGGCGCTGCTATGTGGCATTATTCATGATTATCGCAATAGCTCAAGAAGAAATGCACGGATTTTCATCAAACTTCAAATTCAGTTAGTCCCTGATATAAATTAATATTCTTATGTTTTTAGAGTAAATGGCTCAATAGGTAGCGCTTCTATCCAGTTTTTTTTATGACTTCTGCGATAATTCAAATATCTGAAATAGTACTAATACAGATTTTCATCAAATTTCAGCTTGAATTAGAATTTGAAAGACGTTGTTACGGATTTTTCAAAAAGTTCCGGCAAGAGTTTAACATTTTTACAAAAATTGCTATTAGAAAATAGTGGTATTTAGATGCGGAATCCTTTTTCTTAAGTATTTACCATCATGTTTCTTTCCTTTCGATTCAACATTCGTAAATACCTAAATCGCGTTGTATTAGTTCCAAATTCCAACACCAGGGAGCGCACCTTATTACTAACAAAACTGTATCTTAAGAAAACTCCATTAAAGAATCTATCAGTAGATATGTTACTCGATGTCGCGGTGCTTCAAAACAAGAATTTGAGATTTTTGAAAAAATCACTATTCTTCAATAGTGGCATTAAATGCGAAATATATTTTTATAAATTTATATCATATGTCATAAACTATCTTAAAGTTTCAAATAGATCAACCTAGAATTTCCGTTACATTTCCTGATTTTGTTTGCCCCACCCCCTCTTTCCCTTTCGTAATGGGACTTTTTATACAATTTTTTATCACATGTTATAAACTATCACAAAGTTTCAACAATTCCAACAAGAATTTAACATTTTTACAAAAATTACTAATAGAAAATAGTGGTATTTGACGCGGCATCTTTTTTCTTAAATATTAAACATCATGTTATATTATGTTTCAAAAAGTTTCACAAAATTGGTAATATTTAATTAGCAGCTAAAACTTAAAAAAACGTTGAGCTTTTTAAAAAAAATCTAGCGTCCCCTTAATCTACCTCCCCGCCGTATCCTAAATTTCAAGTGTCATGCTTTATTTAAGCTTTTTCTTATTTTTAAAAGGATTCGGATATTTACTTTTTTAATATGAACAATTTCGCGTGAAGTGATGTGTGTGAAAACCAATATCTTTTACGAATTAAAAATCTCTTCATAAAACCAAAAGTTTCTATCCGATTGAAAAAATAATCCGCTCTATCTTTATATTTAAACTCAGAATCCCCAAAATTAATCAGGTAAACGCCTTATCAGAAGAAACCTACATACAAAATTTGAAACAAATCGGTAAATTATCCTTGAAAAATCTATTTACATAAATTAAGAGTGTTACCCCCCATTCCTCCTTTCTTTATATGTAAACAATGAACACCCACAACTAATCATGGATATACCTTATCAAACTGATATTGTACCTAAAATTTTAATAAAATCTTATACTTTTGCATGAAAACTGACTTAACGAAATTAAGAAGTGGGAGGGGGGGTGCGGTTTAGCCTTTTGTTCCCCTTCCCTTATTCTTATCCAATGAACCCCTGAAACTAATCAGGAAAGTTCGTTATCAGGATAAATCTATGTCCAAATTTTGAAGCAAATTGGATATTTCTATCAGGAGTTATCGCATTACGTACATACGTACATACATACGTACATGGTTACATACACACACACAGAATCTGCGAGCACATTTGCTCTCATACTTTGATAGTCTGTGAGCTGAAATCGCGTCAAACTGCATTGGCCTAGGCTAAATTAGATAAAAACCAGAAAGTTGTCGCCGTGGCGGTCTTTAGATTAAAAAAAAATCACGCCAAATTGAATTGGCCTAGGACAATCTAGTTCGGCCTAGGATAAACTAATTCAAACTAATGAATAGCAGGCTAAACTAGTTCATCCTAATGACCGTTCGGCCAAACTAGTTTGGCCTAGGAAGATCTAGTTTATCCGATGGGCGTTCGGATAGACTAGTTTGGCCTAGGAAAAACTAGTTTATCCGATGGGCGTTCGGATAGACTAGTTTGGCCTAGGAAAAACTAGTTTATCCGATGGGCGTTAGGATAGACTAGTTTGGCCTAGGAAAAACTAGTTTATCCGATGGGCGTTAGGATAGACTAGTTTGGACTAGGCCAATCTAGTTTGGCCTAAAATCGGGTTTGGCCTGTAACATATATATTATTTATTTATATATGTATATCGTTATATATAATTACACACATATATAGAAATATATCTAAAATGTATATACATAAAATATTTATATAAACATCGTATATTTTTTTAACATTTAACACATATAACCGGTGCAATTGCAAAACTCATTTCGCCAAAGCGTGATTTTCGAAAATCGCCAAATTGGCACGATTTTACATATGCACATGTATATACCTATGTAATAGCATATATACATAAGCAAGCCAAATATTTAATTGAAACAAAAAATAAATAAATAAAAATAAAATAGTTAAAAATAAATTCAATGTAAAAGAAAATTTTGATTGATATAATAGTTGGCTATTTATCTCTTTCGTGCCTGGTTAACAGGAAAAAACATCTAAAAAATTTCATTGATAAAACTTTAACTCTTTTTTTTTTAATTCTTCCATTATGTATCTTAAATAAGAAAATCACAGAATCAATTTTTAAAAAGTCTCTAACTGTTAATTATATATTCTTTGTTTAATTAAGTGTTTGAATTTACTTTTGTCGCCAAACAATACGATTTTAAGCCAAAAAGGTATACGCCGGAGCGATGTTCGCAGTCCGTATGATCTCCCCCTCTCTATCTTTTTATATTTAAATTTTAGTGTAAATATTTTCCACATACGCACATATTGTAAAATAATTTAATTGCAACATTTTAAAGTTTTTTTCAATTTACTTTAGTAGGGAAAAAGCCGTATAAATAACAATTATTGTTTTTTTTTCACATTTTTGTTTTGACACAAATATTTTTTTAATTAATTTATTTTACACTAGCAGGCTATGCCCGCTTCGCTGGTCCATATTTCCAAACGAACCTTGACTCAAAAATGGTGATTAAAAAATTTTATTTTAAAGCAGTATAGACCACCCTGGAATGTTCTTCCGTATTGCTGAAAATCATGCCAACTCCATTGCAATATTGTACTATTGTAAGTCTTGGCGAAAATTTGGGCAATTAAGCACCATCTCTTTTATTTTATCATTTATAGTAGAGTTTCGTATGAACATGAGACCGTTATGACAACAGGAATCAAAATGTTCTCGAGTTATCACACTATTACATTAGAGGGCATTGCAATGATTAGTGAGATTGATTATCAAACTCTATTAATTTTCGGATTGTATATTATCATTTCTTAGTTCTTAAAATCCCGACATCTGAACTTGCACTATGTGTAGTTCTGGTAGCCTACATACAATGTCATTTCATGTTACATTTTTTAATAAACGTCCTCTTCTAGCATGTCTACTGTAGTTTCCTATCTACCTTAATCTGTTCCAGCAAGAATACATAGAGTAAAAAATGTAAAGAATTATTGACAGATAAAGAAGAGTTTTTGTTTGTATTTATGACGGCCATTTATCTACACGTGGGATATAGACCCCTAAGGAAAGGATGCCCTCCGTGGGGGTGGCAGACGAAGAAGGGTGTTTCACTTATATATTTAGTAGAACAATGAAGCATAAAAAGTATGTTTTAAAGCTGTATTATTTGAATAACATTAAAATTACATCAGTTTCACTGCCTCTTCCTTTTATAAAACAGTTGCTAACATGTAGCCATTAAATCAAAATAATCTTGATGACTAAATTTTGTAGAAAAATAAGTCTTTAGTTTGCATCTAATAAAATCTTTCTACCTTCTATAATCGATTCCATTATGATTTTTAGTGTCAAACATTAGAAGTGTTAGAAACGATATTGTTACAAATGTACCAGACTTATTTCATGTTTGTCCTCAAATAAATGTGAAATTTACGATCATCCATTATTGGCATTTAATGTTATAGCTTGACAATAGTTTTTTGTTCGACTACTTGATTATTCCGTCGATCAATTTCGCCAAATTATACAAATGGACATAATTTTTATTTTAAATAACCAAAGAATCAATAAATTACTAAAATGTTAATAGAAATACAAATAAACATAGAATTAAAATTGGTTGATGAAGTAACAATTACGTATAACAAATTTAATGTCAAATGGTCGATGGGATTATCAAGTATTACCAAATTATATAAAAAAAAATTGTATAAACAATAATATTGCCAATAATATGTAGGGCAGGTGTCATCTACGGATCCCGTTGGCGCGATTGCAGCAAATTGCGATTTTATGCCTCACGTGGTAATCCGGTAATAGTTGATTATTTTTGAGTAAATTATTTCATTATTTTTCTTTTCTCTTAAAATTATATAAATTGTTTTGTTCCATAATTATTTATTGACTTAGTTTATTATTATTATTTCCTTTTTAAAATAATAGAAAATAAATAAGAGTAATATAAATGTAATTGGTATTTGAAAACGCAGTGTTCTCCAAATTGGCATCATAAAAAAAATCACGCCAAGGTGATGCGTGTATAAAAGTGGAAAATGTTTGCAATAATATAAACAAAAAAAAAACATTAACAAATAATTAAAAATTCGCCATTTCGATAGTTTTTTAAAATAACATCAAGCTTAATTCTCCAGTCGGGCAGCAATAGTAAATTTTCTTTTCTTCGTCTGTTTCATAATAAAAAAAACAAATTTAATAACTTCTAATTAAATAATCTGACTAATTTTCTGTAATCGGATTTATGATCTAAAAGTATCCTTAATACATAAACAAAACAGTGCAGTTGTCATGTACGCGCTGAGGTCGGCGCGATAATTTTTTACACTAATTTGGCGGAAAAATCGTTTTCGAATACCAGTTTCATATATATATTTAAATTATTTTCTATTATTTAAAAAATAATAACAATTAGTATTTAAATAATAAGTATAGAACAAAACAGTTTACATAATTTTAAAGAAGAGAAAGGAAATAAAAAAACATTTTATTAATAATTAAATAACAATAGTCAGGTTGCCATGCCAGGCAAAATAACATTAATTTAGTGTCCATTAGTTACCTCGGTGTGTATATGATATCTGTGCAAACAAAACTTTCGATAATATAATAAATGACGTCATATTTATTTTCCTTTGAATTTTTTTTATTTTAATTTTTCACGTGGATACTGTTCAACTAAAAATTAATTGCTGAGGAGAAATTATTTTCCATATTTTGATTTTTTTGGCAACGGGAAAGAAAATGGTTATTTTTTATCGGAAAAATTTTAATTGATTCTGTATGAAAAATAATGAAATTTTGAATTATTAAGGAAAATATTTGAATAAATCAATTAAAAATTAGCCTATGTTCACCGGAAATAGTGTAGCTATCCAACGGTGAAAGAATTTTTCAAAACCGTCAAGTAGTTTCGGAGCCTATTCAATTCAAACAAACAAACAATCAAATCTTTCCTCTTTATAATATTAGTATAGATGCATTTCCAATACGGACGCATTTTAGCAAATAAATAAAAAATGAAACGCGTATATTTTCAGAAAAAAAAATTAAATCATGGAGTAAGTGATTATAGATAGAATCATGATTAATTTAATAAATAAAATATGTTTTCATTATTCAGCAAAATCGTTTGCACAGATGACACTTAAACATTTTAAAAGAATTGTATTATAGTTTTTTTTTTTTTATTTTTTTATTTTTTTTTGTAAAGTGGCAACAAAAGAATTATAAACAAATAAAATTAATCGTTAAATTTGTTATATAAATGAAAAATTAAAAGAATTGCGGGAACTTGTTGCCTCGATTCAAGCTCTTTATAAATGTACTACAGCAAAGTTGGCCGATTCAGAAATGACAAATGGACTTCAGCCATTTCTTACTTTATCATTTGTATCTAAAGTAATGTTACATTCTTATTTGTGGACCGAAAAAGGTTTAGTGAACGAGACTTTAGGCTTTGTTGCACGTATTAAAGAAAATCATAAGCCACACCAGACCCAGATATCGCGAATAATCATGGATAAATTTGAATACTACAGTATTTTAACTTATAAGAATTGGTGCGTACCAATTCCCCCAATAACTGAATTCTGAAAAAAAATGTAAGCATAAACTGCTCAAGGAAAGAATTTCTTCTGCAGTTAGCTTTTGCTGTTACAATTCATAAATCCCAAGGTTTAACATTAGATGAAGCAGTTGTAGATACTGAGGCTATATAGGCACCAGTTGGCTTAAAAACGTACGTAACGTTGTTAAGAGTGAAAATTTTTCAAAATTAAGCATTCAATAGAAATTTTCCTTACGAAAAATTCTACAGTATCAAAAATTCTCATGCGTTAACATGTATAAAAACAAAGAAATTAGAATAAAAAGTTTTACAGTTAAAAATTCATAGTATCGACAAGAGCAGATTTCAAATGTTTTTCCAGAAAATAGGATTTTGAAGAAGTAACTTTCTTCAAGCTCTCTTCAAATATATTATTCTAAAATAGCTATCAAAGATTATTTGATGTTAATTACAAAGATTGAAAACATGCATATTTCAAACAACTTTAAAAAACACCAGTGGCTACAAGAAATTGTAAAAACATCTTTAAAAGAATTTTTAGTTAAAAATTTAAAAATATTTTGTAAAAGTTTGCTTCAAAAATATTTTTTATGCCAGTCTTACATCATAAATAAAAAATTCCTGGGAAAGTGAAAGTTATTTGGCTGAACTTACATTTGTAGAATTAAACTGCGCCAAAATATAAAATAACGTTTTTGTTTAATAAAGATGCAAAAATAATATTAAAAAAATATTGTTACTTTCAAATATATGCTTTATAAAATAATGCTTTGCGAATCCAAACAAAGCATGGCTTTTGCTAGTTTATGTCTTAATAAAAAAAAATTTATTACTATTTTCTTTTTTAAAATTATATAAATTGCTTTTAGTACTACATGGTTATCCCGTCGGTCAATTTCGCAAAATTATACAAATCGCCAAACTAATAGCCAAATTATACCTATTGACATAATTTTTGGTTTAAATAACGAAACAACAAATAATTAGTAGAACATTATTAAAAATACAAACAAAAAGTCGAAATAAAAATCACCCAATTACGTTTTAAACACGCGTATCGTATTTAACGTCATTGAACGTGACATTCACGATCATCCATTATTGGCATTTAATCTTATAGTTTGGCGATAGCTTTTTGGTCGACGGGAAAACCGGAGTAGTACAAACAGATAAATAATATCAAATAAATTACTAAATATTATTATGAACAATTTATTATTATATTAATAACAAAACTATCGCCAAACTATAAGATTAAATGCCAAAAATGGATGATCGTAAATGTAGCATTTGATGTTAAATAGTTTAGTTTTCTATAATTTGGCGAAATTGATCGACGGGATAATCAAGTAGTACTCATTTGGTATAACGACATTATATTAACGACATTATTATTAATTGGTATAATTCATGCGACATTTACGATCATCCATTTTTGGCATTTAATCTTATAGTTTGGCGATAGTTTTGTTATTAATATAATAATAAATTTTTAATAATAACATTTACTAATTTATTTGATATTATTTATCTTTTTAATATTTTTCTGTATTAAATAATGTTACATTATTTTTTTTTGACGTAATCAATAACTGTAAATAAAATTGGCAATTAAAAATTTTTTTTGGCGATTTATCTCATAGCTCGGATAATACGTAAATACTTAACCATTTTTCTTTTAGAATTCATATTTTTGAGAATTTGAATAATTCTGATAAATATGCTTACAATTGTTTAAAAAAAAAAAAAAAAAAAAAAAAAAAACTATTTTTGATTTTACGGATCTTTTGTGTTATCTGTCTGCAGATTAAAACTGAATTGGCATTTTTTTTTTCAAAGCGCGCCAAAATGCCATTTTTGTAAATGACTAGCAATCTTGAACTACGAAATAAACGAACCAGTATAGTGTTACTTTTAAAACTAAAATGATTTTATGAGCATTTAACCACTTCACCGTTTGCCCCGAGATAAGTCGAGGGTAAAAGCATTGTTTCCCCATACGTGTTACAGGTTAAGTGGTTAAAAAAAAGAAAATTCAAGAAAGAATAAAAAATTACAAAAAGTAGCTTTGATTTTAATAAACTTATCATCTAAATATAGCAAATTAGGTAATATTGTTAAGTTAAAAATAATACAGTAATTTTTGAAGTAAATTGTGAGTAATATATTTTCTTTTTAAAAGGAAAAGTTCTGGATTTTAAAGAATCATATGTAAAAAAAAAAAAAAAAAAAAAAAAATCTATATAAATATTTAAAATATGTACAAAAACAACATGATACTGAAATATTTCATAGTTATCCCGAAAAAATTACAATAAAAATTCCATAGCGCGTTGTTTATTTTTTACCTTGTTTTTCACGCGGGTGAAAACTTTGAATTTGTTTGAGAAAATGGCATCGATTAAGTAGGAAAAAAATCGATAATGATTATCTGGATCTCAGTTGCTGCAATGACCGTCCCCCTCAATTGGGCATTTTTCAGATAAAATTTAACCATTTTCCTTTCCTGTTGCCAAGAAAATAAAAAATTGGAACTAGCAAAAACCATGCTTTGTTTGGATTCGCTAAGCATTATTTTACAAAACAGATATTTGAAAATAACAATATTTTTTAATATAATTTTTGCATATTTATTAAACAAAAACGTTATTTTATGTTTTGGCACATTTTAATTTTTTATTTATGATGTAAGACTGGCATAATAAAATATTTTCGAAGAAAACTTTTACAAAATATTTTTAAATTTTCAACTAAAAGCTCTTTTAAATATGTTTTTACTATTTCCAGTAGCCACTGGTGTTTTCTAAAGTTGTTTGAAATATGCATGTTTCCAATCTTTGTAATTATCATCAAATAATCTTTGATAGCTATTTTAGAATAATACATTTGAAGGGAGCTTGAAGAAAGTTACTTCTTCAAAATCCTATTTTCTGGAAAAACATTTGAAATCTGCTCTCGTTGATACTATGAATTTTTAACTGTAAAACTTTTTATTCTAATTTCTTCGTTTTTATACATGTTAGCGTACGAGAATTTTTGATATTGTAGAATTTTTCGTAAGGAAAATTTCTATTGAATGCTTAATTTTGAAGGATTTTCACTCTCGACAACATTACGTACGTTTTTAAGCCAACTGGTGTCTATATATCCTCAATATCTACAACTGCTTTATCTAATGTTAAACCTTGGGATTTATGAATTGTAACAGCAAAAGCTAACTGCAGAAGAAATTCTTTCCTTGAGCAATTTATGATTCCAATTTTCCAGAATTTAATTATTGGGGGAATTGGTACGCACCAATTCTTATAAGTTAAATTACTGTAGTATTCAAATTTATCCATGATTAGTCGCGATATCTGGTCTGGTGGCTTGTGATTTTCTTTAATACGTGCAACAAAGTCTAAAGTCCCGTTTACTAAATCTGTTTCGGTCCACAAATAAGAACATAACTTTATTTTAGATCCAAATGGTAAAGTAAGAAATGGTTAAAGTCCATTTTTTCGTTTCTGAATCGG
Source organism: Maratus speculifer (assembly GCA_964019185.1). Lineage (NCBI taxonomy): Eukaryota > Metazoa > Arthropoda > Arachnida > Araneae > Salticidae > Maratus > Maratus speculifer. The sequence goes on from OZ025303.1 coordinate 107,369,244, forward strand.
CTAACTTTGCTTTAGTACATTTATAAAGAGCTTGAATCGAGGCACCAACTTCACGCAGTTCTTTTAATTTTTCATTTATATAAAAAATTTAGCAATTAATTTTATTTGTTTACAATTCTTTTGTTGCCACTTAAAAAAAAAAAAAAAAAAAAAAAAAAAAAAAAAAAATCCATAATACAACTCTTTTAAAATGTTTAAGTGTCATCTGTGCAAACGATTTTGCGGAATAATGAAAACATGTTTTATTTATTAAATTAATCATGATTCTATCTATAATTACTTACTCCATGATTTATATTTCTTTTTCTGAAAATATACGCGTTTCATTTTTTATTTATTTGCTAAAATGCGTCCGTATTGGAAATGCATGTAAAATAAATTAATTAAAATAATATTTTTTTAACGTTTTAGAGTAAAAAAAATTATTTTGTGCAAATCTACAGATAATAATTTATTTTTGTGTTTAATTTGAAGTCAAAATATTGAATAGTTTTTTTTGTAAAGTGTACGACAGAATGTAATTTGAGTGGCCTAGTAGAGGATTCGCTTCGCTCATCCTAATAATAATTTTTCAGCGGCAATGACTTTTTAATAGAAAACTTCCACGCGAAAAACTATAATAAAATAATTTAAAAGAAAATAAATATGACGTCATGTTTGAAATAAAAATAAAAGGTGTATTTTTTATAATACATTTAACAAGGATATTTGTTTAGTTAATGGGAATTTTTGTGTAAAATATGGTGACATAAATTAAAAGTAAAAAGAATGAAAAAGAATTATATTTTAAATAAAATGTTTCACTCATGAAAATGTGACGTCATAGTTGAAATAAAACAGGTACTTTATAGCAGTAGCAGTCGTTAAAAATACAAGGGGTATGAATATCAGTAGCTAATGGAGCGAGATAAATAATGACGTCATATTTAAAATGACTCAGAAATATTTTTTACTTATACTAATTAATAAGTTATAAGTTGCATACAAATGAATATTTTTATTCAAAACTCATAATTATCAATGGAAGAAATTTTTTGTGGGGAAAAGGTGGAAAATAAAATCACTGATTTATATATTTTTGGCTCGATTTTTTAACACTTTCGAACAAAGTTGAAAAGTTATTATGCTTTCGGTTTGTCTGTCTGTCTGGTCGCTTTCTAACTTTCGTAAATATACTCCGATTTCCATGAAATTTTTGGACGTTCTTAACGTTTACCTAGCACGAATACCTATTGAAAATAAAGTTTCTACCATGATTAGTTTATTTACAGGGATAGTCAAAAAATTTCCTTATATTACGGCATTATAAGGAAAAATCGTTTTAATTAAATTTAACGATGTTACAGCCTGTAGAACATATTCAAATTTATATGCATTTACAAAGTGCACTAAAATATGCATTTTGTAAAGTACGTAGTGAAAAGGGCACTTACTATTCATTTACAGGGTCAGACAGAAGAATTCCATTGCATAGGAATAAAGGGAGGAACAGTTTCCGACATATTTTAATTATGGAAAACGATTTCATGTATAATCAAATTGATATATGTTGCTGAGGCTTAATGTAAGTTATTTCATGCATAATACGAATTGCATAGCATTTACAGGGACACACAAAAGATTTCAAATATTATATATTCTATCCGAAGTACTGTATATCATGGATGATGAATGTTGCATGGATGAAATGCATTTTGAATTATGATATGTGCTTTTAAGTTTCGCTAAATGTATGCATATTAAATGGAGAGTATAAATGGTAATAGTATAAATAGTTAAATTTAGATATACAGGGTTACACAAAAGATCTCGGAAAGGTTACTGAATATGAGCGTAATTTACTTAAAAGTGGTTTTTAAATAAAATATGCATTTTTATTTTGAACTGCATTTAGTAAACTAAGAAATGTTTGTAGTATATATATAAAATGATAAACAGGGTCCCGCAAAGAACTGGATAAAAGGTTGTCTTCGGATGATAATTTCTGAAAATTTAATTTAGGTAGTAATAAGAAATATTTTTGTTTGAAATAAATTTTAGAAAGATACTTTCGTGTATTAAAGGCACTTGGAAAACTACAGGGCTGAACAAAAGAATTCAAGAATGTTTCTATCTATTAGTATTAATCGCTGAAAGGAAAATTTTGACCAGCAAACAAATTAGCAAATAGGGATTATCAAAAGTTTTTTTACCATAAATTTGCGATAAAAAGTTAATTACACATGCTTTTCCTCATCGAAATTTTTGCTTGATTGATCAATTATTTCTTCTTTAAATGTTATGTGAACGAAGTCACGGGTAACTGCTAGTTTTAAAATAAGTCGACTATTATAAAATTAGTAAAATAACTTTTATAACTATATTTTGCAGAGGAGGGGGGGTGGGGTGTTAGGTGCAAAGAATTCATGTTTGTCCACGGTGCAAAAAAAGCTAATTTCCGCAATTAGTGATTGTGTTAATTACTAAAAAAAATTGAAAATTTTTCGTTTTTGGAAGAAATTATCAGTTGTACGGAAATTCAATTTCGGTTTTGGTTTCAGTCTTAAAAATCTGTTTCGGTGGATCCTAAGAAATAATCCTACATTGAAACTTTACTTTAGAAATCCTACATTGCTCAATAACTAGCCCAACTGATTTTTTCCTTCAATACTAGATGACGCCACTATACAATTTAGAAATGTATTCAAATTCGTTACGCTGATTTTTTAGTTAACGTGATATATTATAATATTTATGTTTTTTATTAAAATTGTCCACATCAAATTTTAAATTATATTTCTAATTTCATGTAACTATCTCAATAAATAAACAAACATACATATAATTTGTACACAATCAGTAGCTAATTTTAAAGACTTTTAAAAGAGGGCATATTTCCTTTCTGAAAATCACACCACTCATCTAAGCTAGATTCATGTAAGATATCTAATCTCTGTTTAAGAATAGTTAAATCAACCATTTTCAAAAATTTTAAACATTCTATACATGTCAAAGAATATTTTTATTACGTGTAGCAAAATATTTCCTCGAATATAATTTTCGAATATAATAGATAACTTCAATAGATGGCAGCACTAAAATGTTTATTGAAGTGGTTTTCAAAGTTTTCTAATACTATGGACTCTAGGGATGGGCATTATTTACGTATTAGGGGGGGGGGGGGGATAAATATCAGAGTTACTACACTGGAATCTAATATTGCATTAATATGTTACCGAAAAGACCCTGTTAAATAAATACGCATGGATTTTAAATGAAAGCGTTTTCCTTCACATGCCTTAATCAAGATTTCATTTTTTTGTACACTATATGGTTAAAGATGACCAGCCTCTTGCGATTTTAGACATTTTGTTAAATATATAGAAAAATACATTATGAATTATCTTGTAACTCTAAGTGTGTAAGCATAATAGTACAGGTCACACATTTCTGTGAAGATTTTTTCCCGAAACTCTATAGGGGATCGTCAACAAATTGCAAAATAACGAATATCTTTTGGATAACCCTGTCAAAACTAATGTAGCAAAAGCGCTCAAACTGTAGATTATGATTAAGTGGCTTATGATGGTAATAAACTGTGCTCTTTTTTTATTCGGGTGGCATGCATACTCGTAGAAAAATTAAGGTTTTTATAAAAACAGTCCCAAATTTTGCTAAGTTTTTTACTTATAATTTGCAGAGTTCTTAATAAAAAGAAATGTTCTTTTCAAAAAATATGAGAAATAGCATTGTACACAATATCCTGTCATCAGATTTTAAAAACAATAAAAATTGTATGAAAAATGAACAGGTTTAGTAATCATTTTTTCATTGCGCATGTTTCAACGATATTAAAATTTCATTTGCATATTGTGTTAGCTAAATGTATAAAGCAACTTCTGTAAAAGTTTCAAAAACATAGCTTGAAAATTCTGAAAGTGATCATATATAGAATCAACTCAAAATCCGTTATTCCCAAAATGAAGCAAAAAATCAGGGGTTTTATCCAAATATAGTAGTACATGCCATATTGTGTATTCGATATTGATATTAATCAATGGATATATAGATACAATCCCTCACCTTTTGGCCTCACTTTGGGAATAACGGATTTTGAGCTGATTCTATAGACGATCACTTTCAGAATTTTCAAGCTATGCTTTTGAAATATTTACAGAGGCTTACAGAGGCGTATTCAGCTAACACAATGTGCAAATGGAATTTTGTTAACGCATGAGCAATGAAAAATTATTTAGTAAACCTGCTCATTTTCCATACAATTTTTATTGCCGAAACGTCAGTGAAGGCTTACTTTAAAGACACGAAATTTTTTGGATTCTGTCTGTCTGTCAGTCTGTCTATCTGTTCCGCGATAACTGACGTAAAAAGCATTCGATTGGCTTGAAATTAAGTGGGTATGTTAGTGAGACACTGGGATTAAGCTGTATAGTTTTTTGTTAGATTTGATTCATTCGTTCGGAAAATATAGAATATTTTATTTCGCACAATAATGCTTTTCTATAGCAAATCCAATTATTTTCAATTTTTTTTCCCCTGAGAGAAAATGACACATTTGATTAATGGAATTCAATGATAAATGAATACTAAAATTTACCAGTTAAATTATTCGTATTGTTTTGAAATTTTGTCAACGCATTTGTCAGATTTTTAAAATTATTACTGTAAATTTTGGAAATTTTTTATAAAATGTGTTTCAATTATATAAACTAATTTGTTTTAGCGATTTACTTATTTCAAATGTATTTATTTTATTTTATTTATTTTCTCTTAATGGTTGCTAAGTAACCATTCATCTTAATCCTTATCCTTATAATGCTATAAATTTGAAAGCGAGTACGAAAATTTAAATGAAGTCAACATCAAAACTGATGAATTAATTAATAACTTTGTATCTTTGCGTATAAATATAACATAGCCCAGAAAAAAAAAAAAAAAAAAAAAAAAGAAAAAAAATTGGCTATGTTTTATTAATTTTATTCAAATATTTTCCTTAATAATTCAAAATTTCCTTCTTTTTCATACAGAATCAATAGGGATTTTTTAAATAAAATTTAACCAATTTCCTTTATCGTTGCCAAAAGAAAAATCAAAATTTGGAATAACAATTTTTCAACAGCAATAAGTTTCAATTGAGCAATTTCCATTTGAAAAATTAAACTAAGAAAAAAAAATATGACGTCAGAACTAAAATAACTATAGATATAGTATTTTTTGTTAAATATTAAACACGGATATTTGTTTCGTAATAAGAATTTTTCTGACAAAAATGGGGGCATAATTAGAAGTAAAAGAATTATATTTTTAATAAATATTTCACTTAGTAAAATATGACGTCATAATTGAACAAAAACAGGTATTTTATAAAAGTCGTTAAAAATTCAAGAAATTCTTTTTTTTTTTTTTTTTTTTTTTTTTCGGAAACAAAATTGTAAAACTCTAGATTACTGAGTTAACACTTACAAAAGTTCCTGATACATCAAGTTTAGGTGTTTGTGGTTGGCAGGCATGTAGAAGTATGACGATAATGAAAAATATTTGTCCAAACTGTTACTTATCCTTATAAATCAAAATGTATAAAGAAATGCAAGATATACAATAATTATTAGCACAATCATTAAAAAGTGACAAATTTAAATTAAGTGAGGCTCGGGGGGTTCATCTAAGAAATCTACTATGTTAAAATAAAGAAAACAAAAATAATAGATCATGAAATTTTCAGAATATCCTAACATAATTAAACTTTTAATTTACCGCTTTTGATGGCTGAAAACTGCTAATTCTTATTTTATTCTTATAAATAATTACGTAATTTGAAAATTTTAAATTACAGTTCCCAGGAAGTTGAATATTACCCAAAGTTTGTTTAAAAAAATATGAACAAAGCAGACATTGAGGCTCCTGATCTGCTGATTTACTAGTTATTATTTTTTAATTCTAATGACAATGTATTATGTACAATGTTGTTTGTCATATTTTCAAAAAGGAACATTATTTTATATTGAGAAATCTGCAAATCATAAGCAAAAAAACTTGGAAATTTTTGGAAATGTTTAAAAAAAAAAACCCTTAATTTCTCTACGAGTATACAAGCTATCCACACAAAAAAATGAACACAGTGTATTACAATAAGCCACTTAATCAGCGCTTTTGCTACATTAGTTTTGACAGGGTTATCCAAAAGTTATTCGTTCTTTTCAACTTATTGACGGTCCCCTATAGAGTTAAGGGAAAAAATCTTCACGGAAACGTATGACCTGTACTATTATATTTACACCCTTAGAGTTTCAGAATAATTCCTCATGTGTTTTTCTAGATGTTTAACAAAATGTTTAAAATTGCAAGTGGGCTGTCATCTTTGGCCATATAGTATACCTCTAAAATAAGAATAATATTCATTAAGAACGTCCTCAATCGTTTCTTTTGAGACGCTTGCATAACATTGTTGGGTTTCTGTGGCTCTGGAAGTAGGACATTATACAGTGTGTCCACTCTCAATGGTGGCCAATGGCTAATTTCTAAACCGTTAGTCATAGACATGTAACTCCAATTGCAAAAATGCTTTTAAAAAAGGTAAACAATTGTTTTTTAACCAATTTAGGTCAAAAAGTAAATACTTTATTAAAAAATTACCAAAATTAACTTTTTATACGGTGCCCCGATTCTATAAGTGATATTTACTAAAAAAAATTCCATCACTCTAAAAAGCAATACCATAAAGCTCCCATTCATCTAACATTAAAATTGACCGAATTATGAAACTTTAAATTTCATGACTTAAATCACTTTTCTGTAAAGCTGCTATCAGATTCACCAACATTTCGACAGACTTTTGAGCCAACACTCGATTTCCTCCAACTTTTCGCGAAATGTCGTCCCAAAACCCAGTGTGATAGCAAACAGAAATGTTCCCCCAACATTTTTAGGCTGTTCCAAAAAAGTCTTCTCTAGTCAAGACTTTTCATCCGACATTGCACATTTCAACGAATCAGAGATAAGCGATTGATACGAGTAGACGATGGATATTGACGTCTGGTACTAGTAGAAACTGGTTTTCCGGCTTTTCCTCCAACTTTTTCAAAGACAATTGTAACCTTTTTCTCTCTTTGAATGGGAAAATGTTGGGGTTAAAATCGACTGAAAAGTTTGTCTCGTTTAAAGTTTGTGTATCTGATGACAGCTATATTGAAAACGGATGAGTTGGTCTAAGGGTCTAAGCTATAGTGAGGTGGGATAGCTGAAAAAAAGTTCACATCTGGCAACCAATGTGCCAATTTGGATTCAGATAGCATAAGGTTAGGTGAGTTTAAAAACCCCGAGACACAAAATTTTTTGGCCCTCTAGCGGTGTTGATGACGTAATCAATATGGCCGCAAAAATTTTGCGATACGCTTCTACTTTTTCGTCTATAACTCGGCTTAATATTTGACATTAATCTAAATTATTAGTGATTATTAAGCAGGAGAAAACGCGCTTTCTAATGATATAATTGACTTTTTTGTTTAGGCTCATAATACCAGAAATATTTAAAGTTGTTTCAAAATTTTTTATTTTAATTTTGATTTTTTTCGAAATATTTTTCTAAATAACTTGGAATCTGTTGCATGTAGCTTGAAGCGTGTAAAATACTTTTTGTTTGTCAGAAAATTACCTTTCGAACGGTATGTATGACTTCTATTTTATAACGAATATTTTCTAAGAAATAGCCAAAACAATGTAGCGTTGCACAGAGAGTTCTTATGACAACAATGTAATTTTATATGGGTTCTGTTACGGAATCAGCAACAGTTACAAATGTGTTGTGTGAACAATATCTGAAGGATGGTGTTTACCCTCCAAAGCTGTCTCCCGCTGTGTTTATAACATCCGCAATAGACAACATTGATTCTTTCGATGGTTCAAGTGTTACGATTATTCAGCATCCTCACAGTGAAGCAATTATGGAGAACGAAAATGACACCCTCAGTATACAGCAGTGGAACAAACAAATTGTTAATGGTCTCCCTGAATTTTACACAACCCTTCCTGCAACTGGCAAAGTCACAAGTGATCCACCTTTGCCATCTGTGAATCCACATTTCACTCATAAGGATCCAGCTTTCAGCCCTAGGAAAATTTTAAATCCTTGGCTTATCTCTGTTCTGGAGAGATTGCATATTGAAAACACTCAAGGAACAGAACATGGGCCTAGAATATCCTTTGCTGCTTTTCATGCACAAAATGAACCTGGTGTTAGAAAAATAAAGTGTAATGCGTCATTGCTTCCACTTCTAAAGGATGAAATTGCGACTCCAGCAATGGTACGTCATATGATGGATATCATAGTAATAGCTACAGAAAAATTAAATAGAAATCAAACACCCGTGATTACATGTGATTAACCAGTATATGCTATTGGGAAGCAAGTACAATGGAAATTTCCTAACAAGTATGGCGAGGATCTCATCATTCTCATGATGGGTGGTCTTCACATAGAAATGATGGTTATTAACTTACTTGGCAAGTGGTTAACTGGTAGTGGATGGACTGAATTAGTAACAACCGCTGGCATTGCAAGTACTGGTGCTGCTGAATCCTGCCTAACATCATCGCATTTAAAAAGATCTCGATATGCACATGAAGTTACTTTAAATGCTTTACATTATCTACAGGTAAAAGCATTCGACAAAGCATGTGAAACAAATTCAATTATCCGTGATGAAGGCATTGAGCAGTGGATTTTGTCGAAAACATCTGTAAGTCCTCAGTTTCAATATTGGAACACAGTCATCAAACTCGAGTCCCTTCTAGTACAACTTGTATTGAGCATTCGTACGTCTAATTTCACAATGTACGTCGATATTTTGACTCAGTTATGTCCATGGTCATGGACATTTGCGTTGGACGCAATCCACTATTCTCGTTGGTTGCCAGTATTTGTACGCACTCTACAGGATCTTCCAGAAAAACATCCAAATGTATATTTAGAATTTCTTCGTGGCCACTTCACGAGTAGCAAAACTGCTACACCGTTTTCTGCAATATCTGACGATCAGCTTCATGAGCACAATAACAAAGTTATAAAAGGTGAAGGCAGTGCTATTGGAATCCTCGATAGTGAAAAAGCTCTACTTAAATGGATGGTGTCAGGCCCTAAGATTAGTTCTTTAATTGAGGAATTTGAAGAGAAATCTAACTTAAAAGATAACAAAAACGTGAGCACAAAGCTCATGAAGATAGCAATGCACACGAGAAAAGGTTCTTGGCCCATGTTAAAAAATGATTACTGTCTTAATCAAACAAGGAAATCCATTTGAAGAAAATGATTTAGTATCAATAGGAAGCTCCAAAATAATTCTAAATTTCGAAGCTGTCAAGTGTGTTACGGAAGCGTTTACTGTAGGACTAAAACAATATGATGACTATGTTGCGTTCCGTATCGATAAAGTTCAAAATTCAATTCATGAAATTATTCCTCGAACCAATATTCATATCTTCAAGACTATACAAAGAAAAACAGATAAGACAAAGTCCAAGATTTCTTACTTGCGTAAAGACTCCAATTTATTCTGCAGATTGTATGTTGCATCTGAAGCACGGGCTGGCAACATTGATGATTTTTTTTCGCATGAAAACCACATGTACCCACCCTCTATTTCGCATGACGGAAAGTTACGCAAACCAACCAACAAGTCGGATATTATTGATTGCATTCAAACAAAATGTGGCATTAGCTTTAATCACAGCCAGCTGAATGTAACAGCTAAAATATTTGATGGAGCAGCCGTAATACACATGCTTAATCCTGGTACGGCGACAACATTTTCCAGATACTATGAACAGGTTTTCAAACCATATTTCATTAATCAACTGAAAAACAGTTCACGATTAGATATTGTATTTGACAGATACATTAGTAACAGTTTGAAGGCATATATCCGTGAAACAAGAGAATGTGGCATAAATATTAAAGTCTCAGACTCAACTGCAATTTCTATGTGTCAACAAAAATAAAACCCAATTGTTCCAATTACTAGCTAAGAAAATGACGAGAGACGAGTATCCAGGAAAACATGTCGTTTGCACTTATGATAACCGAGTCCTCGTGTCAACATCTATGGATGTATCAAGCATTTCTCCCGTCACACACGAAGAAGCAGATGGCCGCATACTTCTTCATGTTAAACATGCCGTAGAAAATGGACATACTGGCATCTTAATACGAACTGTGGGCTCAGATGTAGTGGTTATTTCAATATCACTATTCCCACAAATACAAGATATTGATGAACTATGGATTGAGTATGGTTGCGGGAAATACAGGAAATTCATTCCAATCCATGAGATCTGTGCCAAACTTTCGCCGGAAATTTGCCGAAATTTGTTGGCTTTTCATTCTATAACTGGTTACGACTCAGTTTCCACATTTTGTGGCATTGGAAAAAAGACAGCCTGGAAGGTTTGGATGTCATTTCGGGGAATTGATTGTGTATGGCATCAACTATGTACAGGCACATGTCATGATCTGTTACAGCGATTTGTCATACTACTTTATATCAGGCATCAGATCTTCAGAGCATAAATGACTGCTGACGAGTATTATTTACAAGAAATAATCGAGCTATCGAAAACATACCTTTTACACTAGATGCTTTGATTCAACACGTTAAACGAGCTACTCTTGGAATAACAGTCTCGTTGCAGATTATAGCATACCTTCGCCAATTACATAGGGATGGAAAATAATTTCTGGGGGATCATACCAGCCTGTGTGGACAATACCAGAAATGTCAAAATATTGTGAACAGCTTATTTCCTGTACTTGCCGCAAGCGATGCACATCTTGTAAATGCGTTAAAATGGCAATGCGATGTACAAACTTTGTGTATGTGAAGGGCACTGCTCAGACACCGTTCGGTAATAGAAAGTGAATTTAGATAAATCATTTGGATGTTCTTGCACAAAACAGCAATATATTGTATTATTTAGATATTGTGGCTGATATTAGTGTATTTGGATATGAATAGGATATGATTAAACTTAGATATAATTGAAATAATACTGCATTGTAACATTCTTTTGATTCTTATTCTTATACTTATAAATGTTTGAAACTTATCTCACAGTTATGCCTTAAGTTTGCATAACTGTAGGATAAATATGTCTTAAGATTCTTAGCTCTAAGAAAACTGGAATTTATTCACATATACATCAAAAATTGCGATAATTACATTTTCTATTTAAACAGTTATAAGGTCATTGTATTAATTTTCAGAACCCATATAAAATTACATTGTTGCCATAAGAACTCTCTGTGCAACGCTACATTGTTTTGGCTATTTCTTAGAAAATATTCGTTATAAAATAGAAGTCATATATACCGTCCGAAAGGTAATTTTCTAACAAACAAAAAGTATTTTACACGCTTCAAGCTACATGCAACAGTTTCAAAGTTATTTAGAAAAATGTTTCGAAAAAAATCAAAATTAAAATCAAAAATTTTGAAACAACTTTAAATATTTCTGGTATTGTGAGCCTAAACAAAGAAGTCAATTACTGATAAACCACGTTTGAGAGAAACCTGGACAGAACTGCGCATGGGCGAAAAGAGCGAGTCCAATGCGAAAATGGGAGAGTTCGTACCTACCATCTCGAGGATGAGTTTATTTATTAAACATCTTAGATCTGTCGAATTTTTTTGGCGAATACCTTTTTGTTTCTCTAATTCAATTGTGCGTATGTGCGTAACGCGATAACTCATGATAAAAATATCGGATCCACTTGAAATTTTGTATATAGGTATATCCTGATAAGGCGCTTCCCTGATTAGTTTTTGGAGTTCATTCGATATGTATAAGATGGGGAACGGGGGGCTCATGCCCCCCGTTAGTTGATATAAATGGGATTTTCATGCAGAATTAAGTTTTCAAAATTTAGATTAGGATCATTCTGATGAGGCGATTCCGTGACTGTTATTAGGTGTTCATTGAATAAGTATAAATAGGGGGAACAGGGGTTCTAATCCCCCCCCCCCCCGTTAGTTGATATAAATGGGATTTTCATGCAGAATTAAGTTTTCGTTCAAAATTTAGATTAGGATCATTCTGATGAGGCGATTCCGTGGCTGTTATTAGGTGTTCATTGAATAAGTATAAATAGGGGGAACAGGGGTTCTAATGCCCCCCCCCCCGTTAGTTGATATAAATGGGATTTTCATGCAGAATTAAGTTTTCGTTCAAAATTTAGATTAGGATCATTCTGATGAGGCGATTCCGTGACTGCTATTAGGTGTTCATTGAATAAGTATAAATAGGGGCAACAGGGGTTCTAATGCCTCCCCCCCCTCTTAATTTATATAAATAGGTTTTTCAAGCAGAATTTTCAGATTTCGTTCAAATCTTTGAATCGTTTTGGAAGTTTAATGGTTAAGTATAAAAGAAGGGGATAACTCCTTTTAAATTATATAAATGCTAAATGGGTTTTTATTAAGAATTATCTAATTTGCTCTGAATTTTGGATATAGATTTTTTATATGATAAAGCATGTCTTTGATAGTATAGGAGGTTCAATGATTAAGTATAAAAAAAGAGGAAAGGGGAGAGCTGTTTCCCCTTCTTAATTTTTTTTTTCGAACGGAATTAACCCTTGAAAATATAAGGCTTTAATGTACAATTAGTATTTGTAGCCTGTGAGCTCAATGCCATCAGTTTAACTGGGCAGTATTCTTTATTAAACATTACATTGTAATTCAGTTACACTAAATAAGTTAAAAAAGGACAAATATAATAAAAAAGATGATTTAAAGGTATGGTTATAACTTTTTCCCTCGCAATATAGCGTAACTTAATCTTTTTAGAATTAACGCCTGAATGGTGTTATTTTAAAACTTGCCAGATTAGCAATTTTTTAAAATTATTTCGCTACATTATTGTTTACATTATTTATTTATATTATTTGCATACATTGGATATGAAAATGAGAAATGACGCAGATATCATATACGCGCAAGGTTTGGTAAAAAAAAATTTCTAACGTCAATTTGGCGAAAACCTCATTTTCGAATGCTGGTTAAATATACATTTTTAAATTATTTTCTATTATTAAAAAAATAACAATAAATAAAACAATTTTTAAATATAATAAATTTTAAAAACAAATAACACTAGAGCAAAAAACATTTTATATAATTAAAAAAAAATAAGGTAAATAAACAATTTATCAAAAAATAAACAATATCAGGGTTGCCATATTAGGCAAAATAACGCCATTCTGGCGCCAAGTAAATCCCAGTGAGTATATGACGCACAAGTGCCCTGAATATTTAGGTTGTTAGAATTGGCGAATATCTTGCATAGCCGCCAAGTTAGATGCCAAGCAGTCGTTAAAACTGCATTTTAGCCATAAATATAAATGAAAAAAAAAAAAAAAAAAAAAAAAAAAAAAAAAACAGACATGTTTTTATTAAAATTTACAAAAATGCAGGAGAAAATACATATTTTGGAAAGGTTATTCCGAGAACTAATAATAGGTCCACAATCTATTTATTTTAAAATAAAATTTCACTCGGAACAAAAAATAGAAAACAATATTTAATATCATTTCTCGGCCTCATAGGCTATGACCCCCAAAGTCTGAATGGAATCGGCTTGGCATTCTGTCAAGTGAAGACCTTACAAAGCTGGTATATCAGTATATCATTAGAAAGCGCGTTTTTTCCTGCTTAATAATCACTAATAATATAGATTAATGTTAAATATTAAGCCGAGTTATAGGAGAAAAAGTAGAAGCGTATTGCAAAATTTTGGCGGCCATATTGGTTACGTCACCAACACCGCTAGAGGGCCAAAAAAATTTGTGTCCCGGGATTTTTTAGACTTCGCTATTCATGTACTATCTAAATCCAAAGTGGCGTGTTGGTTGCCAGATGTGAAATGTTTTGGCATAATTTTCAGCTAACCCACCCCACTGTAAGGAAACGCACACTAAGTGCTTAAAGTATTATAAAGGGCGTCCATTTCGAACTCTGTCCAATGGCTAATTCCTAAACCATTAGTCACAGACATATAGTTCCAAATACAAAAATGTTTTAAATGAGATTTAAAAAAAATATTTTTAAGCGATTTATCTAAAGGTGCTACCAATATATAAGTATTACGGTAGTGTTAATTTTTATTAATTGACTTCTTGATTGGTTAAAATAATTGAAGAATTGTAAAATTCTCTTTATCGAGAAAATCAAATTTGGGGAAATCGCGAAAAATCTTCAAATGCGTCCTTTGGTTTTCATTATAAATTTAGATATTCTAGTTTTACATCAGTGCAGATTGGTACAGACTGTTACAAAAAACAAAAGCGATATGGCGAGTTTTGAAATTCATATCGTCAATTGTTTTTTTACATATGTTTTATTTTGTAAAGAAATGGAGCTGTTTCTTTTCATGATTTTATTTTAAAAAGGTGTGTTATTTTGATAAGCTTTTATTTTACTTATAACGACGTATGTATGTTTTTCTAATTCAAAATTTGTATTCAAATTTTAACTAACCAAATATCCGATCGAGGTTCAATTCGCACACACATATATATGTTACAGGCCCAACCCGATTTTAGGCCAAACTAGATTGGCCTAGGCCAGACTAGTCTATCCTAACGCCCATCGGATAAACTAGTTTTTCCTAGGCCAAACTAGTCTATCCGAACGCTCATCGGATAGACTAGTTTTTCCTAGGCCAAACTAATCTATCCGAACGCCCATCGGATAGACTAGATTTTCCTAGGCCAAACTAGTTTGGCCGAACGGTCATTAGGATAAACTAGTTTAGCCTGCTCTTCGTTGGTTTGAACTAGTTTATCCTAGGCCGCTCTAGATTGTCCTAGGCCAATTCAATTTGGCGTGATTTTATTGAATCTAAAGAACGCCACGGCGCCAACTTTCTAGTTTTGATCTAATTTATCCTAGGCCGATGCAATTTGATGCGATTTTATCTTACAGACTATCAAAGCCTGAGAGATAATGTGATCGCATATTCTGTTAATGTGTATGTAACTATGCACATATGTATGTACGTATGTATGTACGTAATGCAATGATTCCTGATAGAAATATCCGATTTGCTTCAAATTTTGGATATAGATTTATCCTGATAACGAACTTCCCTGATTAGTTTCAGGAGTTCATTGGATAAGAATAAGGGGAGAGGAACAAAAGGCTAATCTGCACCCTCTCCCCTCCTTAATTTAGATAAGTCAGTTTTTCATGCAAAAGTATCAGATTTTATTAAAATTTTAGGTATAAGATCATTTTGATTAGGCACCTCAGTTGTGGGTGTTCATTGTTTACGTATAAAGAACGAAAGAATGGGGGTAATCCCCTTAATTTATGTAAATAGGTTTTTCACGGAAAATTTACCGATTTCTTTCAAATTTTTTATGTAGGTTCCTTCTGATAAGGCGTTTACCTGATTAATTTGGGGGGGTTCAGAGGTTAAATATAAAGGAAGTACGGATTACTTTTTCAATCGGATAAAAACTTTTGGTTTTATGAAAAGATTTTTAATTCGTAACAGACTTGGTTTTTCCACACATCACTTCACTCGAAATTTTTCATATTAAAAAACTAAATATCCGACCCCTTTTAAAAATAAGAAAAAGCCTAAATAAATCATGACATCTAAAAGGTAGGATTGTGTGTGGGGGGGGGGGGGTAGAGTAAGGGAACGCTTGAATTTTTAGAAACATAATAAAACATGATATTAAATATTTAAGAAAAAGGATGCCGCATCAAATTTTGTGCATTAGTTCTCCAGTTACAGCTCCTACAAAATTTATGGCACAGACAGTCAGACAGAGTCATAGACTCACAATTTGAAGAACATGTTTTTTGGAATCTTGGACCACTAAAATGTGTAAATGCGTCAAAAACCGGAATTAAAAAAATTTCGCGAATCAAACATTTATTGTAAAGATAGAATAAAGTAAAATAAACAAAAGAATGAATTTTAAATGAACTTCGCTTATTTCAATACATGTGTTTGAGCTGAGCGGATTCGTTTGAAATATTTTGAATTTGAGCTTAAACTTGATTAATTTTTGAGAAATTAAATTTGAGTTTGAAAGAATTATTTTCTTTGAGAGCGTGCCAAACAATGATTGGCATTAATTACAGCACGTCAAATTGAATTGGCCTAGGATAAACTAGATTGTCCTAGGATAAACTAGATTGGACTAGGCTAGATTGCACTAGGCGCCGAAGCGGTCTTTGGGATCAATAAAAACACGCCAAATTCAACTAACCTAGGACAATCTAGATCGGCCTAGGATAAACTAGTTTAAACCAATGAATAGCAGGCTAAACTAGTTTATCCTAATGACCGTTCGGCCAAACTAGTTTGGCCTAGGAAAATCTAATCTATCCGATGGGCGTTCGGATAGATGGGCGTTGGATAGACCAGTTTGGCCTAGGAAAAACTAGTTTATCCGATGGGAGTTAGGATAGACTAGTCTGGCCTAGGCCAATCTAGTTTGGCCTAAAATCGGGTTTGTCCTGTAACATATGTATCCAATGACAATGTAATATTAATACGATTTTTGGTGTGTAGCATTTTTTTTTTTTTTTTTTTTTTTTAGGACTACACCAAATTCTATTAGGTTAAGTAATCTAATAGAATTTTTAATATGCGTCATTTTGTAACGAATCCTGATTGTTGCTTTTCATAATTTAATTTAACAAAATTTGTACTATTTTTTTTAATTATATTTTTAGTACAAGTTGTATATTTTGCTTTAATATGTAACCATCAACATAAATTAAAAAATATATAGTAAAAATTATTTTACTCTCAATGTTTAATGTTAAATTTGATATCTGACGTTCATTTTTATTTCCAGTAGATTTGTGATTGACCCTTATTTTGCAGCAAAAAAATAAATAAATAAATGCTTTAACTTTAAACAGCTATTACTCAGTCAATTTTAATTACAGAGGACTGGGACTTGTTCTGTCTTACTTGCTAAAGCAGTGGTAAAAATTTACTGAGAAACCGTATAAAAATTTAATTTTCGTAATTTTTTATTTTATTTTATTTCATTTTATTTTATTTTTTATTTATTTACTTTTTACCTAAATTGCTTAAATAATACTTCTTTACCTTTTCAAAAGCATTTTTACAATTGGAACTATATGTCTATGATTAACGGTTTAGAAATCAGTCATTGGCCACCGCTAAGAGTGGACACCTTGTAGAGTCCCGGGAGGTGGGGGAGAGGCATTGATTTTTCAGATTATTGAAAACTCAAAATCTCAAACCTTCCGAGGGGACATCTCATTGCTCAGCGGCGCTTTTGCCCCACAGACCATCCCCTGAATTCAACACTAGCTCTCTATCTTTACCCGTAATTATGAACTGCTTTCTTAGGTGTGTGATGCTAATTTTTTTTGCCTTTCATCAGTCACTATGAATAGTAGTGAATACATGCATGAATAGTAATAACTTACAGCGCTAATTAAACTCTTTTTCTGCTAGATGCCTGGTGATTGGTCACCATCAAAACACACTTTCTGGCTCCAAAGAGCAGCCCTCGAAAACCCATTTCCACGACTCTCTGACTACGGCTCTCTGGCAACAATTAACTTATTCTATGTAAATTTCCATTAAAAAAAAATTAAAAAGTGTTTAATTTGAATAAAAACAAGTCAGAAATTGTACTTCAAACGTGGTAAATGAAGTGATACAATATTATATTAAAATATATCATTGGTGATTCATACCATAACAAGTTTTATAAATATTCAGATCTTGGTGCAATAGCTGTTGCAATCTTATGCAAAAATACAAAATTTATTACGATTATATATATATATATATATATATATATATATATATATATATATATATATATATATATATGACGATTTAAGGGAGAAACTCGAAAAATCTTCACTGGTTTCCCTTTTTTAAAAACACACAGTCGTGGCAAGCGACGGTAAAAAATAAATAAAGGTAGAAGATTCATTAAATTGTACATTGGCTGCTGTAAGTTAATTTATTAAACTATTGTCATGAGAGAGGGAAAGGCTCCCTTTACAAGCCGTCTTTAACCGAAACATCAAAAAGAATATTCCATCATCACTTCAGCAAGCCGTACTCATCGAAGAAAAAACCCAAGAATCTATCTCACCACCTCCAGGCTTCCCTCTTAAATCTAAAAACGAAGTTCTAGAAAATTCTCTACTCTCTAACCATCATTTTTCCATGTAAACATAATTCATGTCCAGCGTCGAGATTTTTATTCCACAGACGATAATTTTATTTTTAAAAAATATTATTTAACTAATTTATAATCGACTCAGAATTTTAAATATTCTGCAAACGATATTTTTGCAGACGATTAATTTTAAGAGAAAAAGAAAAGAAATCAATTTATTGATATGCACGGATATCGAATGTTGTAGGAGAAAAATAAATAAACAAATAAATAAAAATAATCAAAAAATATTTTGAAAGGAATGGTTTTGGAATAAATTTAATAAGACTTTCTTGAAAAGGGTTGGTAAAAACATAAAAAATGAGTTTTATTTGAAATATTAAGAAATAAGTTAAATTAAGAATATTTTTAATTTAGAGCCATCTTTTTAAATTTACGCATATTGGAATAAATGTTTTTTGAGGCGAATTAAGAATTTATATCGTTTTCAGATTAATAGATTAGATCTAGAAACAAGATTTTAATTTAATAAGTTGAACTAAGTACGGAATATTGTTAAAAGGAAATTAATATAGTATAAAGGTTAATCTTGGCGAAAAAATTTAAAATTTGTAATATTATCCCCCCTCCCTAAAACTTTGTACAAAATTGATAGTTAAATAAAACTACAAGTTCAGACAATAGAAATCTAATAACTTAGAAAAGTTAAACTTTGGAATAAAACTGTCAAACCCGGGAAGCCAAGAGATGGAAGAAAAAGAAAATTAACGCAATATATGTAAAAAAAATATATATATATCGATAAAAAAATAGTTAAGAGCAAATTAAATAGAATTAAAATTAGATAGGAGCATTTCCCTGAAAAAAATACAATAATATTACAACATCACTTACCATTTGTAAGTGCATAGGAGATAATGCATACAATAACACTAAATAAGTTATAAATATTAATAAGCAAGAAATATTAAAAATATAATAAAAACAATAAAAAATGTCTTTCATGGGAGTTTATAGAATTTCAATGACTTAATCAGTAGTTATTTCAGTTCAAAAATTAAATTTAACATACAGTTCTTGTAGTAAATAAAGTCTTTAAAGGCTACAATAAACGTTCTTCTCAAACTTAGTTGACTACATACAGTCCTTCAAATCAAAAGTCTCTAAATAGTTTTAAAAATGCAATTCTTCAATGTAGTTCACTAGTAAATTGTATAATTTTTGTAAATCTAGTTTTAATCTTTGGTTGGATCCAGCATCTTTTAATAAATGATGTGCCCAATTTGCAATAATAAATAGTATCACTCTTCAACATTAATAATAAATAATATAGAAAAATTCAAATAACAATAATAATAATAACAATAATAATAAGCAATATAAAAAAAAAACTCAAAATTTATAGCAACAATAATAATTCTACATATCCTGATGTTCTCAATGAGAATGTAATTTATACCATATTTCATTATAGAAATCATAATGATAATAATAATAAAACAAAAGTATAATCAAAAGAAAATATCACAGTTCGTTTATTATTGATAGGGAAAATATTGGTTGAGGATAAAAATAATTACATAGCAATTAAATAATTTTCTTATCTTCTAATAGCATAAGAAAGTATTTTTTGCTAGCTAAAAGTATGCATAAAAATAATAATAACAATAATTCCAAAATCCAAATAAAATTAAATCGAACTATTTAGAAAATGGACTCTCAACCAGTATTCCTTACAGTAATTCCTCTCTGATACTCTTTTACAAAATTGTCAAATTTGTCAAGTTTTGAAATGCCAAATGTAGAGTAATGTTTTATCTACACATGGTTTATAAACTTTAATAATAAAACAAATAGGAATAAAAGGTGTCATTCTTAATTGAGAAATGGAAATAAAGATAATTTGCTTTTTGAAAAACTTTTAATACCTGTAGTTTTCACATCACTGAAAATCACATATTAAGATATAGGTATGAGTAAAATCATCAAATTTTATAACTGTTATCACATAAATATCTTTTGAATAAATAGCATAATACTAATGTAAAATAAATGCGTAAATATAGTGAGAATTAAATACACTTAAAATTAATTTATCAACATCAATTTGAAAGTTTTTACAATCAAAGTGTACACCGTATGCCTTCATAAGGAGCCCAATTTAACCCCAAAAACTCCCAAAAACAAGTAATATTCTTGTTGGCCACCAAGAACATACCTGCTAATGTTGAAAATTATGGTGATAAAATATTTTAAGAATAAGAATTAAAATTTAATCTACTGTATTGACTTTAATTTGATCTAGTGATTGTGATTGTATCTGAGATTTTGTTTGTTTTTTAGGTTGCTCATGGACCAGTTTAAAATCTTCGGGTGAAAAATGGGATCTTAATTTAGAAACATGCACAATAACGGAGTTCTGTCCTGTCTCATAATTAATTTTATCTATTTCATAAGTTACATCAAAAGTTTATTTATAATTTTGTATGGTCCAGAGAATGTAGGTTCTAATTTTCGAGTGTTAGGGTATTTACATTCTTCATAAATTACAGAGTCTTGTATTTTTAATGGGCATTCGACAAAATTTCGATCATAGAGCCTTTTACTTTTAAGGTGAAATTCCTGAGTTCGCGCTTTCGCAATTTTGAGGACTTTGTCTACTGGTGTATAATAGTTCTGTTTTAAAAGAGATTCATAAGGCAATTGACCATAAAATAAATAGGCAGGTGGGAATTTGGTTATAGAATGGGGCGTATTGTTGTATTCTTCGTTTGACTTGGTTTAATAATCTAATCCAAGGTATTTTGGAAGAAGTGGAATTAACTTTACATTTAAGCCTGGTAACTATAGTCTGATTAACGCGCTCTACCTTCCCATTGGTCTGAGGATGATGTGCGGATGCAAAATGCTGCTGAACATGATGATTTCTAAGGAATTTCTTAAATCTTGGAGACTTGAAAGATTTATGCCTGTCACTAAGTATTTTTTGAGGTGCTTTGATATCGAAAATTTGTTTTAAACAGTTAGTGTATGTTTCAGTGGCAACATTTTTGGAGGGAAAAGCCCAAACAAACATAGTTGCGTGATTTATTATTATGTGTAAGAATTTTTTTGCTGAGTTGTAATAGTTAAACCCACCCACAGTATCAATAGAAAGACATTCAAAAGGTTTATCTGTGGCTGGCATAGCTTGTAATAAGCCAAATCTTTTCTGTTTTGTTTTTTTATTTTTCTGACAGGTGTCGCAATGTTTAACTAACTGTGCAATGTCTATTGTCATATTAGGCCAATAATAGTTGGGAGATATTAAATTAAGCATTTTTTTAATCCCCAAATGTCTAAAATTATCATGAGAAATATGAAGTAGTTTTTTTCTTAATGACATTGGTAGAACAATTTTTTTAATCCCTTTTTCTGAACTATGATAATTCCATTCTCTTTTTTATATTTTTTGTCGCAGACATTGTCTTTGTCTTGCATCTCTATAATTTCTTTCCTATCTAGCAATAAACTAATATGTTGATTAAAATGACAAAAAGGATTTCGTGACAACATGTCTGTTTCGACATTTGTTGAACCCCTTTCATATTTTATTAAAAAAATAATAATAGTAATAATATTAATAATAATACCAAAAATTATATCAATAACATTAAAAATAATTTGATAATTAAAATATAGCTATTTAATTATAGATATAACTAGACAAATATCCATATATTGGTGTAAATTAAACAGTTTAAAAATTATGTTAAAATAAATAACCCACTCTCATTTTTTTTTAATAAATAATTAACCTTTGCGTTTTTATCCAGACAACACCACCCTCCCCCGTACTCTAACATCTACCCACCCAACCAACCTATATATATTTTTTTATTACTTTTTAACATTTTTAATTTTTTATTATTATTTTTATGTTTTATAATTTTTTTATACATTTTTTACGCAAAGAATTAATTATAAGATCATGTAATATCTAATTATAAATTAAAGAATATATGAATTTTTTAGGATAACCATTATTTATAGCATCATATACAAGCTTTTTAATATTAGTATTAATTAAATGGGAAGAACATAGACATTTTATTCCATATAAATGGTTAAGTATTATATTACGATATACAGAATTATGAAGACAAGATTTAAAATTAGTAAAGGTATTAACTTTAAAATTAAATTCTTTCCTTTTGTCATAAATATCAGTTATAAATTTGTTCTCTTTTAATATAATTTTAATATCTAAGAAATTGATTGTATTATTAAAAAGTAGGTTTTTTGAAAGTTCTAGATTAGAAGGATAATCAACAGGGAATTAAGATAAACAGGTGTTATCAGTATCAATTAAAATTACATCATCTATATATCGATATAAATGTATTGTATTATTTAAATAATGATGTTCATAGTAATATAAGTATAAGTCAGATAATACACTAGATGTACTACCACCTTGTGGTATACCAATATTTTGAATATATATATTGTTATCATGCATGATAAAATTATTATAGATAATGAAATTAGTTAAGGTATGAAAGTAATCAGAATCGATATTATGTGATATATCCAGCTCGTGTTGATATTTTTTAAAAAGCTCATTTATGATATTATGTAAATCCGATAAATCGATATTATTAAATAAATCTTTAAAATCATAGGTAGTGATATTTTTTATACATTTAAGATTTTTCATAATATGGACTAGTTCATAACTATTTTTTATGCAATGTGTATTATCACTTTTTTTTGTAAGATCATATATTTGATTAAGAATTACTAATAGAAGTTTGTTAGCAGCATTATTATAAGTATTGCAACCAATTGTAACAGTTCTGAATTTAACAGGATGCTTATGAAATTTGGGTATAAGGACTAGATAAGGATATTTAAAGTTAGTAGGTTTAATGTCTAATAATTTATAGAATCCTTTAATTTTACGATTATTGGCAAGTAAGTTATCATTAATTTTTTGGAATGTGTTATTATTAGATATACTAGATTTAAGCAGTTGATGATAATAAGATTTACAAATAATGGCATAATTATTAGGAGATTTATCAACATAAGTTATTACAAAGTTTTGTTGTAATTTATTGATTTGCTTAAACAGATGCTGTGTATTTACATATTCTAGGTGTGAAATATTATATTTTAAGGACCTGGTTAATTTATCGATAACTAATATTTTCCATTGATTAAAATATTCAATGGGTTTATTATAATAAATTGCAAGTTTATAAATAAATATATCTATATCATATGTAAATTGTTTTATGATAGATTTAATGTTTAATTTGGATGGAATTCTGTACTTGGTCCCATAACCCATAATTCTTCTAAGTTGTAAATCATCTACAAGATTAAGATTACCAGTAATAATATGTCCATGATCTTTATTTATATATTTTTGTAGAGAAGGGTCATTGCATTTACAGAGTAAAGTACTAGCATCAAAAGAAGATTTAGCGAAAGAATTATAGTTAAAAATCGTTATGCCGATAGATATGGGATACTTAAAGGTTTTAGAAATATGAATATTATTAATAGGAAATTGACAGTTTTTATCATTTAATATGGAATTAATATTGATTTTATTAAATATTGGATTAGAAAAAGTAATTACCATTTGAGTATTAGTTTGTAGATTTTTAGGTTTTTTTAGTAAATTTATATTGTAAAGGTTGACACGAGTCATAATGAGATCATAAAAAACATCTGAAAAATGTTTAGAGTAAGTTTTACTGAGAAAAATATTTAAATATTGTACTATATGTTTCTTTTTTATTCCAAAAATATATTTACGTATTAGAAACCAATTGTAATTTTTTAAATAATTACGATGCAGATTATTAATTTGTTGAATTATAATGTTTTTAGGAGTAATACTAGAAGATGAACCTTTACCTCTTTTGTTACGTGTAGTTTTAGGATTTATAAGATGATTTAAACTATGATAAATAGGAGAATAATCTGTAGTATCATTTATAGATGAAAAAACTTTAACAGATCTTTTAAAAACCTCACTATTAAGACCATAAGGATAAATTGTATTATAATATTTCATATATGAAGACTCTAAATAGAGACGCTCAGATTTATTTTTCTGAATTTGTATTATTTCAATAGTAGTATTTTTAAATTGATGTTTATGAAAATGCTGTATTTCAGCTGTAGACTGTATATTTTTTGCTAAATTTTTATCAGAATCTGACCGATGTTGATTCATGCGTATATGAAGAGGACCAGAAGTTTCACCAATATATTTCAAATTGCAAATGTTACACTTTATACTATAAATTACATTAAAAGCCTTACAAAAAATAGAAATATGAGGATCTGATACGATTTGTGACTGAGAAGCAGATGGACAAGTTTTACATCGGATATCAGAACATTTCTGAAAATATAATTGAGGAGGAGGAGCATGTATATGGAAACTGGATGATGGTCCAGGAGTAACTCTATTATTGCTCCTGTACCGGGCACTACACTGCAAAGAAGCATTGTGTATCTTGCCAGGATCGAGATTTTTACTAAGTACTGCCATAATATAAGAGAAAATACAAATATAATAAAAAGATAAAAATAGAAAAATTACAGTTAAATAATCGAGTATCTTGACTAATATAATTTACTAAAGAAAAGGATCTAGAATAATACAACTATAAAATGAAAATAGATACAATATGTACAAAGCTTTAAAGCAATACTCAAACCTCCAAAAGGAAACAATACACGACCATAATACTACCAACCCACACCACATATAAAAAGAATCATAGTACTCACAGTACAATAAATGCAAAATCACAAAATCGACTCATTTAAAAGTGAAAAAATCACCGTACATAATAATCCACAAACTTATCCAATTAACATCTCAGCACAATGCTCACATTGTTACTACATTTCACATAGGCTTAACTAATCATAATTTCAATGTATTTATTTAATGTAAAAAAATAATAAATAATGATAATTTCAATGTATTACTTTAATATTAAAAAATAATAAATAATGAATATTGATTTTGACACTTAATATACCATATATCAAGACAATGAATTAAACATAATAGCCAAATTAACAGTTAAAATATTATAAATATACCACATATAATATTCATGATGAAACAATTTGCAACTCTTAATGGAAATCCTATTAAGTGGTAACGGAAAACTACATTGTAGAAATCTCACAGACAATACACAAAGGTTATGCGGATAGCAGCAATTACCTATGCGCACCATATTTATAAAATTGCTATTAACAACGGATGTTATATATTAATTATATATAAGATACCACAATAGGAAAAAATTCATTATGACTATTCAAAATGAAAAGATATCAATTAAATATCAAATTGTATACATTCATAATTACACGCGCGGAGCAGCATAATAATTTGAATGCTAATATAATACCATTAAAAGTAGACAAGATTCACCAATGGATTTTATCAATAAAAGAATTAAATTGAATTATAGTAAACAGTATTAACCATTTGAAATTAACCATTGAATTTAATAACTTATAGTACATTGAACATGGAAGGAAAAAAGAATAATATGAATGCAAATGAAATTTGTAGAACCAAAGCAGAATCTTCAGGTCCCAAATACTTTGGAACTACAAATGGAGTGTGGTTTCATCTTCGTATTTGCCATGAAAAAGCAAAACAATACGAATTTGGGACTACCATCACACAAAAACCAAATTATTAAACAAGGAACAAAGATATTTTACAAAAAGGAGTTGAAAGTAAGTAAAAATAATAGTTTTCCATAACAAACAAAAAGGATAAAGCAGAATGGAAATATAATTGAACCGGAAAAATAATTAATATTAACATAAAATTAAATTAATAAAATGATTAAAATTAGAATTAAGAGATAACATTCATGTTAACATATAACTTAAAATACATTATTGTTACTTTAATCAGTAACATTTATTGTGACTTTACATGGTAAAAACTCATTATCTTAATATACGATAATAAAAATTAAAAAATAATAATAATAATAATAATAATAATAAAAATAATAATAATAGTAATAATATTAATAATAATACCAAAAATTATATCAATAACATTAAAAATAATTTGATAATTAAAATATAGCTATTTAATTATAGATATAACTAGACAAATATCCATATATTGGTGTAAATTAAACAGTTTAAAAATTATGTTAAAATAAATAACCCACTCTCATTTTTTTTTATATAAATAATTAACCTTTGCGTTTTTATCCAGACAACACCACCCTCCTCCGTACTCTAACATCTACCCACCCAACCAACCTATATATTTTTTTTATTACTTTTTAACATTTTTAATTTTTTATTATTATTTTTATGTTTTATAATTTTTTTATACATTTTTTACGCAAAGAATTAATTATAAGATCATGTAATATCTAATTATAAATTAAAGAATATATGAATTTTTTAGGATAACCATTATTTATAGCATCATATACAAGCTTTTTAATATTAGTATTAATTAAATGGGAAGAACATAGACATTTTATTCTATATAAATGGTTAAGTATTACATTACGATATACAGAATTATGAAGACAAGATTTAAAATTAGTAAAGGTATTAACTTTAAAATTAAATTCTTTCCTTTTGTCATAAATATCAGTTATAAATTTGTTCTCTTTTAATATAATTTTAATATCTAAGAAATTGATTGTATTATTAAAAAGTAGGTTTTTTGAAAGTTCTAGATTAGAAGGATAATCAACAGGGAATTAAGATAAACAGGTGTTATCAGTATCAATTAAAATTACATCATCTATATATCGATATAAATGTATTGTATTATTTAAATAATGATGTTCATAGTAATATAAGTATAAGTCAGATAATACACTAGATGTACTACCACCTTGTGGTATACCAACATTTTGAATATATATATTGTTATCATGCATGATAAAATTATTATAGATAATGAAATTAGTTAAGGTATGAAAGTAATCAGAATCGATATTATGTGATACATCCAACTCGTGTTGATATTTTTTAAAAAGCTCATTTATGATATTATGTAAATCCGATAAATCGATATTATTAAATAAATCTTTAAAATCATAGGTAGTGATATTTTTTATACATTTAATATATATATATATACACACATATATATATATATATATTATATAATGCATATCTATGATGAGTATTACCGGTGGTCCTCTACGACTAGTTTTATAATCCATTTTTGATGTAAAATGCTTAGGATTGATAGGGTCTCTTATTAAGAAACAGCGAAATCGAATAGTTTTCTATTGATGATGATAGCAGAGGAATTTTCAGAAAATGCTATCAAAGTCGGCATCTTGGATCAAATTTCTGTACGTGACAGCCTGTTGAAGGTCGTTACGGGGCAACAATCGCTTATCGTTCAAGATATAATTCATTTATTGAATATATATATATATATATTCGATACCAAATATTCAATAGCCATGCCTGAAAGTGTCATGCCTTTATGTTTGAAAACAAATCAGTAAAATCTATCAGTACATTTCGCGGGGGAAAAAAATGAAAAAATTTTTTTTTTCTTTTAAAATACCCTTAATATTGACATTTAGATCCGCGAAACAAAAATCTTCAAATTTTTTAAACATTTCTTTATTGCCGATTATTATTAATATTATTATTGTTATTATTATTATTATTATTATTATTATTATTATTATTATTATTATTATTATTAATGAAGATTAAATCATAATGTAAAAATCTAGCTTTAAAGAAATGGTTGTGATGGAAATAACTTCTTGTTAGAATGTGTTTTTCTTCATGATGTTTTTGTCTTTTTTCACAATTTCCAGATTTAAATTGTTATAACTCAAGAACCATTAAAGACAAATGCTTCAAACTTGGAACCTGTCTTTTTTGTTTATTTTACCTTAATTTTAATTCCACAAATTTGAACATATTATTTACTTCTGAAAATATGATTTTTTTAAATAAAAGTTACAGCATTTTGTTTTTAAATTTTAACGTTTTTTTTAAAATATTTTTTAAATGTTGAATCAAAATTAAAATTCAGATATTTCTGTTTACTTAAATGTAAAATAAATAAATAAATAAATAAATAAATAAGTTCTACAAATAATGTTTTGGTTATAACGATATCAACTTACTCACTTTTTAGGTGCGTTCGTAATTATGTAAATACGTAGCACCTATTGTTGTCGCTCAGTCCGTCTGTCCGTCTGCCCGTCTGTCTGTCTGTCTGCCCGTCTGTCTGTCCACATATAACAACGCAAAAACTACCCCACCGAATCGTTTGAAATTTAAAATACATAATTATTACATAATTTTGTCGAGTCATTTCAAATTTTATGAAAATCGGGTGTATAGATCAATTACAGGGACAATCAAAAGGATTCCGTTACATTACGGTCAATGGGGAAAAAAGTTTCAAATGCATTTTAATCGTTTGAAATTTAAAACGTATATTTATTACATAATTTTGTCGAGTCATTTCAAATGTTATGAAAATCGGATGCATTGATCAATTACAGGGACAATCAAAAGTATTCCGTTACATTACGGTCAATGGGGGAAAAAGTGTCAAATGCATTTTAATGGTGTTACACTCATTTGAATATAACAGAATTGACATGAATCTATGAAATATGTACAAAAAATACATTTTGTACAATCTGTGATGCAAAGAATAGTTATTATTAAATTACAGGGCCACACAAATGTATTCCACTAAATAATGTTATACGGGGAAACATTGTTTGGGAGGTGTTTGAATTATATTAAACTACTTCACATTTTATGAATAAGATATATGTTAATGAAGTATAATAAAAATTACTCCCTGCATATTTACAGGAACACAAAGATTTCGACCACTATACTGTATCCAAAGTACGCTCTACTATATCAGCAAGATCTGAATATTTTAAAACTTCGTTATCAACGAATGCACCTCATTTGCTACGCTTTACGAGCAATTTTCAACTTCTTTAAATATATTTTTAATTTTTAATTTTTTTTTTTTTTTTTTTTTTTTTTTTTTTTTTTTTTTTTAATTTTGAGAAGTTTTATTATGTGATTTTGTTTACAAATGCTATGGTTAACCATCAGAAGATCCAAAATTTTAACTCAATAAATGAAAATTATTTTAAAATGTATTCTGACCCCCCCCCCCTTTAAATAATCCCTTTTTTAGGTGCGTTCGTAATTATGTAAATACGTAGCACCTATTAGTTGTCGTTCAGTCCGTCCGTCCGAATATAACAACGCAAAAACTACCCAACCGAATCATTTGAAATTTAAAATACATAATTATTACATAATTTTCTCGATTCATTTCAAATTTTATGAAAATCGGATGCATAGATCAATTACAGGAACAATCAAAAGTATTCGGTTACATTACGGTCAATGGGGAAAATTCTTTCAATTGCATTTTAATCATTTGAAATTTGTAATATATAACAATTGTCGCTTCGCTTCAGTTGTCGTGTCGCTTCAAATTTTATGAAAATCGAATGCATAGATCAATTACAGGGACAATCAAAAGTATTCCGTTACATTACGCTTAATGGGGGGAAAATGTTGCAAATGCATTTTAATGGTGTTACACTCATTCGAACATAATAAAATTGATATGCCTCTATAAAGTACATATTATAATAAACATTTTGCATAATATGTGGTGCAATGAACATTTGTTATTGATTTACAAGGCCACACAAAATATTGCATTACATAATGGTATAGGGAGAACATTGTTTGGTGCACATATTAATTGTAATTAACTAGTTACAATTTTATGAGATTGATATATAGGAGTGATATTTTAAAAATATCGTTATCGTACGAACGCACCTCATTTGCTACGCTTCACGTGCAATTTCCAACTTGTTCTATTTATGCAAGCCACATATCAATAGAAAATTTCTATGCTCCTTATGATGATGCGACCCGTCATTTCATTCGTATGGTCATTTGCGGCCTGCGAACAGCAACTTAACTGTAAAAATAAATAAAATAAATAAATAAAATTCGGTAATTCTATGGATGTAAAGTTGCGGAAATCTGTATCTAAAACTTTATCTGTACACTGTATAAATAAAAATATGTAAATCTACAAAACAAATTTTTGTAAAGCTGCAAAAATCTGTAGCGTTTACCCTATTAAAAACGTTATACGGAAAATTTACAACCAGAGATGTAGTAGAGGGTATACGAAGGTATACTCCGTATACTTTCTGGATTTTTTAACGGAATACCGTATACCCTCTGTTTCACAGAAAAGCTATAGAATATATACTTTAAGGGTGTGCCCTCTGCTTAGAGCGTATACTCTCTGTTTCTTTTACGACTACACCACTGTTTGCAACAAGAAAACACAGATGGGATCAAAATATATTTATTTACACTGATTTTATAAGAATTATGGGATTTCCCGAACAGTACATTTTGTTAACTTATCCTTTAAGAGTGTTCTTAAATCAAAAAGGGCAACTTTTTGACATATGCTTTAATTTATTTTTGTTCGAAAATGCATGAAAATAGTAGGGGTTGTTATTCAGAAACTGTCTAATTGCACTCAATCTTCTGTTTTTTTTTTTTTTTTTTTTTTTTTTTTTTTTTTTTTTTTTTTTTTTTTAACACAATAGGTTTTTTATAACGAGCCTTCAAAGTTGACATTTTTGGGCACATTTCCCGACGAAAGCAGAAAAACCGGTTGAAAAACAGGATGAAAAACGGGTGATCACGTGATCGAAATAGCGTAGAACTGGATAGGTAATTTGATTATCATAAAATGGGATAAAATTTCGATTCGAAATCGCTTCCATAGTCAGGCATTCCAATTTTATATCTCTCCGTTAAAAAATGAATTTGTAAATGTGTCAAAACATTTTGCGCTTGTTGAGCGGAGCATTTGAGAACAACCTTAATTCTTCTAAATATTTTACAATAGAACTCTTACTATCGATTTATTAAATCAGTTTTAATTAAAAAAATATCTAAAAATCACATTATCATTATATATGTCTTTTTTTTTTTTTTAATTTAAGACAACACGCTGAGTGCCACTTCAGTCACTGGTGACTGACACTGAATTTTCCGTTTAAATCGCCTCTTTTTTTAAAGATATAATCCTCTAATAAATAATAGTTAAGAAAATTTTGAAAAAATTTTCAATTATTACATAAACAATATATATATATATTTTTTTTTTCAGTTTTATATCTTATTATCTTATTTTATACTGTCAGACACCAACAACTGACGAGGCATTTAATGTTAAGAGGCTTGTTTAATCAAACGAAAATACCTGTTTGCTAATGCTAATCTTATATAAGAAATTTATAAAAATATCTCGTTTGCATTTTAATGTTTTTAAACCTTTTTTTTTTCTGATAGCTGAAGTTTTGATTTGGATTTGGGTTGGAGTTGGATTTTTTTCTACCTTTTTCGATTTTGATTGCAGATTTTTTTTTTTTTTTTTTTTTTTTTTTTTTTTGGGGGGGGGGGGGGTGTTTTGTCTTTTGAAACCAGTTCTGAAAGTGAAAGTGTCCTCGTTAAAAATACCAGTAAACGAAATCGAAAAACCAAAAAATGGCCTTTGTATACTTCTATCTCAACTATCCAATGCAAAAATAAATAAATAAATAAATAAATAATAAATAAAATAAATATTAAAATACAAATGAGATCTCTTTAAAAATTTCTTCCGTAGAATTAGCATTAGCGAACAGGTTTTTCCGTTTAACTAAAGCAGCCTTTTATTCTAATTGGTTATTCAGGTGAAGCAATTTTTAAATTCAAAGGTCAGGATATACAGGATTCAAATGTCAACCCCCCCCCCCCTCCCACCCTTATCTTGCCGGTTTGTGCCCATGGAATCTTCTTTATTCATTCAACCTGAAACACTAATTCTTATACTAACACAAAACTGACTTTTTTTAGATCCCTCTTCTACTCCAAGCCCTAAACACTTGCCCCACTGCAAATCAGCCCCTTAGAGTGTGGTGTATAGACAAAAGGCAGCTGGCTAAGCTCATCTCCACCACTATCATGTCTTTGTGGCAGGATTTGAACTCCATGGGGGAGGGGGATATTCCGGTAGGATATACATCACTCTCATATTAACCTAAATTTCGTTTCCAAGCCCCCAATTATCACATTTTAACATATACAAGCTGCTATCCCCCAGAACACTCCTCTGACCCAAAAAAAAATCTTTAGTGCCCCCTCTATTTCTCCACGTGGGGGGACAAGCTCTCGAGGGGCCTAAGCACCCCTGATTCCTTGAGGCCCTCTTCTTCACTCCCTCAAAAGTTGCTCAAGACTTTTAGTCTTATATCTACAGACCCGCTGTCGTTCTGAGGGGGCCCGTCCTGGGGCTTGCATCCCCAGTCCCCCTAAGTTTAGATAGGAGGAATGACGTAATTTCGAAACCTAAATTTCGCAAGAACGATAAATGGGTTTCCGTAAGGGGGTCCCTTTGTGGGAAAATCCCAGCCAGGGACATGTTTGGAACCCGTGTTTTTTTTTTTTTCGGAATTTAGTGGTCTGCCGAAATGGCTGGATTTGGAAATCATCCAATAGCGCCGATAAGAGAATGTAAGGAAACAAGTTAGACATTTTTTTTTTTTCGTTCTCTGTAATTATAATTACATGTATTTTCTGTTCTCTCGCCAAATATGTTAATTCCAACTCTGCATTGTAGAAAAAAAATCAAGAAAGAAAAAATCAAGCGTCAAGCATGCATTATAAAGCACTTTCCAACACATTCAGAATAATGTAACAAAACTGTATTGTTTAAAAAATTTTAATATTACGTCTCATTTCACCATATGGAAATGTATAACGCATTTCAAAACCGAGTTTCAGCTGTTCCCATCAGCAATCGGAAAATTCTCCGATTTTTTTTTAACAGTCCTTTATATAATATAGACATGTGTATGAATTACAACATGCCATTCTAAAATTTAATTCATTTAAGAGCATGATCTATTTCAGAAAACTCCCCTTCAACAATTTCCTCTAATAAGAAGAATGGCATGAGAATGTATTTTTGTGCAGCCCTGTATATGAGGTATAGAATTTATATATAAAGAATAATATGCAAAAAACTAATAAAATTTAAAAGCGCCTACCAAATTTTAAAACATACTGTCCAGCAATTATTTCGCAAAGACAGTACTGTAACCGATTTGTTTTAATTAATGAAAAAAAAAATGCTCTGTTTAAACGTGACCGTAGTGAAATTCAGTGATTTATATCGGTTTCAATACATTTAAAATAGCATAGTGTCACTACAATATTCTCCAAACGATTTTTCACCATATACAATGATGTAATAAAATTCTTTAAAGTGTCTCTGCAAATGAATCATTAATTGTATATACTTCATATGCAATACCAAATAAGCTTTGGTGACTCTAAATAAGCTTTATCATAATAAATAGAAACATACTTGAATACTTTTGTTCAGCCCTCTAGTTTACCTAGTAACTTTTTACTCGCCAGTATTTTGCTAAAATTTAGTTCAAACAAAAACACTCTTAAAACTCCTTAAATCCAGAAATTATCATCAATAGTTGACCATGTATCCAATTCGTTGTGCGACCATGTCTATCATTTTCTCTATATTCTACAAACATTTCTTAGTAAACTGAGAGCAATTCAACGTAAAAAAAAGGAATATTGCCTAGTTAAACTGATGGCACTGAGCTCACAGGCTACGCATACTAATGGTACAATGGCCATTATAATGGCCATACTAATGGCTTTATATTTTCAAGGGTTAATTCCGTTCGGAAAACAAATTAAGGAGGGGAAACAGCTTTCTCCTTTCCCCTTTTTTATATTTTATCATTGAATCTCCTAAACTATCAAGAACATAATTTATCATATAAAAAATCTATACCCAAAATTCAGAGCAAATCGGATAATTCTTAATAAAAACCCATTTAGCATTTATATAATTTAAGAGGAGTTATCCCCTTCTTTTATACTTAACCATTAAACTTCCAAAACTATTCAGAGATTTGAACGAAATCTGACAATTCTGCTTTAAAAACCCATTTATATAAATTAAGGGGAGGGGCATTAGAAACCCCGTTCCCCCTGTTTATACTTATTCAATGAACACCTAATAACAGTCACGGAATCGCCTCATCAGAATGAACCTATATCTAAATTTTGAACGAAAACTTAATTCTGCATGAAAAACCCATTTATATCAATTAAGGGGAGGGGCATGAGCCTCCCTGTTTCCCCTCTTATACATATCGAACGAACTCCAAAAACTAATCAGGGAAGCGCCTTGTCAGGATATACCTATAAACAAAATTTCAAGTGGATCTGATATTTTTATCATGAGTTATCGCGTTACGCACGTACGAACGTACATACAGAACGGGCGGGCACATAAGCTCTCAGGCTATGATAGCCTGTGAGCTAAAAAGAATAACTTATTTAAAAAACACCCTTAAGCAAATTACACTCATATTCAACAACCTTTATAAGCTCATTTGTGTAGCATTTATACATATTACATAATATGCGTAGATTTAGAGAAATTTAAAAACACATATATTAAAAATGCATTTCATGCATCCGTCATCCATCATCGTTAACATACATATTTAGGATAAAATATACTATTTGAAATCTTTTGTGTCTCCATGTAAATGCTATGCACTTTATATTATGCTTAAAATATTATGTCTCAGTGGCGTAAATCAATTTTATTATAATACATGAAATCGTTTAACATAATTAAAATATATCGTAAGCAACCCCTCTTCCTTTATTATTATGTAATACATTATAATTCATTTGTGTGGCTTTGTAATTCAATGATAACTATTATTCACATTGCATATTTTATAGAATTCATATTTTAGTGCCCTTCGCAAATGCATATAAATTTTAATATATTTGACAGGGTTTAACACCTTTTAAAATTCATTTTAAATGATTTTTTCTCGTAGGCCGTAATGTAACGAAAAACTTTTGACAATCCCCGTAAATAAAGTGATCATGGTAGAAACTTCATTTTCTATAGGGTTTGTGCTAGGGTAAACTTCAATAACATCCAAAAATTTCATGTCAATCCAATTATATTTACGAGAGTTAGAACGCAGCCAGACAAACCGAAAGGTTAAACACTTTTTAGGTGCGTTCGTAATTATGTAAATTCGTAGTTGTAAATTGTTATCGTTCAGTCCGTCCGTCTGTCTGTCCGTCTGTCTGTCTGTCTGTCCGTCTATCAGTCCGCATATAACAATGCAAAAACTACCCAACTGAATCGTATGAAATTTAAAATGTATAATTATTACATAATTTTGTCGAGTCATTTCAAATTTTATGAAAATCGGATGAATAGATCAATTACAGGGACAATCAAAAGGATTCCGTTACATTACGGTTAATGGGGGGAAAAGTTTCAAATGTATTTTAATCGTTTGAAAGTTTAAAT
The DNA here is from genome assembly GCA_964019185.1 of Maratus speculifer. Taxonomy (NCBI): domain Eukaryota; kingdom Metazoa; phylum Arthropoda; class Arachnida; order Araneae; family Salticidae; genus Maratus; species Maratus speculifer. The sequence continues at coordinate 107,404,921 of OZ025303.1, forward strand.
ACATAATTATTACACAATTTTGTCGAGTTATTTCAAATTTTATCAAAATCGGATGCATAGTTCAACTACAGGGACAATCAAAAGTGTTCCGTTACATTACGGTTAATGGGGGAAAATGTTTCAAATGCGTTTTAATGGTGTTACACTCATTCGAACGTAATAAAATTAATATGCATCTATAAAGTACATATTGTAATATACATTTTGCATAATCCGTGGTGAAAAGAATATTTGTTATTGATTTACAAGGCCACACAAAAGTATTCCATTGCATAATGGTATAGGGAGAACATTGTTTGGCGCGCATTTTAATTGTGATTATTTACAATTTTATGAGATAGATATATGAGAGTGATATTTTTAAAACTTCGTTATCATACGAACGCACTTCATTTGCTACGCTGCACGTACAATTTCCAACTTGTTAACTTTGTTGGAAAGTGCTAAAAAGTAACTAACGCTGTCACCACCGCTGACAATGATTTTTTTGTGACTGGATATTGTTCTTCGTTAATATTAAAAGATCTGTCGCACATAAAAATATGAAAATTGGTGGTGTTTTAGAGAAATGTTTGATAAACACGTTGGTGCAGACAGTTTTAAAATTGAATAATTATTTTAAAAGCTATTTAATAAAAAGTTGGTCAAAATCGTTTTATTAAAAAAGTTTTATAGGAGCAAAAACTATACATAGGAATTTAATAATTTTTAGATCATTTTATACATTGGAAGTTTCCGGCATGCAGACTGCATTTATTTTTATTTTTTTAATTTGACTCATTTAATGAAGATTTATTTCCATTTCAAATTCAAATTTTTAGCATTTCGAGGGATATTTTTTAGATATTTTCGAAAAGGAAATTATTTTAATTTGTTGTCAACTGTTAAAACGCGTAGATTAAAACATAGACACAAAGAACAAAATTTCCTTCAAATTAAAAATTTATTGACACATGACAATTATAAATAGAAAAACTTTCAAATTAAGATTAAATGAATATTAAGTATTAAAAGCACCAAAACATTGAAAATTACGGCATAAAAACTATATTTATACGTGGATTTATACGCGAAAAAAAAAAATGTAAAATAATAAATTCATTACTATGTATTAAAAGTCATAAGTAAAGAAAAATTACATCAGATTTAAAAAACAAAATAAGACAGTACAAGTAATGTTTTGTTTCTAACAATATAAATATTTTCGCGTAAATATTACGAAAAAAAAAAAAAAAAAAGTCAAAATTACGTCAGATTAGGAAATGTTATGTTTAAGAATCACTTATTTAACACCATTACCTTATAACATTGTTAAAAAAATACGTTGAAGCTAAGACTGTCGACTGAGTTTATTTTATATTAGCTGATTCTGGAATGTTTAAATAAGCTTATTTAATCAAACGCGGTTTTTCAGAACCGGTTTTGAAAAATGAAACTAACTTTATAAAAAATATTTGCAACCAAAATCGAAAAAGTAAAAAAGGAGCGATCTAGAGAGAGGCCTATCCAGTGCAAAAAACATTATTTTAAAATGTCGATATGCAAACGAATTATTAGAAAATAACCTTCACATAGGAGAAGAATTCGCTCGCGAATGTCTTCGCTAGCAGGGATAGGAGCCTTAACAGGATTTTATTCGGTCCCCTCCGTAAAACGGAAAAGAACGAATATTCTTTTATAGGGAATTGTCAATGTTTTATTATTGTTATTATTATTATTATTAATCATAATCTTGCGTAGTTTTTTTTTTTTTTTTTTTTTTTTTTTTTTTAGGTGATCAAATTAACGGATTTTTAGAAGTAGGATGAGGATCGGCGAACAAAGCTCATAGGGGGCAAAACCCTCTAGTTTATATAAAAGAATGAATAACTTGATTACTTAAAGGAAATTTTGACATCACAAATTATATTAGATTTAAATATGATTTTTAAAAGAAATGTTTTTTATGCCTTTAAAAACTTACTGAATGGTTTACAAAATTCAAGAATATATTCTAATGGTTCTAATTCTAATGGTTTACAAAATTTCAATATCATATCAAACTAATTTAACAGTGGGTAACGTCATTAAATACTCTGCAAACATTTTTTCCCCTTAGATCACAATCTATTGAAATTCTTTTGTGCTTTTTAAAACTTTCCAATATAGTTATAAAGTGCTTATGAATTCGGTTTGTCTGTCCATGCTCTAACTCGCGTAAATATAGTTCGATTACCATGAAATGATATTGGGTTCACTGTGGCATATTCGGTATTACAAATGAAGTGTTTATTTCAAGTGCACTTTCGGTTTATTTACAAGGCTACACAAAAAAATTCTAAGGGGAAAAATCATTTTCCGTGCATTTTAATGATGTCCAGTACTAGACAAAACTGGGCGGGGTGACATTTTGAAAAATAATTTTATTCCAATTATTTTAGTATATATGATAAATTAGACGGTCGACAACAAAAACGGCAAATAACAAAATTCCAATCAATTGAAGCATCAGCGGGCTGTGTTACCACAGCCACACCACACTCCTTGCTATAAAGCGAAATGTATGATAGTTCAATTGCTGATGATATTTTTTACTCCTTACTAAAGTAAGATCAGTAATCGGGTTGGCTCTCTTTTCACATTGTAGTCTTAGACAGCTCGGCCATCCTGACTTCAATCACATTGTAAAAAGCTGTCTAAAATTTCTACGGCAATGCCTATGCCTAACACTAGAGCGTCAACTGATTGTCAATTTCATTATCTGTACCATCAAATCTATCATTGTTGTTGTTATTTAGCAACCTCAAATCTATCATAGTATGTAGCAAAATCATCAATACTAAAATTAGTTGCCAAAGTGAGACATCGCGAAATTTGTAATTCTCTCAGCCTTAAACTATATACATGAAAAATAAACACTAAATTGGGATGATGGTAAGTGGGCCAATTATTTCCCCCTCTAAATAAATCAAATTTCATTTCAAAACATTACATATTTTTCTTTTTTTTATTTGCTACTCTGAATCAGTGACGTAGCTAGAATGGGTGACACCCGGGGCGGATGTAAATGGTGTCACCCTCCCATCCGCTTCATCCGTCATATTTTTTCAATCACAATTCTACGTAATTGCAACAAATGACCATTCCATTCTTTACTTACCTCTTGTCCTCCTGCATTAAAAACCACAGTTATCACTCGACCCATAATCCGCATAATTTGGCAGGTGGCTTGAGACTTATGCTTCGCCATAGGCGGCTTTGTCTCGATTCGCATAAGTCAAAGTGGTGTTTATATGTAGAAGATAAATCGTTCTTCTAAAGTTTGCTTTTACTACTAATTCGTTGGATGGATTGTTTTTTGTTCTCTGGTGTGTCATCTGGTGCATATCTTATTTAGAAAAAATTCACATTCTCAAAGAAAAAAAAATTAATTGTGTTACGTCGTGGCTAGAAATTTCATTTCATTTCAGAATTCTTTTCCAAAATCTTTAAAAAAGATTATATATGTATATATATATATATTTGCAAAAAGAGATTGGGTATCGAGGGTGAAATCCGAGGCCGACCGCCCCCTCCGCTCCCGCTAGCTATGCCACTGACTCTGATATAAAATTCCCTCTAGTTTGAAAAACTGCGATTGTGTGTTAAGCATTGAAATCTACCAGTTGAACAGAATTTTGCTTAAACTTCGGAGTTACTTTTGTAGTTACTTTTCGATCTGTTTTCGAGTTTTAATCACTTTTAATTTTTCTAATATTTTTTCGCACAATCAAATTTTATTTTTCCTGGGATTGATGTTGGGTGCCTCTATATGAGAGTGATAACATACTCACAGAATGCAGACTGTGCTCAGAATGTGCACAGAATGCTCAGACTGTGTTTGGACAGACATTTACGTTTTTGTAAAAAAATATGACCAGAATTCTCCTGGAATAGACATGAGGAGCTCGCCACGATATTTGGTGATTTGTTTCCATTCGAAATTGTATTAACCAATCAAATTTTAAATCTTGTATGCCGTCACTCTAATGTAAAGGTACTTTACTGTAGAGATATTCTCCAAATTCGAACGCTTTATGTTTTAAGAGTTAAATATCGATCCATTTATTGAATAAGAGTATACTGAAATGATGATTTCGTAAAATTTCCTTTTACTCGCAAATCTGTCTCCAAGCCTTAAACAAAACAAATATTGTGTTTTCATTATTAGTTGTAAAAAAATGGCATCACAGTTGTGAAGTAAATGAAAACAAAAACAAAAAATGGGTATGTTTGAAAATTGTCTGCCGGAAATCAACTTTCCCTCCTCCTCTGGAGGTTGTAGTTGAACCCAGGGACTTGTGTGTCACGTGATATATTGACGCAATGCCCATACTTCTACAGGGTGGGTGTTTTCAGTGGGTGGTAGGGTATCCTTACGCAATAAATTCGGAGCTTTCTTGCGAGGTAAGTGTATTTTTTGTGCATTTTTCTATGTTTATGTTTCAATAGTTACTGTTTTAGTGATCCTAACAATAATTTTAACATAAAAATACATTTTCACAGTGATCTGATAAGGATTAAAATTCGCTTTTATCACAAATTTACAAAACTTCCCTTAACTCATAGGCCGAAAGTAAATTATGATCTGCATCACCCTTGCATCGCCCAATTGATTTATTAACTGATCGTTATATTTTGACAGAAAAATTGTTTTCTGAGCATATGCTGGCGCCTTACTAATACACTTGTTGTTAATGTAATCACGTGGGTCGTTTAGAAGCAGCTATGTAAATGTAAACAAATAATCACGATCACCATCTGACGAATTTTGCAGTGATTATTATTAAATTCCGTCTGTTATTAAAAATATTTTGGTCATTTTTTTATCAAAATAATCGGCAAAACAAGCAATTTGTGAATGTGTTTTTAAATTTTTACTTATTTTTTAATTTTTAAAAATTTTTATTCATTTGTATTTTAAAATCTTTATTCATTTATGTTTTTTAAATTTTTACCTATTTATTTACTATTTTTTCGCTATGGTTATGCAATCCTCTTCTCAATAATAATAAGATTTGCAATAGTTTCCTTTACTTTTAATAGCAACCACTAATTTTTTTTTTTTTTTTTAATTTACAAAGATATAGATCCAAAATTTCTTCCGTTATTTCTAATTATAGTATTTTGTAATTTAATCCCTGTCTTCCTTCTCTCATCAGTTTAGTTTTTGAGCTTTAATGTGTATTTTATTTATTAAATATTTATTTCACAATAGTATATAACCATTGATCAGAATTATTGCATTACAGATAATGATATTATAGTGATAGCTACTTTTGTAGTACTTTGTAGTGTAGTATGTCGCATTTTGTAGAGTGTAAGGTAGTGACTGGCACTATATGAAAAATCATATAGTGAACACTGATGCTACTTTTGTTTTACCGCTGCTTTAAGGACATAATCGTAATTTGCTTTTTGTATGTAATACATGTTTTGCTCAACAATTTGCCAATCTTAGCTGAAGTATTTAGTAATACTTCATATCATTGAAACTTGCTAATAAAATCAAATGCTGGCTGTCAAAGATGTTAATAGATACTTTCATTCATGACGCTTTGCTTAAAAACTGCTTTAAAAAAAAACTGCTTGATATGTTTTATTTTTTATTTAATATAAATCATAGATAATAAGAAAATGTTATGCTGCTCATAAAGCAGTGGCATAACTAGAATAATCAACACCTGGGGTAAATGTAATTAGTGTGCCCCCCTCCCCTCCCCTGGTTTCTTTCTGTCATATTTTTTCAATCACAATTCTACATTATTACAACAAATGATCATACCATTCCTTATTTATCTTTTGTCCTCCTGCATAAAAAAGCCCACAGGAGCGACTTATCACTCAACCCGTAATCTGCATAATTCAAATGCAGTTTTAAGTTTTTCTTTTAAAGTTTGCTTCGCTAGCCATTCATTGAATAGGTTGGTTTTTGTTGTCTAGTGCATACCTTATTTTAGAAAAATTTCAAATTCTCAAAGAAATGAAAATTAACTCTGTTGCATTGTGTGCTAGAATTTTCATTTTATTTCAGAATTCTATTTTTCTTTATCTTATAAGACTATATTTAAATAGATTTTCAAAAAGAGATTGGGTGTCACCTCTTAGAAGGTGACCCCGGGGTGGATCGCCCCCTACTTGAAACGCCACTGTCATAAAGTATTATTCGGCAGCAGAAAGTTCAAGAAGGGCTTTGGGCATAACAGATTTTCCTTTTTCTTTTGCAGATTCATGTTCATAAAGTATTTATTTTGCTTCATATTATGTTTAGCTCTTTAATACTAAAAAAAAAAAAAAAAAAAAGGTTATTATTAATAAAAATTTAGAAAATACCTAAAACTGCTACAGGTAAGTGATTGTTTGATTAATTGACACTTCAATTGTAAAAATACTTCTGCAAATTATATTTTATCCCTGAAGTATCTGTCACGGACACTTTGAGAATTTTCTGTTTTTGGGATTTGGGAAGTAAATTAAACACCTAACTGTGAGATATAGGTATAATATACAGATGAAATAGGATACACATCGTGACAACTGTTTGAAGTTAGTTTCCAAGCAAAATGTCATGATTGACTTCATACTGAAAGCGCCTATGTTCTTGCTGGCAATACTTGTTTACTTACATCTTATTAGCTGCTGACAGTTTCAAAATTGGTCTCAGAAAAGGATCAATAGAATTAAAACAACAAATAAAATCTTAAAACTTGGGGTGGGGTTCGATTAAAAAATTTTACCTGACTGGCAATCCTTTTTTTTTTTCTTGAGTCAACATCAACACTAATATAGCCAACATTAGGCTATTTGTGTTTTATATCGTGCATTGTTTTACAGCTGTCCTATACCTCCCTGTTAATGGGGAGTTATGGGACACATCTTGAGATCTTCATTTTCTAAAATTGCTTCTGCAAATTATGTTTTAATATTGTTCAAGGACATTCGAAAGTGTTTCATTTTGTATTCTATTGAAATTTTTGTTTTTGCGTCAAAGTTGATTATCTTATTGTATTAAGAAGTGTCTCATTCCTCTCCACTTTTCCCTATGTATATATATCTTTTTCTTTCTATTTTTCTCAAGTTAGTGTTTAAAGCTATATTTTAAATATGTTAGTGATATGACATTCCAATAGACAACAGCAAAAAAAAAATACATTTTTGATTATCTAAAAATTTGCAATTTTTTTTAATACTAGGGTTTATTATATTTTACAACTTATGCTCTTGAACCTCCCACAAACTCTAAAAATATGCTAATTTGATTGGTTTTTCAAAGATTGTGAAACATTGAATTTTTTTTTTTTTTTTTGGCAATTTGTTTGTAAATGGATTTTCATTTATTTCATTTTCATTGGGGATTTTAATGTTGAATCAGCTGCTGTTAAACATCTACTGGCTATTTATATGTTTGATTAAATAATGTCAGTTAAATGGTGAAATAAACTGAATTTTTTCCTCCTGGCATAAGGCATTTTAAATTTATTGTTTAAATCTATGTAATTTTCATTAAATTTTTCTTTTTAATGTTCCTTTGAAAACACTTTTGCTGTCTGAAAATAAATATTATTTGTGCCATCTTAAAGTGCTATTACTGTAAAATACTGTTAATCCGTCCTTCCCGATCAAACGCCCTCCCCTAACTTTATATAAAAAAAAATTGATATATTTTTTAAAAATCATGAAAAAGCACCCCACCTTTTTAAAGATCACTGAAAAAATATAAAATGTGTCAAAAGGTCACTAAAAATACGTTGAAGAACCGCGGTAAAAAAGAAAATTTTATTTTGTAATCGCTCAAAAACACGAAAAGCGTTTAAAAAAAATCTGTGAATCATGTTAAAAGATCACAGAAGAATCATGAATTTCTTGAAGGATCGCCGAAAAATGCACACTTTGTCAAAAAATTGCAGAAAAAAAATCGCGAGTATGTCAAATTTACCAAAAAAAAAAAAAAACACAGTCAAAAGATCGTGAACAAAATGCAAATTTCGTCAGTTGATCGCGATTAAAAATGTGAATGTCATCAAACAATCGCAGAAAAAAGTGAATGCTGTAAAAAAAAATATTAATAAAAAAATAAACATGAATTTCATTAAAGAACTGTGAAAAAAAGCCTATTTTATCAAAGGATCAAAGAAAAAAACCTGCAGAAAATGTAAATTTCACAAAAGATTTCAAGGAAAATGTGAATTTTGTTAAAGAATTGAGAAAAATCCTGCAAATTTTGTGAAAAGATTGCTGAAAAATCTCGTGTAGGTGCCCCCTCTGAATATTTTTCAATTTTTCGTCAAAATTGGAGGGGCAGATTAATGGTATTTTATAGTACACAAAAAGTCAAAACCGCTTCAAATTCAAAGCATTTCTATGTTATCCTATGAAAATGGCGGATCTAGGTGGGAAGGCGATGGGGAGATCGCCCCCTCTCTTTGAGCCCAATAAAGAATCTGCAGAATGACATTAGATGCCTGCACAGAAAAGTGTGGGTACTAAACTCGAGACCGGCGTGACCCAAACCGGGTCACGGTAACTTTAATTTATTATACTGGGACTGGGTCAGGTCTTCATACTTTCAAACCCGTGTCGGGTTTTATTTTTTTCTGAAGAGCTGGATCGAGCCACACTGTTTTTTCCAGATCGAGTCTGGCATAGATTCCCTTTGTACTAGAGGTACACACGGGCCAAAATTTTCAAGCTGAGGCTCTGTCCGGTATAAAGGCTAAACGCTCGATCTGGGATCGACACAGCCTGTGTGCTGTGATGTGACGGTTCTAAGGGGCAGACACCAACCCTCCCCTTGGGCTAATAAAGTGTTTATAAAGTGATACTATGCATCCTCACTAGAAATAACTTGGGGCAAAGCTCGAGCCCATCACGGCCTGGCATGGGTCGCACCAGTTTAAGTCCACAAGACTCGGACTGGGTAAGGTTTTCTAACATTTTGAATCATGTCATGTCCTGATCTTGCTTTTTTTGCATATTCGGGTGAAGACAGGCTTCTTTTTCTTCCAGACCAAGCCTGATCTTGATTTCATTTTTCCTAGAAGTTCGTATTGAACAAAGTTTGCAGGTCATGGCTCGGCCTGGAATAAAAGCTAAATATTTGGTCCATCTCTGATCTAGAGAGTATAATAAACATTATTGGCCTGACCCCAACCCGTCCAGCTAAACATTTGGTATGTCTTTGATCTAGATAGCATGATAAACATTACTAGCCCGAAGGCGATCCGCACACTCTGCTAAATTCTTTCCCATGAGTCCATGTTGAGTTGAAAACTATCTTATTTATTAATCGTAAAAACTATTGAACAGAGAAAACGCAAATTTTATCAAATAGCCTCAAATAAGGGCAAACTTCATTAAGAAACGCAAATTTCTTCAGAGGGTTGCGAAAGAAACACAAATTTCATGAAAAGGTTGCAAAAAACCCTGTGAACAGGTCACAGAGAAAACGGGAATTTCTTCAAAAGATCACGTTCACAAATAAAAGCGAATTTCGTTAAAAGGTTGCTGAAAAACAAAAAATTCGTCAAAGGATAGCAATCAAAACTGGGTCAACCATTCTCGCAAGAGTAAAAGCTGAATATATAACTGATTCAAATCCAAAATGTATGACAATCTGCCCCAATGAGCTGAGCACTGCTAAAAAGTAAAAGTCGACCTGACCAATAGCAAAATATAGTTGTTAACGGGATCTAAACCCGACCTGAAGCAAAATATGAGAAATTAACTTGACCCGCAGCAAACAGTAGAAGTTAACTGGACCCAAACGCGACCCACAACAAAAAGTAAAAATTAACCAGACTAGCAGCAAAAAATAGAAGCCAACCGGACATAAATTTTGTAAAATGATCGCGGAGAAAACCCAAATTCCTTCAAAGAAACGTGAAACAGACACATTTTGTACAAAAATTGTAAAAAAGAACAAAAATTTTATCAAAAGTCTCATCCCAATCAAAATCGTGTTAGACCAAACCCTGCTTGCAAAAGAAAAACCAAATCCTAAACTGCCCCAAATGTGCTAAGCACAGCTAAAAACTAAAAGTCATCAGAAATTTACTACAGAACCGCAGCAAAGAGTAGAAGTCAACCGGACCCAAACATGACCCAAGTAACAATAACCCAACTAGGAGCAAAAATTGGAAACCAACCGCACCCAAACCCAACCCACAGCAAAAAAGTAGATGAAACACGATCCGCATTTTAAAAAATGAGCTCCGACCCATGCATCAGACTGGAGTTTCCAAATTTCCAAAATCGCCCTTTCCCCCCATTGAGGACTCTCCAGATCCGCCCTTGTCCTATGGCTCCATGTGAGTCGCTTCAAAAGCAAGCAACTGTCCTCTGTCGGCAGTCTTTGGCCCCTGATATGAAGCGTCTCGCCAGTATAGCCAATCAAGTACTATAAATCTGATTATGAAAAAGCCTTGAACTGTCAGGAAACTGACGAGTTGTAGGCAACTTTTGTCACTTGAAATTTTTATGCATAATAGCACTTTTAGAATTCACAATAATAGTTAAAATGATCATATCAAAATATAAAGTAAATGTCTCGTCTAAATATGTTTTTAAATTTTAACTGCTTTTCAATATTACATGGTCATTTTAAATATGACATAATTTCTTTTACTTGTTGCTTATAACACATATTAATGAATTTATTATTTAAAAGTTGTCTTTCTCTATTAGACATTTATGTGAAGATACTTTTATTACTAGAAAGGTCTGATTTTTATTTCTGCTGCCTTAAGAGTTAGAAACAACAGCTAAAAAGATCATTCAGAAACGTGAAAGTTTCACATACATGTAGTTTTAAATTTACCTCGTTTGCAATATTATTATTGGGCTATTTTAAATATTAAATAATTTTTGGAACGCATTTTAATGAACTCATTATTGTAATGCTTTCTTTTGCTTTTAATATTCACATGTAAATATAGTTTTATGGTGTAATTTTAAAATTTTTCACGCTATTTACTTGTAGTTATTTAATTCTGTTTGTGATAATCGTGTGCAAATATATATATTTTTTAATTATAAAGGAAATGTTATCCTTCAATCATTATTCCCACTGTCTTTTTTTTTTTTTTTTTTTTTTTTTCCATTTACGACTTTTAATGTACATTATTAAATTTATTATTTTACAATTTTCTTTCTCTTTTAAAATTCATGAGTAAATAGAGTTTTTATGCCATAATTTTCAATATTTTCATTTGAAAGTTTTTTCTATTTATAATAGTCATGTGTCAGTAATTTTGGTACTACTCTGTTATCCCGTCAACCAATTTCGCCAAATTATACATATTGACATTATTGTTATTTTAAATAACGAAAAAATAAATAATTAGAATATTAATACAAATACAAATAAATGACATTTTAAACACGTGAATCGTATTTAATGTCACTGAATGTGACATTCATGATCATCCATTATTGGCATTTAATCTTATAGTTTGGCGATAATTTTTACGTCGACGGGATAACCTTGTAGTACCGTAATTTTACTTTGTATAGGGTAAACCTTGCAATCGTCTTAAAAATCAAAAATAAAATTTTGACGGATTTATATGTTTTAGACACTGAAGAATTCGAAAAACATATTTTTAGAAAAAAAAATTTGCTGTCTGTGTGTCTGTAAATGCTCTATCTGCTGAATTAATTGAGATAGATACTTGAAATTTTGTATGTACTTAGCATGTAAGAATGGGATGAAGCCTATTTAATATCAGTAACCTCAATTATCCGGAACTATTTTTTTCGGACTCTCGAAAAAAACATTCTGATAAAAGGTATATAAAAATTTTCGATTTTTTTTTATTTTAAGGAGTGATCATAAAGGGCAATAAAATAACACAAATTTTGCATAAAGAATGAAGTCGATAGAATTATTAGTTGCCGGGATATCTGTAATCCTGTTTTCCACATTCTTCGATTTTTCATGACACTGTATTTCATTCAAATTTCAATTCAAAGATATATTTTAATTGGAATTGAGACGCTTAATCTGACGCAATAAACTGTTAATTAATGAGATTATTATTATTGGAGTTATAAGTAGAGATGTAAATTTTCCGGAAAAATATAAGTGGCGGAAAAAAAACTGGTTTTTTACCGGTTTTTTTCGGAAAAAAACGGAAAAATTGGAAAAATTGATTTTTCATGACTGTTTCTCCCAAATAAATTATATTTTCTTAAAGAATATCAAATAATAAACATTTTTTCCCATTTATTTGTATTAAATGAAAATTATTTTCATTTTATATTACAAAATAAAAAGAAAGTAGCAAAGCCTGCTTTTAAAAGTTCAGTTTTTTTCCCACAACCTAAGAATTTTTAAAACACTTATTGTTTGTTATATCATATCTCTGTTGAAATGATTTTTCAGTTACATGTTTAACTATACCAATTGATCTAATGTAAGAACCTGAGCCAATATGTCTGCAGTTTGGAAGGAGATAAATTATGCTTTCCATTTACATAAGTATGCTTTTTAAGTAAATGATACTAGTTTAAAGAAATTTTTGCAGTTTTGTCATTATTATCAATATCAGTATTTAAAAAAAATTCCATTGTTTGTTTAAAAAATGTATATTTTTACATTATTACACTTTTTTCTTACAATTATAATTTTATTTACTTTAAAAAATATGTTTAGTTTTGGTATAGCTTTCCAATCTGAACTCAAAGTTTTGATTTAGTTTTATAATCTAAATTCAAATAAAACTAAGTTTTAGTTTGGCTTACTCAGGTCTGCAACTAAAAAATAGCATAGGATTTATTGGCTATTAGATTTTTACTCACTGAAACCAGAAAAATATTTTTTTTAAGTTTAATTAAGGGTGTATTTCGGTTCAAACTGCTTATTTTTCGATTTATCTTTGACTTCATTATTGCTCTCAAATACACGAAACTTTCAATATCTCTTATTTGGAAAGTACACAAGGTGCCGTAATTGTCAATTCTTTGATAAATGCAGAAAATATTGCAAAAAAAAAGCAATCAAAAAAGGCATTTTGAACAGATTTTCCCCTGGCGGGAGATCTGTGAACGAAAAAAAGGGTTATACTGAGAAGATAATTGTTTATAAATCAAATTCTAATGAATTGAGCGTAAAAATACATCACACGGCACCTTGTACATCTCTTCAAAAATGCCCTCAGCAAGTTTCATGTTTCTACCTTTAAAAATGTGCCTGAAATTCTATCGGAAAATTTCGAACTGTTGAAGGTGGAAAAGCGTTTTTTCGAATACACCCTTAAACGTAATTGTTTTCTTTTTATCCTGAAATCTGGTATTCTATTCTTGAGTAAGAAACCATATTCAATAAGGTTTCCATATGATAATTTCATATTTCTAAGAATGGAACTCAAAACTTGTGAAAACAGAACACTACAAATGGAAAATACTCGCTATTTGAGGAATTAACAAAAGCAGTTACATGCAGAGATAAACTTCTAGTGTGCTTTAAAAAACTACAAAAATTCAAAGTTTAATCAAGAGGGAATGTATAATTTGGAACATAGTTATTTGTAATAAAATATGTTTTTTTTTTCAATCACAGTTGTACTTTTCTAATGCAAACTGAGCATGTTTTTGCAACATTACTGTACATTATGGAGGTAAAATGGAGGTCAATTTTAGATTCAATACTTTGAAAAAACATTCAATTAATCAGCTATAAAGAAATCTTGAAAAAAGCAGCATAGTAGTGCCACCTATAGGGCAATTTACACCAAAAACTAAACAACATTAATATATATCAGGAACTGTCTAAATCTGTAGTTTGATAAAAAATCGTCCTTTAGTCCTTGAGATAGAGCTATTGCGATAATAATGAATAATGCAGCATAGCAGCGTCATCTGTTGAGTGATTTTCACCAAAAAGTAATTTGCACAAAATTATATCAAAGATTAACTTAATCTGAAGTTTTATGAAAATACATACATTAATTCTTGAGATAGAACTATTGTGGAAATTATGAATAATGCAGCATAGCAGCGCCATCAGTTGGGTGATATACACCAATAACTAAACATCTCGAGTTTATATCAAGGTGTAACTGAATCTAAAGTTTTGTGAAATTATATGCATCAGTTCTTGAGGTCGAGTGTCTATAAAATTTTTGTCCCACACAGACTCAGAGTGGCAGATATTTTCCAAAAGCTATCAAATCGTGTTCCCTTCTAAAACGTTTAAATACACCAGAAACTGGAAGTGAAAATTTTCATGAATTCAATACTTACTTCTTGAAAAGATAGAAAAAAGTAATAAATGCATGCGTCAAATTTTATGTTAAAATTTTAATTTTACCATTTCTATTAATCGACATATCATTGAAATAATTTTGCTCATGAATTAATTTTTAAAAAGAGAAGTTGCATTTAATTATACATCTATATTTTTTTCATGTAATTCTGTTTTTGTGAAATTGTGAATTTCTTGTATATACTTATACAAAATGTATTCCGAATTTGTGAATAAGAAATTATTACTATTTTTAGAGTCCTATTTAGACATTTTTAATAAGGTTATTTATGCATATATACAACTTGATAAGATTCAGCTGCTATATTGCATGAGATTTTTTTTTTCTTCAATCACTGCATTTGCGAAAGATTCAATTTGTAGATAAAACTTTTTTCTGAAATGTCTATTTTCAAGAGAAATTTTGCAAAGTGTCTTGTATTTCAAAAAAAAAAAAAAAAAAAAAAAAAAAAAAAATGTGAAGGATCCTTTCAAGTTTTCTCAAAACAATTTCTGCTCAGAGATCAGATTACCCACATCAAAGTTTTAATGTGGGACACTCAACATAAAAATAAATAAAATAAAAAGTATGAGAATGAAGCTATTACAAAATTTTCACTATATTATTTCATAAATGAAATTTCAATTTTTCCAGTTCGGAAAAATTGAAAAATAAGCCTTCGGAAAAAAACCAGTTTTTTCCCAATTTTTCCGTTTTTTTTCCAAGCATTCCCATCTCTAGTTATAAGTATGTTTCTTTTTCGCAATTCAGTACTATACTACTTGAGTAGTTTTTCGTGTTGTATAATTTGTCGATATACATTCATCAGCAACTCATTAATTGAGCATTGCTATGCATAATAAAAATATTTAAATGCACCTTTAAATTTTGTTTTGGAATTACAATGCATTTTATAAATAGTTTACAAATGTTTTATTTTCATATATTATACTAGGGGGGCCCCGCCCCCCCTGCTCGCTATGCTCGCCAACCCCCCGCGTAATCGCTTCGCGATTCCAAATTATTGGCTGCCCCTGCTTGCTGCGCTCGCCAATATCCCATAATATGAATAAGCAGTTGCAGACCTTTCAAATGATGTGTCACATGACTGGTGTTGTAAAGAAATTAAAAATGTGCCCCCCTGGGGGGCAGAGGGGGAGGCGACACAAAAGACATCCATAATATGAATAAGAAGCTGCAGACCTCTAAAATGATGTTACACGACTGGTGTTGTAAAGAAATTAAAAATGTGCCCCCCTGGGGGGCAGAGTGGGGGTAACGCACAAGACATCCATAAAATGAATAAACAGTTGCAGGCCTTTCAAATGATGTGTCACACAATTGGTGTTGTAAAGAAATTACAAAATGCGCCCCCTCTGAGGGCAGAGGGGGGGTTACACACAAGATATCCATAATATGAATAAGCAGTTGCAGACCTCTCAAATGATGTGTCACACAACTGGTGTTGTAAAGAAATTAAAAATGTGCCCCCCTGGGGGGCAGAGTGGGGGATGACACACAACACATCCATAATATGAATAAGCAGTTGCAGACCTTTCAAATCTTGTGTAACACGACTGGTGTTGTAAAGAAATTAAAAATGTGTCCCCCTGGGGAGCAGAATGGGGGATAACACACAAGACATCCTTTAAATGAATAAGCAGTTGCAAACCTCTCAAATGATGTATCAAACGACTGGTGTTGTAAAGAAATTAAAAATTTGGCGAAATATTACAGTTATCGCCAAGTTGGCGTCACTTTTGACAACTAATTTTGGTCGCCAAATTTGGCGATATATCGCCAAGTTGGCGACAAACTTGGCGATTGTTGGCGATGGTAACCTTTCCTCTCTTTATGGTAACCCATATGGCGATGCATAGACGGAGCCCTTTCCTGATTGGTCTATTGGACTCATGGAAGGAGTGGACAACCCGGATTCGTTAGTTCCGGAAATCTTCCACATCAGCATCATTCCAGGAGTCATTCCTTTTAAGGCTAGTTTTTTTTTACTATAGAAGGATATGCATATATATGATGGGTAAGTATTACGGTGGCCTCTAACGACTAGTTTTTATTTGAAGAAACTTTATTTTTATGCTGTTTTAATAGTTGACAACAATTTAAAATAGTATTTTTTTCTAAAATATGTAAAAAATATCTCTGAAAATGCTAAAAATTTGAATTTAAAATGAAAATAAATCAACAAAAAATTAGTCAAATTAAAAAAAATATTGTCTGCACAACAGGAACTTCCAATTTATAAAGTGATTTAAAAATGATTAAATTCATATGTATAGTTTTTGCTCCTGTAAAACTTTTTTAATGGAATGATTTTGACCAATTTTAACATTAAATATCTCTTAAAACAATTATTCAATTTTAAAACTGTGTATTGGTGTATTTACCAAAACATTTCTCTAAAATACCACCAGTTTTCATATTTTTGTGTGGAATAGTTTATTTAATATTAGCAAAGAAATAACCTAGGTCACAAAAAATTCATTGTCAGCGGCAGTGACAGCATTAGTTACTTTTTTCTAGAATAGAAAGATTATTAAATAAATTTAATATTGAATTTACTTTTAATTATGAGGTTGTTTGATTGCATAAATATTATGTGTTGCTGACTCTTTATTCATAAGTCTTTCAAATAAATAAATAAAAACTATGAATATATTATATGAAATTAACTTAAAAATTAAAATTATTACATATATACTGAATTTCCCTTAGTGCAGACTTCCAAAAGAGGCCATTTGTCTTCTATATTGACCAAATTGCATTAACCGGAGATACCTATTAAGCAGAACAATAATTAACTAAAGTTTACTGTAAACTACGATGAGAATTAACTTGCCTACGTTATTAATTTACCCTTTTCTTCATTAACTCATAAATTCTAAACTCTATGGAATAGTGGTTTAATCTTTCATCATTTGAATTTCGAATTTTTGAGTTCTGCAGATCCCAAAATAAAGCTAAAATTATAAAATTAATTAAAAAAATTATTAGAATCCACAGAATCTGAATTATTTTCAAAATAATAAAATTTTCATCTTTATTTTGCCTTCATACCATAGAATTTTCTAGTCTGGAGGACGCAGCAAAATAAACCATTAAATTGTAAGATTTCATTTTTACTTCTTGGTCCACAGATCCAAAATAATAAAATTTCCATTTTGTTTTTTAGACCTTGATATTTAGATTTTTCGGGTTTGCAGGCACGAAATTGTAAAATCAATAAAGCAGATATTATAATAATTATTATTTTTGAAGCCCTAAAAAATAGAATGAATGCCAAAATACTGAGATTTTAGCATTATTCTTTTAATAT
This sequence comes from Maratus speculifer, assembly GCA_964019185.1. NCBI lineage: Eukaryota > Metazoa > Arthropoda > Arachnida > Araneae > Salticidae > Maratus > Maratus speculifer. The sequence goes on from OZ025303.1 coordinate 107,422,516, forward strand.
TATATCATCATTTTAATAAACAATCCATACTTGTATATTGATGTAGCCCGGAGTTGGAGTCGTTAATATATGTCATTGTCGGCCTATTTCCCACTATTATCTGCATCCTGCTGACGTAATAGAAGGCTTTGAAAATTCTTAGCGTTTTTGTTGGTATCGCCGTTTTGCACAAGGATGCAGAGAATAGGATGGCTAATTATATGAATGCATAGTTAAGTGATATGCATATGACTTACAGGACTGCAGATTGTAGTGGGCCAGACGCAAGTACTTGCACACAGAGCGATATCCCATGAGGCGTACTCCCAGTTATAATTTCTTTGTATGTAAGGGTGCACAAGAGATTACCTTAAATAGTAGGTTCCTTTTAGAGACCTGTCTTGAATTGAACACGATCAGCACCAACCCAGGACATTTAACAGAATGTGCTACAGCTATATCATGTACAGGAGATTCCAAGTTTGAGTTCACAAAGTCTGGATTTCCCATTCCAGCTGAGGCCTGCATTGAAGTTGGTGGACAAAACTTCAAACACTATCTTTGACTTATGTCACTTTTGTTCGTGCACATTTATTATTATCTATGTAAATTTATTATTAAAACAAATATTCACTGTCATGATGTCTTTATTTATTCTTATTTCTGATGTTTCTATATGTACACCACTGCATCAGGAATGGGTTTCCATCTCTGCATTGCTGTATGATTTTAAGTTGTTATGGTGCACTCTATCCCGTTTAGAAGTTCTGAAATATTATACTGAGACATCCTTATCATGATACACTATCTACCAATAAGTATTTGAAAACTTTCAATTTTTGACATTTTGTCAAATATTTAAAAATATACTTGTCGGATTCTTCTGAAGCTTCAGGATTATGAAGATTATGTCTGACCTCATATTTATCAACATCCATTTGATAAGCAGAGTAATTAGGGGGCCGACAAAAAATTAAAGAATAACAGAAATATTTGGGATCACCCTGTACATGAAAATGCGCTAAACGATTCATCGCTGCAGAATACAAATATATGGATGCTGCACAACATGTACACTGATTTTTGTAAGAATAACATGTATATTCATGAAAAAAGAGTGATTTAAAAAAAAAAAAAATTAAAAAATTCTGGCATGTTTTTTGTTTATATCATGCAGGGTTTTTGACCAAATTTAACGCAAATTTCAGAAATATTGGCAAACTCTATTAGAAAAAATATAGCGCAGTTGGAATATAAATATATTAAATATTTTATGAAACATGAGTAGTTTTATGAAATAATTTTTATCTGCGCATGCGCGAACGATAAAAATGATTCTTTTACATCATTTAATAGTCAATTCTATGGAATAACTTATAAAAAAATTCAATCAAATATCGTGAAAATTCAAAAAAATATCATTATTATAAGTAAACTGTTTTTACATTGCTCTCTAAAAACGGCTGAATGATAAGGGATTCTCCACAAATTGACATTTTTTATTAACTGACTTTTAGGAAAAAATTAGTACTATTTAATGAATACAATGTTGCTACTTATAAGTATCTTGACACCTGTGATAGAAAAGAAAAAGAGCTTTTATTCTTTTCTATCACAGATGTCAAGATATTTATTAACAGAAAAATTGTATTAGATATTGTATACATTAAATACTAATTTTTTCCTAAAAGTCAGTTAATAAAAAATATCAATTTGTGGAGAATCCCTCATCATTCAGCCGTTTTTAGAGAGCAATGTAAAAACAGCTTACTTATAATAATGATATCTTTTTGAATTTTCAACGATATTTGATTGGATTTTTTAAGTTACTCCATACAATTGACTATTAAATGATGTAAAAGGATCGTTTTTATCGCTCGCGCATGCGCAGATAGAAATTATTTCATAAAACTACTCATATTTCATAAAATATTTAATATATTTGTATTCCAATTGCGCTATATTTTTTCTAATAGATTTTGCCAATATTTCTGAAATTTGCGTTAAATTTGGTCAAAAACCCTGCATGATATAAACAAGAAACATACCAGAATTTTTGAATTTTTTTAAAAAATCACTCTTTCTCCATGAATATACATGCTATTCTTACAAAAATCAGTGTACATGTTGTGCAGTATCTACATATTTGTATTCTGCAGCAATAAATCGTTTTGTGCATTTTCATGTACAGGGTGATCCCAAATATTTCCGTTATTCTTTAACTTTTTGTCGACCCCATAATTGCCCTGCTTATCAAATGGATGTTGATAAATATGAGGTCAGACATAATCTTCATAATCCTGAAGTTTCAGAAGAATCCAGCAAGTATATTTTTAAATATTTGACAAAATGTCGAAAATTGAAAGTTTTCAAATACTTATTGGTAGATAGTGTGACCGTTTATTACCCAATATGGACCGTTTATCTGGAAACCAATTATCTAGAATGGTATTTCCAATCAACTGATTTATTAATATTTTTCGAAAAAGTTCCATGCAGTGGCACTTTGACACATGAATTGCTCGAAATGTTAAACATACATGGTATACTATGATGCTAACATCTAAAATTTGAAATGGAATAATATTTAGTTAAATATTGATGTTTTGATTTTTATGAAACAATATTTTTGAGTCCAAGAGATTTCCCTAAATTGCCTTTTTTTAAATTATAATATACAACTTATAAGTAGGGGAGAATGGGGTTATGTCAGACACTTAAAAAAAAAAAAAATATGAAAAACAACTTTGTTTGATATAAAAGCAAAAATTTCATTTATAGAGTGCAAGGTGAAACATTTTTTAATCTCCTTGAAAAATATAGAAATGTAACATGTGAAAGCTATTTTATAATTAAAGATATAAAAAAAATCATCAATTCAATTTATTTACACTTTGAAGTGCATTTTGAATATAATACCAATGTTATAATTAATATATTATTTTCTAAAAAATATTTGCATGCTAGTAATTTACATTCATCTTATTTAAAAAAAAAAAAAAAAAAAAAAAAAAAAAATGGACATGTTTTATTCTTTCCTTTACTGGCATGTCCCATTCTCCCTCACTTCCTTGTCATGTGTTAAACTTCTTGTATAAATAAAAAGCTGTTGTTAGGCTTAGTTTAAATTATGGATAATATACAGTATAATCAGTGTTGAATTCAGATACTTTTCTCCAGGAGGGATTTCTGTGGCTCCTGGGGGGGGGGGGGTACATTGTGGAGTTACGGGGAGATTCCCCTCCTCCCGGGCCACACCCTGAAATCAACACTGATTATAATGTTCCTTAAATAGGTAAACTATGACTATGGCATCTATATCTAAACAAGTCATCAATATACAGCAAGTATAAAAAGTATATGAAACAAATTTACTTTTGATTCTTGAGATAATCTTTTTTCTTTATACAACTGTAAACTTATGCAGATCAGCAACATTTTTCAATTGGAGGTTAAGCATCATATAGTGTGTGCTTGAGGAAATATTTAGAATGATAGTTTTATGAATGAATGTTTAGAAAAACTTACTGTCCCATTCCTCCCACTCTCTCCCTACTTACTACTTTTAGCGTCTTGCAAATGGCTAAAATTGTAATGTTGTTTTCGGTGCATTTTGTTTTAAATGCTAAGAAAAATATGATTCTTTCAACATTATTTTAAAAACTTAATTACAAACAGGAATGAAATCCTTGAGAGTATTACTCATGCAAAAATATTTCGAAAAATCATTAAATCTATAGAACTATATTATTTTAAATATTGCTTATGTTGCAATGAAACCTGGAGCTTAGTGTACGAAATAATACGTTAAAAAAAAAAAAAAAAAAAAAAAAAAAAACTTAGAGGATTAAACTGTATTTTTTACATACATACATTTGCATGTAATATAAAATTGAGAATCTAGGTATTTGTTCTGAAAAATTAGTAGTTACGCAGGTATACATTCTGAAAGTTTTTACATGCACATAATGAAATAGAAAATGCAGGTATTCGTTTAAACATTAATGCTAAAAATTACAGGTGCGGTCTTGAGCCAGTTTTCTATACGTTCAGCTAATGTGAAGAGTGTCTTCAAAGTAGGTGTCTGTTAATCTCGAATGATATTTGTTGTTCAAAAAATTCATTTTGGAGAAAGTTCTTTCTCATACATGGATGGAGCCAAGCATAATAACCAAGTTAATAACTAGTTTTTAATTTTCAGAGACATGTTTACTCCACAATTTTTCAAATGGCGCATATTATTATTATTATACCGCAGACCAGGCCCCTGCCTGCCGGGCAATATGCCTAGCTTAACGAGTTTTTTTACCTGGCTGCGGGACAGAAGCCGCTTGATTGCACAAGCTGAGATCTACCTGAATGTAGCTATATCGTTATTATTTAATATTAGTTACTATCCTGGCCTGTTCTAGGTTACTTTTAATTATCTGATTGGGTTCATTCGTACGATGTTGTAATTGGAAGGGAATAAAAAGAAAGGGGGTAACGCTAATTCTTCCACAGAGCTCATACGAGCTGCCTATACGACAACCGATACTCGAGTTTGATCTCGTAATTTAGAGCCTTGATCGCATGACGAGATCTTTACCTGACAAGGCACCCCCAGAGGTATAATTCACAGGTAACTTGGAGGACTTTGCACCCACGACGGATTTTACATGCACCAGGTGCCGTTAGCGCAAATGGCGCATATTATACATTTACAAGAAAATACTTTCTTGTATTTCATATATCTCTATTTGAAGTAAAGGTTTTTCAAAACTGAACAACTTCGTAGCCACATCAGTTCATTCTGCAGTTGGAGTAACTTCATAAGGCAGTTTAAAGAATTGATACAACTTACCTATCTCGGCAAAGTCTTAGTATGTTGCTTCAAATTCCTTCACAATATCTGGCATAAAAAATTAAGAACACTGCAGTTTGTATTTAGCAATTTATTTTTTTATATTAAAAAATTGTTGGGATGTGCATAAATTCTTTATTTGAAATATCTTTTTCGACGGTCCAGGCTTCGACCTTCTGTAGTCCGGATGTGGACCGCAGTCAGCCAGTTACCGACCGAGGTGCTAGAGTAATGAACATTCATGGATGCAGTATACGCCAGTACTTTGTTTATGAAACAGAGGGTATACGAATAATTCTTAATATTTATATGAAATTTAATATTTACTGCTAGTAATCTAATATTCTGAGGAATTAAAAAAAGCAATTATTTCATTAAAAAAAATTCAGAGGGTATATGGCGTATACCTCAATGTACCCTTCCTTCTACACCTTTGCTGTTAGTCCATATAAACATTTTGTAATGCGTTATAAGGTAAAAGTTAATGTCTAAGACTAAAGTTTTTACGGAAAAAATCAAGAATCACAACAGCAATATATTAAAATTGACATATTTATCTCCCCTCTTTTCTTGTTGCAGTAATTAAATGTCATTATAAACTTCATAGAAAAATAAGATATAAAAATATGCAAATTTGAGGTTGATCAAGGGTCATTCATCACGGGCTCGGGTAACACAGAGTAGGTTAACTAGTTATTGATATGAGGTTTTATGTATGATGTAGGAATAAAAATAACATATGTACAGTTCGCTGGGGGTCGTTTTCACACGAGGCTAATCTTAATCGCACAACTAAAATATGTGAAAAACTTTTTTTTAACCCTTTCGCGTCTAAAAAAAATTTTTTTAGTTCTTTTTTTTTAACATGATGTACTATTAATAGTGCAATGGTTTTTCGAGGAACAAGTTGTCATTTGCGGGTATTCTATTTTTAGTACAATACGCTCAAAAAGATAAATGTAGTACAGTTTCAAATCGAAATTTTGAACGATAGATGAAAAATATACAATTAGCATTATATAATTCGCTATAGTTGACACTCAATTTACACTTCTAAACAGGAAAAACCGTGTAAAAATTGTAAAAAAATAAAAAATTTTTATTTATTGGTATATTCTGCTAACTTCTCTTCATTTGGTATAAAAAGTTTTGAAGCAATTCCTGTCACCAAATAAGCATAAGTAGATGTTGCATTTTTCGCAAAAAGACGTTGTTCTAAATTTACATCCTCCTAATTTGCACCTTTGTTGTACCTTGCTTCTCTGTGTCATATGGCCAGTAATATGCATCCTCAATTGGGCGTAGTGAGGGTTTCAACTTTTTTTAGATGGAATGATCAATGGTTGGTGAATTACTGGACGATCACGTTTCAAGAAGTTTGTAGTTCGGTTTCTGAAAAAAAAAAAAAAAAAAAAAAAAGCGCTTTAGCAACTGATAAAGTAAAATGTAATAAATTTAGATTTTTATTTTATTATTACTTTACAAATTATAGGCTAATAATATTACATAACAATATTATATGACAAAAAGAATGGGAAATATTGTTAAAAAAATATTCAACTTAAGTTTCTACAAATTTCATTTCTAAAAATTAATAAATACAATGTGCCTTGTAGTGATATAATTCCTTTAAAGACCACTGTACTACTAATAGCACACATATTCAAAGATTGATAGATCACAACTTTTGAATGGTTTTGATTACAAAAAATACATCAAACATTAGCTTCAATAACTTATTTTACGAAAATATTTTCAAACAAGTTGTAAATTGCACATGAAGCGTAGCAAATGAGGTGCGTTCGCACGATAACGAAGTTTTAAAAATATTACTCTCCTATATCAATCTCATAAAATTGTAAATAGTTAATTACAATTAAAATGCGCACCAAACAATGTTCTCTCTATACTCATTATGTAATGGAATACTTTTGTTTGTCCTTGTAAATCAATAACAAATGTTCTTTGCACATCAGATTATACAAAATCTATATTAGAATATGTACTTTATGATGCATATCAATATTATTATGTTCGAATGAGTGTAATATTATTAAAATGCATTTGAAACTTTTTTTTTCCATTGACCGTAATGTAACGGAGTACTTTTGATTGTCCCTGTATTTGATCTATGCATCCTATTTTCAAAAAAATTTAAATGACTTGACAAAATTATGTAATAAATATGTAATTTAAATTTCGAACGATTAAAATGCATTTGAAACATTTTTCCCCATTGACCGTAATGTATTGGAATACTTTTGATCGTCCCTGTAATTGATCTATCCATCCGATTCTCATAAAATTTGAAATGACTCGACAAAATTATGTAATAATTATATATTTTAAATTTCAAAAGATTCGGTTGGGTAGTTTTTGCGTTGTTATATGCGGACGGGCAGACAGACGGACGGACTGAACGACAACTATAGGTGCTACGTATTTACATAATTACGAACGCACCTAATAATAATTCTAATTATTTATGATATTAATAATGAGAGCAAATTCAAAAGAACTACCTACTCGACGTGCATTAGAAGTTTCACCCACCCTTGAATGAGTGCTTCACGACTTGTAGGACTATCTTTTAGCGAAAAAAATAAATGCACACTTTCAACAGAAGTCTTTAAAATGTTAATGTTAAGTATGCAATATCGTCAATTAGCTGCGAAGTAATTTTATAGACCTTGCAATATAGAATTTTAACATTATAGATTTTATTTCCCCTTTCGAATTACTATACGTAGTTTTTGCGTGATTATGTCCATAAAAAAGCATGTCGAATAATATTAAAGAAAAAAAAAAGGATAATTTTTTTTGCTTGTTAAACAATCGATTACTTTTCAATCTGTCTAAATCGTTACCTATGGATTACACGATTATTTTGAGTAGGTATCGAAAGTCAATAGACAGAAGGTCAGGTTACGAAAGTCAGTAACTGACTACTGGCATTGTAAAAGGGTGATTCAAAATTTATCGTTTATATCTGGCGTCATATTAATAGGATGTGTCTTTTAATTGAGAATTATTTTGTCTTAGCAATTATTTTTGTTATCTGCCTATAGTAATGATGATGTATGCCTGCACATTAATATTATTATGATCTCATTTGTGTTTCAGCATTTAGTAATAATAATAATAACAGTTTGCTCAATTTTTTTTATACATATTTTTAATTTGAAACATTCTGCACCCTACGAGCTACGTCAAGTCCCGTCTCGCCTCTAAAAATCAGTTAGTTTGATAGGCTTAAAAAAAAAAAAAACAACGAAAGATTTAATAATATTAATTATAATAATAAAACAGTAGCGATCGTCCTATAAATGGGTATTCATTCTTTTCCGTTTTACGGATACATAGGAGCCAGGCCCGGACTGGCCAGGTCGGCTGGTCGGCGATCGCCGAGGGCCCCCAGCCCAAAGGGGCCCCGAAACTGCAACTCAAAAAATGAATATATGATTTTATAACTACTACTTACATAAGAAAAAAAATTGAGTATTTACCAATAATAATATGCTTTTACAATAAATTTTAAACAATTGATAGTTTTTTCATTGTAACTTATATAATTTCGTCGTGTCATGTCGTTGGACAAACGGAATAGGGCTACATCGCCCTTTCTGCAAGTACTCATAGAATCAGATTCAGAATGCATCGCGACACTCACTTGCCAATCTCGTATACACTGCTCAAAACAATTAAAGGATATTGCAGTTTTAGGTGGATTTTGTATCTGGGAAACTTTTTAGCTGATTGATACATGGTCGACAGACATAGTAGGTTATATGAGAATAAATTACACATGTTTGGCAGAAAAAAAATGCATTTTATTGCGCATTTGTGTACAAAAGGAAAAAAACACAATTTGTGTATATGAGAAAAAAAGAATAAGAAAAGGTGTTTTCTTCAAAGAAAATCATTTTCAGTAGGGGGTATGGTTTCCACGGGCGGCCAGCAACGTTGAACACCTTCGAGGCATGGACTCAATGAGGCTATTAATGACGAGTTGGGGTATTCTGCCCCACTCTTCCAGAAGAGCTCTTTCCAGTTCTTGGAGAGTTTGTGGGGGTTGTTGGCGGCCAGAAACTCGTCTTCCTAGAGCGTCCCAAACGTGCTCGATTGGATTTATGTCTGAACAACACGCTGGCCATTCCATTCGAACGATTCCTTCCTCGAAAAGGAAATCCTCCACCAGGTTTGCACGATGTGGCCTGCAGTTATCGTCCATTAAAATGAAGTTATCTCCGATTGCTGCAGCGTAAGGGACTACAATAGGTCTGAGAATCTCATTCCTATATCGGCGACCAGTCAGAGCTCCATCTCGAATGATGTAGAGGTCAGTGCGCCCGTCAACAGAGATGCCACCATACACCAACACTCCTCCACCGCCAAATCTGACACTTTCGTGCACGAATGCAGGATTATTCCTACTGCCACGGTCCCTCCAGATGAAAATACGCCTATTATCCGGATGCACAGAAAAACGGGACTCGTCAGAAAACAGAATATTGCTCCATTCATTTCTCCTCCAGTTCACATGCTCGGTTGCCCACTTCCTGCGGTCGCGACGATGCCTTGATGTTAATCTAACACATACCATCGGTCGGCGAGCATACAGACCTACAGCATAGAGCCGGTTTCGGACAGTCTGAGTTGAAATCGTGGTGCCTGTAGCCGAGCGAAGGCGTTGTTGGAGAAGAGTAGCGTTCATGTTTTGGTGTCTCCGAGCTGTTAACGCTAAATACCGATCTTCATTGGGCGTTGTTGCCCGTCTACGACCTTGCCCTGGTCTTCGGCCTGCACATCCACTCTCCAAAAAACGGTTCCAGATCCTGGAAATGACACTTTGTGACACTCCAATGGCTTGCGCTACTCGGCTTGAGTTTGGCCCCCTTCTAACCTACCAACAATTCTCCAAGCTTCTGAATCTGTCAAATGACTTCGCTGAGACATCGTACTCATCGAAACAAAGCAATCATTGAATGCCGATCATCCTTGTCTTCATTCTCTTTTATCCAGTTGAAAGTCAAATTTCATTCGCTGCCGCTGAAGCGACGTTTTTGACGTCGAACTCAAAATTTGCATACTCCACAGTTTGAAAACCAGAAAAATTTGCATTTGTGATTCTCTTCTTCTATTTTCGGCAAAAAAAATTTCGTTTATATCTTTATTTTATATAAAACTTGAAATATCCTTTAATTGTTTTGAGCAATGTAGTATGGTTGTAACTACTGCAATTTTACAGTTTGATCAACATGAAGCAGTTGTACGAAAGCGACAGTGCGATAAGGAAAGAAAAAAATGAGAAAATGTTTAAACATTGAAAAATTTTTAAAAACTTTTAATACTTGGGTAAGTAGTAAGAACGACTCAATTTCCACAGAAAAAAAAAATTAGTTTTCCTTAACATACAATTAAGATCCTTTTAAAGAATACTGCATACACATTTATGAAATATTTTATATTTTAAAACTACACTTTAAAATCACGATAATTTCTCAACTTAGAAAATACACGATAATAACATTAATGATTACTTAGAAGCCTAGATTTTTGAACGTTCAAATAAAGATTCATTATAAAATTAATGTAGTTCAGATTTAAAGAATAAAAAAAGACGATAAAAACATGATTAACTTTTGAAGATGTATTATAAAAAATATATTTGTGAAAATATTTCTCTGTCATTTATTAGAGCTTCTTTCAAATCCAAAGGAGTTAGTTCCTGACACATTTCTAAATTCATTTTCATCGGAAATGCATAAGTTTTGCTGTTTTTTTTTCTTATTCAGAACCTATATGTAATCGAATAGTGTCTTCGATTTTTTTTTATAAAGACATTATATCTTTTAGAAATATTGTCAAAGTTAGCATTTTGAATTGAATTTTTGGAAGCGATATCATTGAAAAGGAGAAAAACCTGCAGTCACGTGACAAAAATCTTACCATTTGACAATTTATCTACCAAAAATGAAAAAAATATTCTATTCCCGAATCTTTCAATAGTCACGCATGTCAATTTTATGCATTTACAGTTAAAAATTAGTCAGAAAGTTTCGCGTTATTGAGAAGTGGATTGAAAACCACCCTAAGTTATACAGTCCTCCCCACTTAATCGGGTAACGGATAATCGAATACCCCGCTTATTCGAATAGAACACTCCGGAACCGAATTTATCGCCATTGGTTCTATGTTATTTTTCCCCGCTTAAACCGAATACTTTTCGCGAACCTCCCCGCTTATTCGAATAACTTCTGGATGAACAATGTTTGAAAACAGGAAAGAAAAACAGGTTTTAGCTTGAGTTTTTCCTCACCTTTTCTCATTTTTGGCTCATTTACACTGAAAACTAAATTTCAGTTCTTCTTTCATTGATTTCGACCTGCAGATGTGTAATGGACATTAGACAGGTCAAATGATCTCCCCTCCTTTTTCTGCGCATGCTTGAAATAAGTTGGCCATTGTGGATTATTTTTATATTTTGTAAGTTTAGTCGCGTTTTTGTTAGGAAAAAGTCATTGCTATGAATTCTAAATAGAATCTTTAAACCTTTCTGATAATCTACAGCTTTGGAAGCGTTATAAAAGAAAACAGAAGTCCAGGTAGCAATAAGTTTTAAAATATCGCAGGCGTAAGTATCCAATATGAAACCCAAAGCAGAAAAAATCCAAAAAGAACAGAGGTACAATGTAAATTTGGATCGAAAGAGGGAATATAATTCGAATTTTGATCACATTGATCGATATGTTCTGAAATTCATTTAATGAAAACAGCGAAAGTTTCTTAATAAATGGCGCTATGATTATGCAGAAAGCGTGTCCTAACACACACACACACACAAAAAAAAAAAAAAAAAAAAAAAAAAAAAAAAAAAACGTGGAAATGTTTTTTGTGCGTATTTCCAGAAAACGCGTAAATTCCACGCAAACAAGCCACTTTAAACGACGTTTTTAAGCGTGTGAAAATAACGTAAATTACAACTAGCAAAGTTTTAACCAAATTCTAATGAACTACATGAAGTGTAATGTAAATCATATATCTGTGTGTACTGATATTAAATTGTTACGTACTTACTTTATATTAGTATTTGTATTTATTTTATTAATTTACGTTATTATATTAACGATTTTATTATGCTGTTAATTAATTATGCTGTAGATGGTTGTTTTTCCTTTTTATAATGCATTGTATGTTACATTTCTATGTTTCCCCGTTTAATCAAATACCCTGCTTAATCGAATATTTTTTCTGGAACCATAAATATTCGTTTAAACGGGGACGACTGTACTTCCAAAGATTCCATTAATAAAAGTTTATTGTCGCTATTAATATTTAAAAAAAAAAAAAAAAAAAAAACCATAGTAACTGCCCTACACATTCTGAGAACATTTAAGTCCAGTTCTGGCCCGATTCTATTACGTAGAAAAAAAGTGCACACCTGATCACGGCCTTAGGTCTGCTGAAAAAATTAAATCCTGCCTCTGATACCACATAACTGTCCCATGCCCGCATTTTTGTTTGGATGGTGTCAAACTTAGCGTCGGCTCGTGACGCACATTTATACTCATTCTCGCGAAAGTCATTCACTGAAAGCAGATCATATTTTATCGTCTTCGTTTAAGTTTTTATATCGGATTGGCAAGTTCCCTATTTTTTTTTTTTCGGCCCAGCACTCTTGCTAAATTTCTTTGCCTGACCGGCCTGAATACGGGTCTCAGGCCAAACCTGGGCCCATGCAAACCTCTACCATTAATTATAGGTTCAATGTCTGTAATATTATTTTAAAAGACCCATATGATAGCATAATATTCAGCATGATGGTAGGTAGTATTTCAGATATAGCTGTTACGAGTTGGCAATTTGCGTTAGCTATGGCCCCACCAGTGGCCGAGAGATTCTGACCTCCAAACTGGTAAACGGTAGGTGCTGGGTTCGAACCCAATCGTGACCGTCGGCCTAACCGTACGGAGTTTTCCGTGGTTATCTTCGAACCTTGCATTTAATTGCGTAAATACGAGTTAGGTTCCCTTAGAAAGACCCCCACGGAGAGCACCCCTCCTCTTAGGGCCTATATCTCACGTGTAGATAATTGGCCAGCATAAAACACAAACAAACAAACAAAGCGTCAGCTATGTCCTTCAAGGGAAGGTATGTCAAAGACTTTTAGGAAAACAGACTCGCTAGTAAGCTGAAGATTCAGAATTCGAACCGTGATGCTGGAATTTGAAGTTTTCATTCTAACTAGGGAATTGCAAGAAGTGTAAGTCAGCGATTTTAACGAAAGTGGTATCGTTGGAAAGATCTCATTTTGAGGAATAAAAAACTCAATGGAACTACCCGTCGGAAACGAGTCGTTTTCGAGATATCTGACAATTTATGTAACGTAGCTAGTGCATACTAACTGGGGCCTCGCAAAAAAATTAGTTTAGACTTTGACGAAAGTGGTATTGTTGGAAAGATCTTATCGTGAGGAGTAAAAAATTCAAAAGAACTACCCATCGGAAATGAGGCGTTTTCGAGATATCCGATAATTTAAGCCATGTAGTTTACGTATACTGGGTTAGTGCACACCTATAAGAGGACAGCAAAAAATTGTTGTCTCGATTTTGACGAAAATGATGTCGTTGGAAAGATATCATTTTGAGAAGTAAAAAACTCAATGGAGCTACCCATCGGAAATGAGTCGTTTTCGAGATATCCGACAATTTATGTAACTTAATGCAGTTTCCCTGTAAGTGTGCATTAGTTATGTGATACAAATTATCGGATATCTTGAAAACGTTTCATTTTCGACGGATGTTTCCATTTAGTTTTTTAATCCTCCCGATAATATCTTTTCGCGATACCACTTTCGTTAAAATAGAGACCAAAATTTTTTTGCGGTTTCCCAGTAAGTGTTCTATCTACGTACAATCTAGCTATGTACAATAAATTGTCGTCAAAATCTAAACGGATTTTTTTGCGATTCCCCAAATAGTCACTAGCTACGTTACATAAATTTTCAGATATCTCGAAAACGACTCGTTTCCGACGGGTAGTTCCATTGAGTTTTTTACTCCTCACAATGAGATCTTTCCAACGATACCACTTTTGTCAAAATCGGTGACTTACATTTTTTTCAATTCCCTAGTAAGATAGATTTTTTAAAAAAATCGTACTTTTTACCGATTTAAGGGTTTATATTATTTTTTTATCACTAATATTCATTCATATATATATATATATATATTAATTACAATTTTTTTTCTATTTTAAAAATGAGCAGTTTATTAATGATTCAGCATTTTGAATTTCTTTTAAACATTTTTTTTTTTTCGTTTTTAAAAATTTTAAATTTTATTTATATCTCCGCTATTTTTCTTTTTATTTCGCGTTTTTAAAGAATTTTGCATTTTGAATTTTTTTAAATAATTTAATTTGAACATTTTTAATTTAATTAAAATAAATAACTTCCTTTTACTTTAAATTTATTGATGCTAACATCTATGTAAGAATTTAATAATTATAAATCAACAATTCGGATTTATTAATTAAAGGATAAGTTGTTTTGAAAGATATATTAAAGGAAATACTCTGAGCGATCTGCGATCAAACGTACCCACTTTTTTTTACTACTGTTATATCACTTTTAATATTTACTTAAGTATCACAGTAGGATTTAAATTACATGACTTCGACAGTCATTTGATTGCCGAAAACTAAAAATATATCTCACGCTCATTTTTATGTAATAACCACTTAAAATCAATAATTTTATTACTATTATTTTTTTTCTAAGCATGGAATTAGTTTAGGTATGGTGTATAAAAATAATATAAATATATATTATGAAAGTAAGTTTAACATTACAAAAAGCTTACATTTTACTGAACTATTTTCCAAGAGACAAAATAACCTAAATGTGGTTTTTTGCCACCCAAGCCTAAATTTAAAAATAAAATAAAATATTCTGTTTTCGCTAAATTTCCCGTAAGGGGCCCCTTTTCATTCTGTAGCCGAGGGCCCCCAAAGGAACCAGTCCGGGCCTGATAGGAGCCTTATGTCTTCTACAACAAAATGAATTCATCTACAATCGAGTCTCTCTATAACGAAACTCCATACATCGAATTTCTCTATATAACGAATTTTTAGCTGGAACGGTCCCCTTTTTTCATGATTACATTAAAAACAGTCTCTATATAGCGAAAAAACTATCTCCATATAACGAATTTTTCATAAAATGTTCTTTATTTATTCAGTTTTAAAAAAGCTTCAAAATCTTTGGTATCAAATTTCCATCACTTACTTTTGATTTATCGTTCAAGGCTGAGTTTTTTATATTGCTTCTCTACCTTGGATCTCCTTGATCTTTAAGTCCAACGAATTCATTCCACCAGCCCCCCCCCCCCCCTCCCTACCACACATCTTTTAACATCCTTCGAGAAACAGTGTCAATTTAATTGTTACACATATAAAACCTGGATCAATGTGGTAACTGAAGTCAGTGTTGATTTCAAAGGGTGGCTTGGGGGGGGGGGGGGGAGGGACATTCACTCCCGGTGCAAAGAGATCACCCCCGAAAATTTGAGATGTTGTGTTTTCAATGGCAAAACAATTAACGTACGTTTTTCTTGTGTGATTTTAAGCTTTTGCATAGCTTTTATCACGGGCTTTGAGCGCGGCGACCGAATCCAAAAATTCCGTAACGCAGAAAATCCTAACACATCGGTAACGAAAAAACCTAACACTCGGCTAACTTCGTTTCAGTTCGGCAAACTTCGGCATGGTATCATTCGGTAGACTTCGGCAGACATTGACGCGGTATTTTTCAGATATTTAGAGGATATCAAGTCTCAAACTTATACTTCTTATTTCAGTTACTATAAATCTATAGTTTCAATAATAAAAATTCCTGATAGAATGTGTATAGAAAAGAATCGTCTTAAGACAAAACAAGGTAGGATAATGTAGCTTATTAGGAAAAAAAGAAATAAATTCAAGGACACTCCAATCCCAAATCATTATTGTAACCCTTCGTAGGAGGGGCGCAATTTGTTACGTCATAGACAGCCGATGTCATTGCTGTCAGTTGTGTTACGTTCGTTCTGTAACAAATTTGTAAATAAAATGTTGTTATTGTTTTTTAACTATCGGCTAAGTTTATTTCCCGGCCTTTGTGATTAATTTAAGTAATATTCGTAACATTATGGCATCCCTTGCCGTGGATACGTGTTAATTAGAGCACGTTCACGTTTTTTTTGCCGATAGTTTATAGTTTAAGTAATTTTTAAAAATGGATTTGGTAGTTATACGGCAACAAAGAAAATCAGCAAGAACGTCATTTACGAAGACTGCGAATAAACTTCAAGAATTATTAAGTGAAGACGATCCTAATTCGGAAGATGTAGAAATACAATTTGATTCATTGCAAGAGAAATGTAAATCATTACGAACAATAGATGAAAAATTTTTAGAAGAATTACAAAAACAGAAGTGTTCGCAAGAAGATTTTGACAAAGAATATGAAGCGGCCCAAGAATACTATGATAAAATATCGCATTTCAAAATCAAATGCAAGAAGATAAAATCGAAACTTAATCCAGTTAATACAAGTGATGTTTCATCTTCATCTCCATTCGTGTCGATAATTACGAAACAAAAACTCCCTGAAATCGAACTAATTAAATTTGACGGGAACCCAAAAAACTGGCTGAGCTTTTGGACGCAATTCAGTAAAATAAATGAAGACCCTGGAATAGATGTGAGGGACAAGTTTCAATACCTTATACAGTCGACGAAACCTGACTCGCCTTCCCGACAGATTGTGGATAGTTTTCCTGCAACAGAAGCGAATTACGGTAAAGCGTTGGATTTTTTAAAAGAGCGTTTCGGTAAGGAAAATGTACTGATACAAATTTACGTGCGAGAACTATTAAAACTAGTGATTACAGATAAGAAGCAAGTCAATTTATTGACACTATATGATAAGTTACAAACTCAGTTACGTGCGTTGGAATCTCTAGGTGTAACACAAGATAAATTTTCTTATATGTTACTTCCACTCATAGAATCAGCCCTTCCCGACGATTTAATAAAAATATGGGAAAGGCAAAGGAACACAGGTGCTGAAGCAGCTAAGACTGAATTAGATTTATTAATGATGTTTGTCAAAAATGAAGTAGATACTGAATTTCGATTAAAAATCACGCGAGATACTCTAAATTCTGAAAAACTTCCTGTTAAAAAAGGTAAGCATCCAGAAAATAAAAACAGTATTCCAACTGCTCATGAATTATTAAATGCAAATGGTAATAATTTTCAGGTAAATGCACCTAAATTTAAGAAATTTGATTGTATTTTCTGTAATAAGTTTCACAATTCAGAAAACTGTAAAGATGCTTTATCTATGAGTTTGGATTCTAAAAAAGATATTATTAAGAAAAAGAATGCTTGTTTTGTATGCTTAAAACGTTTTCACATGGCTAATTCTTGTAAATCAAAACATAGATGCCCGATTTGCAAAAATCGGCATTTTGTAATTTTGTGTCCGGATTTAACTTCTAACAAAATTGATAATATCTCGAATGGAGATAAAAGTGAAAACAAAACAAGCACTCTAAATAATTACATTAAGATTTCAGATGTAGTTTTGCAAACTTTAATTGTAAAAATTAAGAATGGTTCTAAAGAAATGTTTATTCGTACTATCTATGATAATGGTAGTATGAAATCTTATATATCTACAGATGTTGCTCAGAGTATGAAATTTAAGTGTATTGGTGAAACTAGAATTAAGCAATCTTTATTTGGTGGTGTTGAAACTCCTGAAAATGTATATAAAAATTATTTGATTGAATTAAGTGATATAAATGATGAATATAAATGTAAATTAGAAGTATTAAGTCAGAAACGTATTTGTTCTGAAATTAAGGAAATTCCGTCTGGCCCTTGGATAAATGAATTGAAGTTATACGGAATTAAAATAAATGATTTAGAAAATAAGAATTTAAAGGTTGATAAGGAAATAAAATTGTTAATTGGTGCAGACATTGCTGGTAAACTTTTAACTGGAAATATAGTTAATCTTAAATGTGGATTAACCGCGATAAACACGAAATTAGGATGGACTGTTATAGGAAAATTCAATTCTGGCATTAAGCCAACTTCTGAGAGCACTGCTTCTCTTATTATTTCTTCTATGTTAGTAAAAGATCAGTGCATTAGCGATCTTTGGAAATTAGATGTTTTGGGAATCACCGAACCTCCAATAAGTAAAACGAAAGCAGAATTGCAGGAGGATACGCAAAGATATTTTGAAGAAACTATTAATATAAATAGCGAGGGGCGGTATGAAGTCGCGTTGCCTTGGGTTTTGGATAACAAGCTTTTACCAAATAATAAAACAAATGCGGAAAAATCTATTTTAACCGCCAAAAGAAAATTGTCAAATTCTGGAAAATTTAATGATTATTGTGATGTTTTTCAGAATTGGTTAAATCTTGGTATAATTGAAAAGACAACGACTGAAAAACTAACGGGTGTTCATTATTTGCCTCATCGGGCAGTAATAAAAGAAAATAGTACCACAAATATAAGGCCAGTATTTAACGCTAGTTCACATTTACCAGGTTTTCCCTCATTAAATGATTGTTTATCTACGGGTCCAAATCTAATTGAGATGATTCCCTCGATTCTAAACCGTTTCCGTATGAATTACGTAGGTGTTACCGCTGACATCGAAAAAGCCTTTTTGCAGATCGCTATAAGAGAAAAAGACAGATTTTTTGCGATTTCTATGGTTTGATAAAGAAAATCGGGAACAGGTAGAAGTTTATCGTCACAAAAGGGTAGTTTTTGGCATTACGTGCAGCCCTTATTTATTAGCCGCCACTTTATTGTATCATTTAGATAGGGTTCCAGAAAAATTAAAGAATACTGCAGACATTCTAAAAACAGCCTTTTACGTTGATAACTGCGTGACAAGTTTAAGCTCTGAAACAGAAATGAGAAAATTTTTTGTCGAAGCGAAATTAATTATGTCATTGGGTCATTTTAATTTAAGATGTTGGAAGTCTAACTTGAGTAATGAAATATTTGAGGAGGATTCCTCTACGGAAGAGGGTGTTTCCCTATTAGGTCTCATATGGCATACATCTACCGATACATTATCGTGTAAAATTGAACAGGTTTTAAATAAGTTAGAACCAATCACAAAAAGAACAGTTCTAGCCGTAGCACACCAAGTGTTTGATATTGTGGGCTATACGGCTCCGGTAATGCTAATTCCGAAACTAATTTTACAGGAAACGTGGAATTTAAAACTTAAATGGGATGATGTACTACCGGATGATTTACAAAAAAAATTTAAGTCGTGGCAACAAAACTTATGTTTACTTTCACAGATAAGTATTCCTAGATGGTTTGGACTTAAACCAATTAATCAAGATATAAGTTTACATTTATTTTGTGATGGTAGTAAGAAGGCATACGGTACGTGCGTTTTCATAAGAATCGAAAACGAAGATGGGGTTAAAATTAATCTAGTACAAGCAAGATCTAGGGTAGCCCCTTTAAAACCCATTACGATTCCTCGCTTAGAACTTTTGGCTTGTAATATTGGTTCTAGATTGTTATCTAACATAATAAAGGATCTAAATTTATCAAGGGTTGATATTTATTGTTGGACTGATTCAACAACAGCTTTGTGTTGGATTCAGCGAAATCAAAATTGGGGGACGTTCATTCAAAATCGGGTTGCAGAAATACATTCACTGACCTCCCCTCACTGGTGGCATCATATCTCAGGCTCTCTCAACCCTGCCGACTTACTTTCAAGGGGGTGTTCTGCTGAACAATTAGTTGAAAGGAAATGGTGGGAGGGACCTGATTGGTTGCACGAAAAAAGGGAAAGTTGGCCTAAATCGAATGACGAGCCAAATGAAGATTTGGTCAATTCTGAGATTCGTAAAACAGTTATAGCCACATTAATTAGTAATGATGAAAATGGTAAGTGGTATTATAAGTATTTTTCTTCATTTAAGAAAATTGTAAGAATGTTATCTTGGATTTTTAGATTTTATAACAATTTAAGAAAAGTTGACAAAAATCTTTCAAAAGATTTATCTGTACAAGAAATAGAAAGGGGGGAAAAGGCTTTAATGTTACTCATTCAAAAAGAATCTTTTAAGGGAGAAAATGATGAGAAATTAAGACAACTCAGACCAATAGTTGATTGTGACGGTCTTATAAGAGCTAGGTCAAATGTTGCTTATCGAGAAGACAAATACGATTTTAAGTTTCCTATTATATTGCCATCTGATCACCCTGTTGTAAAATTGTTGATAATGACTGTACATAATGATTTATTGCATGCTGGTACTTTATTGTTAATGTCAACTTTAAGAGAAAAATATTGGATTTTAAAATCACGAAAGACAATACGAAATTGTATTGGAAAATGTATAAAATGTCAAAAATTCAAAGCTAAAAAATGTGAGGCAATCCCAGGAATTTTACCTAATGATAGGGTCCGCGATGCTTGTGTATTTGAAGCTATAGGATGTGATTTGGCTGGACCATTGTATTTGAAAGATGGTCGAAAAGCATATATTGTACTTTTCACTTGTGCAGTTTATCGTGCCTTCCACTTGGAATTAATCACTTCTCTATCAACTGAATCCTTTTTTCAGTCTTTAAGACGTTTTATTGCACGCCGTGGACGACCTTCAACCATATATTCAGACAATGGAACAAATTTCATAGGCGCGGAGAACTTTTTGAAAACTATCGACTGGGATAGTCTCCGTTTTAAAGCTGCTGAACAAAAAATTGATTGGAAGTTTAACCCTCCTTCCGCACCATGGTGGGGCGGATGGTGGGAGCGCTTGATTCGGATTGTAAAACAAATCCTAAGAAAAATATTGGGTCGTGCTTCTCTTGATTACGAGGAATTACTCACTGTATTATGTGACTGTGAAAGAGTTATTAATTCAAGACCAATTACCTATGTGTCAGAGGACATTGATGAGGACTTTTCTATAACACCAGAGAAATTTTTACATGAAACTCCACAGTCAGGTGTTCCAGATATTGACAATGTAGACAAAGTGAAATTGAGTAAAAGAGCTAAATATTTGCAACGGACAAGAGAAACTTTAAGACTTAGGTTCCGTACAGAATATTTAGGACAGTTACGGCAGCAATCAATAAAATGCTATAAAAATGAATCACTTAAGGTAGGAGAAATTGTCCTGATGGAGGATACTAATAAAAAACGTTCCTACTGGAATTTAGCTCGCGTTCTGAAAGTCATACCTGGCAGAGATGGCCAAATTAGGCTTGCGCTCATAAAAACAAACAATTCTGAATTATTACGACCAATTCAGAAATTATACAGATTGGAATTGGAAAATCCAATAAAAGAAACAAATGATGAGGCTACGCCTTTAACCACTAGTAGTGGCAGAATTATCAAGACACCTGTTAGATAAATTTTCTAGTTAGAAAACTCCATTTGAATATTCATTTTACTTAATTTCACTTCACTTCTTTATTTGTATTCAAGTGTTTATTATTATGATTATTTTGCTTATACTATATATATTGTTATTGTAATTGATAAGATTGTGTTTCAATTGTATAAGTAATTTTTTTATAAGTATTATGAATAATGTTTATTTTGTGTCTACGTAAAGGTTTTGAGTGTTTGATTTCCCACTCAAAAGGTGGGAGGATATTAGGAAAAAAAGAAATAAATTCAAGGACACTCCAATCCCAAATCATTATTGTAACCCTTCGTAGGAGGGGCGCAATTTGTTACGTCATAGACAGACGATGTCATTGCTGTCAGTTGTGTTACGTTCGTTCTGAAACAAACTTGTAAATAAAATGTTGTTATTGTTTTTTAACTATCGGCTAAGTTTATTTCCCGGCCTTTGTGATTAATTTAAGTAATATTCGTAACATAGCTTTTGGTGATTGGAGACCCGCCCAATGATGAGGATCGAAAAATTTAAAATGCTTATAACTCGCGATCTAATTTTCGTAGCGCGGCCAAATTTTGTTTGATAATTTATTATGAGACAGTGTTAATTTTTGGTGACAAGAGACCCCCACGGTGAGGGTCGAAAAGGTTAAAATGCTTATAAGTCGCGATCTAATTTTCGTAGCGCGGCCAAATTTTGTTTGGTAATTTATTATGAGACAGTGATAATTTTTGGTAACAGGAAATCCCCCATGGTGAGGGTCGAAAAATTTAAAATGCTTAGAACTCGCGATCTAATTTTTGTAGCGCGGCCAAATTTTGTTTCGTGATTTATTATGAAACAGTGTTAATTTTTGATGACAGGAGATCCCCCCCCCCCCCCCCCACGGTGAGGGTCGAAAAAGTTAAAATGCTTATAACTCGCGATCTAATTTTCGTAGCGCGGCCAAAATTTGTTTGATGATTTATTATGAGACAGTGTTAATTTTTGGTGACAGGAGACCCCCCACGGTGAGGGTCGAAAAAATTAAAATGCTTATAACTCGCGATCTAGTTTTCGTAGCGCGGCCAAATTTTGTTTGGTAATTTATTATGAGACAGTGATAATTTTTGGTGATAGGAAATCCCACATGGTGAGGGTCGAAAAAATTAAAATGCTTATAACTCGCGATCTAATTTTCGTAGCGCGGCCAATATTTGTTTGGTAATTTATTATGAGACAGTGATACTTTTGGTGACAGGTGACCCACAACGTTGAGGGTCGAAAAATTTAAAATGCTTATAACTCGCGATCTAATTTTCGTAGCGCGGCCAAATTTTGTTTGGTGATTTATTATGAAACAGTGTTAATTTTTGGTGACAGGAGACCCCCTCCCCACGGTGAGGGTCAAAAAAGTTAAAATGCTTATAACTCGCGATCTAATTTTCGTAGCGCGGCCAAAATTTGTTTGATGATTCATTATGAGACAGTGTTAATTTTTGGTGACAGGAGACCCCCCCACGGTGAGGGTCGAAAAATTTAAAATGCTTATAACTGGCGATCTAATTTTCGTATCGCGGCCAAATTTTGTTTGGTAATTTATTATGAGAGAGTGTTAATTTTTGGTAACAGGAGACCCCCTCCCCACGGTGAAGGTCGAAAAAGTTAAAATGCTTATAACTCGCGGTCTAATTTTCGTATCGCGGCCAAATTTTGTTTGGTAATTTATTATGAGAGAGTGTTAATTTTTGGTGACAGGAGACCTCCCACGGTGAGAGTTGAAAAATTTAAAATGCTAATAACTCGCGATATAATTTTCGTAGCGCGGCTAAATTTTGTTTGGAAATTTATTATGAGACAGTGTTACTTTTGGTGACGGGAGACCCCCCATTGGGAGGGTCGAAAAATTTAAAATGCTTATAACTCGCGATCTAATTTTCGTAGCGCGGCCAAATTTTTTTGATAATTTATTATGAGACAGTGTTAATTTTTGGTGACAGGTGACCCCCCCTCCACGGTGAAGGTCGAAAACGTTAAAATGCTTATAGCTCGCTATCTAACTTTCGTATCGCGGCCAAATTTTGTTTGGTAATTTATTATGAGACAGTTTGACTTTTGGTGACAGGAGACCCCCCCTTCTTCACATTGAGGGTCGAAAAATTTAAAATGCTTATAACTCGCAATCGAATTTTCGTATCGCGGCCAAATTTTGTTTAGTAATTTATTATGAGACAGTGTTAATTTTTGGTGACAGGAGACCCCCCACGGTGAGGGTCGAAAAAGTTAAAATGCTTATAACTCGCGGTCTAATTTTCGTATCGCGGCCAAATTTTGTTTGGTAATTTATTATGAGAGAGTGTTAATTTTTGGTGACAGGAGACCTCCCACGGTGAGAGTTGAAAAATTTTAAATGCTGATAACTCGCGATATAATTTTCGTAGCGCGGCTAAATTTTGTTTGGAAATTTATTATGAGACAGTGTTACTTTTGGTGACGGGAGACCCCCCATTGGGAGGGTCGAAAAATTTAAAATGCTTATAACTCGCGATCTAATTTTCGTAGCGCGGCCAAATTTTTTTGATAATTTATTATGAGACAGTGTTAATTTTTGGTGACTGGTGACCCCCCCTCCACGGTGAAGGTCGAAAACGTTAAAATGCTTATAGCTCGCTATCTAACTTTCGTATCGCGGCCAAATTTTGTTTGGTAATTTATTATGAGACAGTTTGACTTTTGGTGACAGGAGACCCCCCCTTCTTCACATTGAGGGTCGAAAAATGTAAAATGCTTATAACTCGCAATCGAATTTTCGTATCGCGGCCAAATTTTGTTTAGTAATTTATTATGAGACAGTGTTAATTTTTGGTGACAAGAGACCCCCACGGTGAGGTTCGGAAAATTTAAAAGGCTTATAAAAAGCGATCTAATCTTCGTAGCTTGGCCAAATTTTGTTTGGTAATTTATTTAGGTATTGCATAGCTTTTATCGCGGGCTTTGAGCGTGGCGAAAGAATCTAGAAATTCCGTATCGAGAATAAGCCTAACACTCTGGCTAACGTCGCTTCAGTTTGGCAGATTTCGACACGGTATCCTTCGATAGACTTCGGCAGACATTGACGCGATATTTTTCTGATATTTTGAGAATATCAAGTCTCAAACTTATGTTTTTTATTTCAGCTACCATAAACGTATAGTTTCAATGATAAAAATTCCTGATTAACCTACATTTATTGTAAGATAATAAAAATATTTTAAACGATTTTTCTTTTATTGAACTAATGAGAATTAGTTCAAAAAAAAAAAAAAATTGTTATCGGTCATCACGCTCAAAAAGTGTAACTTAAATTATCATCAAAGACAAAGAAAAAAAACTGCATAAATAAAAAATAAATAAATAATTATAATTGCATAAGTTGATAAAAAATTTGCTATGCAATAGCTTTACCGCGGCAGTCCCCGAGTGCCACACGTATTTTTTTATTAAGCTTTTAAATAAATGTGTATTCTCTGTTTTGAAACTGTTCAAATAATTAAGAAATAGTATATTACGTTAATATTTATAGTTAAACACTTCAAATTTTTAATTAAACGTATAAAAAATACTTGTTCAAAATTTGCACATTAAACAGAAATTTTAACGGCTTTCTCTATTCAACGAATTTTTCTATATAACGAATTTTTTACTGGAACAATGGATTTCGTTATATAGAGACTCGACTGTATGTATATCGCTAATAATACCATGATATAATTTTTTTGCTTGTTTTGATCCATATTAACAATGGCGTTCTTCATTGTTTGCAAAGATCTGTAATGTACCTCTGCTTAATGAAGGATTTTACAGGCCTGGTATACAGAGTATGCCCCCCCCCCCTCTCCCCGTTATTATTTATGTTCGAACCGTCCCTCTTTTAAAGGATTAATATCTCGGCTATTTATTGGCAAATTTTTTCAAAAATCATTTTCAACAATGTTTTATACTTCTGCTATGATAGGTATCTCCAATACTCCTCAATGCCCACAAATCGAAAATTTGTGTGTAAAAGAAAAACGTGATTTTGACAAAAACTATGTGATCTAAAGAAATTGCTATGGTTTTCCTGCAAGGTTTAAAGTAACATCTATAATCTCTATTTTTTTTTTTTTTTTTTTTTTTTCGTAATTTTAGTTTAGTAGATCCAGAATCACATGGGGGAAAGGGACAAATTTTTGCACTGTATTTTCGACGATATCTCTAAAAATTTGATACCTAAAATTAAAAGAAATATATTTTTGAGTTCAGCGTAACGAAAGCTTTCACAAAATACCCTACACAATATCAAAATAAAAGGTTTCTTTTTCTTCAAGTAGCCTAATTAGCCCCCCTACCCCCCCTTTCCTAAATACATTTGTAAATATGTGAGCCAATAAACTTTATTACTTCCCCCAAATTAGAGCTTTCCACGTTTCTTAGTTTTTAAGTAAAATGGCTGTGACAGACGGACAGACAGACATCGGAGTGATCTTATAATGATTTCGTTTTCACTTTATAAGTACGGAACTCTACAAATAATAATAATAATAATAAAGAAAACACGAATTGCAATTAAAAAAATAAGGCTTTTTTAAGATTTAAAAAACTTTAATTTTATACTTATTTTATTTATTTTTCATTTTTTTATTTTGAAGTCCTAAAATTACGACGAGCGCGCTTCGAATCAAAGCATATAAAAATCTGAATTTATAGTGGATTCAAGTCCTCTTTCATGCTGGATTAAATTCTGCATCCCGGCCCTCATACCAAATTCCCAATTTTAATGGAAGTAAAAAAACCGCTTAACTGGTGTTATTGACAGACGTGTGCTTTAAAATGTTGTTGATTTTGATTATGAACCTACATGTTGCTGCTGACAAAGCATGGCTCCTTGTGATGAGGTAATAATACATCACAGCATTATCAAATATTTACAATGTGGTTCCAGCTTTGTAGATTATCGTCGTAGAAAGTAATTTGTATTACTCTTGACATTGATTGATCCTTCAGTTGTTTAGGGTTCATCCATCTAAAAATATGGATTTTTTTTAGTGTGATTCTCTGAAAAGTTTGTTATCGATGTGAATAAGTTCAAAGAAAAAATTCAAGGAAAGGGTGTTTTTTATACTCTTTTATTTAAATCAAAGATGGAATTTTTTTAATGGGTTTTTAATATATATATATATTTTAAAGGTTAGGATTATGAAAATTACATTCACAAGTGTTTTTTTCCGATCGTCATTAAAAAAAAAAAAAAAAAAAAAAAAAAAAGAAAAGAAAAAAAAAAAAAAAAGAAAATTTAACAACATTATGAACATGCATAAGATAGAAGAAAGTTTTGGGATTGCTACATCTGACTAGTTCTAATTAGGATAATTTCACTATCTGTACCAGTTCCGAAATTGAAGATATCTTCATTAAAAAATAAATAAAATAAAATAAAACATGATAAGTCGAAAAATTAAAAAAGGGCCTTTGCAGAGAACGACTTCAGCTATCCAATACAAAAAGTGAATAAATAAATTAAATTAAAATTAAACTATGGAAATACAAGCGAGATATTTTTAAATAAATCTCCCATAGATTACCATTACCGAGCGGGTGTTTTCGCGCGAGTGAAGTAAGTGAATAACTTTGGATGTATTTATAAAAGTATATATATATGCTTCCAACATAAACAATATCTTACAGTTATACCTATTAATGCAAGAAAATGGATATTTTCCTGCCTTAAATAGACATATTATCCAATTTCTTGCTATTCTGTTGTAGCAGGTTTTACTGTATTATTTTAATTATTTAGGAGATTGGATCTCCCTATGTGGAAGTTGAAGTTTATCATTTATGAAACATCCATGATTTATCTTTAAAAAATAATAAATAAATAAAGTATAGGAATGAATCAACTAGTTTCCCCAAACAAATACTGAGGTATAACGTAATGCTTTCTGCGTAAAAATTTGAGCATAAAGACACTAAGCATGAATTAACGACGAAATTTAAAGCTTTAATACCTGCATTAAGTAGTGAATAAAAATGAATGAAGCGCCTTTTACATTTACCTGACCTACATTCCTTGAGTAAAGAGCATCTTTCTAATCTCAAATTCTTATCTAAGTAGCCCACTCTAAGACTACTCCACTCCACTCCATTCCGGAGGGATTTTTCCCCGGATTACTTCGGTATGAATAGTGGAATTTTTCCTCTATAGTTTTAGTTAGTTTAGCTTATCAACGAAACAATTTAATGACTTCCCAGTTGTGTAATTTTCACTAAAGATAACAGTCAAAATTAATAAAAAAAAATATTAATCTAGCTTTTTTTTTTTTTTTTTTACAAATTTGTAGTACAGATTGGAATAATATTTAAGGGGATCCGGGGACAAATTTTGAAGTAATTTTTATTTACTGAGTTAAAATTTTGAAAATTTTCGTGATGGTTAACCATATTATTAGTAAATGAAATTACTTGATAATACTTAATGCAATTTTTTTTTTTTTGAATTTTTAAAATTTATTGAAAAAGTAGGGTGAATAAAATTTGCTGTAACTTTAAATATTATTTGTATAATTCCATTTTTTTCATATAAATAAACAGAAATATAAAAGCTTTAATTTTGATTCAGCGTTTAAAAAATATATCAATTTTAAAAAAATTAAAAATATTTAAAGTAAAAAAAAAAAAAAATTGGGAAAAAAATGTAACTTAAAAAAAATATCATGTTTTTAAAAATGAATACTTTTTTCTCAAATTAACTGAATGAAAATTAAAGAAAAATAACTGAATAAGACAAGTTCCAAGTTTGAAAATGGCATAAAATTCGCTATTGCAGCACCCCCTTCTGGCGGATTTTTTTCAGATTCAGGGAGGACCAACTAGCCATAGTCATACACTTACACAAAAAATTTGGTTCAATTCGATCCATAACTTCATGTACTTTTGGTCGGTACAATATTGAAAATGACACAAAAATCGCGATTGCAGCTCCCCCTTCAGGCGGAATATTTCAAAACTTAAGGAGGACCTGCTTGCCACCGCCAGAAACATTCACAAAAATTTTGGTTCATTTCTATGCATAACTTCATACACTTTTTCATGGTAGAATGGCGACACGCACAGACAGACGGACAGACAAACATTTTGTAAAAACATGTTTTTTGGAATCTCTGACCCCTAAAACGTGTAAATCCGTCAAAATCCGCAAATCGAAAAAAATTTCGATTACAATACTTTCTTCTATTAAAGATAGAAGAAATTAAAAAATTTACAGATTCCAAACGATTGGAAATAATGTGTACTTTTAAATGATGTATGTAAAATTTGCTTAGGGGTCATCTACAAACTAAAATCAACCTGATTTTTTTTTTCTTTTTTTCAATTTCTATGCCAAAGTGTAACAATATATTTGGATCCTCTCTTCAAACAGAATTTAGATACTAAATTTCAAGTCATTTGGACGACAAGTGTTTGAATTATGAACATTCAATGTTTAGAATTTCTAATTTTTACATTTTTATTAATATCACTTCAAATTAGAATCTTAAAATGCTAATTTTTTTTATGATTATAATACTAAAAAGCCCAAACATAAATAAATTGAATTTATAATAATAAATTATGAATTGCAAACTACATTTTTATTGTGTGTGTGATAGATTTTTATTTATTATGTCCTGCTTTATGCAAATTTTTCTTCTGAATAGTTTTTGAATTATGCTTAAAAACGTTAAGATCCTGTTTTAAGAATTGTCTGTGATGTGTATAAAAGCATAGTTTGAAATAAAATATTTTACTCATTTTATTGAAACATGTGGGCTCAGTCCGAAACATATAAAGTAAGTAAAATGGTCATATTGACAAGAAATAATGCATTAATAGAAATGGCTTAGTTATTCTGAAGCATTTCAACATTCGAGTACTGAATTTTATTTTTTTCTTTCACATATGCGCATATGTTACGTAGTTTTTCTTCATTATTTTATAAATGTAAACAGAATTTGCTTTTCCAACATTGATAGAATTTATGAGGTGAAAACAGTTTTACAGCTAAAGTCAATTAAAAAATGCTATGACCTTTTTGCTTGTTACATTGAAATTGGATACATTTTTACAAATTAAAATCGCATTGTAATTAAACATCTATTGATTAAAAATATGATTTAAAAGGAATAAAGATACGATATCTGTTCCGTTTTCCCAGATCAAACTACAAAATGGTGGTAACTGCCATTTTATTCCTGTAAGAGAGAAACAAAATTTTTAATACGTAAACGCTTTTTTAGATGTAGTTTAAAATTTTTAACAATGTTCTATAGTCTATACTATAATGCACATTATAAATAGATTATTAAAATAATAATAATAAATTCCTTTCTAATGTAAAGGGTTCCTAGCATCATGGAAAGTCAGGGAATTTTCCAAATATACTGGAAAAATCCGGGAATTTACAAATAATTTCTAAAAAGTCATGGAAAAGTTGGGGAAAAAAGAAAAATGATATGAAATTTCCCAAATAGTTTCGGGAGATAATTACAAGATTCATCAAACAATTTAAAAAAAATAAAAATCGAAAAAATTGAAGTATGATTGCAGAAAAAAATTGTTAATTTTGACAAAATAAATTGCAAATTTTGCTAGTATGCCCTTTTGGTCAGAGAATACTTTTGAGATTTAGTCATGGAAAGTCAGGGAATTCGCCAGTCATGTTTTGCTGGGAACCCTGTTGTAAGATGGAAAATTTAAGGGGACACACTACTTTCAAATTAGTCAGAATATCTTCTCCTTTAAATATTAAGGGTGTATTCGAAAAAACGCTTTTCCATCTTCAACACCTCGAAATTTTCCGATACAATTTCAGACACATTTTTAAAAGTAGAAACATGAAGCTTGCTGGGGGGGGGGGGGGGGGGATTCTTGAAGGAATGTATGAGGTGCCGTGTGATGTCGTTTTACGCTTAATTGATTAGAATTTGAATTATAAACAATTACCTTATCAGTATGACCCTTTTTTTTTTTCGTTCCCAGGTCTCCCGCTTGGGAAAAATCGATTCGAAATGCCATCTTTGATTGCTTTTTTGCAACATTTTCTGCATTTATCGAAGAATCGACAATCACGGCACTTTCTGTACTTTCCAGATAAGGGATTTTGAAAGTTTGGTGTACTTGAGAGCAATAATAAATTCAAAAATAAATCGGAAAATAAGCAATTTGAATCGAAATACACCCTTAACTCAAAGCTTCTTTAATTGTGAATATTTTGACACATGATTTTTAGCTATATGATAATTATGTCGCGAGATATTGTCAATTTTGTTAATAGATCCAGTGCAATGACTTATAATGAAAACTTTTAAACTGATTTTTAACCTCTTCATATTTTTATAACTTGCTTGTTCGATAAATATACTAAGGCTTTTTTGCTAATTTAAATAAAGGTTTGAATATGCATATATATATATATATATATATATATATATATATATATATATATATATATATATATATATATTATATTATATACTTGTTTTGCATGGTCTTTTTATTTATTTATTGGTATGGATTTAACATTCAAGTTCATAGTTATTTAAAAAAAAAAAAATAATTGAGCGTTTGTTGAATTTCCTTCATTTTACTTACCATCATACGGAGTATAGAATAAATCTTGCAATCGTTTTGAAAATCGGGGGAAAAAAATAACAATGACGGATTTACACGTTTTAGATACTGGAGATTCCGAAAAACATATTTTAGGGAGGGGGGGAATTGTCGTCCGTCTGTGTGCCTGTAAACGCCCTATCTCCTGAACAAATTGAGATAGAGACTCTAAATTGATCCGGAACTATTTTTTTCGGACTCTCGAAATATTCGTTCTGATGAAAGGCACTTAAAAATTTTCGACTTTTTTTATTTTAAGGAATGAACGTAAAAGGCAATAAAATAACACAAATTTTGCATAAAGAAAGAAGTCGATCGGATTATTAGTTGCCGAGATATTGGTAATCCTGTTTTCCACATTCATGACCCTGTATTTCATTCAAATTTCAATTCAAATATATATTTTAATTGGAAATAAGGCGCTTAATCCGACGCAGTAAACTGTTAGTTAATAGGATTATTATTTTTGGAGCTATAAAGATGTTTTCTTTGCGCAAGTCGCTACTACTTGAGTAGTTTCGCGTTTTATATAATTTGTCGAAATATGTTAATCAGCAATTCATCAATAGAACATTACTATGTATATTTAAAATATTTAAATATACGTTTGAATTTTGTTTTAGAATTGCAATGCATTTTATAAATAGTTTACACATGTTTTATTTTCATATTATAGGTGAAAACTGGGAGATTTGATTAGTAGCCAGTGGCCGGTTGACCCAGTTTCATTATTGGCCACTTTTTAAAAGTTAGTAGCCACTTTTTAAGTATAGATCAAAATTATTTTTTTTCATTAGCAGATAGTGAGCAACAAAGTTAGAAATATTTGATTAAAAATAAAACTGGCATTCTACTGAATGGTAAAATGTGAATTAGTAATTAATATTGCAGATAAAATTATAAGTGATAAACTATATTTAAATATATATTAATGCACTGTATAAAACAAGCAAGGAAATTGTATTTTTAAATTTTAAATATTTTAAATTTAAAAATTATTTCACATTTTTCTTGGATATTTTATTTTTACTTAAAACTTCTAGGCTAGGATCTAAATATCATCGAGATTTCAAGTGGTAATTATTAAGTTTGGCAAGTGTACAGATAAATATAAATATTCTTTGCTTTGGCTGATATTTCAAAACTCCAAATGTCTTATTAAGGCAATCAGAGAGAGCCAGTGTGTTGGTGAGGTGGAGGAAGTCTGTTTTGTGGCATTAAAGTCTGATGCTGAATTTGCAGTTTTACTTGCCTAGTGGCGAGTGCTAATTTTGTCCTATATTTTTAAAGTAATTGGCTATAATGTTTTAATCTTACTTGACACCTACATAAACATGAATCTTAAATATAAAAACAAAAATGTACCAGCCAACTATTACTGGTACAGTTAGTGAGCATATGGCAAGAGTGAAAGATATAAGATACAGCAATGTCCTTAAAATCTCCTTGTTTCCAGAGGAAAAATTGTACAATTTATTTGAAATACATGTGGAATTAAAATTGATGACTATATTTTGTAGGAAAAAAACTATTTATTGAAAACATAATCCAAATAAAGAGTCCATCATCAAAGTATAGAAAATACAGCAAAGTTGCTAAATCTGCTTGCATCTGATAGAAAGAATTAACCAATTCACTAATTAGATGTAAACAAAGTAGAGATGCATATATTCATGAAAAAAAGGTGCGTTTCACAAAGCAAATTAATAAGATTTTTTTAGTCGCCGAGTGGCGACTCATCGATTCCGATTTTTAATCGCCACTTTTACAACTTTAATCGCCACGTGGCGAGTGGCGATTGTTAATTTACACCTATATTTCATATATTATTCCTATCTATGATGGTTAAGTATTACGGTGGCTCCCAACGACTAGTTTCAATATACACGAGTGAGAGAAAAAATCGTATTAAATACAATAGTATTCCTCGCTATTTCACTTTCTAATGAATGTGGAAAAGAATCGAAGCAAAAATATTCATATTTATAAAATAGTAAAAATTTTAAAAAAGTTAAATATTTTTTTTTTAAATAAAATTTTAGTAAAGTAGGCTGTTTTGTAGGATTTTTTTTAAATATTTAATTTTTAGCATTAAGTATTGTGCCACCGCATATTATTACATTATTATTCAAAATTGAAGAGATTGTTTCAAAGGCACTATGTCCCTTTAATTCGAATTACTATGCAAAATAATTAAAAGGTAACTTTTCAGTATAGATAATTATATCCGGATAAATAACGCTCTGTAGTATGCATAGATTACTGAATTAATTGAAATTCTCTTTTTGCTTTTAATCAATGATTTTAATCGAATAATAAGTAAAACAGACGAAAGCGTCTTATGTGGAGCTATTGAATATTTTAATTAAATTCGGAGATTTTTCTTATGCATTAATTAAAGTTTGTGATTATTAAGTTAATGAATTCGTGAGCATACTGTTCTTTTATTTAATTAGCAGCAATTACTTATTACGGTATAATGAGAAATAGATATCCTTCATGTACTTTCATTTACGTTAAGTAAATTAAAAAAAATAACTGTTTCTTTAAAATGCCTTAATTTATTTTTGAACGTTCAGCAGGGTACTTTTTATATGTTTCTTTATTTGAGTTTTTACTTTCTTGGGTGATCATATGAAGAAAGTGTTGGATATCGGAAAATTTTCGACGTCCGATGGATTTACACTTTTGGGGATGTCCATTTTAGTGTTTCGTTCATATGACAAAACCCAATTCGTCTCTGTCTGTCCGTCACAGAGTCCATAC
This sequence comes from Maratus speculifer, assembly GCA_964019185.1. Lineage (NCBI taxonomy): Eukaryota > Metazoa > Arthropoda > Arachnida > Araneae > Salticidae > Maratus > Maratus speculifer. Next base: position 107,456,215 of record OZ025303.1, read on the forward strand.
ACAAAAAACTGTATAAGTCACAGACTTCAAATTTTGTGTTCTTACAGCTGAATACCTCGTGTCGCACGACGAAGCATAAAATTTTGAAAAAGTCTATTATTTAAATTAAGTAAGTTTTATTAATGTCATCCGCTTATTTTTGCAGTTAAATTTTAAAAGAGAACCTCAGTTTCAACGTTTTTCGTGTAGACATCATAGCTTGGAAGTAAAGCATTTCTCTAGTAAATAAAAGGTTCTTATTTCAAACCCCGATGTTGGAACCTGAAATTTTCATATTAAGAAGGGTTTAATAAAAAGAAATGTCCTATTTTTGGCCAATTTAAGAGTCCAAACTATTAGAGTTTCATTCATCTGATATTTATAATATTTTTTAGAATTCAATTTTCTTTTCTATTTTAAAGACTTTTGCGATATATTAATGATTGATCATTTTAAATTTTGTTTAAACATTTTTTTTTTCTGTTTTTGAAAATTAATGATTTTATTTAGATTTCCGCTAATTTTTTAATTTCGGATTTTAAAAAAAAAATGGAATTTTGTATTTTATTTAAATAATTTGAACATTTTTAATTTGATTAAAATAAATAACACCTTTTATAATTATTTTAAAATTAAATTTATTGATGCTAGCATATATGTAAGAATTTAATAATTATAAATTAACAATTTGGATTTATTAATTAAAATCTAAGTTTTTTTTTTTTTTTCTTTAAGAAATAATTAGACGAAACGCCTCTGTGCGTTCTGTGATCACACTGAAAACGCGTCATAAAATTTCGAACTGTTGCGGTTGGAAAAATATATTATCGAATACACCCTTAAATGTGAAAAGTTTTGCGGAGGCACCTGTTTTGACATGAAAATTTTTGTGAATTTCTTCATACTGACAGATCCTGCTAATTAATCGGTAAATAACTGATTATCTGAATTATAAGATTATTATGCCCCCACCAGTGGCCGAGAGGGTTTGACCTCTCAACTGGTAGACGGCAGGTGCTGGGTTCGAACCCAATCGCGGCCGTCGGCCTAACCGTTCGGAGTTTTCGTAGTTTTCTTCGAACCTTGCGTAAATACGGGTTAGGTTCCCTTAAAAAGACCCCCACGAAAGGCATCCCTCCCCCTGGGCCTATATCCCTAGCGTAGATAATCGGCCGTCACAAAATACACATACACACACATAAGATTATTATAGACAATTTATCTTTCAATGGCTGTTTAAGTTGATATTATATCACAATTAATTATTCGTGCATTTAAAAATTCAACTTCAAACGTAAACTTTAAAAAGCTTATTTTTTAAAAAACCTCAAAAGGTCACTACGCCAGGCAAAAAGCTCTGTATCTCATTATAAATTATTTTTTTTTACAAAAAAGTCGCTTAATATGATACATAACATATCACTCTAAGTGTTATTATAATTATGTATTAATATAATGACTTGTAAATATGATTCTTTCAATGAATATTCAGTAACTTTTATTAAATATGTGACGCGATGAAAGGGTTAACATATTCAGCCTTGAAAATTCAGTATGACTTCTCCACCCTCGCGGAATCGCGAGACCATGTCCATTTTCGAAACACTGCCCTTCCCTTACCTAAAGAAAAGGGTATTTATTGATTATACACCACTTCCAGTACCAGCCAAGCAGAGATGCCCCCAAGGGGCTGGCACAACTTCCACTCTTCCTCCCCCTCCCCCTTCACTCTTGTTGAAAGATTTAGGCGAGGTCATTGCCCTGTTGCCAGATCCCTCTCTCCCTCGTGAGAAATTCTCTCTGCGTCTCTCCCCCCTCTTCTTGGAGGAAAGTGGTAGCTTCTTGTCCTAACAGGGTTGCTTGTTACCTAACCCCTTTTTCTTTCTTTTTTTTTTTCTTCTTCTCCGAGTTCCAGTTTTGTTCCCTTCCCGCGTTTTCGAGACCTTGAGTGGAGCAGAGTTGCGATTTTCTCGTTTTACCTGAAGGAGTTTTTGGAAGTTTTTGGTCGGCTGAGGAAAAGGGTCATTGCATTTATCCCGTCTCTATGCTCCACAGCGGCGTAGCAAATCAAAAATTACGTCTGGGCACGAGGGTCGGAAAAGGGGGATCAGTGGTGTAGTCGAGGGGGGACGCAGGGGGACGGCGTCCCTCCACTTTTTTATTTTCTTTCAAGCGTCCCCTTACTTTTTTTTCTTAAGGGGGACGCTAAGGACGTGAGCGGACGCAGATTTTCCTAATTCATTAAATGATTAAAATAAAAAAAATAAAAAGATTAACAATTTTATAAAATATAGATTTGATGTTTTAAGCCATTTTAGTTTTCTTTAACAACGGCACCCCCCCCCCCCAAAAAAAAAGAAATTGAAGGAAATTGGAAAGAAAGATATTTACTTGCTGTTTCATAATAATTACCAGTAGGGAAATACCGCGTTAACATTAGTTTTTTAAAAGGCATACATTAGTTTTACTTGGAAGTCTAATATCGCCTTCCTGTTTCTAACAGAAAGATCACACAAGCTCCCGAAAAAGATCTTGGATACACCGCAGTCTCAGTTTAAAAAATATCCAGATGTTCGTGCTTTGAAAGCCTGGTCATCTTTTACTCACACGGCAATTAACAACAGCATGGTTTCATTAGTCAATATTTAAATCTTTAAAGACATTCAGGATGATTGTCATAGCTTTCACATACTGTTAGTTAGTAGAGGTCATCAATTGGCCGGTTGGCCGGTATATGGCGTCTGCAATGTTGAAGGCTGCAAACACACACAACTACTTTTTGCGGTTAAAAGTCGGCGTGTTTTATGTTCGCGGGCGGCGGTTTGATATATAATGACTTTTCCTGTTCAACTTCAATCATAGAGGGACCTTTCTCTTAAGTAGGGTTGAAATAGTTATCTCCTGAATCATTGTAATATCCCCGTTTTCTATCATCAGTAAACCGCAGAAGGAAGAAGAAGAAAGGATCTCCTGGAATTCAGTTGAACTTGAGCAAAATACACGTGTGCTCGGAGCCTAATACAGACTAAATCAATAAAAGAACATCAATGCGGACCAAAAACTTCTGATACTGTTCAATGAAGTAATCCTCCAGAATCATTATCCTCCCTTCTCCCGTTCATATTGACAATTATTTCTTGATTAGATACAAGCATTGGACTAGTTTAAAGTCGAGCGAGTATCTATGAGTTGCCCCTTTTTTTCTAGCCATAAATATTTTGTATCATAATTTTGATTAATAATGAAACGATGTAGCCAGCTAAAATTGAAAAGTTTTACAATTTCTCCCACACGTTGCCGTGCAGAAACAGATGCGAAATCACCGACCGCAATTGTAGATCAAAAGTCCGATCCAACAGATTTGTAAGTATCTTTTAAGTTTTGATCAATAATGTCTTAAATTATTTGCTATATTTTGAATTTTTGATAATTATTATATATTTGCCAAATATCAATAGGTTTTTGTTATAAAACTGTTTTTTACTAAGCGAGATTTATTATTTTTTTTAAAGCGGAAAAGAAATACGAGCGTCATTAATGGTGGTTGAGCAGACTTGTCCCTCTAAATTTTCCAATTTAATTAACTAAATTTTCTTTTTTTCTCAAAATTTTCAAAAAATAATGAAATTTGTTTTTTTCTTTCAGAGGATTTAAATCTTTTGGATTGAACAGTATCATAACATCATTGAACAGTACAGGGGAACTGAACAGTAAAAAAAACGATAACCAAGAATTATTCATGAGAGAGTAGTATTGTCCCCCTGAAGCCCTCGTAAAAGACTATTTTTAGTTCTGTTTCTCTATTACATTTGCATACTTTTTTTTTTTCTAAACCCGAGATTAAGATAAATCAGGTGTTCAGAAGAAGGAAAAAAAAAATAATCAGTTTCATTACTTTGTTTTGTAAAAAAGCTGATAGAAATTTAATTTAGGGTTTTCAATATACATCTTATTTGTTATACACTGCTCAAAACAATTAAAGGATATTGCAGTTTTACGTGATTTTGTATCTGGGAAACTTTTTAGCTGATTGATACATGGTCGACAGACATAGTAGGTTATATAAGAATAAATTACACATGTTTGGCAGAAAAAATGCATTTTATTGCGTATTTGTGTACAAAAGGAAAAAAACACAATTTGTGCATATGAGAAAAAAAGAATAAGAAAAGGTGTTTTCTTCAAAAAAAATCATTTTCAGTAGGGTGTATGGTTTCCACGGGCGGCCAGCGACGTTGAACACCTTTGAGGCATGAACTCAATGAGGCTATTAATGACGAGTTGGGGTATTCTGCCCCACTCTTCCAGAAGAGCTCTTTCCAGTTCTTGGAGAGTTTGTGGGGGTTGTTGGCGGCCAGAAACTCGTCTTCCTAGAGCGTCCCAAACGTGCTCGATTGGATTCATGTCTGGAGAACACGCTGGCCATTCCATTCGAACGATTCCCTCCTCGAAAAGGAAATCCTCCACCAGGTTTGCACGATGTGGCTTGCAGTTATCGTCCATTAAAATGAAGTTATCTCCGATTGCTGCAGCGTAAGGGACTACAATAGGTCTGAGGATCTCATCCCTATATCGGCGACCAGTCAGAGCTTTATCTCGAATGATGTAGAGGTCAGTGCGCCCGTCAATGGAGATGCCACCATAAACCAACACTCCGCCTCCACCGCCAAATCTGACACTTTCGTGCACGAACGCAGAATTATTCCTACTGCCACAATCCCTCCAGATGAAAATACGCCTATTATCCGGATGCACAGAAAAACGGGACTCGCCAGAAAACAGAATATTGCTCCATTCATTTCTACTCCAGTTAACATGCTCGGTTGCCCACTCCCTGCGGTCGCGACGATGCCTTGCGAGCATACAGACCTACAGCATGGAGCCGATTTCGGACAGTCTGAGTTGAAATCGTGGGGCCTGTAGCCGAGCGAAGGTGTTGTTGGAGAAGAGTAGCGTTCATGTTTCGGTGTCTCCGAGCTGTTAACGCTAAATACCGATTTTCATTGGGCGTTGTTGCCCGTCTACGACTTTGCCCTGATCTTCGGCCTGCACATCCACTCTCCAAAAAACGGTTCCAGATCCTGTAAATGACACTTTGTGACACTCCAATGGCTTGCGCTACTTCGGCTTGAGTTTGGCCCCCTTCTAACCTACCAACAATTCTCCAAGCTTCTAAATCTGTCAAATGACTTCGCTGAGACATCGTACTCATCGAAACAAAGCAATCACTGAATGCCGATCATCCTTGTCTTCATTCTCTTTTATCCAGTTGAAAGTCAAATTTCATTCGCTGCCGCTGAAGCGACGTTTTTGACGTCGAACTCAAAATTTGCATACTCCACAGTTTGAAAACCAGAAAAATTTGCATTTGTGATTCTCTTCTTCTATTTTCGGCAAAAAAAAATTCGTTTATATCTTTATTTTAAATAAAACTTCAAATATCCTTTAATTGTTTTGAGCAGTGTATTTCTACATACGAATTTTATTGAATTGCTGCAATATTGTAAGTTTGCGGCACCCTAAAAACACAAAATTAAAATACAATGTTTTAAACTTCGATTGCAACACTGTGTATACATATTATTATGATTTATTACTATTTACTATAGAGATTCTTTAATGCAAATTAAGTATGTAGCACTTGTAGTTCGTTTACAGGTTATGTAGAACTATTTCATTAAATTCTGCCATACGGAAAGAAAACTCTTTGTATTCTGTTCAGTGATGTTACACGGCTTCAAACGTAATGAAATTTATAGGTATATACATATCACTGAAACGCATAACAATACTCTTAATATAGAATAAGGATTGAGTAGCTTCTATCGTTCATTTATAGGGATATACAAAGAAATTACATTGAATTACTCTCGGCAGTCGCGTACACAGGATTTTATTTCGTGGACAAGGGGGGGGGGGGGACTTAAAATTCCATAATTTTCTATATCTTACGAAACACAGTAATCTTTTTTGACATTAAATCCATAGCCACTGGAGGGAGGAGCAGAAAGGATTCCGAATTTTCCGAAAATTTGAAAAAAAAAATGGTTATTAGCCCAAAATTTTGGACTTGAGAAATTTATCATGATGTCTGACAAATGGTAGGTGAAAAAAATCAATTTCGTCAATTGTTCGCACAAAACATCTCAAATTTTGAGTAAGAATCGCAGAAAAAAACCCGTGTATTGTAAAAGGGCCGCTGATAAAATGCGAATTTTTTCAGAGGAACATGAGAAAATGTGAATTTTTTCATAGGATCGCGAAAAAAGTCAGGTTTCGTAAAATGATCTTGGAGAAAACGCGAATTTCGTCAAACGATTGCGAAGGAAACGCAAATTTCGTCAAATGATTGCAGAAGAAACGCTAATTTTGCCCAATGACCGCTAAAAAAACACGAATTTCGTCAAAAGGCTGCAGAGAAAACATGTATTTCGCCAAAGAGTCGCGGTAAAAAAGCAAATCTCATCAAATCATCCCTAAAAACGCAAATATTGTACAAGGGACGCGGTAAAAACGCGAATTTCGACAAAAGGTATCGAAAAACAAGTATTCCGCCAAAAGGCCGCGGCGAAAAAAGCGAATTTGTTCAAAACATTGCTTTAAAAAAAAACATTAATTTCATGAATAAGCCGCGAAAAAACTCGAATTTTGTCAAAACATCGCAAAAACGTCAATTTCGTCAAAAAGCAGTTAAAAAAACAAATTTTCTCGACGGGCCGAGGTAAAAAAAAAAAAAAAAACACGTATTTTACCAAAACACCGTAAAAAACGCGAATTTTGTCAAAAGGCCGAGGAAGAAACGCGAATTTCATCCAAGGGTCGTGGAAAAAAAACAGCGAGTTCTTTAGAAAACAGCACATGTACAACCATGTTTATTATTATAGGTATGCTTTTAACCTGAAGCAATATGCTGGGGGAAGTAACTTTCCGTTAACCTGGTGTGGCTAATCCAACCTCAACTATTGGAAATCTGCACTTAGCCAAAAATTGACCTGAAATGAAAACAGAGTTAACCCAAACTGCACCAAAAATAATTAGCATTGGGAAAGCATTCTCCTTTCCTCCCTCTGCTATAAACTTTTAGAAAATTTGCTGTGTATTTCGATAAAGGATCGCAAAGACATGAATTTCGTCCAAAAGTCGCAAAAAAACGCGAATTTCATCAGAATACCGTAGAAAAAAGTGCGAATTTTAACAAAGAATCATGGAAAAACGCGAATTTCATTCGCGTCATTCTGCGTCATTTCACTTCATTTAAGAACCACGAATAAATGCGTATTCTAGCAAAGGCCACAGAAAAATCCTAATTTCGTCTAAGGCCGCACAAAAAAAGTGAATAGCGTAAAGCATCGCAAAACAACGCGACTTGCGTCAAAGACCGCGGTAGAAAAAGCTGATTTCGACAAAAGATAGCAAAAGAAAAACACTTTTCCACTAAAGAGCCGCGGAGAAAAAGCGAATTAAGTTAGAACATCGCTAAAAAAACACGAATTTCTTCAAAGGATAGAGGAAAATGTAAATTTTGTCCAAGAGTTGCAGGAAAAAACGCGAATTTCGATAAATGTTAGCAAAAAAATTTCGCCAAAGAGCCGTGAAGTAAAAGCAAATTTAGTCAAAGCATCCCGAAAAAAAAGCAAATGTCTACTAAGAACCTCGGGAAATACGCAAATTTCGTCAAAGTATCGCAAAAAGCGCGAATTTTGTCAAAGGACTGCGAGAAAATGCAAATTTCGCCCAAGGTTCACACAGAAAAACAAATCTCGTCAAAACATTGTAAAACAATGCTAATTTTGTCAAAAAGTCGCGGAAAAACGCGAATTTTGACAACGAACAGCGAAAAAAACTCGTATTCCATCATATGGCCGAGGAAACATGAGAAATTTGTAAAAGAGTCGTGTTCATAACGCAAGTTTCGACAGACGGTAGCGGACAAACATGTATTCTGCCAAAGGGCCGCTAAAAAAAAAAAGAAAAGAAAAAAATTAGTCAAAGCATTGCTAAAAAAAACATGAATTAAAAAAAAAGTCCGCGGGAAAATGTGAATTTTTGTAAAAAACGAGAATTTAATCAAGGGTTTGCGGGAAATGTAAATATCGTCCAAGGGCTGCGAAAAAAAGTGATTCCCGTCAAAACATCGCAAAAAAAACCAATTTCGTCAAAGGATGGTGGAAACACACGAATTTCTTCTAAAAGTCGCGGTAAAAAATTGCGAATTTCGACAGAAGATAGAAAAAAAAAAAAAAAAAAAAAAAAAAAAACACTGTTTCGCCAAACAGCCTCGGAAAAAAAGTGAATTAAGACAGAACATCGCTAAAAAACGCGAATTTCTTCAAAAGGCAGACGAAAAATGAAAATTTTGTTCAAGAGCCGCAGGAAAAAACATAAATTTCAATAAATCTTAGCGAAAAAAATTCCGCCAAAGTGCCATGGGGTAAAAACAAATTTAGTCAAAGCATCCCGAAAAAAATGCAAATGTCTACAAAGAACCGCGGGAAAAACTCAAATTTCGTCAAAAGATCGCAAAAAGCGCGAATTTTATCAAAGGACTGCGGGAAAGTGCGAATTCCGCCCAAGATTCACGCAGAAAAAGCGAATCTCATCAAAACATTCTAAAACAACACTATTTTATTCAAAGAGCCGCGGAATTAGTCGAAGCATTGCTAAAAAACATCAATTAAAAAAAAAATAATAAAAAATATGGGGAAATAAAATTTGATTTCACTATAAAATTCTCAGCTGTCCACTATAAGCGTATAAAATAATATTAATTAAATGGTAGTTCAGACGGACCATTAAACCAGTTCACTATATCCGAGTGTTCATTACATCCTGGGTTCATTATAGCGAGGTTTGACTGTACAAACAACTTAAACTAAATTAATTACTTTTATTTTAATTAAATTTAAATGTAAATTAAATGTAATTAAACTTTTAAAATTTTAATTAATTTGTAACTGTAAATGTAAAATTAGTTTAATTTAAAATTTTAATTTTTAAATGTAAATGTAAATTTAATTTAAAATTTAATAAATTTTTAAATGTACATTAAATTTAAATTTTTTAATTTAAATTTAATTTTTCCTTTTTTTCTGGAATTCACAATTATGTTAGTCATATGGGTAATAGAGCCTAATGTTCGAGATTATGAGCGTCCCCCCACTTTTTTTTCCAGGACTACACCACTGAGGGGGATACGAGTGCCATAGCCCCTCTCTATGTACTGAAATTTAATTAAGTGAATTTCGTCTATTTCTGATCTAAATCCTTCCCAATTGAGTCACAATAATTAAACATTATCAGAATAAGGATCTAAAGATTTTTTGTCAGCGAGGCTTAGTCATCTGCCCCCCCCCTGCACCCCCATTTAAGATAATTTTAAACACTTGAATATAAAAATATAAAATAAAAATACCTTTTGCACGAGAGGAGGGGGATGCACATGTTTAGAATTGTCTTGCACGGATGGTTTGAAAAATTCTCGGTTTATCATTATCAAAAATTCATTATCTAAACATTCGGGATAGGTTACGCCTGAACTACAATTTATAATTTTAAACACTTGATTGTAAAAATGTGAAATAAAAGTATCTCTTGCACGTGGGAGCGGGGGAGGTATGTTTTGAAAATAGACTTAAACAGGGTATTCTGACAAAAATCTGCTTGTGTATCATTATCAGAAATTCATTATCAAAACATCAGAATAAGGGTGTTCTTAAATCAAAAAGGCCAACTTTGTGACACATGCATTAATTTATTTTTGTTCGGAAATGCATGAAAATAGCAGGTGTTGTTATTCAGAAACTCTCTAATTGCACTCATTCTTTTGTTTTTTAAAAAACACAATAGATTTTTCATAACAAGCCTTTAAAGTTGACACTTTTGAGCATATTTACCGACGAAAGCAGAAAAACCGTCGAAAAGGAGGAGAAAAACGGGTGATTGCGTCATCGAAATAGTTTATAACCCGATAAGTAATTTAACTATCATAAAATGGAAAAATAAGTTCAATTCTAAATCGCTTTCATAGTCAGGCATTTAAATTTTATAACTTTCTGTTAAAAAATGAATTTGTAAATGTGTCAAAACGTTTTTCGCTTGTTGAGCGGATCAGTTAAGAACACCCTTAAGGAAATAAGGATTTTTTTTGTCAGAAATACTCTGCCGTCCTGTCTATGCCGGCGAAGACATACGCGAGCTAATGTTATTCGTATGGGGAGGTTATTTTCTACTATCTCGTTTCGCATTTCGATATTTTTAGATAATTTTTTTTGCATCGGATAGCTGAGGTCCCTCTCAACAATCGCTCTTTTTTTTTACTTTTTCGATTTAAGTCGCAAGTATTTTTTATAAAGTTACTTTATCTTTCGAAACCGGTTTTGAAAGTGAAAGTAACTTATTTTATTTTTTGACTGATGTTACAGATTTCGCAGACAACTGCTTTTTTCGATTTTTATAGTTTAACTTGTAATTTTCAGTTTAACTACAAACACTGCCGAAATTTTGCTTCGTTTGGAACTTTATTACTATCACCAGATACTTTTAAATAGGAAATTCAATGTTAATTGTAACTGTCCTCTACAAAAAGTTTAGTACAAAACACCAGCATCCGATGAGTTAATCATGCCTTTTATTCATTTTTCGAGCTTGCGGTCTCACAGTGTCTCACTGTTGCAATTTCTTTCGTATCAGTTAAAGGTTGAATACACTTGAATGTAATCGTAAAATTTTTCTACGGTGAGAGGGTGTATGTTTAGAAAATTGTTTAGCACAGGTGATACCGACAAAAAAATTCTTAATTTAACTTTTATGAAGTTTTTTTATATTCTGTAAAATTATAAAATAGTTAGCAAATACTGAAATTTGATTTGGCAATTTAAAATTTTCTCCTTTCCCAATAAAAAGTCTTAATGATGGCTTTTTTTTCTCCTTTTGCTAAAGAACACCCACATTTCCTGACATATTTTTACTTTCTTCTATCTTTACAAGAAGAAAGTATTGGATTCATGAAAATTTTCGACTTCCGGTTTTCGATGGATTTATACGTTTTAGAAGGTCCTGAACACGTTTTGACTATTTTTAGAAAATGTCTGTCTGTGAGTCTGTACGTCTGTCTGTCTGTATGTGACAAAAAATTTGTGGGCGCTCTATCTCAAGAACTAATGCTCGAAATTTATTAAAATTTTACATTCAGTTAGACCTTGATATGAATTAGTGCCTATTGATTTTTGGTGAAAATTGGCCTGCAGGTGACGCTGCTATACTACGTTTTTCATGATTTTCAAGATTGCTATATCTCATGAACTAATGCACAGAATTTCACCTAACTTCAGATTCTGTGACCCCTTGATATACATAGACGCTGATTAAGTTTTGGTGTAAATTGGCCAGCAGGTGGCGCTGCTATGCCACGTTTTTCATGATTTTCATGATAGCTATATCTCAAGGACTAATGCACAGAATTTCACCAAACTTCAGATTCCGCGATACCTTGAGATACATAGCCGCTAATGAGGTTTTGGTGTGAACTGCCCTATATGTGGCGCTGCTATGCTACATTTTGCACGATTTTTGCGATAGCTATATCCTAAGAACTAATGCGGAGAACTTCATCAAATTTTAGATTCTGTTACACTAGAATATATAACATAATTAGACGCTGATTACATTTTGATATTAACCTTGCAACAGGTGGTGCAGCTATGCTGCATTTCGCACGATTTTTCCGATAGCTATATCTCAACAACCAACGCACAGAATTTCATCAAACTTCAGATTTTGTTACAAAATGACATATAACATAATTACACGATGATTACGTTTTTTTTTTATAAATCCTTCAACTGATGGTGCTGCTGTGCTATATTTTACACGTTTTTTTTTTTTTTTTTTTTTTTTTTTTTTTTTTTTTTTTAAACTAGCTATATCTCAAGAACTAATGCACAGAATTTAATCAAACTTCATATTCTTTTACACCATAACATAATTGGACGCTTTTTTACGTTTTGGCATAAATTGTCCAAGATATGGTGTTGCTGTGCTATGTTTTGCAAATTTTTTGTTATAACTATAGCTCAAGAACTAATGGACGAAATTCCATCAAATTTCAGATTCTGTTAGGTCTTGACATAAATGGATGCTTATAAGGTTTTAGTATAAATTACCCAACATGAGGCACTACTAAGCTCATTAGCTCATTTTTTCATAATATTAATTCGATAGTGGGTAACTTTGGGGTCACCACGTTTTTTTTTTTTTTTTTAATATTAAAATGTACTTATGAGATAGAAGAAAGTTTTGGGATTGACACATCCAACTAGTTAAATATAAAGGCATAAAATTCGCAGGTCTGACTCTTAAAACGGTTTAAAATCTACTTGAATTTTTCTTTTTTCTTTTCTTTTTTTTTTTTTTTCAATAACTAAATTACTTATAGTGTCAAAAGCTATTATTGTAATATGACGAGGACGACCTGTTTTTCTCCTGTCTGATGGTGCCGTGTGAAGAAATTCAGTTCAAATCGCCCAGTTTAACAGCATTTTCTGCAAGATTTTTTGTACTTACCGAAAAATGGAAGTGTCTTTCGATTACGTTGTTTCTGAATAACAACACTTGCCAATTTTATGGTTTTTAAGCAAAAATGAATTTAAAAACTTATCTGAAAGAAGCCATTTTCAATTTTCCCTCAAAAAGATAAAAAATAATAGCTTGTAAGGCAGCTCATGTGAATTGAAAAGAAAAAGAAAAGAAAATTGTTTTCGCTTAAGGCTGTTATCAAATGCTCTTCTCAACAAGCGCAAAACTTTTTGGCACATTTGCAAATTCATTGTTTAATCGAAAGATATAAAATTGGAAGACCTGACTATGGAATCGTTTTGGAATCGAACTGTGTTTTCAATTTTTGAATCAATAAATTACTTACTGAGTTATAAACGATTTTCTTCAGATGGCAAACATGTTTTTCACCCCTGTTTGAATGGTTATTCTTTTTTCGTGCAGAAATGTTATTCAAAACGCAGACTTTTAGAAAGGAGGGGAGGGGGGAGTCTGTCATATGATATCGTAAGATATCTCTAGGGGGAGAGGGTTGTATTTTGGTATCAATATCATTTTTGATACAATCCAAAATTTCTCTTTTGAACATTTTAATAAAAATGTTATTTTACTTAAGAAAGGTGTTATAATAATTAAAAATAAATGGCATTGACATGTTTCGGCTCCGTATAATAAGATTCATAATCATAATAAAATGATTTTTACTATGATTATGAATCTTATTAGACATGTCAATGTCATTTATTTTTAATTATTATAACACCTTTCTTAAGTAAAGTAACATTTTTATTAAAATGTTTATATAAAAAGGTGAATCTTTTAAAATCTGGTGATTTAAAAAATCTATTGGATTTAATAAAATTTTTATTTTCCTTTTGATTTGCAAAATGATCATTGGTACAAAATAGCATGTTACCTTTTTTTAGGTTGTTATCTGTTTTTATGAAAATACAAAGTTCTTATTAAAATCACTAAATTATTGTAAAATTATTTGATTCTAAAATATGAAATAGTCCAATGTTTGACATTACTATTTTTCTTCATATGTGTATGCCTATATAATCATGGTTTTAGAAACTCATATGTGAAGTATATTTGAAATAAAGCTTGTTTTACTAATAAAAAAAAAAAAAAGATAAAGAGAAGGAATGTTGCCCATTTGTTTTGTTGATAAGAATTTCTATTTCTTGCCCTCCCCCCCCCTCTCTGTCACACACACACAGCGCACCTCCGTCAAGGCAAGTGCAACAGGACTTTATTAGTGTTGAATACATTATGTAGCAAAAAGCTATTATAAAATACATTTTAAATAATAACAAGTTCTTTTTTAAGTGTTATTTGTTGTAAAGTTTTTTCATATGCAACGTGATATTATATTGACTTATCTTCATTTGAATTATAAAAGTGTGTGAAAAATAAATGTAACCAGTTTTGTATATCACTTCGAACAACAGAAATAAATTGTAGAAATTAAAGAAAAAAATACATTTCGATAAAGATATCATTACCGTGGGAGGGGGGAGGTTGCAGGGTATGATAACGTATGGTATCAGAATAGGGGAGGGGGTCCAAAATTACCAAAAAGTTAATAGCGTTATATTTGCACAGCCCCTTGCAAAAAAGGGTCATTGCAATTATTTCGTCTATGCACCATGATATTTGTTTCGGTGTGTAATGATGTATGACTTGTTTATAAGACTTCGCAGCAAATTATCCGGCTGACGCACCAGTAGTGGCGTGAAATTGCGAATTTTTTGAATGGGGTGTAAGATTGATTGTGAAAACCATCAAACAAAAATTCTGTAACTTTATTTTTATTTCTGGCATAAATGTCTGGGCCTATGTCTGTTTTTGAAATTTCGTAGCAGAACTGAGTATTGTATCTTTCTTTTTAAAAGTCTTAATAGTCTTCTTCTTTTTTTAATTTCCCGAGGGAGAAAAATTATTTTAAATATTGAATTGATTTTTAAAAATATTTCTAAAAAAGAATTTGTGGGAATATATTTCCATTTTTGATTATTATTAAAGTTTCCAAATTTCCCACTTTATCAAAAAAGTCTTCTTGGCATACACTGACTTGGGTTACAAAATGTCTAAATTCGCCACCGCTCCCCACTGTTTTGATGGAATTTTTGAGGTCTCCGTGTAAGTCTTGCGTGCATGATGCTTCCCCCCCCCCCTTTCTCCACCTTCCCTCAATGGCTGTTTCTGTATTCCAGATGCTTTATCTTGCTAAGAAAATTGCCTAGTTACGCCCATGTCTGGTGCATTTGAGGTTTTAAAATGAAGACGAATTGACAAAAACTGTGTATTAGCACTTTGAAGTATAAATCGTAAGTTGCATAATGACATGACAGCTGGTTCTTTGGTGTTAAAAGTTAGTTAAAACTTATGTGTTAAAACTTCGAACATGCGGCCCTTAATAAAATTCAAGATGGGCACTAAAAAGTGATAGTTTAGAATTACGATTTCCAACTTATGGATTACGATCCACTCATGGATTGCCGCGGTTGTTTTGGAGTGTCGCGTAACAATCGAGATTTGTCACAAAAATATATCTTTTATTTCATCTGTTTTCAACTGCAAATAATATTTAACGGAAAATCCTTTATTTTCTTCAGGATGAATATACAAGCAGAATATCCAGGAACATTTAAATCAGCTTTGATGTTGTTGATGCGTTCTACACGACATATTTGTGTGGACATGCTTTTTCTACTTTAAAAATTTAATAAACAAATGCAGAAACAACTGCAGTTAGGAATGACATAATATTAAAATTAATCAGTTTTAACCCTGATATTGATGTCCTCATCAGTAAACAAGAAGTCTCATTGAATATAAAGTTATGCTTTTGTAGAAACTGAACTGCACTAATGAGTTACGAATTCATGAACGACAAAGAATGATTTTCTAATTATATGAAATTTATCTAATTAAAAATGCTTTAAGTTTACATAACTCAATTTATCTTTTATAAAGATTTCTATTAAGTGATCGTCTGTTATACTAGAAATTTTATCAAAGAGTATATTTTTTATATTAGTATTAAGTCTACTGGTTTTAATGAGCACATTAAAAGAGTTTTCAAAATTTTACTGGTATGTGCATTGCTTGCTTTATAATTTGCACTCACGTCTTGTATCAGTCATGAGTGATAATTATAAAAATTGAAGTTCTTAACAATCAATAAAGGGAGTCTCATTTGAGCCAATGCATCTCAAATTAATGAGTAACGTTGAAAATTTCCGAACGAAGAAACGAAATTTTCGGAATCGAGATAATTTCGGTTGAGTTTCGGCCCGGCCAAATATTTTCGCCTAAAACGAATTTTTGGCGAAACTCAAAATTTGTGCCGAAAACAGAAACGAATTTTCGGCCGATCTCTACTTAGAATTATTATATGTATATAAATTCAAATTTATCTTACAAGTCGAAATATATATATATATATGTTTTCTTAAAGGTGTTTTTGCTTTATATTGCTCTGTACCGCTAAAACACTATTGCATTGCGCTAAAATGTTAAGTAACTATGAAAAAATCACTAAATTGTATAAAGGACTTCGAATTGACTAAATCGTATACAGATAATCGACAATTTATAGGGAAGAAAAAAAAAATAAAAAGTCATAAAAACCGAGGTGTTGTAAAATTAACAAAGGATATACGCTCCGCTCTATGCAGGGGGTATACGCTCAAGGTAGAGCGTATAGTCTATAATGTGTATACTATAGCTTTCTTGAGAAGCGGAGAGTATACGGTGTTGCTTTAAAAAAATTCAGAAGGTATACGGCCTATTCCCCGTATACCCTACACTATATCCCTGAATAAAAATCAATTTTTTAATGCTATTTACTAACCGTGGTATTCGGTATATTTCTAATTTTAAAGGTATTTGACTACTTAAAGAGAAAATCTCCTAGTGGATTTCGCAACATTCATTGTGCCCCATTTCCCTCTGCCACCAAACAACTTTCGCTATGAGCCTTCCGCTATTCCTTCACTTTCTCCAGTGTGAGTGAACTTTCGCTGTTCTCTCCCCCTGTTTTCAGCCAGTGTATTCTCCACAACCCACAAATCACCACGCCGGGCTCTTCGCCATCAGTTTATACATGTCATAATTTTTCTGAAAGGGCTACCCATTTTCCTTTGTGTTATTACCCGGTCCCTTTGTAAAAGACCTTGTGTAGGTGTTTCGACGTTTATCTGACGTCAACAACCCCTGATCCTTCGCAAGTCTTATTCTGTATTTTCGGGAAGGATTTTGTTCGCCACTGAAGGATTTGTGCACGCCACTGAATAATGGCGATTGTGGAGTGTATGTATGATATGGGTGATTCTACGATAAGAGGTTTCAAGTACACAGAGGATGCGGCCAAAAAGAAAAGTTTGAGTTTGATCAAAAACCTTTAAATTATGCTTTTTGTCCCGTTTATTTACCTTTTCATATAAGGGCAAGTCACTTTATACATATTTTATAACTTTTTCTAGTCACTGACTCTCTCCCCTGGCAGTTATCTTGACAGGGGAAATACGGCATAGGAGAGACATTTTCATCATAAATTCAAATTTTTTAATTGACTGAATTAGTTTTTGGCTTAATTGTATATTTCAGTTTAATTATTACTATATTGTTTAATTAGGGCAGTAAATGCAATTGAATTAAATGAATATTATGAGTTTTATGACTTACCAGGGGAGATACACGATCACCTTGCGAAACCACTACACCGCACGGCCGCGTCGCAACAACTAAAAATGGCGATGCTTAAAGGCTTGCATGTTTAGTATTGTTAACTTCAAGCCGATAGACGTCCTTAAACGATACTTCCAATATAGCCATCCTTGAATTTATATTTGTTTCAGAGGAATGAAATTTGACAGGGTAGATACACAAAAAAAAAAAAAAAAAAAAAAAAAAGCGGGACAAAAGTTAATTCTAAAAATTATTTTAAATTAACAAAATTATTTTATTTTTTATTTTATAATACGTAAGTATAATTAGTTAAATTCCAATTAAACATACTTTAGTTAAGCATCTGATGGAAAAAAAATATATGTATTGTTTGACAGTTAAATTGAAACCAGCAAGAGGACATGCCAGGATAGAAACTTTTTTAGACTTTTAAAGAAATTTCAGAAAAATGTGTTTGAATTAGACATTCAATCGTGATGTTATTTAATAAAGTATATTAAGATGATGCGATTCATTGCAAAAAATAGCAGCATATAGAATAAAAAATCTGTTTTAAACGGATTGCCGTACAAATTACCTCTTATCGTAGAATCACCCATATATTATTTGAGAATAATTACAACATATGTACCCTTGGCCATCACATGGCATTTTTATTATAATGTTTTAAAGGTATAAACCAAAACTTCATTAAGGGTTAAAAAAGAATTTTGAAAATTCAAATTCATTGAAAATGTTGCTTATAGAAATAAGCAATAATAAACTTTTTAAAGATATTTTCATCAGTTAAAAATATATTTCAGAGAGTTTTATTCATTCAAAGTTATGGAGGTAAGCCTTGAGAATTTATTTATTTATTTTATCTTTTTAAGAAAAAATTAGGAATATGCTTAATTTTCATTTTGAAACAATCGTGTCAGTGAAATCCATTATTTCCTAAAAAGACTCTATTTAAGAAACGGGGAATCTTTTCAATCCGTGTACCATCCCCCCCCCCTTACCACAAACAAATCCTGTTTATACCAGTTTACTTTTAAACCTAAAAGATTCATTGTACACTCCATTGGGAAAACATAAATTATACTTTCTAAAACGAACAACTGCTTCAAATGGAATTTAACTTAGTCTCTTGTGATTTTTTTCTTAGTAGGTTTTGCCTTACTAAATAAACGCTACAATCTTATACAGGGTGATTAAAAAAAACGTGGACAAATTAACGTGACAAATCAGGCATACAACAGGGATAAAAAAACACATAGGAACATAGGGCCGCAAACCACTTATTGAGTCGCAAATACAGGGTGTTTCATCCTAACTCAGTTTGGGTTGACGGTAATTAATTTCAGAAAACTTAAGTATATTATAATAAAACATTTTACAGACATGCTCATATTTGTTTTAAATGTGATAAAACCAAACAAAAGTTGTCAGGTTCCTAGAAGACATCTGCCCTGAATTAGAAAGGAATAACATTTCCTTATCTGAATATTTTATGTATTGTGGGTTGTGTATCCGTGAAGCTCGAAATACCTTTCTTTCTTTTCTATAATAACGAATGACAGATGTTGACACAGGTGTGCAGATGACGCACTCGTTGATGAATGAAAGTGATGGCCGCGGGGCGTGCCTCAGCTGTCAT
Source organism: Maratus speculifer (assembly GCA_964019185.1). Taxonomy (NCBI): domain Eukaryota; kingdom Metazoa; phylum Arthropoda; class Arachnida; order Araneae; family Salticidae; genus Maratus; species Maratus speculifer. The sequence goes on from OZ025303.1 coordinate 107,475,083, forward strand.
CTAGCTATTGGAGTGATGTGTAAACAGTAGAGGTCATGACTCAAGGTTGGTATGCGGAATTGAACCAATGGAGGAACTCTGAGAGGCCCTGCTGGGGGAAGGAAGATCTCTGACAAGGTTAACTCTGGACAGAGAGGTTGGAGACAGTTCTCGCTTGGCGTTGAGACCGATAGGTCGCTCAGGATTTGTGGTCCTGTTGGATAGTGTATATTTTGAGCGTGGGACAAGGCGTCCCGGTGGATAGTGTTATAGGCCGAGAAGTGAGGCCTAGTACCCTTGTGTATTGAGATACTGCAGTAATCTCTGATAAAGCGTATCGAACGTGCGTTGAGTGTGAGGAAGAAAGTGTAAGCTGAACGGTACACAACCAACGTTTAGTGTAGTTCATTTAATGTTGAACCGGATCATCTATATCCGCGTTGTAATTGTAGATAGTTGTAAATATTGTTTCTTGTGTACATATCTATATCTTAAATAAACTGTTAGTTCAGTTCAATAACAGCGTCAGTGTTATTTTACCCAATCCTCACAGCAGGTGACCGATATCACCCATTAATATCGGTGGTGGCAGCTAAAACTACCTAGGACATTCTTCAAAGTTTTGTGGACTGAGAGGAGCGTCCGACAAAAGTGTTAGAAATTCGCATTATGCGCACCAGCAATATGCACTTGGCACCTCACATTTTGGACTCTGATAATCAGTTTATACGGTATCATCAATTGCTTGAACAATTTGTTTTTCCAGATCTTTTCGTAACGTTATCACATTTTGCACAAAATAAGGTACACATCATTGCATTTTCATTACAATATTTATATTTTCCTCGAAATTATTACTTTCGAACCGGATGTAGCTAGAATGAAACACCCTGTATTCGAGACTCAATAAGTAGTTTGCGACCCTATGTTCCTATGTGATTTTTTATCCTTGTTGTATGCTTGATTTGTTATATCATTTTGTCCACTTATTTTGAATCACCCTGTACAATAAAACTTGTAAAAGCGAATTCGCTTAGAGAAAGAAATATTTACCTATTAAAGTAGAATTTCATTATAAACAAGTCCATTTTCGTAGGGTTTTTTAATTCCGTCAATTGTCTCAGTTGACCACTTTCTTAACAAGTGCCTGTCAGGTGCGTTGTGCTCGAACTTAAGAGTCCCAAAATTGCAACATTCGCGGTGGAGCGTTATAAAATCCATAATATAATCTCCAATTACATTTAGTTGTTCTTTCTTGAAGCTATATATGTAAAGCATTAATTTGGCTAAAATGCCAGAGTCCATGTTCTTTATAGAAGCCATGTACGTAAACCACTAATTTAACGAAGAATGACGGATTGGAAAAGCAGTCCTATTCACCGTGCAAAATCTCGGATACTTGGCCACTGCTGGATGCATTATAATAAGCTAGTTAACGAGGAAAAAAATTCGCAGTATGTCTCTTCATTTTTTATAAACTTTCTTTTTTTTTTTTTTTTTTTGCTCATTAGACAAATATATATGTGAAGGAGTGAGAGGCCCGTGGCTGTTAAGGCTTTGAGGGTAATGCCCTAGAACCCCTCAATTTACCCCCTTCGTAAGTGCCTTTTCCGGGAGTGGGGTTCAATTTGGGTCAGCAGGCGGCAATCGCCCCCATATTTACCCTCGAAAAATTTGGCTTAAAATTGTAATCTTTTGAACAAAAAAATGCCATTGGGGAGTTAAAAAATGTGGGGAAATTTAATTCGGAAAGAGGGCGTTTTTTTCCCTAGCAGACAGACTGACAAGTGGTATTTATTTTCCCAATTCACATTATAATAAGTTACTCTCTATATTTGAATTTTCGTAGAATCATTTGCGAAGATGTGTGTGTGTGTGTGGGGGGGGGGGGGAACTGCCTTATTAGCACGTTTTATTTGAATGCCAGCATGGCTAGGAATGATTACGTTTTATTTTATATTTTAATAGCTATATTTTGTAATAACTCGTGTTAGTAAAATCTTCAAACCAGATTTTTAATGCTTCCTATTAACAGCCTTGCTGTATTTTTTCTACATTTGTTTTCATCCTCTTTCTATAATCGTGGTGCTTAAAATTCTTTTTGAATATGCAGCAACATCTGCTTAGACGGAATCGTTATAAATTGGAAATAAAGTTCCGTTTTAGACAGTTTCTTGTCTTAGGAAGCATGATTGTACAGTGTATTTACCCTCAAAAAATTCGGCTTAAAATTGTAATCTTTGAAAAAAAAAAATGCCATTGGGGAGTTAAAAAATGACGGGGAAATTTAATTCGGAAAGAGGGTGTTTTTTTTTTTTTTTTTAGCCAGACTGACAAGTGGTATTTTTCCCAATTCATATTATAATAATGATTTACTTTCTATATTCGAATTTTCTCAGAATCAGTAAATTGCGAAGAGGACGGGGGGGGGGGGGCTGCTTATTAGCAAGTTATATTTGAATGCCAGCATATCTACAAATGATTACGTTTTATTTTATATTTTAAACGTTATATTTTATAAGTTGTGTCGGTAACTCAGCGGCCAAATTCCCTGCAGTAAAGCTAAGTCTATGGGAGTTTGATGCATTTTTAAATTCAAAATATCTCTCCAGGGAATTAATCTTTTAAACTTCTCTTTTCAGTGTTCTTTTCTTAACCCTTTCCGGCACGGGCAAAATCTGCAGTAAAATGAAAAATAATCGACTGACACCGGAATTCGCAAACGAATTTTTTAAATATTATGAATTCCTTAATTTAAGCTTTTATGGTAAAAGCAAAATTTCACTAAAATATTACTGGTGCCGTTTGCAAGTTTCGAATTAAAATTAGGTATCCCAGACAGGGCACAGTGTGCCGGAAAAAGTTAAAGGATGCCTTTTTTTTTAAGTTTTTAAAATATTTCTAAAATTTTTGCTTAATTTAATATTTTATGTTTTAAAAACTGATAAAGTGGGCGTAAAGATTTAACATTTCATATAAAATTTTGAAATCTAAGAAAAAAAAAAAAAAAAAAAAAAAAGACGTGCTTAAAGAAGAGAACATCGAATAAAGAAATTAAAAATATTAATTTCCTGAGGAGATATTTTAAATATAAAAATCCATCAAACGTTCTTAGACTTAACATTACAAAAATAATTCGGAAAATGATTTAGCCCAGCAGCCAAAAATTAGTTTCATTAACAAGAATTGATTAAAGAAATTATATTTTATTAATTGATAGTAAATTAATTAAAATCATTGCATAAATAAATGAAATTAAATATCAAAAATTAGTTTCATTAACAAGAATTGATATTAATTGATAGTAAATTAATAAAAATCATTGCATAAATAAATGAAATTAAATATCAAAAATTAGTTTCATTAACAAGAATTTATTTAAAAAATAATATTTTATTAGCTGTTAGTAAATCAATAAAAAAAGTTGTTTAAATAAATAAAATAAAAAATTAGTTTCAGTAACAGAAATTGATTAAAAAATATATTTTATTAACAAATAGTAGATGAATAAAAAGAAATGTATAAATAAATAAAATTGAATAATAAAAATTAATTTTATTAACAAGAATAGGTTTTAAAAAAGTTTTAGAATAATTGAAATAAATCAATAAAGATAGAAATAAAATTCTTAAAAAGTATAAAGCAGGGACACAACACCCAATCTCGGGTTCACTAGAAGTATGCGCTAACCATTACACCGTAAGATCCATGTCATTCCAACTAAACGACTCCATTACATTCATTTCTCTTATAGCAAATAACAATGTGCCTTCATGTAGGTAGAACGATCCGTTTTCTGAAATTGTAGCCAAAGTTCAGGGGCTAGACGCCTGTCAATTAAAATTTATATATTAATTAGAAATTATGTCTTTGCACAACTATCTTTTACAGTTTTTTAGTTCAGATATTGGGATATTTAAAGGCAGTAGAAATTCTCCACAGAAGACTAAAGTAAACAGCCAATCAGGAAGCAGAATTGGCGCTGGTCGCTATATGAATGTGCATTTGTGAATTACGAGTCCGGGATGGCTCAGTTGGAAGAGCATTGGCGGCTTCAGCTAATCCATCCCTGGTTCGAATCTTGGCCCGGACTTTTTTCACTCACTTGGATAATTTACATCTGAAATTATGATGTTTAAAAAGCGGCAGACTGCTGTTTCGGAGCATCTAAAGCTGTTTTTAGTTGTGTTAGCAAATGGATATACTATACGTATATACACTGGTGTCCAAAAGTTAAGCATAATTGGTAACTAAGTAAGTAATGAAAGAAATATAAATCGAAATGTGGTGAAACTCCAGGTGTGTAAACAAAATAGTACGTGTCATATATTTTCGCGAAGAGTTTTCCCCGAAATCGAACAGGGGACCGTCAACAAATTAAAAAAGAACGAAGATCTTTTGGATAACCCTGTCAAAACTAATGTAGCAAAAGCGTTCAAATTGCACGTTATGATTAAGTGGCTTATTGTAATGTACCGTGTTTATTTTTATAAGGATAGCATGTGTACTCGTAGAGAAATTAAGATTTTTATAAAAACAGTCCTAAATTTTTTCTTTATAATTTGCAGAGTTCTTAATATAAAATAATGTTCTTTTCTGAAAATATGACAAACATCATTGTACACAATAGCCTGTCATCAGAATTTTAAAATAATAAAAATTGTTTGACAAATGAGCAAGTTTACTAAATAATTTTTTACTGCGCATGCGTGAACGCTATTAAAATTTCATTTGCATATTATGTTAGTTAAATGTATAGAGCAACTTTTGTGAAAGTCTCAAAAACATAGCTTAAAAATTCTGAAAATTATCGTTGATAGAATGAGATCAAAATCCTTTATTCTCTAAATGAAGCAAAAAGATGCGGGGCTGTATCCATATTTCATTGTTTAGTGCCTACACAATATTGCACGTACAACTATATTTGGATAAAACCCCTGATTTTTTTGCTTCCTTTTAGGAATAGATTTTGAGGTGATTCTATAGACGATCATTTTCAGAATTTTCAAGCTATGTTTCTGAAACTTTTACAGAAGTTGCTCTATACATTTAGCTAACACAATATGCAAATGAAATTTTGATATCGTTGACGCATGCGCAATGAAAAATTTACTAAACCTACTCATTTTTCATACAATTTTTATTATTTTAAAATTCTGATGACAGGGTATTGTGTACAATGATGTTTGTCATATTTTCAGAAAAGAACATTATTTTATATTAAGAACTCTGCAAATTATAAGCAAAAAATTTAGGACTGTTTTTATAAAAACCTTAATTTCTCTACGAGTATACATGCTATCCTTATAAAAATAAACACAGTACATTACAATAAGCCACTTAATCATAACGTGCAATTTGAACGCTTTTGCTACATTAGTTTTGACAGGGTTATCCAAAAGATCTTCGTTCTTTTTTAATTTGTTGACGGTCCCCTGTTCGATTTCGGGGAAAACTCTTCGCGAAAATATATGACACGTACTATTTTGTTTACACACCTGGAGTTTCACCATATTTCGATTTATATTTCTTTCATTACTTACTTAATTACCAATTATGCTTAACTTTTGGACACCAGTGTAAAATATGGAGGCAGTAAGCAATGCAACTCGCGGTAAAGGGTGAAAAAGCTAGGTTGGTTATGCCGTTTGACATACCAAGCATGTTTCATTTTCCCATTTAATCCGCTTTGCTTGCTCCCTCCATGATTTTAGGCATTTGCTTCTTGTATTTTTAAACATTGCACTGGTAAAAGGGAGCTTTTGAATATTCGAAGCAGCTATCTGCTGCTTTTTTTAACATCCATAATTTCATTGTTTCTTTTCTCATAATGTGTATTTGTTTCTTAGCGTATAGACACAAAATTCCTCTTCTCATTTTAACATGATTCTGTTAATCAGGAATACAGGAATATATTCGATTCGTATTGTATAAGTTGAAAAAATATAATTCCAAATTATGAAATAAAGAAGTGCAACCACTGTGTACATGATTTGAGCGTTTATCCCGTACATAATATTACAACACATGATTTATGTGGCGTACTATATGGTTCTCTATTTTAGTCTATGTTCAAATTTGAGATGTCCCCCACACCCTCTCAGCAAACACGAGGGTGAAAGTAAATTTCTCAGATCCTCTTTTGCGTTTATTTTCCCCCGTTATCTTATCGTTTTTGCAAAAGCCTACATAAATACTTCATGCATTTCCCTCGTTAAATTTTGATAAGTGGCGTTTACTTGGGAACAACACGCATTCTTTTCCTGAAAATAAAGAGCCTCTTTGCGGGGCCGGCGTTGAATGCTTTTTTTAAAGTTGTTCACCTTTGGACCCTTTCGTTTTCAGTTGCATCTCTTTGGAGGGTTTTGTGTGTCTCAGGTTGAATTGTTGGACGAATTCTTTATGATAGTTTCGTTTGTGAAGGTGTTTTTGGTTGAGGCAAGGTGTAACATAAAATAAGACTCACCTTAGCATAAAGCGGACGCAATATTGTCAGGCCTCACGCCGAAGGAGACGACCTTTCCCCCCCTCCCCCCTTTCCCTCTCTAAAGAGACTAAAAAATCTTTTTTCTGTTAAAGGCTATTGTCATCTGCTTTGCTCAACAAGCGCAAAACTCATTTTTAACTCATTTACAAATTCATTTTTAAACGGAGAGATATAAAATTGGAAAGCCTAACTATGAAAGCGATTTGGAATCGAATGGTGTTTTTAATTTTTTTGATCAATAAATTACTTATTGAATAATAAAGCGATTTTGATCGCGTGACAAAGACGTTTTTCACTCTTGAATGTTTATTCTTCTTTCACTCGGAAATTCGGTTCAAATCACCTAATTTGGAAATATTTTCAGAAAAATTATTGCGTTTGAAAGATAAATGAAAAAAAAAAAATTGATTACATAGTTGCTGAACAACAACGTCTGCTAGTTTCATGCATTTCCGAACAAAAATAAATTAAAACTTATGCCATAAAGTTTCTCTTTTAGATTTGAAGAACAGCCTTAATAGTGAAACAAAAAATTAGTGTCCTAATAGAACAGAGGAGGCATAAAGAACGTGCTTCTTGTGCAGCGCAAATATTGAATACACATTTGGATCTTTCCGTTTTTAATCCATCTTCGGAGGGTTTTTGTCTATCTCCAGATTAAATTATTTGACACATTGCTTATGATAGTTTCCTTTGTGTATTTTTGTTTGAGGTAGGGCATATAATAAAGCGAGTGCAAGGTTGCAGGACCTACGCTAAAGAAGTTTTTCCCTAAATACAAAAAGCCTAAAAGAGCTTTTTGTTTTGTTAATTCTGAAAAACAAAATTAGTGCCCCAACCCCCTCAACGGATCGAGTATAGGAAAAGTGCGATTTCTGCAATGCTACTACTTTGCGGATGGTTTTGTCCATCTCCATGTTGAATTGTCTGACGAATTATTTATGGTGTTTTCGTTTGTGAAGGAGTGTTTGGTCGTATGCAGTGTGTGCTTCCTAGTCTAATAATCATCCCGTAATGCACTTCCATGATGTACATAATTTTCCATACTTTTTGAAGTGGTGTAACATCATTAAGCTACATTTTAAAGGTTTTCCCCATGGACCGTAATGTAACGGAATTCGTTTGAATATCGCTGTACACGTCACTTTCAATAACAAACATGCCATAGATAGTAAACACAAATCAAACATAAATTGCAAGACAGTCCGATAATCTTTACTCTTAGCAAACCAAAGCCCAGACAGACAAACCGAATTCATTCACTTTTTAACTATGTTAGAAAGTGTTAAAAATGCCAAACAGTCTAATTCCATTTTTGAAAATCAAACGAACGAATCATAAGCTATCCTTCAGTTCGCCCGAAAATAAAAGAAATAAATTTTATGCTGCGTTGAAGAACTTCAGGCATTCTGAGAGAATACAGAATGATTTTTTTTCCAAATTCTTCTTCAGGGTTTATAAAATTACTACGTAAATGTTCTTCAAAGCGAGAATTGTCAAGTTAATTACCATTCCTTTCTAATCCGCCTGACACCAGTGTTTGTTTTTTTTACTTAGATCTAAACATATGCATATTATATTCTTAAGTATTCCTGTTTTTGTACTGCTGATGGCAACGAGATTCTTGCATATGTTTGCAAAAAACTAAACATCCGTAATATATCAGGAGGTAAAGAAATTCAGTGTGTTTTTAATTTTCTAATGTTAAAGGCAGCAATTTATTTTGCTTGCTTTTCGCCTAGAACAAAGCATTCGTGATACTGTGAAGAAATTTGATGTTTTTTTCTTTTTCTTAACGCAATTCCTTTTTCACACTCTCTTGCTAAGAAAATAAATTTATATATGACTATTTCAGTGAAAATTTGTCATGTCTGTCACATACTATGATTTTTGGTTACCAGTATTTTAAATGGAAAGATATGACTTCTTTCATCGGAGATATCTCATCAATTGAATAAAGCGATTCAAACTTTTCAAAAATAACGGTGGCCAACAATCATAACGATTTTCAGCTGTGTGACAGACATGACAAATTTTCATGGAAATTTCCATATAAATTATGCGTAAATCTAACTACAAAATTATTCAGTAACCTTAGCTGTATTAAAATTTGTATTTTTAAAAATAAATTAATATTTTTAAAAAGTTGATATTTAATTCAAAATCGATTTTCAAATAAAAAAACTTGAAATTTATGACTGAGATGCGGGATTCTCGCCCAAAAAATATTGTGGTAGGAGGCTCTCGTCCATAAGATTTTACCTTTTTTCATAGAATGTTGCTTTTTAAAGCGCCATTATAAGTGGGAGAATCAATCTACAGAACGATATGAAACCATAAAGAAGTGTATGACATTATTACGTTTAAGTCATTTATGAAATTAAAGATTTTTTCCCTCGCGATCGACTGATGATTTTTGAGCTATTTTCTCACGACCGATCCGAGGAATTTTTTTTTTTTTTCCCTCGACAGATCAAGCAAATAACATTTTCCAGCGCCTGATTGACGAAGTTCGTGATAATAGTCGAGGCCGCTTGACAAATTTCGCGGTTTTCATATCTCAAGAACTAATGCACGGAATTTCATGTCATTGGAATTCCATGATGGGCATAAACTTCCATTTAATTTCGATGCTGTGATAGCGAATTTTGAAGCATTATTATGTATGAATGGAAGAAAGTATTGGGATTTCTACATCTGACTTTCTAAAAATGAATACATTTTTCATTAGCTTTTGGAGTAAATACCCCCCAAAAAACTAGTAAAAAATGTACAAAAAAAAAAAAAAAACCCTGCAGATTTATTGAATTGGTCTTTAAAACATCTGGAACAAATGAACATGTGCTTTTTATTATTTAAATAGCATTTTGCATAGAAACCACAAATAGATTGTTTAAGGCTAATGACAGACGACCGATTTTTTCGACGCTTTGGCTTTCGAGCGAAAAATAAACACCTGCGCTGCCTCATTCACACGGACGTGGCCTTTCCGTCAAAATAAGCAGACGATATTGTCACTAGGCATAATAGAAATCTTTTGATTCGATGTTTATTAGATGGATCTTTTGAAGGAAATAAAATATTCTGTAATTTTTTATCAATTATTCAAGAAAATTGAAAAAATATATATACACAGACGGTACTGGATGCATCCTGAGAGAAGTGATAGATTATTTACCATCATCCAAAATTAAATTACAGGAAATATTCTTTAATACATCTGATGTCAAATGAAAAATATAGATGACTGCGAATATTATTAATGTTTATAATTGTTATTCAACTTTCATTTAGATAATATTTCTTATTATTATTAAATAAATTTAAAAAAAAAAACTAAATTGATTAAATGGATCTATAAATGAAATGTAGGACCGAAAAATTTTCAAAGTGTGAAATTTTCGTTACATTAATCAAGAAGCATATGCTATCGTCCCATGAGCAAGAGGTAGATTCTTTTTCTCCTTTTAGGGCTGTACATCCATATAAAAGTTTGTCACTTTTTTTTTTTTTTTTTTTTGGTAATTTTAGACCCTCTCCCCTCTTACGATATTATATACTATCATTCCCCGAACACCCTCTCCCTCAGTAATGGTATCTTCAATAATGTGTAAAAATTCCTTGGATTTTTTGGATTGTTTTTCTTTTGTTTGAAATGATGGTTACACTTATTTTTCGCATAATTTACTGATTTAGATGTAGAGAAAGCTATAAAATGTCACTTTATATATGAAATAACTGCATATCAAACAACACTTAAAATAAATAGTTAATATTTAAAAGTGTTTTAAAATAGCTTTAAAGCTTTTTGTTACATACCTTCAACAGTAATAGTGTCTTTTTATAATTGTTCTCGGTCAAGGTGGGGCAGGCAGAACTTCGAAAGGCGGACATAACAAAACAGACGGAGAAGTTTTTCTTTAACTTATAAACACAAGTATCGTTTAAAACATAACATCGTGTACAGTTTGTCGAACAGCGAATCAATATATGCATACACATATGACAGAATAATAGTAATGCTAAACGTTGGGGTATTCCATATTTTGCAATTATATAAATTTATAATCATTTAATTATTTTAATAACATTGCATTTGCATAAAAATAGACAACAGTTTAATAAAAGATAAAATACTATTTTGATGTGAAGACCAAGTTACAAATAAAAAAAATAATTCTTTTTTCTTATTGGGTCAAAAATGATAACGATATCAAAAGACAAACCAAAACCTGTTAGCCCTGTTTCTGTTGTTCTGTTCTGTTAGCACTGCTTCTGTGCTAGATTAAAGCGCATTTTAATCTAGCGAAAAAGTTTCACATTTTTTATTATTTTTCATTTTTAAAATACATTTAAAATTTAATAAATATAATTGTTATTAATGTAGTGTAAAGTTCATCAAGACTGATAAACATACAATATTAAAAACTAAAAACAAATTTCTTCCCATGGTATTTACGAAAACTGGTTGGATGTGCCAATCCCAAAACTTTCTTCTATCTCATACATGCATTTTAATATTTTAAAAAAAAGTTACTCATTTTAATGCTTTAATAATTTTAATTCAATATCCTACCAACTTTGATTTTCATCTTAAATTTCTGCTTCAATCAATTAATCGGAGTAAAAACGAATTTCCGTCTCTGCACGAGCCGATGGACAATAGAATGATAGGCAAATTTTTTTTTCAAATTCAGGGAGGACCTACTTGCCTTACCAAAAAAAAAAAATCATATACAAAATGTTTAGTTCACTTCTAGAACTAACTTCATACACAATATTGAAAATGGCATAAAATTCGGTATTGTAACGCCCCGTTCCGGCGGATTTTTTTTAGATTCAGAGCGATCCAACTAGCCATAGCCATACACTTACACAAAAAATTTCTTTCAATTCGATGCATAACTTCATGTACTTCGGTGCAATATTGAAAATGGTACAAAAATCGCGATTGCAGCGCCCCCTTCCGACGGATTTTTTTTCAAATTCAGGGAGGACCAACTAGCCATAGTCATACAGTTACACAAAAAATTTGGTTCAATTCGATACATAACTTCATATACTTTTGGTCGGTACAATATTGAAAATGGCACATAAATCTCGATTGCAGCACCCCCTTCCGGCAGATTATTTTCAAATTCAGGGAGGACTAACTAGCCATAGTCATACACATACACAAAAAATTTGGTTCAATTCGATGCATAACTTCATATACTTTTGGTCGGTACAATATTTAAAATGGCGCAAAAATTGCGATTGCAGCGCCCCCTTCCGGCGGATATTTTTCAAATTCAGGGAGGACAAACTAGCCACACATACACAAAAAATTCGGGTCAATTCGATGCATAACTCCATATACTTTTGGTCGGTACAATAGTGAAAATGGCACAAACATCGCAATTGCAGCGCCCCCTTCCGGCGGAATATTTCAAAACTGAAGGAGGACCTGCTTGCCACAGCCAAAAACACTCACAAAAAATTTGGTTCAATTCTATGCATAACTTCCTACACTTTTTGATGGTAGAATGGCGACATACAGACAGACACACGGACAGACAGACATTTTGTAAAAACAGGTTTTTTGAAATCTCTGACCCCTAAAACGTGTAAATCCGTCGAAAACCGGAAGTCGAAAAAAATTTCGATTACAATACTTTCTTCTATTGAAGATAGAAGAAAGTAGAAAGAAAAACGCTCAAAAATTATATATTGACAATTTTGAAAAGTGAAATATTTCCAAATTTGTCGCCATATGTAAATAGCCTTTTAACATTTTACTAGATTATATTAACTTAGTTGCCATTCAAAATTTAGCAAAAAAAAAAAAAAAAAAAAAACTATGATAATAATCTATATATATATATATATATTACGCTATCGTATGAGACACAAAAATCGTGATTATTCGTTAATTGCTTAATGGCAACGTCCAAATTAAACCCATCTTATTGGTTACTGTGCAAAAGTCCTTTGTTAAGACTTAGGCTGTAGTAAATTAGATTTGTATATGTTTTGTTCCTTCGCTGCAATTATGAAGCTTCAAAATATCATTATTTTTATTTTTTCTGTTCTTTTTTACTTAAAAAAATAAATAAAAGTCATGAATTTTAAAGTTTTCAGTTTCAAATTAAAGTTATATATTGTAAATGAAATGAGTTTAATTAATATATTATTATATTATATAATATACGATATATTATTATATAATATAATACAATATATAAATAATTAATGAAATACGAAAAAATGCCACGGGTACAATATTTGTCGATTTATTATCTGCGCCAGGCTAGCATAAAAATACTGAGCTCTTGATTTATCAGCACAGATGTCATATATGCAGCACATTGCGCGTTATTTTTCTGACGCCAATTTGACGAAAATTTCATTTCAAATACCAGCTACCTACATATTTTTAACTAATTTCTATTATTTTAAAAAGGAAATAATAATAAATAAAGTTTAGATAATAATAATAGAATAAAACAATTTGTATCATTTAAAAAAGAAAATAAAAGTAAACAAGCAGTTTATTAATAAATAAATAACAATAGCCGGGTTACCGTCTGAGGCGCATATAATTGCTACTTTGTTGCAGTCGCGCCAGTGCATATGATATCTGTATCTATTTCTCAGGGCGGAATCTTCTAATTTGGCAAAAAAATTGAGCAATTTAAAATAAATTATGTATAAAAGCAATATGATTTAATGCTTAATATACATTTAAGGGAGACCAAACTGGTCGCCAAGAGCGGCTAGTAAAAAAAGAAAGAAGGGGAAAAAAAGAAAAGGAAAAATCTATTTTTACCAAACTTAAATGTATTTGCTTCAAAAATATAAATGAAGCTTCTTAAAACTGGTACTTTCACAAAATTGTGTTCCATGAAAACATACTAATCATAAATTATTCTAATGTTGTTAGATTTAAAAATTTGTAATTTAAAAAGCAAACAAATTCCTCAGAAAGAAAAAAAAATAGAAGAAGAATTTAAAGAAGTTATTATTGAAAAAATGCTTGTTTCGAATTAATATAAATAGGTTTCATATCGTTACAAAGTGTTACTTTTTACAAACATAAAATAAATCCCCCCAAAATATAATAAATTTCGCAAAAATACTTTTTGTTTTTCTCAAAATGCTTCCCTTCCCCCCAAAACCTGCATCGATTCTTGACTACGCTATCACAACAAAAGCTCGTGAATCTTGGAAAGAAAATAAAAAATCAGCGTTAAAAACAACTCTCGTCTGAACAAGATCTAATAAACAGAAGCCACCAGACACAAGCAGCTGGCCAACGGCTTGGGGGAAACGCGTGGCTTCGACGTGAGTCTTTGCGTATGTTTGAACGCAATAGTACCGCGTCGCCCGTCTGACAAGAAGAGGAGATAGTAATGCTCTCAATAGCGGGCGTCGTTTTGTCTGTTTTTGGAAATCGTCCGTGTGGCATTACCCTTAACATTGATTTAAACAGGAAATTCATCAAAAATGTCAATTGGTTTTTATTTCCGTAATTAAAAATCGATTTTAATTTATAAATAACGAGTTTAATAAACATTATTAATATCCTCTAAATTTTCCCATTTTTGCGTGAAATCAACTATAGGGATTTTTTTTTTTTTTTTTTTTTTTTTAAACTTTATCCCCAGGGTCCAGATTGGCGCACATTTGTTGCCTTATTACTTACTATATGGTGTATAAATTTATTTCTTCATTATTTTATCAATTTTTATTAAAAGAAGAAGAAAAAGAAGCTGGAAATTGTAAGTCAATCGTGGCAAGGGAAGTACGTTCGTATTATAAATAACTAGTTATATAAATATTCAGATGTTAATGCAATGGCTGTTGCATTCTTTTGCAAAAATACATGAATACAAAATTTATTACGATTATGTATATATTAAATTCAGCATAATACGGAAATAATAGCATTCCATCTTAAATTAGCAATCCAGAATCATTACCTACCATGAGATATCATTGGATGAATTGCGTATGATAGGATTTAGTAGAATGAAGAAAACTTTTATTAATATATATTTTTTAATTTTGTTTCGATTTTCGTAAAATTTGAAATGACACGTCAAAATTCTACAACATTTGTGCATATTAAATTTCAAACTCTTCTGTTAGGTAGTTTTTGCGTAATTATATGCGGACTATAGGTACTACGTATTTATATAATTAAGAACGCACCAACAATAGAGTTAGGGAAATTATGTATTTTTTTTTAATACAAATCGTTTTCCATTACGATAATTTTATATTGAACAAAGTAAATATATTTTCATATACACCAAGTACAGAAATATTACGATTCGTGTCTTATCGTAGCACTATTATTGTCGAACGATTATTTTCTCGTTTCCAATTTGTACGTGTAAAAGGATATCCGTAAACATGGGTGGATCGTTTTAAGGAGCTAAACATTACGAAGCAAGAGCGACCTGAGACCTGCCTTCTATTCAGGTGTAACTGAACGAAGATAATGTGTCCATAAATTCTGAATTCCGTAATTAAATAAGTATGCTATCAATTTCCAGTGTGTGTTAATGTATTGCCTTTTCTATGTCATGGCAGTGTGAGTTGTACCTTAATTTGCGATCGAAAATGATGAATAGCAGCTTAGCTAAATATGTAACGTCATGTGAGTTTAATATATATATATATATATATATCTATTGAAACATGATAAAAATCTATGGAAATATTGGTATATTTTAACATTTTGTGATTCTACGATTTTGTTTTTACCATTTTTAAATCTATTCTATATTTATGCATGTGTGTTTACGTTATTAGAATTTTCACAAAAGTTTTAGGCCCAGAGAGCTCATTCTTAAAGATGAAACTGGGTCTATCTCTATCTTGTTTTAGTTGTTGGTGGTGAATCTTCGAAATCTACCTCCGTCTGTGGGCCGAGCCGGCTGGGATTTTTTTTATTGTAGTGCCAGTAATTATGCGAAGTATGTTTAGAACACCTATTGAAAGATGAATTGTGTTATTTACAGTTTCATTATAGCATAATCTTTTCAGGTTTTAATTATTTGTTCAGTTTAAACCAGGGCGGCGGAGTCAATCAAATTCAGGCCCATTTTTTGAGCAAAAGAGCCGGAGCCAGAGTCGCTAAGAGGGGTGTGCGAAGAGAAACTGCGCCCGAGGTAAAGATTGAATTTGGCGCCCTCCACCCCCAATTTTTTCTTATGACAGGGACAGGCGAAAAATGACGTTTGTAGTATAAATTTGGTGCCCCTTAAATTTCCACGGCCAAGGCGACTGCCCCCTTCAGCTAAAAGACAACCCAACTCCAACTTTTTTTGTTAGGCAGTTTGAAATTAAACGTAATTATATGTAATTTTAAATTCTTAAAAGCAATAATTATTGTTATTTTTGGATTATATGAGGCTACCAAGTTAAAGATTCCCACTATATTACCCGGCGTACATTGTAGATGAAAACTGTTTTTAATTAAAAACTCTTGTAAATCCCAAATTATTTCCGAACTAATAAAATTTGCCATGTTTATTTTATTTATTTATTTATTTTTTCTTTTCTGCCGAAATCTTTCTTCTCTTAAGGAACATGATTTAACATCAAAATTGCGTAATGCAAAATTCCACTTTTCAAATCCACAGATCCGAAACAGTAAAATTTCTGTTTTGTTTTCTTCTTTAGGTTTCGATAGTTGGATTTTTCCAGTTTGTGGGACGTGAAATTAAAAAAATAATAAAATGAAAAAAAGTGTTTTTTACCCCCTTTTTTTTTTTTTTTTTTTTTTAAAAGATTTAAGAACTGAATTAATACAGAAATAGTGAAATTTTCGTCTTATTTTTCTTTCGTTCCCTCGTAATTTTAATTATCAGCATCACTAGTATATTAGCCAGGTCATTTTTCCCATAGACACTGCAGCCCTGGTTTAAAGACATTTAGAATATTGTTTTATTAATTTTCACGCTAAGCGTATTATGTTTCAGTTTCTAATTTATATCGAATCGAAAAATATTTATATAACCGTCGACAAGTTGACAATTTTTAAAATATCGGATATTTTTTATATTTTCGGAACTATCATGATATTTATACGAACTCTGGGCAGTACTAACGTCTGCCAGTTAATAAGCCTTGGTTAAAATATGAATAAAAATATTGTACACACAAAATAATTTTTTTAATCTACCTGTAGACTACTATTTTTTAAGAGCATACATTTGTTCCATAAAAAAAACTGTTACATGCAAAAACTAATTTTAATCATTT
Organism: Maratus speculifer; assembly: GCA_964019185.1. NCBI lineage: Eukaryota > Metazoa > Arthropoda > Arachnida > Araneae > Salticidae > Maratus > Maratus speculifer. The sequence continues at coordinate 107,491,803 of OZ025303.1, forward strand.
TGGGATAGCCAAGAGTATTTTTTAACCTCTTCAGTCCCTGGGTACCCAAATGGGTACATCAGTTTTGTCCCATTTTATTAATAATGATACTCAAATATAAATGAAATTTCGATATAAAAATAATATGTTTCGAATTCTAAGATTCGAGTTAATGAAAATAAAACAGAAATCTCGCTCAGAAGCCAACGAGAGAAGAAATAATTCAGTAATAATTAAAAATACTGTAATAATCGCCAATAGCGAAGAGGTTAGAACACCTGTCCAATTATTCAAACTAGTGCCGGCACCAGCATGTTCAGATAATAAGCTTTCTACTGTAGGTTATTCTTCTTCTGTAATTTTTGCTCTCCAAAGCCCAGGGTTTCAAGTGCTGCACATTTTCTCATATCTGCGCCGAAACAGCGTTTTCCCTTAAATTTGCGTCAAAACGTATTTAGTTCCAAAATAGAATTTAGCAAGATTTCATAGATTCAAAAAAAAAAAAAAAAAAAAAAAAAAAAAAACAAAGCGAATTTCATTTTTAACCTTTTCTATACTGATAATTTCGTCAAAAAAATAAAAAAAAAAACCACGATCAAAAGATCGCTGAAAACACGCAAATTCCGTTAAAATATCATGGTAAGCACGCGAATTTCATCAAAAGATTGCAAAAAGCACACGAATTTGTCAAAATCGCGAAAAACATGGGAATTTTATCAAAAGACTATGAATATAATAACACACCTTGTCCGTTAATATAATAATAATAATAATTTAGTAAAATAATAAAAAAACAATAAAAATAAATAATAAAAAATAATAGTTTAATAAAAAAAAAAATCGAAAGAATAAAAAACAAACACACTCACACGAATGTCGTCGAAAGATAGCGAAATTTTGTCGAAGGAGTACTAGTTTCGAGAAAAAACGAACAAAGCACGGTTAAAAGATAACAAAAGAAAACCTTTAAATTTCATCTAACGATCTCAAATTTGGTAATCTAAAATGTGTTTTTTCTATTTTTTTTTTTTTTTTCATTTATTGTACACAAAAATGGGTTTTTATTTTCTAGTGAATTTGCTTGCGCTTGCTATTTCTTTTTCATAATCTGTCTCATTCATGAACATCCGTATTTCGATTAATACGATTGTGAAAATTAGAATCTTGGCAGTGTTTGATTATGTCTCTGCGATAATAAATTTCCACCTTCCTGCATATAAAAGTCTTTAGGGCATAGGGCTGTTTCTCGTTTTGACAGGTCATATAGGAGAAACCTTAGCCTGAGGTCCTGTTAAGGGAAATCGGAATTGCTGGCTGGTGGGCAGTTTTCAATCGATGTGACCCATCGAATTAATCGATTAGCGAATGCTTTTCCCTTAATTGTATTTTTCGGTTATTTGCGAAAATGTAAGTAATTTCCAAATCATTTAGTTGAAAAATTCATTAACAGCAATTGGCGGGGAAAAGGTGCCAATGCGGATAATTGTATCGTATTTTTATTAAATCTTTTTAAAGGTGTTCTCATAATAATAATAATAAACTCCACTCAATTTTCGGACATGTTCAGTTTATTAGTTTTTACGAAATTAATTGGCAACAATTAGTTAGCAATGTGATAATTCATCTGCACAGTAGTGATAATTCATGTGCAGTGAAACTTCCATTTAATGAAGTCTATTCGTTACAATTAAGGGGTGTGTTCGGATATTTTTTCCGTCTTCAACAGCTTAAAATTTTCTGTTACATTTTAAGACTCATTTTTAAAAGTAAAAATATGAAACTACCAAATTAATTAAAAGTATACATATAAATTATCTTATTTTATTTTTCAGGGTTTTTTTTAATCTATTTTTTTTACATTTGTTCATTTTTTTTCTCTTTTTTTCTCTTTTTTTCTCTTTTGATATCTTATTCATCTTTAGAAAAATGCCCTTCGGGGTTCTTTTCGGACTTCTTTCGGGAGGGGGGGGGGAGCTATCCCCTTTCCATGGCCCCACATAACTACGTCTATACCTAAAACACTGGTTTATCTCATCTTTATAAAGGAGAGAAACGTGCCTCGAGTAATCTAGCTCCAGAAATTCTAAACTTTACCGCAACCGGTTTCGAATTTTTTTTTTCTTATTTTTTATTCTAAGGAATTATAAACATTTCGTCCCTTTTTATAAAGAAAAGGGTTCTTGGTATTAATTTTTGTTGCGATGGCGCCCGATGGGAATTTTGGAGGAAAACGAGGTAATTAACTCTTATAAGTAACTGTGTGCTTGCTATAATGTTAGTTGCTGTATATGCATTAAATAAAAAAATATCTTAGCAGGTGTTCTGGAGATAGACAGATGGTCAGTCTTTTGTTAGATTGAAAAGTAAAATCTGCCGCATGCGTATTTTTATATGAAGTTGTGAAGTTCACGGAAGAGTTGTGAATGGGTTTACAACATGGACGGATCTTGCCCTTCTATTGGATTTTCAAATTAAGAGTCTACACTAGTCACTGAAAAAGACCCGGATGATAATGTTAAGTCTATGGGGACGTTATTTTCAAATATCTCGCTCAAATTTAAATATTTTTACGTTTTTTTGCATAGGATAGTTGAGTTGGTTTCAGTAGTCGAGTTAATTTTTTTAAAAGTTAGTTTAACTTTCGAAACCGGTTCTAAAATTAAAATTATAAATCTTTCTATGAAAAAAAAAAAAAAAAAAAAAAAACCCAAAAAATTGGAAAAGTAAAAATTAGACCGGTTGTAGATCGTCCTCAACCACCCTATTAAAAAAAAAAAAAACTCATGTAATAATAATATAATTTGAGCGAGATATTTGGAAATAACGCCTACATAGACTTAACATTATCATCCAGGTCATTTTGAGTGACTCGAGTGGCCTCTTAATTGTTCTTTTCTCTGCTGATTTTGAAATAAATAAATAAAAATTCTCAAGTTATTTAAAATTATTTAACACTGAGAGAGAGGGGGGGAACTGTGGAATTTTACGTCAGGGGGCTATGCCTTCCTGAACCCCCCCCCCCCCCTACCCTCTCATAGTCGTAAAAGGTAGAGCAGTGGAGAGTTATTTCCAAGGATTCCGAATCGATTTCAGGCTTGGACATTTTTCACTCTTTGGTTTTGCACTTAGTTAGCAATATGAACATTCACTTATTTATTTTTCAATAATTTCGGACGTAGTTTTAATTAATTGATTAAAATTATGTATGATACGATTAATCTAATTGATTTTAAATTAATTGAAAAAATAAATTATACATGTAAAATAGTTATAGTTGAAATTCACGACAAATATAAAATTGTTTTTCCGACCATTAATCTTCACCAGGTCTTTGATGTGACTTCATCGGAAGTATATTTCCTCCAAAGATACACTTCGAAAAAAAGTAGGGTACATGACTTTTTTTTACCATCTTTTTTACTGTGTAATTTTTAACTAAGTTAATTTTTTCTATAAATGTAAATCGCAATAAAGTAAATTAATCCTTCACTGCACCGTGTGCCACGTCTGGCACATGAATAAAAACACTATAATTTTCGTTATGTGCCATGAATTTGGCTAATAAAATGTCTATCTCTGATGAAGAGCAATCCAAAGAATGGTATAACATTTATTAAATCGAGCAGGCTAATCAAGCAGGATTCCCAGCATTATGGAAAGTCAAGGAAATTTCAAAATATGCTGGAAAAGTCAGGGAATTTACAAATATTTTATAAAATGTCTTGGGGTGGGGGGGGGGGATGACACGAAATTCATCCAATACTTTCGGGTAAAAAAAAATCACAAAATTCATCAAAAAATTGCCGCAAAAAAATTGCTAATTTTGACGAAAGATTGCGATAATAAGTAGCAAATTTCGTTGTATACCCGTATGGTCAGAGATTTTTTAGATTTGGTCCGGGAATTTTTCGAGATTTGGTCATGGAAAGTCTGGGAATTTGCCAGTCATATTTTATTAGGAACTCTGTCAAGGCAAAATTTACTCTCATTATTTTCACTGAATACTTAAGAAGATAAAATTAATTTAAGCTCATTTAATTGCAAAATATAGCAATAGGGTAACATCCCTAGTAACTGGCATGCATCAATGATTGGCACATCCCACAAACATGTCCTAAAATAAGATTTATATCCAGTCTTTTAAAAATGCAAGACCATATACCAGTTATATGCTCATTTAAGTTAAAGATTATAACTTTAACTTATGCTACTAGATAAAGGGCAAAATTAGCACTAGCCACCGGCCACAGGGCCAGTAAATGAGAAATAGTGGCCAGTGAAAAATTGCCTATCAGTGGCCACCTTATGGCCACTTTTTTACAAGGAGAGAATATATTTTACTTACATTTTATCAACAATTCTACTTTTTTGGGTTCCAATATATTTATATTAACATATTTATTTGTGCTATTCAGTCTTGCATTAATATTTATAGAAATTTTAACTGTTTAGTACTTTTAAATAAAAAAGTGTCCACTAGTTTAAACATAGTGGCCACTTGAAAAATTAGTCTTACTGGCCAGTGGCCGCTAAAGAAATTTCCCAATTTTGCCCTATACTACTAGATGACAATAGTGCATAGGAAAGAGAAACAATTATGGTTTGTATCAAATTAGCCATTTTTGTTGCAAATGCTTCTTCTCTGGCTTAAGAAAGGCATGCTTTTCAATTCATTATTATCTGATTTATAATGTATTTTAAATTTTAATTGAAAACAGTTTTGTGTAGTTGAAAAGGGTTGCTTTAATTGTGTAAAAGCGTTTTTGACAAAAATATTTGGATTTCTGAATTAATGATAGATGCCAATTAATGGTGCTTCAGTTTTGCTAGTTCCAGGTAATTGGCACCTACTCCAATTACAAGGGAATCGGAAGATTTGAGATTAAACCACTTATTTTACCAGTACTTTTAAAGTTATAGACTAATTTTGTATATCAGTTGTTTTTATTTGAAAATATGAAATATTATCAGTAATTGGAATCCATTAAAGCTTCATATGACAATTACTGGAAACAGCATGACAGTTACTGGATATTAATATAAATATATTGTATTGTTTTAAAGTATTCACATTTCAGACTAATATGCTGATTTCTTATTCTCAAAAACCTGAAATATGGCATCTTCATCTACAGTAAATTCATTTAAAGCTATTAAACCCAATGCAAAATATGAAGTTTATATATATATATATATATATATATATATATATATATATATATAAACATGTGCCAATTACTGGATCACAAGGTGTCATACATTGGTACTCTAGGTGCCAATTACTGGTGACTACAGCAACTTTTTATAAATATATTTTTATAAAAATACTTTTTCAAAAATTTTTGCTTTTAATGGGCAAAATAGATGCACAGATATGCATTCTTTGATTTAAAAATATTTGCAAGTAAATATTTTATTTCTTGGTAATGAAAGTAAGTTTAAAGACAAATATTCTTAATATGCCAATTACTGGGGATGTTACCCTACGATATTTTAAAGCTCTAATTGTGAACATAGGATATACGCCATAATATATCAAATTTTAGATGAAAATTTTTTTATTTATTTATTACTATTATTCCCATTGTTAGATCACTATATAGATATCAAATATTTTTTTCATAAAAATAGAAAAAAAAAAAAAAAAAAAAAAAAAAAAAACGTGCAGTGAACAGTTAAAAAAAAACCTATATTTTTCGTGTCTTTTTTTTTTTTTTTTACACAGTGTGTATATAGTGAAAATGGTATATTTTGGTCGAATTGATGCATAAACAGAATAGGTCGAATAAAAACTAGGGATGGGACGAACAGTGATTTGGCCGAATAGCCGAATACCGAATATTCGGCCAAATTTTAGGCCGAATACCGAATATTTGGCCGGCCGAATAGTAAATTTTTTTTTCCAATAAAGAAAATAAATTTTGATTACATATAATTTTAAAAATAGGAACTCATTAATAATTATTACTCTTAAATGTGCTATTAAATGAATTTTTAAATTTGAAAAATGTTTTTTAACACAAAAAAATTATGAAATTGCATTATATCCTTTATTCTAATGTACATCAAATTAATTTTCAGTAAGTCAAGATGGGAAAATATTTCCATTAAAATATGAAGAATGTACTTCACTTTTACTATCAATTGATACTTCTTGCATCCTAAATCAATAATATTCTTAATCTCTCTCTCTCTCAGAACTCACAAGGACATATTTTCTGAAATAATCTTTAATGAAGTAAATTTGATCATTTAGAGTTTGTGTCCCTAGTGATAAGCAAATTTGTAAGAATGAGACTGTTCTGAAATCAGATGCCAAGCTTTAAATTACAAATTACGTTAAAGCAAAAGGTTATGTTTAAAGTAGTATGTATATGTTAACAAAATCTTTGACATTTGAATCCACACATACAATATTCAAATTCAATATTCCACTTATTCAACAAGCATTAAAAGGATAAACAGAAATTGATAACAACATGAAGAAAGGAAGATTAAATTAAAAATATATTCATAATAATGTTACATATTTAAGTCAGTAATTATGCAAATAATTATTTAAAAGTGAAAACTATAGAATGAAAAAATTATTTTTTTGAGTATTTAGAATTTATATTAAAATATTTATAAAACCATCTTCATAAAGCAAGTTGTCATCTAATGTGTATCGAGTTTGACACTAGTTCTGCTTTCAGATGTACTGTTGTATTTGGAATGTTGATATATTATATTTAATTTTGAAAATGAATCTTCGTTAACACACCTAGTGAATAAATATTTTTATTTCTTATTTTATAGAAAATAAGTTATGAATTTCATAAGAGCCTTTTTTATATGTGCATGGCATTTGCAGACATTAATAAATATTCGAGCGTTTTAGAATAAGGCAGTGTATATCTTCAATTGTAATATATCATTCTCTAATGATGACATTTCCTGTACAATTAAATCTCCAACTTGGGCAGCATTTTCTAGAATATCACTAATTTTTATAGGAAATACAGAAAGGCTGTATATTTTTAGTATCTGAATAACTCTATATTTTGTAAGTAAGAGTGAGAATGACTTCATAAATAAAGTAGCCAATTTGGATTAGAGAAAAAAAAAATTGCAAGAATGAAATTCTTTAAATCCGAAATTTATTTGGCAAGATATCTTTCACTACTTCATCTACATTCACTTCGGAGAGATTTTAGCAATATTCGGCAAGATATCTCTTAATATTCAGCCGAAGTATTCGGTCAACAAGCCTTCAATATTCGGCCAACCGAATATTCGGCGAAAGGGCCGAATAGGCCGAATACCGAATAGTGGCCGAATATTCGTCCCAACCCTAATAAAAACCTATCCCCCCCTCCCCCCACTTCTTCTTTTTCAGAAGTTGATTAAAAGCCAATAATTTTTTTTTTTTTTTTTTTTTTTTCAAATACTACGTAGAAACGTTTTCTCTGAATGATTGCGAATGAATGTTATGACAAATAGAATGAAGCTGCAACGCGACGAAAAATTGCGTTAAATACTACACTTTTATAAAGGAAATGGCGTAATTGCTGGTGAAGCAGGAAATGTGCATTTTAATCCATGTAATGCCATATTTTTTGTTGTGGACATTTCATCATGACATACATATAGATACAGATAAAAATTAGTACTAGTTAATAATAATTTGATGATTAAGCCATTATTATTATTATTATTTTTTATTTTCTTTCTTACAATATATCTTTATAACGTAATATGTCGTAGTCATCAATTAAATTTAATCTATTTGGCTCTGGTTTGCTGCTAATAGTCCATGTTTTTTAATGAAGTATTATTTTCTTTTAAGAAATACTTTTATGTCTATAAATTTACTATCTGATATCATTTGTGTTTAGGCATTATGTTTAGGCAAATATATAACTTTTTGGTATGATAAATCAAGTAACATTAACTTCGAATGATTTTATGATCTAAAAATAAAAAAATAATAAAATTACTACATGATTGAATAGTTTCAGGATCTTTTTCCTAAAGAAATGAGAAAATTCTATCATTTTTGAGTATATAAATTTAGAAATACTACGGAATAAAGAAAATTTTTATTAAAAATATCTGGTTACAACTAAGTGGTGCATTTTGTTACTTTTAAAAAGAGCAGTGTGCATTTTGTAAATCCCTTCTACAATGACCTAGAATGAACACTACTTATAAAATATATAAAAATTTGTTCTCAACATGAAAATATTTATATTATAAAGGCCAAACGTATGTGTGCGTAATGCATACGTCATTTTGCGAATGGCAACACTTTCCTTCTGCAATTTCGGTTTTGCAATTTTACCCGATGCAAATTTTACACATAAACTTGTCACAATTTAAATTTTTACACCGTCGGATAAAGAAAAAAAATTGTACTTTTAGATGCAATTTGCTTGAAAGCTGTATCTCAATTTACTTTTGAATTATTAATTTTTTTATATATATATATATAATTTTTTGTACCAATTTTGTAATTGTGGCAACAAAATCACACCATTTTCTCTTAAAATTGGAAAAAAAAAAAAAAAAAAAAAAAAAATAGAAATTAAAATGCGCAACGTATTTTTATGCAATTTCGGTTTTGCAACTTTTGCTACTGCAAATTTTATACTTCTAAACATCGTAAATTTTAAATTTTTATACCGTCGTAAAGAGAAAAATATATACTTTTAAATGTAATTGATTTCAAAGCTGTATCGCAATTTATTTTTGAGTTATTAATTTTGTTATAATTTTTAGCACCAATTTTGTAATTGTGCCAACAGAATCACTCCATTTTCTCTTAAAATTGGAAAAAAAAAAAAAAAAAAAAAAAAAATTAAAATGCATATACTATTTTTAAAGTATCGTCTGTTGTAAAATCCGGTGAATTTCGGTTTCATTTCGTTTACTAATTTGGATAATTGAGTTTCATAGTATTTTGTTAACTTTAGCTTCAAAATAATAATATATATATATAAATTTTTTTTTTTGTTTGGAGAGTTAGACTGACCAGTATAAATGCATTTTTTACTGTAACTTTGTAGAAATATTATAAATCAATGAAACAGTTCTTTCTTAAAGATTTTCTTTCGTCGAATTTCGACGGGTTCCATCTCGTCACTATATTGTACATAAAGACAACCCTTTTCAAATTATTTTAAATCTTTAAGACCCTTCCAACGGCGTCCCAAGAAAATCCAAATCGGTTGTGAGCACCTTCGTTTTTTTTTTTTCTTTTTCCAGTGGCGTCCCCAGAACAGAGTGTGTCTAAAATTAGTACGACCCTTTTCTCAGGAGGGGGAGGGCTATGTTTGGATCAAAAATTGTGGCTGGCATGGCAACCGGGCTCCGGGTCTTTCCTTCCCCTTGCCCTTGTGAGATATAGGAAGAGCACAGAGAGGGCGTTAAGATACGTCGTAAGCTAAGCTGATTCTAGCTAGAAATTCTTGTCTAACACCGAGGTCTAATCGACCAGTAAACTAGTCGTAGGGAGTCCACTGTAATACTTACCCATCATGGATGCATTACATAATATATGAAAATAAAACATGTGTAAACTATTTAGAAAATGCAATGCAATTCTAAAATAAAATTTAAATGTATATTTAAATAGTTTTAACTTTTTAGTAATGCTCTATTACGGAATTGCTGATGAACTCATTTCGATAAATTATATAAAACGCCAAACTACTCAAATGGTTCCGAATTGCGTAAAAGAAATATCTTTATAGTTCTAAAACTAATAATTCTATTAACCAACAGTTTACTGCGTCGGATTAAGCGTCTCATTTCCAACTAAAATATATCTTTGAATTGAAATTTGAATGAAATACAGGGTCATAAAAAATCGAAGAGTGTGGAAAATAGGATTACAAATATCTCAACGACTAATTATCCGATTGACTTCGTTCTTTATGCAAAATTTGTGTTATTTTATTTTATTTTACATCTACTTCTTCAAATAAAGAAATTCGAAAATTTTTAAATACCTTTCATCAGAACGAATATTTCAGGAAGCCGAAAAAAAAAAAAAAAAAATAGTTCCTGATAATCGAGGTTACTGATATTAAACAGGCCACATTTTTACGTACTAAGTACACCCCAAATTTCAAGTGTCTATCTCAAATTTTTCGGGATGTAGACCGTTTACAGACCCACACACACAGACAGACGGACATTTTTTTTTCTAAAAATAAGTTTTTCGGAATCGCCAGTGTCTGAAACGTGTAAATTCGTCAAAATTGTTTTTTTGATTTTCAAAACGATTGCAAGACTTACTTATACTACGTATGATGAGTAAGTAAACGGACGATGCTTCACTGAAATATGACTTTTTGTTGCGAAATGATATCAAAATTTTGCTGAAATGATATTATACTTTTATTATATGCTGCAAAAATAAATGTAATTTCAATAGAAGAAGAAGAAAAAATCGCGAAAGTTTTGATTCTTTTTAAACGCGAAAGCATGACACTTCCAGGCATGACTATTAAATTGAGTAAAATTGAATGATTTTTACTTTTGTTTGCTAAATGAATTAACCTTTTATCGGAATGTCGCTCCTGGAAACTGTTCATATAACGTCATCTTTGATTGCATTTGACAAAGATCCAAATTAGGGGGGGAGGAGGGTTGAACTACTCGATTTATGAAGAAAATGTTAAGATCAATAAGGACAAAATGGTACATGTGTACTAGTGTTACTGCTCTTTCCCCCTCGCTACTTCTTTTTTGAACTATTGAAGGCTCTCCTAACTGCTAAACATATAAATACTAAATTTATTAGTTTTTTTTCTTTTTTTTTTTTTTTTCTTTTTTTTTTCTTTTTTTTTTTTTTAAAATCTTCATTACATTGATTTTTATGTGTCACACATTTACTAGAATAGTGCTTTATGAGAATGTAACACAATGAACCAAGTATCAAGATATCGAGTTTCAGAATAGAAGTATATGCCTAATCTCATGCATTTTCGGAATAGGAAGAAGGGGGCGTCAAAAAGTAGCTACAATTTAGATTTGAAAATTGCCTTAACCCATTGACAGGCGATAGGATATATTATATCTTACTTAATTTTAATTAAGATTCGCACTTAGAACCTTTTAATTATGTTTTATTTTTAAAGCTCTGCGGTAAAAAAAAAAAAAAAAAAAAAATTGTAAAATTGCATTTCTTTACTTAAAAATTTTTTTTTTTCGAAAATTCAACATTACAGAAACACAGTTAACTGCCCCTGAAAGGGTTGAGGCTGTTCATCAGTGAGATCTCAAATTCACCTAGCTATTGTGAAATCTTTGGACGTGTGATTATTCTCATTTTTAAAATATCTGCTCGAGAAATTAATGATTTTAACTTATTTTTTCTGTGAGCTCTCCTTTAAAGTATTTATTTATTTATTTATTTTTTATTTATTTACTTGATCGAGATATTCCTAAAATATATAGGGAGGAGTGAGGTAGTAGGGACACTTTTTACAAAAAAAAAAAAAAAAAAAAAAAAAAAAAAAAAAAAAATCAGTTTTGATTTAAAAACAAGAATTTTAATTTATAGAGATCAAGGTGAAGCACTTTTTCAATCTCTCTGTACAATATGGAAACATAGCATGCAAAAGCTATTTTATAATAAAAATATTATATCTATTATATATCTATTATATATTATAGCTATTTTATAATAAAAATCTTAAAAAATTGTAAGTTTCAAATACGTCTCGTATCTCCCCATTAGTAGGTAAGAGGACAAAACAAAGTTATAAGGCATAAATGCTCTATTGTCAGCTAGATATACAACCCAACAAAAATTATAGGTTGACAATGTGTGTGCCACAATATAAAATTGAAGTATCTTAAGGGGGCTCAGGGGTTGAAAACTTTTCAAAAAACCGATTTTTTATGATCTAATTTGATTATTCATTGAATTCTTAACTCAATGCAAAAAACCGCATAAAAATATTAGCATTTTAACGGAATTATGAGCATTTATGTACCAACACTTTCATAGCCGCATCCATAAAATTTCAACTTTAAGTCGCGTTTTCTCAAAACTTGATTTTTGATGACTAACACCAAGATTAAAAAAAAAAAAAACTATTTGATGGAATGGCTTTTTTTTTTTTTTTGCATGCATATAACATCATTATCTAGATTATGAATTAATATATTTTAGATAGTTTAATTTTTTTTGAGTATTTTTAATGGAAAAAAAGTTGTATTTTTTAGGGTTTTTTAAAATTTTCAACTTTGAGAGATTTTTTGATGATTTTTTTTTTTTTTTTTTAAGTGATAGTTATATCCTTAATTCATAATCTAGATAATGATGTTATATGCATGCAAAAAAAAAAAAAAAAAAAAAAAAAAAAAAGCTATTCCATTAAATAGTTTTTTTAAATCTTGGTGTTAGTCGTAAAAAATCAAGTTTTGAGAAAACACGATTTAAAGTTGAAATTATATGGATGCGGCTATGTAAGTATTGTTATATAAATGCTTATAACTCCGTTAAAAATGCTAATATTTTTATGCGGATTTTTGCATTGAGTTAAGAATTAATTGAATAATGAAACTAGATCATTAAAAAAATCGATTTTTTGAAAAGGTTTCAACCCCTCAGTCCCCTTAAAAAAGGGAATTGGACATTGGACATGATCCGTTCCTCCCCATCCCTCACCACTTCCTTGTTTTATGTTAAACTTCTTGTATAAACAAAAATGCTGTTTTTATGCTTAGTTTAAATTATGAATAGTATACGGTATAATGTTTCATAAATAGGGAAACTATTACATCTGCATTAACAAGTCATTAATATACAGAAAGCATAAAAATTATATGAAACAAATTTATTTTTGATTCTTGAAATAATCTTTTCCTTAATAAAAATGTAAGCTTATATAAATTTAGGGGAAAAAAAATCAACCGAAGATTGGGCTATTATTGCTTCATCTTGTGTGTGATTGATGAAATGTTTAGAATGATACATTATAATTATACATAAATAGAAAAACTTATTGACCCATTCCTCCAACTGTCCCACTCCACTTCACTCTCTCCTGCTTAATTTTATTTCAGATGTTAAAATATTACTTCTTTTCGGAAAGGCTTATCATAAATGTCACATTTACTTAATATTAAACACATTACATGTGTTTGTTAATCATCAAATAATTTTTAATTCGACGTTTTATTTGTATGTTTATTAATCTTTCACTAATTTATTACTTTTTTTTTCTTTTTCGTTATTCAAAATAAAAATTACGCTATTTTGTGTAATTGTCTGAGCGAAGCGAAGTCTTTATACTCAGAGATACGTAACGATATTAAAATTCAAAAAATTTCTTTCGTCAAGCAAATCTCAAAAAGTACTTGTCGGATTTCGATTCTGTTTGTACCAGAAGGTACCTATGAAGGTAATCTGGTGAATCTACTTTTAAAAATTAATTCCAAATAGTTTAAAAGTTATATTAAAAAAACTGATAAAAAAGCACATTTTATGTGCATACGTCACAGAAATTTGGTGAGCGTGATTTTCACCGGCTGGACATTTTCGTAGATAACCGAATCAGTACATGGAGTAAATATAGTAATCATTTTCGCACTCAGAAATATTGAATGCAATAAAACATTTTAAAATTTAATCATGCAGGAAAATAAAACTGTTATTTTTTTATATTAAAAAATGTCATAAAAACTTTGATTTTGAGATTTTGTGATAATCTCTTAACAGCACTTTTTGATCGCTAAAAGAATGTTTTACATATTTCGCGTATGAAAATTAGAAACAATTACTTTATGTACCCTGGTGCATATGTGACAACTTTTCCCATTTTTCATCCGTTTCCTGTTGGCATACAACTTTGAAATATGGAGTATGTATGCATACCTGGGAGCAATACTGGAATTAGACATTGATTTTTTTTTTATTCGATCCAAAAAGGGGCAACGGGGCTATTTTTTAAAGTTTTATACAATTTATGCTGCATAAAGGAGCCACTTACCTATTCCTATATACCAGAAGAAGTAAGTGGTATGTAAAAACAATTATAGTATACATAAATAAAATACTTGAGATAATATACTAGAGATATAAGAACCGGGTTTGGCGAGATTTTTTATGCCAATTAGGCGAAAACATCGTTTTGATTACCAGATGCATATAGCATGCTATAACAACACGTTATTTATTTATTTCAAAATGAAAAAAAAAGGAATAAACGAAACATTTTCTGTTATTAAAAAAGATATAACAATCAATAAATGATAATATTTTTAGAGCAAACAATTTATTATAACATTTATATGATAACCAGCATGTTAAGCAACTAAACTTCATTTTCGCACCAATTAGGTACCTCGGTGTATATAGGGCATATATGTGCCATATTTATTTGTAAAACTGAGCATGAACGTTTACCAGGTGTGTTTTCATAGGCGCTTATATCTTTTTGCAACATAGCGCACCTTTCGAAGCCAAAACTGCACAAAAGAAAAAATAATCAATATTTGCAGCATTTTGTTTTTTTAATGTAATGCACATATTGTAATCAGTCTCGATAATCAGACCTCGTTTTTTTTTGCTTTAAAAGATGATATTTCATACGACGTCTTTTTTGGATTCGTCGTTTTTCCATATTTGATAGTATGCGTCTACTCGTTTTGTACCCTTTTTGTAACTTTCTTCTTTATTAACAGCGACATCTGGATTTCCTATTTAAATAAAAATTCTTCTAAATACAAAGAACTTTGTTAAAATAAATAAATAAAGGAAATGCGTACATCTATTGCTCAAAACACAAAATTTTTCCTATTGAGTTAATAAAAATCAGTAAAAACATAATTTTTATGATAATAAAAAGGTGACTTATGTAATAACAGAGTCATATATTATGTACGTTATGGATTAAGTATGAATATTTCTGCACCATTTATAAATAATAATAATAATAAAATAAAATGTGGACAGACCAAAGTCTATATTTGACTGAAAACAACAACCACTTTCTAAATGCTTTAAAAAAATGGCCAATGAAAAGTGATATTTCAAAAGTATTATGAAATTAGTTAAAAACCATTTATTTTAAACTAAATGAATAAAAGATTTATATTTTTAATGAAATAAATGGGATTTGAAAAATTATTGGAAATTTATCACCATAGATGTATCAATATTACAATCAGTACCTTGTATGCAAAATGGAACAATTAGCAATACTTTTTGTACCCGAAAAATGGTCGTTGCTTTTTTTAAGGTTAAAAAGTAGATTACGAAATATTCCTATACAGAGATGCCAAACCCTCGCTTATTGCATAGCAGAATTTTCTTATAGGAAAAGTTATTTATTAAATCCGCAGAATGGTCCAATTTAATAAAACATTTTCTGTACTAAA
This sequence comes from Maratus speculifer, assembly GCA_964019185.1. Lineage (NCBI taxonomy): Eukaryota > Metazoa > Arthropoda > Arachnida > Araneae > Salticidae > Maratus > Maratus speculifer. Next base: position 107,507,160 of record OZ025303.1, read on the forward strand.
ATACCGGTACCCAAAATGCCGGAGACTTGGCAGCTCTGCCTATAACATTTTAATTAATCACGGTACTTTTTTTTAATCGGATTCAAATTTAGTGAAGACAACGTTTTTTGGCCAAAAGCAGCTTTTTTCCACATGTGTAACTACGATACAATTCCTTGATGTTGACTTATGAATGTTTTGACTTATGCTATTATTGCTTCCTCTCATTTATTTATTTGAATTTTAAATAAGATGACTCAAAATCGTGTTTTTTAAATATACGAAAAAAATGCATTTCGAGAGAGGGCGAAAAGGACAATATTTGGCGATTTATTACCTGCGTTTGGCTAAGTGTCTTACTACCTTGTATTTAATACTTTTCACAATATTTCGCTGTTATATGGACTTAGGCGCTTTTATAAAAAGTTTGACGTAATTCGGGCTTAAGAAAGTGAGTTTTTTACTGAATAATACAAATAAATGAAAAATGAATACTAAGAAATACTAATAAAAGAAAAATGAAGCATTATATTGATCTATGTATATTTAAAAATTCATCTGCTAGCACTAATTAGATAATTTATGTGCAGGGGTGGGGAAATTTTCCAAATTCTTACCAGCCAAGGATTTATTTCGCCCGCCCGCAAGATGCAACACACGCAGTTGAAAATTGTTATGACAAAATCTCACGCGATTACAGACAAAATTACTATTACTACAATGCATTTTCATAATTCTTTTTTGTATAATATTAAAAAATATATATAACAAAGGTAAGATTAATGTTAGATAGAACTTAGTACCATACTTACACTGTAATAATTTGGAAAGTTAAAATATGTAGATTAAAAAAGTGTTTCAGATAATGTGCCTATTGCCTACAGTTTTTCAAAAATTAAAAATGCACTCGCCTTATGAGAAAATGCACTCGCCACTGGCGAGCAAAATGATGTATTTCCCCACCCCTGTTTATGTGTATATAATAGGACATAAATAGCTTTTGATTCTGTATTTCTATGCTATAAAGCATTAACGTTTGTGTGTTTTTCGTTAGCATTGGGAGTACCTAGCCGATTTAAAAAATAATGTGGGCAAAAAATGTTGGTAACCATCTTTGCTGCAAAATATACTATATTTTGCGTAGGAACAATAATCACCATCAATGCACGTGCAAAAAAAGTTTTAAAATTGAGAATTCTTTGATGTTGATATGACTAAAAATTTAAAATCTTTTTTTTTTTTTTTTTTTTTTTTTTGGTGGCAACTTTCAAGATATAATTTTCTCGTTATGAACGATTTCTAAAACATTCGAAAATTTAATTTCACAAATTAAACATTTTTTTCTACAAAAATTTTTAAACCCAATTTATTGAGAATATTGCAATTTCTAGGATACTGTTGGGGTCAGAAACTATAACTTTGGCATCACAGTAACTTATAAGATGTAAGTGCTCGTTTAGGACAAATTTTTAAAAAAGGATTCCTTAACTCTTATCGACAACCTCATTGCATCCGTGGAAAACAGATATTCAACATTATACACTATTCGGACGGATTTCACACCATATAAAATACACTCCATTTCTCTTCAAACATAATAGTTTATGTTATTTATAGTTTCTCAAATCGGTGCGAAGCTTCTGTTTATGCTCATGACATCATTTCAAAGAGCTATATTTCCAAAATAGGAAAATTTGGTGTTTTATTTTCTGCATTACTTTTAACATTTTGCATATTTCCAATTTTATATCCATGCATGGTTTGCTTTTCTTTTATAAAAATAGTATATGCAACCAGATTTTGTAGTTCTACGATTCGATATGCTTATTTTCATCATTATATTTTATCACAATGAATGACCAATTAAAGGTAACATCTCATTTTCTTTACTTATCGCAAGTTATTAAATATGTATTCTCAGCAATATCGCTCAGACTAATCCCTCTGAGGGAAGTCCTAGTTTACGAGTAGTTTGTTGATTTATATAATTTGTCGAAGTGGGGCAAGGAGATAATCAAATAGTATCCGCAATTCCATAATATAGCATTACTATGTATAAAAAATATTTAAATATGCGTTGAAATTTTAGTTTTTAATTTCACTGCATTTTATAACTAGCACGTTTTATTTTCATATTTTATCATGCATATCCATGATGGGTAAATATTACTTTGCCCCCTCCCCCCACCCCCAACGGCTAGTTTTAAGGCGAAATGGTGCATTGAACTGCACTACTATAGCAGATGGGAATAGTACAACACTGTAAAAATAAAGAAACTTTATTTCACCGCATAAATTACGTCTAATGTATCCAAAATTAATCTCACAAGTTTCTTTTGCAAAGCTGATTTTTCTCCTGGCTTTTTCTAAGAATTACGCTTTTTAACTGAGCAGATAATTAAAATTTTTTATGACTAGTCGGGCAGATAATTAAAAATTTAATTAAGATAACTTTTTATTTGAAGTTTAATGCGAACTTTTAATTAATAAAAGTGTGTAAAATTATTAACTCTATAAATTTAAAATTACATAAAAAAATTAAATTTTCTTTGTAAGTGGGATATTTTTAGCGCTAACTTTCTAGTATTTAAAATGTATTTATTTCGTAATTAACTTGTTTGGCCAACATTTTTTGACAAATTAGAAAAATGCTTCAGTTAATTATGCCCTTTTATTTAACCCATTGGTATATGTCTTTTCTTGTTACTTTATTTATTTTTAAATTATCAGAATGTGAATGCGTTTTCATGAAGGATTGTAGTATGTTTCAGTTAAAACAAGAAAAGAAAAGCACCCATCCACACTTATACTATGGAACACTTTCCAATATTTGACCATTCCATATCCCGTATGGGGGACACCTTCACGTATTACTATCAGGGTTGGCGAGTTTTTGCCGAAGGTGGAAAAAACCTCGGAAAAAACCTGGTAAAAACCGTCCTGGCAAAAATAGGCTGTCCATTTAAATTTTTCCTCCAGAAAGAGAAAAATATTTCACGAAAGAAAAAATAAACTGCATATTTAATTAAAAAATCAATATTATTCTAAATTTATTTTAACTTTTAAGTTAAATAGGTATAATTATGCACTTTATGAAAGAATACTAACTTTTATAACAAGATTATAAATGAAAAAAATACCAGTTTTAATATAAATAAATAGAAACTTCATTTATTCATGTTTAAACAATTATTAATTCACATAATAGAACTGTTGAGACTGAGTAAAGCATTTATGTTTATAGTTTATATATGTTAGAAATTCGAAGAAACAGTTATAAGAACCTAAATTTAATATAAAATTATATTTAAAGCGGAAAACTATGAAATTTCAAATATTTCAGCAATATCTTCCTCACAACTTAAATTTTTCTGCTTTAGCATGGCATAACAGTAAACAAGTTTTGAAAGAATATCTGTTGAAGTATTTCGCATCTCAGTTTGCACAAATGAAAAATTTGAAAAAAATCTTTCAATAGCAGCACTGCTTGCTGGACATATTTGAAAGTGAAAATCTTTTGATAATTAAAAAAATATGTATGTTAATGACTGATAAATTACTTTACTTACAGTGGTCTGTCTAGACTCTTCTTGTCTTAGTGAAAATTCTAGACAGTTTTGTGAATTTTAAATTATCAGGTTTTCAGGTTCTACCCTTCACATATAAAGAAGCTAAGTAATGTATTTTTTGGTGAGTTCGATTGTTTATTAACAGGCCAGATTTTATTTTAAAATGATTAAATTTGTGAAAAGTTCAGTTTAAAGGTGAAATGTCGATTTGAGAGACAAATAATTTTATGAAGAGTCCTGTTTGAGGTTAAAGAATTTTGTAAAGGGTCCTTTTTTAAGATAAGATAATTTATGAAGGATCCTTTAAAGGACCAAAAATTTTCCTAAACATATCCCTGACTTAAAGTAAAAAAAAATTAAGATATGTAATTTTTTATTTTGTTCTTAAATTCCTAGGTAAGACTGAATCCCACCTATTTTTTAAAGATTTAAAATATTTAATATTAATTAATTAGCAAATGAAATTAAAATATTAAATAGTACACTGTTAAATTTAATTGTTTATACCATTACTATCCTTATTAGCATGCAGATTTTATTACACATTAAAGACATATAGATTTTTCTCCATTTTTGCCAGTTTTTTCCATTTTTCCCCTGGTTTTTTCCAGTTTTTTCCACTGTCCTGGCAAAAATACCTTTTTGCCGGCAAAAATGCCAACCCTGATTACTATTGTTTTAAACTTTAACGGATGTTATCGGTCTCACAGACCGCTGCTCTATAGTTTAATTTGTAACTTGCAATTCAACTAAATTTTAGTTGAATTGCAAGTTATCTAAAACATTACCGAAATTTTGTAAGCATTTGGGACTTTAGTACTATCACCAGAATAGGTGAATTTTAATTATAACAGCGCTGTACGAAAATTTAGTACAAAAACACCATCTTATGAGTTAATCGTGCTTTTTATTCATCTTTAGATGGAGCACCCCACTTGTGGCAGAGAGATTCTGCTGTCGAAACTGGTAAACGGCAGGTGCTGGGTTCGAACCCAATCGCGGCCGTCGTCTTAACCGTTTGAAGTTTTACGTGGTTTTCTTCGAACATTCTATTTCTTTGCGTAAGGCTACAGGGACACGTGTGTTTTGCCCAACTTGAACTGAATTCTAGAAATTCCTTTTTTCTTTATTTTTCTGCGGTTTATTCACAATAGAATGCGAGGAGATTACAGGGGTTCAGGAGATAAGCAGCTCAGCCCTACTTGAGAGAAAGATTCTTTGTTCTGTAATTGGATTGAAATTTTTCTTCATTGACATGTAAAAGTCATTATACATGAAACACACCGCCTGCGAACATAAAACATGCCGACGAGTGACCGCAAATAGTGATTAAGTCTGTCTGGACCCTCCATGGAGTGCATCCCTCCTGGTAATTGACTGTCATAAACACAACCACTTTAGATGGAGTTGTCTCGTATACCGCTTCACAGTAGTTATGTAAAAATTTCTGTTACATCAGTTAAAGGTTAACAATGTTATAATATCCTCAAATTAAATCAACTATGTTAATATGAAAATACAGTAGACTCCCTCAAATCCGCAAACCAGAAATCCACAACTCTCTAAAATCCGCACATATTTTATGGATGTAAACAATGAAACTTTCAGTTCAAATCTTGGGACAAAATTTGATTTTTTATTTTGTAATTTTCCTAATAGTACTCTATTCATGTATTTTTCATCAAGGAAGAATATATATATTTTTTTTTTTTTTGGAAAAAATTCAAGATATTGCTGATATCACTGGTAATTATAATCTTCTTACCAAATATATTTATGCATTAATCAAGATTTTTTGTTAATAAGCCTGGCTAAACTTGAAGAAAAAACCCTTATTTTATGATTTTGATGTGAATTAGTAATGCACTTTTATGAGGCAAGTTTAATTAAATAATTTTAGAAAAATACATCTTATCTTTCTAATGAATATTTAATCATAGACTATTGATTATTAACTTGACCTTTGCTATAAGTACTTTTATCATTTTAAAAACAATCTAAATTTTTAGTATTTTAGTTTATTACTTATTTAAATATTTTATTATATTGTAAGCATTCATAATAGTTCTGATTGCACTGTTTGAAAAATGTAAACAAAGCAATGACCAGAAATCCGCAAAATTCTAAAATCTGCAAAACCTCTGGTCGCAAGCTGTGCGGATTTGAGGGAGTCTACTGTATCGGGATTTTTGTTATTTTTAATGTGCAGCTTTTATTTTAACAACTTATAAGTCAATAGATATAGGTATTTATGTAAGAGCCACATGTAAGACATTTTGCTTCCTTTTTATGATATGACCGTTAAAAGAAAGGAAGGAAAAAAAAACCGGGCAGTTAAAAAAAAAGTTTTTAAGAAAAACAGTTTATATATATATATATATATATATATATATATATTCACAGCTTTCAGTCCCCCCCCCCCTCGACGAATAGGCATGGTTAAAAAGATAAAACTTTTATGTATATTGTTCAAGTAACTTATTTTAGGGGCGTTCGTAATTATGTAAATGCATAACACCTATAGTCGTTATTCAGTCTGTCCGTCCGCATATAACAGAGCAAAAACTACCGAACCGATATTTTTGAAATTTAAAATATATAATTGTTGCATAATTTTGTCGAGTCATTTCAAATTTTATGAAAATCGGATGTATAGTTTAATTACAGTGACAATCAAAAATATTCCGTTACGGTACGGCTAATCGGAAAAATAGTTTCAAGTGCATTTAAATGATCTCAGACTTCTCCGAACATAATAAAATTGATATTGAATGTATGAAGTATGTACTAAAATATACATTCTGTACAATCTGTGTTGCTAATAATATTTGTTATTAATTTACAGTACCACACAAAAGTTTTCCAATACATAATGGTATAGGGGGTTGTTTGGGGGTCGTTTTAATTATATTATACTACAGTCGAGTCTCTATATGACGAAATCCACCGTTCCAGTAAAAAATTCGTTATATAGAGAAATTCGATGTATAGAGAATGATGTTAAAAATCGTATTTAATGTGTGAAATTCGAACAAATATTATTTTTGATCTTTTGAATTAAGAATTTGAAGTGTTTAAAAGTAAATATTAACCTAACATTTTATTTCTTAATTATTTAAGCTGTTTCAAAAAAGAGAACAGACATTTATTTGAAAGTTTAATGAAAATCAAATAAGGAAGACTTGCACTAATTTCAGACGAAGAAATCTGTGAATTTTTGTTGTTTTGATTTTAAAATTGTTACGCTAAAAAAAAAAAAAAAAAAAAAAAAAAAAAAAAAGCTCAAATTTTAGCAAGGAATGAAAATTTGTAGTTAACATTTTCCTCCATTTGATAGCCTCTCTTATGTGCCTCTCATTGATTCCTCTCTTACATGTGCATCAATCCAATTGACTCTGTTTTGAGAAGGATGGGGAAAGGTGTGTGGGAGATGGGATGAATTCGTTGGATTTAAAGAACAAGGAGAGAAGTATTATAAAAAAAAAACCCAGCACTGATGATAAATCAAAAATAAGTTATGAAAAAATTGATTCCATATGATTTCGAAGCCTTTTAAAATTGAGTAAATTAAGACCACTTTATGAAAAAATTCGTTATATGGAGATCGATATTTCGCTATATAGAGACTGTTTTTAATGTAATCATGCGAAAAGGGAACCGTTCCTACTAAAAATTCGTTATATAGAGAAATTCGATGTATGGAGTTTCGTTATAGAGAGACTCGACTGTATTTCACATTTTATGAAATAGATATACGTTGCTAAAGTTTACTGCAAGTACTTCCTGTGTAATAGAATGGAGATAATAATTACAGGGACACCGAATATATTTCGGTTTCTATATTTTATCCGAAGTACTATTACAACAAGATCTGAATATTTTTAAAACTTCATTATAGTACGAACCCGCCTCACTTGCTATGTTTGACGTGCAATTTCCGACATGTTTTTATTTTTCTTGATTGTTCTTTATGGTGTAATTGGTAAAACTGAGTATCAAATTTACAATAAAGTAAAAAATTATTTTTTTTTTTTAATCAGACAATTGTTCAGATTTTTACTTTAATTTTACATGTATTTGCACATTTTTTTTTTCTCCCAAATTAATTAATTGACGATAATTCCGATACTTAAAATTACACAACACATTTCTACAAATAGTTAAAAATAAAATTTTCTCAAAATGTTCAAAATTGTACGAAAAGATACATTTTAAAATTTACTTAAAATTTTCGATAAGTAAATAAATTTTTCGGATTGTGCCAGGTAAATCGAACAATTTCTAAATAGAATCATTTTCCTTCATTGAGTCTCTTATTATTATGCCAAAAATGTACTTTAAAATGCTAAAATTAAAGTAAAAGGGGGAGGGGTACCAAGGGCGGATCTGGAGAGTCCTCAAGGGGGGGGGCAATTTTGGAAATTCCAGTTTGATGCACGGGTCGGAGCTCATTTTTTTAATGCGGGTCGGATTAATTACTACTTGGGTCTTGTTTGGGTCCGGTTGACTTCTTACTCTTTGCTGCGATTCGAGTTAATTTCTGATTTTTTTGCTTTTGGGTCGGGTTTGGGTCCGGTCAACTACTACATTTTGTTGATGGTTGGGTTGACAATTCTAATTGTTTTGACAAGTTAAAGTTAATAAGTTTGACATTAATTTTGGGGCAGTTTAGGATTTGTGTTTCACTTTTGTGAGAAGGGTTCGGGTTGACCCGAGTTGATTGGAGTGAGTCCTTTGATAAAATTTTCATTCTTTTTCGCAATTTTTGGTCGAAATGAGCGTTTGTTTTCACGATCTTTTGAAGAAATTCGTGTTTTCTCCGCGATCATTTCACAAAATTTGATGTTCGGTTCGCTTTTATTTTTTGCTGCTAGTCGGGTTAATTTTTACTTTTTGTTGTGGGTCACGTTTGGATCCGGTTAACTTCTACTGTTTGCTGCGGGTCAAGTTAATTTCTGATTTTTTGCTTCGGGTCTGGTCTGGGTCCGGTACAACTACATTTTGCTATTGGTCGGGTTGACTTTTACTTTTTAGTTGCGCTTAGCGCATCGGGGCAGATTGTCATACATTTCGGATACAGTCAGTTACAGATACGGTTTTTACTCATGCGAGAATGGTTGACTCAGTTTTGATCGCGATCCTTTGACGAAATTTGCGTTTTTCCGCGATTCTTTAACGAAATTAGCTTTTATTCATGGATAAAAGCTAATTATAGTTTTTATCCGTGAACGTGATCCTTCGAAGAAATTCAGATCTGAGACGTACCGAACGTTTAGCTGCACGGGTCGCGGTCGGGCCAATAATGTTTATCATATTATCTAGATCAGAGGCAAACCAAATATTTAGCCTTTATTCCGGGCCGTGTAACGACTTGGAAATTTTGTCCAATGCAAACTTCTTGGAAAAATGAAATCGAGACCATGCTCGGTCTGGAAGAAAAAGAAGCCTGTCCCCACCCGAATCTCCAAAAAAAGCAAGATCAGGACACGACCCGATTCAAAGTGAGTGAAAACCTTACCCAGTCCAAGTCTTGTGGACTTACACTGGTGTGACCCGTGCCAAGTCGTGACGGGCTCGAGCTTCGCCCCAAGTTATTTCTCGTGAGGATGCATAATGTCACTTTTTTAATCCTTTGTTAACCCAAGGAGGGGGGGGGGGACTTCGGCACCTCCCACCGCCACAACATACGGCCTGTGTCGATCCAGCGTTTAGCCTTTATACCGGACGGAGCCTGGGCTTGAAAAATTTGGTCCTTGTATACCTCTAGCAGGAAGGAAGTCTACGCCAGACTCGACCCGACCCAGTTCTGAAAGTGTGAAGACCTGACCTAGTTCAAGCACAATAAATTAAAATTGGCGCGACCCGGGTAGGGTCGCGCCGGTCTCGAGTTTATAACCAACAACTTTTCCGTGCGGGCATCTAATGCCGTTCTGCAGATCCTTTATTGGGCTCAAGGGGGGAGCGGGGGGGCGATCGCCCCATCGCCCCCTCCTTAGATCCGCCATTGAGGGGTACCGAGTCCCTTTAAATGTTAAATATTTCTTTTTTAACGCTTTCTTATAAGCATTCAATGATTATCTTTAGAATCCCTTTTTATTATCTCATGACTGCAATTCTTGTTTTATCGGAAAAAATTTCGTTACCATTATTATAGATCGACCGAATATTCGGTTTCGGTTTCTGCCCGTATATATCTAATTTGACCTACAAATTACATTAAATAAACGGTAAAAACATACTTCGAAGAGAACTTGACTTGCAGATTTTTATTTGTTATAATAAAAATCTTCCTTCAAATATTCTTTTATTAAATTTGACGAAATTTCCAAATCTCAAAGAACGTTTAACAATTATAATATATTCAATAATTTTAAGATAACACACCTTGGGAACAATGAAAAGACAGAGAAAAAAAAAATCATCTGGGGGAGGGGAAAAAAAGAAGGAAGGAAAAGGGGAAGAGTGAGAGAAGAAAAGAAACACTTTGATAATGTGATAATCGGGTAAAGATTTGGCTCTCTGCCATATTTTCATTTCTTTCTTTTCCCCAAAATTTGCACATGTAATCAAAATCACACAATAGTACAAAATTGATTTTTAATATTAAACTATTCTGTTAAAATAAGTATTTAGTGTAGTGAAAAATGAAGAAAAGCTGTACGATATTGTTTTCCTCTTCCATGTAAACAAAACAAATAGTTTGAATTAGTTTTATTGTTCATATACAAATACAATACGAATACAACTGCTCCCTCTGAAAAAAAAAAAAATCTCTCTTTTTTTTTTTTTAATATTAAAGTTTTATTTTATATTAAAATATGTTCTGGGTGTATTCTGTCTTATACCCCCCCCCCCTCCTCCTGTATTTATTATGGACGTCGTTTGAACGAAATCAAAGCAGATACAAGATTTTGGGGCATGTAATCATGTAATATTTCTGTGGCCCCAATCTCCTTCAAGTTTTCAAATGGGAGTATTAGCATAAACATAAAAAGTTTAAAAATCAAAAATTCAAAAAGTAAGTTATATCGGCATTTTTTTTTTTTTTTTTTTTTTTTTTTTAATGTAAACAGGAAGTAGCTAAAAAATGCTCCCTTTTTATTTTAAGAGTGGCGGGGGAGATCAAGGAGCACCCACACATTTCTGTTTAATACAATTTTTAAACATTTAAAAATCAATAAACAACTGTAATCAAAAAGAAATATTTAAAAATTAAAACTAAGCTTTTATTGACTATTGCAAAACATATAATTAAACCTGTTATTTCTTTACGTCAGGTAGGTTTTGTTTCAAACCCCCTGTTAAGATATTTTTTCAACACAAAATATAGACTAACAATTGTATAGCACGTAGGTTAAATTTTTAGCTCATTTTTATATGCCAATGTTTAATATTTTTAAATCACTCGAGAGTCATCTACTTCATTGTATTTAACCCCCCCCCCCCTAAAGCATCAAATAAAATTTAATTAATTAAAAAAGAAAAAAAAAACAAAAAAAAAAAAACATTGAGCGGCAATGGCCCTCCCCGCCCTCGCTCATGCCCCCTGAAAAACAGTGAAATCATTTCCGTCAGTTGCGGGAATGTGAGTTTGTCTGCTTTCCCCCTTGTCGTATCCACAGTAATTTCAGTAGGTGAAAAACTCCTTAGTTGAAGTTCATTAGGTTTGTTTGTAAAGTCAGCTGAAAAAAAAAAAAAGTATCGCGCTCGCAACGTATGGTGTTGAAAACCCAACCCATGCTTTCCCCAGCGCAAAGGTTACAGCCGAACGCGCATGTGCTAGGGGAAAAGGGGGAAAGGGGGAATGCCCCCATTCTAGAGAGTAGTGTAGTGGTTTTGCGAAAGAGGGGTCGATCGTTGGGGGTGAAATGGTGGAGAATCGTTCGGCGGAGCTGCAGCGTAGGGCCTCCGCTGGCCTCGCGTTCTGTGCTCTTCAACCAAAATAAAAAAACCCGGTTAAAATACTTTGAAGAAAACTTCAAAATTTCAACAACGACAGCATGACGAAGTGATATATCTATCGGAGAGAAAAGGACAACAAATTCTAAAGAGTAAGTACATTCCGCCTTGCCGTAATTTTAGGCCTAACTGAATGCGTGTTTTTTCGCCGATGGGCGGTGTTTTAGTAGCGGCTGTCCGTGTACATGTATAGCCTACACTTTATTCTTGTGTATAAAAGTTTTATATTGTAAATTTTGTGGAAAAATCATCCAAACATGATGTAAGAATCTTTGGACATCGAAATTATTGATAACATGTTATAATATGTTTGTAGTGATTGTTGTTATGGAAGTGGGCGTGTTTCGAAACCACTTAATTTCATTTCCTGCGCTCATCTCTTGAAGAGATTTATTTTTCTCGATAAAACTTAAATAAGAAGTAAAAAAAAAATGATTAAATAGCATTATTTACTCCACACAAGCTTTTATTCTCATTTAAAGTTTAATGCTTTTTTTCATATTTGATGATTTAAAAGCACATCATGTCTATTTTGTAAACAAATTTAAATGCCACCGATGCATGTGCATTTAAAGAATTTAAACAGCGCATGCCAATGTTTATTTTCTCATGGGGGTTTGCGATCATTATTTTTCGAGTATGAAAGGGCGATGATGTATTTAAGTAGAGATTTCGTGATCTTTAATTGCCTGTAATTTAATTAAAAGCCAACTTGTTTTAATTATGATAGAAAATATTTTTACAGCATTATAATTATTATTTATCTTTCAGTTACGTTAAATAAGATTTTATAAATTCTATTAAAACGAATAAATATTTCATTGTATGCTATTTTTTTCTTTCTTTACTGTATGATTGTAAAATTTCACTATTATTTACTAATTACAGGCTTATATTGTTAGTTTATAAAATAAAAGCTGGTTAAAGGGGATTTCAATTTGAATTCTAAAATTATTATACTAAATATTGATTCTCACATCAAATTATTTACTACTGTAATTTTTATTTAAAAAAAAAAAAAATCTAAATCAAATTAATTTTTTTTTCGAAATATAAATTTTATTTGAATATTTGAGTTCAATTATTGATCAAAAATTTTTATTTAATCTAATATACTCTCTTATTCATCTACTAGGTATTATTTCACCGAATTATAATTATAGGTATTCAGAATATGTTTATGGTAATTTTAGATAGATTAAAACGGCTTAAAAAAAAAAAAAATAGATTAAAACAGCTTTAAAAAATAATGGCTCACTAAATCATTAATGTTTTTCCTTTTTAAAAGGTATAATAGCAACACCATGTTACTATCTAATCTTCATTTCTTAAGAATGCATTTTTAATAAAATATTACTTATTAATATTTAAGTAGAAATCTGCATATTCTGAATTTTTTACTTTGTGCTTCAACTGTCTACACATAATTGTGGATTGTTTTCTTCAAATATACAATATGAAAGCAGCTATTTTCAATTATAATAAAAAAATCTTTTGAGGTACGTTATTTGGGCAGATCTCTTATAAGATAATTTAGTCAAACCTCTATATTTTATTTAAAAATATATATATACAAATTATTAACTTACTAGTTGGAATTATATTAAAGTATCTAAACTGTTTATTTTTTGTCGTGAAATAAATAACCATTATAAAATGCATACATAAACTCATATTTTAAAATATACATATTCACTTATGTAACTGTATTATACAATATTATCTAATGATTTTTGATTTCTTTAATGCATTTTATATACACATAAAATAAATTTGAGAATACATTCAAAATTTTATCCAGTTTGCATATAATTATATAAAGCTATATTTTATTATTCCCATCTTACTATCATAATTCATAGAGCAAAATAATTTTACTGGAAATCTATGAGAATGTTAGTTTTGGAGTTATTAAACAGTTTTTTTTTTTTAAGATTTTATTAGTAATTTAAAAAAGTACACTATGAAAAAAAAAAAAAAAGTAATAGAATAAAACTTTTCTTCAGTAGCAATGCTTCCTCATTAAAACAGTAGGCAGAAAGTATAAGGCCAGAAAAAAAAAAAAAAAATTGAATCTTCTCATTTGATAGTTCAATTTAAACGCCATGAAGGTAATATTATCATTATTTAAAATATAAAATTATTATTGTGGAAGTTATAGAGAGCTAGGAAAAAATATATATAATATAGATTCCATGAGTAAATAAAACCTAATGAAAATTAAATTGTAAATAGAAAAAGTTATAAGGTCCTTTTCAAATAATTATATATTATTATTATTTTATTTACTTTTTTTTTTGTTCAAGTGATTACAAAGTTAATTACAGTTTTTTTTTTACTAATAAATTAATATTATATAATTATTATTATAATATTATTATAATTATTAATAAATTATTTTCAAAAATAAATTATGCATCTTCTTTGTTAACCACTTTACCGTTTGCCCCGAGATAAGTCAGGGGTTAAAGTATTGTTTCCCCATACCCTTCACCGGTGAAATGGTTAAAGAAAATTGGTATGGATCTTTTATATCTGTAAGCAACTTCTATTTCTAAAATTGTATTTTTATTCAGATAAAAGACAATTCTCAGTTGAACAGGTACTTCTACAATTTAGCGATAAATAGAAAAATGTGTCCCCCCCCTTCCCCAAGCCCTTCTCCTTAAAAAAAAAAAAAAAAAAAATTACTTAACTGAAATTTTGTTTTTATGTTGAGTATTTGCCATAATACATTTTATAATATTGTAAAAATGCTGTTTTTATACACAATGCTGTAGTTGTAATTTTTTTTTTTTTTTTTTTTTTTTTTTTTTTAAGAGGAAAAAGTAACACTAAAGGTAGAGGATATGTACTATAACTTATTTAAAAAACAGAAGGTATATACAGAGTTTCTTTTGGAAAAAGGTTTGTTTTCAAGGGCTGCAATTTGTAAAGCATGTGGACATGTTCTCAGCGCCTGATGAAGAAAGATTTCTTTTAAAAAGCCTTGCACATTTTTTTTTTTTTTTTTTTTTTTTCTTTTTTTTTCACATTTTGGAGTTATTAAAAAGTTTTTTATCTTAATAATTTTTTTATACAACTTGGATTATTATATGCTAGACATTGCATTAATAAAAAGTTAATAGAAAATAAAATCCATAATACAGTAGACTCCTTCAAATCTGCCCAGCTTGGGAAAGATATGTGTGAATTTTAGAATGTTGTGGACTTTTGGTCATTGCTTTCTTAAATTTTTTAAACAGTAATTTGAATGTAAGTAACAATAAATCAAAATTATAATGAATGCTTACTGTATAATAAAATATTAAAATGAGTAATAAGCTTAAATAATGAAAAATTAGATAATTTTTTAAAGGATTAAAAACAAAGGTCAAGTTAATAATCAATAATGTATGAAATATTCATTATAAAGATGAAATTTATTTTTACTAAATTATTCAATGAAACATGCCTCATAAAAGTACATTACTAATTCACTTCAAAATCATAAAATAAGGCAGTTTTATATTAGGTTTAGCCAAACTTAATAACTAAAAAAATAAATATATTTGGTAAGATTGTGGTTACCAATGATATCAGCAATATCTTGAATTTTTTCAGAAATAAATTTATTCTTCCTTCATAAAAAAAAGGGAAATTCAGTAATATTAACAAAAATTATAAATTTAAACATATATAGAATTGATATACAGTAGACTCCCTCAAATCCGCACAGCTTGGGACCAGAGGTTTGGCGGATTTCTGGTCATTGCTTTGTTTACATTTTTTATAAAGTAATTTGAATGTAAATAATGAAATCAAAAGTATAACGAATGCTTACAATATGCTAAAATATTAAAATAAGTAATAAACTAAAATAATAAAAAATTAGATAGTTTTTAAAATGATAAAAATACTAAAAGCAAAGGTCAAATTAATAATCAATAATGTACAATTAAATATTCATTATAGAGATGAAATGTGTTTTTCCTGAATTATTCAATGAAACTTGCCTCATAAAGAGGTACATTACTAATTCACATCAAGATTATAAAATAATGAAGCTTTATTTCAAGTTTAGTCAGATTTAATGACTAAAAAAGCTTGATTAATACATAAATACAGTAGACTCCCTCAAATCCGCACAGCTTGGGACCAGAGATTTTGCGGATTTTAAAATTTTGCAGATTTCTGGTCATTGCTTTGTTTACATTTTTAAACAGTAATTTGAATGCAATTAATAATCCAATTGAAATTATAATGTATGCTTACAATATAATAAAATTTTAAAGTAATAAACTAAAATAATAAAAAATTAGATCATTTTTAAAATGATTAAAATATTAAAAACAAAGGTCTAATTAATAATGTATGATTAAGTGTTCATTATAAAGATGAAATGTATTTTGAATAAATTATTCAATGAAACTTGCCTCATAAATAATGTACAATACTAATTCAGATCAAAATAATAAAGTAAGGAGGTTTTATTCCAGGTTTAGCCACACTTAGTGACAAAAGAAAAAAAAAAAAAGCTTGATTAAGACATATATATTTGGTAAGATTATGATTATCATTGATAACAGGAATTTTTTCAGAAATAAATTTATTTTTCCTTCAAGAGAAAACATTAAGACAGTAATAGTAACAAAAATTACAAATTAAAATATATTTGGAATTGATATAAAACAAAAAAAGTAAAATTTTGTCCTTATATCTGAACTGAATGCTTCATTGTTTACATCCGTAAATTATGTGCGGATTTTAGAGAGTTGCAGATTTTAGGTTTGCGGATTTGAGGGAGTCTACTGTATATTTGGTAAGATTGTAATTACCAATAAAATCAGCAATATCTTTTTTTTTTTTTTTTTTTTTTCAGAAATAAGTTATTCTTTCTTCATGAAAAAACATGAATTCAATAACCTTAACAAAAATTACAAATGAAAAAATATATGGAATTGATATAAAACTAAAAAAGTCAAATTTTGCACCTACATCTGAACTGAATGTTTCATTGTTTACATCCTTAAAATATGTGCGAATTTTAGAGAGTTGTGAATTTTAGGAGTGCAGATTTGAGGGAGTCTACTGTAAAACTAAAAAAGTAATATCTAAACTGAATATTTCATTGTTTACATCCATAAATTATGTTCATATTTTAGAAGATTTGCAGATTTCAGAGAGTCTACTGTATTTATGTTTCAACATTTTACTACAGCATTTATATCAACAAACTTTTTATTACAGTATGTGCCATTTAAATGAATATTTTCAAATAAGAATTTCTTTAAATTTATGTCTGATTATTATACGTACGTCTCATTTTGAATTTTGTTTTTAGTTATTTAATACATGGAAGTCACTATTTCTATTAAATATTTGGCTATATATTGCAACAGTTTTTTTGCCATGTTTTAATGTTGATATATGTTGTTTTATAAATTTTTGGTATACACATATATGTATAAAGACTTTACCATCTATGGTATACGTGATTTAAAAAACTTTGCATGCATAACCCTTAATTGCTTAGTGTAACATATGATCTGCATGATCGTTTTTCCCCATTTAATCCTTTTTTAGCTCACAGGCTATCATAGCCTGAGAGCTTATGTGCCCGTCCGTTCTGTATGTACGTGCGTTCGTGTGTAACGCAATAACTCGTGATAAAAATATCCGATCCACTTGAAATTTTGTATGTAGGTATATCCTGACAAGGCGCTCCCCTGATTAGTTTTTGGAGTTCATTCGATAAGTATAAGAGGGGGAACAGGGGGCTCATGCCCCTCCCCTTAATTGATACAAATGGGATTTTCATGCAGAATTAAGTTTTCGTTCAAAATTTAGATTAGGATCATTCTGATGAGGCGATACCGTGACTGTTATTAGATGTTCATTGAATAAGTATAAATAGGGGGAACAGGGGTTCTAATGCCCCCCCCCCCTTAATTTATATAAATGGGTTTTTCAAGCAGAATTTTCAGATTTCGTTCAAATCTCTGAATAGTTTTGGAAGTTTAATGGTTAAGTATAAAAGAGGGGGATAACTCCTTTTAAATTATATAAATGCTAAATGGGTGTTTATTAAGAATTATCTCATTTGCTCTGAATTTTGGATATAGATTTTTTATATGATAAAGCATGTCTTTGATAGTATAAGAGGTTCAATGATTAAGTATAAAAAAAGAGGAAAGGGGAGAGCTGTTTCCCCTTCTTAATTTTTTTCGAACGGAATTAACACTTGAAAATATAAAGCTTTAATGTACAATTTGTATTTGTAGCCTGTGAGCTCAATGCCATCAGTTTAACTGGCCAGTATTATTTATTTTGTCTTTCGGAGTTATTTATGATAGCATGCATTTAAAATTGTGAAATCTGTTTTGTCTGATTTGTTATAGAGAGTTATAAAAGTGGCATATCATTTCGTAGGGGGCTGACATACAGTGAAAATTTCTGAGAAGAAATCACAAAAACATTAATATTTTTGCTTTAAACTGGTTTTATCATAGCAGTAACACATATATTACTCTGCAGTTGAGCCCGCTAAGATGGAATTGCATGGGATAGGATTTTTGTTTTAAGCAGGCTTTCGTGTTTACTTTATAATTTTACGGCGTGTAAAGTGAGCCTACCTATATTGGAAAATTAGCTGAAATTGTTATTTTGTGGTCTCTGGAAAAAAAAAATAATAATAATAAAATTGTTAATTGAAAACTTACCTAAAATGAAATACTTTTCTAACTCCTTTTAAATTCCATCTTAGCAGATTTCATTACATTTTGATAAACTTCTGTAATTAAATTTTGTTTTCTAGAAATTTTGGAGGAGGCTGTAACTGCATCAGCCCACCCCCTAAATATGCAACTGGGTTATAACGTCATCTGTTCCTATTGTTTGCAATGTACTCAAATGGCATTTTTTTTTCTCTATTTTTATAATGTATCAATTATTAATTATGCAAACTATTAAAAGCATTTTAAAAATTATTATATATATATTTATATATACATAGGGACCGTTCAAGTATTACGTAAGCATATTTTTCGTCATTTCATACCCCCTCCCCCCCCTTGTAAGAAAATATAAGCAAATGCTAGACCCCCCCCCCCCCTTTGCTTACGTAAGATTTTATGACAGTTTATACATCAATACTTCTTGACTTATAAAAAGTTACCAATCAATTACATTATTAATCCTACAAATTTATATAGGCATATAGGGATTATGATATCAAAATATATAAAATAATTTTAATATATTGTTGCTAATTGCATTAAACAAACCACAGAATACAAAATGGTTTAAATATATTGTTATTTATCACTTTGAACAATAAAACAAGATATACAAGAAGTCTTAACTTACTTAGGCATCATAACTAAAATTTTTGCCATAAATCATACAAATGTTGGAGTTCAATTTGGTGTTCATATTTTAATCTGATGTCCAGAATCCTTGAACCCATGTTTCAACATTGTCTGTTAAGGTTTTCACTGGAACAGTGGCCTGGGGTATTGCAGGTTTCCGGTCCTTGTTTGCTTGTTGAATTTGAACTGCAATTGCTTCGTTGTTTAATGCTTACGTAAGAATTGTCGTGACTCCCCCCCTCCCCCTTGTCAGAAAAAATAAGCAGACTCTACTCCCCCCTCCCCCTTTAGTGCTTACATAATACTTGAACGGTCCCATACATATATTTTGTGCAGTGTAAATATTTAAAGTAGGTATATAATTTGAAATTATCATTTTTTGAGTAATTTTATTTTTTTATTTATTTTTTTGTGTGTAACTAGGAGTAACATTAAACCCATCTGAAATATACTTAAATTTTTCACTATTTTTCTAGTGGTCAATTAACAAGAAATAAATATGATTTTAAAAAAGAAGTAAATAAATCCTGTATTAAAAGGTTAAGAGCAATTTAAAATATTCTTTCTGATAAGCTGATATGCAAACATTAGATAACTATAGACTTAAAACTATCAGCTTATAAATATATGCATTATTTATTCATTAATGTTTATGTACATCAAACACATTATTAGTTTTAATGATTGAGATGTACTCAGATTATTCTTTATTTCTTTCCAGGCATGGAGCATTAACTGAAGTATGGAAACTGAAAGCTCCGAAAGGCGATATAACACTAGATTTGGAGGAGTTCCTAGATCTATTTTTACATTTTCTCGCTCAGCAAAAAAATCTGCAAAATCAAATAATGAAAATAGCTTACGAACAGAAATAAGAGATGATTTTGTGTATACTAAATTGGGTAAAAAATCAAATGTTTTCAACAGAGAAACAGAAAGTCCACCAAAAACAAAAATTAAAGAAGAAACAATGCCAGTGGCAATTAAAACAGAGAAAAAGCCATTATCACCAGAACCTCCTCTGACCCCTACCCCTAGCCCTATCCCTAACGGTACACATAAATTACCCAATGAAATTTCAGAAACATCTGATTCAAAAGATGAAAATCATGAATCCTCTCCTGAAATGTCCCCCAAGATGGAAAAGGAAATGGATGGCATTTACTTTGAACCTAAAGCTTCTGACTCAGAAGATATTAATTCTTTGTCAAGCAGTGGATCTAAGTCTTTATGGATACCATCCAAAGAAAAGCTTAGCTGGAATGATTCAACAGTTGCAAGCTACAATCCTAAAACCAAAATGTTTCGCTGTGCTGTCTGTCAGGCTGTTGGTTTCATGTCGCGTATCGGAGAGCATTATCTAGGAACACATTGTAATGCCAAAGTGTTCCACTGTCCTCAGTGTTCTTATTGCAGTGCTTGGTGGCGATGTGTTCGAAATCATATGAGTAAAAATCATGGTGTGTCCAATGCTCCAGCTTCGATGTGGAAGAATCAACCGCTTCTAGATGAAATCATGCAGATCCTGCAAAACTTGAAGTATAGTGTAGATTGTGAGGACAGAGTCGAAAGAGTTGCTGAAAATTATGGTAAAAGATATATTTGTCCAAAATGTCCATATGCCACTGATCGAAGAGATCTGTATAACAGACATGAAAACATCCACCGTGAAGAAAAACCCTTTCAATGCTACATTTGTTATAAGTTATTTAATCGCGCTGATCATGTAAAGAAGCATTTCTGTCGCATACATAAAGAGTTCAACTATGATATAAATTTAATCCGGCGGTTGCCTTCAAAGCGTAGTAGAATTCCAGTCAGTCCTTCATTAAATGGTGGAGGTAGACCAAGTCTAGATTTAAATGCATCTTTCAGTGAAATGATGGCAAGACCACCGCCCCCAGACTCTATTCCTGTAACCCAGTCACACTTGCTTGACTGTTTAACTGGTTCTCCTACTATGGTTAGGGTCAATAGAGAAATTGATTATATACCTCCCCGATTCCCTGAAAATGATATCAAAACAGAAGAAAAAAATGACAATACTTTCAATAAATCACATAGCAACTTATTAACTTTTTTAACCCAAAATGCCTTTTCTACCAAATCTCCTTATAAACCACCACCTCCTCCTAGAAATACAGACACTCCTATAAAAGATATACTACAAGAGGCTTTACTCAAACCCCCAGGTTACTCTTCTTTTTTGAGTTCTCAACCAAAGAAATTTATGTGTCCTTATTGCCCATGGACTGGCCCTAATTCTTGGGCTTTGAGGCTACACACCTCAATGCATTATAAAACCTTTTGTATTCTCTGCAATTTCAAGTCTACAGAAGCCAATGACCTTGAGAATCATATGTGGGAATGTCATAAAAAAAGATCATGCAACAAGTGCAATTTCCTGGCTGATAGTTTGTTAGCATTAGATGCACATATGTTAGAAGTCCAGTAAGTATAGGTAATTTTTTCTAATATACCAATAATGCCACCAGATTCTCAGAATGATGGATCCTTCTCATTTGCATTATAACATTTTTGAGTAATTAATTTTATTTACATTGCATAGTTGAGGTCTCTCTTGACACTGCTCCTTTTTTACTTTTTCGATTTTGATTGCAGACATTTTTCAGAATGACACTTTCATTTTTGGAACCAGTTTTGAAAGTGAAAATAAATTCATAAAAAATATCTGCAATCAAAATCGAAAAAGTAAAAAAAAGAAGTGATGTCAATTAAGACCTCAGCTAACCAATGCAAAAAGATTATTATTTTTTTTTAATTGTCGAAATGAAAACGAGTTATTAGAAAATAACCTCCCCATAAAAATAGCATTAGCTCGCAAATGTCTTCACTTGCAAGGACAAGGAACCTTAAGGTCTTGGTCTTGGTGCTTCTAAAAATCCAGCTCAATTTAAGCTGGATTTTTTACCAACAAATTATTTAGTACAAAATATGTCTCTATTATGATTATTCACTAAGATTTTTTTTTATTCTGCCAAATTTTGCATCATTAAGAATGTGCTGCTTTTGCTGTTTTTGTATCACTTCCTTAAATTTTTGTATAAGTTAGTTTTGTGGCATCATTGATATATTAATTACATTATTTTATTTATTTATTAATGTGTTATTTGAGAATGCTAATTTATAAGGAGAGCTAGTAAAGTGACACTGCAATCTTTTTCAAATTTTTGTGATTTGAATTTCCCATCTAGGTAGGAATGCAGATAGCATTTAGTCTGATATGCATAATATTAAAGTTTTTGTTGATTCTTTTTTTCAATATTTAAAGGCTTTTATAAGCATGTCTTACCTTTATTTTCAATGTAATCATCTAGCTTTTTTAATAATGTGTAGTATCATTTAAAATTCAGTGTTCCTTAACACAGGAGAATGCACACATGCCCAGGGTATGAATGATTTTTACTTTGTTACCAATAAAAGCAAATAATAATCGTCTTCTTATTTAGTCGGAGACAATTGTTACAAATTCTGCAATAAAATGACTTGAAGATTACTTTAAAAATAATAGTGGTGATAATAGTAAAAATCGCATGCACTCTGGGTCTATTAAGCCCAGTGCCCGTCCTTGCAGGTTAATTAAATTTGTTAATTAGTTAATCTAAATTTTTTATGCTATACAGTGTGTAAATAAAGTCATGGTGTACTTTTGACCAGTCATTGGAAATCAATGAAACAAGATTGAAATATAAAATGAAAGAAAAGCTCTCTAAATTTCATATCTGTTTAGAGCACACTTCAATGTGGCTTTCATTTGAAACAGAGAATCGCAGACATTGTTCACTCTGTTACACCAGACATCCTTAACTGTGTTTGGGAAGAACTTGAATAAGTGTTCACTCTAGGAATAAAGAGGGCATGGTGCTATTCACTAAAAAGGGCACTACTGCAGCAGAAAAGGGCACTTTTGCAAGAAAAAAATTGTTATTGCCTTTAGAAAGGAAAAAAAAAAAAAAAAGCGGCAAAATACATAATTTTTAAATATGATAAATCAAATAACATTAATTTTGAATTATTTTATGGTATAAAAATTAAAAATACAATAACATTAAAATATGATTGCATAGTTTCGTGTTCTTTTTCTTAAAGAAATGAAAAAATTCTCTCATCTTTGAGCACACAAATTTAGAAATACTACGGAATAGAAAAAATATTTTTTTTTTTAAAGGGCAGGATGCATTTTGTAAATTTGAAAAAGGGCAGGGTGCTGCACCCTTCAAAAATGGCTTAATGAACACTACTTGAATAGTGTTTAGATATGTGTAGGGCAAAAAAGTTAGGCCACATAAAACTTCATTGAATGCGTATAAAACTTTGAGAATTTTTCTTTTATTTGGTAAGATTTTAAATTTCCATCTTGTTTCATTGATTTCCTGTGACTCGTCAAAAGTGCATGTTTAGATATGTGTAGGGCAACAAATAGAGGCCACATCAAACTGCATTGAACAGGTATAAAGCTTTGAGAATTTTTCTTTTATTTGGTAAGATTTTAAATTTTCATCTTGTTTCATTGATTTCCTGTGAATGGTCAAAAATGCAACATAACTTTACGGACACACTATGTATTAGACACATGAAAGTAGATAAAATAAGATGGAAACAAAAGTCTTAAGGCCCCTGTCCTTGCCCACGAAGACACTCGTAAGTAAATGCTATTCCTAAAGGGAGGCATTTTGTAATAACTCTTTTGAATTTTGACATTTTTAAATATTTTTTTGCATTGGATGGTTGAGGTCCCTCTCAAGATCACTTCTTGATTACTTTTTCGATTTTGGTTGCAGATATTTTTTTATAAAGTTAGTTTCACTTCAAAAACCGGTTCCGGAAGCGAAAGTAACTTTATAGAAAATATCTGTGACCAAAATTGAAAAAGTAATCAAGGAGCTATCTTGAGAGGGACTTCAACTATCCAATGCAAAAAAAAAAAAAAAAAAAAAAAAAAAATTTCAAAATGTGAAACAGTTATTAGAAAAAATGCCTCCCCATAGGAATATTATTAGCTCACGAGTGTTTTTGCAGGCAGGGACAGAGGACTTAACATCATTTTCTACATTTAAGGATTTAAAAATTTGAAATGCTAACTTTATTGTTGCATTTACAGCAGTTGTTTGTTATCTAATATTTAATATTGTTTAAAGCTGCCAAACACATTTAACATGCAATATTGACATAGATATTATTACTTCTATCTATCCCAAGATTATCCTAATTAAGATTGGAATAATGTAAAAGAATTCAGTTAACAAGCCATTTGTTAACAAGAAATTTAATGAAGAAACATTAGCATTAAATCATGTGACACAGTAGTAAGATCATTTCAGTGAAGAAAGAAACATAATATTAATTAACATTAATATTTTGAAAAGATCTAAAATATTGAAATATTCAGTCAACCAAATCTTTTTTGTTTATCTGTATCAACCCAAATTTCATATGATTTTTTTTATAACTAGGTATAGTTTTAAACCACCAAATATAGAAAAGAGAATGGATTATAACCAAAGCTCCTAATAAAGTGCAAGAACGAACATCTCAAACAATTGTTTTTAAATAATCAACATAGGATATTATTATAGTCCATTTAAATAACGGAGGCGGTTAACCTTGGCAAGGTTACTCCTCATCTTCGCCACTCGAGGGGAAAAATTACACACAGACGAGTTCCGCGAAAACACAGTCTCACCTTGTCAAGGTTAGCCACCTCTGTTATTTAAATGGACTATAGTTGAGGTCTGCACAAGCTGGAATTTCCTGGCTGGACCCATATTAAAACTTTATTGTCTTGTCTTGGTTCAGTGTAAAAATTAAAAGTTTGACTCAAGACCAACCCTTCTTTTACAAAACATGTCTATATTTCTGAAGTAATTGTCCTAAAATTAATATTCTTCAAAAAGCATATGTGCTTTGCATAGATTTTTTTTTTTATTTATTTATTTTTAGATTATGTATCTGCAATTCATAGAAAACTCGATAACATTAATATAATGACCACTTACACAATTACATGCATTAACATAGACAATTACAATCGAATACAAGTTGAATAAGAAAATTAATGTAGCATAGAATGAAAAAGAAGATGCTTTAAAAAAAAATTATAATTTTAGAGCTCTAAAAAGGAAAGAAAACTGTAATTTTGAAAAATATTTATCTTTAATTTATTAAACCAAACTAAATTTCTAGAAATGTTGTTATATATACAATATCACTATTGCTTTTATAAAATAAATTAATAAAATGTCAGTCCCACATGGACTTAAAAGGAAGAATGGAGTCCAGGTCTGGCTTAACTTGGAAAAAAAGAAACCTGATATTGTATGAATATTGAGATAAAAAGGGAAAAACTGATCAGGACCTGAACATACCGCTAAATGTCGCATTATTTTATCAAATTGCAAAATTGTTTACTTTTACTAAGATACAAATATTTTCATTACAAACAAAACAAATCGCTAATCGTGAAAACAAATCGTTAATGGTGATCCAGGGCCGTAGCTAGAAGTGATCTATAGGGGGGGCTCAAGAAATTGTAGGGGGGGCTCAAGAGATTGTAGGAGGGGCTCAATTTTTTTTCTCATTCTGACACGGAAAGATAAATTAGTGCATATTCGCATTGTACTATGTTTCTTATTAAACTGTTGTAATAACTTCATTTTATACTAAGAAAAGTATATGATGATGAAAATTTTGAGTGTATAACTGGTGCAAAATTAAACATCATGTTAGCTTCATATGTTCAAATAGGATTAGGGATTGTTGAATTACTTATTTTAGGTGCAATTTAGTAATTCTGCAAAACTGTGAAAGGGTCTCAAAGCTATATTAGATTTTTGAACAGAATTTCATTTGAATTTTCTGAACAGAAACTCATTTAGTGACCTTGGAATCTTTTCCAGGGGGGGCTCAAAATATTTTAGGGGGGGCTGAGCCGCCCATAGCACCCCCTTAGCTACGGCCCTGTGGTGATCCCAGCAGCAGAATATTTTGCTGCAGTCTGCAACACAAGTGGAAACTTTAAAAATAGTCTTCAGAACTTAAGGAAAAATGTCCTCTTTCCACTCCCCCAGATTACGTTACATACACTCAAAACTACCAAGTATTTAATATTAACATAAAAGGAAAGCACTTTTTAAAAAAAATTACCTTTGTCCTCAGAATTTTTAACATCCTCATACATTGTCTGAAAGAGAGGGAAAATTCACTACCGGCAGTCTATATATGCTTTCTTTTTTTTACAAACTTTTGATGAAATTTGCTATCTTTTGACAAAATTCAACATTTTCTCGCAATCTTTTTACAAAATTTCCCATTTTTCAGAATCCTTTGTGAGAAATTGTTGTTTTTTGAACGATTGGCAAAATTGATTTTTTTTGCCGATTATTTGTCGAAATTCCCAATACATTTTATGTCTGAATTTTCAAATTTACGATCAATTTTTAAAAACGTTTGCTTATGAATGCCTCAAATTTTCGTAAAACTCTGAATAGAATCGTCCTTGATTTATAGTTTAATAGAAATCGATTTGTTATTGGCAGGGATCATATTACAATGGCACGTAGGAAGTAATGTCTGGCAAACTTTCTTTTTTTCTAAATTTTAACTGTTGAAAAATAGTCTGCATATCTATTCAAGAGTCTGTGACATGTGTCGCAGCGTTGCACCGATTCTGCTTCCGGAATGGTGATTTTCAAAAACTTTAAGGAGTAACCGAGATTGAGCATTTGCCTGCGACTGCAATTACACGAGAAAAGCTATTCATTGATATATAGTGCCAGAGCTAAGGCTGGGAATTCGGGACAGGCTTTTCTCCAAATGCTGCTAAAGGTTTTTCATTTATTGTTCAAAGTCTGATGTTTTAATATTCAATGTAAGTGTTACATTTCATGATATTATGCTTTTATAACAATCTGTATTTTGTCAGAAACATCCGTTTATTTCTTTAATATGGTGAATATTTTCTTTTATCTTTATCACTTTAAAAATATATTTTATTTTTAATTCTTGTCTTTAAGTACTTATTTTTATGTTTTTAGTGGGCAAAAGCCACAGTTTAATTGTCGCCATTGCTCTCAGACATTTGATGTTAGGTCTGATATGGAGGCTCATTGCATTTTTATTCACAATCAAGTTTTACAAGAATGCAAAGAAAATGGCTGTGATTTCTGTACCACTGATCCTAATGTTCTCGAAACTCATAAAAAAGAAAATCATGATTCATTATGTAAGTATATATTTCAAATATTAGTTTTATAGATCCTTTATAAAACTATCTTGGGATTATAAGTGTATCAAGTTTATATTGTTAAATATTCAATATTAATAACTTTGTACTTTCAGATGGAAAAGTGGGATTCATTAATTTAATACATAAGGATAATTATTTGCAATAATTTTTTGAGAAATATTATGTATTGAGAAATGGAAAAAAGGCTTAAAGTTAATTTTAATTTAAATAAAAAGGGAAAAAAAAATGTGCAGAATGTGCATCAATTGAAATATTTTTTTTAAGTATTTTTTTTTTCTTTTAACGTGAGTCAATTTTTACAAAATAAAATTTGCATGTTGGAGATATGTAGTATTATAAAAAAAAATATATTGTGAATAGTCAGTTCAGTTTGTTTGTTTGTTTGTATGTATGTCGGCCAATTATCTATACTATGGAATATAGGCCCTATTGGAGTGGGATGCCCTCCGTGGGGGTCTTTCTAAGGGAACCTAACCCGTATTTACGCAAGGTTTGAAGAAAACCACAGAAAACTCTGAACGGTTAAGCCGACGGTCGCGATTGGGTTCGAACCCAGTACCTACCGTCTACCAGTTTGGAGGTCAGAACCTCGCGACCACTGGTGGGGCCTAGTCAGTTCAGTAGACTACCTTAAATCTACACAGGTTGGGACTAGAGGTTATGCGGATTTCTGGTCCTTGTTTGTTTATATATTTTTTTTTAAGTAATTTGAATATAATTAATTATGAAATCAAAAGTATAATGAATGCTTACAATATTCTAAAATATTAAAATAAGTAATAAACTAAAATAATAAAAAAATAGATAATTTTTTACATGATTAAAATACTAAAAGTAAAGGTCAAGTTAATAATCAATAATGTACAATTAAATATTTATTATAAAGATGAAATATGATTTTCCTAAATTATTCAATGAAACTTCTTTCATAAAGGTACATTACTAATTCGCATCAGGATCATAAAATAACGAAGCTTTATTTCAGGTTTAGCCAGACTTAATAACTAAAAAAGCTTGATTAATGCATAAATATATTTGGTAAGATTGTGATTAAGAATGATATCAACAATATCTTGATTTTTTTTTCAGAAATAAATTATTTTTTCATCATGAAAAAACATGAATTCAATAATCTTAACAAAAATTTAAAATTAAAATATGTAACAAATTGATATAAAACTAAAAAAGTCTATTTTTGCACTTACATCTGAACTGAAAGTTCCATTGTTTACATTTGTAAATTATGTGCAGATTTTAGAGAGTTGTGGATTTTAGAGAATTGTAGATTTTAGGAGTGTGGATTTGAGAGAGTCTACTGTATTAAAATACAACAATTTAACTAAAATTATATTAATTTAATTTTTTTTATTCTTTTTATAAATTAAAAGTTCATAATATGTAAGCAGGGAGGAAATATTTATTTAGATTCTGTTTTTGTTCAAAATTAATGTAAATGTAAGTGTATGTGTCTGCTATGGGACATTGTACTACAGTAGACTCCCTCAAATCCGCATGGCTGTGGACCAGAGGTTGTGATAATTTTGCAGGTTTCTGGTCAATTCTTTGTTTACATTTTTCATTACTGTAATTTCAATGTAAGTAATAATGCAATTGAAACTATAATCAATGCTTACAATATAATAAAATATTAAAATATGTAATAAACTAAAATAATAAAAATTTATTTTTAAAATGATTAAAATCTTAAAAGAAAAGGTCAAGTAATGTATGATTAAATCTTTGTTATAATGATTAATTATATTTTTTCTAAATTATTTCATGAAACTTGCCTCATAAAAGTACTTTACTAAATCACACCAAAATCATACAATAAGAAAATTTTATTTCAGGTTTACCCAGATTTACTAAACAAAAAAGCTCGATTAAAACATAAATATATTTGGTTACAAGATTGTGATTAAAAGAGAATCAGCAATATTTTTATATCTAATCATAAATTTTTAAGAAATAAATTTATTCTTCCTTCAGAAAGAAAGAAGAAATCTGAATTCAGTAGTATTACAAATTAAAATATATACAGAATCACTATAAAACTAAAAAACTCAATTTTGTCCCTATATCTGATCAAAATGTTTCCTTTTTTAGCTCACAGGCTATCATAGCCTGAGAGCTTATGTGCCTGTCCATTCTGTATGTTCGTTTGTGTGTAACGCGATAACTTGTGATAAAAATATCCGATCCACTTGAAATTTTGTATTTAGGTATATCCTGACAAGGCGCTTTCCTGATTAGTTTTTGGAGTTCATTCGATATGTATAAGAGGGGGAACGGGAGGCTCATGCCCCTCCCCTTAATTGATATAAATGGGATTTTCATGCAGAATTAAGTTTTCGTTCAAAATTTAGATTAGGATCATTCTGATGAGGCGATTCCGTGACAGTTATTAGGTGTTCATTGAATAAGTATAAATAGGGGGAACAGGGGTTCTAATGCCCCCCCCCTTAATTTATATAAATGGGTTTTTCAAGCAGAATTTTCAGATTTCGTTCAAATCTCTGAATAGTTTTGGAAGTTTAATGGTTAAGTATAAAAGAGGGGAATAACTCTTTTTAAATTATATAAATGCTAAATGGGTTTTTATTAAGAATTATCTCATTTGCTCTGAATTTTGGATATAGGTTTTTTATATGATAAAGCATGTCTTTGGTAGTATAGGAGGTTCAATGATTAAGTATAAAAAAAGAGGAAAGGGGAGAGTTGTTTCCCCTCCTTAATTTTTTTTCGAACGGAATTAACCCTTGAAAATATAAGGCTTTAATGTACAATTAGTATTTGTAGCCTGTGAGCTCAATGCCATCAGCTTAACTGGGCAGTATTCTTTATTACATCTATAAATTATGTGCAGATTTTAGAGAGTTGTGAATAAAAGTCCAGACACTGTGACAAAACCCAACTCAATACATAAGTGAGAGGCCAGAACAGAAGCCGTCCCTTCCTCAACTCCTTACATGATAGCTTATTGGAGAGAACTATTTCTTGAGATTAGTGAGAGATCCCCTCTTCTCCCTCCTCCTTATTACTGTCTTTTTCTACTGCCAGTCAGAATTCAGGATCCCCTAAGGGGCCATCCATAAATGATGTCACGCTTAGAGGGGGGGGGGAGGGATTCATGAATGCCATTCAATAAAGCAATCATTATTAATTGAAATTTCTGGTAGACAAATTAAAGATATCAATTAATTTAGCAACATTGGTGGAAATCGGAGGTGATTAGCTAGCTTGGAAAGGAAGGGCCTTGCAAAAACTTTTGTACTTGGCCTCGCTTTCGCTAAGGATGACTTTGAAAACATAATCTGAAAGATCAGATTTTCCCTTTTCAAATGGTGGAATAATTTTTTTTTAAATGTCGTAGCTAACCCTTTGAAAGAAAATATTCAGGAAACATTGTTTTTCCAAAAAAGTTCTTCCCCCCTTATTGCAACGCCCCTCTACTAATACTAATGATAATGATTATTATTTGCTTAGTTCTCTTTGCGCTGTTTATGATTCTTTTATTTTAAAAATAAATTTAACTATTTAAATTTAAAATAAAAGTTATCTTCCTGAGAATCATGTATAGTAAAGCACAAAAAGTATTTGAAAATTGTAATAGAAGTTAAATCTTATTCTAATACAGTATTTTCTAAACATCTCCAAAAATTCTTCCGTAGCCTATTGTCATATAAATATGAATTGAATAGTATGCAAAACGACAACATTTATTATCTTTCAAACAATGAAATATTCATTGAACATTGCATAGTCTATTTGGATAGCTAGTGCTAATGGCACTAATGTAAAAGTAATTTTTCTTTTAAGTGAAAAAATTTCACACCCTAATGGGTTATCACAATCTTTATAGAAAATCCCAATAGACCAGATTTACATCTCTTATGAAAAATTCCAAAACAATTTGATGGGTAGAAACATATTATACAAAATAAAATCTGTAAATACTTTGACAAATAAATTCTGTAAATACTTTGACAAATAAATTAGAAATCGAGGGATTTTGGTGTGGTTTCTCTCGATTTCAACTAAACACTTTCCCTCTTAAATATGCCTATTTTTATATGAAATTTGAAAAAAGTTTGGTTTTAGTTATATTTATGATCCATTAAAATTTTGGAGAATTTGGACAATAATAACCATTTGTTTTGCCAAGCTAATGAAATTGATAACAAAAAAAGAAAATGAAGAGACCATTTAGCTTCAATATGGTACCTTATGTTACATGCTCCATTAAAATTTTTTGCAGCTTAGTTATCTAACTTCTCAATTTTCTATACGAAAGGTCTCTGGTTCGAAACTCGCTAAGACTAAATTGTAATCTGGATTATAAGTAAAAATTGCCACATTTTATAAATCTCATTGTTCAGCCTATTTAATTAAAAGAAATTTTGTAGATATATATATATATTACAATTTTAAGGGTTTCTAATTATTTTTAACTTTAAAACAACTGAATTATTTGAGAAAAAATTGCACACAAATGTATCGAATATTAATAATTAAAAATGTATACATTTTACATTGCCCAATCGATTTAATAATTTTTTATTTTAAGGAGATTTTTTTAATATCTATCTATAAAAACAATTCTCTCCAATGCTGAGCCCTCATCAGAAGTAAGATACAATAAAACCTACTTAAACAGAAACACAAACGACCAGTGATAAATTCCTTTTTATGCAGACTCTTTAAATTGCACAAAGCTTACTTATATTTTTTAAGGAAGTGGGAAAAAAAGAGCTAAAAGCTTCTTTTTTTTCTTTTCCCCTCCAGTTTATAGCACAATTCTGTTTTAAACATTCTATTAGAAAATAAATTTGCTGGATAGTACCTTTTTTAAAAATCCATATAATAGTATTTGATTGCAATTTTATTATTTCTTTTTCAGTATTATAGTTTATGATATATTTTTTCATCCACAAGTGATTGATAAAAATGTGAAATATTGAAAGTTTAATTAACCCCTTTAAGCATCCTGCAAAATTTTCCATTCATGTTTAATGATTCATAAACTAGTAGATATGAAAAGTATTGGCTTGAGAATTTTTATTTGGTAATTGTGCATATTTATTTCTCTTTTACTTCAAAAAATTAGCTTTAATGTCAATTTTTTATTAAATCAACCTTTGATTCCAAAAGTTATGTGATTGAAAAACTTGATTGGGATGCTTAAAGGATTAAAATTTAATTGAATTCATCAATTAATTTTAAATAAAAGATTTCAAAGTGTGAGACAATAAAAATTCAAATCCTTAACCTGTAACTGTACACAATTTTCTAACAGAACTAGAATCGGGCTTGCTAACTTGCACAGTCTCTGCCCTCCTCCCCCTCTCTACGGAACTACAATACAAATTTCAGATTCATTTAAGAATATTATTACGGGTCCATGAATGCCAGACAGAGCAGCTAAGTAGGGGAAAAATGACAGTCCGACCTCGGGAGGAGGATTGAGGATCGGTGGTGGTGGTGGGCTCCTCCTCCTCAATCCTCCTCCACAGCCCTCCTCCTCAAGCCTCCTCCTAAAGCCTCCTCCTCACTCCTCCTCCACAACCCTCCTCCACAACCCTCCTCCTCATTCCTCCTCCTCCTCAACACTCCTCCTCCTCACATCGTCTTGTAAGAGAAGGGGTTAAAAGGATTTTTTTTTAATTTTAAGCAGGAATTTCAGGGAGTTAGAATTTTTAAACCATACTATAGTATGGGGGTGTTTTTTAATGTGGGGACTTTAAAAATTTTCGGCGTGTTACAGTACGTGGGGTATGTTTTTCGATTGACTTATGCTGTTGTTCATTTAAAAAGGTAATTAAAAATAATGAAGGGACTTAGAATTTTTCGAGCGGTTTTTTTAGTCAAGTGTAGTACGTAGTGGAATTTAAGAAGTGAATAACAGCAATTAACGATAATTAGTAATTAATAAAAAAGTAATTAAAAATATTGAGTAAAAATAATGAAGGTAATAATTAAAAATGATAATTAAAAATAATGAGTAAAAAATAATGAAGGGAATTTTTCGGTGAACTTTAGTTTAAGGATTTATTTTTTGATTTGAAGCGGAAATTTTGGGGAGATTGATTTTTTTTTTTTTCACCGTGTTTTTAATAAGGGGTTAAGCGGATATTTTGGGGACACAGAATGTTTTTTTCTGTACTATTGTACGAGTAGTTTTTAATTTTAATGTGGTGACTTAAAAATTTTCAGTTTGGTGTAATTTAAGAGTTTATTTTTTGATTTTAAGCAGAAATTTTGGGGAGATTGATTTTTTTTTTTTTCACCGTGTTTTAGATAGTTAAGCGGGTATTTGGGGACATAGAATGTTTTTTTTTTCAGTACTATTGTACGAGTGGTTTTCAATTTTAATGTGGCGACTTAAAAATTTTCAGTTTAGTGTAATTTAAGAGTTTATTTTTTCGATTTTAAGTGGAAATTTGGGGAGATTGATTTTTTTTTTTTTTTTTTTTTTTTTTCCGCTGTGTTTTTACATGATGAGTTAAGCGGGTATTTTGGGGGAAATTATTATTTTAGACTAATCATTCACGAAGGATATTTTGCAGATATAAATGTTTAATAGGGGGAGTTTAACTTTTTTGCAATGAGATTGACGTGCGCTCGTCGACCTAACCGTATGGAGTTTGTAATTTTCTTTGAATCATGTGTGCATACTGGCTTAGACTATCTTAGAAAGACTTCCACCACCTTTATCTCCACCAAGTCATAAATAACACATGCTGGTAATGGGAATTTGTGAATATTAACTTTAAACATTAATTTAATGAAGGAACTTTAAAATTATTTCGAGTACTATTTTTAGTTAACTATGTTATACACTTGATATTTTAGATTAGTTAAAAAATAACATTAAAATTTGAATGAGAAAATATGTTTCAAAATAGGATTTTACGTACTAACTTTTATTTGCGCTCGTTGATCTAACCGTTCGGAATCTGTAATTTTCCTCGAATCATGTGTGAATAACTGTTAGATTTCCTAAGAAAGACCTGAATAAGCTTCAACCATCATAAACAACACATGTCTGTAACGGGAATTTGAACTTAATTATTTTTAATATTCATTTTAATGAGGTGACTTCGAAAACAATTTGTAGAACTTTTGAGCGGTAATAATTTTTATTGGGAAACTTAAAAGAATCTTGTGATTTTTTGGGGTCTAATTTTTAATTGCTGAATTGCAATCTGTATTCGCCTTTCTTTCGTGTGAGATTGAATAAATGTTGATGAAAACTATTTCTATTCCAATTAATGAAATTTAATAATAAAAAGAATAAAGTGTACCTCACCAGACACCCCTTTTTCAAAATTCGTGCATATTTTTAAACATAACAATGTGAATAATATAAGTAAATTTGTGGGTCTTTTTTATTTTTTCAAATGTGTAAGTGTTTTTCTTTAAAAGGGAGGACAATTTTGATTTTTGAAAAATTATAGGTATGAAATATGCAATTCAATTAAGAAATGAAATGGAAAAATGATTTAAGACATACTTACCTGAAACATTTGCTTCCTTCGCAGTAACTTGACTAGAAATGGAAAAAATCCTGTAAGTTCTTATCACTTGGGTTTCCCCCTTTCGTCGTGAGTGTTATCAAACCACGTGATTAAGGTTGTGTTATGTCATTCACGTTATCTTGATTCAACGATTTACAATAATGAATGAAAAAAATATGTTTTAAAATTAAATTTTGTTAATTTTTTTTTTTTTTTTTTTTGCCGAAAGGTGTGATCTTTAGCTGAAAGTCTAAAACTTTTCAGACACCCCTTTTTCAAAATTCGTGCATATTTTTTAACATAACAATGTGTTTAATATAAGTAATTTTTGTGTGTCCTTTCTTTTCTGAAAGAGTAAGCGATTTTTAACAGAAATATCTTTTGACGTGTGTAATTTTTCGTTGGCAGAACAATTTTCAAATAAATAAATTTTAATATTAATAGAATTTTTGACTTTCCGAAGAAAAAAAGGAACTTATTTTTAATGTTTTAATACTTGTCGGTTAAAAAAATTAAACTATATTTATTATCGAAATGAATTCATCTACATTAATTTAAAAACATATAATATTTATAACCAGTAACGCGGAACTTTTTCAAACCCTGTTAATGAGATTTTATAACAAAAGTGTTATTATATAATTGAATTACTGTTTTTAAAATGTGTTGTATGTATGTGCGTGTTTTGAATGTATCTGTATGTTGTATGTATGTATGTATGTGTGTGTGTTGCATAGTGTGTGTGTGTCGTATGTATGTGTATGTTGTATGTATATGTATGTGTGTGTGTGTGTGTTGTATGTATGTGCATGTTGTATGTATGTGTATGTATGTATGTATGTGTGTGTTGTATGTATGTGCATGTTGAATGTATGTATATGTAATTTTTTTTGCCGATAGGTGTGATCTTTAGCTGAAAGTGACCTAGGGTCAAAACTTTCACCCAGGAATCGCCATGAGGAGGCAGATCACATGATTCCCGTATTGCACACATTCACATACATTATTTCGAGCGATATTTTTAGCGAAACATAATATGCAATTGAAGTTTTAGAATAATTAAAAAATAACTTTAAAATTTAAATGAAAGAATGTTTCAAAATGGAATTTTACGTACTAACATTTAATCGCGCTCGTCGGTTTTTACTGTTTGGAGGTCTGTTAATTTTCCTTTAACCTTGGAAAACCTTGCGTCAATAAGGATATTTCAGAAAGACCCCCACTTTGGGTACTCTTTTAAACTAATATTTGTAATGAGATGTGTTCGCGCGCGTCGGCCTAACTGTTTGGAGTATCAACATAAAATCAGCAAATTAATACAAAATATTTCAAATAGTAAGAAAATGATTGATTAAAATCACCAAGTAAGAATAAAAATACTTCAAGCAATGAGAAAATAAATGTTTAAAATCAAAAATTTAACATTTAAAGGTTTTATCTTCAGATCTAAATAATTTGTGAAAAATGCTTTTAAATATTTTTAAAGCTGTATTGAAAATAATATTTTTCATACCTTAACATCAAAAAAAGTGTTAAATCCAAATCGATGAAGAGTTTAATAATTGTTTTCTCAAAGAGAGGATACTAAATTCGTTGCAATATATGTGTGTGTGTGTAAACATAAATGAATCATTCTTATCTGCTTATCTGATAGCGTTTTCCGAAAAGGGTTGAATCTCTGAATCATAACTGATAGGAACTGGGGTTGATGTGTTATCTTAATTAATCTTAATGAGTACTATATCTAATTAAAATTATTTGACTTGAAATAAAATAACGTCTGTTGAGCAATATCTTTTGAAAACTTAAGATTTAATTATTTAAATCAAATTAAAGGCTTTTTTTTATCTCATCGATTTATTTTAAATAAAACTAAAATATTTATATTTTTCTGTACTTTGTTAGCAAAATAAAGAGTGTATCACATTCATTTCGGCTTTAACTGTTTGAAAATTTAAATTAACCTATAATTAAAATGATTACATAAGGTTGAGTATGCGATCTTTTAAATGAAATCTAGTTAAAAACGGAACACGCATTCATATAAAACTTTAAATACTTATGGTGTTGTGTATAATGCAATGTATGTATTAAATATTAAATGAAAAATATGAATTAACAATAAATGAAAGACATTAACATTAATAAAATATTAATTAAACATTGCATTGATTAAAAACTTAATGAAAAATATTAATTTGGGAATACGCATCCTTATAAAACTTTAAACATTTATGCTTTTGGGTATAATATTATGGATGTATTAAATATTAAATGAAAAATATGAATTAACAATAAATAAAAAATATTAATTAACATTAATAAAATATTAATTAAACATTGTGTTAATTAAAATATAGATTAAAAATTTAATGAAAAATATTAATTTCTCATGTAATTAAAATAACACTTTATAAATTAATGAATTAATAATAAATGAAACATGTTCATTCGAAACAACTTGAGAAATACTAATTTGTAATGAAATTAGAAAATACCAATTAATTAAATATTAATTAAAAATTAAATGAAAACTATTTATGAGAGACACATTGAAAAATATTCTCACCTTAAACTTTCATTCGCCAATCCTTAAATCCAACCTTCATCGTTGCTTACCTGTTAGGAAATGTCTGATAACAACAAATTCTTATCTTTAACGGTATTTCCCGAAGGCTGACTCACTAGATAAGTAACAATGACAAGTTCAAATCTGAAATTAAGAGTTTATTCATATTGAATATAATTAATATAATGTTTAATTAAAAAGGGACTTAATTTATTTAATACGTCATAATTAAGAATTTAATTAAATCCTAATATAATTTTTTTTATCTAATTAATAGAATAAAAAAGAAATTCTTTTCAACATTTTCAAGAAACATCAAGTTATCGAATACTTAATAGATTATTTTTTGAATGAATGTGTAATTAACATTTTTAAAGGATTTTTTTCTAATTAATTAGTGTTTAATTAAAATTTTCATAATTAAAATAAATATATAAAATAAAAAAGGAATTCTTTTCAAAATTTTCAAGAAACACCAAATTATTATTAAGCAATATTTCGAATAACTACAAACTTTAATCATGATGAGTCATCACTGTGAATGATCTTTTCTTCTCATATGTTATAAAAACAAGTTTAAGTACCTAAATTTATTGATATATTTCATTGTGTGTTGGATCCTTCTTTACTAATCTCGTTAAAATTATTCATTTACCAATGATTTAAATTTCACATTTTAAAGTCATTTATATAATATACTAACATTTGACTATTAAATATCAAATAATGGATATGCACTTTTTACACTCACATCTTACAATGTAATTAGTAACCAAATGTAATGATTTTTAAGCATGTCTTCTTAATTTTTTTACAATGAAAGACTATCACAGTTGAATATTTAGCTTTCTGTTTATAACTTTATCGAGAAATATATAATGCATACCACACGATTTCATTAAATGAATCACAATACATTTCAAACTTCTCATTTTCAATGTTTTATATATACTAGTGTTTATCAAATAGGTGTTTATTCCGAACAATCATTACTTAGTATATTGATGAAAAGTTTGTGTTGAACGGTTTTTAACTTAAATGGTGTGAGAGAAGGATATATTAGGACAGAAGTTATTAAATATAGAGTCTTTAAAGTTTATACCCGTGCAAGAATTGGCATTTCAAGAAACAAAGTTGTGTCACATTTGAAAGCATTCTTTATATTCGAAACGCACACGTGATCACGATCACATCACTGAAGAGCATAGAGAAGCTGTTTATGTTGTATATAATTTGAATTTTCATTAACACAATATTATAACCGAAGTTTTTCGACAGTTTGAAAAATTATGATGTTCAACGTCTGCACACGTTAACACAGAATAAGATTAGCTTATGCCCTTTCGATGATAAGCGTTATTTGCAGGTAAGATGTATTAACATAACAAAATTTTCTTGGTAATTTTACTCGCAGGTTTCGAAACCACAAACATCTGATCATACTTCTCATTTTTAACACGCGACACTAACCATTGGGCCATTAAAGCCCGTAATTTAGTAACTAAAAATTAAGAAAGATCATCGAAAATGATTACTTCACACATGCAAAAATAATTTTTATTGTGACTTATCAGTTAAAAATCACGAAGAAAAGAAAAATATCACATATGTTTTGGATTACTTTGAGATTTTATGAGTCACTTCATCAGTTAAATAGACATAACCACTTCTTATGAATCACTACTTATGCTTAAATTTTGAAACACTTGCTTATATGAAATGTATTATATTTTAGTTTATCAGTGATAGTGCGATTACTTGTTAATAATTTTAATGTTATTAAAAAAATTTAAAAAAATAAAATGTGAATAATTAATTAAAAAAACACAAGTCACTATTAAAGGTTTGAACAAATTATTAAAATTATTTTACAAAACTTTTCAAATTATTTAAAAATGTTTCACTAATATTTAGTAATCGTCAAATTTTAATGTCGATAATCATTTATGTGAGTCAGGTTTTCTGTTTTAACTGTTAAGTTATCAGATTCCCCCTTCAAGTACATCTCATTGATAAGTTTTAATCAACCAATCAACTATTTATTTACCCCAGCAACCAGCTATTTGTTTACCCTAGTAACCAAAAAGCTTTTGTCGACACATGAACAAAATTTTGAAGATGTAAGACTCTTCATTTTCATTCGAAAAAACAATGACTTATGTAATAAATTTTTTCTTTACTTAAATGAAACCTTCACATGTGTATGGTAAAACTTGGAAAATTTCATTTAATGCACAAATTTAAAGTTAACAGACAAGGTCTTCACACATCTTTTAGTATTTTACTAACACTTTGCCAAATATCTTTAGAAAACAACAACAGAATTTTAAATAATTATTTTAATAAAAATTCTCTTTTGTAAGTGACATTATTAAACTAACTTGAAAAATTAACTTGGCAAAGCAAGTTTTCACTATTCCAACTAAGTAATATTCATAAGTTTTATATGATAAACAACCTGTTTGGTTATGTCCCAGCATGGCTTTATAAAATGTATCTAAAATAACCTTTAATATCAATGTTTAAAAATATGCGAATAATTCAGTTACTCTTTTATAGATGATTATTTTCCCTTCTATTATTTAAAAGACATTTTAAAATAAAATTATTACTGATGCCAGTTTATCCCAGTGTTATGAAATGTGTATGCAAAACTTTTAATTCTAATTTTCACATTTTATTATTTCAAATTATTGTTTTCAACTTGTACTAAAATTTGGAAAAAAATATTTAATTTTCATGCATAATTAAATTGAAATACTTTAATAATAAAGACACATTTAACATTGTATACTCACCTAATCCAACACTTTCACAAATACACGTCCGACTCGCTCCAAGGTTTAGGAAGAAATGAGAGATTCAAAGTCCTTATCAGAAAATGTTATCAGATAGTCTTATCTTAAGATAAGTGACGTCAGAGAACATATGTCATCAACTGGTCACGTGATGTATATCACATGACCAGTGCTTTGTTAATTAATCTTATTAATTAATTATTAAGTATTAAATTATTAATTAATAATATTAAATAATTTAATTTAATACTTAATAATTAATTAATTAATAATTTAATACTTAATAATTAATTAATAAGATTAATTAACAAAGCACTGGTCATGTGATATACATCACGTGACCAGTTGATGACATATGTTCTCTGACGTCACTTATCTTAAGATAAGACTATCTGATAACATTTTCTGATAAGGACTTTGAATCTCTCATTTCTTCCTAAACCTTGGAGCGAGTCGGACGTGTATTTGTGAAAGTGTTGGATTAGGTGAGTATACAATGTTAAATGTGTCTTTATTATTAAAGTATTTCAATTTAATTATGCATGAAAATTAAATATTTTTTTCCAAATTTTAGTACAAGTTGAAAACAATAATTTGAAATAATAAAATGTGAAAATTAGAATTAAAAGTTTTGCATACACATTTCATAACACTGGGATAAACTGGCATCAGTAATAATTTTATTTTAAAATGTCTTTTAAATAATAGAAGGGAAAATAATCATCTATAAAAGAGTAACTGAATTATTCGCATATTTTTAAACATTGATATTAAAGGTTATTTTAGATACATTTTATAAAGCCATGCTGGGACATAACCAAACAGGTTGTTTATCATATAAAACTTATGAATATTACTTAGTTGGAATAGTGAAAACTTGCTTTGCCAAGTTAATTTTTCAAGTTAGTTTAATAATGTCACTTACAAAAGAGAATTTTTATTAAAATAATTATTTAAAATTCTGTTGTTGTTTTCTAAAGATATTTGGCAAAGTGTTAGTAAAATACTAAAAGATGTGTGAAGACCTTGTCTGTTAACTTTAAATTTGTGCATTAAATGAAATTTTCCAAGTTTTACCATACACATGTGAAGGTTTCATTTAAGTAAAGAAAAAATTTATTACATAAGTCATTGTTTTTTCGAATGAAAATGAAGAGTCTTACATCTTCAAAATTTTGTTCATGTGTCGACAAAAGCTTTTTGGTTACTAGGGTAAACAAATAGCTGGTTGCTGGGGTAAATAAATAGTTGATTGGTTGATTAAAACTTATCAATGAGATGTACTTGAAGGGGGAATCTGATAACTTAACAGTTAAAACAGAAAACCTGACTCACATAAATGATTATCGACATTAAAATTTGACGATTACTAAATATTAGTGAAACATTTTTAAATAATTTGAAAAGTTTTGTAAAATAATTTTAATAATTTGTTCAAACCTTTAATAGTGAGTTGTGTTTTTTTAATTAATTATTCACATTTGATTTTTTTAAATTTTTTTAATAACATTAAAATTATTAACAAGTAATCGCACTATCACTGATAAACTAAAATATAATACATTTCATATAAGCAAGTGTTTCAAAATTTAAGCATAAGTAGTGATTCATAAGAAGTGGTTATGTCTATTTAACTGATGAAGTGACTCATAAAATCTCAAAGTAATCCAAAACATATGTGATATTTTTCTTTTCTTCGTGATTTTTAACTGATAAGTCACAATAAAAATTATTTTTGCATGTGTGAAGTAATCATTTTCGATGATCTTTCTTAATTTTTAGTTACTAAATTACGGGCTTTAATGGCCCAATGGTTAGTGTCGCGTGTTAAAAATGAGAAGTATGATCAGATGTTTGTGGTTTCGAAACCTGCGAGTAAAATTACCAAGAAAATTTTGTTATGTTAATACATCTTACCTGCAAATAACGCTTATCATCGAAAGGGCATAAGCTAATCTTATTCTGTGTTAACGTGTGCAGACGTTGAACATCATAATTTTTCAAACTGTCGAAAAACTTCGGTTATAATATTGTGTTAATGAAAATT
Organism: Maratus speculifer; assembly: GCA_964019185.1. Classification (NCBI taxonomy): domain Eukaryota; kingdom Metazoa; phylum Arthropoda; class Arachnida; order Araneae; family Salticidae; genus Maratus; species Maratus speculifer. The sequence goes on from OZ025303.1 coordinate 107,549,213, forward strand.
CAAATTATATACAACATAAACAGCTTCTCTATGCTCTTCAGTGATGTGATCGTGATCACGTGTGCGTTTCGAATATAAAGGATGCTTTCAAATATGACACAACTTTGTTTCTTGAAATGCCATTTCTTATACGGATATAAACTTTAAAGACTCTATATTTAATAACTTCTGTCCTAATATATCCTTCTCTCACACCATTTAAGTTAAAAACCGTTCAACACAAACTTTTCATCAATATACTAAGTAATGATTGTTCAGAATAATCACCTATTTGATAAACACTAGTATATATAAAACATTGAAAATGAGAAGTTTGAATTGTATTGTGATTCATTTAATGAAATCATGTGGTATACATTACATATTTCTCGATAAAGTTATGAAGAGAAAGCTAAAAATTCAACTGTGATAGTCTTTCATTGAAAAAAATTTAAGAAGACATGCTTAAAAATCATTACATTTGGTTACTAAGTACGTTGTAAGATGTGAGTGTAAAAAGTGCATATCCATTATTTGATATTTAATAGTGAAATGTTAGTATATTATATAAATAACTTTAAAATGTGAAGTTTAAATCATTGGTAAATGAATAATTTTAACGAGATTAGTAAAGAAGGATCCAACACACAATGAAATATATCAATAAATTTAGGTACTTAAACTTGTTTTTATAACACATGAGAATAAAAGATCATTCACAGTGATGACTCATCATGATTAAAGTTTGTAGTTATTCAAAATATTACTTAATAATAACTTGTGTTTCTTGAAAATTTTGAAAAGAATTCCTTTTTTATTTGATATATTTATTTTCATTATGAAAATTTTAATTAAACACTAATTAATTAGAAAAAAATCATTTAAAAATTGTTAATTACACATTCATTCAAAAAATAATCTATTAAGTATTCGATAACTTGATGTTTCTTGAAAATGTTGAAAAGAATTTCTTTTTTATTCTATTAATTAGATAAAAAAATTATATTAGGATTTAATTAAATTCTTAATTATGACGTATTAAATAAATTAAGTCCCTTTTTAATTAAACATTATATTAATTATATTCAATATGAATAAACTCTTAATTTCAGATTTGAACTTGTCATTGTTACTTATCTAGTGAGTCAGCCTTCGGGAAATACCGTTAAAGATAAGAATTTGTTGTTATCAGACATTTCCTAACAGGTAAGCAACGATGAAGGTTGGATTTAAGGATTGGCGAATGAAAGTTTAAGGTGAGAATATTTTTCAATGTGTCTCTCATAAATAGTTTTCATTTAATTTTTAATTAATATTTAATTAATTGGTATTTTCTAATTTCATTACAAATTAGTATTTCTCAAGTTGTTTCGAATGAACATGTTTCATTTATTATTAATTCATTAATTTATAAAGTGTTATTTTAATTACATGAGAAATTAATATTTTTCATTAAATTTTTAATCTATATTTTAATTAACACAATGTTTAATTAATATTTTATTAATGTTAATTAATATTTTTTATTTATTGTTAATTCATATTTTTCATTTAATATTTAATACATCCATAATATTATACCCAAAAGCATAAATGTTTAAAGTTTTATAAGGATGCGTATTCCCAAATTAATATTTTTCATTAAGTTTTTAATCAATGCAATGTTTAATTAATATTTTATTAATGTTAATGTCTTTCATTTATTGTTAATTCATATTTTTCATTTAATATTTAATACATACATTGCATTATACACAACACCATAAGTATTTAAAGTTTTATATGAATGCGTGTTCCGTTTTTAACTAGATTTCATTTAAAAGATCGCATACTCAACCTTATGTAATCATTTTAATTATAGGTTAATTTAAATTTTCAAACAGTTAAAGCCGAAATGAATGTGATACACTCTTTATTTTGCTAACAAAGTACAGAAAAATATAAATATTTTAGTTTTATTTAAAATAAATCGATGAGATAAAAAAAAGCCTTTAATTTGATTTAAATAATTAAATCTTAAGTTTTCAAAAGATATTGCTCAACAGACGTTATTTTATTTCAAGTCAAATAATTTTAATTAGATATAGTACTCATTAAGATTAATTAAGATAACACATCAACCCCAGTTCCTATCAGTTATGATTCAGAGATTCAACCCTTTTCGGAAAACGCTATCAGATAAGCAGATAAGAATGATTCATTTATGTTTACACACACACACATATATTGCAACGAATTTAGTATCCTCTCTTTGAGAAAACAATTATTAAACTCTTCATCGATTTGGATTTAACACTTTTTTTGATGTTAAGGTATGAAAAATATTATTTTCAATACAGCTTTAAAAATATTTAAAAGCATTTTTCACAAATTATTTAGATCTGAAGATAAAACCTTTAAATGTTAAATTTTTGATTTTAAACATTTATTTTCTCATTGCTTGAAGTATTTTTATTCTTACTTGGTGATTTTAATCAATCATTTTCTTACTATTTGAAATATTTTGTATTAATTTGCTGATTTTATGTTGATACTCCAAACAGTTAGGCCGACGCGCGCGAACACATCTCATTACAAATATTAGTTTAAAAGAGTACCCAAAGTGGGGGTCTTTCTGAAATATCCTTATTGACGCAAGGTTTTCCAAGGTTAAAGGAAAATTAACAGACCTCCAAACAGTAAAAACCGACGAGCGCGATTAAATGTTAGTACGTAAAATTCCATTTTGAAACATTCTTTCATTTAAATTTTAAAGTTATTTTTTAATTATTCTAAAACTTCAATTGCATATTATGTTTCGCTAAAAATATCGCTCGAAATAATGTATGTGAATGTGTGCAATACGGGAATCATGTGATCTGCCTCCTCATGGCGATTCCTGGGTGAAAGTTTTGACCCTAGGTCACTTTCAGCTAAAGATCACACCTATCGGCAAAAAAAATTACATATACATACATTCAACATGCACATACATACAACACACACATACATACATACATACACATACATACAACATGCACATACATACAACACACACACACACACATACATATACATACAACATACACATACATACGACACACACACACTATGCAACACACACACATACATACATACATACAACATACAGATACATTCAAAACACGCACATACATACAACACATTTTAAAAACAGTAATTCAATTATATAATAACACTTTTGTTATAAAATCTCATTAACAGGGTTTGAAAAAGTTCCGCGTTACTGGTTATAAATATTATATGTTTTTAAATTAATGTAGATGAATTCATTTCGATAATAAATATAGTTTAATTTTTTTAACCGACAAGTATTAAAACATTAAAAATAAGTTCCTTTTTTTCTTCGGAAAGTCAAAAATTCTATTAATATTAAAATTTATTTATTTGAAAATTGTTCTGCCAACGAAAAATTACACACGTCAAAAGATATTTCTGTTAAAAATCGCTTACTCTTTCAGAAAAGAAAGGACACACAAAAATTACTTATATTAAACACATTGTTATGTTAAAAAATATGCACGAATTTTGAAAAAGGGGTGTCTGAAAAGTTTTAGACTTTCAGCTAAAGATCACACCTTTCGGCAAAAAAAAAAAAAAAAAAAAATTAACAAAATTTAATTTTAAAACATATTTTTTTCATTCATTATTGTAAATCGTTGAATCAAGATAACGTGAATGACATAACACAACCTTAATCACGTGGTTTGATAACACTCACGACGAAAGGGGGAAACCCAAGTGATAAGAACTTACAGGATTTTTTCCATTTCTAGTCAAGTTACTGCGAAGGAAGCAAATGTTTCAGGTAAGTATGTCTTAAATCATTTTTCCATTTCATTTCTTAATTGAATTGCATATTTCATACCTATAATTTTTCAAAAATCAAAATTGTCCTCCCTTTTAAAGAAAAACACTTACACATTTGAAAAAATAAAAAAGACCCACAAATTTACTTATATTATTCACATTGTTATGTTTAAAAATATGCACGAATTTTGAAAAAGGGGTGTCTGGTGAGGTACACTTTATTCTTTTTATTATTAAATTTCATTAATTGGAATAGAAATAGTTTTCATCAACATTTATTCAATCTCACACGAAAGAAAGGCGAATACAGATTGCAATTCAGCAATTAAAAATTAGACCCCAAAAAATCACAAGATTCTTTTAAGTTTCCCAATAAAAATTATTACCGCTCAAAAGTTCTACAAATTGTTTTCGAAGTCACCTCATTAAAATGAATATTAAAAATAATTAAGTTCAAATTCCCGTTACAGACATGTGTTGTTTATGATGGTTGAAGCTTATTCAGGTCTTTCTTAGGAAATCTAACAGTTATTCACACATGATTCGAGGAAAATTACAGATTCCGAACGGTTAGATCAACGAGCGCAAATAAAAGTTAGTACGTAAAATCCTATTTTGAAACATATTTTCTCATTCAAATTTTAATGTTATTTTTTAACTAATCTAAAATATCAAGTGTATAACATAGTTAACTAAAAATAGTACTCGAAATAATTTTAAAGTTCCTTCATTAAATTAATGTTTAAAGTTAATATTCACAAATTCCCATTACCAGCATGTGTTATTTATGACTTGGTGGAGATAAAGGTGGTGGAAGTCTTTCTAAGATAGTCTAAGCCAGTATGCACACATGATTCAAAGAAAATTACAAACTCCATACGGTTAGGTCGACGAGCGCACGTCAATCTCATTGCAAAAAAGTTAAACTCCCCCTATTAAACATTTATATCTGCAAAATATCCTTCGTGAATGATTAGTCTAAAATAATAATTTCCCCCAAAATACCCGCTTAACTCATCATGTAAAAACACAGCGGAAAAAAAAAAAAAAAAAAAAAAAAATCAATCTCCCCAAATTTCCACTTAAAATCGAAAAAATAAACTCTTAAATTACACTAAACTGAAAATTTTTAAGTCGCCACATTAAAATTGAAAACCACTCGTACAATAGTACTGAAAAAAAAAACATTCTATGTCCCCAAATACCCGCTTAACTATCTAAAACACGGTGAAAAAAAAAAAAATCAATCTCCCCAAAATTTCTGCTTAAAATCAAAAAATAAACTCTTAAATTACACCAAACTGAAAATTTTTAAGTCACCACATTAAAATTAAAAACTACTCGTACAATAGTACAGAAAAAAACATTCTGTGTCCCCAAAATATCCGCTTAACCCCTTATTAAAAACACGGTGAAAAAAAAAAAAATCAATCTCCCCAAAATTTCCGCTTCAAATCAAAAAATAAATCCTTAAACTAAAGTTCACCGAAAAATTCCCTTCATTATTTTTTACTCATTATTTTTAATTATCATTTTTAATTATTACCTTCATTATTTTTACTCAATATTTTTAATTACTTTTTTATTAATTACTAATTATCGTTAATTGCTGTTATTCACTTCTTAAATTCCACTACGTACTACACTTGACTAAAAAAACCGCTCGAAAAATTCTAAGTCCCTTCATTATTTTTAATTACCTTTTTAAATGAACAACAGCATAAGTCAATCGAAAAACATACCCCACGTACTGTAACACGCCGAAAATTTTTAAAGTCCCCACATTAAAAAACACCCCCATACTATAGTATGGTTTAAAAATTCTAACTCCCTGAAATTCCTGCTTAAAATTAAAAAAAAATCCTTTTAACCCCTTCTCTTACAAGACGATGTGAGGAGGAGGAGTGTTGAGGAGGAGGAGGAATGAGGAGGAGGGTTGTGGAGGAGGGTTGTGGAGGAGGAGTGAGGAGGAGGCTTTAGGAGGAGGCTTGAGGAGGAGGGCTGTGGAGGAGGATTGAGGAGGAGGAGCCCACCACCACCACCGATCCTCAATCCTCCTCCCGAGGTCGGACTGTCATTTTTCCCCTACTCAGCTAGTAACATATAAATTTCATGACAATCTATGTGCAGTGGAGGAAAATACACCCTTTTATTTGCAACTGGCAAGTGGATTTTCTGACTGAGCGAATGAATTTTTAAGTAATTTCGGATAACTGAGATCGGCTATAGAGATATGCAAAAAACTTTATTTTTTTAGTTGTTAGTTATATTTTTATCTTTTAAAATTACCATGATGTTTACAGGATATTAAGCTTTATCCTTTACTCAACTTTTCCTTGTTGTATGTATTTGTTAAATTTAAAAAAAAAAATGAAAATTCATTATTGTAAAAGTAATTAACTATTTATGTAGTCACTTGCATTTTGTCATAAAAGTTGTACATTTCATCTTGCTGGCTTGTAAAATATACCCATAGATGGTAAGAATCGCTTAAAATTTCCCAACCCTGTTTATGCAAGATAAAACATCAACCAGACAGACTTCAACTTTGTTGGAAAGTGTTAAAAACTTCCCTTTGTGAATCAAAGCTGCAATTTAATCTGAATGAACTATACTATTTTATTCTCAGTTATGAAGAATCTTGTTTTACTTTCCTTTTTTTAGCTGAAAATATTTATATATAGGGCTCTACAAATAGGACTACATTTGATGAACTTTTTTATATGGATAAAAGAAAATCTAATATCATTAAATATTTTAAAACTTTGTTTGCATTTCATTGTTGTTAAAATCTTTAATATGATTACTTAGTATATTTAAATTTTATTTGTATAATGAAATTTAATTTTTATCATTAGCTCAAAATACGAGTGCCTCAAGAACCCTGTGCCTCTATTGTGGGTGTGATTTTGCTGATCCTCAGTCACTAACCTTACACGAAGAAATTTTTCATGAAAATCCTCTTCAAAAAGCTTCTCGACGCCCTCTCAATCCATACTGTTGCTCTGTTTGTGGCTATTCTACCCCAAAGCAGCCTATGATGATGGAGCACATGAGGATTCACACCGGTCAGACGCTCAAATGTCAAGCCGGTGAGGGCTGCCATTTTGATACACCTTATGACACTGTTCTCAGGGAGCATGTGCTGCAGAGTCACAGTAATGACGATGGCAAGGTCAGGTGTCCTCACTGTGGCTTACACTGCAGCACACGTTTTTCATTTGTTAGTCATTACAAAGAACTTCATCATCCATTTTGTTGCCAGCTGTGCGAGGATATTGAGCACAAGCATTTTGTTTTACCTTTCACACCATCATACATGGACACTTCCATCACAGCTTTATTTCCTTTTGCCAAGAAGGTTCATACAGGTACAGCGAGCACTGACTGCCTCGAAAAATCTGCCGATGACGGTGGGCGTAGATCTCGGAAACAAATGCAACCAAGGAAAGTAGTACAAGAATTTACCCTTGAAGACCAATCACTGAGTGAAAAAGTCGCTGGTCCCTCTAAAAGAAAAGCGAAACATTCTAGTACCAGGAATAGAGAAAGGGACAAATTTATATCTTTGTATGCTGAAAAAGTTAAAAAAATAGCTCAAGCATCTCTTTATAAGTGTAGATTTTGTGTGAGAAGTCCAATATTTTTTAGACACAAGAGAAACTATTTACTTCACAGACAGTGGCATTATTTAAAGAAACATCAGTGTAACAAGTGCATTCAAACTTTCAGCCATCGCTACCAGGTGCTTTTACATCAGAGAGAACACAGTGAAAACGAGGCCGTTTCCTCTTAGCATTCAACTTAAACCCATAGTTATGTTGCGGAGATATTTGTGTGTCTTATTCAATTATTCCTTTTTTTTTGTTTAGTGGAAATTCTAACCTGTGCAATATATATATTTAAATGCTTATTTAGAAGCTTGCTGTGCAAGTAATGATTATAATCAAAAGCTGAATTTTAGTTATTATAGAGATTTTAGGTGAAAGTGGGAAGCTCTAAAATATTTTTTTCTTTATAAAATTAAGAAGTTTGTAATTATGTGATAAAGTTTTTTTTTTTTTTTTAGTTAGTTATTGTTATATTAAATAGAAGAAATTACTGAACCACGTTTTACTAATTCTACATAGAGAAAGTGTGTAAAAAATACTGTTCTAAAATATTCTTATATATAATATATATATATATATATTTATTGTGATATATAAAATTAAGTATCAACTTTTTAAAAAGGTTTTTGAAGCTCTGTGCTTCTTTTTTAAAATTATTTGCAATACAATTGTATACATAGATATAAGATTTTTTTAACTTTGATGTCATTCATCTGTTGCAAGACTTGCTTATTATTTAAAAAAGTTCTTATATACATATCTCTCTCTCTTCCCCCTCGTCTCACTCATGCCTGATGACATCATTTAAATTATAATTGGATTAAAATAGTCAGAAATAGGAATAGATATTTTTACACTTATAGCTTTGGGTTTTTCATGTAGTTAACTTGATCCAAATGTGATATAAAATAAAAATTATAAAGGGAAAATTAAAATGTGATATTTATAAAAATAAAATAAAAATAAACAAAAACCATTCGAACCTTCATTCAAGAAATTTACTGTATGCATTGTGAGTGACTATTATTCAAATATACCTTAGTGTAAGAGAAATATTTAGTAGTATTTGTTTAAAATTCAGTAAAACCTGTGAAACCAACTTGTGTGTAATGCAATTTTTTTCTTAAATGGAATATTTCATGTTCCCGGTGAAACTAATATAACTATAATAAATGCTATTCAGGCTAAGGCCTGTTTTAAAATAGAAATATTTTCTATCACTTCCTTATTCAATCATAAAAAGTCATATGATACTTTAATTTCAAAAGCACACAGAACTGTTTATTTATTAATACAGTTTTATTTATTAGTTAGTTTATTTATTATTAGTGGCATTTTGTCATAATCTTAAAACTTAGACCAGTGGTTTTTAACCAGCATACTTTTGCGTTGGGACATGTCCTTAGGTATGCCACAAAAATTTTCAGTAAAGTTCTATAGAGATCTCATATAACAGCAGAAATACTCTTTATTTAAAATGCAACATTCCAAATTTTGAAATTTATGGGATTTGTTCAAAAATTTCCTCTAAATTTCTATGGCGATTTCATAAATGAGCAGAACTACAATAAATTTAAAATGCAACATTCCAAATTTTGAAGCTTACTTTCTAAAGAGGTTTAATATTGTGGAATAACATTTATTGTAAAAATTTTTCTTTGTTTGAATACTTTTAGCAAAAATTCGAGCAATCGTGTAAATCGATTTGCAAATTCAAATAAAGATAATGATGACAGAGAAAAACATTCATGCAGAAGGAAAGGATTATAATGTAAGATGCTGTCAAAATATTTAAATTAGTTATAAATTAGATAACAAAGACTTGCGAATACTAACCTGAGACTTTTAAATTTCAAACTTCTTGTCTACAAATTCTGTCATAACAACAAAATGTTTTAATTTTATTTTAATGCATTAAAGGATTTTATGTTTTTAAATTAAAATAAAGATTTTTTCAAAATAGGTTCAATGAGTCATGGAAGTTTAAACATGAATTCAGATAGTCATGAGGTTAAAAAAAAAAAAAAAAAAAAAAAAAAAAAAAGGAAAGTTATATATATAAAATTAAAATCTATCTTCCCATAAAATCTTCCATTATCAGTTGTTATTTGAGCAGCTGAAAATGTACTTTTTTTTATCTTGTAAATATGCACAATCTTGCCATTATAAATAATGTAAAAAGCAATCTTGCTGTTTTCTTCAACCCTTTAAAGGGGTGATGTGCACAAAAAAAGATGCCTAATTTTTAAAAGTATTTGCATCGAGAATATTTAATTAAGATTTTCGTTTTATAAAGTAGAAAAAAATAAGCGAGTATTTATTTCATAACAAATTCCTTTATAAATTCAGGTGTCAGTATAGCATTTCATAATTTTACAGCAGAATTACTCCATGACAGTAAGGGCTAAACAATAGCATGGTGTAGATGATTTGAAAATTTCTTTTTGTTTGGAGTAAAGGTTATTTTTAAAAAAAATATCACTGTCGAGTAGATTAGTTATTTTAGTACAAAACTATAATTTTTTCTGTTAAACTTTTTTTTGTATTATATTTGTTGTTATTTCTTCAAAAACGATATTGCTTCATTTGTAAAATCCATTTCATGGATCTAAGCTGATACACATATACCGGTTTATTTTATTACTAATTGGATAAATTTATGCTAATTATATTGAATTCTATATAATTCAACATTATTTTAGTATCATGCAATATTTTTTTATAAGTTTGATAATTTGTGTTTTCCAAAATAATTGAATAAGACACACAGGTTCTTCTGTTGTTTCTGTTATAAATATATTGCTGTTTCTTTTCTTTTTTATAAAATGGGGGTAATATTAATGTAGATGTGCAGTACCATAAAAGGTATGGTATTTTGGTTTATAAGGCAGTTTGTCATGAGTTGTGAAAGCTCTTTTAAATTGTTAGTCATTCATTGCCTGGTGATTGTTATGTATGTGTTAAGAAATTTATTATAAATGTACAATTATGTTTACTATAAGGAAGAATGCATCATTTGCATACTTGTATTCTAATGTTAGGCATGTGATAATTTCCAAGGTCCAGCTCCTAGCAATTGTGATAATTTTTCTGGCCTGGAATTAAAAAGATTTTTCTTTCCTTCATGAAAGAATTATAAATTTAGAAAAATTTTAATTATATATTTAAGATACTTATCTATATTTTGGCAACCTCATGCATCTGAAATCAAAGCTAATTTGTGATAACCCATCATTAAATCTAAAAATCTTTTTTGTTGGATCTTATCTAGCTTACATTGTGTATTGTGATGAATACTATTATAGTTACCATATACTATTATAGTTATTTGTATAAAAATTATAAAATTAAACATTGTTTGGGATGTTTATAGGGTGTATACACATTAAGGATAAACAATTATTTATATATTTCATTAGATACACTGAATATACTAGGTAAGTAGTTTTTAAAAGTAAATAAATAAATGTGTTAATGTTTTTTTAAAGAGATACTTAATTGTATCATTAAATATTAATAATATATATTTTGCAATCAAGCTAAACTAGTAGTAGCTGTTTCTTGTAATAGGAAAAAGAAATTCTGTTGCAACATGGTATCTATCATTTAAATGTTATTGCAAAATATTTAAAATATCATGAAAAATTTTGAAAAAACTATGAAAATATAAAATTTGTGGTGTCAAAATTTGTTAAAATTTTGTTTATTAATAGATTTTAATCAAATTTGGGTGCCTTTTTATTGGATAATTTTTTTGATATAAAAACACAGTTGTCATTACATACAGTGAAAAAATTGATTTGCTTGTAATTATATAATATAAATTTAACAATCGGAAATGAATTATAAATATGAATCAAAATGAAAAATTCCCCCCCCCCCCCCCCAAGATTTGAATACACCCTTAATAGTCAACTTTCATGATATCCAGCTGAATTTACTCTACAATATTTCTACAATTGTAAGAAGTTTCGCTTCAAAAAATTTGGAGAAGATGGGAAAAACATAAGATTTTTGATCAGTCCGGTTAATTAGACAATCTGGATAATCATTGCTTTACTGTATTTAATTCTGAATTTCTAGTACAGACAAAATATACCTAATTACTTCATATAAATTTACCCATGATTTCTTTGTTTGACAGCTGTGTAACTGTATCGAATGAATTTATTAATTGTTGATATTAATTGAGGTTGCCTCTTTATATATAAGTTACTGCTTATATTGTACTGCCATTGGAAACTGTTTTGATTGTTTCTGTGATTATGAGCTGTTGGATAAAAGCATTGAGGCTAAAAAACCGGTGAATCCTGTGGATAACGGAAAAATTTTCATGATTGTTAAATATAGTTCTCTTCTAAACTAACCTTGTTGAAGTTGAAAATTGTCGTTTTTGAAAATTTGTGCTGTTTGTTGTTTCAAAAGAAATTAAATTTGAAATTTTTTGTAGTTCTCTTTTTCCTATGTGAGAGATATAAGACTCCTTTTTGTAGAAAAGAAAATCGTCAGTTCCTCTTGCACTGCTCATTTTTTATGTTAGGAACCTGCTAGCCAGCCAGAGAGAAAAGAAAAATGAAAATCATATCAAAATATATACTAGTGTCTGCCATATTTTCTCCTTGCATTTTACAGCATGCAGGAATTGGGCACATTACTAAACTTTCGTGGTTTCTGGGTCCAAGTGTTCAAGAAATTTGTGCTGTGAAAGTGTGGATTTTACGTAACATTTCAATTTTATAGTTTTTTTTTTTTTTCTTGTTTTCTTTTTCTTGGTAATTTTAATGATGAGCTATAATAAACCCTTTATATCATTGTGTATATTACATGTGCAACATACACACAATTAGTTTATTAATTTTTGTATTTATAAACTGGAAACTACTTTATTCATTGTTGCATTTTTACATAGTTATTTATTTAAAAAGGAAAAAAAACCTTTTGCGTTTCATTAACTGCATGTAGCAATTTCTGAAGTTAGAAAATTATGTCTGGACTAATTAAAGTACTAAAAAATTCCATTTTAAATGAACTGAGCTTAACATAATAACTTTTCTTGACTAAAATTTAACAATATAATTTTTATCAGCCCATAATCTGACTCGAACCAGACATACTTAAACTTAAAACTAAATCAAATAGTCTTAATGAAACTAATTAAAAAGTCGATTCCTCATATCTTAATGCAAATATAAAAACAAATACTCTGCAATCCACATAAAAGAAAAAGAATAGAGATAAAATGTGATGGCTGAGGGCGATACTGAAAATACAGTCATAAAATTTGCTACATGTTGCCTAAACACTGCCATGTATTTTGACACGTCTGTCAATTTTATGTTATTCTTTACTCACATGTTGATCATAAGTTTGTTTAAAATTTAGATTAAAAATGACTAATATTACCACTTTATAGGTAAGAATTATTTGATTATTGTATGTATTTTGGAATAAATGTCAGAAGCTTTGTTTGAGATTTTGTTTAAAAAAAAAAAAAAAATTGCTAGACATTAATTATTGTCTTAAAATCATTGTTACCATTTTTTATTTTTTTTTCCCCCTTGAAAAGATTACACATAAACAGTTAAACATAAATAGATCACTTTCATTCAGAGAAATGCATAGATGACATCAAAGAATTTGGTCTTTGTTCCATGTGCTTGTTTTGTTCGGGTCAAATAAGGACATTTAAATTTGAATGATAAGTACCATCATATTGCAAACTTTTTTTTTTTAATGGTAAACTGCATCTCTATTCTTTCTCTTTATTCTGTGCTACATTCATATCTTTATTATCAATTTTATCTTTAAAAAAGGCAAAAATACTAAACCTAACTTAAAAAAAAAAAAAGGACTAATTAACTTTTCTTTTTTTTTTTTGGTTTGATAAACACATATCTCGCATAGTTTCATAACCTCTTCAGACATGATGTATCCTATAGGATACACATCTTTATTTATTTATTTATTTTTTTTTTATTATTATTTTTTTTTTCAAGTTTATAATAAATGTTAAAAAAAAAAAAAAAAATGGTTTGAATAGAGCCTATAGATAGCAGAACTAAAACAAACAGTTGTTTTCTTTTTCTTTCTTTTTTTGTGAGCTACATGTTATATAAAAACGGCTTGCAGCAGAAATGTATGAAATGCACAAAAATGAAATCATAAATAATTCTATTGTGCATTAAGATACTGTTACTAGAGTCCTTTAGTTATAAAAAATTATTAAATATGTATTTGTTTTATGTTTTTTCTATGAAAAAAGTAATACAAACTAAAATAAAAAATACTAAGAAATTGCCAAAAAAGGTACTTTTTGATCCCATGTGTTATCAAATTTTATATATACATATATTATGTTTTTGTTTTTTTTTTGTTATTCAATCTCAGTTATCAGTTTTAATATAAATCCATAGCTGAAATTTAAAAAAATACATGCATGAATTCTTGGATCTGAAGAGGATAAAACCTTTTTTCTTTAATAATTTATTTGTAAGAAACATTCAGATTTTGGTTTACATTTTAAAAAAAAATAAAAATATACTGTAAAAAGTGATTACAGCAGTCGTAAAGGCTAAAAAAGTCTTAATGAAAGACATGTTAGTTTCATTTACACAACTGGCAACATTTTCAAGACCAATAATGGGGAAAAAAAAAAAGGTGTTGTTGCGATATAAAGGGTTAACATGAGAAAATATTGTTAAAAAATTTTAAGAATTTTATTTATAGTCATTATTTATGTAGTTTTCCGGTGTTGTTTTGTGCATATTATAGTTATAGCTTTCTTTCATTATATTCAAGTGTATATATTTATAGAATTAAATCAAAATTGCATTTGACACATGCAGTTTATTCTGTTAGATTTTATCTGGGTTAATAATTGTGCTTGAGGCTTTTCATGCAGGAAGAATTTTTCTGTGTTGCTGTATTCATATTTCGTTGCTTTTATCCGGTGAAAAAGAAAATGTTATAGTTTAAATTAATTGTATATTAATATGTTTATAAATATATATATATATATGTACAGTTTTTTTCTTTTTTTCTAATTTTAGTAAATTTATCTTCTACAAAAAAGAATATTTATTGTTTAATGTGTATAATTAAATCAAAATTGTGTTTGTTTTTTGTTTGTTTGAGCATTGCAATTATTAATTCACACTACGATTAAAAAAAAAAATGTACCTAATAAGTTTTAAAAATCAAAACATGATGTGTGCAATTTTTTTTATAAAGACTCTTCAAAAGTTAAATATTATTATGTTATTTATTAATTCGTTTTATGTTTGGAATAAGGGACAAATAAAACATTTTTTTCTGCACTTTCTGTTTTTGGTTGGATGATGTGTATTGTTTTTAATCTTAAAAGCTTAGCCCTAGAAAGTGCCTGTTTTAGAAAAAATAATAATTTTTCCATTAATGTTCATTTGGACCAAAAATTAAATCATGATAGATTGTTTTCAAAACAGCTATTAACCCTTGCAGTACTAAAATCTAAATGGCTATTTTGATCAGAATCTTCATCAAATAACAAAACATATGCCGTCTTGATAGACAGTGTAACAAATTCATTTTGTTGAATAGCGAAATTTACATATAACTGAATACGAAATGAAAAAAATGACAAAATGATGTAGGTGCCTTTTATACTCGCTTGTTTGGAAATACCGTAATCATGGCACCATCTAATGAACGACATTTGGCAAAATGCCAAAAACTTTCTTTTTTTTTCTTTTGAAATGTGATAAATGATTTTAATATTTCCATTTATACTCTCATTGCATTAAATGGGTCATTGTGATTCTATTTGCAATTTCTACAAATAAAAAAATATGTGCAAAACTTGCTAAGTAGACAAAATTATGAAAGAAACCTTTATAGAAGAATTCCTAGAAAAAAGGGAATTTAACATACGTATTTTAAATAAACAGGAAAAAAATCACATGGAGTCAAATTCATCTCATCTTAGTACTGGTGGGGTAAATAGTTTTTGTAATGTGTTTTGAAATGAACTTTATTTTACTAAAAACTTCAAAGACAGATGAAAGAGTTAAATTGAAGGCACTGAACTTAGATATCAATATACTGTTTATGCAGTATAACTTTCCTAACTTGTGATAATCTATAAAACCTATATTGTAAAGAAAATATGGGACAATTTAAATTTATTATCACTCAGCAGTAGTTTGATACAACTTAGTTGCAGTTCTAATTTAGGTAGTATAAATGGAAAGATTTTGATATTGGAAAAAGAAATGCAGTAATTTTGTTTTTAAGTCATGTAGAAAGAATAGTAATCAAATATATTTTTGAATGGTTTTGTTAAAATATCAGTTTTGTAATTATTAACATCTGTTTGTATAAGATGGGAAAAATAATCAATAGTAATAAATGTATTGTATTTAAAAATAACTTGATAAAATTGGATTTCAATTTATATAGACTTTGAATATTTTAACATACATAAGTTAAATTTTTTTATATGCAAATTTATTGGTATGATAACTTTAATAATATGTATTACATGAAAACTTAATTGTAAAGGATATTTTGTTGAAAATGTAATCTAGTTTTTATTTAAATTATTGCTCTGTTTATAATATTTTTTTCTATTTTTGAAATAATTACAAATTATGCTTATTTCAAGTGTCAATGAAAAAATTGTTATAAAGAAAATGTGCTATTGCCAAATAGTAATTTTTAGATTAATTTTAATGCATACAACTGAAATATTTTTAGCATTTTGTAAATAATAGCTTCATAAGTTTATCAGTATCGTCATTGAAAAGCTTAGTGGAAGACGACATTACAATTTTTTTTTTTTTCCAAAAATTGCTTGAAGATGTAATGAGGCATTCTGTCTTATGATAAAGCTAAAATACTATTTTTTCTGAAGATCCAAAACAATACTTATTAATATTTTAATATTTAATAGATTGAATAATAATAATAATTTCTATTTCAAAATTAAATTTGAACTTTTCTTTCTGAGAGATTGTAATAACACTTGTTAAAACAATAAAAAAACTGCTTACAAAAAGAAAATAAATCAAGAAAATTTTCTTGAAATTAATTTTTTGTAACATATCTTCTTTGACTAAGTTCTTCAGTTCATATGTAAAGACTTTGTTATTCTTTAAGATTAGAAGGCTTGTTGAATGTTTTTATCTCCCATAATGCATACTTTATTGAATCCTGTATTTAGAATCACATTGTTAATTTCAACACCAAAATGAGAGTATTTGTCAGTTTAGTAATTTTTAATAATTTTTTTCTTTAAAATCTTATCCTAATTTATGGTACTTGAACTGTTTGTATATTTTTTTTTATATTATCTTATTCGTGTATAATTTTGTAATTATCACATAAAAAATGTAAAGTTCCTTATAACTTTTAAGAATCCTGCTAGTCTGAATTCAAATAACTCAAAAATTTTATAACCAAATTGAAATTCAAAGCAGTTTTGGAAAAGTAAGGAAATACTTATACCAAAATACATTTTAATTTTCATAAAATCAAACTTCTTTTGATATAAGTATTATACATTTATAGCTTAAGTGCATGCTATGTAGGAAGTATTAAACAACTATATAAGCATAACTATTTTATTAAATTAAGATTGGCCATATGAAATCGCATTCTTTATGTCACATCTTAAAATCTGGACTGTTTTATTTAATATTTTTTATTCATTAATTAGTATCATAGAAAAATAATGGTCAAAATTACATCAGAACTATTAAATCTTTCCACAAATTATATTTGTTAAATAATATTTCAATAATTTTAGATATTTAAATTATATATGCTCGATCAAGTGCTACATTTTTTTCATCAGACAAAATTTTCTGGGTTTAACCCAAACCCATTCTGCAAAAGTTAAAGCCCAATCTGAAGGTTAACCCAACCAGCAACAAAACACATTTAAAGTCAACATGACCTACATCGCCATTTGGTTTTGGATAAAACTTGATTACTATGGTCAGATGCAGGAATCAAAATTAGTTGGATTCTGGAGCATTTAACCTTTTTAATTGTTTAACAACATAAAAAAAAAAAATGAAATAAGGCCAAAGCTATTAAATCTAATAAGTTTTCTCTGATAAATAATTTATGGTAAATATTTTCAAGAATCTTTTGCCTTTTGGGTCACTTTTTGATCTTTAATGATTGGCTTTTAAAATTTGATTGTATAGCAAGGTTCTCACTGGCTTTTGAATAATCTTAGCAATAGAGTTCATCAGGGTGACGTCACAACTCCAGAAATTGGGTCAAAACAAACCACAGAGTTCAGAAAAGATAGAGATGAAATGTGTTGTTTTATCGTGAAGCTAAATTCAACCCTGAAACTGATTTAAGCAAGTTACAATTCGGCCCAAATACTTGAGGATCGCTTTTAAAACTTCACCCAGTTCAATGAATTCAGCCTTTGAATGATATCTGATTTCATATTGAAAGCCTTTTTGATGGTGTATAGTACATCTCTAACATACTGTAAACTCTCTCAGTTTGTTTTGACCCAGTTTGCGTGCAAATGCTTGGTTGAGTTGTCTGCAGGGATGAAAGAGTTCCGCCTAAAGGCGGAAATCCGCCTTTTTGAAGATGATTTTGGCCATTCTCTGGATCGATGCAAAAATGCAAAGAAAATATTGCTGGTAATTTGGGGGGGGGGGGGGGGTCCAAGAAGCTCCGGGAGTAATTCTCGGACTTATCTTTCACCCGCTAGACTTCACCCACAAATCGCCGAAGAGCTATCTGTCAAGGTAAGCGGTCAATTTACGTTCAGGTGCATCACATGCGGTACATTTCGCGGGGCGAAAATCTATTTTTAAGGACCGGGTAAACATAACTATTCTGAAGTTAAACTTTATTCCCGGAACTGCCTTTTCTTTTCTCTCACTTACGGTTTACTGACAGTGGGAAACGAGGGAGATACAATGGTCACGGAAGATCACTATCTTAATTCTACTTGAAGGGAAAGATTCCCGTGCTACTCTTGGATTGAAGTTGAACTGAAAAACTCATTTACATCAAACGCGCCGCCTGCAAACCGCAAAAAAACTTTGTGTGTGCCCGCAGCCTTAGACTGGCAGCTGTTTTCTGACACCTGGGTCCATAGGTCACTGTGACGCTGAAGAGAAAGAAAATCTTAGGAGGGAATAATTTAATCTGAATTAATGAGCTTTAAAACAGTGATAATAATTTTTCAGTTGTTTTGTTTTCCAGAATAACTATTATTTTTGCAGCGCGACGGATACGAGCTAATATAAATTCTGTTTTATTATTATTGCACTTCAGTTCTGGTTAAAATATGTCAATTTCAGGTGAACCTTTTTTAAACATTTTTTTAGTTGCGTTTGAATTTATTTCGAGTAGAATTTTCAGTTATAACTAAAATACCCGAACGCGAGTACGTGCAAGACTTGACTACTAATCATAATTAAGAGTTTTAAGACTGATATCTTCATCATTATTATTATAAATACTGTTGACCGATGAATTATATAATTTCTGAAATAAATGAGAATATGGCATTGATAAATTATATACATTCTGCCACAAAGAACACTAGTATAATTATTTATGGTGCATTTACAAGTACGGCTTTTACGATATTTGCGTTCAAAGGTAAAGGTCTGCACGGGCCGGGCCTCGGTCCGAAGCCCGAGCACGGCCCGGCCCGCGGGCCGGGTTCGGACCGATTTGCATTAACATCATTCGGGCCGGGCTCGGGCCTTGCTTCTGAAGACTCAGGCCGAGCCGGACGGGCCTAGTCACTAATCTTTTCGGGCCGGGCTCGGGCCGTAATTTTTTTTCCTGGAGTATCAGGTCGGGCCGAGCCTAACTCACTTCTTCCGTAGAAACCGAGACTGAATTCATTCTTTTTAGTCTTCACGGACCAAAATAATAAGTTCCTGTTGAATCTCCCCATATGAAAATCCTTTTCTCGACGTGGAAATCTGTTCACAAATCAGTAAAGTTTGGCTTGGTCCAAAAATTTTTGCAAAGTAGGAATATACTTTTTAGTCGTCATTATTCTACAATTAAACATTAGAATTTATTCTTTTTAAAGAATCGTAGATCACTAGGCGTCTCAAAATAGAATTAATCACATAAAAAAAAAAAATAATAATAAAAAATAAAAAAACATCATGATTATGACGAAATTTTCGTTTAAACCGAAAACTGCAATTTTTGTTAAACTGTTCATTCATGCAAAATGAATGCAACAATACGCGAGAAAAAAAATATATTAAACATTTACATCTGCTAAGAAGGAAAAGTATTTTTTTCTTTCCAATGTCTTAGAAGATTTTACTTTTGCCGTATACCATTTTTTAGATTTTTTTTTTTTTTAATGCATTAATAATATTAATGAAAACTGAAACATTTACATACAACAAGCAAAGATTCATTAAAAGCGTAAATATCGCAGCCTATGGCACTGCTGCATAAATAATGATTTTAAACATGAAAGAAGAAAAAGAGAGACTAAGATAAGTTTTTTTTTTTTTTTTTTTTTTGGTCTGAACTCTTCCGGTAGACTAAAGATCAATGTTCTATAGAAATTCACCCGAGCCGGGCCGGGTTCGGGCCGAATTTAAAATTTTTTTTTCCGGTCCGGGCCGGGTCAGGCCAATATTTTTTGTGTTCGGGCCGTGCAGACCTCTATTCAGAGGCTGCTTCACCACTCAAGAACGCGCGCTCGCTAATGTTAATCCTATGGGAGAAATCTTTTTAAGCATACAGTTTGCGTTTTGATAATTTAAATTTTATTTATTTTGTATTGAATACTTGAGGTTATTATATACAAAGACCGTTTTTTAATTTTTCAATTTTGTTTGCAGATTTTTTTTTTAAATCTTTAGGGATATTTTTACCTTTGGAATCTGTTTTGAAAATAAAAATATCCCCAAATATTTTTTGAATAAATCTGTCGTTTTATCGCGAATTTTTGACAATTTGTTGCTTTTACTAAATTTTTTTAGGAACTTTCCCGGTTTTTTTTTTTTTTTTTTTTTCGAATTTATGACAAGTTAGGCATTTTTTCGCGAATTTTTCGACGAAATTTGTCATTTTTTTTGCGTATTTTTCGATGAAATTTCCCATTTTTTCACGATTTACGACAGAACTAGCCATTTTTTCGTGAAACTTTTGACGTAATTTGCCATTTTTTCGTGAATTTTGACAAAATTTGTCATTTTATCGAAATTTTTAAACAAAATTTGCCGCGTTTCCCGAGTTTTTTGACAAAATTTGCCGTTTTATCGCGAATTTTTTGAAGAAATCTGTCATTTTCGCGAATTTTTTGACAAAATTTGTCGTTTTATCGTGATTTTTAGACAAAATTTCTCGTTCTTTCAAGATCTTTTGAGGAAATCTGTCGTTTTTCTGTTAGGTCTACAGAAGGTTGATGGCTGTGGTCCCCTGTTTTATCAAGAGATACACATTTATACTGTGAATTTTGAATTTTTTTTAAACTCAAATTTTTTGTAATTTTTATGTTTCTGTAAAATTTAAAACTGCACTCCAGTCTATAAAATGTCGTCATTAAAATTTTTCTATTTTTTCTCTTTATATTTGGCATCTGAAGTTGAAAAAAAATTTCCTCCTTTTTTTCTTTGGTCCACTTTCATGCCTGGTTGTCTGTGACGTCACACTGATGAGCTAGCTCTATATAGTTAAACACTGATGAAAATCTACAATCAAATTAAAGTAATATTAGCCATGAAAGAGTATCTAAAATCCATCTTTAGACTTAATGTACTTTTTTCTTCCTTATCAATATGTATTCCATTTTTTTGTTATTGTTTTTAAAGCACTTATTCATCTAAATAGAACTATCAGTTATGGAAACTAATAAAACAATATATTTGATTCTTAGCAAATATCAGGGAGAGGAAAAAGTTCTCTAGGCTGATTAATTTCATTGTTTTTTGAAACAAAATTCAAGTCAACAAAAGATTTGAGTTGGCAGATTAAATGAAAACAGATAAAAAATTTTTAAAGTAATGTTAATAGGATCTAAATTAAAGATGAATAGAGCAGCATTTAATAATTCAGTAACATCATTGAAAGTATAGCCAAAAGCTGTGATGCCGTTATTGTGCTACAGTTCATTATTTAAGCACAAAATTGAAAAAAGGGTGTATGAAATTTTTTTTTTTTTTTTTTGATTTGTCCTTCAGGGCTCGAAATGTACCGGAGCAAAAACAAAATGATAAATGTTCTGGTTTGTGAAATTATGGTAAATTTTGTTCCAGTTCAAACAAGTGATAAAACATCATGCAGTTACACATACATAGCTCATTGTGCTTTTTGTAACTTTTTTAATTATTTAGAAACTTGGATACATTTTTAAAATTGTTTTTTGTGTGATTAGAGATAAAATATTTGTCTATACTTTCAAAAAAAAAAAAAAAAAAAAAAAAAGTTTAGCAAATAATAGTTTTGAAACAGCGTTCTGTTTTCTGCATTTTTCCATTTTGAGTCCTGTCCAGGATGCATATTTTTTTCATTGAACAATTGCAAAATTGGCAATTTTGTTTGAAATACATTGAATCTGCCTTATTTCTTGTAAAAAGACCTGCTTTTTTGTAAACAATGACCTAGCTTTTTGTTTTTCAAAAGCTTTGTGACAGCTCTGCAAAAGAGTGCAAAAAAACTCAACTTTTGCAATTTGGCATTTTTAATGTTTGGCTATTTCACAGTATGAAGCATCCTAGCACAATATTGATTAGCAGTGAGAACCTTGTTGGAAATGTTGAACACTATTACTTTAGGTTATGTTTTATTAATATGATTTTATAAAAGGTTAAAGTAGTGTCAAAAGCTATTAAGAATTTAACTTCTGTGAAATTATATCTGATAAGTAATATTGTTAATAAATATTTAGAAGAAACTTTGCTTTTATGTTTATTATCCTCTTTTTTGATGATTATTTCGAAGTATAATGTTTGTTAGACTTGATAAAAGAGCATTTGTGCAATTTAAACACTGATATTGTAAAGTTGCAAGACATTTCATATTTTCTTCACTTAATTATGCACTATCATGTTCACATACTAGCTTGTTATTTTATACGTTCAGTAAATGCATCCCGGTAATTTTGTGAAATTTGTGTATAGAGTTCTTATTACAAAATTTTTTGTTCTTAGACTTGTATATCTTTAGTTAGTGTGTTTTGAGATATCTATATCATGTATGAAGACTATATTATATATATATATATTGTTTCCTTTTTATCCTTATCTTTTCTTCATTTTCATATCTGATAGATTTTATAACTTAAGTAACTTATTGCTACATAAATAAATGTATGTTGATTTATACGATCTTCACTCGCAAACAAAAAAAGAAGCGTTTTGTAACACATCAGCTGATTTTTTATTATCATCATTTGCTGATATATTGTTTTATTTTAGCCATTTTTTTTAAACTTTTGTATATTTAATCTAGAAAAATGTCACATAGTTATCTTCTTTGAACTTTTATTTTAAATATTTGATGAGAGAATACTTCTATATTTTGAAAACCATGCTTACTTGACCAAACAATCACTTTAATGATGTACACAACTGCATAAAAGAAAACACATGGTACAAATCTTGTTATCCTTATGTTTATTTTATGAAACCCATTAGTTATTTTTAATAAAAATTCTTCCCACACTATAGATTCTTGTCTTATTTTGCCTATTTGTCAATCTAGTGTGATGAAAGTGGGGAATTTAACCTTTCACTACACTGTGTGTCCAAGATTGTAGCTAGAAAAGAATATTAGGAATGGGAACCAGTGGCATAGCTAGGATAGATGACACCCGGGGACCGGTTGTAAATGGTGCTCTCCCCTCTTTTTTTGATCCATCATATTTTTTCAATCACAATTCTAAGCTATTTCAACAAATGACCATACAATTCCTTGTTTACCTTTTGTCCTCCTGCATAAAAAGACCACAGGAGTGACTCATCATTCAACAGTCCGCATAAGTCAATGTGGTTCTTATATGTAGAAGAAAATTCTTTCTTTTAATTTTTTTTTTTTTTTTTTTTTTTACCCTCTCTTTAGATACGTAGGTTTTTGTTCCTTAGTGCATGTCTTATTTAGATGCACCATTCTGTATAAAATTTCACATTTTCAAAGAAAATAAAACTAAATCTATTGCATTGTACTTCAAAAATTTCCTTTTATTTCAGAATTCCTTTCCAAAATCTTATAATAAGAGTATATTTTTGATTTACAAATAAAGATTGGGTGTGAACTTAGAGAGTGACACCCGGAGCGTACCATCCCCGCTTGCTACCCCACTGAGGGGGACTCATACTTTCTCTCTCTGACGCAGAAAGATAAATTAGTGCATATTCACACTGTAGGTATACTATGTTCCTTGTTAAGCTGTTGTAATAACTTAATTTTATGAGAAAAAAAAATATATATTGATGAAAAATTAAGAGGGTATAACTAGTGCAATATTAAACATCATTTAGCTTCATATATGCAAATAGTATGAGCGAGTGTTGAAATACTTATTTCAGTTACAATTTAGTATTTCTGCAAAACTGTGAAAAGGTCTCAAAACTAAATTAGATTTTTGAATAGAATTTCATTTGGATTTTCGGAACATAAATTTATTTAGTGGCTTTGAAATGCTTTCCAGGGAAGGCTCAAAATATTTTAAGGGGGGGGGGGGGGTTGAGTCCTACCCCTTTAGCTATGACCCTGTGTGTGCCAATATGGCACATACCTAAAAACATTATAATTCTCATTATGTGTCATGAATTTAGGATCGTTGTAACTGATCAAGAACATTCCAAAGAATGGAATAACACCTATTTTGTCCATGTCAGATGGCAGCATTTGACCCCCCCCCCCTACAATTCGTCGAAATTGATTCAGTACTTTTTTATAATTAGGCAAAAACTATTAGTTAAGCGTCGTTTACACGGAGCGAGTTTACTATCTACAAGCCGGCGAGAAAAGTAGCGAGCGAGTCAGCTAGCCAGATAGTGGTGGTTTACACACGAACTTGTTTATTCGCTCAGTAGCCAACTCGCTATTACATCACTAGTTGCGTTCTAAAACTTAATTTTACGTTAAAACTAACAGTAATAAGTCTTGATTACGTCCATTAATAACTATATCGTAATATTAATAATATATATTCCACAAAAAAAGTAAGAATTTATATTACAGATAAATATTTTGCTTATAAGACGTTGTTGTATTAATAAAAACGTTTAAAATACATTCAAAATTTTTATTTACATGTTTCAACTCTTTTTAATCGGCTCATCTTCAGAAACTAATAAATATAAAATAAAATTACAAACATAATGAACGTATAAAACTGGAATAAATAATTATTGAAATTAAACATATCACGCGCTTTTTAATAAATAATTATTGAAACTAAATTAAATATATCACGCGCTTTTTAATAAATTATTATTGAAATTAAATTAAATACATCACGCGCTTTTTGCTATTCCCTGACATTTAGTATTTTAAATTATCTAAAGTAATTAAAATATTAATTTTGTGAATTTGTGTTTTCATTTTGTGTCACTAGAGCTAGCGAATACTCGCAGCGATTTCACTAGCAGCAACGTTTACACACTGATAGTTTGCTAGCCAGATAGCTTACATGCCAGCGAGTAGCGAGAAAAGTAGCCGAGCTTTCAACTTTTTCCGCACTCGCTAAGCCGCTAGATAGTTAGCTAGTGAACCTGTTTACACGGGGCGAGTCCACTAGCAGCTAGCGAATTCGCCGGCTTGTAGCTAGTAAACTCGCTCCGTGTAAACGACGCTTTAGTGATTTTTCGCTAATTAAAAGTGTTGAATAAGTTCGATGAATGGAGTGCGGACGAAATGTCGGAGCGGTCTAAGGCGCCAGATTTAAGGCTCAGCTTCTTGAAGAAAGAGATCGCGTGTTCGAACCCCACTGCTGACAAACGTGTATGCTTTACAATAATATTTCCTATATTACAATTTTGATTAACCGACTTCAGACAATCGTTAACTTTTAACTAAAAAGAAAAATATAAACTTTTCTATCAAAAATTGAACCGACTTCAAAAACTAATGAAGAGTAAAAAATAATTTCCTTACATAATTGTAATAAGAAATTAACTTAAGAGCGTAGTGCTTATTCTGCGTATTACCATATTTACGTACATTTATTGGATTTTCTGGAGTCGGTGCCAAGAAGGACAACGTCTGTCGGGTGCGCTAGTAATAATATGAAATTTAGAATTTTTTTTTTTTTTTATTAAAACCTATTAAATCTATTGGTAATTATTATTACGACGAGAATCTATTATATAATAATTATCAAGACATTATGCTTTATGCTATGTTTGTTTACAACTCTATTTCAGAAATAGAGTTTACTTATAGAGGGTTAACTGCATAAATCATTGAAATTTTGTTGGCTTTGAATCTTTTATAGAAAACTATGTCGAATTGTTCAATAGAAAAGATTTCAGGTCCAAAACTATTTGTATCTATGCATATAAGTTTTCTTGCACAAAATTAGGCCTAATGTGGCTCCATCCTTTCGGAGACTGTAAGATTGATGGGTTTGCCCCGGATTTGTTACACTGTATTTTATTATATAAATTAGTATTATTTGTAAAATATTTAGAAAAATGGTACTACTATATTATCCCGTTGACCAATTTCGCCAAACTAATAGCCAAATTATACATATTGACATAATATTTATTTTAAATAATGAAAAAACAAATAATTAGTAGAATATTAATAAAAATACAAATAAAAAGTCGAAATAAAAATCCCTTAATGACATTTTAAACACGTGAATCGTATTTAATGTCATTGAATGTAACATTCACGATCATCTATTATTGGCATTTAATCTTATAGTTTGGCGATAATTTTTTGGTCGACGGGATAACCTAGTAGTACCAGAAAAATAATCAGATTAATTAACTAAAAATACTCCTATGGAAATATTGCAATTCTTTTAAAAGCAATGTATTTAAGTGTATTACGATTCTTTATGTAAGTGGAAAAGCTTTTGCAGTTGAAAGTATTTCCTATAACTTTCACTTTATAAAAAGAAAAACTATTGGTATGAAAATAATTAAGAAAATTATTCCTTATTGAAAATATTTAGCTTATCCATCTCTCTACTCTATCTAAAATAAATTGAGTATATTGCGTGAAAAGAAAAAAAAGCTTTCATTAGTAGACTGTATAAATAAATTTTATATTGAATTTTTTTCTATGGTATTTAAAAGTACCATCGGTGCATAAAGGGTTAAGATTCATTCTTTTTAACAATATTAAGAAAATAGGTATAGGAGGTTCTCAATTTGATGCGTTATGTATACAGGGAGTTCCAAAATTTGACCGAGAGGATCATAAAATTACCATCGAATATGAGATTGCAAACCATGTATTTAGTCACAAATACGGGAAAAATCAAAACACTACAATACAATAATATGTACATTATGTCATAATATCTCAAAAAGTAAAAAAAAAAAAAAAAAAACAGGGTGCTCAAGTAATCTAGACACACGGCAGTGTGTCAGCCAAGTTCAAAAAGTAAAAGTCGACACACCCGCCGTGGGTTATATTACCCGAACCATTTCGGGCCACTTTTGACCCCTCAATAACTTAAATTCTATTTGACCTACACAATTGCAATTTTTTGTGTCGTGTAAGACCATCTTCTAATTTCCTAATCCTATAAATTTTTAAAAAAATCTTTTACCGTTCACGAGAAATTGACGTCTGAAAACCACTGTTTTTCCCACTGACTCACTCACTCACTCATAGAAATGTTTGACTACTTCCAGGTGACTTAGGAAATTGAAATTTGGTGTGGAGGTAGGTTATTAGATCTATAAATAGGAAAAAATCAGAAATCACCATTAATTAAACATTAATGGTTGTTAGAAGATAAATTATTGGATTACAATGGCGGTTTATGAGAATTTCACAAAATACCAGAAATAGTGCCAAGTTGGCGTCACTTTTGGCGAGTATCGGGACTAATCTCTGAAACTACCGAACCGATTTCAAAAGTAATGGAACCAAAATGATGGTATTCGCCCCGGTTCAAACGCAGACTATATCTTATGTCTGTGCCACTAACCAAAAGAGGGTTCAGAAGCAAAAAACACTCTAAAAATGGGATTTTTGTTTTAGTGAAGGGCCTAGAAGCAAAAAATTTGTCATGTTAATTATTTATAAGATATGAATGATCACTAATGACATTTGCTAAAAAATACCAAATTTAAAAGGGGTGGAAATTCGCGAAGAGCATTCTGAAAACGTTCTGAATAGCGATTTTAAAACAATCTCAGCAAACAACAAACCAATTTTAAAAGTAATGATATCAAAATGATGATGATAGTCCTTGCTCCAACATAGGCTATATCTTATGTCGATGCCACTAACCTAAAGGGGGTAAAAGAACAAAAACGTTCTAAAGATGCGATGTCTGTATGTTAAGGGACTAGAATTATAAAGTTTGGCATTTTAGAGTTCACGGGAATTTCGCGAAATATCAGAAATAGTGCCAAGTTGGCGTCTTTTTTGGCGAGTATCGGAGCTAATTTCTGAAACTATGAACCGATTCCAAAATTAATAGTACCAAAATGATGGTATTCACCCCGGTTCAAGTATATGCTATATTTTATGTATATACCATTAACCATAAGAGAGTGAAGAAGCAAAAAACATTCTAAAAATGAGATTTTTGTTTTACTAATAAGCATAGAAGCACAAAATTCGGCATGTTACTTATTTATAAGATAAAAATGATCTCTAAGGGCATTTGCTAAAAAATAAAGAATTCAAAAAGGGTGAAAATGCACGAAAAGCATTCTAAAACTGTTCTAAATTGGGATTTTTAAGCAATCTCAGCAAACAACCATCTGATCTTAAAAGTAATGATCTTAAAATGATGGTGACATTCCTTGCTCCAATATAGGCTATATCTTATGTCAATGCCACTAATCCAAAAGAATTAAAAGAGCAAAAAAAATTCTAAAAATGCGATGTCTGTATGTTAAGGGCTTAGAAACATCAAATTTGGCATGTTCATTACTTATAAGATATAAATGATCACTAAGAACATTTGTTAACAAATACAAAATTTAAAAGGGGTAAAAATGCGCGAAAAGCGTTCTATAAACGTTCTAAATAGCAATATCAGCAATATTGGAAAGTTAGCGAACCGATTAAAAAAAAAAAAAAGAAAAGAAAAAGTCAAAATGATGGTGGCAGTCCTTGCTCTAACAAGAGTATTGGATAAATTGCCAGATTACAATGGGAGTCTATGGGAATTTGGCGAAATAACAGAAATAGCGCCAAGTTAGTATCACTTTTGGCGGGTAATTTTTGTCGTCAATTTGGCCATATATCGCCAAGTTGGAGACAAACTTTTTTGGTCGTCGAGATAATCAAGTAGTACCCAATCACATAAAAGAAACATCCTTATTAGTGGAATTTAATGGAACATAAGCAATCCTAATGTTAAAAGTTTTAAATTTGATTCAAAGAAACAGTGAATAAACGCAGGAAAAAGCTGTAAGATTAATTAATATTAAATAAAACTAATTTAATATTAAGCCAATTTATTTCAAAAAGGAAACAAATACCGACTTATTTGACAAAAAATAATGATATCCTATCAAAAACATGAATGTGAAAAAATGCCAAGTTCGTTAAAGATTTCGCTAATAAAAGAAGTGATTTGACAAAAAATAATGATATCCTATCAAAAACATGAATGTGAAAGAATGCCAAGTTTGTAAAAGGTTTCGCTAATGAAAGAAGTGAGATCTAACTGCAAACCAAGTTCTTTCGAAGCTCCTTAAATCATAGCTCCTGTCATGCATAATATTCTTCAATTGCTTAAAATGAGTTGGTATGTTACTTGTTATTCAATAGAGCGACTTGGCAAGTTTTCAGCCCCTAACTTTAATGTTTGAGTAAGTACTTAATGTTTGAGTACCTAACTTTAATGTTTGAGTAAAATTTAATCTAGAATCTGATTGGGAAAGATCTAGTCATTCAAATGTTCGAATAACTACATTGAAGTTAAGGTATCGATAAATTAATTAAGTGATCAACTTTAAGTTCTGATCAATTAAATAGAGAAATTTGAATAACAGAAAACTTGTAAGTCGCTCTATTGAATAACAAGTAACATACCAACTCATTTTAAGCAATTGAAGAATATTATGCATGACAGGAGCTATGATTTAAGGAGCTTCGAAAGAACTTGGTTTGCAGTTAGATCTCACTTCTTTCATTAGCGAAACCTTTTACAAACTTGGCATTCTTTCACATTCATGTTTTTGATAGGATCTATAATACCGTATGAACTAACTGCTAACAGCTATTGTTTTAACAGGTTCCCGTGTTGTATTAGGCTGTCCCTGCGCTGATTATGAACAAACAAAAGTAATTTATTTAGTACATAAAACTAAATTTTTTTAAACAAATATATTCATAAACAATCATTAATAACTGTTTGTATCATTAGACAATAAATCTGACTTCCCAAATTAGAAAACTATTTATCAGTTATGCTATATAGTATTACGATTATTTATAAATAAATGTGTCAGGTGGCAGCACTAGCAATTTTTTAAATGCTCCTCAGATTTTAGTAATCCTCTGACTCTCACTCGGATGTTATAAGATTACCCTTTTAAAATAAATTACTTAGTCATATGTTTTTAGAAATATTGCAAATTGTTTTCAAGAAATTATAAGTTTTTTGTAATTATATTTTCGCGAACTTAATCTTTTTTATAAATCAATTTAAGCATCCAGAAATTTTTGTACAGTTTCAATCAAAGTCAATCTTCTATAACTACAAAAAAAGTTGACAATGCAGGTTACAGTTTATATTTTTAAATTATTTAGAGCGTTTTTAATCTAATACATATAATAATATCCAATATTTTATCAGTTGGATGAAGATATTGGAACTAAATAAGTCTCTATATGTTTGCATCTGAAGTTTTCTATTTATTGCACTCAGTTGATGGCAGCATGCAAATTGTTTTTAATATAAATGTTCACGCATAGAAAAGAGAAGTAAAAGTTTGGGGGAAATACTGCGTAGAAGCTGAAGTAAGTTTGTTGTTATGATGTCTCGACATTCCAAAATAAATGTAATTATTATGGCGGGTATACACCGAACGAAAATCCTCCCACAATTTTTAAATTGTAATTAATAACCCGTTTACATAATTACATTTGATTTCTTTAATGCATGTGCATCAGATTATTATGAAACTCAAGTGGCTGTATTTAAATCGTTTATAGAAGACAATTTGGTCGTAATAATTGTCCATAGATGGCAGCACATTGTAGACAAGAAAAATCTGCGAATAAACCAATCTTTCCCTTTAATTTACAGACAATTTATATTTTTTCATTTTTCATGCTGAAAACTATTTTATCAATCGAAACTCTGTTCTATAAATAGACTGAAACTTTATCTGTGGTAAGTATAACTTTTGAAATCTTTTATTATCATATTCATTTAAAATTGTAAACCGATAAAAAATCGGATATATGTGAACTTCTACATGAATTACTTGCGTACCATTTTACAATCGAATCGATTTTTTAACAGTCTATATTTTTTTATAAACGAAATACTTCAGATAGTACTAACGGAAGAAGATCTTTCGTAGTTCATCAATTCTCGCTCTATTAGTTTCGTTCCATGTTTATTACTTCTGTCGAAAATTGACGATAGCTTTCATAAAATCGCAAAGAAAGCTTCATAATCAGCCATTGTGCTTTGATACACTCTTACGCCCTCTGGTTGGTTTCGCAGCTTGTGAGGAAGAATATTTTCTTTTTTATTTATTGGATTCCCCTATGAAAGGTACAAGCGGATAAAGAAAGAAAAGCAATCATTGCAATCCGCCATACACACCACAATACTATCTCATGAGAAGACATGAGATGAGAGAGATCATTGCAATCGGATCATTTTAGATTAAAATCGATGTGATAGTTTGTTTACAGTCTACATTCGCTAAAGGGCCGAGAGCCAAGTTTGGTCTTAAGGGGGGATAAAGTTTTATAATAGGCTAGGAAAATCGAGGCAAGGTGCTGTATGCATTCACAGTCTAGGAGCATTTACAAAATAATGTTTATGACAACTTATATTTTTTTAATTAATTTCTATTTTAGTACGAAAAAAGATGACTAGCTAGTTTGGCTTCGAGGTGAAATTTGATTCTTGTTGGTTAAATTCGGACTGTTCATTAAAAGAAAAAAAATGGAATTTAACAAATTACAACAATCATTTGAAAAATGTTTTTTTTAAAGACTAAAATTAAAGATTTAAAAAAAAATAGAAATATGGTTTTTTTACAATCAATTAGTTCACATTTTCAACAATTTTACTTATTTTTTAAAAATATAGTTCAAATATTGAACCCACTGCACTTAATGAAAGAGAGGAGGGATTTTGAAAAAAAATATATAACTGCATTTTTAATCAAATTTTTTTTTAATTTAGAAAAAATAGAATTAAAAAAAATCCCAACTTATTTTTTAAATATTGATATTTTTGTCCAATATTAGATAAATTTGCTAAAAGGTTTTCTGAGATATTCTAAGATTTTCTAATAGGTTTTTACAGAAGACTGCATAAGGATTTTTAGATGCATCTAATATTACATTTTAATATAATATTTTTGCTGTATGTATAACATAGTGAAAAATGACAAAATCTAACGCATCTTCATATAGTTTTATTTCAGAGGACTTTGTATTCTTCATTCGGCGAAAAATGACAAAAATATCGATTTTCTATTTTTTTGCGTAAATTATATTTTATTATCCCTAGTACGTTCTGATGAAGTTTCGTAAAGATACGAGTATTATAAATACAGTTTAAGACGATTTTATTACATCGCCGCCCCTTTAAATGTCACAAACCACTTAACTTAAAATTAATTTTTTCCAGTTTGTGTATTTTCTAGAGATGTGTGATTTGTTGAGGAACGATTCCAAAGGAACGGTTCCGGCGGTGGAACTGAACGAACGGTTCCTGTCTGTAAAAAGGATTCGTTCCTTTTCGGAATGATTCCTCGGACTCGTTCCAAAAAAGAACGGTTCCTCAAACTCATTCCGAAAAGGAACAGTTCCTCGGACTAGTTCCGAAATGAAACCATTCCGAAAAGGAACGATTGATCGGACTCGTTCCGAAAGGGAACGATTCCTCGGATTAGTTCCGAAATGAAACCATTCCGAAAAGGAACGATTGATCGGACTCGTTCCGAAAAGGAACGATTCCTCGGACTAGTTCCGAGATGAAACCATTCCGAAAAGGACCAATTCCTCGGACTCGTTCCGAAATGAAACGACTCCGAAAAGGACCGATTCCTCGGACTCGATCCGAAATGAAACGACTCCGAAAGGGAGCGAATCCTCGGACTCGTATCGAAATGAAACGACTTCGAAAAGGAGCGAATCCTCGGACTCGTTCCGAAATGAAACGACTCCGAAAAGGACAGATTCCTGGGACTCGTTCCGAAATGAAACGACTCCGAAAAGGAGCGAATCCTCGGACTCGTTCCGAAATGAAACGACTCCGAAAAGGACAAATTCCTGGGACTCGTTCCGAAATGAAACGACTCCGAAAAGGAGCGAATCCTCGGACTCGTTCCGAAATGAAACGACTCCGAAAAGGACAGATTCCTCGGACTCGTTTCGAAATGCACCGACTGCGAAAAGGACCGATTCATCAGATTCAGTCCGAAAAGACCGATTTCTGGATTCGGTTCGAAATGGATCGATTCCGAAAAAATCGGTTCTTGTTCTTGTAGATTGGCCAGTTTTAATAAATTAAAATACGCTATTTTATTTTAAAATAAGATATATTTTGATTTATTAAAGCAAAATGTATTGCCCAAATACCCTTCGAATCTGTATGAAAAAAAGCGGGGGAGGGGGAGGGGAGACGAAGAAAAACGAAATAAAGAGAAAAGAAATTAAAGTTGTAGGAGGGGATAAACGTTTAATAAACTACAACTGCGCATTATATCCTCTTAAATTTAATGTTTAGAAAAATAGAAATACATTATTTTACTTCATTTAAGATATTGTCTGTTACAAATTATTTACTGTCATCTGTGACTTAATTACAATACTATCTGACGTGTTCATGCAAAATTGATCTAAAAGAAATAATTTACGAAGTTGATTTTTCATATCTGAGTGAAAAAAATGCCCCAGCTAGGATTCGAATAGAGAACCTAAATGTGCTTTATCGATTGAGTACCAGGATCTGAAGGTAATGGAACACCATATAGTTTTAGATACATGCACTAATACTTTTTCTAATTGGTAAATATATCATACGAAATGATATATATATATATATATATATATATATATATATATATATATATATATATATATATAATGAATTTTCAAGAAAAACAAGATTAAAAGAAAGAAAAAGAACTGATTTGAAACGGTTTTGAATAATATAAGAAATACATCATCATGTCATAAAAATTGCACTTTAATGGGATAATAACTGATGGGATAATAATGATTATTTCAATAGTTACTCACTTTTATGTACGTTTCGGTTTCATGCTATTTTTCCTCAAGTATAATTTGAATCTGAGAATCTTCTTTGTCAAAAGAAAAATAAGACCAGCTAATAGCGCTCACTCATATATCATTTTATAAGTTTGGCGTCTTGTTTTTCTCTCCTGAAGAAGATGATTAAAAAACAATCTTGAAACTCTCGAAGATTGTTTTAATCAACTTACATTGAGGTTTATTACATACAGGAAATTCTGTTTGAACAATAGTCCAGGCAATAGAGACCGTATTGGGTCTCTACCTAGCAAAATTCCTGATAATTCTGGAAAAAGGCTTTTTTTACGTTTTTTAATTCGATAAATCCGAATTTTCAACTTCCCACCAAAATTTTCCTCGGCAACTCCCCTAAAATTTGGTAAAATACTCACCTCCTCCCCGCCCCCCCAAAAAAAGTTATTTAAGAAAAAAATCAATTATTTTATCGTTTTAGTAAAAAAGTATGCAGAAATTTTGAAAGTATACAAAATTTGCAACAAATACGATGCATGACTAAGACGTAAGATGAACGGAAAGAGGGAAGCCTGCCTCTCAACATGCGCCGCGGCGCTACATGCACTACGTTCTGCAATTCCACTTAAATTCCTCAAATCTGAGACAAATATTAAGAAGGACCACACAAACTAGTTTAAAATTACTGTAAAACATATTCAAAGATGTATCGTGTATGTATGGATGCCTCTAATATGCACGCATTTTGTAAAAACCTCTAGAAGTAAGTAATTTTAACAATTTTAAATTAAATTAAAATATTTATTAAATTAGATTGCATTAAATGAACTTAATAGATATTCTTTTGTGTCACCTATAGGCGACATCAGGACTGAGGAGGTTAACCAATCGCATGATATGTCTTCGCTCTCCCGTTACTTCTCCGAATTTTTCCTGTAAGACTTACTTTATGTTTGGGATCGCTGAATCCGAATTTTTAACTTCTCACTAAAATCCTCCCTCAAGAAAAGAAAAAAAAGAGAGAGAAAAGAAAAGAAAAAGAAAAGGTAAAATGATACCCAAAATACGTTTAATTTCGGGTATTATAATAAAAAATATTAATTTTAATATATATATGTATATATATTTAATTAAAAGTTTTTGGAAAAAAGGAAATTCAGAAAGCAGGCAAAATTTGCTACAAAAAAGATACGTGATATCATGACGTAGCATGAATTTAGAGGAGGGAGTCTGCCTCTCAACATGCGCTGTGGCACTGTATCGTCTGCAGCCCCGTGTAAAAGGGGAGGGGTGCGACGGGGGCGGTCACCTCGATGGCGGAAACTTATGAGGCGCCAAAATTATACTACCAACGTTATGTTTTGGCCTGTCGCAAGAAAAAGTTGAGGGGTCCCCCCCAACTTACTAGGGGAGCGCTAGATTGAGACTTTGCCGCGGGTACAGTTTTATCTTCGCACGACCCTGGTCGCCTGAGTCAAGGCAATAGAGACCATATAGGGGCTATACCTAGCAAAATTCATGGTAGCTCTAGAAAAGACTTATTTTATGTTTTGTGGATCGCTGAATGAAAATTTCTCTCGGCAACTCCTGCCCGTCAAACACATGCACACAAATTTTGGTAAAAGCGGAATTGCATAACTTAGTGCACGTAGCGCTGTGAGGCAGGCTCTCCCCCCCCCACACACACACACTCCATTCATCCTAAGTCATAATGTTATGCATCGTACTTTTTTGAAAATTCTGTCTACTTTCTGAATTTCCAGATAATTTTTCCTCAAAAAATATAAAAAACCTATATTGGCGATTATTTTACTTTTTTCTGGGGGGAGGGGGGGGGGAGAAGTAAAAAATTCGGATTCAATGACCCAAAAACATAAAATAAGAATTATTGAAAGTTCGGAGGAGAGAAAAAGCAAACGATGCTCCCCCTCCCCGTACTGGCAATTCTCTTTCTTAGAAAGTACACAATGCGCCGTGCTTGTCATTTTTTTTTTTTTTTTTTTTTTTTTTTTTTTTTTTTTTACAATTGCAAAAAATATTGCAAAAAACTGTTGTCAAAGTTGGCGTTTTGAACTGAATTTCCTGAAGAGAGAGATCTGCGAACGAAAAAAATGGCCATACTGAGAAAGTAATTGTTTATAAATCAAATTCTAACGAATTGAGCGAAAAAAAAGAAATCACGCGGCCATTTATACATCTCTTTAAAAATCACCTCAGAAAATTTCACGTATCTACTTTTAACCCTTTCCGGCACGGGCAAAATCTGTTAGTAAAATAAGAAAATATTGACTGACACCGGAATTCACAAACGATTTTTTTAGATATTTTGAATTCCTTAATTTAAGCCTTTGTTGCAAAAGCAAAATTTTACCAAAATGTTATTGATGCCGTTTGCAACTTTGGAATTAAAATTAGGTATCCCAGACCGGGCACAGTTTGCCGGAAAGGGTTAAAAATGTGTCTGAAACTGTATCGGAAATTTTCGATCAGTTGAAGGTGAAAAATATTTTTTTCGAATACACCCTTAATTCCTAAATAGATGGACTTCTAGGAATTTTCTCGAAATGGGCAGACTTCAAAATTCCCAATTCCTGAGGAATCGTATTGAAATGGACCAACTTGGAAAACGGCCGGTTAAGAGGACCGATATATAAGTTAAAGATTACGTTAGGGTGAATTTTGAAGAGGAAACAAATCATAGACCCTGATATCAAATATTAGATCAATAAAGAAATTTCCTACTCAAAAATAATAAAATAAATCGAAGGTCATTTGACGACAGATTTTGGAGGGGAAAGCAATGATTACATTGAAAATCTAATAGATCGCCGCAACAGCCTGATGACCAAAACCAAAGCTTCAGTAAAATTTCATGGATAAACTATAGCGATAAATGAAAGGTCAACCAAATGCAAATTTTCAAGTGCAATTATGCTTAATACAATAAATCATTAAGTCAGGGAATACTTATATTATGGGGAATAGAAATAACTATGCTAATTAATAGCGCACACAGATGAATAAAATGAAATCTTAAAAACAAAATGATCTGTCCAAAATATTTAAAAATTAAAGCAAACCATAAGAAATGATATGAAAAAAATGAATACGTAAGAAAATAAATTAGTTATAAATAATAAATATTAGGGATTGCATGTCGCTCCGAGATCTGTT
The DNA here is from genome assembly GCA_964019185.1 of Maratus speculifer. Lineage (NCBI taxonomy): Eukaryota > Metazoa > Arthropoda > Arachnida > Araneae > Salticidae > Maratus > Maratus speculifer. Next base: position 107,586,379 of record OZ025303.1, read on the forward strand.
ATGCCTGTTTCCGGATTCGTCCCTTTTTCGTAAAATAGTTTCGGACGCGTTTTTTTTCCCTTGGAACCTTTTTTTAAAAAAATCCATCCTATTTTATCGGATTCCTTCCTTTTTATCTCGAAGTCGTTCCTTTTTTCCTCGGATTCGTTCCATTTTTATCGGATTCATTCCTTTGATTACAGATTCGTTCCTTTTTTTCTTGAAATCGTCCTTTTTTATCGAATTCGTTCCTTTTTCTCAAAATCGTTCCTTTGTCGGAATCATTCCTTTTTTTACGGAATCGTCCCTTTTTTACGGATTCGTTCCTTTTTTTCTTGAAATCGTCCTTTTTTCTCGAATTCGTTCCTGTTTTCTTGAAATCGTCTTTTTTCTCGAATTCGTTCCTTTTTTTCTTGAAATCGCCCTTTTTTCTCGAATTCGTTCCTTTTCCTCAAAATCGTTCTTTTTTTACGGATTCGTTCCTTTTTCTCAAAATCGTTCCTTTTTTTCGGAACGGTTCCAATAGGAACGAGTCTAAAGAACTCGTTCCTTTTAGTGAACGAATCCGACTGGAACGGTTCCTTAAAAGGAACGATATTGCTCATCTCGTTTAAACCAATTGTTTTTTTTTTTTTTTTTTTTTTTTTAATTAGTATAATTTTCCTCTATTTTTGTAATTTGAGTGTTTTAAATTATTGATGGAAGTGAATTTTATTTCTAGAACTTTATTTCAACAGTCAATATGAAACATAGTGAATCTAAATCATGTTCCTGTGCATGTAGAATGAAAATTTTCAAGTGTTGATGAACATGTCTTGATCTTAAAACATATGAATTTAGTCAAGATAATACAGATAAATAATATTCAATATTTAGCATAAAATATTTTTATTTAAAAAATGCAGATCATTTATACAGAAGTTAATAACAAAATACAACGATTTTGTAAAGTTGTGAAATAAAATTTTCTGCATTGGGGGAGGCAGGGATGTAGTGGAGGGTATATGGGGATATACGCCGTATACCTTCTGGATTTTTTTAAGGAACATTGTATACCCTCTGTTCCTCAAGAAAGCTATAGTATATGCACTGTTGGGTATGCCGCCTGCATGAAGCGTATACCATCTGCTTAAAAAGTATACTCTTTTATTTTTACATATATATATACTAGCAAAAGCCATGCTTTGTTTGGATTCGCGAAGCATTATTTTATAAAGCATATATTTGAAAGTAACAATATTTTTTAATATTATTTTTGCATCTTTATTAAACAAAAATGTTATTTTATGTTTTGGCGCATTTTAATTCTACAAATGTAAGTTCAGCCAAATAACTATCAATTTCCTAGGAATTTTTTATTTATGATGTAAGACTGGCATTAAAAAATATTTTCGAAGCAAACTTTTACAAAATATTTTTAAATTTTCAACTAAAAATTCTTTTAAAGATTTTTTTACAATTTCTAGTAGCCACTGGTGTTTTTTAAAGTTGTTTGAAATAGGCATGTTTCCAATCTTTGTAATTAACATCAAATAATCTTTGATAGCTATTTTAGAATAATATATTTGAAGAGAGCTTGAAGAAAGTTACTTCTTCAAAATCCTATTTTCTGGAAAAACATTTGAAATCTGCTCTCGTCGATACTATGAATTTTTAACTGTAAAACTTTTCATTCTAATTTCTTCGTTTTTATACATGTTAGTGCATGAGAATTTTTGATATTGTAGAATTTTTCGTAAGGAAAATTTCTATTGAATGCTTAATTTTGAAGGATTTTCACTCTTGACAACGTTACGTACGTTTTTAAGCCAACTGGTGCCTATATATCCTCAATATCTGCAACTGCTTCATCTAATGTTAAACCTTGGGATTTATGAATTGTAACAGCAAAAGCTAACTGCAGAAGAAACTCTTTCCTTGAGCAATTTATGCTTCCATTTTTCCAGAATTCAATTATTGGGGGAATTGGTACGTACCAATTCTTATAAGTTAAATTACTGTAGTATTCAAATTTATCCACGATTATTCGCGATATCTGGTCTGGTGGCTTGTGATTTTCTTTAATACGTGCAACAAAGTCTAAAGTCCCGTTCACTAAACCCTTATCGGTCCACAAATAAGAACGTAGACTGAACGTAAGAAAGTTACTTTATCACTTTCGATACAAATGATAAAGTAAGAAATGGTTGAAGTCCATTTGTCATCTCTGAATCGGGTAACTTTTCCTTTAGTACATTTATAAAGAGCTTGAATTGAGGCAACACGTTCACGCAATTCTTTTAATTTTTCATTTATATAACAAATTTAACAATTAATTTTATTTGTTTACAATTCTTTTGTTGCCACTTTACAAAAAAAAAAAAAAAAAATCCATAGTACAATTCTTTTAAAATTTTAAGTGTCATCTGTGCAAACGATTTTGCTGAATAATGAAAACATATTTTATTTATTAAATTAATCACGATTCTATCTATAATTACTTACTCAATGATTTATAATTTTTTTTTCTGAAAATATACGCGTTTCATTTTTCATTTATTTGCTAAAATGCGTCCGTATTGGAAATGCATGTAAAATAAATTAATTAAAATAATATTTTTTTAACGTTTTACTGTAAAAAAAATTACATTCTGCAAATCTACAGATCATATTTTATTTTTGTGTTTAATTTGAAGTCAAAATATTGAATAGTTTTTTTGTAAAGTGTACGACAAATTGTAATTTGAGTGGACTAGTAGAGGATTCGCTTCGCTCATCCTAATAACAACTACACCACTGGGGAGGGGGATTATTCTAAAAAAAATTCTTAAAAACAGTAACTTAAGGTATAAAGTTGAATAACACTGAAATGTACTTAAAAATAGAAAAACACTTAAAAATTGAGTGTTAATTATAGCATTTTAATAATACCAGTCAATATTTTCGGTTACTTGCTGAATCTAATGGTAAGAAATGTTGACTTGGACATTTGGAGTTATTACTAAGAAAACAAAATAACCTGAAATATTTGGATATTTAAAAAAAATATTAACAATCACAGAATAATATATTATGTTCATAAAACTGTATCAAATATTTATTGATTATTACATTATATTAATGAAAAGATTCTTCGTACGATTTTTAAAGTTTCAATGCTTCATTGTGTAGAGCAAATTATTCTTTAAACATAAAACGTAACTGTTATTAGTAATGTTTAAATTAGAAATGATTTTAAATTTCTAGGCATTGCCATAATTATTTAATTGGAATATTTTAAAATTATGTTATATTACTTATATAATATCCAAAAATGTTTATTTTATCAGTAAATATGCATTTATATGCAATAGGAAATGATATTTAATCAAACCCGGGTTAAGCCAAATAAACTGGGTTTTTTAATTTTTTTTCGAAAAAACCCGGATTAGGATAAACTCGATACTTAAAATTATGCAGCACACTTCTATGAACAGTTTAGGGAAAATATTGGCTCAAAATGTTCAAAATTGTACGAGACATTTTAAAATGTACTTAAGCTTTTCAACAAAATTTAAAATTTTCAACTTTTAGCTAGGGAAGTCGAACAATTTCTTCATGGAATCATTTTCCTTTATTAATTCTTTTATTATTATGTCAGAAATGTACATTAAAATGCTTTAATTAACCCTTAGTTGAAGGATACAGATATATATATTTCAGGTGAAGAACACCCGCTTCGTCTGCTTTGCAAATGATGATGGTTGTAGTTATGAACAAGGAACATATACGTTTTGTTACAGTATGCAGTATTATATATTTCTTGTATTATTTAAAAAAAAAAATTCTCGAATCTCGATCTAAAGCAGCCGTACTCAAGCTTTTTTTCTCGCGGGTCGCAAACATACGTTTGGAATGTTGCGCGAGCCGAAACACACTTAAAAATGAATAATGAAAATGACTAATAAAAAATATATAAATTCATAAGTAGTGTAACAAAAAGTTATAATAAATTTAATATTATCAATAGGGTTTAACGCTTGTCGCAGACGATATTTTTGCAGAAAATTTTTACGTCACCATTTTCCAAAGATAAGCTTCTTGAGAGATTTCTGTTGCAAAAGTTGTAGAAATAGAACACATTTGATTTTAAAAACAATGGTGCATTTTTTAGCTCACAAGCTATCATAGCCTGAGAGCTTATGTGCCCGTCCGTTCTGTATGTACGTTCGTATGTTCGTGCGTAACGCGATAACTTATGATAAAAATATCCGATCCACTTGAAATTTTGTATGTAGGTATATCCTGACAAGGCGCTTCCCTGATTAGTTTTTGGAGTTCATTCGATATGTATAAGAGGGGGAACGGGGGCTCATGCCCCTCCCCTTAGTTGATATAAATGGGATTTTCATGCAGAATTAAGTTTTCGTTCAAAATTTAGATTAGGATCATTCTGATGAGGCGATTCCGTGACTGTTATTAAGTGTTCATTGAATAAGTATAAATAGGGGGAACAGGGGTTCTAATGTCCCCCCCCTCTTAATTTATATAAATGGGTTTTTCAAGCAGAATTTTCAGATTTCGTTCAAATCTCTGAATAGTTTTCGAAGTGTAATGGTTAAGTATAAAAGAGGGGGATAACTCCTTTTAAATTATATAAATGCTAAATGGGTTTTTATTAAGAATTATCTCATTTGCTCTGAATTTTGGATATAGATTTTTTATATGATAAAGCATGTCTTTGATAGTATAGGAGGTTCAATGATTAAGTATAAAAAAAGAGGAAAGGGGAGAGCTGTTTCCCCTTCTTAATTTTTTTTCGAACGGAATTAACCCTTGAAAATATAAGGCTTTAATGTACAATTAGTATTTGTAGCCTGTGAGCTCAATGCCATCAGTTTAACTGGGCAGTATTCTTTATTTTCTTATTTATTTATTTTACACGACAAACATTTAACCATAAGAAAGTAATTTTAACCCTATAATAACTATAAATATAATATAACAATGCAGGATTTCCAAGTAAGAAAAAGAAAAAAATCGTAATGGATGTTTTTTTTTTTTTTTTTTTTTCTCTCAAAGCAAATATTTTTTTCTGAATTGTAGAAATATACAATTTAAATTTAATTAATTTAGTAATTTAGTATAATGTTTGATTACACTGTAGCACAAATATAGCTACATGCAAAAAAGAGCTTTTGTCCATAAAAATGGTAATTAATATGTTTCAAGACAAATTTTAGATGAATTATAAGTAACAAAACAAATTTTGTCTTCCTGTAAAAATACATAAAGTAATAATGATGGTGTTAAATACTTTTTTATGGACATGGCATTAAATATATAAGGATTAGGTTTCAGGTCGCACGTAAAAGTTCGCCGCGCCGCAAGTTGAGTATGGCTGATCTAAGGCATTTGCTATTTACATTCAGTGTTGTTATAGTTCAAGAGCCGACCCCACAAAACCCTAAGTCATCGAGGCCAAAAAAAAAATCCTTTTTATGGAAGAGTAGCCACACTGTAAAACATTTGAGGAAACGTTACTCCATACAATTGGTGTAAAAATGGTGGCAAATGCTGCCTCCAATTTCATGGAGTAATTGTTTTCACATATGCAATGGTGTATTCTAAACATATATTACTGGTGTAACATGACAATGTTACACAGGTTTTAACGGTTAAAATACTCCATAAAATTGGAGGCAGTAATGCTGCCACCAATTTTACGGAGTAACGTTTCCAAAAATGTTTCTAAGTGCATAGGGGAATCTAATGATTCATGTCTGCCGGAAGTGAAGTGGTGCATAAGCCAAAAAATTAATACCACCAGTGGCTCATTCGTAGGTCTGTCATTGTGTTTGCAATCAAAAGTAGAAAAACACGGAAAACTGGGTGCAGGAAAACATCATGCTAAATCTACGAGTCAACCACTAGTGGTATTCATTTTTGGCTTATGCACGACTTCATTTCCGGCAGACATGGGTCATTAGATTTCCCTATGACTACTCTTCCATAATATAGAGGATTTTTTCTTATGCTCGATGACTTTGGTATTTGTGCGGTCGGCTCTTGGACTATTATGAACCCTATATAGACCTCTGAGTCGAGAAAGTTTAATTTCGACAGTCCTAATCTTTATATATATATAAATCTTCTGTGCGTGTGTATGTCACTGAACTCCTCCTAAACGACTGGACCGATTTTAATGAAATTTTGTGTGTGCGTTCCAGTGGATTCGAGAATGATTTAGATTCACATTTCGTCGAAATTGATTCAGTACTTTTTTAGTAATTAGGCAAAAATTAATATTTAGTGATTTTTCGCGAATTAAAAGTGTTGAATAAGTTCGATGAATAGAGTGCGGACGGAAGCGGTCTAGGCGCCAGATTTAAGCTCAGCTTCTTGAAGAAAGAGATCGCGTGTTCGAACCCTACTCCTGACAAACGTGTATGCTTTACAATAATATTTCCTGTATTATAATTTTGATTAACCGACTTCAGAAAATCGTTAACTTTTAACTAAAAAGAGAAAAATAAACTTTTCTATCAAAAATTGAACCGACTTCAAAAAATACTGAAGAGTGAAAAATAATTTCCTTACATAATTGTAATACGAAATTAAATTAAGAGCGTAGTGTTTATTGTGCGTATTACCATATTTACGTACATTTGTTTGATTTTCTGGAGTCGGTGCCAAGAAGGACAACGTCTGTCGGGTCCGCTAGTAAATATATAAGTTTTACTTTCCATGCAAACGAGGAACTTTATTTTTAATGATTTTTTTTCTTTCTTATAGGATTGAATGTGTATAAGAAGATAGAAATGAATTTTAACATCTCTTTAAAACCATCAACTGCGCAATCTCTGAAGATCACGTGGAAGATACCCGATTATTTTTCTCTTCCAGAGACTCCGTACTTCACACTGGACAGTCCATCGTTCATTTTTATGAACGCAACCTGGTGTCTTCGGATATATCCAAACAGACGGAACATAACACTCGTTTCAGTTGTTAGATTACACTCTTTAGTGTCAGACAATGAGATTATCTGCAATTTTAATATAGTGTTGGGGAATGGAGAATTCTACACCAATGATGACTTTTATCCGAAATTTGTGTATGATGAAAACCGAGAGGGCTTCATGGATCCTTCAGGCATACCCGAAAGGTCTGCATTAGCCGCTGACCAGAAAAAATTTGCCCCGGACGGTACTCTTAAAGTCGTGTGTCATTTGCTGTCTGAAGAAACATCGGATTATGGTGAAATCTATCAAACATGCGCGCCCAGCTGTAAGTAGAATTCCGTTTCGTATTTTTATTTCCTTCAGTTGCTGTTCAAGAGCCGACAGCACAAAAACCTAAGACATCGAGCACAAGAAAGAAAACTTATTTTATGGAAGAGTAGAAATTGGGGAATCTAACGCAGGGCCGAAACTAGAGAAGGGCAGAGGGGGTACGTGTCCTGGGCGCCACCAGAGCAGAAGGTGAAGGGGGCGCCAAATTAATATTTTGTTTAGTGTATTTGATACAAAGAATGCATATATGTGGAAGGTGTGTGTGTGTGTGGGGGGGGGGGGGCGCCAAAATCCATGTTTGCCGCGGGCTCGAAAAAAGCTAGTTTCGGCGCTAACGATCCATGTCTGCCGGAGGTGAAGTGGTGGATAAGCCAAAAATTGATACCACTAGTAATTGACTCGTAGGTTTAGCATCGTGTTTTCCTGATCCCGGTTTTCTATGTTTACATATCTTTGATTGTAGAACGAACACAATAATAAACCTATATAGCAAACACTACTGATATTAATTTTTGGCTTATGCGCCACTTCACTTCTGGCTAGCGTTGCAAAGGTTAGAAAAAACCCTGTTTAAACCCGGGAATAAACCGGGTTTTTAGGAATAAACCTTGAAAAAACCCGGGATTTTTTGGAATAATTCGGTTTCTTGGGAATAAACCTGGTCTATTGGAAATAAACCGACTTTTTGCAACTCTACTTCTGGCAGACACGGATCATTAGATACCCCTATTACTACTCTTCCATAAAATAAAGGATTTTTTTCCTTGTGCTCGATACCTTAGGATTTTGTGCTGTCGGCTCCTCTTAGACTATTATATCAAGCATGTTAAACACGTGGCCTGCCGTCGACTTTGCTACTGGCCTGCCAAGCCCCTGACATTTTATGTGCTATTAATTCAATTGTTCGAATGCATATGCTTATGCTTAAAATACACATGTATTTTACACAGGTATAAATAACAGGTATTAATAATAAGGGAGGAATAGAAACACGTAGTTTCTGTGAAACCAAGCCTTTATTTTATATACAAGTAAAGATACGCCTTTTTAAAAATTAGAAAACAACTTTTAAATCAAGAAAAATTATAATTTATTTTAAGAAATTATAATCGAATTGCAGAAGTAGAATTTAATACAAATTTTGCTCTGTTCTGTGTTATCCTTTACTAGAAGTCATTGGGTAAGTGAATCTATTGCGTAGCCCCAATCGCTGCATGTATGAATACGATCTACTAATACGCCTGCATTCCCAGCCCCTTAGTACTATTTGCATCCCTCTCTTTTTTTAATTGGTTTTTCATTTTGAGATGTTTATGTAATGTTGTGGATGTCAGAGAATAATTCTGTTCAGTTTTTCTAACTAATTTCATATTTTTAAATTCTTTTATTGTGTGTTACATGTCTGTTGCCCGAGCGCACTTATATTGACCGTGTTCTTAGAGACGACAAACATCGAAGACATATGTTTATCAGTGAAGCCAGTTGGCAAGCCGCTATTTCATTAAGAATGCTGCAACTTTTATAATAGTAATTTTTGTCTTATTTATTTCTTTTACAAATAAGTGGAATATTTCTTTTCAGAATGTGGTAGCATTCTGAATAAAAAATAAAAATCCCATTCATCCAGCAACACTGCTGTAATGGAGTAGAGTCAGATGCAATTCAATTTTAAAGTTTAGTTTGAAGAAATAGCAGATACAAAGATAAACAATCGGAATATATCCAAAAGTGTGATTTTGATCTGAAAATTTAAAGATTCAGAATTAGTAGCATAAAAAGAACAGAGAAAAGGCAACTAAAAATTAAAATTTGATCAACTAACAACCACAATTAAAAGAATAAAGAAATTTTAGATTTTACAATAATTTATTTATATTATTTACGAGTTTTACGTCGAAATGAATACTTTATTAACCTACTTCATGGTGTAAGTTATGATTTCGACCTGTATGTATTTCTTGTTCACTCATAACTTCCCTAAGTATGAACCGATTTTGATAATTCTTTTTTTGTTTGAAAGTATAAGATCGATGTGGTCTCATTTTAATTTCATTAAATTCTGATGATTAGAATTTTTTTGAATAAAAAAAATGTGAATTTAATTTAAAAAAAAGGAAAGAAAATAATGATTTGTCGCAAATCATCTTTCATTGTTGCAACCGTTTTCAAATCATAAGTACATTAAAACTATGCATTCATATGCGTTATCACCAAGCTTGATTCTTTTTTTGAAGTCGGTTAGTATTTTTTTAAAAAGAGCATATTTTATTTTACTAAAATCAGGTGGGGTAATTGTGACCGGCGCCATATTGGAGAAAACTTTGTATAGTAAAATTTTGTTTCACGCTTAGATGTTAACTTAATAGTGTATTTTTCATTTTAGATATTCTTTATCACTAGCAATGCCGACTATATACTACCGGCCGAGCCATTTCGCGAAAAACCGCCGAAAAAGTGAAGCTGGATTCAGCTTCAAACCCTGAACCATTTCATTGGATCATGTGTGAGTCCACGTGAAGCAAACCCTGCCCAAATTAGCATTGAATAAGCTGCTTTCTGTTCTGTACACATGTTTGCATACGTGGTCATTGTTTTGGTTCAGGGTTTGCACGATTAACTTGGGCAAAGTATCAGCGTTCTCTGGCAGGAGACTTCATATATTAATCTCAAATAGACAGGCCTTTAGATCTAATGGGCCACGTCACTAGTATGAAGCATTTTTTGAGATTAGAATAGCAGTTTGAATCAAAGTTTGCCAAAATTTTTGATAAACGGACTTGTCAGTTTGGATTTTAATGGTCGCAATTATCCCAAACAAATGAGTATAGGCAAGTATAAGAGAAAATATAGTGATATTTTCCGCGTTAGTGGTTTTAATTATCCCTAATTTTTGAGATTGTAAGTTTTTGATGGGAAAATTATAACCATCTTTTCAGCTACGCGGTTGAATTTACTATCAGACACGTTGCTAAAAATATATACAGTAGAACCCCGCTAATTCGGACCCTGTTAATCCGGATCGGTTCGGTCAATTTTTTTTCAAGTTTGAGAAGCGATTGTCTAATTTCCATAACATTAACTTGTTTCATCGTCGTATTCTGAATAAAAAAACTTTTTCTGAAATTTTTTCGGAAGAATTTAAGTTTTCTTTTTTAAACTCTTTGATGTTATCTTTCAAAGAAACAACAATGTATCACTAAGTTTGGCAATTCCAATTTTCCCAATTTTCAATTTAAACCACTTAGAAATGTCATAAAAATCACTGCACAATAATTTTTTACTTAGAGCATTGCAAGAAAGCAAAGTAAAATAGTCCCTATATCAGGCCCATTGTCTGATAAGGATCGCTTTCCGATCTTTGTCAGCCCATAGGTCAGTTTTCTTGTTATTGTGACAAAACGCTTCTACAATATCACTTGCAGAAAATTATTTATATGCACTTATGCTCAAGTAGATGAGTGACCGTAAGGCTCGCTAAAGGTATAGAAAACTGGCACAGCAGAAAATTGTAAAGTTTTTTATTACAAAGTAAAAAAAAATACTGTCTAAATATTCGATAGTTTAACATAAAGGTGATTTTCTGTATGTTTAACTTTATTTAATTTTTTTTTTTCTAATTCTCCGGATAATTCGGATTTTCGATAATCCGGATTGGGTCTGGTCTCAATTAATCCGAATTATCGGGGTTTTACTGTACTAAAATTAATATAGATTGCTAAATGGTACACTTATAAAAACAATACATTGAAAATACACTTAAAAATTATCAACGTTTCGTATCGCTCCTGCGAACGTCGTCGGGATAAAATAGAAATATGTTAAATGCTACTTAACCCTTTCAAGGGCGGTGGCTAGATGGTCTAGCCACTTAATTTTAATTAAAAAAAGTGGCAAATGGCACCAAGAATATTTTAGTAAAATTTTCCTTTTGTAATGAAAGTACAAAATAGCGGATTTATATTTTCTAAGAAATTCGTTTTACTATTCTGGTGTCAGTCAATTATTTCATCATTTTAGGAACAGAAATCTTCTGCCCTTGAAAGGGTTAAAGTTTCAAAGTATAAACACATACATCCAAGAGTGCACGAGCATACTTGAGTTAATTAATTATCAAATACGTTGTTTACCTTTTTTTTAAAGTGTTTATATATGTTTTTCTCTGTTGCAGATAAAATATATGAAGGGACAGATGTGCAGAAGAATGCTAGCAACATATCCTTAAAATTTTCCAAAGCACACTCCTTCAAGATTATTTGGACTATACCCGAATATTTTTCGCTTCCGGATACTTCAGACTATTCGCTGAGCAGTCCAACATTCGATTTCGGCTTTGCAACATGGTTCCTTAAATTGTACCCGAACGGAACTAAAGATAACTGGGATTCCATTATTTCACTTATTAGATTGCAATCTTTAGTACAATCATCATGCCACGAAATCTTTTACTCATTCGATATAATAGTGGAGAATGAGAAATATTACCAGAATGATTATAATAAATATGTTTTTAGTGAAGATATTGAACTTGAAGATTCTTTTCCTAAAAGATCTATATTGTTGGAAGATCGTAATCATATTGCTTCGGACGGCGACGTAACTTATTGGTGTCATCTTTTCTTCGAAGAATCAGCAGAAAACGATACAGTTGTTCGAAATATGTTACATGAATTGCATGGTTGTAAGTCTATTTTTATTTTTTTTATTTTCATTATTAGTTTTAATAGCCCTAGAGTAATGTTTTCTAACTAGTATATCTACTAGGGGTGAAAGGGGGGGGGGGGATCAATTTGAAAATAATCATTAACGCAGTTTTTCTGTTTAATTTTTAAGAATAAAAATATTACATATTTTTTTCTTTTAAGGGAAGAAATATTTAATTTTCAAAATATTTCACTAAAGTTTTAGAATTACAATTGGAATTAGAAGAATGATATAGATATGCATTTTTAATACTAAATATTTCTTTCACCCTTGTATAATTTTTTTAATGTTTATTATCATATATAAATAACAAAATTTGGTGTAAAAAATTACTAAAAAGGATTTTGTTTAATATTGGATTGGAAACTTTTTGGCGCATGTTAAATTCACACTGCTTTCTTAAAACTTTTACCAGCGGTAAATGTCGACCTATACTTGGTTAAAATTATGTTTGTATTCCACTCGATATAACAATGCATTTTCGCCGTATTATTGTCATAAACTGTTTTATTTTAAAACAGTATTATTTACAAAAACAATCAATATTAAAACTATGTACATACTTCTAAATTATCACACATGTATAACGAATTATTAGGATGAGCGAAGCGAATCCTCTACTAGTCCACTCAAATTACAATTTGTCGTACACTTTACAAAAAAACTATTCAATATTTTGACTTCAAATTAAACACAAAAATAAAATATGATCTGTAGATTTGCAGAATATAATTTTTTTTACAGCAAAACGTTAAAAAAATATTATTTTAATTAATTTATTTTACATGCATTTCCAATACGGACGCATTTTAGCAAATAAATAAAAAATGAAACGCGTATATTTTCAGAAAAAATAAATTATAAATCATTGAGTAAGTAATTATAGATAGAATCGTGATTAATTTAATAAATAAAATATGTTTTCATTATTCAGCAAAATCGTTTGCACAGATGACACTTAAAATTTTAAAAGAATTGTACTATGGATTTTTTTTTTTTTTGTAAAGTGGCAACAAAAGAATTGTAAACAAATAAAATTAATTGTTAAATTTGTCATATAAATGAAAAATTAAAAAAATTGCGTGAACGTGTTGCCTCGATTCAAGCTCTTTATAAATGTACTAAAGGAAAAGTTGCCCGATTCAGAAATGACAAATGGACTTCAACCATTTCTTACTTTATCATTTGTATCGAAAGTAATGTTACGTTCTTATTTGTGGACCGAGAAGGGTTTAGTGAACGGGACTTTAGACTTTGTTGCACGTATTAAAGAAAATCACAAGCCACCAGACCAGATATCGCGACTAATCATGGATAAATTTGAATACTACAGTAATTTAACTTATAAGAATTGGTGCGTACCAATTCCCCCAATAATTGAATTCTGGAAAAATGGAAGCATAAATTGCTCAAGGAAAGAATTTCTTCTGCAGTTAGCTTTTGCTGTTACAATTCCTAAATCCCAAGGTTTAACATTAGATGAAGCAGTTGTAGATATTGAGGATATACAGGCACCAGTTGGCTTAAAAACGTACGTAACGTTGTCAAGAGTGAAAATCCTTCAAAATTAAGCATTCAATAGAAATTTTCCTTACGAAAAATTCTACAATACCAAAAATTCTCATGCACTAACATGTATAAAAACGAAGAAATTAGAATACAAAGTTTTACAGTTAAAAATTCATAGTATCGACGAGAGCAGATTTCAAATGTTTTTCCAGAAAATAGGATTTTGAAGAAGTAACTTTCTTCAAGCTCTCTTCAAATATATTATTCTAAAATAGCTATCAAAGATTATTTGATGTTAATTACAAAGATTGGAAACATGCCTATTTCAAACAACTTTAAAAACACCAGTGGCTACTAGAAATTGTAAAAAAATCTTTAAAAGAATTTTTAGTTGAAAATTTAAAAATATTTTGTAAAAGTTTGCTTCGAAAATATTTTTTAATGCCAGTCTTACATCATAAATAAAAAATTCCTAGGAAATTTATAGTTATTTGGCTGAACTTACATTTGTAGAATTAAAATGCGCCAAAACATAAAATAACGTTTTTGTTTAATAAAGATGCAAAAATAATATTAAAAAATATTGTTACTTTCAAATATATGCTTTATAAAATAATGCTTCGCGAATCCAAACAAAGCATGGCTTTTGCTAGTAGTATGTATATATACACACAATGAAATGGCATCACTACAAACTACGCCAAATTTGATGAAATATTGAATATTGCATCTTCCTTACTTCCAACTGTTCAACAACTTAATTAACTGTTTCAATCTTCATTCTCATTGAAATGCATTGACTCTTAGTGACCCCAAAATGGTATTTTAATGGAATTTACTCGAACATATGATTTAACCCAAGAATACCTCCAAAAAGGTAAGATACAAAATTTAGCCAAAATTGTTAGTCGATTTTTTAGATAAAATTTGCATATACACATCACACACACAAACACGGTTAAAAATCTTGTCCTAGTTTGAAGCAAATTTTGATGCGCAATAGCTGCCACCACAAAATGGTGAAATCTCGTACCAACATTTGGAGCTTCCTATTTCAATATCGTTCCAACTATTGAAACTATGTTTCAACATGAAATTCCAAATATTGGTTCAAGATTTCACTACCTTACAGTGGCAGCTATTGGCGATTCAAGCGTTCAAATACTCCATCTGGTGGAGAAAAGGTGTAACTTCTCCATTCAGGATAACGCCGTGAAAGCTCATTGCATTACATGCGTTTTAAATTTGTTCAGAATAATTATTCTTTTGCACAATTTCAGATTTCTTGTGGCATTTGTTTTCTGTCTTATATGACGAAGTAAATATTATACGAATTTGAATATCTAAAACTTTTAAATTCATTTATAATAAAGAATTGTTTCAATGGGACTTTAACATTAGTTAAAGGGAAATTAAAGGGACAGTTATCCTGTATCGAAGGCTGCGAGCAGCGCCTCTATAGGCCGTTTTAGTTTCCAATTGAGCGTCAAAATTTGGTTCAAACAAGGACAAGATTTTTAACAGTGTATACACACGCGAAGAAAAAAAAATGTTTTTAAAACTTTATCTCATTTCTTCTTTCTAGATAGAACATTATGCAAAGACTTCAAGAACTTATTTTTGAACGGAAGAGATCATGATCTAACCCTAAAAGTGAAAGAAAAAGAATTCCGAGTTCACCGAAACATTTTGAGTGTTCGTTCACAAGTTTTCGAATCCATGCTCTCGCACGATATGGCAGAGAAGAACAGTGGTGTCGTCGATATTTCCGATTGCGACCCTCAAGCCATGGAACAATTTCTTTTGCACGTGTATTGTGGTAAAGTGGACTCACTGAACGACACTAATATGCTAGGACTATACTACGCTGCTGATAAATACAGTATGATGCACCTGAAAGAAGAATGCCGTGACTTCATCCAGAAATCACTGTCTCCTCGCAATATTTGTAATGTCGTCCAACTTGCTTTAAATCACTGTGACGAAAAGTTACTTGAATGTGCCACGGAATATTTCGTCAATAACATCACTGAAATTTTAACTACCGGAGAATGGATGTCATTTATGCGGGGAAATGAAACTGTTGCCAATGAACTCTTTATCAAAGCATCCAGGAAGTTGACTGACGAAAACAAAATGTTAAAAATGGAAAAATTATCTCTTTGATAATTGTTGAACAAGTTGTGCGTAACAGCTGTTAATTTTTATGTAGCAGTTATCGTTACAAGCATTTTTTTTATTTATTTATTTGTGTTAATGTGTTGTATGAAAATAAATGTATCTTTTACCAAATTTCCGACTATTTTTATTTTACAAAAACAGGGGATTCAATACACAACATACTCATCGTGCACAACATCAGGAGTTCGTTCTGTTCCCGCAATATTTGTAACCAGGGGTCTCGCCAAGGGGGGGACAGAGGGAAGCCTCTCCCCCCAAACATTCGCAAATGTTGTTACACTTGGCAAATTTACAACTTTTATGGCAAATTTAATTAAAATTTTAATAAAAACTGTAATACATTTCCTATTTTTGATAGAACTTTCAAAAGTTACAATTCTAATGGGGAATATTATTAAACTTTTTACAAATAAGAACTGTATTGCATTTTCTAAGTGTGGTAACTTGGCAAAATTATAAAATGAGTTGGCAAATATGAAAATTTGACTTGGCAATTTAAGGTCTTCTCCCCCACCAATAAAAAGTCTTAACGATGGCCCTGTTTGTAACATCGTCCAACTCGCTTTAAATCACTGTGACGAAAAGTTTTACTTGAATGCGCCACGGAATATTTCGCCAATAACATCACTGAAATTTTAAGTACTGTAGAATGGATGTCATTTATGCGGGGAAATGAAACTGTTGCCAATGAACTCTTTATCAAAGCGTCCAGGAAGTTGACTGACGAAAATAAAGTGTTAAAAATAGAAAAAGTATCGATGTGATAATTGTAGAACAAACTGTACTTGTAACAACTGTTAATTTTTATGTAGCAGTTACCGTTACAAACATTTTTTTAGCTCACAGGCTATCATAGCCTGAGAGCTTATGTGCCCGTCCGTTCTGTATGTATGTTCGTATGTACGTAACGCGATAACTCATGATAAAAATATCCGATCCACTTGAAATTTTGTATGTAGGTATATCCTGACAAGGCGCTTCCCTGATTAGTTTTTGGAGTTCATTCGATATGTATAAGAGGGGGAACGGGGGGCTCATGCCCCCCGTTAGTTGATATAGATGGGATTTTCATGCAGAATTAAGTTTTCAAAATTTAGATTAGGATCATTCTGATGAGGCGATTCCGTGACTGTTATTAGGTGTTCATTGATTAAGTATAAATAGGGGGAACAGGGGTTCTAATGCCCCCTCCCGTTAGTTGATATAAATGGGATTTTCATGCAGAATTAAGTTTTCAAAATTTAGATTAGGATCATTCTGATGAGGCGATTCCATGACTGTTATTAGGTGTTCATTGAATAAGTATAAATAGGGGAAACAGGGGTTCTAATGCCCCCCCCCCCCCCGTTAGTTGATATAAATGGGATTTTCATGCAGAATTAAGTTTTCGTTCAAAATTTAGATTAGGATCATTCTGATGAGGCGATTCAGTGACTGTTATTAGTTGTTCATTGAATAAGTATAAATAGGGGGAACAGGGGTTCTAATGCCCCCCCCCCCCCCGTTAGTTGATATAAATGGGATTTTCATGCAGAATTAAGTTTTCGTTCAAAATTTAGATTAGGATCATTCTGATGAGGCGATTCCGTGACTGTTATTAGGTGTTCATTGAATAAGTATAAATAGGGGGAACAGGGGTTCTAATGCCCCCCCCCCGTTAGTTGATATAAATGGGATTTTCATGCAGAATTAAGTTTTCGTTCAAAATTTAGATTAGGATCATTCTGATGAGGCGATTCCGTGACTGTTATTAGGTGTTCATTGAATAAGTATAAATAGAGGGAACAGGGGTTCTAATGCCCCCCCCCCGTTAGTTGATATAAATGGGATTTTCATGCAGAATTAAGTTTTCGTTCAAAATTTAGATTAGGATCATTCTGATGAGGCGATTCCGTGACTGTTATTAGGTGTTCATTGAATAAGTATAAATAGGGGGAACAGGGGCTCTAATCCCCCCCCCCCCGTTAGTTGATATAAATGGGATTTTCATGCAGAATTAATTTTCGTTCAAAATTTAGATTAGGATCATTCTGATGAGGCGATTCCGTGACTGTTATTAGGTGTTCATTGAATAAGTATAAATAAGGGGAACAGGGGTTCTAATGTCCCCCCCCCCCTTAATTTATATAAATGGGTTTTTCAAGCAGAATTTTCAGATTTCGTTCAAATCTTTGAATAGTTTTGGAAGTTTAATGGTTAAGTATAAAAGAGGGGGATAACTCTTTTTAAATTATATAAATGCTAAATGGGTTTTTATTAAGAATTATCTAATTTGCTCTGAATTTTGGATATAGATTTTTTATATGATAAAGCATGTCTTTGATAGTATAGGAGGTTCAATGATTAAGTATAAAAAAAGAGAAAAGGGGAGAGCTGTTTTCCCTTCTTAATTTTTTTTTTCGAACGGAATTAACCCTTGAAAATATAAAGCTTTAATGTGCAATTAGTATTTGTAGCCTGTGAGCTCAATGCTTTCAGTTTAACTGGGCAGTATTCTTTATTTTATTTTTTGTTTTATTTGTTTTTATGCGTTGTGTGAAAATAAATATTTCTTTTACTAAATTTTGGACTAATTTTATTCCATAAAAAAAGGGAATTCAATACACAACATACACATCGTGCACAACATCCGGAGTTCGTTCGGTTCCCGCAATATTTGTAATGTGGCGTCGTCTCCAACTTACTTTAAATCACTGTGACAAAAAGTTACTCGAATGTGCTACAGAATATTTCGTCAATAACATAACTGAAATTTTAACTACTGGAGAATGGATGTCATTTATGCGGGGAAATGAAACTGTTGCCAATGAACTCTTTATCAAAGCGTCCAGGAAGTTGACTGACGAAAACAAAATGTTAAAAATGGAAAAATTATCTCTGTGATAATTGTAGAACAAATTGTGCCCAACGGCTGTTAATTTTTAGTTACAAACTTTTTTTTTTTTTGTAATTTTTTAATTCTTTATTTATTTGTTTGTTTTGATGCGTTGTGTGAAAATAAATATTTCTTTTATTAGATTTTGGACTATTTTATTTTACAAAAAACAGGGGCTTCAACCTGACACAGACAACGTCCGGAACTTATTGCATCTGCCCGGTATATTTGTAACATTGTATAATCTGTTTTAAGTCACAGTAATGAAAGATTATTTAAATATGCGCCACTGAATTTTCCATAACAACACAACTATGGTGGCAAAAATAATATATGCCACCTTCATGTTATTTGACCGTGATTGCTGTTCTACATTGTATAGTACACCAGGTCCATTTTTAAATTTTCTTCTGGAACAGATGGATGTATGCGTTTTGATAAAGAAAACCAGTTCTTAAACATCTTGACTATTTGTCTTTATTTTTGCAGAATACGAGAATATGAGCACATATAAACAGCAGTGAATGCAGCATACTAAAACAAACATTCTCAAACATAATAAAGAAACATTTATCCTTTTCAACAACTGCGAAAGTGCGGGTTAACCTGTTCGCGACAAATCGTAATCTGAATAAATTTTCACATTACACAAACGCCAAGAGAAGATGTCTTGGCATACAATAGATTCCCAAGCCGGGCTCAAAAACGTACAGGTAAAAAGGACCGTTATATAAAAAGCAATGGGAAAAATTTAAAATGAGTATTGTCAAGAATGAAACAGTTATCGCCTGTGTCGAAAAGCGTGCAACGTACAGTAACCCTAAAACAAAGTTGCATAATCGGTAAAAATTAAGTTCTTTATACAAGACAAATGAGATGATAGGAAATAAATATAGCAGTTATTTAAAACAGAAAAAAATATCTAATTCGTTTGATATTTAATCAACTGAAAAGCCAGAAAGAAAAATCTAGAAATGAAATGGTATTTTAAAACTAATTTATTATTATTATTATTTTTCTTTTATTTCATATGCAATTTGAAGGCGAACACTCAATAAAAATACCTATTAAAAATGCCTTCCTTTTAAAATTTAATTTTAAAAGAGGGGGGGGGGGACTAACATTTGAAATATTAATAGAAATATATATAATAAAATATGTGTTACATCACAACAACCTGAAATTTTTCTTCGCTTAAAAATGAAAAAAAAAAATCCCTCTAATAATTTAGAAGAAATTATACGTAACAGATTATTAATTTTTATACAGCGGTTCAGTTTTATGTATTTTTGTGTTGTAATTTTTTTAAATCTTGTCTTACGGAAATAAACATTTCTTGTACCAAATTTTACGCACATTGCAATTTTAGTTTGCAGAAAATTTGCAGCAGTCTTGTATTGCAAGCATGCAAAGTTGCAGCAAGTTCACCATGACAAGACTGAAAGGTCATAACAAGACTGCAGCAAGATAGTAACGCAAACGCTGAAGTCCCCACATTTTGAACTTGCGGCTAACTTGTCGTGCAAGTTAAATTCTTGCTGCATGAAAATTATTGCAAGTTAACGGTAAACAAGTATGAAATTTAGATCTATCTTGACTAAAGTAGTGTAAATTATTTGCAAGGTAGTAGAAAATGAAAATTTTACAATGAAATGATGTCAATTGTCATAAAATAAAGTCAATTGCACTTTTTAAAAAACTGGTGGGAATCGAACAATCTGAATTTAAAAACAAAGCTGAAATTCCATGTTAAATGTAGTAAATTAGATACGTTCGTACTATAACGAAGTTTTTAAAACATACAATACTTCGGATACAGTACAGTATCCAAAATCTTTTATGTGTCCCTGTAAATACTATATACCTTCTATTATACAGAAATTAACTTGCAGTAAACCTCAGCTACGTATTTCAATTTCATAAAATGTGAAATAGTTTAATATATAGTTAAAATGCACCTCAAACATGTTTCCTCCTACACGATTATGTAGTGAAATACTTTTGTGTGGCCCTGCAAATTAATAAAAAATATTCTTTGCACCGCAGATTGTACAGAATATAGAATTTTGTTTGTATTTCATAGATGCATATGAATTTTATTATGTTCAAAAGAGTGTAACATCATTAAAATGCACTTGAAACTATTTTTCCCCACTGGCCGTAATGTGATGGAATACTTTTGATTGTCCCTGTAATTGAACTACACATCCAATTTTCATAAAATTTGAAATAACTCGAGAAAATTGAGTAATAATTATGTATTTCAGATTTCAAATGATTCGGTAGGGTAATTTTTGCGTTTCTGTATGCGGACGGACGGTCTGAACGACGACTATAGGTATTTACAGGGCCCTCGCGACATAGGCGTAGAGTTTTCAAAATTATTGGAGGGGCTCAGTCAGCGGCGAATAGAGGGGGGGGGGTATCCTCCCCCCGCCCTTGAAACAAGAAACTAATTATTTCATGATGGATACAAAAATAGTAATGATTTCTAAGATGAAATTGCAAGGAATCAAGAAAATTTCCGTTTTAGACAAGTTTTCGCCTTAGCAGGTAAATTTTTAAGGTAATAATTTCGTTATAGTTATGGAATGTTTCCGATCGAAGCAGGATAATTTTATAGACTATTTCCGTTTTAAACAGATTAAATATTTATGCAGTAAAACGTGTGAAAATCAAGTGTAAAGGACCGAAAAAAATGTGTTTGACAGACTTCTGCAGACTTCAACAGGTTTGATTGTATGGATATCCTTTCGTCGGAGCACAAAAAGTTTCCATTTAAGACAAGAATTTGTTATAGAGAGGTTCATTTTGGCAGTTTTAATGTGACAAGTTAAATCAGTTATAACAAGTATATAAAGATATATGTAAATACAGCAAAATCTGTGAAATCGGAACCTATTTTAATCGGAAAAATGACGAAAAAAGTACCGTGCTATTACATCTATTAAGATAAAAACCCGTCAAGTGGAATTTTTAGTCTTCAAATTCCGTCTCAATAGGTTTCATTATATATATATGACATAAAGAAAAATTCTGGACACCCCCTTTTCCTTTCTGAGAAGAAATCCTATGGCTGAGTCACATTTTTATGCGTAAAAAATGAATATGCGCGCGTTTGTGATATAAATAAAGTTCTATTATAATTAGTGTCTTTAGACATTGTCTTTAAATAGAGCACACCAAGTAGTGGAAAACACATTATACGGGCAATGTGTGTGGCAAATAACAAAATTTTAAAGCGTAATTCATTTTCTGAGATTAATCTGTGGCAATGATTAGCGAAAAAATCAGTCGTCAGCAACGCATGACTGTATAATGAAGAGGATTGATTTTATTCACAACTAAAAAGAAATGGTGTGTTTAAATGTTTTTCGTCTGTACAAGGTTCAGCAATTCTGCAGTTAAGAAATCATAAATGAAATAAAATTTAATATGAATAAAATTTAGAAAAATCAGACATGTATATCAAATTTATGAAAATAGTATATGAATAAACTAGGGAATATAGAGTAAGAATAAATCATGCACTGATCGTTGAATATGAAATCCTTCCTAAGATTGTGAAATTCCTGCCTTGCTTTTCTTTTTATTTTATTTTAAAATAAAAAAAATTAGAAATGTATATAAATATGTTGAAATTTGTTTCATTATTCTCTTAATTTGAAGCTGCAAATGGCGTTTAATCCTTATGGACGGTAGCTTTAAATACATGGTTTTATTTTTTTGCCCCACAATATTTTAAAATTTCTCTTGCACACGTAATTATATACAAGTAAAAATTTTCTTGTAAAAAAAAAAAAAAAAAAAGATAAAGGTTATTGAATATGAGCGTAATTTAGTTAAAGGTGGTTTTTAAATAAGTCATGCATTTTTATGTTGAACTGCTTTCAGCTTACTAAGAAATGTTTGTAGAATATAAATAAAATGATTTACAGGGTCACGCAAAGAATTGGCTACATGGTCACCTATAGATGGCACTTTCTGGAAATGTGATTTAAGTAGTTTTAAGAGTGTTTTTGTTTGAACTAAATTATAGCAAAATACTGGCGTGAATAAAGGTACTATGTAAACTACAGGCCTGATCAGAATTATTAAAGTATGTTTCGATCTATTAGTACAAATTGCTAAAAGCGAAATTTGAACCAGTTAGGCGTTTTCTTGCTCAACTAAATTTCCACATTATATAGTACGTATATCAACTGACAGATCAAATACAGGGCTGTTCAAAAGTATCGGAATGCATATTTGATATATGGTACAACACTTTTTTTCCTTAAATAACGAAAATTTTTTAAAGATTTCAGGAAGTGTTGGAAAGTATTTCATAATCTTGCTTGACACATGATTTTTTTTACTTGTTAGGATATTGATCAACGTATTATTGTATTGAAAATTTATGATATAGAAAGGTCACCTGGAATCATTTTAGAAGTTGAACATTCGTCTGAAGCTATCCGATAATTAAAATTTAAATAAGGTGGGTTTTTTTAATACGGTTATATAAATATATCTAAATCAAGTTGAAAAAGCAGCGCAGTCTACTCATGGAG
The DNA here is from genome assembly GCA_964019185.1 of Maratus speculifer. Taxonomy (NCBI): domain Eukaryota; kingdom Metazoa; phylum Arthropoda; class Arachnida; order Araneae; family Salticidae; genus Maratus; species Maratus speculifer. Next base: position 107,609,430 of record OZ025303.1, read on the forward strand.
CTTATGTCAAGATAAGTAAACCTACAATATTCACTGAGAATCTCTCATATATACGTAGTTTAACACAAGCTTTTTGTAATTTGAAGTTTTGTATTTTTAATGAATTTTTTAAAGTTGTTTCAGGACTCGTATTAGTCCGTTTTTTGTACACCACTAATTTAAAAAAAAAAAAAAAAAAAATTCGTGGTAGGTTTCTGCAACAATTGCAAGGAAAATGCACTTCTAGATAAGTTTCCATGAAAATGGTAAAGATTTTTAATATTCAAAAATCATAAAATTATAGTTACAACCAATTACAAGAAACCTCTGTGTTAAAGAATGTAAAAATATATAAGGAATAAGCTTTTAAATTTTCAGCTGATTCCGTGGACATTCGATGCCAAAATATTGTAATTTTTTTAAGGCTATAAAATTTATAGATTTTATGGTACAGCATCAAATTTAAAGTTAATAGCATTTTATCTAATTCTTAAAATTTAAGGAAGCAAATTTAAATGCAAATTTCAGCATCAAAGGTGTATTTCTGATGGGTGAAAACTGAGCTTTGATGCTTCGAGCATCAGCGGTACAGGAATTTCCGTTATATCTATTTTAAATTATCCGGTATATATATATATATTTCACCATCTACTTTTTCACTATTCAGGTTGTTTTGTAGCTACACTGTTAAAAATAAAGGTGACAAACCGGTGCCATTTGGGACCCGGAGGTGAAAAGGCGGTGCCATTTGGAACCCTAGGGTGTCATAGGAGCTTGAATATGCGGTTGGGGTGACGACAGCTCTGTTACTGGATGATGGGAGCTAAATAAGGTGCCATGCACTTCGTAACCACCTCATCGGGTGACTGGCAACTTGCGCATGCGCTATGACGCGTGTCTTTCTGCTTTCGGTGTCGGCAAGTAAAGTTTACGGGTGTGAGCAAATCAAAACATGCCAGTGTGTAAATTGGCGATATTAATTGAGGACTAACCACTGAGCTACAATGAAACAACAATGAGGACTTAACGATCCGATTTGCTTGACCAGTGAACCGGGCAAAGTCTGATTAAAGGTAAGATTTAACTTTATTTTATTTTATTTTATTGTTACGTTAATTTATCGTACATCCCTATAAGTAATGTCATAAAAAAACAGTAAATTAGATTTTTTTGTTAGTATGATTGATTGTTAAGTTTATTATGTGAATCTACAAGCTACACTCTCACCAAAATACCCGCTTGCTAATGTTAAACCTATGAGATAGTTATTTTACAATTTCTCGTTTACCTGTCAATATTTTTAAATGATTTATCTAGGCCTTAGCTACCGAGGAGCAATTGGATCAAACTGCTCTAGGCACGGGAATCCTAAAGGCGCATAATTAGAAAGAGCGAAATGAAATATTGTAAAAATATTTACGTATTTTTTCATTACAAATCAGTTATTATAGACGAATCTTGTTGCAATCGGAATATTCTATGACTATTTTACCTTGTGTTTAAACTCAACTGTTTAGATTTAACCCTTAACTGCTGTTAGTGGTCTCAGACACCGTGGGTTTTTCAAGTTTCACAGTTTAACTTGTAATTTTTAGTTTAACTATAGATACTGGTCAATTTTTTTAGTTTGGAGTCTTATTACTACCTCTAAATACTTTTGAATAGCTGATTTTGATTTATGATATTCTTGTACATAAAGTTTAATACATAAATCGCATTCTGAGAATTTATGTAACATTTTATTCATCTTCAGATTAAATGGTCTGACAGACAGCTCACAGTAGTTATGTAACAATTTTTGTCAGAGCAGTTAAGGTTAAAATATGTTTTTGCGTCTATATACAGTTAAAAGCAATTAATTTTATTCGCGAAGTTTTAATTTGAACCTTTACACGGGATCTCGGACAGCATCTGGCCGGCTTTGCATATATTGTCGGATAGATGCTATCCGAACCCCTCCTGTAAAGGCTAATTCACACCATATTGCAGCCTCGCGTAACTTCTCTAATATTGTTTCAGTATACCTGATTTATCTTTATTTGAGAGGGGGGGGGGGTAATTTTTTCATTTAAGACAATTGAATACTTGCAAATCTTAAAGTAATCAAAACTTATTTACAGGTTTTTCATTATTAATATTTTCCTTATTAACCACCATTATTTGAAAAATAATCTTCATAATAAGATTAGATCGGGACGCGGTAGCACGGACAATCATTTAGTCTCATTTAAGTATAAAAATCATGGAAAAAACCTCGATTTGCAAATTAAAACGTTATTAGTCAGCCAAGTCTTACCTTGGTGGGAAATGCCTCAAAACCCGAATTTAGCGGTATCTTGGGTTTACCATTGTTTTCTTACTCCCAATTCTTCATATTTTCATACGTTTGGTTTCATTTTCTTTCAAAAAGGTGAGAAAATGTTAGGGTATTGAATTTAATAAACCTTATGCTCTGATTATCGGCTATGCAGATTTACACCCATTTTTTTTTCGAAAGTATTCTTTCGCATTAAACTTTATTTAGTAGCAGAATTTTATGGTTGAATAAAATAAAATATTTTTTTTCCAATAATAGTAATTTAAGTTTGATTAGACCGTAATCAGTCCCCCCCCCCCTTTCACAATCATCAACATCATCCGATATGACAAATTTGTAGTCATGAACATTCAAATTATAAAAGGAAAACAATCTGTATTTACTCCACTGAACTTTCAGAATAGTTTACAGAAATAGTGTGTGTTCAAAAAATATAACAATGAATAAAAACTTATATCGTAATTTTACACAAATGTGAAAATTTTCCGCAGGTGATGATGATCTCGTGTTTTAAAGGCGATTTTTGCACTGTCATTTATAAATCTTAAACATTTTTCTAATGACATAATTTTTAACAATCTTTCATTCCACTCGTTCTGAAACAAGGCCAATAAACAGGGTTGGCTTTTTACCGGTAAAAACCTGGGGAGAACGTGGTAAAAACCTAAGGATATAAAATAAACTGTTAGCCCTTAAACTGTATTTTAATACTATTGATAAAAATTCTATTTTCGTGTAATTGGTGTATTAATATATAATATCTCTATTGGGGAGAGTGGGGTGGTATGGGACTTTTTTTACAAAAGTAAGAATTATATATATATATACAAAAAAAATTCAATTTATAGCATGCAAGGTAAAACACTTTTTATCTCACAGGCTATCATAGCCTGAGAGCTTATGTGCCCTTCCGTTCTGTATGTACGTTCGTGCGTAACGCGATAGCTCATGAAAAAAATATCCGATCCACTTGAAATTTTGTATGTAGGTATATCCTGACAAGGTGCTTCCCTGATTAGTTTTTGGAGTTAATTCGATATGTATAAGGGGGGAACGGGGGACTGATGCCCCTCCCCTTAGTTGATATAAATGGGATTTTCATGCAGAATTAAGTTTTTGTTCAAAATTTAGATTAGGATCATTCTGATGAGGCGATTCCGTGACTGTTATTAGGTGTTCATTGAATAAGTATAAATAGGGGAAACAGGGGTTCTAATGCCCCCCCCTTTATTTATATAAATGGGTTTTTCAAGCAGAATTTTCAGATTTCGTTCAAATCTCTGAATAGTTTTGGAAGTTTAATGGTTAAGTATAAAAGAGGGGGATAACTCCTTTTAAATTATATAAATTCTAAATGGGTTTTTATTAAGAATTATTTCATTTGCTCTGAATTTTGGATATAGATTTTTTATATGATAAAGCATGTCTTTGATAGTATAGGAGGTTCAATGATTAAGTATAAAAAAAGAGGAAAGGGGAGAGCTGTTTCCCCTTCTTAATTTTTTTCGAACGGAATTAACCCTTGAAAATATAAGGCTTTAATGTACAATTAGTATTTGTAGCCTGTAAGCTCAATGCCATCAGTTTAACTGGGGAGTATTCTTTATTTATTAATCCCCCTGAACATTATAGAAACATAACGTGCAAATACTATTTTATTTTAAAGAGAACGTAAGTTTCAAAATGTGTCTCATACCTCCTCATTAAGAGTTATGGGACAGCAATAATAAAAAAAAAAGCTATAAGGCACAAAATAACCTATAGTGTCGGTAATATAAACAATCAAACAAAGGTTGTAAGTTGATAATGTATATGCCACTATATAAAATTCCAGTATCTTCATGACTGGAATGAAAATTCAGGATTCTCTGTCATAGGTGTCATTAAGGCCCCAAACTAGGCTCAGAATGTAAAGATGATAATGTAAAAGTGTGTAGGAGCGTTCTTTTGAAATACCTAACTCAAATTTTAATATTTTTACATGATTCTTTTGAGCAAGACAGCTGAGGATGATCCATAACCGGCCTAGTTTTTAATTTTTTCGATTTTGCTTTTATATTTTTTGTATAACGATAGTTTCAATTTCAGAACGGTTTAAACCAATTCCGTAAGTTAAAGTAATTTTTAAAAAAAATCTGAAACCAAAACTGAAAAAGTAAAAACTACGCCGGTTGCGGATCACCCTCAGCAATTTTGTGCAAAACAATCACGTAAAAATATTAAAATTTCGACGAAATATTTGAAAAGAACGCCCCCATAGACTTTGCATTATCATCCGGGTCTTTTTCTGTGCCTAGAGTTGCGCCTTAAATAATCATCAATTTATTTACATTTTGAAGTATGAATGCATATATTATCAATGTTACAATTAATATATTATCTTCTAAGAAATTTGCATGCTAGCAATTCGCATTATTATTAATTAAAAAAAAGGAACTGGGCGCGTCCCATTCATAACTTTTCTGGCATGTCCCATTCCTCGCCACTTCCTTGTTTGTGTTAAACTTCTTGTTCAAACAAAAATGCTGCTTTAGGGTTAGTTTAAATTATGGATAATATACAGTATAACAATGTTCCATAAATAGGGAAACTATTACATTTATAGATAAATAAGCCTTTAATATATTGAGTGCAAATAAATGAAATTTAAATTGGATTTTTGAAATAATTTTTTCTTTCATACATTTGCAAGTCTATGCATATCAATATTTTTTGTAAACTGAAGAATGGATTACCATTGCTTCATCTTGTATGCGATCGATGAAATGTTTAGAATAATGCACAAAGAGAAAAATCTACAGTCCCATTCCACCCAACTTTCCCCCATATAGCAAAAGGGAAAATAAAGAATTAGCCAGTTCCTTAAAGCTCCTGATATGCACTATATGGCCAGAGATGACCGTCCACTTGCGATTTTAGACATTTTGTTAAATATCTAGAAAAATGTATGAGGAATTATCCGGAAAATCTTAGTGTATAAATATAATACACTACTTGGCCATTGATTATCGTCCACTTGCGATTTTAGACATTTTGCAAGATATCTAGAAAAATACATGAGGAATTATCCTGAAACTCTCAGTGTATAAACAATACAGTACAGGTCTTCTATTTCCGTGAAGATTTTTTCCAGAAACTTTATAGGGGACCGCCAACAAATTAAAAAATGTATGAATATCTTTTGGATAACCCTGTCAAAACTAATGCGTCAAAAGCGCTCAAACTGTAGATTGTGATTAAGTGGCTTATTGTTATAAACTGTGTTCATTTTTATGTCGGTAGCATGTATACTCGTAGAGAAATGAAGGTTTTTATAAAAATACTTCCAAATTTTTCCAAGATTTTTGCTTATAATTTGCAGAGTTCTTAATATAAAATAATATTTTCTGAAAATGTGACAAACAACATTGCACATAATATTGAGAACTAATATTAAGAACTAATTTTATATTAAGAACTCTGCAAATTATAAGCAAAAATCTTGGAAAAATGGGGAGTATTTTTATAAAAACCTTAATTTATCTACGAGTATACATGCTATCTGCTATACGTTGTATTTGGGGAATCGCTATCCAAGCAATATTTGGCAGCCAAAACTTGTGGAAACGAACAAGTCGGCCCAAAACAATAATATTACCGGTAAACAACTCCTCAAATACAACCAGCAGCGCGTGAACGTAAGTGCGACATTGCGTTGTGCCAAAAAAAGCACATGGAGAAAGGAAGACACTTATTTGCAGCAACTTAAGATTTATTAATTATAATGATGAATATATTTTACCGTGGCCACGTACTAACTTTGAAAGAAAAAAAATACATTATTGGATTTTGAGGTGCTGAATCATCATACAGTTCCGATAAGAGGAAAGTCTCTTGTCATGTAGATCGGGTAGACAGTCCAAATTATGTGCACTACGGGAACAGTTTAATCTATGAAGATTTTCGATGATCGAAGACGGCAAAGGCTTTTCCACAATAGCAGAACTCCACACTTCAAATTGGAGACTAAGAATCGCTGGTTCTCACGATGACTCTCTACACATTACCGCCGGAAAGGATGAAGTACGTCGATCAAATTCCGCAGCAAGATCACGTTGACAGCTCTTGAAGTTCCCGGTATTTACGTAGCCTCAATTGGCTGGAGGGACTACTAGCACCGTCACACTGATAGACACTAACACTTTGGTAAATCCTGTTGTGTACATATGGAATTTACGATAACTAAAGTCTTTTACTGGAGTTGGAGGGAAACTGTATGCCAAAAATGCAATAAAAATACACAGTGCGGGGGCTTTTAAAAAGGATAATAACATTGCTGCAACATTCGCAATTAGAGATCTTATTCTCTCAAAACTTAACAAAAAAAGATCTATCTGTCAGATGCCCCTCAGCAAGGCGCTTGTTAGAATCATTCTTTTGTCGCGTAATCCTAAAAAAAGGAGACTCTTCTGTCCCGACGCTAACCCTCGAGAGGGCAGCGCCGGGCCACGGACGTCTTTCGCTAACGCTGCTCTCTCTCAAAGTGTCAAATAAATCAGAAAATCTTCCTCCCTCTCACGGCAGCGCGCGTGCGCTCAGCCAATCAGAATCTCGCATCACCCGACGCTAGGAATGATCTGGAACAAACATGCGTCATCAAGGGATGGACGCTGAGATTTCAGCGGGAAATTTGTACCAAAACGACGCTTCCGGAATGTCGTAGAACATTCTAAGCCCCGATGACTCATGTCCAGCATCTAGGAGGTATCAGTAAAGAAAATGGCGATGCTCAAAAAGGAAAAATTAGCGATCGTCACATAAAAAATACGGAAATTATCTTAAATTTTGAAATAGCATAAATTACGTATTATACGATTAAAAGACTGGGCAATTACATGATAATGATCTATATTTAAAACTAGGACTGATTAATATAATTTTAAGAATGAATAATTAATAATAAAATAATTTAGAAAAATATTATTTTGTATATTGCTATTATGTCAAATAGGGAAGCTGCGATGTATTAAATGAAAATACTGGATTTATAGGATATATTAATGAAATTATGGAAGATTAAAATTATTATTATTTTTTTTGAAATGAGTATTAATTAATTAATTTTTCTTAAAATAATGATCTGAATTTTTTTTCTGAAAAAAAAAATAATCTGAAAAATTTCCCTACATCCTAGCACTATCGACATAAAAATGAACACAGTTTATAACAATAAGCCACTTAATCACAATCTACAGTTTTAGCGCTTCTGCTGCATTAGTTTTGACAGGGTTATCCAAATGATATTCATTATTTTTTAATTTGTTGACGGTCTCTTATAAGGTTTCTGGAAAAAATCTTCACGGAAATATATGACCTGTACTATTATGTGTATACACTGAGAGTTTCAGGATAATTCCTCATGTATTTTTCTAGATATTTAACAAAATGTCTAAAATCGCAAGTGGACGATAATCAATGGCCAGATAGTGTAGTACAAGTCATATATTTCCCTGAAGGTTTTATTCAGAAACTCCAATAGGGGACCGTCAACAAATTAAAAAAGAATGAATACCTTTTGGATATCTTTTGGATAAATAACCTGTCAAAACTAATGTAGCAAAAGCGCCCAAACTGTAGATTATGATTAAGTGGCTTATTGTAATAAACTGCGTTCATTTTTATGTCGATAGCATGTATACTCGTAGAAAAATTAAGGTTTTCTACGAATCCGAAAAACAGTCTAAAATTTACTTAAGATTTTTGCTTATAATTTGGAGAGTTCTTAATATAAAGTAACATTCTTTTCAGAAAATGTGACAAACAACATTGCACACAATACGTAATCAGAATTAAAAAATAATAAAAATTGTTCCAATATTGAGTAGGTTTACTAAATAATTTTTCACTGCGCATGCGTCAAAGATATCAAAATTTCATTTGCATATTATGTTAGCCAAATGTATAGAACAACTTTTGTGAAAGTCTCAAAATCACATCTTGAAAATTTTGAAAATAATCGTCAATAGAATACGTTGAAAATTCGTTATTCCCAAAATGAAGGAAAAACACGAGGGGTTGTATCCATATATTCATTGATTAGTGTCAATATAGGATACATAATAGGGGCTAATAAATTATAACTAATAAATTTAAATAAAATTCCTCATTTTTTTTATTATTATTACTGGTATGGAATACCTGTACATGTTAGGGAAATTCGTTGCTAATCTGGAATAGACACTTTGTTGCAAGATATGTTTTGTAAATATGGTTAATAATGTAAATAGTTTGTAACTCTTAATGATAATACAGGAAAAGAATATCTGAATGACAAGTATGAGTTGGTCATGTAATTTTCTCGTTCTGTCCGAAAATAGGCAATAAAGAGGAAAGCGCCCAGTTAAACTGATGGCATTGAGCTCGCAGGCTATACATACAACTGTATATTATACTCTTATTTCAAAGAATATTGCCTTTCCAAAAATAAAATAAATCAACTGTAAGTTATATGACAGTGGATTAACTGCCATCCCTCTTTATACTTAACCAATGAGCCCCTAAAACTAATCAGGGAAGTGCCTTATCAGAGTGAACCTATTAACAAAATTTGAAGAAAATGTGATAATTCTGCATGATTTCTGCATATTTATATAAATTAAGGATGGTTTCACTCTCTTCTCCCCCCCTTCATATTTAACCAATGAACCTCCAATGCTAATCAGTGAAGAACCTTATCAGAATGAACCCACATATAAAATTTGAAGCAAATCTGATATTTATATAAAGAGTTATCACGTTACATACAGAACCTGCGGGCACATTAGCTGTCAGGCTTTGATAGCCTTGTGAGCTATAATTTAAATTTTATTTAAATTTTATTCTTTCTTTTTTTGTTCATCTATGATTTTTGCTGTACTTTGATGTTACATTTTAATTCGACTGTATTGTTGTGTGTTTTCCTTAATGTGTTATTATTATTATTTCAGATAATGAACTTACATTTATAGTACTTACATTACCATGATTGATACAAGAAAAGTTTCCGACTCTTTATCATGAAGAAGGTGCAGAAATTTCTGTGTTTCAACCTGTTACTGTGCTCCGCAACTCAAGCAACTTGTTAAATTACTCATGCTATGTATTAATTTTATATAAACAGTTAATTACCAAAACTGATAATTTTATAAGCTTAGTTACTTTGTGGTATGCATTATTTTGGTTGTTTAACGTTAACTATAGCAAAAGCCAATTTAAATTTTTATCATTTTTATTAGATACTTATGTCTTCAAAATTTTCTCAGTGTCATCAGTTCCACATAATGTTACGTCTTTGTTTAATAATATTTAATATATTCTTGGTGTTTACAATAAAAAGATTATTTGAACTAAAAGGTTGTTTTTTTTTAATTCAGTGTTTTATTCCTTTCATTATAATTACTCTTTAGATTAAAATTTCAGATGCAATAAGTCAAAACACAAAAACAATTTGGCAGAAAGTTTTTTGATGTGGATACAGGACTAGAAATCAGCAGCCGTTAGCCGTCAAATGAAACTAAATTATAGAAAAATTATTCCTAGTCGTCAAATCTTGATAACTAGCTTTCTTTAACTTTAATTTTTGTTTAGCAAATGCTTTCATTTGTATTTTAGCATACATCCCCCTCCCTCTGCACCATGACATTAGCACATGTCTTAAGAATTTTGAACCTTTCAATAACCTCTAAGTTAACTTCAATTTCACCAATGACTGATAAAACTGGTCCTTGGATATTACACCCCTGTAAACAAGATTTTCTTTTATTATGAGATATTTCTGCATCCTTATATGTTCCTAAAATAAGAAACTGTATTAAAATCGTTTTAAAATTTTTGTATTCCCTTCCTCAAACAAACAAACAAAAAAAAGTGTGATTTGGAAATGTTTTAAATGCCACACCGTAATTGGCAACCAAAGATTCATTTATTTGCTAACTTTTTATTTTCTGATGTACTGTTAGTCTCGGATTTTTTAAAAATTAGCTTATCCCTAGTTATATCTAAAGCTCATATTTTCTCTCTGTGGACATATTTGCTTGATTATCTGTTTTGTACGCATATTAGCTTTATAAAAAGAATAAGTTTTTCCAGAATCCAAATATTGTAGTTTAATCAGGTTTCATACTTATGGAAAGTCAGTTTTTATTTTGTTTAGTAAGAAAAAGTGTTTAATATATAAAGTTTCCTCCCCACTTCCCTTCAATACATTAAAATTAAATATGCAATGCAATATTATTAGTATTAACATGGTTGTGAAAAGAAATAAGAAAATATGAAATGCAGTTGGCACATCGAAAAAAAATTGTAGGCATTATTTTGACACCTTACATACAGTTCTTAATTTCTAATCCTGTGTGGATATATGCTATAAAATATGGATTTGCATAAGTTCACTATAAATGTAAGTACTACATATATTGTAAAAATGATTTTTTTTTTACTCTATTTCATCTGTGATTTTACCACAACTATAAAATGAACTTATTTTCTATAATTCATTTCATAGCTTGATGGCTAACTTTCTGGAAGAATTTTAAAGAATATGAAGTATTTTTACTAATTTAAAAGTTACACAGCATTTATTACATATTCTTTTCTAATTTGTGTTTTACATTTTTTTAATTAGATACAGCAGCGTAGCTGAAAAAATATCGGTGCGTTGTTTGACATTAATATTTCACAACTAAAATCTGAGAAACGCTTATTTTAAAATTTTGTAGCATTTCTTCTATTATATGAAAATCTTAATCCTCCGAAAAGTTCACGACCGTCAAAATGATCAGTAACTAATATGTTCAACGAAGTGTTCGCCTCATGGAAGCAAAATAATTTTAATGGAACTTCCAGCCGTATTGCGGCCTTCACATGGAGCAAAAACAACATTGATCTTCAACACCCATCTGCGTAGATATTTAATAACAGGTGTATTGCCTTCGAACAATCAGATCTTAACTCACTTGACTTCTGTAGAAAAGCTAGAAATAGAAACTCCCCAGTTTGCATTGTATGTGATGCGAAATTATCAAGGCATAGAATGATTTAAATCAGAATTATCTGCAGCGGACTGTCAATTCGGTGATTTTTCGTTTTCAAACTTGTGTAAAAAATAAATATCAAGCCAGTGAACAATTTGTTAAAATATTGTTATTTCTTTTACTTTTTTATTATTAAATTATGGCATATATTTTACAGGATATAGCATTTTTCTGTGTCCCCATACTTTTCAGTTGCCCTGTATATAAAATAATGAAAATACATGTCAAGCAATATACTATGTGTCAAAAAAGATGGTTACGGATTACTTCTGAAAATATAAGAAAATTATAAAAATATTCATATGAAGATAGTAATTCAATTTGTACTTTCTCTTATTTTGGGAGTCAAAAAGCATAAAATTTTTATAATGTTCCTGCATCTAAAAATGCCCAATCACAAAAATATTTACTGACCCTTTCTTAAACATACCCAAAAAGATTGATCCAAACATATGAGATAGAGACAGTCAAAAATCATTATTTATTTCATTTTACAAGAACTTCAAAACATAAAATTGAAAATCAGGCTTCAAATTGCATGACAAAGTCACAATATTTGACTCTAACTCAGTGATTTTTAGAGGCAGAAAATAGGTGTAGAGGTTGTGTAAATTTTGCGATTTATTCTAACAAAACCTTTTGGGTATGACTAACAATGCAATAGTGATGACTTATGATTGGTGATTTTGAAATGCAAAGACTGTATAAAAGTTAAAATTTTGAATTTTTCTTAAAATACTCTCCATGTAAATGAAAGTACAATTTGAATTCTCTGTCTTTCTATGATTATTTTTGTAGTTCATATTATCCCTCTCTGAGTTACAAAAATATGCTACAATTTTTCTTTGGACATCTGATAATGAGTTTAAAAATATAATATTCCATCAATCTAAAAGAAAAAAAAAGACTCAAAATATTGACTGATAATGATAATTTTCTCTGCAGAATTCAATCTAAAAATGGGTAAACACTTTGTATTTCATGATTCAAACCAATAAAATTTCTTGACAAGCAGGGTGGGGGGAGGGGGGTTGCAACTGTGGGCCATAGATTGTGAGTGCTATTGCTTGTAGGATGCCACAGGGCACACTGGATTATGTGTTTCATCCGTTCACCCTCTGGGGCACTCTGGATAAGTGGTATCATTATTCTCCCATGAGATGCCATTCTTTCACCCCTTAAGGTACCCTGGATGAGGGGTGCCATTACTCTCCCCTCAGATGCGATCCTTTCACCCTCTGGGGCACCCTGGATAAGGGGTGCCATTACTCTCCCCTGAGGCGCCATCTTTTCACCCCCTGGGGCACCCTGGTTAAGGGGTGCCATTACTCTCCCCTGAGGCGCCATCTTTTCACCCCCTGGGGCACCCTGGTTAAGGGGTGCCATTACTCTCCCCTGAGATGCCATCATTTCACCTCTGGGGGCACCCTGGATAAAGGGTGAGATTATTCTCCCCTGTGGTGCCATCGTTTCACTCTATTGAACACTGTGGATAAGGGGTGCCATTATTCTTCTCTGAGGTGCCGTCCTTTCACCCCCTGAAACACCCTGGATTAGGGGTGCCATCCTTTCACCCTAGTTAAGGGTGCCATTTTAGCTCCTCTAGGGGTGTCACCAGTGAGACAAGCCTTTCACCCCTAAAAGGTGCAATGTGTCACCATTAGTTTTAACAGTGTAGTCATGGGTAAAAACGTTTTAGGGTTGTACAGAATATTTTACGAGTACATGTGTGTTCCTTAAGGCTACCGTTCCGTTGACGAAGACACATTGCGATTTAATGTTAAATCTGTGGGACTTTTTATTTTATTTATTTATTTTTTAATATTTCATTTGCATTTCGACATTTTTTCATTTTTTTTTTTTTTCATTTAATAATTGAGATCGATATACATGATACGCGAGGTGAATGGAGGTATCTGTTTCGCTGAAAAACTCCCATAAAAATAATAATAATAACAATAATAAAACAGTCATATGTTATTTTCAGTAAGATATTTGAACTCTTTAAGGCTACCGTCTCCTGTAGCCTTAAGCCGTCTACTTTAAACCTATTGGTGGATTCGTTTCAAATATCTCATTTGTATTTTGGTATCTCTACACACACACATACACACACACACATATATATTTGTATTGAATTGGATAGATGTGGTCGATCCCTATACTTTATTGCAGTTTTTTAATGATCAGGCTTTACCTTATGAAACCGGTTCCAAAAATGTAAGTAACTTCATTTAAAAAAAAAAAAAAAAAAAAAAAAAAAAAAAACGCAGCCAAAATTAGAAAAGTGAAAAAAAAAAAAAAAAAAAAAAAAAAAAAAAAAAAAAAAAGGCTGAATATAGACATCGATCTCAGCTATACAATAAAAAAAAATTAAAAATATAGAAATGCAAATTAAATATTAAAAAATAAATAAATAAAATAAAAAATCCCATAGATTTAACATTAGCTCGCAAGTGTCTTCGCCAAACGGAACGGTAGCCTTAAGGGTGTTTTTCGATTCAAACTGCTTAATTTCCGATTTATTTTTTAATTCATTTTTGCTCTCAAATGAATCAAACTTTCAAAATCTCTTATTTGGAAAGCACACAATATGCCGTGATTGCCGATTCTTTGATAAATGCAGAAAATATTGCAAAAAAAGCAATCAAAAACGGAATTTCGAACTGATTTTTCCCAAGCGGGAGTTTTGGGAACGAAAAAAAGGGTCCTACTGATAAGGTAATTGTTTGTAACTCAAATTCTAATGAACTGAGCGTAAAATGACCTCACATGGCACCTCATACGTCCCTTCAAGAATCCCCTCAGCAACTTTCATGCTTCTCCTTTTAAAAATGTATCTGAAATTGTGAATCACGGAAAAAAGCGTCCCCGGAAAAAAGCGTCCCTTTTTATAATTCACATATTTAAATAAGTCTGATAATAGTACATATTGTTAATCTTAGAATATAAACACTAGATTGAGACGGTTTTATGAAATTTAAGTTTTTGCTCTATCGCGACTCAGATGGGTGGGGGGGGGGGGGGGGAGGGAGGCTTTAAAAGTTATCTCAAAACCTGTCATTGCTTTAATGAAAGAAAATTGTAAGGTACGAAGAATTAGATAATAAACACTAGGTACTTAAATGTTTTTTTTTAATTCAGTCCTCCTTGTTCTCCTGTGGAGTGGGGGGGGGGGGAGAGTGTCTACAAACTTTTGAAAATATCTCTTATATTTATTTTTTTAATATTACTTATTATTTGATTATTTTTATTATAAAATTACATATTAATATTTTATTATATTTTATATTACATTTATATATTTATATTTATATAATATATAACATAATATGTAATAATAAATATATTAATATAATATAAAAACTATACAGAATAAATAATTTATAATAAATAAGTAATAAATTAATAATACATAAATATAAATTAAATATAAAATTAAAAATAAATGTAATTAAATATTAAAAATTATACTTATTAACAAAAGTTTATTTAAAAATGATAATATTTTATTAACTCATAGTAAATCAATAAAAATAAATGTATTAATAAATAAAATTAAATATTAAAAATCTAGTTTCATCAACAAGAATTAATTTTAAAAATTAAAATATTTTATTACCTTATAGGACATAATAAAAATAAGTGTATATATGTATGAAATTAAATATTAAAAAATCTACACATTAACAAGAATTTATTTAAAAAATGATATTTATCATCCACCATTACTGATACTATTGTCATATACTTCCAGCAATTTCGCTACGTATCCCCAAGGGTAAGCGTATTAAAGGTTGTGAACCGCTGTCCTACGAGAATGATATAAATGAGACATTTGTTGCCACTTTAGTTTTTATCATTTATTTATCCACAAGTTCAATATTTATCAATTCTTTGTCACTTTTTCCTGATCACTTTTTGCGCTCTTGTTTTTCCAGTCACTTTTTTCCCTAAATTCTTGAAAACATTCCGAAAAAAATTTTATCGTCTAAAGCAGGGATAGATTTGGAGTTTGTAGGCTCACCCTCCCCCCCCCCCGCCCCCACAGAAGAACAAGGGTGGCTGAATGAAAAATATATATATGAGTTGATATTACTATGAGTTAATAAAATCTTATCATTTTTATTTATTATTATTAATTACTTTAATTATTATCATTTTAAAGTAATTTTTTGTTAATGAGTATAATTTTTAATATTTAATAATATTTATTTGTACATTTTTTAATTTTTTTTTATTTAATTTTATATTTAACTTATAATTATGTATTATTAATTTATTATAAATTATTTATTATTTATTATTATTAATTATTATTATTATTATTCTTAATTTATTAATTATATTATTAATTATTTACTATTAATATATTATATTAATATATTAATAATTAATTAATATGTATTATATAAGTATAAATATATAACATAAAATGTAATCAAATATTAATATGTAATTTGATAATAATAATAAAAATAATAATCATATAATATATAAATTAATTATGTATAATTTAAATTATAAATAATCAAATTATAAATAATATAAAAATATTAATGTAAGAGATAGATTCAGAGTTTGTAGACAATCGCCCCCTCCTCCCCCCCCCCCCCAACCACCACCACAGAAGAACAAGGGAGACTGAATTAAAAAAAATCATTTAAGTACCTAGTGTTTATTATCTTATTTTTCGTATCCTACAATTTTTTTTTTCATTGAGGCAATAACAGGTTTTGAGATAACTTTTAAAGCCCCCCCCCCCCCAACCTTCGCCCATCTCAGTCCCGAGAGAACAAGGACGCTCAAATTTCATAAAACCGTCTCAATCTAGTGTTTATATTCTAAGATTAACCATGTGTACTATTATCAGACTTATTTAAATATGTGATTTATAAAAAGGGACGCTTCCGGTGCGCTTTTTTCCGGGGACGCTTTTTTCCGTGCGCTTTTTTCCGCCTACCGAAATTGTATCGGAAAATTTCGAGCTGTTGAAGGTGGAAAAGAGTTTTTTCGAATACACCTTAAGGAAGACACGTACTCGTAAAATATTCTGTACAACCCTAAAACGTTTTTACACATGACTAGCTACTAAACAATCAGAATAGTGAAAAAGTAGATCGTGAAAAAAATGAATATATATATACCGGATAATTTAAAATAGATATATTGGAAACTCCTGCACCGCTGATGCTCGAAGCATATTTCTTCTAATCACAAAAGTATACAAATTGTGACTAGATTTTAGATAAGGCATTTTTTTTTTTTTTTTTTTCCAAAAAGACATACATATATATATCACGCCACTCTCATCCTTTAATTTGTAATTCCTAGAAATTTTTTCCCAGAGTCAAAGAAGGCCATTAAAATAAATCCTGTTCTTTGACAAAAAATTATCTAATCAGGATATTTTGAATTCTATGAAATTTCAAATTCTTCATATACTAAAAATCCCGTCTTGCCATTTTCAGTGCAGGAAATCTCGGAAATAACACAACTAGGTAATATTTTATCGTAAAAAAATAGGATTTTTTTTTTTTTACTATTTGTTATCCACAGTAAAGAACTGGGAAATCTGAAATGTATCTGAATCTTTTTTTTTTTTTTTTTTGGTTGAATTCCGCAACTTTTTTTATTTTATTCGTTTTCTGATTAGTCCATATTTAATGTCCAAAAACGGAATACTTCTGATGACACTATGACAAAAAAGTAATAGAAACTTTAAAATAATAATTTGATAAAATAAAATATTTAAAAAAAAAATACTAACAGACTTCAAAAAAAGAATCAAGCTTGGCGACAATTTGGCGCTAACGCATATGAATGCATAGTTTTAATATACTTATGATTTGAAAACGGTTGCAACAATGAAAGATAATTTGCGATAAATCATTATTATTATTATTATTATTATCAAATCCACATATTTTTTATTTTAAAAAAGTTCTAATCATCAGAATTCAATGAAATTAAAATGGGACCCCATAGGTATCTTATATTTTCAAACAAAAAAAAAAAAAAAAAAAAAGAATCATCCAAATCGGTTCATATTTAGGGAAGTTATGAATGAACAAGAAATACATACAGGTCGAAATCATAACCTCTTCCTTAAAGTCGGTTAAAAACAAACAGTGACAAAGATTTCAAACAAATTTCATTTAAAAGTGCGGTTTTTTCCCTACGCAACGATGTAAAAATATTAAATGTGCAATGTTTAGTTTTGTAGATAGAAAAAAAATTAGGCCCGGCCCGATACTCCAGGAAAAAAATAAGGCCCGAACCCAGCCCGGCCCAAAAAGATTAATGACTAGATCAGGTCCGTCCCGAATGTCAGTAATAGAATTCGGCCTAAGAGCCTGGGGAGATTTCTAATGTGATCATCGAAACGATAATAAATAATCAAATTTTACATTAATATGATTAAAAAAAATGTCAGGCTTAGGAGATGAGTGTGTGTGTGTGGGGGGGGGGGGGGGGGAGGGGGGATAGACCCTGATTTTACCAGGTTGCGGTCAATGATAGGAAACTGGCCTGAAGTCGAGTTTCGGGCCCGGCCCAGGTCTGTTCAGACTTTAATCAGATAACTTAAGGTAACGCAAAAATAAATTCTTTAAAATAAAAAGTAGGAACATTTGAATACTTGCTATTTATTGGAACTCTTGATCATTGGGAATCATCCATTACTGCAATAAACTACTGAGTACTTTTAGATAACTTTAATAGCTTTTTCTCCATCTGCAGTTTGCATTTATATACAAATTTTATACTTTATGCCTGACTTGAGTAAAAAGAAAAAAAATTCCCATCCGCATTCGTTGCCTTCAGACCCTAGTGATTGTTTGCCTTTGCTTTAGTCATCCACTGAAAAAAAAAAAAAAAAAAAATCCTTCTATATTCCCCCACACTTTCCATGTTCTTTGAAGTTCCTAAATTAGGACCTTTATAAGGCCGGAAAGCCCATTCTTTTTATGTTTGGGGAAAGGCAAGCATCTTATCTATGGTTTTGTAATTTGATCGTATTGGACTCGTCGTCTACGTTTTTAAGAGTAACCATCAGTTGTATTTTGACCTATACTCCCCATACTGTATTTTTACAAACAGTATTACTCATTTGCTATTCAACCAATTTGTTTAAAATTTTTTTTGGTAATATATATAACTTATTTCTTTAACTTGGCAAAATTTTATAAAAGAAAAGTGCGGCCTTCTATTTTAAATTAAATTTTAAAGTTTCTGACATTAGTTCCATCAAAAATATCCAGGTGGCAATAGAGGTACTATCGCTCATTCGTAAAGACCATCAAAGCGGCTATTTTTTTAGTTTTTATACATTTTCCTGTCAATTGTTATCATTATTTCGCTTATAAATTTATTAAAGGATACTTCCTAGACGATATTATATGAAATATCCCTCAATAAGACATTTTGTTTCCTCGAAATTTGATTTTATTCGTAAAATTCCACGGCAAAAATGAAAGATTCCTGCAATTTCTAATAAACCCAAACACTTCCTGTTTCTTGACAGAGGGGGAAATCCGCAGGCACTCTCTGTGGGAAGAGCCCAGTTGACCTTTGACATTGACCTTTTGGTGGGAGAAAGGGTCACTATTTGTCTGCTTGCGGAGTGCTTCGCTGTAGGAAATTTTCTTGTACTAAGTTTTTCCGAAGAAACTAAGACTCAGTCGCAATATTAATCGTATGAAAGAAATTAAATATACAGGGTGTCCAGCAAATAAGACCCCGATTTCAAAATTAAATTTCTCAGAAATAAAGATTGATAGAATTATCAGGTAAACGGTTTGTTTATTAGGTAAACTGTAAAAATCTTATACAGAAGTTTCCAAGGGCTATGTATTTAAAATATTGTATTCTGATTGCAAAGAATATTTGACTTGACATTTTTCTTGTTTTAGATTGCTTGCAGAGAACGAATTTTTTTGGCGGACTTTGTCATATTTTAAAGATTTTGCGAACATAATTTTTGGAAATCCGAAAAACTCGTTTTTTAAAAGCAATCTAAAACAAGAAAAATGTCAAGTCAAATATTTTTTGCAATCAGAATTAGGTCTTCACGGGCCGAAATTTCCAGGCCCGACCCGAACTAAAGAAATATTGGCCCAGCCCGGCCCGAACGAAAAAAATATTGGCCCGAAAGTTAAAATTTCGGCCCAAACTCGGCCCAGTCAGGAAAAAAGTTTAAAATTTGGCCCGACTCGAATGAATTTCTACAGAACATTGATCTTTACTCTTACGGAAGAGTTCTGATCAAATAAACTTATATTAGTCTCTGTTTTTTTTTTTTTTTTTTTTTTCCTTGTTTGTAATCTCCATTTATGCAGAAATGTCGTAGGCTGAGATATTTACGTTTTTAATGAACCTTTGTTGTATAGAAATGTTTCAGTTATCATTAATAATATTAATCATATTCAATGTAATGGAGACAAAAAAAAATCTAAAAAATGGTATATGGTAAAAATAAAATTTCCTAATACGGAATCTCTTTAGAAGAAAAAAAAAAAATAAATAAATACGTTCCTTTCTTAACAGATGTAAATATTTAGTATATTTTTTTTCTCGCGTACTGTTGTATTCATTTTGCATGGATGAACAGTTTAAAAGAAACTTGCAGTTTTCAGTTTAAAAGAAAATTCTGTCATAATCATGTCTTTTTTTTTTTATCTGTTTAATTCTATTTTAAAACACCTAGTAATCTACGATACTTTAAAAGGAATAAATTCTAATGTTCAGTTGTAGAATAATGACGGCTTAAAAGTATATGCCTTTTTTGCAAAAATTTTTGGACAAAGCCAAATTTTACTTATTTTATGAAGAGTCGAGAAAAGGATTTTCATATAAGAAGATTCAATAGGAACTGATTATTTTGGTCCGTAAAACTAGGAAGAATGAAATCAGTCTCGGCTTCGTACGGGAAAAAAAGTTAGGCCCGGCCCGATACTCCAGCAAAAAAATTAAAGCCTGAGGTCGGCCCGGCCCGGCCCGGCCCGAGTCTTCAGAAGTAAGGCCCGAGCCCGCCCCGAATGAAATTATTGAAAATCGGCCCGAGCCCAGCCCGTGCAGACCTCTAATCAGAATACAATATTTTAAATATATAAATCCTCGAAAACTTCGGTATAAGATATTTACAACTTACCTAATAAACAAACCGTTTACCCATGGCCGTAATCTGACAAGGGCGAAGGGGGGCATATTTCCCTCTAGTTTTCCTGGAGCAGGGGGGAGCAGGGGCCCTCTAGTTTTCCCTCTAGTTTTCCTGCCCCTCCAGTTTTTTGTATTAATCTGTGGTTAAGGGCCACTTTTAATTTATAGCCAATTTTATATTTCGATTTTCTCTTCTTTTTTATTTAACCCTTTATGTGCTATATTTAGACTGCAAACAAGAATAAATACTGGATTATTTCAAATATCTAGCAATGAAATTTTTTCGTTCATATCAATAATTTCCGATATGTATCTCATCAAAAATGATAAACCTATTAGCCCTTTTTCATTTTAGAATTGTTTGGATGCATGTGGGGTGGATCTCTTGACTACATTTCGAGGTTTTCATTACTGTGATAATCTACTGCATGATTATATGAATACACCTGGCTAATATAGCCCTATATTTCAAGGTATCAGTAATACACACTAGTAATTGACAGTGACCATAGAACAACATTGAGTGTCATTGCGGATAGTCATTAGAGGCAGAAATATAAAGAATACATTCGGTTTATAAAACAAATTCCATTTCATAAGTTTTTTTATGCATTGAGAGGAAGAATTGGAATTATGTAACCACAGAGTGGTTTCTCTATAGGGAAATAGGAAAATCTGCTATCATATTGAGTTTTCAATGTTCGTTTGGGTTTGTGTCATTTCAAATTCCATAACGTAAAAACTTATCTTATACTAATTAAAAAATGTTTCGCTCTGTGTGTGGGGGATGGCTACAAAAATTTATCGCATGTGTAAGTCTGAAAAATTAAAGGAAGATTGTTCAAGACCTCTCCTAATGTACCTAAACTCAGAATTTTAAAAATTTATGATAAATAATTGAGTTATTAATTAAAAATCAGAAAGAACTCCCATCAAAAACTCAAATTTTTTTCTTCCCAGAGTTCGCGAATGCACAGAAACCGATTTCATGTTTCGTACGCTTTGGAGAAAATAGGAAGTTGGAAAAAAAAAAAGTATTCATTTTCTAGGAATAAAAGGTGTTAGAAATTTTTCAAAAATGTAATAGTCCTCTAGGTTTAAAATAGCAACCTTCGTCAATCGAATGCGAAAAAAATCACGAATTTCCATGTGATTTACTTCAAATTTTCCAAAAATTTAAAACATTCAGGACGAAAATTTAAAAATAAAATTGGTCAACAGAGGGAAAATTCGAACCTAAAAATTTTCATTGTAAAATATCGCGAATTTCGAATAATGGACGCTAAAAAGTATAAATTTTTTTTAATTGTTCACATAAAAAATTTACCTTATTTTAAAAGAACATCTCCATTAAAATCAAATGCTCATGGAATTATTATTTATCATTATTATTATTTTTCTTTTTACTCGGCTCATTTTGCTTAGAAAAAACACATTGACTAGGCATGCGCAATTTTCCAGCAAAGATGTGAGAAAACGTGCGCTCAAGGCATTTTTTGATTAAATTTTATAAAATTCTCAAAAAAAAAAAAATAAAATAAAATAAATAAAAAAAAAATTCCATTTAACAACGCGAAAATTTCTGACTCATTATTTAACATAAAATCATTGTACTGGATTATAATCAGGGCTGCAGAGTCGGAGTCCAACCCATTTTTGAAAAAAAGAGTCGGAGGACGCTATTTAACATCAAAATTGTAAAATTTTCCTTCTTTCCTAGTCCACGGATCCAAAATAGTGAAATTTCAGTATTGTTTTCCTCTTTATATTTCGATAGTTGGATTTCTTGGGTTTGTGGGATTTGAAATTAAAAAATTAGTCTCACAGAATTTCTGGTTTCTCGGTTTGTGATTTTTAAAACACCAACTTTGGCTAACTTTTTATGCAAAATCTTTTGTTTTTATTAAAAAATGAAATATATTTTTTAAGCGTTTGGCAATTTGAATTTGAGAAACATTCATATTCTTTATGCTTTTTCTCCCTCCCTCCCTCTCTCTTCTGTGCGCGCGCTATACAGCTTTGTTTCCATATTACTAAAAATGTTTCGAGTTCGTTTCTTTTTTAGCTCACTACATATTTTATTCTCTTTTGAATAATATGTATTCGGAATTCACCTAGCAATTTTTGATTTTTTAATTAATTTTTTTTTTAAATATTTCGAGTTCCAGGGCGACTTTTTGACATTCGTAAAAAATAAACGGTCAAATGTAAGTATTACTCGCATTTAGAGGGTTCCGTATAATAAATATAATAAGTTGGCCATAAAGTCTATAATTTTCGACCCCCTTCCTTTAATTCTCTTTGGGACCAGGGATTTTTAAAAATCCTTTCTTAGTACACGCTTACGTCATAAGTCCCCTCCCTCTCTCTAACTTTCATGCTTCTAGCTTCATTAATTTGAGCTTTTTTTTTCTTTTTTTTTTTTTTTTTTTGCCGAAATCGAAAATAAAAGTGTCAACTTAAAAAATAAATAAATAAATAAATAAATAATACATATACGTAAAAATATGTATAGTTATTAATTTATTATACGTGTAATTATATGTGTCGCCCAAGTTGGCTCTTTGTCCCTCTAACCAAACATTTTTATTTTCATATAAAACAGAGTGTAATTAAGTCGTTACAAAAAATTTGCATTTTTTTCCACCGCAAACTGATGAAATCCGCGATTTTTTCTCACGATATACTGACGAAACTCAAAAATGTTCAGCAGCCACTCAAAGAAATTTTCAAGTTTTCCGCGCCCCATCAACAAAATCTGCTGTTTTTACGTGCCCAATCAAAAAATTAGCGATTTTTTTCGTTCCGAGTAGACAAAATTCAAAAGTTTTTCGTACCTCATCGCCCGAATTTACTATTTTTATGAAGCTGACCATAAATATTCGCGACAGTTTCGTTCCCGATCGACAAAATTGGCAATTTTTACGTGTCATATCAACGAAATTCGTGATTTTCCCCCTAATCGACGAAATTCGCGAATTTTCCATTTCCGATCGACTAAATTTGCGCAGTTTTCGAAAGCGATAGACTATATTCGGGATTTTTCCGTGCCCACACGACGAAATTCGTAATTTTTCCGTTCCCGATTGACTAAATTCGCGCTTTTTACGAAGCCGATCGACAATATTCGCGATATTTCTTTTTCCAATGACAAAATTAATGATTTTCTGTGCCTGATCGGTGAAATTGACCATTTTTTTCTTGCCCTATCAACGAAATTCGCAGGGTTTTTTTTTTTCATCCCAAATTGACAGAGTTTGCGATTTCTTTCGTGCTCGATCGACAAAATTCGCGATTTTTCGGAGACCTATAGACAAAATTCGAGAGTTTTTGAAGGACGATAGACAAAACTCGCGATTTTTCCATGTCCGATAGACGATAGTTTCAATTTTTCCATGCCCGGTCAACGAAATTCACATTTTTTTTTCGCCCGATAAACAGGTGGGACCGATTTACAAATTTGGGGGGGGGGGGGCTGGGAACAGATGATTATGGGGGGGCCTTCCTTGCACCAATACTTACAGGGGAGGTTGACCTTAAAAAAGGTGAAAAAATATAGTTACTAAAGTAACCGCTATCGACTTTAAAATATCCATTAAAATTTAGCTAGTATATCGGACCGGGACGGGCCAATATTTTTTTCGTTCGGACCAGCCCAGACCGATTTTTATATTCATCGGACCGGGCTTGAGCCTGGAAATTTCGGCCCGTAGAGTCTTCTAGTATGAGTATTTTGAAAAATTTTAATAGTTTTAAATATGTTTTGTAATACTTTTTTTTTTTTAAATCTTTAGAAAGAAAAAATACAGGTGAAATGATACAATTTTTGAACGAAAGTGAAGTTACCGAATATTCCGAATTTAGAGTATGAGTATTCCGAAAATATTTAATAATTTTAAATTTTGACAATTTCCGTCTATCAGTTTGTACATTGTTTTATGCTTCGTAATAATTTTTTTATTAAAATTTTAAAAATTCTTAGATGGGGAAAATACTGCGCGAAATGATGCAATTTTTGAAAGGAAGCGAAATTACCGAATGTAACCAGTCTTTAGAATGCGGAATATGAGTATTCCGAAAATATTTAATAGTTTTAAATGAGTTTTGACATTGTTTTATGTTTTGTATTTTTTTTTTAATATAATAAAAAACTCTCAGAAAGAAAAAATACAGGCGAAATGATGCAATTTTTGAACGAAATAAATTATCGAATCTAATGAGTATTCCGAATGTGGGGTATGAGTATTTTGAAAATATTTAATAGTTTTAAATACCTTTTTGGAATAATTTTTTAATATATTAAAAAGAATTCTTAGAAAAATAAAATGCAGGTGAAATGATGGAATTTTTGAGCGAAAGTGAAATTACCGAATGTTATGAGTATTCCGAAAATATTTAAGTTTTAAACATTGACAATTTTCGTCAATCAATTTTTACATTGTTTTATGTTTCGTAATAATGTTTTTAATAATTTTTTAAACATTCTTAGATGAGAAAAATACAGTGCGAAATAATGCAATTTTTGGACGAAAGTGAAACTACCGAATGTAATGAGTTTTTAGAATGTGGGGTATGAGTATTTCTAAAACATTTAGTTGTTTTAAATATGTTTTGACAGTGCTTTATGTTTTGGAATAGTTTTTTAATATATTTTCAAAAATTCATACAAAGAAAAAATACAGGCAAAATGATGCAATTTTTGAACGAAATAAATTATCGAATGTAATATTCCGAATGTGGATATGAGTACTTTCAAAATATTTAATAGTTTTAAATGTGTTTTGCGATAATTTTTAATATATATAAAGAACTTCTTAAAAGGAAAAATACAGGTGAAATTTTGAAGAATTTTTGAACGAAAGTAAAATTACCGAATGTTATGAGTATTTCTAAAATATGTATTAAATATCTAAAATATGTAATAAATATTATCGATTTTTGTCCATCAGTTTTCACATTGTTTTATGTGTCATATTAGTTTTTTAAATATATTTTTTAACGTTTTTAAAACGTAAAAATACAGCACGAAACGATGCAATTTTTGAACAAAAAGGAAATTACCGAATGTAATGCGTTCTCCGAACATGGGGTATGAGTATTCCGAAAATATTTAATAGTTTTAAATATATTTTGACATTTTTTTATGCTTTGTAATAAATTTGATAAAAAAAATCTTAGAAAGGAAAAATGCAGAGCGAAATGATGCACTGTTTGAATAAAATGAAATTACCGAATGTAATGAGCCTTCCGAATGTGAAATACAAGTATTCTAAAGCTATTTAATAATGTTAAATATGTTTTAGCATTGTCTTACGTTTTGTAATATTTTTTAAAATTCTTACAAGCGAAAAAACTGTACGAAATAATGCAATTTTTGAACGAAAGTGAAATTACCGAATGTAATAAGTATTGTGAAAGTGGGGTATGAGTATTATGAAAATATTTAAAATATATTTTGACATTGTTATAGCTTTTGTAATATTTTTAAATTTTTTTTTTTATTTCTTAGAAGGAAAAAAAAAAAAACGAGAAATGATGCAATTTTTGAACGAAAGTGAATTTACTGAATGAAATGAGTACACCGAATATGTGGGAGGGCGTCTCACCCCCCCCCCCCCCTGTAGCTACGCCCCTGGCCCGAATAGCCAAACAACTAACTACTTTTTTTTTCTTTTTATTCTACCCTTATCCTTTCGCGCAACAAAAGAGCCAAGATCCTTGCAAGATTAAATTACACCCATTCCTTCTCTACCTCTAACATCTGAATTCTCCACTTATTCACCGGAGTTTCGATTTGAACAGGAAGTGACGTATTTAGACTGCCGAACGGGGTTTGCCAGCAGTAATTCTCTATTGCCTTTTCCGAGTGAAATTCAACGCCATCTATTGCTAAAAGGGGATTTTTCAAACCTGTGACGCTCCCCTTTAAAGAATAAAAGTAAACAACGAATTTAGAGAAAGAAAATTTTCTCTGGTAAAAAATATACTCAGAAAAATTCTATAAATTATTATAAATTGCAAAATTTGTGACTTCTTTCTGAATTGGTTGACGCCAAAAAATACAGCCCATTTGAAAAAATTATTGGAGGGGCCCGAGCCCCATGGGCCCATACAATTCTACGCCTATGCCTCGCGAAGACTTTTTATTGGTGGGGGAAATAGCCTTAAATTGCCAAGTCAAAATTCAGCATTTGCCAACTCATAAAAAAGAAAACATAAATAGTTCTCGGCGTTTGCCAACTGGTTTTATAATTTTACCAAGTTATCACAATTAGAAAATGTAATACAGTTTTTATTTGTAAAAAACTTTTTAATATTTTAATTATATTGGTAACTTTCGTCAGATCTATCAGAAACAGAAAGTGTATTATATTTTTTAATTAAAGTTTTGAACTTATTTGCCAGTTCAGTTTATAAATTTACCAACTGTAAAACCATGTGCAAATGTTTTTTTTTTTTTTTTTTTTTTTTTTTTTTTTTTTTTTGGGGGGGGGGGAGGGGGGGGAGGCCCCTGAATATTTACATAATTACGAACGCACCTAAAAAAATTGGAAATTGCTCGTCAAATGTGGCAAATGTGATGCGTTCGTACCATAAATATTTTTATAAATATTCAGATTTTGATGCAATAGCTGTTATGCAAAAATGCATAAATTCAAAATATCAATATGCCAATTACAGACATACATCAATTACAGAGCAATCTTACTATATTAAAGCAAGTTGGAATACTTACAGACAAACCGTATTCTTATACATTTTCAACTATGTTGTAAAGTATTAAAACGCCTAATAGGTTGAAATTTGACTTTCAGAAATTTATACCCTTATATACGGTAGCATATTTTAGTTCTTTTGTACAGACGTGTATTTTGTCTACGATCTTTATACATACATATGTGCTACTAAGTTAAAATTTAATTAAGATTAAAACACGCTTAAATCTACTGAAATCATACTTCAAGAGATTATCTTCCATAGACACCCACGTATTTAATATTTTGTGTGTCCCTGTATATCATTTTTGACATTCTATAAACACATCCTGATTTATTAAATACAGTTCAGCATAAAAATACATAACTTATTTGAAAACCACCTTTAAGCTTCTTTTGTTCATATTCTGTAATTTGTTCTATTGTGTTACCTTGTATATGATCTATATACACAACGCAATGTGCAAAAATTTAGTTAACCTTAAATACTCATATCACAACTAAAAATGCACTTTTAGCAATTATCTCTAATATATAGTTTTAATATAATATCGGAAATCTTTTGTATGTCCCTGTAAATATTATGCACTTTTTATGATACAGGGTGTAATTCATAGTGAACCTCAACAACATATATCAATTTTATTACAAGTGAAATAATTTAACATGATTAAAATACGCCGAAAACAAATTTTGACCCCATATCTTTATGTGACGGAATTCTTTTGTGTGAACCTGTAAATGAATAATAAACATTTTTTGCACCGCATGTTATAGCTGTTAGGAATTGATAAATTAAGTTATCTCAGTTTATTCACAGAAAATCGTTTGCATATTTGCAATTGTGATATTTAATTTATTTATAAGACGCGACTCGTTGCTATGGAAGCGAAGCTGTTTTTTCGTCTGCTTTGCTTTTTATATTTTTTATCTTACGAGATGAGTTAAAAGTTTAGATAAAAAAGTTGGCATCAATTTTTGATGGAATGTAAAAGAATTTTTTAGAGAGAATGTTTATACATTTTTTTGTTTGTCGTGCGTGTCTTGAGTTTTATTGAAGAATTATGTTATTTTTATGAAAAGGCACGCAGAAATGCATAAAGGATCATCTTTCCAGTTTTTAGTATGATGATCAAAAATTATCAAGGTAAAAGCATTTATATTTTGTACATATTATACATTTTGTACATAGTATGTAAATAATTTGAATTCAATATTTCTTTATTCTATAATTCTAAGTATGTAATAAAATTTTTAAAAAAGAAAATTCAAGAATATTTAGAAGATTTTTGAACCCAAATAAGTTTTGATTGTTTACAGAACAAATCTGGCGCCCCGAGCACGGACATTTGAATAATACTGTTGAGATATTGAATTGTTTTTATAGCGTATAGTGTTTTCATAAGCTGTGCATTACTACTTAATTTTTCTAAGATGAATAAGCTAAAGAAAAAGCGTACACCACTACGTTCGTCATTTACCAGAACTTTAAATGTTTTGAATGAAGAAATTAACAGCGAGTCATTAGATAAGGACAAAATTTTAGACGGTTTTAGTAAATTAGAAAATTTGATTCATGAAATTAAAGCTATTGATGAAGCTATAATTGAACTCATGTTAGATGATGATAAATGCGATGAAGAGGCTATTGAAAATGAAGTAGTGGAAAATGAAAGTTATTCAGATCAATTTATTACCATTAAGCGTAAAGTTAGCGAAGCATTGGGTACAAATAAACGTAATCAAGATGATAGTGAAAAAAGCACAGATCACGGTTATTCCAAATCAAAGCATTATCAATTCCTAACAATAGCAGAGTGTATATTTTATTAAACTTCAGTAAATGCATATCAATTTCATTCTGTTTGAAAGGCTGTATGTAACGCCATTAAAATGCACTTCAAACATTTTTTTCCACATTGTTCGTAATGTTACAAAAAACTTTTGACCGTCCCTTTAAATAAACTTTACATCAGATTTTCATAAAACTTGAAACAACTCGGCAAATTTTTGCAATAATTATACATTTAAAACTTCAAAACATTCGATTAGATAATTTTTGCTCTGTTATATGTGGACGGAAAGACAGACAGACGGACGGATGGACAGAACGTCGACTATAGGTGCTACGTATTTAAATAATTACGAACGCACCTAAAAGTGAAAAAGAAAGAATTTTAAAATTGCTAATTTTAATTTAAGTTATTACTATATTGAGAATTTTACACGGTTTATGATTTATTATGATTATGCTTTATACAAACATGAACCTAAAAATATAATATAAGTTATAGTTCCAAAATGATTGTTCTTTTTTTTTTTTCTTTTACTATTTGGTTTGGTTTGGTTTATTTTTGTCGTCCGATTATCTACGCTAGGGATATGGGACCAGGGGGGGGGGGAGTGCCCTTCATGGGGGTCTTTCTAAGGGAACCTAACCCGTATTTACGCAAGGTTCGAAAAAAACCACGAAAACTCCGAACGGTTAGGCCGACAGCCGCGATTGGGTTCGAACCCAGCACCTGCCGTCTACCAGTTGAGAGGTCTCTACCTCTCGGCCACTGGTGGGGCCTTTTACTATTTGGAAAATAGTTTTGTCCTCGGTAGAGAATTGGGAAGAAATCTGAAGTATATCTGAATGTTTTCATTGGATAAATTCCGCAACTTATTTCATTTTATTCGTTTTCTGATTGGTCTGTTTTTAATATCCAAAAATGGAATACTTTTTTTTTTTTTTTTTTTTTTTAATTCGTTTTCTGATTGATCCATGCTTAATGTCTATAAATGAAATATTTCTGTTGTCACAGTGACAAAAAATGTATTAAAAACTACAAAAAAATTCATAACTCAATGACAAATTTAGATACAAGTTTCAAACAAGCTGCAATAAAAAAAAAAATTCTGTATACGACAGTGTAAAAATTAAAAAGGTGCAATGTTTAGAAATTTAAAAATCTACATAACCGAATATCGTTAAACTTAATTTAATATTTGTTTATAACTGGCCCAGAAATATTAATATGATTCTGTTATTACGTAAGCTACGTATAGTGATCATCATAAAAATGATGTTATTATTGTTTTTTAAAATGTAGAAATCATTTATAAGCATAAATTATCGTCTTTGAAAATATTATTTTCCAAATAGTCGTTGTTATTTGTTAAATTACAATTTTTTTTAATTGGGGGGAGGGGGGTTATTTCATTTTCTAGCATTAATAATTATTTCGAGATCTGATTTTCTTGGCAACGGTAAGAAAAAGATTGAAAGATTAGATTTTTACTAGCTGTTACCCGTGACGTCGTTCACGTAGCATTAAAAAAAAAAAAAGGTAAACGCTTTAATTAAACAAAATGTTTCATTAACAATAATTTAAAACATATATAACTAACACATATCTTATGGGAGGCTATGCAGTAGTTTTTCTTTATAGGGGACTTAAAGAACTCAGTCAAATAAAAGGGAAATATGTTAGAAAATATGAACAATCGCGAAAATGAAATTGAAACCACTGATACTGTAGAACAACTGTAACGCACCTCAATTGAACAGAAATCATGTTGAAGTGCATTTCACAATTTCATATCAAAGAAAGAAAAATCATGTGTTAAACCTAGGTAATAATAAACTATCCAACATTTCCATAATATATAACTTCGCCGGCCCATTCTTTTCTGCAGATATGTATATGATCTATATGTTTGTAAATATTCTAAATACAATGTTAAAATTTTGCTTAGTTAGAAAAAGTATAACGAAGATTAAAATTCACCTTTAGCATTTTTTAATAATAGACAGAAACGTACTTGAATTCTTTTGTACAATCCTGTATATTACGTGCAGATACGACCGCATATTTAGCTTAAATTATTCAAAAGAAAAAGAAAAAAAACGATTAAAATCATTGAATTCATATTTCCGTGAATCGCTATTGCACAGGTGACCATATATCCAGTTTATTGTATAGTCCGATACATGATTTATTTAAATTCTACAAACATCTCTTATTATACCAAATAAAGCTGAACTTCAGCATGCATTAGTTTTCTTTAAAATACATACGATAATTGAAAAAGCTCTTCAGCCATCTTTTCTAATCGACCATATTTTTGATACAATATCTGAGATCTGGACACCGGTCCAAAATCTTTTATGCGTCTCTGTAAATGAACAACAAATGTGATGCAAATCATATTTAACTGCAAGCATATTGTAGTAAATTTTAGTATTTATCATTGTATTGATTATCTCAGTAATTCAGTTTCATCATGTTTGAAATAGTGTAACGCAATTAAAATACGCTGGGAATATTTTTTTCCCCGTAGACTATTATATTGTCGAACATTTGTCTGTGATTTTGTAAATGAATGTTATATCTATGCACCCCATTTTCTACAGAAATCCTTGGACGTCACAATTGGTAAAAAGTTGAATTTTATAGCCTCGAACCGAAAGAAAGAAAAAGGTTCATTTTTATTACGGATTAATTAATATCTGGAAAAACTACTAAAATATGTACATTCTTGTAAAGTCTTCTAAGTGTAAAAGAAATTTTATATAATCGTCTGCTTGATATAAGAAGGAAAACTGTATTCATCTAACGTCACAATTAGTAAAATTGCGGTTTTTAACCTCGAACCGAAAAACAGAATAGGGTTCATTTATTTATTTCATTTTGTTTTATCAAGTGAAAATCCTTCAATTGAAAATTAATTACAGAAGAGAAATAATTATTCCGGTTTTTTTATTTTTTGGCAACGAAAAAAGAAAGATGAAAAATATATGGAAAATTTTTCAATTTATTCTGTATGAAAAATAGTGAAATTTTGAATTATTAAGAAAAGTATTTGAATAAAATAAATAAAAATTAGCCTATGTTCATTTCAGGCCAATAATTTATCTATATACAAAAATTCAAAGACATTAATCCATCCGTTTTGAAGCCAAGTTCATTCCAATTTTCGGACACACTTTCACATTTATAATATATATAAGGATAGAAAAGGTTAAATTTTATTTATTTATTCATTTTATCGAGTTTTTTTAGCTAAAAAAATCTTTGCAGTTTGCAGTTTACCAAATGGTCTAAAATGTATATTTGTATTTGTTATCAATAGATGGCAGCACTTTACATTTACAAGTCAAACTCTAAATATCAAAATAAGATCTGTTTATAAACGTACCTGTCAATTTCATTTCACAGGATGGCAAGTACTGCGGTGAGCTATTCATAATTATGTTTTTCAATTATATTGATGCTATAAACAAAAGAGAATAAAATGTATATGTAAGACATAAGTAAAATATCTTTTTTATGTGGATTCAAAAATTTCCTTTCATAAACCGGTAAAGATTAGCAAATGCGCATTGTATATTGTGAAATAAAAAGAGTCCTCTGTTATTACTGTAGAAATAATGTATTTAAATCTAAATTTTTCTGAATTTTCAATTGAGTAATGATTGCCTGGGTGAAACTGATTTAGGTTTATACCTTTGTTTTGAATATTTAGAAAGCAGAAATATTAAATGAATATTTTTCCTTCCGCGAGCATTTTAAGTGAAGTGTCATTATACAGGTACGTCATAGTAGCAAAATAAGTAACAAACACGTTGCAATTTTTTTTTAAATCAAAATGTAAGAAGTGTGTGTGTGTGCGGAGCGGGGGGGGGGGGTCGGATACAGCAGCTCTGGGTTAATTCTCAAAACATTTTTTTTAATTAATTTTTTTTTTTTTTTAAATTTAATAATAGAGTACAAATTTTAGTAAAGTTGAAATTTTTTCCTCCAATACGTATTCAGGATGCGAATGAAATATATAAAATAATGAAAGTAAAAATGAATTATTTTTATCAAATAAATTTCATTGAAAAAGTTTTTTTTCCGTAGTTTTTTAAAACCAAATATATTAGTATATAGTATTTTGGGCAGTCAAAATATATTTTCCATTCATGAACAAAAGAATTAAATATTTTCATTCAGACTCGAAAGAGATTTACTATCAGTATTGAATTCAGATACTTTTCTCCGGGAGGGCAAATTTCACTTTTTGTTCATTCAAAACACAAATTCTCAATCCGGTGAATTCAACACTGTTCATTATTATTAATGTTAATTCGCTGAAGAGTATGGGGATCTTAATTCTATAGCTCTAAGCAGAGCCGTCCTTGAAAAAAGCGAGGCCCATCCCTTCTAAACTACTAGTTACCCCCCTCCCCCATTCCCCTAACCGCATTTCCGCCAATTTAATTGATCTACGAAAAATGTCCGATAGTATTTTTTGATTTATGTAATGATATGCATTTTGTGATTAAATAAAGTGGGGATAACTATTAGGGAATTTTGATAGATACAGTCGAAATCGGATAATTAATTCGAAATCGGATAATTCGAATCTTCGCTTAATTCGAACTAAACATGAAGTCCCGAAATTTTCAATGGCAGAATAACGTTAAACTTTTTCATTAATTCGAACTCATTTCCTCTTGACATCGTTTAATTCGAACTAACAAGAGTTCCGATTTTTCATTCTTCCTTTTTTTTCACGGATTTCAGATCATTTGAACTACTGTATTTCTTTGATTTCCGTGAAAATTGTTCCAAACGAGTATACATATAATTCCAGGCATTTGATATCCACTTTCTAAGTGCCCCGTTTGTCCATCAGTGGCATTTCAAATTTTTCTTCCATTGTTCTTGTTTCTAACTCCTTAATTAGTTTATGTAGTTATGCATTCTAATGTAATATTAAGTCATATTCTGACGATAACAGACATAATAAATTTAAAAAACACTGTAACATTAATTCCTTTGTAATAGTACCATATTAAGCATGTTCTCATTTCATTCGTTCCATAATTCGAACTTCGGATAATTCGAACATTTCTTGTGGTCCCGACGAGTTCGAATTAACGAGAGCCGACTGTATTTGAATTAAAAATTTCCGCCAAATTGTAACACTGTACTTCCCAGAACCCAATCGCCGTTTTTTGAAAAAATATATGACATAAATAGTGACAAACCAATAATTGAGCTTTTTTTTTTTTTTTTTTTTTTGGAGGAGGAGAAGGTAGTACCTTTTAGTAAAAATTAATAAAAATTCGGGACTGAGATGGGACTATTGTTTTTTTTTTTTTTTTTTTTTTTTTCTGCTGACTTGTGGCTTGCCAGGGATTCATTTTTGCAGTAGTATTAATTTTTTCTTTCGAGCGCGTGGCCCTGTGCGACCGCACCTGTCGCATGGCTCTGGCTCTAAGAAGGAAACATTGTGGAGTTCCGGGTAGGTCGGGTTTGTTCTTTCAAACCATTAATTAATAGAAAATCGGAAAATTTTCTGGGAAAAATTTTGATGTTCCTGGGCGAATGCTTCTCCCAGGACAACTATGGAGTTCATCATTGATTGGTATCATTATTATTGTATGTTTTGTTAAATAAATATGTATATATATAAATGATGGGCGATTCTTGAAATTTTGAGAATAGATTAAAATCGACATCGAATAAAACAGCATCGATCATAAAAATAATCGATTTCTCAGTTCTAGAATCGATATTTACAGATTCACACAGATAAGCTCAAAAATAGTAATTCCAAGACGAACGGACGGACGGACGTGGAAAAAAAAATAAAATATACTGGCACTCCGGGAGTGCCGACAGAAGTGAAAACTTGAACAATTACGTGTGTATTTTTTGAATCGTTATGTCATATTTTTTCAATCGTCAGGAAATATTTTATTGTGCAGAAAATACTTTTAAATGAACAAAAAAATGTTCTACAATATTAAAGAACGTATCAATATCTATTAAAAAAAAACCTTTGCGATATCATATGTCCAGCTATTGTAGTTACTTCACTATAATTAGTTTCTTACATTTTAAAATGCGATAAATACGCCGACAAAAATTAGACCGTGCTAGCAATACCTTTGTATGATTCCTTTTCCAAGTAAATCATTTTGTATTCATGACTGTTTCAATACCTGTAGATTACTTTTTGAAGTATTCAAATAGGACATTCCATTCAAAAGATATTACGAATTTAAAAATTACAATCTAAAGAAGTAATAGCGCTGCTGAGCACTCGGTAGCCAATAAGCTTAGAGATTGCGTTCGCAATCAATCGGTTGCGAGTTTGAACCCCAATTTCGCTGACATGTACCAATCTCCGTAAAGTGACCCAGAATGATGGGAGAAAATTTTTAATGCTATATTTGTAATGTATGAAGCATAAGCTTTCAATAAACATGTTACATCAAAAAATGAGAAACGCCACCCTCATGCCCCCCCCCCCAAAAAAAACAGTCCTATGGGGGGAAACGTAAAACTAGAATAGCAAAAAGAATGTCGAGGAAAAGTTAGCTATACTAGACTTTTTCTCCCCACTGTAGCTCCCATAGAAGCAATGTTATAGCCTTTTAAAGTTTGAAATGAAGTGAAGAAATGAGCAAAATTAGGTGAATAACCGATGGGGGGAGGGCTCCACAGCTCCGGGGGGTCCATGTAGCTTAAAATTTTAAGTTAAAAATGGTAAAAATTTAAATGAGGGAAATTTTAAGGTGTATGTTGAGGGGGTGCTAATCCTCCCCCCCCCCCCCCAACAACATTTTTTTGTTTCTTTTGAAGAAACAAAAAATATACTTCCCGGCGCGGCGCAAGTAAACCTCAGATGGTCTGAAGGGCGAAGCCTATCTCTTGTCAAGGTTTCAAAATGTAGATCTATAATAAAATAGAACGAGAAATGAACATTTTTAAAATTTCATGATTCCCCCCCCCCCTGACATATTTTAAACTTCATGCTTCTCCCCCCTTTCGCGCATCAGATTGTCGCGGAAGGGGAGGGGGTTAGAAGGGACGAACGTGAAAAATAAAACATAATAAATAAATAATCCAAATAATTGGGCTTCTAAACAAAAGTATAACGATTGTATCTAGTGTCGAATTCCTTAGGTGGCCCGCAGGGAACATCCCTTTTTAACACACATATTGCGATTTCCCTTCTTTTACAGAGGTGTAAAACATGCCTTCCTCCGGAGTTGGGGATAGCCTTCACAGTGAAAAATATTTGCATTTAACACGTATTTAGCCTAGAAAGAAAAAAAAATCTTTCCTTATACGTAATTTTACATCAATACTACCATTAAAACAATAAAATTAGAAAAATCGATTCAATCTTAAACGTAGATCGATTTAAAGTAGTAAATCAAAAAATAATAATTCTAATGCGATTTCAATTTAAATCAAAATAAAATCAATTTTGCCCGCATCTAAGAATTGAAATCGAAATCAAAATTTAAAATCGAAATATATAGAGAATCGATTCGCCATTGTTGTGCTGTGCCGATCTTACGGGCAGAATCGATTTTACTTTTTTACTTTCTTTTGTATCTTTACAAGAAGAAAGTATTACATTCGTGAAACATTTCGACTTCCGGTTTTCGATGGATTTATACATTTTAGAAGATTTTTAACACGATTTGATGGTTTTTAGAAAATATCTGTCTATGAGTCTATCTGACACTCTGTGAGTCTGTATGTGACAAAAGTTTCTGACAGCTCTATCTCAAGAACAAATGTACGGAATTTCACAAAACTTTAGATTTAGTTTGACCTTGCTATAAATTAAATCTGATTAATTTTTAGTGTATATCGATTGACAAGTGGCGCTGCTATGCTACATTTTTTGCGATGTATGCAATAGCTATATCTGAGTAACTAATGCACGGATTTTCGTAAAATTTCAGATTCAGTTAAATCTTCATATGAATTGATGTTGTGCACATTTTGGTGTATATCGCTTCTCAAATGGCAATGCTGTGTTGCATTTTTCACAATTTTCACTCAGCGCCATGCGAAAGGGAGGAGGGGTGAATGGGGCGATCGTCCCGGACGCGGAAATTTAGGGGCCGCGAAATTTTTACTACAACGTCACTTCTGTCCTATCACAAGTAAAAGTTAATGGGGGAGGCTAAATAGGAACTCTGAACCGGGCACAGTTTTCTCTTCGTATGCCCCTGTTTCCACTTTAGCACTATTTCAAGAACTAATGCCTGAAAATTTAAATTCAATTAGTTCTTGATATGATTTGACGCTGATTACCGTTTGGTGGAAATCGCTCAAGAGGTGGCGCTGCTATACTGTATTATTCATGATTAACGCAATAGCGCTATCTCAAGAACTAATTCACTAATTTTCATCAAAATTCAGATTCAGTAAATCCCTGATATAAGATTAGTGTTGTTTTGTTTTTTGTGTAAATTGCCCTACAGATGGCGCTGATATGCTGCATTTTTCATGATTTCACAATATCTGTATAGACTGTGAGAATATAAAAAATGTTATTTCGCGAACTAATGCATGGATTTTCATCAAAATTCAGATTCAGCTGGTACCTGATAAAAATTGATCCTGATTAATTTTTGGTGTACATCACCCAACAAAAAACGTTGTTTTGCGGTTTTTTTGTTTTTGAGGTTTTTCCAATTGCTGTATCTTAGAAACTAATGCACTGATATTTATCAAACAGTTAGATCCAGTTAGAAGTTGACATAAGTTTTGGTGTAAATCACCTAACCGGTGGCACGACTATTCTGCATTTTTCATGAAGTATTAACATATGAAATAAGAGAAAGTTTTGGGTTTACCACATCTGACTAGCTTGTTACTTTTTATTTTCTTAAAAAGAAAGTATTGGATTCATTAAAAATTTCCACTTCCGGTTTTCGTAGGATTTATCGTTTTCGAAGTCTTCGACTGTCTCGAATACGATTTGACTTTTTTTATAAATTGCCTGTCTGTCAGTCTGTTATTCTCTGATCATTCCCTATTTGTTTTTGTCTCCGACAAAAATTTTATGGGCGCTATATTTCATTAACTAAAGTTTGGAATCTGTTGAAACTTTAGATTTAGTTAGACTTTCGTATAAATTGGCGCTGAAATATTTTGCTGAAAATCGTTCAACAGGTGGCTCTGTTATGTTTCCTAACTACTGCAAAATCACAATATCATGAACTAATGCAAAAATTTTCTGGAAACTTTTTATTCAGTTAAACGTTGCCATAAGTTGTTGCTTATTATATTACGTTTTACTGCAGCTCACTCAAGAGGGGGCGTTGCTAAGCTGCGTTTATCAGCATTGTTGAACCCAGATATTTTTCTCCTGGAGGGATTTCTATGGCTCCGTAGAGAGACATTCTAGACTTCAGAGATCTCTAGAACGTTTTTATTTGTACATTAGCATAAAATCTCAAATCTTTTGGAGGGATATTTCAGTTTTTTCGGATGGAGATGTTCCTCTTCGGGATACCCCTGAATTCAATCGTTTTTCAGGATACATATTATTTAAGGGATCATATCTCATGAACAAATGAAAGGAATTTCATCAAATTTAATTCTCTGTCGGACATTGCCATAAGTTGTTCCTAATTAGGCTATCGTGTAAATCATGACAGGATACGCTGCTATGTTGCTATTTTTAAGAGGTGTTGTATTCACACATTTTTCTTCGGGAGAGATTTTTGCGGTTTTCGAGAGAGACATTCTAGATTTCATGTATATGTGTGGGAGGGACGGGGGTTGGATTTTTCTCCATGAAGCATTTAAAAATCTGAAATCTTCCTAATGTACCATTCAGTGCTCCGGGAAAGGGATGTCCTTCGCTACAACTCCCTGAATTCAATACTTTTTTTCACGATTTTCACGATGCTAGCGAGAATATTTAAAGAATCAATGAACATAATTTCATGAAACATAATATTCTGCTAGATTTTCACATAAGATGTTCCTGATTAGGTTTTCGTGTAAATTATGCAATAGATTGCGCTGTATTTTTTACGATATTTGTGATAGCTCTATTTCAAAACGTATGCATGGAATTTAATCAAACTTCATATTCTGTTGCACTATTACATAAATAGATCCTTATTAGGCTTTGTATACTGCCCAAAAGGTGTCACTTTTATGCTCTTTGAATTTCAAATTTTGATTGTAGACATCTAAGAGCATGTGAGCCGTAATTCAACAATTTTTTTAGATAATGAAGTGCTAATATATATTTTTTTAAATGCACATATACGTCAGTGAACTTATGCTTTTTGAATCCTCATGATGGGTTTATGTTATCATTTAATTTTGACATCGTGATAGTGAAATCGGAAGTTTTAACATGTATGAAATAGAAATTTTGGGATTAGCACATTCGATTACTTTATCTTCGAAATTTGAAGGAAAATGAAAATGATATTACCTTCAGAGGAATCGATTAAAAATTTGAAAGTATCGACTAAATCGAGTTTGCCATAGTATCGATTAAATCGATTTGAAAAATCGAAATCGCCCATCACTAATATATATTGAATAAAATACACTAAAAAGACTCATAGCCACAAAAATTTATATCGAAAAGTTAAAAACTAAGCTTAAGAATTGAGATTGCTATCTAAATATACTGAAGCACGATTTCAGATATTGTGTGGGGATATGAAAAATGTGTAAAAATTACATTGTGTTATAAACTCTTTATATCGAAAAAATATGTAATTTAATAAATTACATGACTATGTGAAAAATGATACTTAAAGACTAAAATTTTACAGACTTATAAATAAATTCTGTACTTAATAATAATTATAAACATAATTTTTAGGATGATCATAACGAGTCATATATTAAGTACGCCATGCATTAAACAATGATATTAAGCCCAAGGGGGAGTGCCCTCCGTGGGGGTCTTTCTAAGGGAGCCGCATCTTCTTAATCTACACCTAATATTTCCTATCCTGCATCATGATTTCATATTGTAACTAAATGATGTCAGTTATCTTGTCACCGCCATCCGCTGTATTATATGAGAATCTGTTAAAGTGAATAGATTAAAAAATATTAAAATTAAAAACAGACTTTTTCATTTTAAAACATCTTACATAGACTTTTTAAAAACAAATAATAGCTTGCTGTAATAAGTCAAACATTATTTCAAAATCATGCAATAAAAAATAAATTGACATTTCCTTTTCAATTTAAATATTCCACAAAATTTAATTTATAGAAATTTGTGATTTCAAAATGCCAATTTTAGGAATCTTAAATTTTTATTTATTTATTTATTTATTTATTTATTTTATTTTATTTATTTATTTATTTTTTTTAAATGAAACTTTTTATATATTTTCGTAAAATTTGTCGGAAAAATTTGTTTAAATTGTATCACTGATATGGAGCGGATCTCCTTCGCCAATTCAATCTTATCCTTATGTACCCACTCGAATTTAATCTTCTTTCTCATCAATGCTGGGTGATTTAGGTTTAAAAGTTCATTGTGCGCCAATTGCTTACAGCGCTATCTATCGCTGGTACTTGGAACTAAAAGAGCAAATCTCAGAAAAAAAAAAAAAATAATAATCCTCCATAGCATAGTTGCTAACTGCTACGCCTATTTAAAGTCAAATAAACATGTTAGAATCAGATATTTTATTTAATAATTAATAATATGTATTGTAATACACAACATATATTGCGTTTCGCGTATATTTCACTGTAAAATTTTTGTGGTTTCAAGCATACGTAAATGATTTAAAAAGGCATAGAAATTAGCAGCTCTGTGATAGCCCTCTTGCAAGTATATATATATATATATATATATACATATATATATATTATAGTTGTTACCATTTGCAAATTATTAAATTTTAAAAATAGTCCATTTTAGGAGGTTCAGTACGATTCATATAGGGTAGCGAACAAATAAAAATGTTGTTGACGTATGCCCGAATTACAATAGGGGCGCAGGAACTTCTATTGGACTGCACCCAGGGGGTTGAAAGTCAGACTTCTACAGCAGAGGATGCTCGGCAAAGCCCCAATAGATGGCGGCACCAAACATTGTCACCTCCTCATTTTCGATATGTCTATGAAGGGGAGGGAATGTTTCCCCAGAGATCAATACCTATGGTAACTGCTACGGCCGACCACAGGACTTTCACAACCCCTTTATTTAACGAGCTCGTACTCTGCATACACTCGGTAGGTCTTTGGTGATGTCGAGCCTCCAACCCGGAACCTTTCATTCTGGAGTTCGGTGCTATGACCACTCAAAAATAAAAATATTTATGTTTCTTCTAGTTTGAAGCGAATGTAATTATATCTATTCGCATATATATTTTTTCATTTACATATATATTTCCTTTTCTTTTTTTATAGGATTTAATGAATACATCGACGTATGAAGAGGATAATTATGGCACCATATCTTTCACATTTGAAACGGCACATTCCCTCAGTCTCACGTGGAAGGTACCCGAATATTTTTCTCTTCCGAACACTAAGGACTATTTTCTAGACAGTGCATCCTTTGTCTTTGCGAACGCAACTTGGTGTCTTCGATTGCATCCCAATGACAAGCTTGGGACGTTTGTTTCTCTTGTTAGGCTACGTTCTTTGGTATTGTGGCACGATGTAATATGCAACTTTGATGTAGTGTTGCAAGACGGGAAAAGCGTCAAGGACGAAAGTGATTATAGAAAGTCGTCATATAGCAAATTGAGCTACAATAAATATGCTCTTCATCATAAGCTATATATCGGTGAAATATATAATAAAACCGGGCTGAGCAGTATTAAGGAGATATACATACCGGAAGGATGTTTGACACTCGCCTGTCATTTATTCTCTGAAGAAACGACAGGTCATGATCAACTTCTACAAAAATGTGAGCATGACTGCGGTGAGTATTTTATATTTCTTTTTTTTCACTTAATTCCAGTTTTTAATTTTAAGCAATGCTCTGGAGTCAAAATTCTCATATAAAAAAATAAAATAATGAAACATTTTTTCCAAATAAAATACTATACAGTTAACAATTAAGGCTCCGTTGCATTGAAATTCTCCAATTGCGAAATTCCATGTTAG
This sequence comes from Maratus speculifer, assembly GCA_964019185.1. Classification (NCBI taxonomy): domain Eukaryota; kingdom Metazoa; phylum Arthropoda; class Arachnida; order Araneae; family Salticidae; genus Maratus; species Maratus speculifer. The sequence continues at coordinate 107,651,554 of OZ025303.1, forward strand.
TCTAAGGGAAAACTTTAAAGCGCGACCTAATATGATTACTAAAATACCATTTTCACCATTTGAAAGTGTTCTTTATATACCAATGATGTGGGTTTTGAAAAATTATCGCCATAAATTTTATATACATAAAAAAAATCCCTATAAAGTTACTCTCTTAAAACCTCAGCTACAAAATAACTCAAGTTGAGCTTTAATCCACTCATCTTACGATTTGAAAGTCAGCTTCTCGTAAAGAGTTCAAACAACTCGAGTGAACGATTTAATTTTAAGAAATTTAAATCAAGATGGGTGGTTTAAATAAGCAATTTAAATCAAGATGGGTGGTTTAAATAAACAATTTAAATCAAGATGGGTGGTTTAAATAAGCAATTTAAATCAAGATGAGTGGTTTAATAAAAAAATTTAAATCAAGATGGGTGGTTTAAATCAGCAATTCATATCAAGATGAGTGGTTTAAATGAGCAATTTAAATCAAGATGAGTAAAATGCTTTAAAAACAACTCATTCGCGATCCAATAAATTACAGCTCTTTCCTGAGAAAGAAAATCCACTCCTTCGATTAAATTCCATCATCTTCTTAGAAATACTTTAAATTTACGGAGATAATTTTTAAAAACACACATTATCAGCATCTAGCGTCGACTTTCTGGTGGTGAAATAGTATTTTAATAATTATATTATGTAGTGAGTTGTCGCGCTTCAAAGTTTTCCCATAGGTTAACATAGGATTTTGCGATCGGAGAGTTTCAGTTCAGAGAACCTTAAATGCCTGATTTTTAAAAAAGCAATTTAAAGGTGTTTCTTGGCTTGCATTTTTTAAATAAATCATGTGAAAAATACTTTAAAAAATCATATTTTGTTTTAAGTATGGTATAGGACTAAAAACAAGTTGTTTCCCATCATAAATACTGCACTATTAAAAACTTTTCTGTGAAATTACAGAGAATCTACGGGTAATCCATTATCTTTAGTCTTATGTAAAATTACGGGGATTAGGAAAACAGAGTTTCTGTTAAGGGTGCAAGGTTCGCACACTCCTTGGAATTTCCAAGGACTCTGGCACCACTATTAAAAATAAGAAAATTTACATTTAATTTTTAAACCACAACATTCGTAATCCCCACCTTCATTCATAGATTTTACGATATTTTCCTGCAGTGAAACACTTTGAAAATATTGTTAAAATTTAGTGGTGAACTGTGCGAAGCCTGAGGGTGTATTCCGACCCAAACTGCTTATTTTCTGATTTATTTTTAAATTCATTTTTACTCTCAAACGCACAAAACTTTCAAATTCTCTTCTTTAGAAACTACACAAGGTGCCGTGATTGTCTATTTTTTGATAAATGTCGAAAATGTTGAAAAAAAAAAAAAAAAAATGTTGTCGAAAACGGGTTTTGGACCAAATTTTCCGAAGAAGGAGATCTGCGAACGAAAAAAAAAAAGGGTCACGCTGTGGGAGTAATTGTTTATAAATCAAATTCTAATGGATTGAGCGAAGAATGAAATCACACGGCATGTTATACGTCTCTTCAAAAATCACCTCAGCAAGTTTCATATCTTTACCTTTGGAAATGAGACTGAAAATGCATCGGAAAATTTTGAGCTGTTGAAGGTAAAAAAATATTTTTTTGAATACACCCTTAAATAATAGAGAAATTATTCGTTAAATTTTAGATAGGGTCTGTAAATTCCCTAATAGCATGCATGGTCACAGTGACGTCACTGTGAGTCACTTTGGTCACATCACATCTGTGACCAAAATGCCACCACTCAGTGACGTCACATTGTGACTGAGATGTGACTTTCTTAAAAATCTTTAGAAATTTATAAATATCCATCAAAACATGTTATTTACTTTAAAAAACATGTTTCTGGCAATTTAAATGTCGTCGCTTTTGTCACAGTTTCGTCACTATATTAATGTCAAATTAGTCACGAATGATACATTTGTCACAAATTTGTCACATTGTGACCACTTTGTGAAACGTCAAAAAAAAAAACTTTAAAACGGCCATAACGACTTCGCATTTTAGTCACAGTGACTTCACATCGACATCACGTGACGTCACATCGACAATCGATGGTCACAAAGTCACAATATGACTTCACAACGACGTTGCAGTGACGTCACCATGCTTTACGGGTTAAGATCGTTAAAAATACACAAGACTCTGTAAATTTAATTTTAATGATAATATAATTAAATTAGTTTTTAAAATTAGTGAATCACTCAATCTTCATTAAACTTCAATTCTGAACTGCTGTATCACAATTTGTTGCTAGCCTTCCTGGGGTTTGAACTCTAGACTTCCTGGCAGTAAAAGAAAGCCTTGCCGACTGAGCTAGAGGACGTACATTTATTGAGTACAAAGTATGGCTTTTATGATTCAGCGAGGAAAAATCCCCACTAAATCAGGTGAGATATCCAGTCAGAAGGCGTCCTTTGAGTGCCAAATCCAGTATATTAAGGCTCCTGTCCCTGTCCGCGAAGACACTCGCAAACTAATGCTATTTCTAGGGGGAGGCATTTTTCTAATAACTCTTTCGCTTTTTGACATTTTTTTTAAGCATTGGATAGCTGAGGTCCCTCTCAAGATCGTTCCTCGATTACTTTTTCGAATTTGGTCGCAGATATTTTTTATGTAGTTACTTATACTTTTTGAACCGGTTCTGAAAGTGAAAGTAACTTTATAAAAAATATTTGCGACCAAAATTGGAAAAGTAATCAAGGAACGATCTTGAAAGGGACCTCAACTATCCAATGCTTAAAAAAAATGTCTAAAGGTGGAAGAATTATTAGAAAAATGCCTCCCCATAGGAATAGCATTAGTTTGCGAGTGTCTTCGCGGACAAGGACAGGAGCCTTAAGCAGGTTTACGATGTTCAAAAGGTGGCTTAGCTTTGTGTTTTTAAACAAATGATAATTCTATTGGAATGAAGTTTAATACATGTAAGAAATACATAACAAAAACTATCCTGGGTTTTAGAAGCGGAATATTTAGATATAATTTAAAGAGATCCGGGTCACAAAAATCTTCCTAAAAATTTTTACTGCCTTTAATTTTTTTCTATTTTTTTTCCTGCTTAAAATGGAGTTTAAATCATGTACCTCTCTTAACTAAAACAGTAAATATTAATTTTTTCGTTTTGGTTTATTTTAAAAATCTAGCTTTCAAGCAATGGTTGTCATGGAAATGATTTCTTGTGAAAATGCGTTTTTCTTCATGATGAGTTTTCCCACCATTTCTCCTATTTAATTCGTTATAAGTAAAATAAAATTAAAGATATTTTATTCGAATTTGGAAAATATCTTTTTTAATTGTTTTACTTTAATTTTGATTCAGCATTTTTTTTTTTTTATATCTACTTTTGAAAATATGAGTTTTTTAAAAGTTACATCATTTTTTTTCCCTAAAAGTTTACTTTAAATATTTTTATTTTTTATTCTAATCAATATTTTTAAAATTGCTGAATCAATATTAAAGCTTCCATATTTCTCTTTATTTAAATGAAAAAAAATTGAAATTCTACAAATATTTTGAGTTATAACGATTTTAAATTACCCCAATTTTTGAATAAATTAAAATATATATATATATATATTTTTTTCAATTATGAGAAATTTAATCATGTGATTTTGTTTACAAATAATATGGTTAACCTTCAAAAAAAAAATTCAGAATTTTAACTCAACAAACATTATTTTAAAATATGTACCGGACCCATAATTAGTAATTATGAATTGGAAAATTGCACCATAAATTAAACTAAAAATATACATTAAAATAAATACAGATTGCTAATTGGTACATTTAAAAACAATATATTTAAAAATACGTTTAAAAATTATCAACGTTTCGTATCGTTTCTGCGAACGTCGTCAGGATACAACAGAATGAAGTTAAATGCAATTTATAGTTTCAAAGTATGAACACATACGTCCAAGTGCCCACGAGCATACTTGAGTTAAAAGTACATAAAACTGCATTCTAATTAATTATAGCATATTATGCCAGATTTTATGAATGGTATATCACAAATGATCGTTACAAGCGTGTTGCCCAAGCTTAATGATCGTAATGGAGTCTAAAATTTTATTAAGATTGGAAGCATGGAATTATGATTTTAGCTTCATCAAAATTAATTTTGCTCCCCTCATTTGAAAAATATAATCTTGCGAGGGCTGTATTCAGTCTTGACTGTGCAATATGTCTTTTGTGCTCTTTAAATGCTTTCAAAATTTTCGTTTAGTTTCACCAATATATACTAATCTTTCGTTATGGACTCTTGAACGTATGTTTTAATACTTTGAAACTTTAAATTGCATTTAACATCATTCTGTTGTATCCTGATAACGTTCGTTAACCATTTAGCAATCTGTATTTATTTTATTATATATTTTTAGAATAATTAGTATTAACAACGATTAAAGTAGAATTTTAATATGCGGAATTTAAAACTTAATGAAAATCTTTACAAGTGAATATCTTTTTTAATACTTATATATTTTTTTTCTCTTACAGGTAACTTAAACAAGAATCCAGAAATGCCAGCTTATCCCAGCATGCTAGCCTTAAGCCCTGCAACAGCACAATCTATCAAAATTCTGTGGAGGATTCCAGAATATTTTTCTCTTCCAGACCATTTAGGCTATTCCATAAGTAGTCCATCTCTAAATTTTGGCTACGCAACTTGGTCCCTCAAGTTGTATCCAAACGGAATAAAAAATGAATCGTTTCCCGGAGCTGAAGATACAAATATGTCACTGGTTAGATCACATTCTTTGGTAGCATCAGTCCACGAAATTGTCTATACGTTTGATATTAAATTTATGAATGAGGAAGGTTATGTTGAATACAGCAAATTTTCCTTCAATGAAAACTGCGAACTTCCTGATATGCATTTAGGCTTTAACGATAGAAATAGATCTGATTTGTTCACAGATCGCAGTCGAATTGCTCCGGACGGTTATGTGACTTTCTCAGCACATTTGTTCTGTGAAGAATCAACGTTGAATGATGCAGTTGTGAGGAAAATGTCGCAAGAATTAGACAACTGTAAGTAGATTTTATAATTTCTTCTATTCACACTATAAAAAAAAAATTAAGTACAGTCGGCTGTCGTTAATTCGAACTCGTCGAGACCGCAAAAAATGTTCGAATTATCCAAAATTCGAATTATGGAAAAAATGAAATGAAAACGTGCTTAAAAATGTACTGTTACAAAGGAATTAATGTTATAGTGTTTTTTTTATTTATTTAATCTGTTATCATTAGAATATGACTTAATATTAAATTAGAATGTATAAATAAATAAACTAATTAAAAGATTATAAACAAGCACATTGGAAGAAAAATTTAAAGCGTCACTGATGAACAGACAGGGCACTAAAATAAGGATATCAAGTGCATTGGATTATATGTATACTCGTTCGGAGCAATTTTCACAAAAATCAAAGAAAGAAAGTTATTCAAGTGATCTGAAATCCGCGAGAAAGAAAAGAAAAAAGAAAAATCGGAATTCTCGTTAGTCGAATTAAACGAAGTCAAGAAAAAACTAGTCGTTGGAGGCCACCGTAATACTTACCCATCATTTATATTCATATGAAAATAAAATATGTGAAAACTATTTATACAACGTATTTCAATTCCAAAACTAAATTTAAATGTTGTTAATACACATAGTAATACTCTATTAATGAATTGCTGATGCACCAATTTCAACAAATTATATAAAACGCCAAACTACTCAAGAAATACCAAACTACGTAAAAGAAACATCCTTATAACTCCAAAAATAATAATCATATTAACTAACAGTTTGCTGCGTCGGATTAAGCGTCTCATTTTCAATTAAAATATACCTCTGAATTGAAATTTGAATGAAATACAGGATCATGAAAAATCGAAGAATGTGGAAAACAGGATTACAAATATCTCGACAAATTAATAATCCGATCGACTTCGTTCTTTATGCAAAATTTGTGTTTTTTTATTGCCTTTTACATGCATTCCTTAAAATAAAAAAATTCGAAAATTTTTATATACCTTTCATCAGAACGAATTTTTCGAGAATCCGGAAAAAATAGTTCCGGATAATCGAGGTTGCTGATATTCAATAGGCTTCGTCCCATTCTTACATACTAAGTACATACAAAATTTCAAGTCTCTATCTCAATTTGTTCGTGAGATAGAGCGTTTACAGAGACAGACGGACAGATGGACGGACGGCAAAATTTTTTTTCTAAAAATATGTTTTTCGAAATCTCCAGTGTCTAAAACGTGTAAATCCGTCAAAAAAAAAAAAAAAAAAAATTCGATTTTCAAAACAATTGCAAGACTTACCCTATACTACGTATGATGGGTAGGTAATAAGTTCGAATTAATGAAAATTTTTAACGTTATTCTGCCATTGAAAATTTCGAGACTTCATGTTTAGTTCCAATTAAGCGAAGATTCGAATTATCCGATTTCGAAATAACGCGAGTCGACTGTACTCAAAAATGAGTAACTCGATGTACTCATATCGAATTGAATATGTTTGGATAAAAAATGAACGTATTGCTTTCGCATTTTTGAAGTTACCAAATCCAAACAAACGATAATTTTGTACTCAGCATTAGTTTATCTCACTCATGTTGGCACAAAAGATGCTTATTAAATTATGCACAGTACTTTAAAATAATTTAAAGTATACTTGCAAAAATGCTCTTGTCCTAAAAATGTTCAATTTGGGTATTTTACTTATAATTTTGCTATTTCTCTTAATAAATAATCAATGAAATGTTTATTTTTCATAATTTTGAGCAAGAAATAAATACCAACATATTTTCACTTTAATTTGTAATTTCAAGGGGCAGATAATAGTGATTTACATTTGGACACAACCATGGAATCAAAAATGAGTACATGTATTTTTCAGTTTTGAGAACTTTTGGATCGGAGTTATTTTGAGTATGTGAAGTACTTAAAATTGAGTACATTTTACTTGATTTTGAGAACCCATTTTTTTCAGTGCAATGTCTAAATCCATGGACCCTAATTTTTGTCAATTCCTTATAACATTATCTAACTAACAGTGCAAGTCCTATCAAAATCTATTGAATTGCACCCAGGTTATAAGTAGTCGGGACAAAAATCCCTTTTTATGTTTTATATACATATATAGTAGATAAAGTAAGTGCAAAATAATTCGCACCGAAATAATACAACAATTAATCAAGCTCTGTTGTAAAATACAAAGTATCATTAAGGGTGGAATAGCTACTGGATTAATAGAAGAATAAAGAGTGTAAAACAGAAATTGCCTATAATATAATCCTTGGTAAATATTATTGCTATTTATGTTTTGATATAAATCGACCAACAAATGGCGCTTTTATGTTGCATTTTTCGCGATACCCGCAAGAGTCCTATTTCAAGAACTAATGCACGAAATTGCATGCCTTTAGAATTCCTATGATAAGCATAGATTGTCATTTAATTTTGGCACTGTGGTAGTGAATTTCAAAGTATTAACATGCATGAGACAGAAGAAAGTTTTGGGATTGCCACATCCGACTAGTTTCATTTGCTGCAATTTCATTTTCGTTTATATCTTTGACACAATTTTTAATTTTTTTTATGACTAAATTATGTCAAGACCACTACTAATAAAGAAAATGTGTTGTCTCTCATAAAATATGATAAAAAGTTGGTTAATTATATAAGTTTTTTATATATCAAGCGTGAAAATTTTTGCTTAATTAAAGCACTTATATTTCTTTTAATGTTACACGAACAAAGTTCACAGATCAAATTTCTCTCCATGAACCATTTCTGCTAATGGTATAAGGAAATATTTTCTCGAAGCCCAATAGTTGTAGTTGGTAAAATTTCACACTTTATTTCATTGTGCGCTTTTAAGGCAGTTTTAATTAATCTGCGGTTCCGCTCCACCTTACCATTCAGTACGGGTGGCAAGCTATTCTATGTGATAGCTTAATTCCACAGCGTCTTGAAAGTGTTTGGAATATGTCCCTGGCGGAAACTGATGTCCATGATCTATAATTAGCCGGGAAGGTGTTCCGAATCCAGTTATCCAGTTGTCATAAAAGTCTTTTGCTACAATTGTGACGTGTCGGTCTAATGAAGACATACTCTGAGTAGAATTAAAAACGCAAAACTTTTATTTGCTGTAATTGAGGAACGGGGAGTGGAGCAAAGTTCGGTATTTTGGACAATTAAACACACTACTATGAAAATAAACTTTAGCTTGTACTCACATTACAACTAAGTCCGGCTCAAAACAGTAATTCGGCTCTTCTCGTTAGGTCGCGGGCTACTTTTACTTACCTGTAAATAAACAGCCCGCGGCTGCACAAATATCTTTATTTTAAGCAACCACAGTGCAAAATTACTTTGAAATAACTCTTACCGAATTCCTGTACTGATGATCTCTACTTTCAAACGTCAGCTCTACTACTCGTCGCTGGAGGCTCTTCCCAACTCACCACACCACACACATCCACCAACTCACAACTTACACCTTTTATACTTTGCAAACTGAAAAAGGGGCTAGAAATTTGCATAAAAACTAAAAAAAAACCGCAGTTAACAATAGATCGAGGGCGCCACACATCTCACTCAAAACACCTAAGTGCCTTTATTAGGGACACTCCCTCACACAATATCCGCCGGAACAATGCCAAAGCAACGAATAAAGCTAACTATGCACCGTCAAAAATGCTATTATTAATCTTTAAATGCATTGTGTAATTCAGAAGTTACATGATAATCTTTAATTGTTTGGCACTTTCTATTGGTTGTTTGGTGAACTATTATCTCTTACTTATGTGTGATAACATGCATTTAAGGTCTTGAACATTGGCGCACCCGCGGGGGGAGCTAGGGGGCTGAAGTCCCTTCAGATCGTAAGATTAAACTAACTATTTGAAGTTTCTAAAATTATGAAAGTTTTTTTTCATTATTTTTAATAGATTCTGCAAAATAGAAATTGTGAAAAAAAAATAACAATATTTTCACAATTTTTGTCTTATTTAAAAATTTTCTTATGAAATTTGAAATATCAGCATTTTTAATATTCACCATTTAAAACAATGTTTTCTTTTTATTTATCAAAGAAATTTAAGCCTTCAGTATTAGCCCCATCAAAAATTTTCAGGCCTCTTCCCCAGGTTTCGCAAATTGTTCCCCATTTCCACCACCCAGTCTTCGTTCTATATAAAGTCAATAGAAAAAAATGTATGATCTGGAACGATATATATTCTCGTCCATTTTTAATAAAACGTAAACAAATCGGACCGAGCTCGTCTGGCATTGATCAGGAAAATACAGACCTCTAAAATTGCTAGCCCCCTCCAAAGTTTAATCCTGTATGCGCCATTGGTCGTGAAGGCTGCTTTTGTTCCGATTTGTTATCAAGAGGAGGTTATAACATATTTTGGTACTTACGTATTAACGCCACCGCAGCAGAAGTTGCGCTAATGCTCCAATAAAGAGCAATCTTGTTGTTCGCACGCACTCGCAGTTATTTTTTGGATTCCTTGTTGCATTGTTGTTTGGTGATTTTTGACGCCGATTTTAGTGCTTTTTTTGTGCTTTAGTGCTTTTTTTTTTTTGCTCATTTTTGATACCCTTTTTTGTGCGCGTGCGAAGAACAGATTGGCGCATTGGAACAAGATTGGCGCATTAGCGCAACCTCTGCTGCGGTGGCGTTAATATGTAAGTACCCATATTTTGTTAATACTGCTTGCAATGATTTCGACTGTCCTTTTTTTCCTCCATCTTTATAAAGTATTAATTATTAATGCTCCGTTCAGATTGCAGTACTCTTCCCTTCATAAAAATTCTTGGAAAAAGTGGGTAAGTCTTTTGTATAAGATCCATTTGCGGTTTCTTCATAATATAACGTAGGGGAATTAACAAAAGGATCGGGAGATAAGCAATCCACCTTACTTGACGGAAAGATATTTCTTTTGCCTCATTAAGATCAAAAACACCGCGTCATCACAACAAACGAGCCGACGCCGAACTTCAAGAAGTAATCAAATGTGTTTGGGCTTAACTCTGCGAACTATTGAAAGCAGGGGTCGATTTAGAAAAAGAAAGTTGCATAGCAGTAACTGCTAAACAATGTTCGTTTTGAATAGCTGTTAGACACTTTTGTATAACAAGTGAAAACTAGCTAACGTAACTTTAAATCTTGAAAATTTACAATTTTTTTAAAAAGAATTTATTTAACCAAAAGCATAAATGAAAATAAATAAAATTATACAAAGAATAAAAAATAATTGATTAGATGAATTTTTTTTTATTTCTGGTCCTTCCACACAAATACGTATAAGATTATCTAGTATATCCTCCTCCTAGAATCTGTGCTGTCTGTTTCGATGCATAAAGTAAAAGGATCGTAACAGTGAGTGTTCATTTTAGAACCACTACAACACGCAAGTCAAACTTCTATGAGCAAACGCCGTTATTAGCGAGTAACAGTGATTCAGTAATCAATCACAGCGTCAGAGCGGGAACAAATAATGTGTTTATTGGGAAAACTGCACCCAATAAACACATTATTTGTTCCATTATGTGGTACAGCGTCTCGCTGTACTTCCATTGTAAATAAACACTTGGGGAGAGAAAAATACAACGTATGTCGTGTAAAAACATCTTTAAATTTTCACTTTAAGTGTACATGACATAACAAAGGGTGTGGGAAATATGCATCTAAATGATTGCGATTTAATGCATTTCTTGGATCGCATTTTAGTTAAATTTGAATTGCAAATTGCGATGCGATACCGCTTAAATCGAACCCTGATTGAAAGCATGATGAAAATGTTGTCGTTGAATAGCTGTTATTGTGCAGTGTAATCACTTTAAAAATATATCATTTAAAATTATCATTTTTTTGAGCAATTTTTGTTATGTAACTCAGGATTAAGATTATATCCAATAGAAAAATAAATATTTTTCAACATGTTTTAATGGATTATTAACAAAAATAGAATAAAATGCGGTTTTCTGAAAAAAAAAAAAAAGCTCATTCATTAAAGTGTTAATGTTGTGTTTTACTCAAAATGAAATTCGCACGTTCTTTGAGGAATTTTTCAACTTTTTCAAACATTTTATTCTTATTATTAACTTATTTGTATTTAGTACTTAAAATTTCTATGTTTATAGTCTGGTGAGTGGTTTCAAAAAATTGCATTTGCAGAAAGTTATGTTGCTTAGAAATCAATCATATAATTTTTGCACACAAATTTTATAAATCTTTCAACTTTGACCTGTGGGGATGTAAAATTTTTTAGGTCTAAACGCTAAGTGTAAGCTTTACTAAAATTTAGAAAAATCTCATTGTAATATTTAAAATAAATTTGAACAAAATGTTATTTTAAGAGGCTACTTTACTCACGCGGTAACATCCGTTCATTAATATTAGTCCTATGGAAGAATTTCTTTAAGATATCTCGTTTGCATTTCAATATTTTTAAATGATTTTTATTTCATTGGTTAGTTGAGATCGATCTGAACGAAGGCTGATTTTTTACTTTTTCGATTTTGTTTACAGGTTTTTATTTATTTATTTATTTATTTATTTATTTTGCGATATTTTGGAATCGGTTTCGAAACTAAAAATATCCTCTTAAAAAAAAATCTGCAAAGAAAATCGAAAAAGTAGAAAACGGTTTTTGTACAGATCGACCTCATACTGTAAAAAATACGGTAAAAAATGCTGGCAGCAATGTTGATAGCAGTTTTTAAGTAAAAATCGCAGTAAAATTAGTTGTAAAGTTTATCGCATATTTTCCTTTATTTCAACGGTTATAATTAAAATAAACTTCACACACATTTTTCCGTACTAATTGCTACAAAGAGTGCTGTAATTTTAACGGCCATATTTCCGTGCAAATTACCACAGTAAACTTCTCAGTCCTGATGCCTGTAGACGTCACTAAATACTACCCTTTAAATTAATTTAAATGTTTAAATTACTTCTAGACCTTTTTAATAAATGCGTACATATTATAAGCACCGATATATAGAATAGTATATCTTTGAAGATGTTGTATAGTAATTTTAAACTAGTTTTCGAGTTTTTCGTAATACTTGTTTCAGGACTGAGGAGAATAAATGCAGTAATTTTAAAAGCAATATTTCTGCAGAAATTACTGCAATAAGTACTGTAATTTTAACAGTAAACTCTGCGTAAAAGAAATGAAAAAAATAAGTGATTGTAGCAGCAAAATCTCCGTAAAAAATACTTAAGGATTTGAATTTTACCTGCAAAATTTCTATAAAAAATACTGAATTTGCTATAATAAATTTTGCAGTACATTATACATTAAATTTACACTGCACAGTAAAATATATGGTAAAAGTAATTTGCACGGAAAAAGTCTGTGAAATATGAAAATTGTGAAAACTTTAATTATAACTGATGAAATAATGAAAAATAAAAAATAAAACGCGATAAAATTTATAGCTAATTTTACTGCGATTCTTACGTAAAAACTGATGGCAACATTACTGCCAGCAGTTTTTGCAGTAAATTTAATGATTTCTTTTTTTCTTTTTCTTTCTTTTTTAGGTGCGTTTGTATTTATGTAAATACGAAGCACCTATAGTTGTCGTTCAGTCCGTCTGTCTGTCCGTCTGTCCGCATATAACAACGCAAAAACTACCCAACCGAATCTTTTGAAATTTAAAATATATAATTATTACATAATTTTGTCAAGTCATTTCAAATTTTATGAGAATCGGATGGATAGATCAAATACAGGGACGATCAAAAGTATTCCGTTACATTACGGTCACTGGGGAAGAATGTTGCAAATGCATTTTAATCGTTTGAAATTTAAATTACATACTTATCACATAATTTTGTGAAGTCATTTCAATTTTTTTGAAAATAGGATGCATAGATCAAATACAGGGACAATCAAAAGTACTCCGTTACATTGCAGTCAATGGAAAAAAAAGTTTCAAATGCATTTTAATAATATTACACTCATTCGAACATAATAATATTGATATGCATCATAAAGTACATATTATAATATAGATTTTGCATAATCTTTTGTGCAAAGAACTTCTGTTATATTGATTTACAAGGCCACACAAAAGTATCCCATTACATAATGAGTATAGTGAGAACATTGTTTGTTGCGCATTTTAATTGTAATTAACTATTTACAAATTTATGAGATTGATACACGAGAGTGATATTTTTAAATCCATTCCATTATCGTACGAACGCACCTCATTTGCTACGCTTCACGTGCAATTTCCAACTTGTTTGTATACAGTGCAGTTATCAATAAAATATAAATCATTTAAAAATATTGAAAGCGTGGGTTTTTGGCGTGAGTGAAATAGCCCTCAAAACACGTTGACTACCACGACAATTTTTCGAAATCTGGCCAAAAATGACAATTTGATTTTATCACATTATCTTATTAAAAACTCTAATTTTATTTCATAGGCATATAATAAAAAATCTTTTTTAAATGGGCTTACGAATTATCTTGTTGTTGGTAGTTATATTTTTTGATCGTTTTTTAATAAATTTTCTGTTTATGCAAGCCAGCATTGATTTTTTGTTCTTTTTCTATTTGCAATCTATGGTTATTAGCACTGATATATTGCGAGTTTAATCGTAGCAGGACAAAAATGGCAAGTAAACACAATACGAGATAACTCGTAGTTATAGCTTCCTAGAAAAAAACGTAATCTGCAAGTTATCTCGTAGTTGGCAGTCAACGTATTAATGTAATTTTATTAAAAAAAAATAAATACTAACATTTTTTTTCTTTTTTTACTTTCTTCCAGATAGAATACAAGGCCAGGACTTAAAGAATCTACTTCTGACTGGAAAAGACAGTGATCTAACGCTGAAAGTTAAAGGCAAAGATTTCAGAGTTCACCGACACATTTTGTGTGCTCGCTCCCAAGTCTTCGAGTGCATGCTGACACACGACATGAACGAGAAAAGCAGAGGCGTCGTCGATATTCCTGACTGCGATCCCCAAGCCATCGAGCAATTTCTTTCGTATGTATATAGTGACAAAGTAGATGCACTGAATGAAAGTAATATGTTAGGACTATACTACGTTGCTGATAAATACAACATGATGCAATTAAAAAAAGAATGCCGCGAGTTCATCGAAAACGCAATGTCTTGTTCTAATGTTTGTGACGTTGTTCAACTTGCTCGGACACATTGTGATCAGAGTTTACTTGAGTATGTTACAGAATTTTTCTCGAAGAATTTAAATGAAATTTTAGTGACTCCAGAATGGATTTCATTTAAGAAAGGAAATGAAGATGTTGCCAAGGAACTACTTGAAAACGCATCCCAGGAGGTCGGTTGAGTGCTCTAGACAAACTGTGAATAGCTGCTAATCATTTTTCCGTAGGTCTGTAATGTGTGACTTACCAAATACGGACTTACATTCAAAGAATTAAAAAAAAATTGTGTAAACATAAGTTTTTCGTTGTATTTAGACCCGTTTTACTGTTTATTTTTACTAAAATGATATTTTCATATTGATTTTATTAAAAGAAGAATGCCGCGAGTTCATCGAAAACGCAATGTCTTGTTCTAATGTTTGTGACGTTGTTCAACTTGCTCGGACACATTGTGATCAGAGTTTACTCGAGTATGTCACAGAATTTTTCTCGAAGAATGTAAATGAAATTTTAACGACTCCAGAATGGATTTCATTTAAGAAAGGAAATTAAGATGTTGCTAATGAGCTACTTCAAAACGCTTCCAGGAGGTTGGATGAGTGCTGTAGACAAACAATGAGTAGTTGCTAATCCATTTTATGTGTGGCCGACCAAATATGGACTTGCATTCAATTAACTTAAAAAAAAACTTTCGTATAAATATAAATTCTTTATTTGCCCTTGATTACTAAAATGATTTTGTCATATTGATTGTATTCCCTGTCACTCCAAACAATGAGTAGTCGCTAATCCATTTTATTTGTGGCCTACCAAATATGGACTTGCATTCAAAGGACTTTAAAAAGTTTTGTGTGAATATAAATTCTTCATTTGTTATTTGTGACTAAAATCATTTTGTCATACTGATTGTATTTTGTGTCACACCAAACAAGTAATTATGAGCGCTCGTAAATATTGAGTAAATTTTCGAAAAAATAAAATATATCCTATATTTTGATACATGTCCGATAATATTTATATGTATTTGCTATTTTCAAAATATCCAACTTATTACTGCTGATAACAAACATTTTCAAACATAATATAAATTAAAAATTAAAACCTATTGCACTTAACATGAAACTATGTATTTTGTATGCTCGCTCGTAAGTCTTCGTGTGCTTGCTGACACACGACATGAACGAGAAAAGCAGTGGTGTCGTCAGCAATTTTGAATGCGATCCCCAAGCCATCGAACAATTTCTTTCGTATGTGTATATGGTAAAGTAGAAGCACTGAATGAAAGTAATATGTTAGGACTGTACTATATTGCTGATAAATACAACATGATGCAATTAAAAGAAGAATGCTGCGAGTTCATCGAAAACGCACTGTCTTGTTCTAATGTTTGTGATGTTGTTCAACTTACTCGGACACTTTGTGTTCCGAGTTTACTTGAGTATGTTATGGAATTTTTCCCGAAGAATGTAAATGAAATTTTAACGACTTCAGAATGGATTTCATTTACGAAAGGAAATGAAGATATTGCTAATGAACTACTTGAAAACGCATCCAGGAGATCGGCTGAGTACTCTAGGTCCGTAATGTGCGACTTGCCAAATATGGACTTACATTCAAAGAATTAAAAAAAATTGTGTAAACATAAATTTTTCGCTGTATTTTAGACTCGTTTTACTGTTCTTTGTTACGAAAATGATTTTTTTAAATATTGATCTTATTAAAAGAAAAGTGCCGCGACTTCATCGAAAATGCACTGTCTTTTTCTAATGATTGGGACGTTGTTCAACTCTGTAAGATACATTGTGATCAGAGTTTACTTGAGTATGTTACAGAATTTTTCTCAAAGAACTTACATGAAATTTTAACTAATCCAGAATGGATTTCATTTAAGAAAGGAAATGAAGATGTTGCAAATGAGCTACTTCAAAACGCATCCAGGAGATCGGCTGAATGCTCTAGACAAACAATGAGTAGTTGCTAATCCATTTTACATGTGATTTATCAAATATGGACTTGCATTCAATTAACTTTAATAAGTTTTGTGTAAATATAAATTCTTCATATGCCCTTGATTACTAAAATGATTTTGTCATATTGATTGTATTCCCTGTCACTCCGAATAAGTAATTATCAGGGTTCGTAAGTATCATGATATTTTATAAAACATAAAAATATCGGATATTTTGATACGTGTTCGATAATTTTGATATGCATTTGATATTTTCAAAATAGCCAACTCACTGCTGATAATTAATTTTCTCAAACATAATATAATTAAAAATTAAAACATATGGCACTTAACATAAAACTTTTTTTTTTGTATGCTCGCTCGTAAGTCTTCGAGTGTAATGCTTACACACGGCATAAACGAAAAAAGCAGTGGCGTCGCGTCGTCGACATTCCCGACTGCGATCCCCAAGCCATGGAGCAATTTCTTTCGTATGTGTATAGTGGCAAAGTAGATGCACTGAATGGAAGTAATATGTTAGGGTTGTACTACGTTGCTGACAAATACAACATGATGCCACGAGTTCATCGAAAACGCACTGTCTTGTTCTAACGTTTGTGACGTTATTCTTTCATATACATAAATTCTTTATTGTATTTTAGACTCGTTTTACTGTTCTTCGCTGCTAAAATGATTTTTTCTTATTGATTGTATTTTTTGTCATTGCAAGCAAGTTTTTTATTCAAATTTGATGCAGTATTTCATTTGATTTGTTTATAGAAATACAATTTGAAATTTTATACATATGTTTTTTTTGTGTGTGTGTGTGTGTGTGTGAGAGAGAGAGAGAGATTAATTCTCTAATACCCATTTGGGAAAACGCCTATAAATGAATGAGAAACAAAGAACTGAAAGCAACAAGCCCAAAGGGATTTTTTTCCGATGTTCTTTTCGCCATAGGATATGAGATGTATGCTGAAGATGGTGTGGATTAACCTCATCAGACCTGAGCATAAAATAACTCTACACATATGTATTTATTGCTTTTGCATAATCGAAATGACACCATAGATGACAGAAAGAGTTATTTTTCAGTCAATCAGTACTTTAGGGGACTGGTAATTTAGGTTTACAAATGTGGATGTAAAAGTACTAATTACTAATCCCCTTAAAACATCAGTTTAACTATCAGTAATATAAATTTACACAATAACAAAATTAAGGTCTTTAAACAAGTAGATGATCAGCAAATCCTCATTTTTTTATTTTAAAGCATTCAAATTAAATAATCATGAATATTTCTTACTTTTTTGGCCACATTGTCTAGAAGGTATTTTCGAAACTTGGATGAAAATAATATTTATTTTATGAGATAATATTCATCAGTACTGACATTTATTGGTTTTGTTTTAAAACAAAAAACATTCAGCTGTATAGAAGTAAAGTAAAAATGCAAAATATTCGAACAGTTTATTTTTTTAATTAGGAAAAGAATGGAGTTACATATTTGTGTACCTCAGGTCTGAAGAGGTTAAGAATGATATAATGATTAATTAACTTATTTATTATATCTTGGGGCATTATTTAGTTAGTAAATTAATAAAGAGGAATAAATTAAAATGAAGGGCGCACGTGGCAAAACGAGAAATGCTTACATTTATGATCAAATTTGAACAAAAATTGACAGTTGTATGTAAATATCTCGAGAAAAATTGACTTAAAATTTATTACTTGGCTGCAAATTTCTTTGGCTACAAAACTGCTCTGCTGTGCAGAGATAAATATGCAGTAACATAAAAAAACAGCATTTTTCATTTAAGCTGTCGAATGTTTGTGTCGTATTAAATTTTAATAGAATTTTAGAAAAAAAAATGTTATTTTATGATTTGTTATTTATAATTATACAGAAATAGTTTTATCACTTTAAATTTCATACACTTAAGAAAGCATAGTTAAAATTATCAACAAAAATGTAAAATCATGCGTTAAACAGATTATAAAACATTTTTCAATGAATTCAGACTCTTATAATAAAACTTCATAGTTTAATAATGCGAAAAACGATGGCCAAGTAATCAATATATAATATGTAAAAGAAAGTCTGGATTTCGTATTAATCATCGCACAAAAAAAAAAAAAAAAAAAAAAAAAAAAAAAAAAATACTGAATTTACAATTTTGAAAATTGGGGTAAAAATACTTCTTATATCATTCAGTGCCGCTAAGAAAGGATTTTGCGAAATTCATGCCCTAAGGGTTGTAACAAAGCGAAAGAACTTTTAAAAAATTCATTAAAAAATCAGATTTTATAGTTATTTTTCAACTGATAACATTTTTTGTGTATTTTTTCTTGCTGAATCGAGTGTTACTAAGGAAATTCTTTTAAGTCCAACACTGTAAAAAATAAATGCGTAAATTTACACTCAAAAATGTGTAAATCGATGATACAAAAACGACATGCCTATATGTGTAAATTTGTGTGTGAATTGCCAAAATACACGCCAAATGTGTAAATTTAAAAATACACATTTTAATGTGTAATTTGAGGATAAGTCTAAATGTGTAAAAATTATTTGATAACACCTAAAATACACGCTTGAATGAGTAAATTACAGGGAAATACACATATTTATGTGTACTATTTTTACACATATATGTGCGTAATATTCAGTTTTTGCACATATTTTTGTGCAAAATATTGCACATAAAATTTTGAAAGTTGCTATAAAATTTGCACATAAAATTTTGCACATTTTTATGTGCAAAATATATAATATTAAATAAAATACATCTAATATTATATTTAATATTATATTTAATATTTATATTAATATTAGATTTAATAATAATTGTTTACTGATATATTTTTTACTGATATATATTATTTAAGACGGCAAAATTTAACACTAACAGCACTTTTACACTTATATCTGTGTAACATTCAGTTTTTGCACATATTTCTGTGTATTAGGGAAATACACATAATGTTGTGTATCATGCAAAATACACAGATTTGTGTGTAATATTCTGTTCTTACACATATGTCTGCGTAACATGCAAAATACAGAATTTTGTGCAATATTTAAAATACACAGATTTTTGTGCACATAGTTTTATCCTATACTTTGGAGTGTAAAATGTGATTTAAGTGTTTTCAGTATCGAAAAAAAAAAAGAAAGAAAGAAAAAAAAATGGATGAAGGACAAACTCATATGTTTGGTGTGTTCTTTCCTTTTAACAGATTTGTAGTCTAAGTAGTCGAAAACCAGATCAAAAATCACTGTACACTCGAAAAACCATGAATTGAAATCTATGAAAAGCTGTCTTTTGTCATCGGTAGAAAATGAAATGAGAAATGTATAGCATGTAAAATAATGAAAACTCGAAGTTTTATAGCAAAATATATTATAAAAACGCTGAAACAGATAGTATTTAAATCGAATAATTATTTTAAATGCTATCTAATGTTGAAATTGCAAATATTTACTCTAATGTTAGAGTAAGTGGTTTTAAACATGAAATAAATGATTTAAGACACAAAAATAATAAATTATGTTTTCCACATTTGTAATAAGCAGAAAATAACACACTTCTTATCCATATTGTTAATTTTCAAGTATTAAACTGTAAAACAAATGAATTTACCTTTGGAAAAAAATGTCTTTTGGGCTATCTCCAGCCGTTTTAATTTTACAAAATTCATTTTAGCAATAACGATTTGAAATTGCTCAAGTGATCCAGAAAACTTTGACATGAAAGTATCGTCGTATGTTGAGAATTCTCAGAACATGCGTGGCAAAAATGCTATGCTGGACGATAGCAGTAATAAATAAGACCACCGATTAATGCTCATTGTATAGGTCATTTTGTCTTTAGTGTATATCGCAGTTATGCGATAGATTTGACTGCATCAAAATTCATACTTAAAAACAAATTTTTAGTTTAAAAAAAATAATTTTCAAAAATTCATTGTCAAAATTACATTTTTATTTATAAAATTATACATTTAAAAATAATAACTCGTGCTATCTATGATTATTATTTTTTTAAACAAAGGTCATTTTCAGGTCTAATATGAAAGTTTTTGTACGATTTTCCAAGGATCTATGTTGCTTGGGGCAATATCACTCTGCTATCGTCATAAAAGAAGACAGGCGGATTTATAAGAATTTACTATAGTGGTTTTTAAATGAAATGTGATAAAGAAAAATTCCATATATATAATAGTCTGTTAGAAATTCATATAATCGTACTTATTTTACCAGACACTGTTAAAAACAATGTAGGAATATACAGTTTATCACTCATTTTATGTGAATGAAGTATAAAATTGGAGACCATAAACATAAAATATAACCACACTTTGGTATGTTATTATTAATATTTTATTTACAAAATTAGAGGGTAGTTATAAATAACAAACCTTATTTTAACGCTCCGCCTACCAGATCGTTCCAATAAAAATTAGTTAAAAGTACAGTAAAATTAGGATGTAAAAAATCATAATTTAAAAAAAATAATAATAAAATCGGATTTCTGAATTTATATCATATTTCTTTTTATTTCAGTCGGATTTTTTTTTCTCAGCATTAAAATATTGAATAGATATAGATTTAGGTTATAGGTTTCTAAGATTAATGGATTTTAGGTTTCTAAAACAATTAAACCTTTATTTACTAACATAATCTATGTTTTTACAATTTAATTAGTAAAATTTAGTTATTAGTTAGTAATTACAAAAATTATAAAAATTATAAATTAGTAATTTCATTAATTAATAGAATACTATAAAGTTATACACATTAACATTTTGCAATAATTATATAAAACTATATTAAAAAAGAGTGATTTTACATTTATTAAAATTATGCATTTAATTTAGCTGCATTTAATTTTAAATTGATTACAATCTTTAATTAGGTGCATAATACATATTGTAATGCTTTAATTACTAAAACGATAATTCAGTATTTTCTATTCATTCTAAAAAGAAAAAGGGCAGGATGCTTATATATATATACGTTGTATGTGTCACATATATCATATGTTACGTTGATATATTTCATATATTCCTTACCGTAAAATGCATGCACGTAAACTTTAAATCGAAGTATAATTTTATTTGCCATTTAAGAGGACAGTTTGCCATTCCAATAACTTTATTTATTTAAAATGTATATAGTTTAAGTGGTGAACTCACTGCATTTTACTGTTCCAGCTAACAATGAATTAAAAAAAAAAAAAAAAAATTACTGCATATTTAATTAAATGTTTTAAAATGATTGAATTTTTAAAAATTTCTACTATTTTTTAAAATATTGATATTTTTGCCCCTTTTTATTTTTGAGATTTTCAAGTGTATATTACAAAAACTTTACATGTATTTTTAGATACATCTAATATTATATTTAATATTATATTTAATATTTATATTAATATTAGATTTAATAATAATTGTTTACTGATATATTTTTTACTGATATATATTATTTAAGACGGCAAAATTTAACACATCTTTATATCCTTTTATTTATTAAAAAATAACAAAAAACTTGAAGCCTAATTCCATGCACTAATTTATCACATGTATTATAAAGAACATGTACAAAAAAATTTAAATCTCTACCTCAGATATATATATAAAAAAAAAAAAAAAAAAAAAAAAAAAAAGGAAAATAATATGAACTTGGAGAAAAAACCATTTAAATTTTTAATTTGTGTGGATAATAGCGCTGAGTGTATTTATAAAATTAACAATATCTCCCTCTCACGATCAAATTACCATATAGGTAAGAAGGAGGTGTCATAAAATTCACATCAAATGCACTTTCATTTAATATTTTAAAAAGAAAATTGATTTTTTGATTAATTTTGAATGGGCCTTTTAGGTTGAAATCACTAATATGTTAGAATACACCATTTTAAGCATGTAAAAAGTGGTATCAAAAAAATATAATGACTAAAAGTTTTCTTTTTATATTTGTAATAAACAGAAAACTATACGCATTCTTATAATTCTGTCAGTTTTCAAATAAAAATTAGCTAAGAATATGAATTTACCTTTACAAAGAAATTATTTTTAAACACCACCAGCCTATTTAATTTTATGAAATTTATGAAGTTGGCTTTAGCAATAACGATATCAAACTATTATAATGATAAATAAAATTTTGGTTTAAAAGATTAATCGTCACAAATGCTATATCGTGAGAATTCTGTGCACTATTTACATTAACTTCTTATTAGAAGTAGCCTTAAATAAAATCGTCTTTTTAAACAAATTTAATTAGTAACAGACTTCTGGGTATGTTGCTGATATGCAACACAGTGCTTGTATAAAAGTGTGTTTACAAATTCTTATTTGTTATAAAATAATTCTTTGCACGTGCTAATTTCTTGCCATTAATTTAAGTATCATTAAATGTTTGCTAGTTATGTTAAGATTTGATTACAACACTTTTCCAAATACTTTTAAAAACTAAACTTTCAGGACTGAAATTTTAACCTAACAGTTTTTTTTTTATTTTATTTAAGGTATAATTAAAATGAATGATTTTAATCATTTGATTACAATCATTGGACATAATTTCAACAAAATAAATATTTAATTTATTAAAATTTATTTAATTCATAAAAGTTAATTTAATGACTGTTATTGCTTTTATAAGATGTTTATGTGAAATTAACTAAATCGTTATAAAAAAGGGCAAAATTCATACCTGTTTTCTATTAACATCGTCTTTTATGTATTCTATTTCAAATATCCAAATAGAGCAAGGTTTCTTTTGAAGACCATTATGTCCGAATGCAGTACAGTAACATTAGCGTGCTCATGTAACAACGTTAAAGCCCCTGTACCTTCTTCGGACAGAAAATCTTTGTAAAATATTAATAAGCAGTATTCCTATATATCTGTTTTTGTAAAGTTTTAAAATACATGCCAAATATAGACGTTCATAAATTAAACACAGCACACAGCGACTAATGTCCGGTGAACAATTCGGAAGGAACTGAGAAGAATAAATACACTGTGTTTTGCCATCACCTGCAGACGATATATTTTGCAGATGTTTTTGTTCTACGTTCTTCGATATGGCAGTTAAATAAATAATATTTTTACATTAGAGCATCTGTAATTTGAATTTCCTGTTTAAAGATTTTTTTCTTCTTTTCACGCATTTTACCTTTGTTTTAAATCAGTTACAAAATAAATTATGCAATGATTAATATATTTCTCCTCATTATGATATATTTTTAAAATTCATATTTTTGTCAAAATGTGACTTCATAACATATTGGTCTATTTGTGACACATTTGATGTGGTGCAACTTGTAGTAATGGCTCCTTAAAAATTTATCTAAAAAGATTTTTTTTTTTTTTTTTTTTTTTTTTACACTGAATAACATGTTTTGTAAAGCTCTTGCATTTTTTAAAATGTTTCTAAGCAATTTACATTTGAGTCATAATGTAACGTTACTACAGAAGTCACAGATATGATATGACCACCGCGGCTGGCAGTGACATCATAAAGACTTTTGAATCTCTTTTAGAAGACAAGTTTTAATTTTGATTTTTGGAGCTGTTTATGTGCTTGCAATTTATTTGAAATACGGAGGGGGAGGGGGAATCAGCTCTGGAGGAAAGAGCATGTTAAAAGAAATTGCCCAGTTAAACTGATGGCATTGAGCTTATAGGCTATTCGCAGTAATTATATATTACAGTCTTATTTTTTCAAAGAATAATGCTCCGCGAAAAACAAAATTAAGGCAGAGATTAGTTCCCCCTTCCCCCGTTTATATTTAACCATCGAACTCCTAAAAACTAAACACGCCGTATCAAAATGACCCTGTATCCAAAATTTGAAGAAAATCGGATAAGTCTGCACAAAAACTCCTTTATCTAACTTCAGAAGGAGAGCGTTCTCCACTTTATAATTTACTATTAAACTCCAAGACTATTCAGGCATTTGCCTTATTTAAAAGAGCCTATATTTAAAATTGAAGCAAATCTGATAATTCTGCATAAAAACGCATTTATATAATTTATAGAAAATAATCTTCCGTTCCCCCCTTTATACTTAACAAAAGAGCCATTAAACTTCATCAGGGGAGCACCTTATCAAAATGAACCAATATTCAAAATTTGAAGCAAATCGGTTAATTCTGCATGAAAAACCCATTTACCTAAATTAAGGGAAGTAGTTACCCGTTCCCCGCTTCATATTTAACCAGTGAATCCTCAAAATAAATCAGGTAAGTGCTTATCAGAATGAACTTATATAAAAAAAATTGTAGTAAATTGATAAATTCTGCATCAAAAAACCACTTACCTAAATTATGAGGAGTAACCCTCGTTCACCCTCCCCCCATTATACTTAAATAATGAATCCCCACAGCAAAACAGGTAAACGCCTTATAAGAAAAATTTGGATAAAAAACTTGAAGCAAATCGGTAAATTCTTTATGAAAAAACCATTTACCCAAATTATGGGGTGTAGCCTCCCGTTTCCTCCTTAAGCACCTTATGTGAATAAATCTATGCAAAAAATAAAATAAAATAAAATAAAATAAAATAAATAAAAAAAAAAGCAAATTGGTAAATTTTGCATGAAAAAGACATTCACTTAAATTAAGAGTGTGACAACCCCTCATTCCCCCCCTTTTATACTTAACCAATAAACATACCGTAATTTCGGGTGTATAAGCCGCGGATCAAACAATTCTTTTTAAACCCAGAAATCTTATTTAGTGATTGAAGACAAATATTTACGGTGATCTAACTAGTTATATTTGTTTCTTAAAAAATTCTGGGTCGAAAAAGAATTGTTTGATCTGCGGCTTATACACCCGAAATTACGGTACAAATTAATCATGGAGGCGTTTTATCAGAATAATCTTATACATAAAATATGTATGAAATCTGATAATTCTGCATGAAAATCCCATTTGCCTAAACAAAGAGGGGGGGTCTAATCCCTGTTCCCCCTTTATACTTAACCAATGAACTCCCAAAACTAATCAGAGAAGCACCTTATGAATAAACCTGTATAAAAAATTTCAGGCAAATCCAATATTTTTACCGGGAGTTATCGCGCTACATACACTGTAAAAAATATCCGTTAATATACACAAACTTTTCCTTCAAAATTACGGAATAGTTTCCTTTTTCCAAAAAAAAAAAAAAAAAAAACAGAAGAATTTCTGTATTTGACATTTTGGAGTCACTAATCCCGTTAAAAAACGGAAGTGTTCTCTTATTTTTGTCAATTTTCCGAAAACAGTAGAGTTTAGTGATGCCATCTAGCAGCAAAATTAAAAACCTTATACTGAGTTGATGTTTTTTAAACAATTTGCTAGACTATTTCTCAATTTCATTCTGTTTTAATAATAAAAAGCTAACGTATTTTTTAAATATTAAGAAAATAATAATAAAAAAATAGAAAAAAAAAGTTATTAATTCTTTTTAAGTTTGAAATAGCTGAAAGGGAAAGTTGATTGTGATTTTAAAATAATTTTATAATGTATTTTTATCATATATATATATATATATATATATATATATATATATGAAGTGCGTTGGATATTTTGAAAAAAGTGGAAAAAAATTCTTCTTTTAATTTTAATATATATATTTTTTAATTTATTCAAATTAAGAAGTTCGCACATAAAATTAAAAATATATCGAAATATATCACCGAAATTCTTATAATTTTGGCGATTACGTAAGTTATAAAAAATCAATAACTGAAATTTATTTTATAACCCATTGTAATCTTTATTGAGTTTACCTTTGATCGTCATAAAATAATTTGTTAAAATGCACGTTTTTTTTTTTCTTTTTGTATGTTAGTATTTTTTAAAATAAATAAACAAATATCAATAATATTACAACAGAATTTTAAACCTTTTTCAAAAAAAGAAGGAAACAAAACTCTTAATAAATTCTTTCATGCATGTAATATTTTAAAGACTAATTTTTATACATATAAGCTAAATATTCGAAATTATGGAAAGAAAATCGAAACTATGGAAAGAAATTGTGGAAATTAAGAAAGGTAATTTTGGGGATTACATATGTTATAAAAAAAACAATAACTGATTTTTTTCTATAACCCATTGTAATTATCTTTATTGAGTTCACCTTCGATCGTCATAAAATAATTTGTTAAAATGCACGTTTTTTTTTTCTTTCTATTAGCATGTTAGTATTTGTTTAAATAAATAAATAAATATCAGTAATATTACAATAGAATTTTAAAACTTAGGAAGCAAAACTCTTAATAAATTCTTTCATGCATGTAATATTTAAAAAACTAATTTATATATATATAAAGCCAAAATTAATAAGCTAAATATTCGAAATTATGCAAAGAAAATCTGTAAAACATTTAGAATTATCCATTCAATAGAAAAATATTATCTCTACAAAAAAAAAAAAAAAAAAAAAAAAAAAAAAAAAAAAAAAACCTTGCGTTCAAAATCTTATCTTTACTTTACGAAATGTATCCGAAATAATTAAAGATATTTGAAAGGGTCGTTTGAATAATTCTGGTGTAATGGTATTGCACAGCAAGCTACGACACAAGAGGACCCGAGTTCGAACCCCATGGAAGATATGTAACATTTCTTCACTGTTGTTTAAATTAATTGTATATAATGTGTCCCTGATATTAACGTGTCTTTGAAAAGTAAAGAATAAAAATCAATAATATATTAAAAAAAAAGTTGTTATAGATGTAAGTTGTTATAGGTGTAAAAGACGTTAGTTAGTCCTTGAAAAATTCTTTTAACTTTTCAAACGAAAATTTTACATAAGGAAAAAAAAAAAACGGAAATATTTTGTGAAAAAACGGAACTATTTCTGGAATTTACGGAAATTTTTTTCCGTTAAAAAACGGAAGTAGTACTGGCGTCTAGATTACCAGTACTATTTCCGTTTTTTAACGGAAATTTTTTTTACAGTGTACTTACATACGTACATACATATATACATACTAAACCTGCAAGCACATTAGCTCTCAGGCTTTGTTAAACTGTGAGCTAAACATTAATTGTTTCAGTTTTTAACTACTGTTAAAGTACTAAACTTATACAGTTAAAAGCTGAAAAAGTATTAAAGCCTTAAAGTATTAAAAAGTATTAAAGTTTTTTTGTTTTTATATTTGTATTTAAA
Organism: Maratus speculifer; assembly: GCA_964019185.1. Lineage (NCBI taxonomy): Eukaryota > Metazoa > Arthropoda > Arachnida > Araneae > Salticidae > Maratus > Maratus speculifer. The sequence goes on from OZ025303.1 coordinate 107,678,865, forward strand.
TATGCACATTTAGACATTGTCTTTTAAGATTTAAACATTTATAATTATATTTAATACTTCAATTCGTGTAAATATAGTTTTTTTTTCTATATTTACATTCTTAAATGTGTTTATCAACCGAGAACAACTTGCAAACTCAATGTCATAAATTAAATGCACATAAAAACAGGTAACGTTTTGTACAAAATGTGTATTTTTTGTGACAATTGGGTGATTTTTCAAATTTACACACTTCTCCGTGTATACATAACTATGCTTAAATTGTAATACCACTCCAATTTGTGTAAAATCAGACCTTTTTCTGTATTTACACACTTGTCTGCGTTTATCAAACGATAACAAATTACACACTTGCTTTCATCAGCTAAATACACGTAAAAGTATGTAAATTTTTCATTCAAAGTGCGTAAATTTGATAAAAAGAGTGTAATTTTAAAATATTACACATATATGTGTGTAAAATTAGCTAATTTACACATTTATTTTTTAGAGTGAATAGTTCGTGAGATACTTCACATTTTTCTAATATGGCGTTGTCTTGGGCATTAAAACCTCAAATTTTCAATCTATATATATAAAAGAAAGTCTGGATTTCGTATTAATCATCACACAAAAAAATCTACCGAACCAAAAATCTTAAAAATTAGGGTAAAAATAATTCTTATAGCATCGAGTGCCGCTAAGAAGGTATTTTCAAAAATTCCACTTACAATTTTGAAAACTTAGTTCTACTAGATAGATTTTAATGGACTTATATTGTTAATTGGATAATTTTTCAGAAATTATCTTAGAATGAAATATTTCATTCTATATTGTTTTGTTAAATACTTATGGAGATGTTTTGAATCAGATGATCTCAATTACAAAAGGTTGGCTTTATTTAAAAGGTTCCGCTGAATGAATTTTTATGTGATTAAAACTGTTAATACGTTCAGCGCTACGTCATTCGTCGGTGACTAACATTGAACTTTCCGATTAGATGATTGACTTTTCACCGATGACAGACAGTCTAAAATATGATATAAAAATTTCATAAAAAATAATATGATAAAAATTAATATGATATAAAAATTTCGTTTGATTCAAAGTTTCTTTAGAAAAACTAACCAGCGTAGCGGGCGAAGACTGCTAATAATTTAACTTGAAAACTCAGTTTCAATCAAAGTATAAAAAATAAATGGAAATTTCGTACATCCCTGTGTATGAATTATAGATTTATCATATAATGCATAATATACTAAAATTTTTAACAGTTACACTCTAAAAAAAGAAGCGTAAATTTACAAGTAAAAACAGGTATATCGATGATACAAAAACGATCTGTCTATATGTGTAAATTGGTGTGTTAATTGCCAAAATACACGCCTAATGTGTAAATTTGAAAATACACATTTTAAAGTGTAATTTGATGATAAGTCCAAATGTGTATATGTTATCTGATAAGTCTTGAAATACACACTTTAATGTATAAATTGCAGAAGAATACACAGATTTATCTGTAATATTCTCACACATTCATATGCGTAATTTTCTGTGATTAAACGTATATTGTGTATAATGCAAAAAACACATACTTTTGTGTTTTATGTAAAATACTCAATTTTTTGTGTAGTATGTAAATTACACAGGTTTTTGTATAATATGCAAAATACACAGATTTTTGTGTAGCATTCTCATCATATAAATATTTCTGCTGAACATGCAAAACACAGATTTGTGTGTAATAATCAAAATACTTAGGTATTTGTGTAATATTCCAAGCATATGGAAGTCATATTTTTATGTATTTAGCGTTAACATTATATGTTTTAGTATGTTTAAATTGGGAATTAATTCCCAATGATTAATAATGATAGTTTTAATGATTAAAAAAATTGTACAAAGAACAATATCATTTATTGATTGAGGTTATATTTTCTGGTAGCTCTGTTTGATGCCCAGAAAATAGTGTACTGGCAATGTATTTTGGCAATTTTCACACCACACTAAATAAAAGACAAATAATTTTTTTTTTTTTATCACCGATATACCCGTTTTTATATAAAGCATGATAAACTGAAATTTTAATTCCAATTTGTAATTTCTCTTAGAGTTAGTTTATAGTTCTAGAATCGTGTGATCACAATTTATGCGCAGACTGTGCATAATTTCAATTTCTTACAATTTCTGTCTTTTAAATTAAAGTTAAAAAGAAATTCTCTTGCTCATATTTACAGCTATAACAAATCATATTGTTTTTAATATTTTAAAGAGCAATTTTTTCAGAAATATTTATTATTAATAATATTAATAATACATTTTAATATTAGTAATATTAATATTAATAGTATTAATAATACATACTTTTACATTAATAATATTAATACTAGCTATCCAAGTACATTAATTAGTGTTTCACCAATATTTCATAATCTGAAAGATAACGAATGTTGTTATTTTGCATATTATTCAATATTCATATGGCCATAGGCTAAAAAAGATTTTTGGAATATGTTTAGAAAATATTGCATTGCAATAAGATTTAACTGATATTAGAACTTTCTCCTACTTTCTGCGCATTATTAGACATGATTCTTTCAAGAAAGTAACTTTTATTTTAAATTTAAAGAGTGAAATATGATGTTTGAAATAAAAGAATCGCAAACAGCGCAGAGAAAATTAACCAAATAATAATAATCATCGATTATAATAATTATTATTAAATGCTTAAGCATAAAATGAAGTCATATAGTAAATGCATAGACATATAATAACATTACAGCATGTAAATATCAGCAACAATATTTCTTAAATCAAAATAATACCCCATTAAAAGACACGTACTATGAGTAGTACATCATACCTGAAAGGACTAAATCAGATTATTTTGATACAAATTGGAATTTTGTGATTTTTGTCCCCAATATTCAAATACTGAATGACTACCAAGGATTTTAGTCAACCAAAACAAAAAAACCCTCTAATTGCTAACATAATCTGTGTCTTTATCCTTTAACTAACATAACTAATAGTTCATAGTTACAGACATTATGAAAACTACAAAGTTGTTTTATAATGCCTGTAACTATGAACTATTTTTAGTAGTAGTTTCCTTTGTAGCATATAATAACATTAAATACATTAATATTTTGCAATAATATTATGCAATATTATGCAAAACTATATTAAATACTAGTGACATTTACATTTATTCCAATTATTAATAACTGCATTTAACATAAACTATTAGCACTATTTAAAATTAATAATTATTAAACAACAATCTCTGTATTTAGGAACATAATATACATTTTTAATTAGCATAAAATTAGTAATAACAGGGCTTGAAATTCAATTTTTCGAAGGAGGGGAGTCTCTTTACCAACATTTATAAATGGAAAAGAGTTTGGCTGTTTGGGAGGGAGAAAAAATGTTTAAAATCCACCATTATTTTATGTGCTATTTAAAGAATTACCAGAATACAGACATAAAAAAATATCACTGTAGCAATTTTTATCAACAATTCAGAATAATTATGCGACATGTGTAAAAAAAAACTTTTATACTGTTTAGTTTTTACTGGTGGTAAATTCCCTCCCGGTGCTAATTATTTTCGTCACAAGTCTAATTATTATTTTAATAATAATTAATAAAACTTCTAATTAATTTAATAAATTTATATTTATAATTAATGAATAATAATTATAATTAATAATGTTATTTTTCTGTATTTTAAATGTGCAAGATACAAATTTAATCATAAAATTATACTTATTTGAGTGTAGAAGATAAGAAGTATCACTATTGTTTGCATTTCTTTAAAAAAGGGGCAAGTCAAATTCACCGAAAAAGATTTTCTTAAAAAATGAATAATTAATGAATAAAAATGAGTAAAGGGATACTTTTTGTTTAATATATGGCTGCTTTCAGGAATTGCGCTCACTCAGAAAGATTTGGAGCTGTCAGAAACTGATTTTAGAGTAGCAAAGAAAAAAAATATATTGAAGCAGGAAAATTAGTTTGTTGAACAGAAAAATGAACTCCCCGTTATATTATTTTTTGGGGGGGGAAGGAGGGAGAGGTTCCCTTTGACAAAAGTTGCATTTTTTCGCTATCTTTTGATGGAATCTGTCTTTTTTTACGATCTTTTCACGAAATCTGCCGTTTTTCGGGATTTTTTTGACGAAATTTGCCGTTTTTTCGTGAATTTTCTCAGAAAAATTGCCGTTTTTTTGCGATCTTTGGATGAAATCTGATGTTTTATCGCGTTTTTTTTTTACGAAAATTGCCGTACAGAATTCTGTGACGAAACTAGGCATTCTTTCATGAATCTTTTGACGAAATTTGCCGGAAATTAGTTGTTTTTCGCGATCTTTTAACAATATTTGCCGTTTTTTAGCAAACTTTTACGAAATCATGCGTCTTGTGAAACGTGTAAGAGCTGTTTCTTTTGTGTGTCATCACCGATCCTTTTGAGTAATTTGCGCGCAATAACGCGTCCGCGGCATCACCGTTTCATAATTTTTAAAATTAAATGCGTTTTTTTTTTTTTTTTTTTTTTTTTTTTTTTTTTTTGTGGGGGACGGGGGGGGGGGGAGTGGAAATTCCGAACAGAATCACCTCTATTTCGCCGCGGAAAATACAACGAAACTCGTCAAATCATTCCAGGAAAAAAATTGCAAAATTTGTCAATCAGTCGCGGAAAAAATCGTGATTTTCAATGATTTTTCGCTGTAAAAAAACTCGCAAAATGTGTCGATTCGAACTCGCACGAAAATATCATAAAAATCACAAAACGGTCGTGGGAGTTGATCATAGTTTCAAAATGCAAAATTTTTTGGCGGGTGTCCACGTTATTCTTTTGGGCGGGATTTCAAAATTTTGGTCGCGAATCCCGCCATCCCGCCCTGAAATTCAAGCCCTGAATAATATAATTTTTAATTAGTATATAACATATTTTAATTACTAAAATGATTATTAACAATTTAGTGCTCATTCTAGAAAGAAAAAAAGGGAAGATGCTAGTTCCAAAAAATACACTATTTCATGGGGAAATATACTTAGTAATGTGTTTAGTAATTATAAAAAGCATTCAGTTTCTCATTATGATAAAGAAAGTGCCATTAATTTTAATAATTTTATGAATAACAAATTGAAAAATACAATTAAATAATAACATGTTTAATTTTTTTTCCTAAAGAAATAATTCTCTATCACTTTTATAAAATCTTGGGAACTTAGATTAAGAAATAATGTGTAATTTGGAAGTTGTATTACAAGAAATCTGTGTTTACTGTAAGTGAGTTTAATTATATTTTAATAAGGTAGGGTGCATTTTGCCAATTTCATAAGAAGAAAGTTTTTCCACCCTAAAAAAGTGCTTAGAAGAAACAGCAAATAGTTACAGAATTAATAACAACTGCAAATAAGTAATTTCATCAATTAGTAACACAAATAACAAAATTAACAAATTTATTTGCATCTCACTTTGCAATCTGTCAATAGCATGAATCTAAATTTACATCCACGTTATCATATATTAACCCTCCAAAATATGTCAGCACATTCATAAACACATACAAAGTAAATATAAGGAATAGCCAATTATATATGAAATCCTCAAAACATTAAACAGCACCATTATTAGCACTTAGTGGAAGTTCTCAGCATTTAGTGTTTCAGACAGTTTTGCTGCCTTAATTAATCATGGAAATTTTTATTTGGTGTATATGAGTTGAAAAAGTAAAAACATTCAACTTTTACTGAATAAGCTCTTGCTATGCTTAATATTTTATTTTATTTTATTTTCTCATGCCTTCTTTTACAATAGCGATTCAGCCGATGTCATTATTTCATTCCATTTTTATTTCCAATATTTGCTATAAATTTATTATTGCAAAAGCAGAATGAGAAAATAAGATTTGGCTACTTTATTCGTTTATTTGCAGAAAATTATTATACTTGCTATGCCTATATTATATAAAAGAATCAATTATTTGATTATTAAAAGGAAATTATGACATTTTAATTTATACCAGATTTGAATATCATTTTTAAATTAAATGATTTTTATACTTATAAGATAAAAACTATGCTTTTTATAAAATTATCATGCTTAAGTCTTTGACAATACTCAGATGTTAAGCTTAGAAATAATTATTTAAAGCTTTTTTGTGTCTTCAAAAGTCAATACCTGTAGAAACTTGCCAAATTATGGTAACCTTAGATTTTAATACTTTTTCTGTCATTTTAAATCTTTATAAAATTTATTATTTTAGTCAATGATTAAAAAAAAAGTTTATTTAAATCGCAATTTAATAACCGGTTTAAGTCAGCTGATTAAAATCGTTCGCTCCCTATGAAAAAATAATAAAAGCTTAGTTTGCATTTATTTATTTATTTATTTATTGTGATTACATTATTGTGATTTATTGTTGATACATTACTAAAAGGGTGTCCATTACTGGCACATCTACTTGTACTGAAGTGTAATATGTAATACTTTAAAATAGCTTGCTTCAAAAAACGTCCCCCCCCCCCCAAAAAAAAAAAAAAAAAAAATGCGCCCATAACTTTTATGTATTTACATTCCTATATATATATTTATTTATTACAGGTTTACATAATACATCTTAAGAAATATCAAAATTTGTTTATAAATACGGAAACACACAAAAAAGAATAAATGAACTAAAAAAAAAAAATGCAATCTATTTAATTTTATTATTATATTGATATACACAAATTAATTACATTTTTAAGATAATAAATTCACAAATACTGAAATTAAAAACACTAACTAATTTAATAAAAATATTGGGCTCAGTTTTAAGAAAGTTCATTTATACGGTTAATTCAATTTCTAACCAAAAATAATCTCATTCTTGCAAAAATGTATCATTTTACAAATAATCTCATTTTTTCAAAAATGAGACATTTTACAAATACATATACATATCACGTATGTATTGTAAAATATAATACATATACATATTTTACATATACATATACATATCATGTATATAATTCTTTTTAGAATAAGTGCACAAAGTATTTCACTAAATGTGTTAAATTAGTGTTTAAATTCAAAAGTCAATTCAATAACTAATACATATATGTATACTTCTCTTTCTTCATCATTATAGCTTTCATAGAATAGTCATAAGTATGCTTAATATGAAGGAACGCAGTCACTTTTGCGACACCTTTGGAACTCGGACAACGATTAAGATTTTCTAATGTAAATTTTACTAATTCAATAAAAAAAAATCATAATTTAGTTGAAATATGATAGCACTTTTTATGATAAAACTTTCATAACACACAGAAATCATAAACATTATTTTACATTTTCACATAATAAAAGGAATATGAGCTAGAAAAAGATTAGATATATTCAAATAGAAAAGAAGCGAACAATATTAGAAAATAAAGCACCGAAATTTTATCATTTTCTTAAGTATAATAATGCTGCTAATACTTTATAATGACATTTAAATTCCTCAATTTTTGGTTGTATGTCAAAAAACTTACAGTTTAAATATGAAACTCTGAACCATGAAAATCTATTAAATTAGTTGTCAATTGAAAAACTTTATTTTCATTAGAACAAAACATTTACATACCTTTGTTATAGAATATCCAACTTTTTCATGCCGATAAAATGACAATAGAAAAGAAAAGATAGTTCATTTTTTTTCTAAATATGAAGACAAACATTCTGTGATTATTAACATTCCTCGATTATTTGTAATTGTATTAAGATTTAATCTTATTTTTTGAGTTAACAGAGGAGAACAAACTTTCCTCTTTTGACATGTTATATTCTAAATATGGCGAAACTACGATACAGCAGATGTTTTCAATTTTCATTTTTCACCTGCGTACTTGCTATTATACAAAATGCAGACGAACATTTTAATTAACACACCAGTTCATGTAAATCCAGGGATTTTCCTAATTTTACACATTTGTCTGCGTAAACCAACCGACAACAACTTGCAGTCTTAATATCACAAAATAAATGCACATAAAAGAAAGTAAGTCTTTTTACAAAATGTGTATTTTTCATGACAAGTGGGTGATTTTAGAAATTTACACACTTATCAGTGTATATAAGAACTATGCGTAATTTACAATAACACACCAATCAGTGTCAATTTAGGTATTTTTCTACTTTTACACACTTATTTATGTTTTTCAAGTGCTAACAAATTACATACTTACTTTCAAAAGCTAAATACACATAAAAACAGGTAAAATTCTGCAAAAAAATGTGTAGTCAAATGTGGGTCAAAAATTCCAAACTATTTTTGGAGCCGTCATTTGACATATCACCGGAAAGTCCTCGGACCGTCTGGATCGTCTGGAATTGCCACCGTTAAATTGACGTCAGTGTTGTGGAAGGACATGTTTATCCTTTATCCTGTTTGGTCCCTGGGTTCCCATTCGGGACTTCTATTCCTTTACTTATAAAAAGTAAAATGTCTGATTTTTTTTTTTACATTTTTATATCACTTCTTAATTGCTGAATATTTTTTGCATTGAAAGTAAAAGAATAAATGCCTATACATTTAAGCTGAATCCCTTATAAAATAAACGTTATTTTCAACTGAGTTTGCAAAATACCTAAAAATGCTCAAAAGACAATGTGACCAAGAAAATGATAAATTTCCATAAGTATTTAACTTACATTTTTTTCAATGAATCTTTTTGAGGATTTGCAGATTACTTATTTGTTTAAAGCTCTTAAATTTGTGATTGCATTGATTTAGGTAAATTGGTGTTTTAAGGGGGGGGGGGGGTTGTAGTCTTGCAAGGAAGGTCTCCGTATGGGCATACTCCAAAAAAATCTGAAAAAAATTACAAAATGTTCTTCTGATGAGTATTATAATGTTTTTTTATATGTTTATAAAAAAAATGTTTATAAAAAAATTTCGGCGGAACCTCAATACAGTGTCCGTAAAAAAATAATCAAAATTTCGTTATTTGGCAATCTTTCGCCTGTTGGCGATGGAGTGAGATTTCAAAACACACTTTTTACGTCAAATACACTTTAAGGGAAAAAAGTTTCATGTAGAACTTTTTTTGATAAATTTAATTTAGTTAACTTTAGTTTTGTCAGTTTTAGTTTGTTTTAAGTATAATTTTGTTATATCGATATTTATATGCATTTATATTCAAATTTAATCATCAAAATTTGAGATTTAAAACGAAATTCATAATAAAAAATTAATTAAAATTGTTTCAAGCTTAAAGTCCAATTGAGCCTTGTCGATTCGATTTTGTTGCTATGAAAACATCGGGCTTTTATTTTTGAATAGGCTTAAATGTATGAAGATAATTTTTCTCAAGATGAAATTTTTTATATTTGAAAACATTTTTTCAGCGATTAATTCAATAACTACTTCAACAAGCTTGGTGATTCTTATATGGGTGATTCTCAAAATAGGGGACAATTTATGTCTTTCAGCATACAAAAAAAATTGAGAGGTTTTCTGTCATGTTTTTATACTTAAATATGTTTGTCTTAATATTATTCATTATTTGCACTCAAAAATTACTCACTTTTTAGTTAAAAACACCTTAAAATAACAGAATAAATGTTCAAAATGTCATTAGCATGGATGTCCACAGCAGCTGTGCCTTGTATATACTAGCTTTTTCAAGAGTTAATATCATGTTTATAAAATAAAACAAATGTTATTCTTTCTTTAAATTAATCAAGGAGAGGATTTATCCAATAAATTTCTTTTTAAAAATAAAATTATAGTATATAAAAAGAGAATTAAAGTTTGTCCTCCATATTCTGTTTTCAAAACAAGGTCATACTATAACAGCTGTTTATTAATCAAAATTTCATTTTCACATATGACAATACTTTGAAAATATAAATTTTCTCCATGGCAACAAGTAGCCATTTTATTCCACCCTGAAAATAGAAGCATGTATTATATTTTAAGAATAGAAGTTGAATATTAGGCGAGTACATCAATTGTATGTTATTAGAATGGATAATAATTTTCATGTTTATTTTATAGTTAAAATTTTTATTTTACTTATTTGCATAGAACTTTTGTGTTTTAAAAAGCCCCAGAAAGGACTATTGCATTGTGATTATATTATGGCTCATAATCTTATTTAAATTAAAATTTGTCATTAGCATGGACAAATATCAGTGTCATTAGCATGGTTTTTCTGTCCATGCTAAAGACTCCTATGTGCATAAATGTAACCAGTACTTATATTGTATCCTTTTTAAAGTTTAATTTTACATATAAATTTAGGTATTACATTTATTATCCCTAAAATATGCATTAAATCTGTCAGAAAATCATTAAGACAGCTTCTTACACTGTTAGTGTCAGAATATTGTTCATGTAAACAAAGTTTGCTCTTTGGTAATGTTTTTATTCTCCTTATATGTATATATGTAAAAATGGAAACTATTTGTTGGAAAGGAAGGCTAATAAACGTAGAAAAAAAATAATTAAACAGGAAGAAAATACAAATTTCTTAATATATTTATTCCATGCAATTTGTTTTGTCATTAGCATGGCTCAAAAAATACTAATTGTTTTTTTTAAGTTAATTTTTAAATATTTAGCTCTGCTGACTACATGTAAAGTATACCTAATACTATATTAACAACACATATTTTTTTCAGAAATTTTGCTAACAGTAATTTTTTTAAGATTTCATTTTTGAAATTGTCCCCTATTTTGAGAATCACCCATATACAGGGTGTTTCGCTACCAGACCGACAAACTTTGAGAGGTGATAGTACACATAAAGACAAACATTATTAAATATGAAACCATGGGGCGCAAACGTCTTCTGTAGGAGCTAGGGGCCATTAAAGTTTAGGGTCCAAAAATTCAAACGCTCATAAAAATGAGAAAAAAGGGTAGATTTGTTTGCGATTTTCTCTAAAATAATTCTTTATATCACGATTTTTAATTTTTTTAATTTTAAAGGTTAAGTTCGAAAATTGTCGGTAGAGGGCGCTTTAGACTATAGAGTAAAGAACAAATACTTTTTGCCGTTCTTTTGTGCATGAGGTTGAAATTATTCTAAAGTTTAGACTTTAACTTAAATTTTAAGCCCAAAATCGGAAACATGGGGATCGGTTAACCACCGAAAATTTAACTGTGAACCGAGGGGGAGATTTTAAACGCTCATAAACATTGGACAGACTAATCGATTTTGTTGCGGTTTGCGTGTAGGTCATTCCCATCGTAATTATTTTATTCAAAATGACGCACAGCTGTGGTGTCGTCATTTTTTTATAGAGGGCGCTTCCGACATATCTCCGATATTTCAATGGCATTACTCCTGGGTGTTTTACTACCAGACTGTCATACTTCCAGGAAGTGTTAGGGATGGAAAAGCGACTCGGAATCACATAGGAATGTAACGTTGAAAATGTCTTTTTTGCGAGTTATGGTTAAAGGAAGCAGAGAAAAAAACAACAGAAACAAGCAGAGAAACAGAAACACGTTAATATGACATTAAACAGTTTGTTTTAAGGTTTTACTAGAAAATATGTTCAAAATTACGACCAGAAGTAATTCGACATGCTTGACAGTGTCATCGCATGTAACTCCTCACGCTTTGAAAGGTTCCTGGAATCTGTGATAGATTTCCGAGAGCTACAGAAATACGAGCGTCTAAGTCTTTAATTGATGGTACGGGATTCCCATACACCCAACTCTTTATGTGACCCCAGCAGAAGAAGCTCATGCTTGATAGGTCCGGTGATCTGGCAGGTCAATAAACCGTGCCACCACGACCTATCCATCGCTGTCCGTATGTTACGTTGAGGTATCGGTGAACATCATTGGTAAAATGTGGAAGAGCCCGATCATGCTGGAACCACATAGAGCTACGCAAAGGGAGAGAAACTTTCACGCGCATTACCGTTCAGCTCCATCTACCGCAAGAAAATTGCAGCGCCATCTACTGTCGCTGTCAAGCTTGCCGGACTTTTCCTGGTCGTAAGTTCGAACACTTTTTGCAGTAAAACCTTTAAATAAACTTTGTTCTGTCACTTTAACATGTTGCTGTTTCTCTGTTTGTTTCTGTTGTTTTTTTCTCTGCTGTTTTTTAAACGCAATATGCAAAAAAGCAATTTTCAACGTTACATTTTTGTGTGATTCCGGTCATCTTTGCATCCTTTACACTTCCTGGAAGTACGGTGGTCTGGTAATGAAACACCCAGAAGTAATACCATTGAAATGTCGGACATGTCTCGGAAGCGCCCTCTATCAAAAACTGAGGACATGAAAGCTGTACGTCATTTTGAATAAAATAATTACCAAGAGAATGACCTACATGCAAACCGCAACAAAATCGATTAGTTTGCCCAATGTTTATGAGCGTTTAAAATATCCCCTTTGGTTCACAGTTAAATTTTCGCTAGTTAACCGATCCCCATGTTTCCGATTTTAGGCTTAAAATTTAAGTTAAAGTCTAAACTTTAAAATAATTTCAATCCTATGCGCAAAAGAACGGCAAAAAGTATTTCTTCGTTACTCTAAAGTCTAAAGCGCTCTCTATCGACAATTTTTGAACTTAATCTTTAAAATTAAAAAAAATTAAAAATCGTGATATAAAGAATGATTTTAGAGAAAACCGCAAACAAATTGATCCTTTTTTCTAATTTTTATGAGCGTTTGAATTTTTGGACCCTAAACTTTAATGGCCCCTAGCTCCTACAGAAGACGTTTGGGCCCCATGGTTTCCTATTTAATAATGTTTGTCTTTATGTCTACTATCACCCCTCAAAGTTTGTCGGTCTGGTAGCGAAACACCCTGTATGTAATACAATATAAATATGTAATAATAATATATTAAAGTCTCTCATTGTTTATAATTATAATTATTAAATACCATTTACCCGCATTCTAAATATCCAACAGTTTTGAGTTGCATTAAAATCGTTTGCTTTTGGCGAGGAAAAGTGCTGTTCGCCAAATTGCGTGTTGCTTTCGTCTTTTCACGCCAAATATTAAAAAGTATTTTATTTTTTTACGTATTTTCTACTGTATTTTCGCCGCTAATTTTGACTGCTCCTTTATTACATACATAAGTACTTTAATTAGTATTTTTTTTCATAAAATTCTGGGTATGCCCATTATGGAGACCTTCCTTGTTAGATCCATATTTTTGAACCTCTATGCGCCTAAACGATCAATTATAGAAGAAAAAAAAAAGTATATTTCCTGTCATTTATAATGTCATTTTGTTTGGAAAAAAACCAATGAATAAGTAATTGTATTATTATTTTATCTTTCGTACTGAAGAGGTTAAAAAGAAATTAATAAAACTCGTTTAAATTATTTATCTCAATTTCATAACTGAAAATTAGCATAACAATTCGTAAAAAAATAAATAAACAAGTTGAATGTAGATTCTGCCATTGCAGAATTCAGTTTCGCCTCCGATTAGAAAGGCAGAAGGAAAAAAAATTGATAGAGGTTTTTTAGAAGGGCGACCCCGTTTAGAATGCAATGAACTAACTTCATTTTTCTTGTGTTTATCAATATAATAGCAAACAGAAAAACGTGAAATACCCAATTGTTTAGCAACTTCTCTCTGAGACATTGGATTTGCGGAATAATAAAGAAATACAATTTGACGTGCTACTTCTTCACTGACACTAGATTCATTCAAAACGGATTTTTTCTTTAGTTTAAACGCTTTTTTAAAGACTCTGAGAAAAAGGAAATGCATTTTAACAATAAAACGAGTGGAATCTCGTCGAATTCAACGAATGAAATGTTTAAAAGACCCGATCGATTTCGTTAAAAAAAAAAAAAAAAAAAAAAAAAAAAAAAAAAAAAAAAAGCAAAAGTAATTTCATTATTGGATCAATATATAATAAATATATTTCCAAACTTAATGTCAAGTTTGCCAGTTACAATTTTGCATGCAAATATTCGCAGATCTTCAGTTAAAGTTGTAATCTAAGTGCCGGCGAAATCCAGAAATTTTATTTTATATGCACTGACAGAAAAATAGTTTTATAAAAAAAAAAAAATCCTAATTTTATTTTTACCATGACATTATTTTCACAAACTGAAGTCATCTGAAAGTAAAATCTCAATCTCAGTGTTCATAATGAAAAGAAATATTGAAATATAATATCGTTATGAGTAAAAATGCGATGTTTTAAATAGTGACGTCATTTTATCTTCAAATATTTTTTAAAAATTATTGTTATTAGTAATATGAAAAAGGCGTCCGTAATAATATTGTATTTGATCGATATTGTAATTTTATTATCAAGAGAAAGGCTAAACTGAATTGCCACCATTTTGAAGAAATATCGTAAAAAAGCATTTAAAATTAAAAATAAAATATAAAAATGGAAATAAATTAAAAAATAGCTAAAATGAGCACAACTACAAACAAATAGCTTTCATTTAAAAAAATATTTATTAAAATCGGATGCGTAGAAAATTCAGGGCTGATGACACGACATTTTTAGCTTGTCTGAAAGAAATAGCATCGAAGGCTAATAAACAAGTAAGGGAATATTATTTATTAATCCGTGTACAAGATTTTAAGTATATCACTTTCAAGTACGAGATAACAACTGATGATTGAACAATAATTTTATGTTTCTCTTTCAATACCTCGTAATATTTGTCTAATTTGACCGTAAACATATAAATTCTGATAAATTCGAGATACTGCTAACTCGGAAATGCGATCGTCTATTTTCTGGAGTTGCGACCGCAGCTCCTCTATATTAGTATCATTGACGGAGCGTATCCATCTAGTGTCTTTTCTGTGTCCAAGCGTCTCCTTTAATCTTTGTTCATTGAATGGTCCAAACTCTTCCGAATTCTTTAAACACTAATTTCACTATAGTTGATAAAGATGTTGCTGTGTCATATGATGGATTATCATCATCTTCCAATTCGGGCATCTCATCCATCTCTTCAATCTCTATGAATGAAATAGAAAGAAAAACATCAATAAAGTAAAATACAGGAATTCTGCTTTATCAGAATTTAGTGTCACCCCCCCCCCCCCCTCATGAAAATTTCTCTCTCTCTCTCTATCTATATATATGTAATAATAAAAAAAAATTGCCATTTTCTCTTTCGATTTTGTTTGAAATTCTCATGAAAATCTACTTTTACTTATATTTGAGTAATATTCTAAATTTTAATTATCATCTAAATCCCCCCCCCCTTTGTCGCGAATGCGATTAATATTTGTAATTACTTTGGTGTCCACACTCGCATAGTGACTCCATGGTCATAGTTTTATTTTTCACAGATGATCACGAGAAATTAAAAAGAAGTAGTAGAATTATTCTGGAATAAAGTTTGTGTTAAGTTTTTATCTGAAAATGTTTTGAAGCTTTATTATTATTATTTTTTTTTGTAAGATATTTAAATTATTTTTCACACGTTTAAAGTAAAACGACGATGTCTATATTTTCGGGTAGATTTTATAGCTTCGATTTCGCATTGTTTGCGATATGTGGCGTCCGAACTAATAGGGACGTGTGAAAAGTAACTGTTTTTTATTTGTTAACAGAAGTTGTCATTGAAAAAAAATGGATGCTTTGAAAATCAAAAGAACTCCTCTTAGAACTGGATTTACGAAAACTAATGCTTTAAATGAAGCTTTGAACGACGCAACTCCAGATGCTAATTTAATAGAGAATTTAATGTGTCAACTGGAAGATAAAAGCACAAGATTACGAGCTGTAGATGAAGAAATTTTGAATTTTATGTTGACAGAGAAAGTTATAGAAAAAGATTATTCTAAAGAATTTGAAACATGCGAGG
The DNA here is from genome assembly GCA_964019185.1 of Maratus speculifer. NCBI lineage: Eukaryota > Metazoa > Arthropoda > Arachnida > Araneae > Salticidae > Maratus > Maratus speculifer. The sequence goes on from OZ025303.1 coordinate 107,694,653, forward strand.
AGTATACAGAAAAATTTATTGCTATAAAGCAAAAAGTAAAGACATTTTTGGTGAAACCTATCGAAGAACAACTCCGATCGCAGAATTATACAGATGTTGAAAAAACGCTCTCCCGACCACTTCGCTTACCAGAAATAAGTTTATAGCCGTTTGATGGTGATGCAAGATTATGGTTAACCTTTTGGAATTCATTCAGCAAAATTCATGAAGACACCACTTTAGATGACCATTTGAAATTTGTTTATCTTTTACAGGCGATAACGCCGAAATCCAAAGCAGCACAGATAGTTAATAGTTATCCGGTTTCTGCTGATAAGTATCCAAAAGTAATTCTACATCTTAAAGAAAGGTTCGGCAGAGAAGATACACTTATTGAGATATAAATTAGAGACCTTCTTCAATTAGTCTTAAATAATAATCGTTCATCAAGCAAGAATTTTAATTTATCGTCGTTATATGATAATCTAGAGACAAAACTTAGGTCTCTAGAATCCTTAGGTGTCACAGAAGAGAAATATGCCAGCATACTTTTCCCACTTGTAGAATCTTGTCTACCTCATGATGTCCTTAAAATCTGGGAAAGACAGCGTGAGAAGACTGCTCAAGGTAAGAACCAATTAAATTCTATCCTTGATTTTTAAAAAAATGAAGTTATTGCGGAAGAGCGGGTTCTTTTGGCTCATTCCAATCTTGGTTTTGAAAACCCAAAGAAATATCATAAATGTAATAATGAATATAATTCAATGCCAACTGCCACAGATTTATTTATAAATAATAAGTCTAATAAGAATTTAGTTAAAAAACGTGAAGATTTGTGTATATTTTGTGACAAGTGTCACTTATCAGAAAAGTGTTTTAAAGCTAGTTCGCTTTCTTTTGATGAGAAACGTAACTTAATTTTGAAAAAAGGAGCATGCTTTGTTTGCCTGAAGAAAAACCACATTTCACGCAATTGTAACTCTAAAACTAAATGCACAAATTGTGGTAAAAGACATTTTTTTATATTATGTCAAAATGTTTTTAATGAAGGTGGTAATGTGTCGTTAGAAAGTCATAAACATGAATCAGGGAGTAGTGACACTGTTTTAACTACTCAAGCTTCGGATCCTACTGTGTTACTCCAAACTTTGAGTGTCCGTGTAAAGCACAATGGAAAAGAGAAAATCGTGCGTGGAGTTATTGACACAGGATCCGAACGTTCCTATTTATCACGAGATGTAATTAAATATTTGAATTATAAAAGTATTGGTGAAATTAAATTAATTCACACATTATTTGGTAATATTGAAACAAGTGAAACAAAGCATAATAAGTATAGAATTCACTTAAGTAGCATAGACAATAGTTATAAATGTGATATGCATGTTTTAGATGTTCCTGTTATTTGTTCTAAAATACGAAAAGTGCCAACTGGGCCTTGGTTATCAGAATTAAATAAATATGGCATTAAAATTTCTGATGTTGAAAATAGTTCATGTGAAAACGAAAATGAAATTAAATTATTGATTGGTTCTGATGTGGCTGGAAAATTACTCACCGGAAATATTAAAGTTTTAGAAAGTGGTCCGGTTGCGGTAAAAACCCATTTGGGATGGACTCTAATGGGAAAAATTCCAAGTATTAAATCAGAAACAAATAAGGCTGCTATGATTATTTCATCACTTTGGAACAATTGTTCCGTTGCTGATTTGTGGAAGCTGGATATTATGGGTATAACGGATCCAGTTGAATCCAAAACTAAATCTGAAATTCATGAAGAAACTATGCAGCATTTTAAGAGTAATATAAGAATAGATTCAGAAGGGAGATACGAAGTAGCATTGCCATGGGTGCTAGATAAAGCTTGCTTACCTAACAATAGAGAATTGGCCGAAAAGCGGCTTGCTACAACGACGAAAAAGTTAATTAATTTAAATAAAATTGAGGTATATAGCGAAGTATTTGATTCGTGGATAAATGCAGGAATAATTGAAAGGGTGGTTGATAATAAAGAAACTAAAGTACATTATTTGCCACACAGACCTGTATTTAAAGAATCGAGTGAAACTACTAAAGTTAGACCAGTTTTTGACGCTTCGGCTCATGTTAAAGGTTCCCCTTCTCTAAATGATTGCCTAGATAAGGGATTAAATTTGATTGAAATGATTCCTTCTATATTGCATCGGTTTCGGAAATATCCTGTTGGTGCAGTATCCGATATAGAGAAGGCATTTCTACAAATTGGTATTAGAGTAGAAGATGATAGAGATTATTTGAGATTTCTATGGGAAACATTCGTTTTGAATCGTGTAGAAGAAATCAGATCCTTAACTCAAAAGAACCAATGGCGACACATTGCAGGAAAATTTAATTCGGCAGATATCCCTTCCAGAGGTTGTTCGATTGAACAATTTTTAGAACTAAGATGGTGGGAGGGACCGGATTGGATGGCTCAACCTGAATATACTTGGCCTCAAAGTGTCGAAATTCCCGATGAAGAAATTATTAACTCTGAAAAACGGAAAAGTGTCATTTCAGCAATGAACAAGAACACAGAATCTAGTGATTGGTATTATCGACGGTTTTCATCTTTCAAGAAAATTATAAGATTGATCGCCTGGATTTTAAGATTCTTAAACAATTTAAGAAATCCTAATTCAAAAGGAGTTTCTGAACTTACGTGTTTGGAATTAGAACAAGCCGAAAGAAATTTGATAATTTTGATTCAGAAAGACAGATTCAACGAGAAGAATAATCAGAAGATAAGTAGCTTGAGACCAATCCTAGATGAAGATGGTATTATAAGAGTGAAAACGCAAGTTATTTATAGGGAAGATGCTTTCAATTTTAAATACCCTGTTCTTTTGCCTTCTGACCATCCTGTAGTCCACCGCCTGATCTCCTGGAAACACCAAGAGCTTTTGCATGCAGGAGTGGCTCTTATGATGACGTCGTTAAGAGAAGACTACTGGATCCTAAAAATTAGGAAAACTATTCGAGCAGTAGTACAGAAATGTGTAGGACGCAGAAGATTTAGTGCCCAAAAGATTCGCCGGAAATTTAACCTACCTACCGCCGCCTGGTGGGAGCGATTGATACAAATGGTGAAACGCATCCTGAGAAAAGTTCTAGGTAGAGCTTCATTATCCTACGAAGAACTGCTCACAATTATCTGTGATTGTGAACAAGTTGTGAATGCTAGACCTCTAACTTATGTTACTGAAGATGTGAACGATCTAGCACCGTTAACACCATCAATGTTTTTACAGGACATAAGATCTTCAGATGTGAGAGATTTTGATGCAATTGACGCGCAAGAATTAAATAAAAGAGTTAAGTATAGGCAACATGTTCGAGAACACTTACGTAAGCGATTTCGTATTGAATATTTAGGACAATTGCGCCAGCAAAGTTCTTTGCAAAAGAATGTCAAGCAACTGACCGTTGGTGCTGTCGTACTCGTAGAGTCTGATAAGAAACGTGCCTATTGGGCTTTAGCCCGAGTGCAAGAACTTATTTCTGGTAAAGATGGCCACCCAAGAGTTGCACGATTAAAAACTGAAAATGGTGAACTTTTGCGACCTGTCCAAAAACTGTACAATTTAGAGATTCCAAAAGAACTTTCTAGTGATCCAGTATTAAGAACGAGAAGTGGCAGAATAGTGACTGTCCCAAAACGTTATTAACTCTAAATTCTGTTTCAACAAAAAACTTTATTCTTATTTTTTAGTATATTTCATAGTGTTAATTTGAATTTGTAATAATATGTTTAATTTTATTTGAATTTTGCAGAAGAAAATGTTTATTTACCTGTTTTGAGAAATGTAATATTGTAAGAATTGTATCTTATCACTGTAATGTAAGTATTAGTCATATTTTATTTTATATTTTATTGTACCCGTTGTTGAGTTTATCTGTCGAAAACTCAAGGTGGGAGAATGTCGCGAATGCGATTAATATTTGTAATTACTTTGGTGTCCACACTCGCATAGTGACTCCATGGTCATAGTTTTATTTTTCACAGATGATCACGAGAAATTAAAAAGAAATAGTAGAATTATTCTGGAATAAAGTTTGTGTTAAGTTTTTATCTGAAAATGTTTTGAAGCTTTATTTATTTTTTTTTTTTTTGTAAGATATTTAAATTATTTTTCACACGTTTAAAGTAAAACGACGATGTCTATATTTTCGGGTAGATTTTATAGCTTCGATTTCGCATTGTTTGCGATACCATTTTCCTTAATTCGGCGTAATTTACTATTTATTTTCCTAAAAAAGAACTCAAATGTATAATTAAAATGTCAATCTTTCATTTAGAATTCTTAATCTATTTTTATTATTCCATTTTTGCTTTTTAGACTAAAAAATATTTTTTTGGAGGTTTTATTTTTAGCATTTTATTAAATATCGTCTGCTATCCCATAATTTCTTCCGATCTTTTGGCCCGCGCACATCTTTTCAATTCGGCATGCTCTCGCGGCTTGGATATAGTTCTAATGCAATCTCCTATTTTTTAGCCAATAACGTAATTGGATACCCCCTGTTTCCGCCTCCCGACGCACGCTCATTTGTGTTCGCCGCTGAGGCTATAACTTAGCGCGTATTTGCAACCTTTATAACGGGCAGACGCTGTACCAGAGCCCAGAAGTCGTCTGACCTTGCAACTTCCAAATAAATCGCGTCGAAAGAAGTAGTCAAATCGAATGTTTTGCCATTTTGATTTCAAGATGTTGAAGTTTGGAGCAAAGTTTATCTATCATTCAACATTTTATAAGTTGGCGGACTTATTAATATCCGTTAATGATATGGAGTATTTTTGTGAATTTATGCAACAATAAAATACTAAAGGCTCTGTCACTTGTTTTCACTGTAGAAACTTCCTCTTTTCATGTCCATTTTGCCTATCTAGGGAAAAGGAACTGATCAACGATCAGTGTATAATTTTAAGTGGCTCTCATCTTGTGTCGAATGCTCATTTCATCCTTTGACCTGCCTGCTTGGGTCGTTTTGATGCTACACTATGGGAAAATCGTCCGTCCGTTTGTGATAATAAGATATTCGTTTCATATACGTATACATATATATAACCAATAAAAGCATTACAAATTACCACATTGAAACATATGAAAATAAATAAATAAATAAATAAATGTAATAAAAGAAATATAATCGAAATTTGTAAAGCCGAAGTAGATTTTTTCGGCCCACAAATACTTTGGCACTACAAATAATGTGTGGCTTCATCTTCGTATTAGCCATGGAAAAGCAAAATAATACGAATTTGAGAATTTGGTTTATTTTAATTGGAAAAAACAAATAGATTAAAATATAATTCAAGGTGAAATCGGAGAGAAAAAAGAAAAACATACCACCTCTAAAGATTCACTTTTAATGATGCACCAAAATATACAGTGGCATGATAATATGCAACAGTTTCTAATAAAGGCGGTTATTTTTAAAATAATGGACCAAGAAGTATTTTCCATTATAGTAAGTTATGAAGTTCAACACATGGCAACAGCTCCCCCTACTGTACAGCAAAAAAATTAACTCTACCTCGTTGTCCAATGAAATAATGTAGTGTTGACATCTATTGAAATATTAGTAAAATAAATTGTCATGTATCAAGATGCAAAATATTAAATTAATCATATATTTATAACCGTCATTGAATGATGCCTCAAAGTATATACTTTCTCTAGATACATTCAGTGCGTTCCACGCAAATAACCTATCAGGATTTTATGCCATAATTGGAGACGAAACAAAACTACGAGAACGAAACAAATATATTAAGGGTGTATTCGAAAAAATGCTTTTCCATCTTCAACAGCTCAAAATTTTCCGATACAATTTCAGACGCATTTTTAAAAGTAGAAACACGAAACTTGCTGAGGGGATTTTTGAAGAGACGTACAAGGTGCCGTGTGAAGTCATTTTACGCTTCATTCAGTAGAATTTGATTTATGAACAATTATCTACTCAGTATGGCCCTTTTTTCCGTTCCCAAATCTCGCGCTTCCGAAAAATCTGTTCAAAATGCCGTTTTTGATTGCTTCTTTTACAATATTTTCTGCATTTATCAAAGAATCGACAATCACGGTACCTTGAGTAGTTTCTAAATAAGAGAATTTACCAGTTTGATGCACATGAGAGCAAAAATGAATTTAAAAATAAATCGAAAAATAAGCAGTTTGAATCGAAATACATCCTATACAAGACTATATATAGAAATGCATATTTACAACGAATAACTCACTCCCTGCCCCACTTGATCAGGGTAAAAATTGAATGTATAAAAGAAGAGGGGGGGGGGGTGGAGTGTTCCGCCGAAATAAAGCCACTACTGTTAACAGCCAATATATCCGCCATGCCTACATATGATTTGATATATACGATGTGGCATATCATTTACCAATCGCTGGAAGACATTAACATCAGTATTATCTCAGGCCTCAATGATGTCGCCCATCAGTTCTGTCACAGACTTGAACTGTTTGCCATTGGCTTTTAAAGTTCTACTGAGAATACTCACACATTTTCTTGGAGATTGAGATGAAGGTACAGGGCAGACCATTCCATAACATATCTCCAATTATGCAGAAACCACTACTCGGGGGATCTTGCAAGGATTATGTGTGATTTCCTGCTGAAAAATCCAACTTAGCCCGTCAATTCTCTCTTCAATGTGCAATAAATGCATTCCTAGTAATTCTTGGTAATTGGTAGCTTACATGCGATCTGAAGAAATAGCAGGTTAAGTTTACCAATATAGTTGAAGCCTCTCAACACTATTAAAAAGCTACTAACGTTCTGTCTTTTGGAGAAAATTTCCTCTTTTTTCCTCATGTCATGCCAATAGAAAGCAAGACAGTCTGAGCCATCCAAACTAATTTTTTTCTTATCTGATAATATAACAAGATGCCACTGGTCCTTCCAATTTTGATAATATTTCGCCCCATCGACTCTGCTTTGCTTGTGGATAGCTTTCATCATGGGCAGGCTCAACATGGGTAGATGGAGGCTTATTGATGGTGTTTGGAGGCTTCGACTGTGGCGGTAAATTTAGTCTAGCTTTTCCCTCAGACGAAATGTAGGCTATCAACTACTGATGTACCAAGTTTGATAGAAACCTGGACAGATATGCGCATGGGCAAAAAGGACTAGTCCATGTCGAAAATGGGAAAGTCAGTGTCATCCTGAGATGAGTTTGTTTATTAAACATCCTAGATATGTCCAATATTTTTGGAGAATACCTTTTTGTCTCTGTGTCTCTTATCAAAAAATAAACAACAATAGCAGGGTTGCTATATTAGGCAAAATAACGCCATTTTGACGCCAAGTAAATCCCAGTGAGTTTATGAAATACATGTGCCTTAAATATTTAAGTTCTTAGAATTGGCGAATTTCTCACACAGCCGCCAAGTCAGATGTCAAGCAATCGTTAAATCTGCGTTTTACCCAAAAGTAACAAAAAAAAAAAAAAAAAAAAAAAAAAAAAAAAAAAAAGAGAGAGAGAGACATGTTTTTATTAAAATTTACAAAAATGTAGGGGGGAAATATATACTTTGGAAAGGCTTATTCCGAGAATTGATAGAAGCTGCACAATCTATTTAATTTAAAATAAAATTTTACTCAGGAAAAAAAAAAAAAAAAAAAAAACAGAAAACAATATTTAATATCATTTCCATGAATACGTAGAAGTAATCTCGACCTCCTAGGCTATTTCCCCTAAAGTCTGAATGGAATCGGCTTGGAATTCTGCCATATGAGGATCTTGCTAAGATGGTTTATCAGTACCAAGAATTGCTGGAAACCCATTTATTGCCAACTGAAGAGATAATTGATGGGCTAAGTTAGATTTTTCAACCGGAAAACGTCACTATATAACCTTTACAAAATCCTCCCAAAAGTGGTTTTTGAATAATTGTTGACATGTTATGGAATGGCCTGTCCTGTATATCTTCATCTCAATCCCCAAGAAAATGCGTAGAGTGTCCTCAGTAGAACTTTAAATGCCAATGACTGAAGGTCGCCATCATTGTGGCCTGGTATAATATTGATGCTAATGTCTTCCAGGGATTGGTACATGGTATGCCACACCGTATAGTCTAAGTCCTATGTATGCATGTCGGATATAATTGTTATTTACAGTAGTGGCTTTATTTCGGTTGGACACCCCCCCCTCTTTTTTATAAATTCATTTTTCCCCTAATTAAGTGGGTCAGAGAGTGAATATGCGAATATCCTTGGAAATATCCATTTCTGTATTGCCTTTCTTCATATATTTGTTAGCTCACAGGCTATAATAGCCTGAGAGCTTATGTGCCCGCCCGTTCTGTATGTATGTACGTACGTTCGTACGTAACGCGATAACTCATGATAAAAATATCCCATCCACTTGAAATTTTGTATATAGGTATATCCTGATAAGGCGCTTCCCAGATTAGTTTTTGGAGTTCATTCGATATGTATAAGAGGGGGTACGGGGGGCTCATGCCCCCTCCCCTTAATTGATATGAATGGGTTTTTCATGTAGAAATATTAGTTTTTTTTTTTTTTTTTTTCAAAATTTACACATAGGATCATTCTGATGAAGCGCTTCCGTGATTGGTATTAGGTGTTCATTGGATAAATATGAACAGGGGAAAGGGGGGTTCTAATGCCCCTCCCCTTAATTTATATAAATGGGTTTTTCATGCAGAATTGTCAGATTTCGTTCGAATCTCTGAATAGTTTTGGAAGTTTAATGGTTAAGTATATAAAAAAGAAGGATAACTCTTTTTAAATTATATAAATGGGTTTTTATTAAAAATTTTCCGATTTACTCTAAATTTTGGATAGTGGATTTTTTATATGATAAAGCATGTTCCTGGTTAGTTTAGGAGGTTTAGTGATTAAGTAAAAAAAGTGGAAAGGGGGCTGTTTCCCCTCCTTTGATTTTTTTTTCGGTCGGAATTAACCTTTGAAAATAAAAGGCAATTAGTATGCGTAATGCATAATGTGCAATTAGTATGCGTAGCCTGTGAGCTCAATGCCATCAGTTTAACTGGATAATTATTCTTTTTGTTTCGTTCTCGAGGTTTTCTTTCGTCTCCGATTACGGCATAAAATCATGGTGGCTTTATTGGTGTGGGGCACACTGTAAGTTAAATTAGAAAAATATATATTAAATCAATAACATTATAAGAAATAATTTATAATTGATTTAATAAATATTAATCATATGTAAAATGTGATATGGATGATTCATTAATTAATGTTTCACATAATTAAATGTACCATACTATAAAATATCAATAATTAAATCAATCTTGCATCATATCCTAATTCCTTAAATAAATATATAGTACAATGAAGTTAAATAATCAATATTATAATGCACAGATATTTAAAAAGAAAAAAAAGGAGGAAAAAGTAGGAATTCAACTACTGAAATTAATTTCAATTAATATGACCATATACTATTTTAAAATTTAATAATATAGTAGTAGAGGATAAAACAAAGAATAAAATATATAATTAATATATGCATTCGAATATAATACTTTAGATATTGTCCTATTTTGGTTAAAAGTTAGATTCAAGTTTATCATTAACATTAATTATTACATTATATTAAAAGATTTAATAGATTTAATTGGTTTAATAAATTATTTATTAAATTAATTAAATAATTAATTAATAATAAATTAGTTAATAAATAAATAGTAATGTTTATTTTTTGTTATTATTTTTATATTTTACTATTTTTTTATACATTTTTATGTAATCTGTTAATTAGTTTTTATTACTAATTATCATGTAATTACTAATTTATATTAAAAAATATATGAATTTCTTAGAAAAACCATTATTTAATGCATCATAAATTTGCTTTTTAATATTTTCATTAATAAGATGCGAAGAACATAAATATTTTATTCTACATAAATAATTAAGGAGTATATTACGATACACAGAATTTTGAAAACAAGATTTAAAATTAGTAAATGTATTAACTTTGAATTTAAATTCTATACTTTGTCATATACACCAGTTATTGATTTGTTTTCTTTAAAAATAATTTTAAGATATAAAAAGTTAACGGTACTGTTAGAAAGGAGGTTTTCCATTAATTCTAAATTATCTTGATAATCTACTGGAAATATTGGTATGATCAGTAGCAATTACAATCATCATATCAGTCATCAATTAAAATCAATTTATATCATCAATATAGCGATATAAATGTATTTTATTATTAATCTACTTATATTCATAATGATATAAGTTTGACAATAAATTGGAACTACAATCACCTTGTTACCACAAGGTTCTTAAGGTATTCTTTAATATACCGATTTTCTGTAGATAGATTATGATAACCTGCAATATAAAATTATTATTATAAATAATAAAATTTGTTAAAGTATAGAAATCATTTGCATTGATATTCATTGATAAATTCAATTTATGATGATACTTTTTAAATAATGCATTTATTATATTATGTAGATCTAATAAGTCTATATTATTAAAAAGATCTTTGAAATCACATATTGTTATTTTGTGTAGTATACATGTGTACACATTTAAGATAATTCATAATATTGGCCAGTTCATAACATTCTTTATACAATGTGTATTATCAATGGTTTTTGTAAGTGTAGTATATATTTGATTAAGAATTTTTAGTAGAAGTTTATTAGCTGTATTATTATATGTATTGCATCCAATTGTAACAGCTCTAAATTTAATTGGATTCTTATGAAATTTGGATATAAGAACTGGATAAGGATAATTAAAGTTTGTAGAGGAAATGTTTAATAATTTATAATAATTAATAGTTTTAAGATTGTTTACAATTACGTTATCAAAAAATCATGCGAACTGTGAAAATTGTGAGACATTAAAAAATATCAGAGAAATGCTCAGAGTAAGATTTTCTGAGAAATATATTTAAGTATTTTATAATCTGTTTCTTTTTAATAGCAAAGAAGTATTTTCATAATAACCACTTTTTTTATATAATTACTTTGCAGATTATTTATTTATTTAATATTGTTCGGGGAGACTATGAATGTTGAAGAACATCTACCTTGCTTGTTCCGTGTAGTTTTACGATTTAAAATGAGCGGGATTAGATAGTTTCTGACAGAGCCTGATTAATGCACGGGCTTCCGGGGCCTTGGCCCTGGGCCAACCAATTTCAGGGGCCCAGAAGTTATGTAACTGATTTTTTTCTTTTAATCACCCAGACAACACAAATACATCCTAAAAACATCCAGAAGATATCACGCTTCGGACATGCGTGATATCCTGTGGACCGATGAATTGGTCCTATCGACAGTTACAGAACATCCCCTGGGTTTCGAAATGTCACACCTGTCAACATCCTACGGATGTCACTTCATGACACCTTTAGGATGGTTATGGGACGCTTATATGATAACCTCTGGACGGTCCTAAAATTATCCTAATAATGCCATATTCCAGATAAGCTGATATCCTACGGATGGGTGAATTCGTCTCGTGGACAGTTGTAGGACATCCCCTTAAGTTCGAAGTGTGAAACCTGCCAATGTCCTGTGGACAACATTTTACTACACATTTTGTACAGTAATAGGACAGTTTCAGATACCCTCTGGATCACCCAAATTCAACCTGCAGTATATAATTTTCTTTTTTGACATGTCAGGGGTTGATCCAGATTTTTATTCTTGGAGCTCATTTTGTGAAAAGTAAAATTATTTCTGTGGTAAAAAAAAATAGTAATAGTAACTAGAAACCCAGTTACGCAAATTCGAACCAAGCATTTATTAACAAAAGCATCTTTAAATCCTTTTGCTAAAGGTTTCCTTTTTCATAAACTGGTTATATTTAGAAATTACACATTTTTAAACAGTTTTTATGAAAAAGAATTTTATAAAAGAGCCTATTTTATTAAAAGGAATTTCGTGAAGGGGCCCATTTTATTAAATTAATTTTTTTGAAGGGACAATAAATAGACCTCAAATTTTGCATGGATCGACCTCTGCATGTGTATAAAAAAGTATGATCTCCAGCATTATTTTATCCACATATAGCCCTTTTTAACGTATGTATAAAAAAAGAATTAAAGAGCTTCAGCTCTTCATGGTAAAATAAACTTTTCTGTCTATTTATAATGAACTTTGTAGTGATGCATCTATTTCTCAAGGGGATTCTCCATTCGAAGACATCCATGAATGTCTTCTAGCAAACACATTTCCTAATTGGACAGGTTTTTGAATTTTTCTATTAACACATCGAATGCCATGTGAGTCACAGAGTTTAAAAATATATTGTTTTAAGCAATCCCTGAAGATTTATTTAAATTTTACTGAACTTAATTAAACTTAAAGTTATAGGATTTTACTTTCTTAATTATTTAAACACTAATTTATTTTTATTGTATATCACATATTACATTGTCAGCCACCAGTAGCCGAAGCAAAGTTCAGTTCGTCACCATGGATCGCAATGTGTTAAATTTAAATATTTTTAAACAATTTAGGATAGCAAAGGCTATTATGCAATAACTTTTTTTTTTTTTTTATGAAGGTATTTTTACTTTCAGAATTGGTTAAACAAAAGTACCTGTATTTAAAAAACTGCAACCAAAATTGGAAAAGTACAAAATACTCTTATTAGAAATAGACCTTAGCTGTGGAATGAAAAATAAAAGCTTAAAAATTTTGAAATTAAAACAAGAACCTACCTAAATGTTTAGCATTAGCGAGCAGGCGTTTTTAAGTGAAGTTTTCTCAATATTAAATAATAATCAAACAAACAAATTGTCAAATCATTTACAGAGAGACAAATTTTCCATTACATTATGATGCATGCTTTATTATATACATTAGTAGATTAAATAATATTTTTTGAAGTATTCACAGAATGCACTTTTAGTTCTTCTAGCCGAGATTTCAATTCTAGATGAGCATTCTTGTTTTTCCATTATCTGCATGAGAAATTTTTATTTAATGACGCTTCTTACAAGGTATCAAGTTGATTTTACGATTTTCAATTTTGTTTTCAGTTTTAAATAAAATCTTTAAAACAAAAATAATAATAATGGAGTCAATGGAGATCCAAAATGGTACTAACAGAGTTAGGACCTTTCTTGTAAGATGTCCAGGATGACTACAAAAATGGTAAAAAATAAATAAATAAATAAATAAAAATCCTTTTTTAAGAGAATTTATTTTAAAAAATATTTTTTCTGAAAAGATAAAATTTTATGACACATTTTTAAAAATAAAAGCATGAAACTCGCTGACATAACGTTTGAAGAGATGTATAAGCAGTTGTGTGTTTTTATTTTTCACTTTTCTAAACAGTTATTTTATTAGTACAAACATTTTTATTCTTATTCTCTTGCTTCCAGAAATTTCTTTTAAAATGTGCATTTCGATAATGTTTTTCCCAATATATTCTGCCTGTATCACAAAATGTTAAGCACGGCACATTATAGTTTATGAATAAGATAATTTTGCCAATATGTTTTATCTGCAAGGGAAAGTGCTACTATTTCTACAAGCAGACAAATTTGCATGATTTTAGAGTACTTTACAAACATCCATCTCTAGATCTAGATTATCTTAGTATAAAAGCTAAAGGGACAGGCCCATTTAGAGTTCATAGGCAATATATCATTATTAAAAAATAAATCACACTAGGCCACTAGACTAATTTTGATAAAAAATGACATTTGGCAAATTAAAATTACTTTGCAATTAAAACAAATCAAAGATAAAAAAGCAAATTATTTTTCGTCTTTTGCATGTAGATCAGAATAAATCAAGGTTACTATTTAAATAAAAGAATTAATTTTTTTGAACAAATTAATTTAGTTTTTGAACAAACAATAATAATAATAATAATAAAAAAAAAAAAAAAAAAAAAAAATAGGCGATTAAAGAATATATATATTTTTTAAATTTGATAAAAAAGTTATATAAATTTTAACATATTCCATAATTAAATTTTTTCAATTAAACATTTCTTTTTGAATGACCATGAAAAATTTCCAATAGAGAATAAGCTTTCTAAGCTGAGTTGTAATTTTTTTGTGTGTGTGTGTGTGTGTGGGGGGGGGGGGAATGGTCTAAAATGTGATCTGAAAGGAAAAAATGAAAAGGAGAATTCTAGATCCGTAGACCAATTTTTATTTTATCCATCTCTTATTAATATACACTGTTATATCTTTTCTCTTAACATAATATTTTCTCTCTTTAGCATGTCTTAGCGATGTTTTAATTATGTTTTCAACAGCAGACTTGGTAACAGATTGCTCCTCACAAACTGCATCTGAAACAGAAACAAATGAACATCAGAAAATTTACCTATTTACAAAAAAAGTTTCATTATTATCACTTTTTAATATTTTAAAAAGTACTTATTACTTGTCTCAAGTAATGCATGGTAATTTATTAGAAAAAAGCGTAAACAAAATGAATAACTTTTTAATATTTGGTTTGTTTTAAATATTAATGTATGTAAATAATGAAGTAAAAAATTGTTTTGTATACTAACTTTGAAGTTTACTAAATATGCAATTAATCGGTGACATATCAAAAATATTTAAAAACAGAATATTAATTTGGAAATTTTTCATATACAGAGCATAACTTCTTAGCTAGTATTTGCCTTCAAAAGAAAATAAGATATAAATAAAAAATATTATTTATTCTGATTTATTATGTTAGTTTAGCTAATGATTTCTTATAATAAGTATAATTATATGTGTATGTATCATAGATTATGTGTCATGTGGGATCAGCAGACAATTTTTAAATTTCAAATTGAAAATTTTTGCTTTATTTTTTGTTAGAGTGAAAACAAAAATGTCATATAATTCATCTAATGTTATTCATCTAAACTTAAATACATTTGGGCATTTGGCACCAAACTTAATTATAATTTACAGGAAATAATAAATTTTCACTTAATCCTATAAAGTACATATATACATTAAAAACTTATAATGGTAACTAATAATTACAAATAAAAAAATAAATAAACTTCCAGGCGGTAGTAGAAATGTTATTTTACAAATGAGATAAAATATAAATTTTCATGGGACAAAAAAAAAAAAAAAAAAAAAAAAGGCTTATGCACACAACAAGCAAAATATTGCATAGCTGTCAACATCCTCCTCTTTTTAAACCCAGAAAAAATTTACAGTAAATTTTACTATTTCAAATCGCCGTAATCTATCAATTGAACAAGACAAAAATTTGTATTAAGTTTTTTTGGGCAAAAAAATCAGAAGAGTTGGCAGCTATGATATTGTATGTATATATATTCAAAACATTTCTGAAACCAAAAGTGTTATTTATGGGGTTAAAATCTCCCTTAAAAATCTTTTAAACTTTGAATTTTCATGCGAGTGAATTAAAACTTCTGAAAACAAACCTTTTCTTCCCCCTCCCCCCCTACAATTTCTTTTTCCTTCTGGATATGCTACTAAAGCAAAAATGTTTATTAAAAAATCTGAATATGCTTCATTCAAAATGTATGGTTTCAGTGAAAATTTGATTTTATAAGCAGGGGTGGGGAATTTTTCAAAAATCTTACCAACCAAGGAGTTATTTCACCAGCCTGCAAGATGCAACAGGCACATAGTTGAAAATAGTTATGACAAAACCGCACACGAAATTACTATTACTACAATACATTTTCATATTTTCCCCTATAAAATTAAGAAATATATTCAACAGAGATAAGCTTAATATAACATAGAACTTAGTATCATATTTGCACTATAATAATTTGGAAAGTTAAAATTTCTAGATTGAAAATGTGTGTCTGAGAATGTCTCTATTGCCTACAGTTTTTCACAAACTAAAAATGCACTCGCCTTGCAAGAAAAACCACTCGCCACTGGCGAGCAAAATGGTGTATTTCCCCACCCCTGTTCATAAGTGATTGTATTATTTATTTTTTTATTGAATAAAATTATACATGATGGATATCAAAATCAGAGGCTTCAAAAAAATTGCATTATGATTATTGAATAATAAAATTGGGAAATTTTATTAGTGGCCATTGGATGGTAGGACTAGTTTTTTAAGTGGCTACTTTTTTATTTAAAAATACTAAATAGTAAAAATTTTACAAGAGTTAATTTAAAACTAAATAGTTCAAATAAATATGTTAAAATATACTGGAATAAAAAAAAGTAGAATACTTTTTGAAATGCAAGAAAATTTTATTCTCTCTGTATGAAAAAGTGGCTGCTGATATTTATGTTTTTCACTAACCGCTTTTTCTCATTTACTGGTCCTGCGGCCAGTGCTAATTTTGCCCTTTATTCAATAATATATATATATATATATATTTATTTATCTCAAACATAAACTATCAGTTACTTGGAATTTCTTAATATGTATAAATAAAAATTAATGACTATATATATGATACATAATTTTTTTTTCTTTTTATAAGCATATTCCCATTCACGTTTTAAATAATAATAATAATATTTAGATTCAATCAATCAATACACATACAAATGAAGAATAGCTGATTTTAAGTTTACAAAAACATTTCTGTCATGTTAACATCAGAATAAATTATCTTTATTATAATCTTTAGGAACACTAAAAAAGTGCTTATTAGCAGTGAATTTACTGTACTATTTGTGCAATATTGTGCTATACAATATTAACATATTTTGCTACTTTTTTTTATGTAAAAAATTTAAATAGTATGAGAAATATGTCAAACACTTATGCCAGCAATATAGCACAATGGTGTTAACATGGTAAATGACATCACAGTTGCTTTCGTCCGTGATGCAGCGTTTTGCCGCCAAGACAAAAACTGGCATTTTAAAACTCATTTAGTGAATTATTAAAGCTTCAAATATACATAAAAATAGTATCAATTTTCTTGATTTTTTGTGATCTTCAATATAAAAGTGAAAAGGAAAATCATGAAATTTCTCCATTATCAAATAAAAGAAGCTGATCTACAACTTGTTATATTTTCTGACCATTTATCGAGAATATTACTGTGTGAGAAAGTAAAGTATCACTATAAAAGAAACTACAAAAGAAATTGCCTTTATATCTATGTTTCAATATTTTAAAAATGCAAAATTCAAGTTATTAAAAATACATATTATAAATTTTTAGCTGTATCTAAATTGAGGTTTTTAGAGAATGAGATTGAAAAATAAATGCACATCAGTTTTTAAATGGTTGCAGAGTTTAAAAAAAAGT
The DNA here is from genome assembly GCA_964019185.1 of Maratus speculifer. Lineage (NCBI taxonomy): Eukaryota > Metazoa > Arthropoda > Arachnida > Araneae > Salticidae > Maratus > Maratus speculifer. The sequence continues at coordinate 107,711,863 of OZ025303.1, forward strand.
TATTTAAAAAACATAATAAACAAAAATATTCTACCCAGTATTTTTAGTCAATTTTCTGACAAAAAAGTAAGCATATTTGATTGTAAATTATAAACTTACAATTCTTTAATTCATTGAAGAGGTTAGACTAACAGCACCATCAATCGCTTTTCAGATATGGGAATCATTTATGCATTATAGAAGTTATTTATCATGGTTTCAATATTTTAAACGTAAAAATTTAAGAATTTTTCTAATAAAACATTTAAGTTATTTACTGTCAAGTCTTGACAGGTGCTATCTAGTAATAGATATTTAATGCTACATGCAAATCGAGCACAAAATTTTATCTAATGTTGGTAACGCAATTATTCCGGGAAAGATATATATATATATATCAGAGTTTCCCCCAGAGGGTTTCAGGGGGTTGCTCCGCCCCTCCTGCCCTTTAGTTTAAAAAATAGCACCCCTCTTGCCTCTCATCCAAAAATTAGCGCCCCTCTTGTCGCTCATTGAAAAAAATAGCGTCTTTCTTGCCCCATATTTGAAAAAACACAACCCTTCAGCGATGATGGGGACGCACTATAACACATAAAATTTCTTACACGTCCCACAAAATGTGTAATTTTGTCAAAAAGTTGCGAAAAATGGCTAATTTTGTCACAAAGTCTAATAAAAACAGCAGATTTCCTTAAAAGATCATAAAAAATGTCAAATTTCGTCCAAAAATCATGATAAAACGGCAGATTTCATCAAAAGATTTGCAGAAAAATGGCAAATTTCGTCCGAAAATCACAATAAAACGGAAAATTCAGTCAAAAAATTTGAGAAAAATGGCTAATTTCGCCAAAAATTCGCAAAAAAAAAAAAAAAAGCAAATTTTGTCAAAGAGACACACATTCACAAAAACTTAATGCCATAAGAGAATTTTTCTGTTCTAAAATCTAATTTTCCTGCTTCAAAATTGTGTTTTTAATGCTCAAAAAGCAGATTTTCCTGCTTCACAATCAAGACATGTGAAGAGAAAATTGCATCCGAGTCTTAATTACAAATTGAGACCTACCCCTTTCCCAACTTATTCTTGTGACAGCCCAAAAAATAATGTGTGTAGTATAATTTTTGCACCCCCTAAATTTTCGTGCCCAATCTCTTTTCTCCCCCCTGTTCCCAATCCTCTTTCGACTGTCCAAAATTTTCTAAATGCGAATGCTGAAAGCACTGTTTATAAAACAAAAAGAAACCTTTTTTTTTCAATAAATAAATAAATAAATGTCTTTTTTAATAAATCAGGCTTGCGCCTCAACAATCTTTTAACAAAATCAGCCGTTTTTTCGCGATCTTTTAACAAAATTTGCCGTTTTTTCACGAAATTTGTCGTTTTTTCGCGATTTTTTAAAGCAAAATCTGCCTTTTTGTGATCTTTCAACAAAATTAACCTTTTTTTTTTTTTTTTTAATTTTTTGGCAAAGTTTTTGTCTTTTTTGCGATTTTTTGACGAAATTTCTGTTTTTTCACAATATTTTGAACCGCTAGATTTTAGATTCAACTCTATAGAAGTGCCCTTAAAAATCAAAAAAGTGCCCTGAAGAATGTAAAAAGTGCCCTTTTCAGAACAGTAGCTCCCTGCCCCTTTTTAAACCTGGGGGAAACTCTGTATATATATGCATCTATCTACACTTGAATAACTTAACATGAAGTCAAAATCTGCAGTATACCACTATTACTTAAAAAAAGTAAAAAATAAATAAAACTTGGGCATCAAATTTTACAGAAGAAAATAATTTTGTAGTTGTCAAATGGAACTAAATTAATTCATAACTTACTAGTAACGACTAACAAACATTAATAATTTGTAGCATTATAAAGAAGAGTTTCTTGAGAGGAAAAAAAAAATCTCTAAGAATTATGACTAATCTTTAAACATTAAGATAGTCTGAAAAAAATGGTGAAAATGCATATGATATATACTTGATTTTCTGGTCCTGAACGTTTTTCTTGTAAGCACTGTAGACTGCACTTATCCATTAAGAGGAAATCTTCAAACTCAGGTGCTTTTTAACTGTGGAAGCAGAAGCTGAAAGAGATTAAATAGATAAAATTAAGTATGGACTAATACAAAATATATTCTGAGATTTATCATTTTCAACAATTAACGACATTTTTAAAATCAGTATTTTTACCCCCCCCCCCCAACCCCCTAAATTTAAAAACAGGATAATCTAAAAAACCTACATAAAAAAAGACAGAATTTTAAAGATATAAAAGAACATTATATGTGTAATAGAGATGAAGTATCAATGCCTTGTAAGGCTATCCCTTTAAACACTATGATTTTATTACATTTTTGAAAAACATTACGAATGACATAAAGTTTGGAAATGACAATATAACTTTAAAAATTCGGAATTAATCTTACATCCTCCAAGGATAGAGCTGCTGCACATATTCCTTTCTAAGAAACAGGATTCTTTAAGATACAAAATATCAAACCATTGCTTAGAAACAGGACTCGTTAATCATATATGTCAAAACACAGCTGAACAAAGTAAAACTATCTTCAAAAGCTACTCACATCTGTATAGTTCACGAATGCAGCCAGACAGCCGAGTGCAGATTGATTTGGATTTTGTATGGCAGGGTTAGCATGGAACCTGGAATTTCAAGACCAAGAAATTTTTTTATACCAGTATTTTCTCTTAGAAAATCTATCTTTAAATAGAACAAAATTCATGAAATCCCGCACAAAAATATGACGTGGGCAGGAGGCTCCCGCCCAAAAAATTTTGCTTTTTGAAACTATGATCAACTCTTACGATCGTTTTGTTAATTTTGTGACATTTTCATGCAACTGATTGACACATTTTGCAAGTTTTCTAGTGCGAAAGATTGTTGAAATTCATGATTTTTTCCCGACCAATCGACATATTTTGCAATTTTCTCCTGCAATCAAGTGAAAATTTTCATACTATTTTCCACTTAAAAAAAAAAAAAAAAAAAGAGATTCTGCTTTGAATTATTCAAAAAATCAACGCATTCAATTCCAAAAATTATAAAAAATCGGTTATCAGATCAAAAATTCAGGCTTACTGATATCGCAAATTTTGATAAAGTCAGACATGCTACAGGTTCAGAAAAAAAAAAAGAAAAAAAACTGAATTTTCATGACTTCATGGATTTTTGACGAAATTCACATTTTCTTGCAGTGTTTTTCATGACCATTTTACGAAAATCACTTTTTTCCCCACAGTCTTTTCCATGAAATTCGCATTTATCCATGATCCTTTAGCAATATTTGTGGTTTTTCTCAACTTTTTTGACAAAATTCGCAATTATACTCCAATTTTTCAACAAAATGTGCTATTTTCATTGAAACTTTCGACAAAACTCGTAACTCCCCCCAATTTTACTATAAAATATGTCTATTTTCTGTGATCTTATGACAAAATTTGCATTTTTTCTGTGATCTTTCAGCAAAATTCGCATAATTTCCATGATCTTTCGACAAAATCTGTATATTTTCCCCAATCTTTTGACAAAATTCGCAAACTTTTCCCGAACTTTCGACAAAAACTGGAAACTTTTCACGATCGTTCGACAAAATCCGCATACTTCTCCCAATCTTTTGACGAAACCCACATACTTCTCCCGATCATTCGACAAAATCTGCATGCTTTTCAGAATCTTTCAACAAAATTAGAATATTTTCTCCAATCTTTCGACAAAAATTGGAGTATCTTTCACAATTATCCAATGAAATTCGAGTATTTTCTCGATCCTTTAACATAAACAGCGTCTTTTCCGTAATCCTATGAAGGAAATCACATTTTTTTTTCTGGAATCATACAATGGAAATCATGCTACCTCTCCCGATCATTTGAAGAAATTTTTTTCCTTGATCGTTTAACAAATTTATATATTTTTTTGTTTGTTTTTTATACTTTGGAGAAATTTTCATTTTTTCCTGCAATCCCTTGAAGAAATTTTCTCAATTTTGGATGCAGTTTGTACTTGTGTTTTTGTTGTATTTACTGCCCCCCCCCCCCTGCATAAAAATGGCAACAAATTTTAATGCATATGGAATTCCACGTTTAAATGGAAAAGTAGCATGCCTGCAAAATGTCAAAAAAATGTCAAATTTGTCAAAGGAGTGCGATAAAACTCAAATTTGGTCAAGAAATCGAGAAAAATTGCAAAATTCCTTAAGGGATCACAGGAAAAACGCCGAATTTGTCAAAGGGTCACTTCAGGGGTGATTCTGAGGGGAGAGGGGGGGGGAACTGAAATTCACAGCAAATTTTCTGATATGTTTCGCCACAGTGTATGTGTGTGGGGAGGAAGGAAACAGGAAACCCAACTGTGACACAATGTTTTTTCCGCAGCCCTTTGACGAATGGATTTTTCGAGATCTTTTGAGGAAATTTGCAGATTTTTCGCAATTATGACAAAGTTTGTGCATTTTTTTTTTCTTTGACGAAATTTGCTGTATTTTCAAATGTTAAAATGATGTTTATTCTTATACTTTCGCTAATTCCTTTTTGTTCATAAATACATATATTTGCATTAGTTTTCTAAAAATGTATAATTTACACAGATTTCATTCAGATATGAAGAAATTGAAATGTTCTTAAAAGTTAGCATTTTACGATAATTTTTAGGACTTGACAGCCATCGAAATATCGTCATGAGGGAGCAATTAGCAGTCGCGCCCGGAAATTTAGTTTAAAATGCTAAATCATGAAATTTTTTAAAAGTTTTTTTTTAATATGTTTTTATTTAAAAATAGAAAACACTTTTCAGGGATATGTTTAGGAAAATTTTAGGTCCTTTAAAGGACCCTGCACAAAATAATTTATCTTAAAACAGGACCCTTCAATTTTTTTTTTTTTTTTTTTTTTTTTTTTTTTTTTTTATCCCCAAATACGATTCTTCACAAAAATATTTCATCCCAAAACAGGACCCTTCACAAAATTATTTGTCTCTTAAATAGACTTTTCACAGAATTTTTTCACCTACAAATTGAACTTTTCACAAATTTAATCATTTGATAGTAAAATCTGGCTTGTAAATAAGCAGTTGAACACAGCAAAGAGCATATTACTTAGCTTTATACATATGAAAAATAGAACCTGAAGACATCGTAATTTAAAATTCACAAAATTCTGACAAGAATTTTCACAAATAAGAAAAAAAATTCACAATTTCACAAAAACAGGACTGTGAGAAAAGTCTGGACAGACCGCTGCTTTTTAATCACATAGTTTCTGAATTTGAACACTTGCAACTCGCAAATAAAATTTTGAATTGCAATTCAAAATTTTATTTGTGACATAAGTGCCATTAAAAAATCTCACAGCTTTTTTTTTTCTAGAATCAATTTAAAATCATCTGAAATTTCATAATTATATTGAAGAAAAATGTTTCTGAAATATAACAATATAAAACGTTTTACTCAGGTGCTTTATTTTTTGAATGACCTATACATGAAACACAGGAAAGAATATCTTGATGCTTCAAACAAAATAAAGTAAAAAACTAACTGTGCACAATCAATAAATAATCAAAGTCAACTTAAATTTTTAAAAGCGCTTGCTACATCAGCGTAAATATTAAATTCAAATTTTTGATTTCTCCAAAGCTGATAAATAAAATCATCTTGTTAAAATTAGTGTTCCCGCTAGGCCATTTTTGGAGAGCGCAGCGCCACGCCCCTTTTAAAATCGGCAAATCCCGCCCCGCCCTTTCAAACATCGGCAAAATGCGCCCTTCTGATATTAAAATATAGTCAAATGTGCCCTGAATCTTTCCCAGCAATCGCTGCGATTGTTCAAGATTTTCCTCAATCCATGAACTAGAGAAACTCCACTTCAAAAACATCCTGTTTTTTCCCATCAACTTGTCATAGCTTCCAGCTAAATTACGTATACTTTCTATTTTACGAATCTTCTTTCTCTGGTGGGTGGAAATCCTGGGTGGTTAGGGAAAGTTAGAACTGGACAATAGCATTGTTTGAGCTATGCCCCCTGTCCTTTGCACTGTGATGCTATCTTTTGAAATCCAATTTTGTATCCTTATCTTACAACTTTTCTTTTTTATGTCCGTTCTTTTCTTTCCACCGCTACTTCAGGGAGCAAGATTATGCATCGATTCTGCTATTGTACAAGCATAAACCAACAAAAACAAACAAACACAAACAACAACGAAAAAGGAAAAAAATCTTAGTAGGTGACGGCATTTTAATTCCCGTCTAGAGTAGTTAAACTCCCACCATACGCAGGAGCGTGCGAATAAAAAACTGCGCCCGGGGCAAAGTTTCAATTTGGCACCCCCTACCCCTTTCTTTTCGTTTAACAGCCCCAAAATGACGCTGGTAGTATAAATTTTGCGCCCCGCCCCTAAACTTCCGCGCCCAGGCGCCAGCTCCCTTCGCCCCTTTCGCACGGCGCTGACCATGCGGCTCTGCTTCTTTCTGTGTTCTTTTATTCAGAAAAATTAATGAATACCATGTGAATGTCATCTAAATTGAACCTTTACCCAGAAAAAAAAAATGTGAGAGATAAATAAAACGATAATAATAATAAAAATAAAAAAAACTTGAATCATACTTGAAGTAAACACAGAAAAATAAACCTGCCCTGTTTATACAACGTTTAAATAATAATAATTGTATGGCCAGAATCGGTCTTCATAAAATGATCCCGGTACAAGAAATATTTTCGGGGGTCTTGAATTTTTACTATATGAAAAAAAGTCTAGCCCAGATACTACCATTCTATTCTTCAGAAGTCCTTTTCTATTTAAAGATATTTTTAGTCTTTTTGGGGATCCCTATAAACGCGAGTATTGCGTACTTTGCACTTATCGCACCCTTTGTATGATTAGCCTACAAGTAATTTCGAAGAATTATGCAAACACGCCAAACAAACTATAATTTTTTAATTCTCTTTAATATGCAACTACAAGTAAAGTTTTAACCTTTTAACCATTGAATAAAAAATTTGATGTATACACTACTTAATAATAATAACAACTAAAAAGATGCATACACTATTTAAAAAAAAAAAGCTATGCAGTAATTGACATGAACCCTCAAAAATATTTTTTTTCTTTCAACCTCCAACTCGTTATATTTTCACTGTTTCAACTGAACTCAAAAAATATTTTCTCCCCCCCCCCCCCTCCTCATCTCCGAAAATTAAACCAAAAAGTGGATTCTTCTCCAGCCCCGCGATCTTTTGCTGAAATAAATAATAATAATAATAATAAAAAAAAAAAAAAAAAAAAAAAAAAGACTAAAAGGAGAAATATGAACAAGGGCATCCTTCCCTCGCCTTAACTCCGATAGCCATGTCATGCCTTAGTATTTCAGAAAAGCTATATCTTTCTTTTCATTTTAACTAATAAAACTGCGTGTGGTATCAATATATATATGTATCAATGGAAAAGAAAACCTGCTTCCATCACAATCGCTCAAGTTTGAGAAAATAAATAAATAAATCTTCATTCTAGCTTTTTTAATTTACAGATGCACATATTATACAAACATGAAACTACATTAGTGAATTATGTATGTTGCCTTACTTTTGAACGCAATCGAAATTTGACATATGCGAAGAAAGCACAGCTGTTAGATTGTTTATAGAAGGAATAAGACATGCCTTATTTTGATAAACAACGTAGAAGTGGCACAACTAACATATTCAACTTTGCAGTTTGTCCATATGTCAGCAGTTTTATCATAATTAGCAACTTATGTTCTTTATTTATGCATTTATTTACATACACTTAATGACGCCAGATTAGATGCCTACATGACCCGAAATTTCCAAGATCCGGCCCTTGGGGCCCGACCCATCGAAAAAGTGCAGCTCGGATCCGGTGAAAATAAATAATAAAAATAATAACAATGGTCGATATAAAAGTTAAAAGTTCGGTTATGTCCATACAAAAAATAATTATTGGGCATTTACGGTATTAAAGCTAAAAGTTTGGCATGAAATTTAGAGGTCTGCACGTACCTGGCCCGTACTCGGTCTGGCGGAACGTATGCGCATTTTCAAAAAGGCCAAGCCGGCAAAAAAAAAAAAAAAAAAAAAAAAAAATAATAATAATAATAATAATAATAATAATAATAATAATAATAGGGCATAATTGCCGGGTCGATAAAAAAAAAAAAAAAAAAAAAAAAAAAAAAAAAATTAGCTGGCCAACCGTCCTGATATAAAGATTTAAGCAAAGACGATAAAATATGAACTATTTCCAATGAATGCGACTTTAACGAGAATAAGTATAAATGGGAGTCACGAGCTGATACTACTTTGACAATATCAATACAGAAATGTAACTTATCCAATGTAGAGATCGGCACCGGACAGTTACAATATGTCTGACCCGGACAATATATTTTTTAGCAGACTCATGCCTGGCCGATATCAGGCTTGCATTGTTTTTCTACATAGTCGAGCTGGGCCGGAGCTGGACTTAATTGTACCATGAAGATAGATATAATAGAAGGAGAACAAAGACGGCGCTTCCACTTTCGTCCCTAAAGTCTTTCCGAGTTTGGCTGGCATTTCCGGCAGTTTGGGAGCAGATGAAGTCTAGCGCCCCCTACGTCCCGCTAGCAGACTAGTCGAGAGACCAGTCAAACAAGTCATGTGATCGAAAGTCAGTGCAGCATCACTAGCGCCACGCCATGCACCGGGAAATACTTTGGGGCTAAGTTCTGTTGGGAAAAGCCTATCTTCTTGGTTCTCCTTCTATTATTCTATCTTCATGATTGTACTTAAGAAGTGTAAAGCAGATCTATCTCCATAAAGGCTGTTTTTTACTTTTTCTATTTTATTTTCAAGTATTTTTAAATAGGACACTTTCAGTTTCGGAACCGATTTTGGAAATAAAAACACATTCTCATAAATCAGCCCCCCCCCCCCCCCAAAAAAAAAAAAAAACGAAAAAATATAGAAATTGCCTTTTGTAGCGTTTGACCGCAGCTATACAATGCAAACGAAACAAACAAAAAAATATCGAAGTTAAAAAACTTCTCCATAGGATTAGCATTAGTGAGCGGGTCTATTCGCGTGATTGACAAGTTCTTTTTTACACATTTTACTTTATTTCAAGACTATTTAAGAATGTGTGTTTTTTGTCAAAAAGTTTGTGCCGAGCTTTGCATGGTTTTATCGATTTTTGCATGGACCAAGCTGAGACAATGATTTTCACACGGTGGGGTCCGGTACTGAATTTTTGTGACATTCTTTGCTGTTTTACAGTTTAGTTTTTTTCCTTCACCCACGTTTATCGTGTTTCTTTTACCCCATCAGTTGGTTCTGATCCAATGGGGAAGAAAACGCCTCCCCGCATTCTTGAATAGAGAATGCCCCCGGAAAAGTCCCGCATTAATTAAAATCTATTGAGACGGGACAGTATGTTGGTGGAAGTAGGGACGGGAGGGGCTGGATAGTCGTCTCAAAGTCTGTTTTCCACCCTCAATATAGTATATTGCATCTTCTTATATGTACAATAGATGCTTTTAAAGGAAGAAAATTTCAGTGACTGAGGTCAGTTTCCTCAGTCAGAAGTGCTGCTCTGAAACTGCTAAACGTCGGTACATCTGGTAAATTCCCTGCTTGTTTTGTCCGATGGTAAAAAGCTTAAATGTTTCGTGATAAAGAAGAAAGAAAGCTGTCAGCAAAAAATGATTTAAACAAAGATAAGTTATTTTTTCTTTTACTGAATAGTAACCAATATTTTTATTGTTTTATTTTGATTTAATGGTAAAGGTAGTTTAAAACCTCGACAATGTTAAAATTTAATGAAAGTTCTGAAGCCTGCCATCGGTGCATACGAGTACGAGGTCATCATTATTAATTTTTCGTATTCCATGAATTATGCACATTATTTTGCTATTAAAATCTCTATAAATAAGAATGCTTCTTGAAATATTGCAATTGTAGGGTAATAATGCTGGAGAAATATTGACAACTTAGTTTTTATAGGGTTTTTCTTTTTTTTAGAATGTTGAATCTGCTTAGTATGTTATCCATTCTGAAGATTTTTCTTTTTTTTCCTGATTGGAAGATAAATCCCTATAAATGTAGTTATGCCCATCGAAACTCGACTTTAGATTTGATTTATTTTATTTTTAATTTTTAGCATTTTATTCACGTTTTGCACCGAATTTTTAAAATTATTAAAATGAATCGTATCTTCTAGTGCAATGCAGTTAATTTTGCGCTCTTTTCAATAAAGTTTATTTGGAATTTCTACAGAAATTTGATTTTTTTTTTTTTTTTTTTTTTTTTTTTTTTTTTTTTTTGTGAATTTTTGAATGCGATTATTAATAATTTTTCGTGCCCAGTGTCGTTTTTAAAATATTGTTAAAAGAAATTCAATTTTAAACTTTTAACCTAATATTAAATTTTGTCTTCCGTCATTTTTTATTTCATAACAATTTAAAATTTGATTTTTAACGCAATTTTTGGCATTTTTTCGCATTCTACAGCTTTTATCTTTATTAAGATTTATTATGATTTCAAACTTTTAAGCACACTATAATAAATATATATATTTTTTTCTATTAAGATCAATTGAGATTTTCAGCTTTTTTATTATCATTATTATTTTTGGAACGTTTATAAAAGGAATTCAATTTCAAATTCTTACCAAATATGATAAATTTTGTCTTCTAAATTTTAAACGATTTTAAAAAGTTTTTTTTTTTTTAAACTTTAACTTGCTTGATTTTTTTTTTTTTTTTTAGTAATTTTAAATGGGATTTCACTGTTTTTTCACGTTCAACTGCGATTTTTTGACATTCATGAAAGGAATTGGGTTTCAGTCTTTTAGCCTAATATACAAACTTTTGTCCTCTGCGATTTTCAAAGTTTTTTCTTGATTGCTATTTTCACTGCAATGTAATTTTGTTGTAAAAGGAATTCGGTTTAACATTTAGAGTAATATAGTATTTAATATCTTCCGTGATGTCTTAATTCTAAGCAATTTTTCATGTTTCATGCCGACATTTTTTTTTTTTTTTTTTTTTTTTTTTTAATACATGTGTGAAACAATTTTTGTTACGATGTTTCAGCTCACTGTACAAAATTTTGTTATCTGTGATTTTTTTTTTTTTTTTTTTTTTTTATCGATTTTTTTTAAAAGTTTTACAGCGATTTGCCCATTATAGTAAATTTAGGTCTCTTTTCAATAATATTTGTTCGGAATTAGTGCAGAGATTTTTAAACCTTTTGCGATTTTGTAACCGGTTCGGGCAACGTTGGGTTAGTCAGCCAGTTTAACAAACTAAAATGTAGTTTGCATTCACATTTTTGTCAAGCTGTATGCCCCCCCCCCCTTCTCCCCTCCCCAGAGAAAGTGGTAATTTCTAGTCCATAATTTATGAAAAATCTGAAAAAAATTCTCGCTTTTACATTTCTATTATTTCTTAATCTGGGATATACAACCTTTTATATTTTGACAGATTTCTGATTCTTCAAATGTATGTATCTCCCCACCCCCACCCCCTTTCTGAAATTTCTTTTCTTCGTTTTAATCAGCTCCACAATTTAGTTAAATGTTTAAAATTATTTACGTTAAATTTGAATTCTTAAAATGTTACAATCCCCGTGGCAGAATGTGCGCGACACTGCGACAGGCGTCGCAGGCTTTTAAGGACACCTGCAGACTCAACGATCACGGACGCGATATAACGCATAAATTACGCAAAAAGTCGGTCATGGGGCATAAAAATAGCTCTGTGCGACGCGTAATTTCGTCAAAATATCATGGAGTAAGTCTGAATTTCGTCCAAAGATCGCGAGAAAAAACGCAAATATTATCAAAGCATTGCGAAAAAAATGGCAAATTTCTTTTAAAAAACGCGAAAAAACGACCAATTTCTTAAAAAATCGCGAAAAAAGCCGGTTTCTTCAAAGAATCACGGGAAGAAAGACAATTTCATCATAATTTCGCTAAAAACAACAAATTTCATTAAAGAAAAAAAAAAACTCTTAAAAATGATAAATTTCGTCAGAAAATTATCAAAAAAAAAAAAAAAAACCCCACAAATTTTATCAGAAAAATCCCGCAAAAAACAATAAATTTCATCAAAATTGGAAAAAAAAGGTCAAATTTTGTTAAAAAAAATCATACATAAAACAGATTTTGTCAAAAAATTGCAAAAAAAAAAGGGGGGGGGGATTTTGTCAAAATTATCCCAAAAAAGTCCGATTTCGTTAAAAGATCGCGGAAAAACGACAAATTTCGTCAAAAGATCCCGATAAAATGGCAAATTTCGTCAAAAGATCGCGAAAAAACGGCAAAAAACGCAAAAAAAAAAAAAAAATTGCCGGTAATAATTTTTTTTTTTTAAATAAATGACAGAAAGTTTACATACACACATATATTGCCATAATTAGCATTACAAAAGCACAAAGAATATATTTATATTCTATTTATGTAATATGTTTATGTATAATTATACAGGGTTCATACTCAGAGGAATATGGGATTCCTGGAAAAATCAGTGGATGAATTTTAGGTTGTAAAAGTCAGGAGAATCTCAGGGGACAATGGAAAAAAATTCCCAAACCTGGGAAAACTGCCAAAAGAGTCTATGCTGGGAAATTGGGGGCAATTATTGCTGTTCATTTGCTATATGTAATGATTAAATGTCATTAATTGTTGATATGGAAAAATTGTACATCCCCGAAAATACATCAGAGGTTTTTTTTCTTGGAAAATGAGTATGAACCCTATTATAGCATCTTGCAGACTATTTTTGAAAATGATTAGTGTTGCAGACACCTGAAGATAGTTCTGCCACTGGGATTACAATTTTTTCTATTCTAACTGCAAATTTTAATGTATATATAAATCTGTATACAGTATTGAAATAAATATACACTACAATGTGAATAATCAATCATCCAATCTAATCAACCTCTTCTCCAATCCCCCCCCCCTCCCCAAAAAAAACTTCTTGCAACTGTTTGTCTATTCATTGTGACAGCAAATAACCAATCATCTAAATTCCACTTCTCCGTCTTATCAAGCACACCAAATTTAAAGTATTTTATTTTTTAATATCTTTACTGTCTTAATGTTAAAACTTTTACTAATGATAAATAATCAATATCCTCCCTCCTTGCCCCCTCCCCCCAAATAAAATAAATAAATTGCTTTTATCTCTTTGCTCCCCTTCCCTCCACAGCTCACAAAGCTTATAATCTGTATTTGGTAATTTACAGTAATACTAATTAACATCTAAATTCTCTTACCTCTAAAACTTTTGTCGTATCCATAAAACTAATAGTTATTCATAAAACTGATAATTTTATGTGGCTAATAGTTTTACAGTATAGGTATGTGAACCAAAATTATTTACTAGATCTTTGAAATATTCAATTAAGAAAAAAATATCTGTAATTTGTTATTAAATGTGATTATGAACAATGATGAGTATGTAATATAACATTTTTATATCAGTTACGAAGCTGTACATTTTCTAAAGAAACGATGCCCTTTTTCGCTGAGAAAAGTGCCCCTTTTCAGCTCCAACTGTGCCCTTTTTTTTACTAGCACCCTGCCCTTTTTTTTTTCTAGAGTGAACACTAGTTAAAATGATCTTGTTTTCTATTAAACAGCTTTGCTACAAAAAAGCATTAAAATAGAACAAATGCTGCTGTCATATCAGGGTGTCGGCGTTTTTTCTTTAGAGATTTTGGCGAGAAAACACCGTTTTGAAATACTTGTATTTATAACCAGTTTATTTTATAATAAAAAACATACACATTTACTTCAATACATCAGCTGACATTCATCATCTACAAAACAGAAAATTTTCAATTTTATAAAACAAATTTATTTTTTACAGTAAAAATATATATTGTTTTATAAAATTATTTCTTATTCGGGCGATGACTAGGCCTATTTTTTTAATTGCATTTTAATGAAATTTTGCCAACATTATACAAACATAGAGCCAGAATAATTATAAAGAAATGCATTGTAAATAAAAATGAAAGAAAATTCTTACCTTATACCCACATTCTATTCCACTTTTTACTTATTAGAAATTCGCCATCGCCATGCGGTGTAACATAAACATTGGAAGTTGGTTGGTAGATTGCACATCGAGTACACGGATAAAATCCAAGGAGTCGAACTATGCATGCATGTAATCCGTCCTCTGGCCGTTCTGCATATAGACTCCTTGCACGTGACGTCACATGCTTCATCTGGCGCCCAAACATAAGGCAAATGTGGTATTTCCACATTTATAAAAATAGTAATTTGCGCTTCATTTTTTAAGTATTTAGAAAAATAATGCAAGAATAAGAAAAATCAAAATTAAACAGAAAGACCACAGTTGCTTTAAACGTCAAACGGGGAGTTATGATGGTTTGTTTGGGCTCCAGATTATGGCGGCATGTGCACCAGATAAGAGGAACAACCGCTGTTGTGACGTCAATGCAAGGGGTCTATAAGCAGACCATACTGGAATTCATGTATGGAGGGTAATAAAGCTCTGCTATTGGCTAATCTGTAATCTGACGTCTAAACTCCGCTTCTCGCTCCTTCCGAACTTTGAAACTTTTCGCCAAATTTTGGCGAATTTGTACTCCATTTAGATAAGTCTATGGCACCCCTGCACTTGGTTCCGCATTTTAATAAAAGCAACCCTTTCGCTCTACGTGGAACGTGGTCGTAAACAAACAAGTCGGATGAAGTATAAAATGTCACAAATTTAAAATCAAATAATATTCTGCACCACTTACTATTTTATCATTATTTTTTCGTACACAAATTGAAATACACGCATTGAAATATACATTTTTTAAGTGTTTTGTTTTATATAGATTCTTTAGAGGATGATTATTTAATTTTGAATCTTAATTTTTAGATATTCAAATTTTATAGTGCTAATCATTTTAATTAATAGAAATTGTGTATCTGATATTTTTTCAAACTATAACGCACTACATCACGAACAATACATTATTAGTGTTAGTTATTTTGTAATTGGATAATGGTGTCTTTTTGAAATACTTATTTAGAAAATATTAACTAAGCTTTTAACTCCATATTTTTATTCATTTTTTTTTCTCTTACTTATAACATTACATATTAACTATACAGCTTCTTTTTGTATTAAAAAAAAGTGCTTAAATTTACAAATGGTTGGGACAAAATTAAATTTTAATATTAATGTTATAATTATTATTTTTATTAGAAATTGCTGAAAAGTTAAGCAGTTCGGAAATACGTCATAATTTAAATTTACAAATGGTTTGTTTGATGTACCAAAAACACAATGTTAAATATAGGGACAAAAATTAAGTTTTAGTGACTAATATTATAGTTATTATTTTTATTTCAAATTGCTATTTTCATTGTTTGCAATCATCAAAACAAAAGAATGATTTTTGAAGATGAAATTTAATAATAATAAAAAAGTCAAGGTAAATTCATTTGTTTAGAAATGCTATCAAATGAGCACAAATAAAATGATAAATTTACATCAAAGAAGAAATTTTTAACATTTTAAACCCGTATCTGATCTGTAAAATTTTTTAACTACAGCCTTTGTAGATATGGTAAAAATAAATTTTGATTTTATGGTTTTATACAGACAAAAAGAAATATGCATAAGAAGGAAGTGTAATTTTCAGGAAAATATAATATATTAAAATTCAATATATTATATATATATATTATTGAGGGAAAAGGGAATAAAACTAAATGATCAATTATTTATTTATTTATTGTTACAATAAAGTAATACAGCAGAAAAAATTAAAAAATATAATAAAAGGTTTTTTTTTTCATTTTAAGAAAAGAAGATTAGATGACTAATTTATCTTTAAAAAATATATATATATAAAAAAAAAAACCTGACTTGTTTAAAAAAATTTAAATTAAATCTGCTCCCTTATGTGGGAAAGGAAATATTAATCAATTATATATTGTGACAATAAAATGACAAAGTATTTTTTTTTTCGATTAACAGTTTTAAAGTTTGAGTAGTGTGTGTGTGTGGGGGGGGGGGGGGGGAGCAGAGACAGAAAAACCGAGAAGCAAAATCTTCATGGAAAAAGGACAAAATAAATTCTATAAAATTTATTTAATTTTTTTCTTCTTTTTGAGGGGGAGGGGGAACTTTTTTTTATTATAGGTTTCAGAAAAATAAACGTATTTATGAATTGCGCAATTTTTCGCCAAAGTTTGGCGAAAAATGCAGTTGTGCGAAATTGCACCTTTGCACTTGGTTCTGCATTTTGAGAAAAGCAACCCTTTCGGTCTTCCTGAAATCACCGAGGTGACCAATTGTGGCGTTGTGGGTCATGTAATGGGAATTCTTGTATGTCACATCTACAAACAAATCAATGACAAAGAAATGTTACTCATTTAAAAGCAAATAATATTCTGGAAAACTTGCTCATTATTTCCCCTACACAACTTATTGTACAAACTAATATATGCACTGACTGAAAGTTTATTTTAAAAAAATTTAAATGTAGGTAAATTCAGATGTTTAGAAATGGTATTAGATGAACACAAATAAAATAATACATTTACATCAAAGGAAAACTTTTAATTTGTATCTGATCTGTAAAAACTTTCTAACTATCGCCTTTGTAGATATGGTAAATAGAAAAATTTTATTTTGTTTTCATTTAGCAGAAAAGTAATTAAATATGCATAACCAGAAAGTGTAATTTTTTAGTAAAATAATAAAATTCGTTTACACTTAGTTTATGAATGATTGTTCTTGACAATACCCTTTTTTATCTTAATTTTTAAACATAAAACTTTATATTTACGTTCATAGTGACTGATGAAAGTAAGTTGGAAACAAATTACTATTATTTTATTATTAATTTTATTTTTAATTTTTCTTTCTGATAAATAATTACATCTTCAGTCATAAGCTTTTACTGTCCTGCGACAACAGTTTTTTCTCCTGCGATATCGTACACAGAAATTCGATTCAAAACACTAACTTTAAGAACAATTTACTAAAACATCTCTTGCCATTACGAAAAGATGAAAAAAGAACATATTCGATTACATAGTTTCAAAATAAAAGGACTTCATATATTGTAACAAAAAATGTGTCAGAATATAGCTATTGTAAATTTCAGAATAGCCTTAACATAATTTTTTTAGTACACTAATTCAAGTGTATTAAATTCTAAAAATCCTACTCCATATAAAAAGAAAAATAAAGCATTATATTCTAAAAATCCTACTCGATATAAAAATAAAATATTATATTCCACGAGAATGTATTAAATGTATTTAAAAAAATTTTAAATCTTATTACTACTTAGTTGTGATGTACCGTATATACTCGCGTATAAGTCGACCTCCCTAACTTATGTTGTTAAAAATAAGAAAAAATTCAAAATCCGTGTATAAGTCGACCCCCCTCCAAAAGGGGGCACCAATTGACTTTCCCCCGAAAATGACTGATTCCTCAAACTCATTCCGAAATGTATCGTCTGAAAAATTATGCTTCATGTCATAAATCGGAATCTGAGAATTACAAAGAAAAATTGGATTCATTCCGTTTTTCCTTGGACTCATTCCTTTTTTCTCAAATCGTTCCATTTTCTCAGATTTGTTATGTTTTTCTTGGACTCGTTCCTTTTTTCTGGAATATGTTCCATTTTTCTCTGAATCGTTCTTTTTTTCAGAATGAATTCGTATGACTCGTTCCTTTATGTGAACTATTCAGACTAGAACGATTCCTTAAAATGAACGATTTTGCTCATCGCTATTTTTTAGCATTGGAAATATGTTCTTGACATAAATCACACACTTTTTTTGTTCTTTGCAACAGGTTAGGATACTTTCTTTTTTTTAAAAAAAATAAACTAAAAATGATCTTAAATTCAGAATCGTTGAGGTTGGAAGGGTTCCAGATTTTGGATTTTGTACTCTACAAATAATGGGATGCTGCAGCACCGATTCACTAGCAAACTATTTTCCAATATTTTATTTATAATTTTTTTTTTTAGATCTCACGTATAAGTTGATCCCCCCACTTTGAAGTTTTTTTATTGGCTAAAATTTCTCGACTTATACATGAGTATATACGGTAGTTAGTATGTTTTAACTAAAATTTGTTTGGAAATGGACAAAATGCCCTTAGTGGGGGTCTTTCTGAGGAAACCTAACCCACATTTACTCAAGATTACCCAAGGCTCGAAGAAAACGACGAAAACTCTGAACGACTAAACTGACAGGTGCAACTGAGTTCGAACCTAACACCCTCCGTCTATCAGTTTAAAGCGCAGAACCACTCAGCCACTGGTGGGGCTTGAAGTGAATGGAATGACACAGTTTTTTTAATACTTTTCAATAAATTAAAAAAATTTTTTAGTTATAAGCATTTACTGTCTCATAACATCAGTTGTTTCATTTCCTTTGCTATCATATTTGGAAATCCCATTCAAAACACCATTTTTATATGATATGAAAATAATTAGTCATATATCTACATCTACAGATTTATGTTTCAGTACTGCCAACGACGTACCGGTGTTAATAAAAGAGACAGGAATAATGAATTTGTCTTTAGTTCCATTTTTGTTTGTGACAGAGATTATTTTGCAATTGGATGGTTTATTTTTATTATTATTTGGTCATATAACATGATAAGAATATTTCTTTCAGATTTTTAGTTTGCGGTTTGACAATAATTTAAATTTCTAGGGTATTCAAATCGTAATCGCTCTTCATATGGTTATCATTTCTTTTGGAAACTCTACTGGTGGCGAAACTGTACTCTGCAATTTACAAAGTCACTTTCAGATGTAAATAAATATATTCACCATATTATTCCAAGAGAAAGCAATCAAGCAGTGTTTCCTCTATTTCTATAAAAGTGTTGAATTTTAAAATTTTTAATTTAAAATTCTTTTCTGGGTCATGCTCAATACATATGTTCACCAACGCATACTGATTTTAATCCTATAGTTAAAAATATGACCTAAATCCTTTACATTTCATGCTAATTGCTGAAATAGAGTGTTAAAAGTAGAAATTATTTATATCCAATAATCCTGAAACACGTAAATTATTTAGAAAAAAAGAAAGAAAATGTCATTAGAATTCTTCTAAAAAATAAAAAAAAGTTTTACTGAGAAAATAACCAGTTGTTTTAAACCATGGTTAAAACCGATTGGTTTAAATTGTGCAAATCCTATTTTTTAATGAAATGAATGAAAATTTTATATTTCAAAAGAAATTAATACAATAAGAATAATTTCTGTAGAAACGATATTTAATAATTTATCTGATGTGGTGTCCGGCTGACATTAAGTACCCAAAAGTGTCATGAATTTGAACAACAGGATCAAATGGTATAACAAGAATTACACTATTCAATATCTCTCCATCCATAACAGGTAAATAAAACACATCTCTCAGCTAGATTAAAAATTAAAATATGAGAAATGTTGCAAAGTTGTTACTGAACAAAAATTGGATAATTTCATATTATCTGACTAGATAAAGAGATGCCAAAAATGGTTGTCATTTGCCAGTTCTGTTTGTTAACTGTCCACTAGGACTTGGTGATAAAATCAACATAAAATATAAATCGTGATAAGAGTATTAAGAAATCCTATACAATGATATAGCATGAATATCACAATCTTGATGCAAACTGCAATTATCATACTTTTTCATTAAACCACAACTTTAAACAGCACATTAACTTGCAGTATTCAAGATTCTACTATTCTAAACTGTGATATTAAATATGATTTTGATTATTATGATACCAGCGGAATGATTTCTACAATCCTAAACCATGATCCCTCAAAATTCTTCCAGTTTCAACTGTAATATGAGAAATTTAATCTTCGGTTTCAAGTATCATGATACACGTTGTGATTTCTCTCAGCCTAAACCATGATAAATCCTACTTTTCAAAATTCCCCCAGCTTCAACCATATAAAAAAAAAAAAAAAAAAAAAAAAAAAAAAAATGAATCTTCAGTTTTGATTAGCATAATACATGTCATGATTTCTCTGTCTTAACTGTGATAACTCATGAAAATTATCTCAGCTTCAACTGTGATGTGAAAAATCAAATCTTCGGTTTTGATTATCATGATAGATCAAGTCATTTATTTCATGCTAGATGATTTTTGAAAAAGGAGAATCACTTCTGTGTTTGATGAGCGATGACAGGTGATGAAATGTCTCGTTTTCGCATGCAGTTGCTGACAGTGAGTGATATAATATTCATTAATGTCTATTCTAAGGTTTATATTAAGGGGAGAGGTTAGTTTTTTTCTTTTTTTATTAAATGGACATTACTCAAAACATATGATATCCTATCCAAGTTTCCTGGTTGTACAAACATAAGAAGTAGTCTTAAAGTTTAGAAAAAGGTTTATTTTTTATTCAGAATTTTTTTTTTAAATTTAATTCTCAGGACTGTTCTCAAAAAAGTATTATTTCACGCAAAAAATTCTAGCATTTCATAGGCGTACCAACCTTTTGAATAGGGAGGTGCCCGGATTTTTTAAACCAGGACCTGTTGGCTACAAACAATATCTTATATAATAAAACCTGTTAAAACGGAATCTCATGAGAGTGCTCAAATTTCCATTTTAAACAAGTTTTTATTTTAGAAAGTATAATTGTGTCGTATTGTCTTTTTTTTTTTTTTTTTTTTTTTTTAATAGCCCAAACACAATTTTGTTTTAGTGTGGGGGTATTAGAAGAGGTTCAAAACAAAATCTAATGGTAAGAAAAAAAAATATATATATATATAAATTTTCTTACAACAGTGATATAAGACAGACTGTGTGGACACAAGTGTGAAACTTCGAGGCACCCTAACGTCTAATAAAAATTAAAAAAGAATTTTATTATGCTGGAAACTTCTATAGGTGCAAAAAAAAGCTTATGAGATCTAAAATATTATATTAATCAAAGTCTTGTAGATGAAATTTAGTCTGATGATAAATCTCATCCGGCGAAATATACATATATGTGTGTGTATACGCGTGTATGCATAAACCAGCAGCATAATTATGACCAGAATAATAAATGTCACAATAAATAAAAAAGTTAAAGTAATTAGTCAAATTTTATGATAAAACCCCATTATAAACTCAGACCTCAGAGCCACAATAAAAATATTACTGCTAGTGTTTCGTAACTAGGTACCACGTCAAATTAGGCATACCATAGAGGGTTTCAGTTATAAGTAAACAAAGTAAGTACAAAAGTTTAAGTGCAAATGTCACTTAAACTCGATAACTATTTATTTATCAAAAAATGGAATATGCAATTCTATTTCTGAATCATTTCAATAGACAAGTCTATTGAAATCGAATCTTGTGCCTTAATTTTGTGCTTTTATGTTACAAAAAGTCATAAAATATGTCAGAAAGCTTTGTGTTTGTTAAGCACGGATTTCAGAAACTCTTTAAGAGAGTATAATAAACTATTCTTACTTTCTTTGGTTAATGTGGCTTCTGGAGATTTGACATCATGTTGGACAGTTACTTTTTCTTTAAAAATATCCTGAAATTGTCTTTTCTTGCAGATTTTTCTAAAGCTCGTTTTCTCTTTTCTGGCCATCCCACATTTTTTAAATACACGTGATAAAGTGCGAAGTATATTTACAAATTAAATATAATTTTTTGGCCCATTTCGGAATGATACAAGCCAAGAGAATGAAAATTGAATAAAACAGATTTTTCTCACCTCGGAAAATCCTATAATGTGATTGGCAGGCTTTTATTATTATTATTATTATTTAAAAGAAAAATTATTAAGCACAGCCTCTATATCTAGATGCATATGTTTTTGTTTTTCTCAAATATTCTCAGTGGCGGGGGGTCTATTGTCAGTGTGAACATATAATGTAATGGCGCCTTGCAAACGTTGGATTAACGGTGCGCCAGTAGTGTCTGGCGCCTGCTTACCGAACATTTGGAAATCTAAAATATTCTACTTTATAAAATATTGTTGTTGTGTTCCACAGAAGTGATATATGAATACAATATATGAACGGGATATATGAAAAACAAAAATAGTTGTTTTTTTCTTATATTGTTTTCAAGGTACTACCAGTTTCGCCAAATTTTACGAACCACCAAACCAATAGCCAAATTATACATATTGAAATAATTTTTATTTTAAATAACAAAAAAACAAATAATTAGTAGAATATTAATAAAAATACACATAAAAAGTCGAAATAAAAATCACTTAATGACATTTTAAACATGTGAATCGTATTTAATGTGACATTTACAATCATCCATTATTGGCATTTAATCTTATCATTTGGCGATAATTTTTTGGTCGACGGGATAACCTAGTAGTACCATTTTCAGTTATTCTTTTTTTGATCAATGCTAATTATTTTACTTCGGTTTTAATCCTTGATGTGTCTGCGTGAGTGGGGGAAAGGGGGTGCCCACATAGGCACAACTTGGGCTCTCAAACTAAAGGGGGGGGGCAAAAATCTGTAGGTGTTTTTGCAAAAAATTTATCCGCCCCCACCGTCTTCTTATAATCACACGCATACACACACTCAACTAAATTAAATATTTCAAACTTTTAATGTCTAAATGAAATTTTAAACTTCATTAATGTAAAAAAAAAAAAATAGCTCGTGTAAATTGGATGACGAAAGCACTACCGTAAAATGCCGTTAATCCGTCCTTCCCGATCAAACACCCCTCCCCACTTTATAAAGAATTTGAAATTTTCAAAAAATCCTGAGAAAGCGCCCTCCATTCCGATTCTCAAAGGCGATTGAGAGTGGGATGAATCATTATGAAATGAATGAATCATGAATCTTTGATGAAATGTGTGTTTTTTTAGATTTCTTAATTGATTTCATGCTTGTTTTGGCTTATTTTTACAAATTTCTCCTTTTTTTGCGTTTTTTCGATAGAATTTACGTTTTTTTTTTTTTTAAAACCCAAATTTTTTCAAGTATCAAAATTCATTCGTTTCATCATGATTCATTCCTGTAAAATTTTTTGAATGATCGCAAAAAAATCCCGTGTAAGTGCCCCCCCCCCTCTAACTATTGCATGATTTTTCGTCACGTTTGGAATGAGGGGGGGGGGGGGCGGATTAACGGTATTTTATGGTAGACAGGAAACATAGGGAAAGTCTGGGGAGACTTACTTCCAGCTGTGGATTGAAAGCGGTTGATTGTGATGATGATGATGATCATTTTAAAATATTGACTGCATAACAGGTTAAAGTTGATTTAAAAAAAAAAAAAGGAAAAAGAAAAATCTATAGCTAGTATTTTGAATGAAATGATTGAATTTTACTGTGATGCATTATTTTAGGCTAAAAAGGAAAATTTTATCTTACGAATTTAAATTATGATATCCTTAAATATAAAAAAATTTAAAACTATATCTCTTCAGGTTTCAAATTAAGAAAAGCAAGAATTAAAACTTCTGCATCGGTTATAGAATATGAAACATTTACAAACATTATCAGTACACTGTTAAGGCAGTTTTTAAATCAAAAATAACAACTTTATGATATAAGTATTAATTTATTTTTGTTCGAAAATGCATGAAACTATCACAGATTGCTCTTTAGAAACTATCTAATCACCATCATTTTCCTTTTTTTGGCAAGCGCAATAGATTTTTTAGAAAATAATGTATAAGTGAGCGTTTTGAATTGCCTTTCCACATAAAAGCAGAAAAAAAGTCGACTAAAAAAAAATTGAATTTGGTTACTCTTCTACTCTCTGCGAAAAGCAAGGATTGGTCATGGTGCTGATTTTTTAAAAAACTGATTGCTTTTTGATAGCCTGGCTAATTATCAAATAATTAAAATCTAAGTCCAGGGTGTGTCAGAACCGGATCTGTCTTGGACTATCCTCAGACTTTTAGAGATGAGGTAGATTTCGCTGACCATGTCATACACATACAAACAATTTTCTTTTATTGGTTTAAATGCAAACTATTATTATTGCATTTGTATTATTTTTTCCGGGATATTGAAATTTCTCGTTTAATGCAGGATTCTAATACAGATAAGTTATTTTTTCACAGGCTTTGCTCTGTTTCGAATTTTTATTTATATAGCTGCCAACCTTCCTTATTTTTCAATTCAATAAAACATGTTTGGAACCAGAAATTTAAAAGATAAATATAAAGAACCCTTTTGAAAAACGACGTATTTTATTAAATAAATTTTCTGGGAAAAAAAAAAAAATAGTTGACCTTTTGAAACTATACATTTGTAAAAACTAATGGATTTTTTTTTTTTCCCCCACGAATTGAAGTTGAGGTAGGAATGTAACTAGCTGTTAATTCCCAAATTGGCTCAGTCCGAACTTAACAATCTGATTGGCTAAAACTGAAGGAAATGACGTATATTCCAGCCAGTGCTAAAAAAAAATTAAGAACAACTGGACCCAATGCAGGAATTTGCTCAATGAACTTTTATGTATTCAGAGGTTTTGAAGATTAAAGAATACAGATTTGTCAATTTTTCTATATAATCAGGGCTCGAAATGTACCGGAACGATGTTCCGGTTCGTGAAATTATGAAAAATATCGTTCCGGTTTGTGAAATTAGGCTAAATATCGTTCCGGTTCGTGAAATTCTTGAAATACACTGTTACAGTTCCCAAAAAACGTTATTTATTTTCTGTTTCAGCTTCATCCGAAAAAAAAAAGGATAGTTAAAACATGCTGATACGCACTTAACAACCCTGTGGCAAGTTTCCTGGCGATGCTTATGTTTTCAATCTTGATTTGATTGAACTGCAAGACACCTCAGCAAATAATATTGCGTTACAATTGCTGAACACTTTGAATAAGCATGGTTTTGTGAACATTTCCTAAAAGAATGTTTTATAGGATTTGCATGTGATGGAGCATCGGTAATGTTGGGGAAAAATGCTGAAGTAGCAACATTATTGAAACAAAAATTTCCAAATATGATAAACTGGCATTGCGCCAACCATCGGTTGGAGCTTGCTGCTTCTGATACAATTAATGAAGTATCTGGGATACATAATTTCAAAATATTTATTGATAAGTTGTATGCTTTGTACAACCAATCGCCAAAGAAGCAGCGAGAACTGAAAGAAGCAGCTGCAGTACTTAACATACAGTTATTAAAAATAGGGAAGGTTTTCACTGTGCGTTGGGTATCATCCAGCAGAACAGTAATTGCTGTATTAAATAATTACGCTTCTCTCTGCAAACATATTAATCAAGCCTCGAATGACCTTACAAGAGATGAAAGAGAGATGTAAATATAAAGGGTTACAGAAAATGTTGACAAATGTAGAATTCGTAAAAAATCTTCAAATGATGGCTGATGCTTTGGAAGAACTGGCAGAACTTTTTCTATTTTTACAGAGAAGAGATATTATCGATTCTGATAAGGCAGTTAGAACAACAGTCAGAGATTCTATGGTCAATGATTATGGTCCTCGGCTTTCAAATGTGATAACTGATTTAAATGTGAAGAATTTTAAAGTAGTTCTTCAGGAAGCTACCATGAAGGCAGTTAATGTTGGTTAATTTTATAAATCTTTAGCGATTTAAAAATAAATTTAGCTATAGGGTAACATCCCCAGTAATTGGCACTTTAAGAATTTGTCTTTAAACTTACTTCAATTTTCATTACAAAGAAAAAAGATATTTACTTGGAAATATTTTTAAATCAAAGAGTGCATATCTGTGCATCTATTTTGCCCACTAAAAGCAAAAAAATTTCTAAAAGTATTTTTATAAAAATATATTTATAAAAAGATGCTGAAATCACCAGTAATTGGCACCTAGAGCACCAATGTATGACACCTTGTGATCCAGTAATTGGCACAAGTTGCTATTTTTTTTAAAAAATTACATTTTGCATTGGGTTTAATCGCTTTAAATGAATTTACTGTAGATGAAGATGCCATATTTCAGGTTTTTGAGAGTAAGAAATCAGCATATTAGTCTGAAATGTGAATACTTTAAAACAATACAATATACTTATATTAATACCCAGTAATTGTCATGCTGTCCCCAGTAATTGTCGTATGAAGCTTTAATGGATTCCAATTACTGATAATATTTCATATTTCCAAATAAAAACAAATGATAAACAAAATTAGTTTATAACTTTAAAAGTACTTCCAAAATAATGGTTTAATCTCAAATTCTTTGTAATTTGAATTACTTGGAACTAGCAAAATTGAAGCACCATTAATTGGCATCCATCATTAATTCAGAAATCCAAATATTTGTGTCAAAAATACTTTTACACAATTAAAGTAACACTTTTTAACTAAACAAAACTGTTTTCAATTAAAATTTAAAATATATTATATAATAATGAATTGAAAAGCTTGCCTTCCTTAAACCGAAGAAGAAGCATTTGCAACAAAAATGGCTAATTTCATACAAGCCATAATTTTTTCTCTTTCCTAGGCACTATTGTCATCTAGTAACATAAATAAAAGTTATAATCTTTAACGTAAATGAGAATTTAACTGGTATATGGACTTGCATTTTGAAAAGACTGGATATAAATCTTATTTTAGGACATGTTTGTAGGATGTGCCAATCACTGGTGCATGCCAATTACTGGGGATGTTACCCTACTTTGAAAAAAAAATAATTTTGAAAAATAGCATTCCGGTTCGTGAAATTTTCCATTATAATTTTGAAATAGCGTTCCGGTTCGTGAAATTTTCCATTTCGAGCCCTGTATATAATACATAAAAATTTGGACTAAGCCAATTTGGGAATTAACGGCTCTTAAGAATGTGGGGTGACAATTGAAATTCTGCACACAGGCACTCCCCAGCATTACTAAATCCCTTAAAAATTAATATCTTAAATCATTAAATTGAATTTACTCTTACATCAGCAATACATAATAAAAGATAGAAGGTTTCAAAAAACAATAAGTGACTTACTTTTCATAAAGATAGGCAATGAATCCAAATATAAGTAATATTCAGCAAAATAAAAATGTGTAGCTTCTACATGCATGAAGGATATAAAATGTGATTTAGCCTGCAAGTTTGCATCCCAAAAGACTAAAGATTATTTCTAACCTATAGCCTTCCAGGCACATTCCCAACGGGCCATCACCAATGATGCAGATGTAGAAAAAACAGAGGGTACATCCTAGAGTGTATATACTATAGTTTTCTTGAGAAACAGGTGGTATATGGTGTTTCTTGAAAAAATTCTGCCATTACATCCCTGGCCATCACAGAAGTAATGAAAAAGGCTCAACTCAGTATATTTTTCTTTTTTGTCATCATGCTCGTGACAATAACTGATGTTGCTGATGAATAGGTCCAGAACAGATACATCTCAACACCTATTCACACATTCCTTGTTACATTTCTATCATCAAATGTAGCAGCTAAAGACACTAGCAAAATAAAAGAGAAAAGAATATCATACATGCATTCATATACAGAAATTAATTTTTTAAAAGCAAATATTATTTACAAATGCATCAGTATTAGTTAGCTAAGAAATTTAAGTATACTTATTTGAAATTATTAGTCAAAAACCAAAATAGTTACACTACTGTACCATCTAGATATTTATTACACATTGCTAATTATGAAAATACATTCAAATATTGGAATAAATTTATAGCATGGTATTTTCAAAAGGATATGATATAAGGAACAGATGTAATATTCGCCCGGAATCCGCCATCTTGTTTTTCTTTTTTTTTTTTTTTTTCTTGGCACGAAAACCTGTTTTCGCCAAGTAGCAATTGTCACCAAATGCTCATTTATAAGCACTTTAGGCTTAAAGAACTTGAGATTAAACATTTAAAGAAAAGCGGAAAAGAAAAATTATATTTTAACAGAAATCAGCACTTCAAACGTTTTTCTAAAAAAGGGGGGAGGAGAAATAAATAAACGGTAAATACATACATTTCAAAGCAGTACAGTAAACAAAATATTCATTATTAAATGCATACAGAAAAAAAATTTACGGCAAAAAGAAAAGAAATCGGGTCTTAATTTGCTACTTATAATATCAATATTAATTTGAAAAAAGGGGGGATGAGTGATTCGTAATGAATGAATAAATAAATCAAATATTCATTGTTCGTAAGACAGAAATCAAATATTCATTAAAAATACATTTAGAAAAAAAAAAAAAAGAAATTATTTGACCATCAAAATAAATTTCCCACAACAATAGAAAGCATTTAATATCACCGTTTTTCTATTTCATAATCCTCCCACGGAATTTCCCTAATAATTTCCAAAAGTTTGTTAAAAACATGACTTTTTTTGTCTGCACACGCTCTATCAAAAAGGAACATTGCCAAATAATAATAATAAAACAAATAGCAAAAAGAAAATGAAAAAAAAAAAAAAAATAGATTGAAACAATACAACCTGGCGACCACGTGGAGGAGATTTCCGGGTGAATACTACATCATAGCCACCAAAATAGTTACATTACTTTACTATCTAGGTATTTATAACAGAATGCTAATTATGAAAATATATTCAAATATTGGAATAAATTTATAGCATGGTATTTTCAAAAGGATATGATACTGCTGAGATATCAGAGAAATACTGCAGGATATGATATAAAAGTTCTTTTGTTTATATGAAATTTTCATCAAGTTTTGGGATAAAATTGTAATAAAGATTCACAAATGATGAGCTTCAATACTTTAAAAATCATCTTTGTTTACATTCCCCCCGCCTTCCCTCTCCATTTTTTAATTCCATGAGCAAACTTCATATAAAAAAAGGCCTTTATAATGTTAAATTTCAGCAAAACACTAGTCATGCATAGCTTAAAATTGTAATCACTCTCAAGATTTAAATTTTATTTTCTTTTTTCCTTAGGAAAAGAGACACACTTTAATATAACACAATATTAATAAATAAATTGCAAAAATTAAGGCAAAAGGTTGGAAACCTAGACAGACCTCTCAGAATTCAAGTCAGAAATATGCAAAATAAATTTATTTTCTAAATTTTGAATGAAAAAGTTGAACTGTTGATAGAATAAAACATGGCTTTTCAATATCAGATAAAATACTTTGTTCTTTGAAAACAAGCATAATGTTGAAATTACCAGTTTGTAAATACAGCCAAATACCAGGGTCAAGGTTTTAAAATGATAGTTTTCAATATAAATTACAAATAGTACTTATTTAGCTAGATTAGTATATTTCAGTTCTTCAGATATCAGAATTTATTTTGAATGAAAAAAATTTGCTGCTGCACTGTTACACCTAGTAGCCATTTTCAATTTTTTTTAGTCAGTTTTGTTGTGGTAGTCAGAAAAAGTGTTGATTTAAAGTAAATAAAAAGGGTAAGTTAAGCTTATTTAATCTGCAAATTGCATAAAATACTTATTTAATAAAAATTTCCTGCATTTTTTTTAAAAACAAAATAAAGTAAAAAAGATATTTTAAAATAAAAAAACGTGGGGTAAAAGTTATACTGTTAGGCTTAACAAAAAAAAAAAAAAAAAAAAATAAATAAATAAAAAAAAAAATAAAATAAAAAATAAATAAATATAGAAATTTATCATAATAGACTTTTTTTTTTGTATGCAATTACTTAAAAATAATAATACAAATTATATATATACTACATTTAATTTAAATATTGAGGAACTAATTATCAAAATTCGAAAAATGAACAAAAGTTGAGTTTTTGGAAATTATAACAGCACAACAATATCAGAAATGTACTGTTAAACTTATTAAAATGAACAGCTATTCTAACTTTACATTTGTCATGTTTTAAAAAAGTAACTTTTTTTAATCTTCAATTCAGTCAGGCAGGTTTAAAAAAAAAAAACTGTCCAGAAAAATACATTAAAAACGAACTTTTAACAAAATTATAGCAATAGCAGTCCTTTACATTGCTAAATTATCTGACACAGCTGTCCTATCCGCACCACATTGGCTTGATTGCTACTAATTAGTGATTTTATGCCCTTCATGGTAACCTACTCATTGTTTCTTATTAATAAATTGTT
Organism: Maratus speculifer; assembly: GCA_964019185.1. Lineage (NCBI taxonomy): Eukaryota > Metazoa > Arthropoda > Arachnida > Araneae > Salticidae > Maratus > Maratus speculifer. The sequence goes on from OZ025303.1 coordinate 107,741,849, forward strand.
TATTATCAATTTCTTTTTTAAATTGATATAAATTATTTTGTGCCATAATTAAATTTTTTTATTTTCTTTATAAAATAGAAAAAATTAAAAATGGTATTAGAAAAGTAAGTTGTTATCAAATTGGCATCAAAAGAAAAGCACACTAATGTGCTGTGCATATGTCATCTGTGCCAGTTATTTATACTTCAACTGTTGTGTGCAATTATTCATGCATAGCATAAAATTGTAATAGCTCTTTCAAAATTAATTTTTTTTTTTTTTTTTTTTTTTTTTTTTTTTTTTAAGGAAAGGCTGCACATTTTAAAATATATACGTAAAATTTACTGAAATTAGGACAAGAGGATGAAAACCTGGACAGAGTCTTCAAATTTCAAGTTAGAAATATGCAAGACATAAATTCATTTTCTAAATTTTAAATCTGTAATTTTGTTTTGATAAAATCTATTATTTCTTAAACTTTATTTACAAAGAAAATTTAAAATGCACATGCAATAAATATCTTCGAAAAGCCTCTTATCTTTGTTCTATACCACCTAAAATTTGAAATGTTGATAGAAAAAAAGATGAATTTTCAATATCAGATAAAATACTTAGTTCTTTAAAGATAAGCATGATTTTCTTTGAAATTACCAGTTTGCAAATGTTGCCAAACATTAGGGTCAATCTTTAAAAACGATAGTTTTCAATAAAAAATACAACTAGCAATTATTTAGCTAGATTAGTATATATTTCAGATATCAGAATGGATTTTCAATAAAACAAAAAAAATATTTGTTGCTGCACTGTTACACTTAGTAGCCATTTTTTAAATTATTTAATTAGCTTTGTTGTGGTAATCAGAAAAAGTTTTGATTTAAAGTAAATAAAAGGTAAGTTTCATCTTATTTAATCTGCAAATTGCATAAAATACTTATTTAAGAATAATCTCCTGCATTTTTTTTAACAAAATAAAGTAAAGTTAATATTTTAAAGCAAAAAAATGTGGTATAAAAGTTATACTGTTAGGCTTAACAAAAAAATGAAATTTATCACTAATAGAATTGTTTTTTATGCAAATTATTTTCAAAGTTAAATAATGTTGGGCTATTCTCTTCAGATTAATAGATTGAAGAAAAATTAATTTCTTAAATTAAAACATCTAAGCTTACTTGTATAATATAAGCCATACAAATTGCAAGAGTTGTTTAAAAAACAGAAAATAGCAAGGATTTGCGAGAGAAAAACTATCACAAACTACATATAATGCATTTAATTTAAACAAAGATGAACAAATTATCAAAATTGTAAAATGAGCTAAAGTTGAGTTTTTGGAGATTCTTATATTGCAGTATAATTAGAAATGTACTGTCAAATTTACAAAAATGAATAGCTATATTAATTTTACATTTTCTGAAAAACACATAAGGCAACTAATTTTACTGTCACATTTTAGAAAAATGACTTACTTTAATCTTCAATGAAGACAAATTAAAAAAAATACTACACACACAGCATATAAATGTGCTGTAAATAAAGTAAATGTACTGCAAATAATTATAATATATATCTACTTTCAACTATAATAATTATAGTCTCGTTCCTTTTCGAAATGGAGTCATGTATTTGTATTTATAAAAGAAATGTTTTAAATAAAATTAACATCTTTAGTAGATTATTTTAATTGCCTTTTAAGTAATCCTGAACATTTTAAAGTTCATATTATATATTTTGTGAAAAAAAATACTTACTTCATTTCATCCAAAGTATTTTAAAAAAATGTTGTTCAAATTTTTGCCCCGATGCACAACAATTCATTTCCACACACAGACATTGCATTTCTGGATGTTATTCCATTTTCAAAATATTCAAAGAATTTATTTTTAACATAAAATAAGGTATTTTTAATATTACAGAGCAAAATGTATTCAGATTACATGACATAAACATAACAGTAGTCTAAAATTAACATAAACAAAGGCTCCTAAATAATATTTGATTAAAAAGTTCACATTACCTCTTTAGGTATTTTTAGTAGCTCAAAAGTAGCTATTTCCTGTAATTGCTCAAGAGGCATTTCCACACTGCCTAAAAAAAAAGTAAAAGATTTTAATATGACATACAAAATTGCACACAAATTTTATGCATGAAATCGTGATTTAAGAAGAAATAAAATAAAAAAGCAATGTATATTTTCTACATACATACAAGCCCATGCCGATTTAATCCGAAAAAATAAATACAACTTAAGTTTTTAACCCTACCAAAAAACGTTTAATATTTATTATTATTATTATTGCTTAGGACGAATTTATTGTACTTTCTTATTAAACATGGTAGAGTTTATGCGTAAAATATACATCATTTCAGTGTTGAATTCAGACACTTTGCACTAAAATATGCAGAATTTGAACAAAATAAAAATAAAGGATAATAGTGGTTTGCAGCATACTTTACCTGCTTGGAATTGTTACAATAAACAACCCATGCTGTTTTTGTAGATTTTATTAAATCTGTCCGGTATTCGACTTATTTTTAACAGTCTTAATTAAAGAATAAACGTCTAATAAATAATTAGTAGCCACGTGTTCAAAACCTCCGACGAATGTTAATGTTGAACAACAACAACAATTGTCACGTGATTTGGCGATTTTTCAACTGCTTGCAATTTCGCCAAAATTTGGCGAAAAGTTCCGCAGTTCATTCAAGGCAGATTACAGATTAGCCAATAGGAGAGCTCTAATCTCCCCTATACATGAATTCCAGTATGGTCTGCTTATATGCGGACCGTCCAAACAGTACTATCCCTAGAACGGCTATCCCTAGAATCTACAAAAACAGCATGGGTTGTTTATTGTAACAATTCCAAGCAGGTAAAGTATGCTGCAAACCACTATTATCCTTTATTTTTATTTTGTTCAAATTCTGCATATTTTAGTGCAAAGTGTCTGAATTCAACACTGAAATGATGTATATTTTACGCATAAACTCTACCATGTTTAATAAGAAAGTACAATAAATTCGTCCTAAGCAATAATAATAATAATAAATATTAAACGTTTTTTGGTAGGGTTAAAAATTTAAGCTGTATTTATTTTTTCGGATTAAATCGGCATGGGCTTGTATGTATGTAGAAAATATACATTGCTTTTTTATTTTATTTCTTCTTAAATCACGATTTCATGCATAAAATTTGTGTGCAATTTTGTATGTCATATTAAAATCTTTTACTTTTTTTTTAGGCAGTGTGGAAATGCCTCTTGAGCAATTACAGGAAATAGCTACTTTTGAGCTACTAAAAATACCTAAAGAGGTAATGTGAACTTTTTAATCAAATATTATTTAGGAGCCTTTGTTTATGTTAATTTTAGACTACTGTTATGTTTATGTCATGTAATCTGAATACATTTTGCTCTGTAATATTAAAAATACCTTATTTTATGTTAAAAATAAATTCTTTGAATATTTTGAAAATGGAATAACATCCAGAAATGCAATGTCTGTGTGTGGAAATGAATTGTTGTGCATCGGGGCAAAAATTTGAACAACATTTTTTTAAAATACTTTGGATGAAATGAAGTAAGTATTTTTTTCACAAAATATATAATATGAACTTTAAAATGTTCAGGATTACTTAAAAGGCAATTAAAATAATCTACTAAAGATGTTAATTTTATTTAAAACATTTCTATTATAAATACAAATACATGACTCCATTTCGAAAAGGAACGAGACTATAATTATTATAGTTGAAAGTAGATATATATTATAATTATTTGCAGTACATTTACTTTATTTACAGCACATTTATATGCTGTGTGTGTAGTATTTTTTTTAATTTGTCTTCATTGAAGATTAAAGTAAGTCATTTTTCTAAAATGTGACAGTAAAATTAGTTGCCTTATGTGTTTTTCAGAAAATGTAAAATTAATATAGCTATTCATTTTTGTAAATTTGACAGTACATTTCTAATTATACTGCAATATAAGAATCTCCAAAAACTCAACTTTAGCTCGTTTTACAATTTTGATAATTTGTTCATCTTTGTTTAAATTAAATGCATTATATGTAGTTTGTGATAGTTTTTCTCTCGCAAATCCTTGCTATTTTCTGTTTTTTAACCCATTTTCGGCCAAAGGTTCGTATACGAAACATTTCGATAAATATTTTTTTTAACACTCTGACACATTTTTTTCAAGAATTTTATTTTTCTTCTATTTTTTAAGGCTTTTGAAGACATCCATAAAATATTAGTAATTCAATTGGAGTAAACACTTTCTCTTAAAAAATTTTCAAAATACGCTAGAGTTTTAATTTGAAACGCCTTTGATAAATTAGACTTTTTAAAAATATATTATTATTCCAATTGAAATGAATTATATGTTTTTAAAATAGATTAAAGTTGCAAATTCTGTATATGAAATAAGAATAAAACAAAAGTCATAAAAATATTATTCATATTCATATTATTCATTATAAGAAGTAATATTTTATATTATTATATAAAATATTATTTCTTATATAAAATATTATTTTTCATGCACGAATCTTTTTTTGTGTCTTAATGTATGTAATTTAAGCATATTTCAATAAAAATAATGCTACATTTTATAAAATTTCTGTGCTTGGCCTAAAATGGGTTAAACAACTCTTGCAATTTGTATGGCTTATATTATACAAGTAAGCTTAGATGTTTTAATTTAAGAAATTAATTTTTCTTCAATCTATTAATCTGAAGAGAATAGCCCAACATTATTTAACTTTGAAAATAATTTGCATAAAAAACAATTCTATTAGTGATAAATTTCATTTTTTTGTTAAGCCTAACAGTATAACTTTTATACCACATTTTTTTGCTTTAAAATATTAACTTTACTTTATTTTGTTAAAAAAAATGCAGGAGATTATTCTTAAATAAGTATTTTATGCAATTTGCAGATTAAATAAGATGAAACTTACCTTTTATTTACTTTAAATCAAAACTTTTTCTGATTACCACAACAAAGCTAATTAAATAATTTAAAAAATGGCTACTAAGTGTAACAGTGCAGCAACAAATATTTTTTTTGTTTTATTGAAAATCCATTCTGATATCTGAAATATATACTAATCTAGCTAAATAATTGCTAGTTGTATTTTTTATTGAAAACTATCGTTTTTAAAGATTGACCCTAATGTTTGGCAACATTTGCAAACTGGTAATTTCAAAGAAAATCATGCTTATCTTTAAAGAACTAAGTATTTTATCTGATATTGAAAATTCATCTTTTTTTCTATCAACATTTCAAATTTTAGGTGGTATAGAACAAAGATAAGAGGCTTTTCGAAGATATTTATTGCATGTGCATTTTAAATTTTCTTTGTAAATAAAGTTTAAGAAATAATAGATTTTATCAAAACAAAATTACAGATTTAAAATTTAGAAAATGAATTTTTGTCTTGCATATTTCTAACTTGAAATTTGAAGACTCTGTCCAGGTTTTCATCCTCTTGTCCTAATTTCAGTAAATTTTACGTATATATTTTAAAGTGTGCAGCCTTTCCTTATAAAAAAAAAAAAAAAATTAATTTTGAAAGAGCTATTACAATTTTATGCTATGCATGAATAATTGCACACAACAGTTGAAGTACAAATAACTGGCACAGATGACATATGCACAGCACATTAGTGTGCTTTTCTTTTGATGCCAATTTGATAACAACTTACTTTTCTAATACCATTTTTTAATTTTTTCTATTTTATAAAGAAAATAAAAAAATTTAATTATGGCACAAAATAATTTATATCAATTTAAAAAAGAAATTGAAAATAAACAATTTATTAATAAGAAACAATGAGTAGGTTACCATGAAGGGCATAAAATCACTAATTAGTAGCAATCAAGCCAATGTGGTGCGGATAGGACAGCTGTGTCAGATAATTTAGCAATGTAAAGGACTGCTATTGCTATAATTTTGTTAAAAGTTCGTTTTTAATGTATTTTTCTGGACAGTTTTTTTTTTAAACCTGCCTGACTGAATTGAAGATTAAAAAAAGTTACTTTTTTAAAACATGACAAATGTAAAGTTAGAATAGCTGTTCATTTTAATAAGTTTAACAGTACATTTCTAATATTGTTGTGCTGTTATAATCTCCAAAAACTCAACTTTTGTTCATTTTTCGAATTTTGATAATTAGTTCCTCAATATTTAAATTAAATGTAGTATATATATAATTTGTATTATTATTTTTAAGTAATTGCATACAAAAAAAAAAAAAAAAGTCTATTATGATAAATTTCTATATTTATTTATTTTTTTTTATTTTATTTTTTTTATTTTTTTTTTTTTTTAATTTTTTTTTTTTTTTGTTAAGCCTAACAGTATAACTTTTACCCCACGTTTTTTTATTTTAAAATATCTTTTTCACTTTATTTTGTTTTTTAAAAAAATGCAGGAAATTTTTATTAAATAAGTATTTTATGCAATTTGCAGATTAAATAAGCTTAACTTACCCTTTTTATTTACTTTAAATCAACACTTTTTCTGACTACCACAACAAAACTGACTAAAAAAATTGAAAATGGCTACTAGGTGTAACAGTGCAGCAGCAAATTTTTTTCATTCAAAATAAATTCTGATATCTGAACTAGTGTTCACTCTAGAAAAAAAAAGGGCAGGGTGCTAGTAAAAAAAAGGGCACAGTTGGAGCTGAAAACGGGCACTTTTCTCAGCGAAAAAGGGCATCGTTTCTTTAGAAAATGTACAGCTTCGTAACTGATATAAAAATGTTATATTACATACTCATCATTGTTCATAATCACATTTAATAACAAATTACAGATATTTTTTTCTTAATTGAATATTTCAAAGATCTAGTAAATAATTTTGGTTCACATACCTATACTGTAAAACTATTAGCCACATAAAATTATCAGTTTTATGAATAACTATTAGTTTTATGGATACGACAAAAGTTTTAGAGGTAAGAGAATTTAGATGTTAATTAGTATTACTGTAAATCACCAAATACAGATTATAAGCTTTGTGAGCTGTGGAGGGAAGGGGAGCAAAGAGATAAAAGCAATTTATTTATTTTATTTGGGGGGAGGGGGCAAGGAGGGAGGATATTGATTATTTATCATTAGTAAAAGTTTTAACATTAAGACAGTAAAGATATTAAAAAATAAAATACTTTAAATTTGGTGTGCTTGATAAGACGGAGAAGTGGAATTTAGATGATTGGTTATTTGCTGTCACAATGAATAGACAAACAGTTGCAAGAAGTTTTTTTTGGGGAGGGGGGGGGGATTGGAGAAGAGGTTGATTAGATTGGATGATTGATTATTCACATTGTAGTGTATATTTACTTCAATACTGTATACAGATTTATATATACATTAAAATTTGCAGTTAGAATAGAAAAAATTGTAATCCCAGTGGCAGAACTATCTTCAGGTGTCTGCAACACTAATCATTTTCAAAAATAGTCTGCAAGATGCTATAATAGGGTTCATACTCATTTTCCAAGAAAAAAAACCTCTGATGTATTTTCGGGGATGTACAATTTTTCCATATCAACAATTAATGACATTTAATCATTACATATAATAATAAAGCAAATGAACAGCAATAATTGCCCCCAATTTCCCAGCATAGACTCTTTTGGCAGTTTTCCCAGGTTTGGGAATTTTTTTCCATTGTCCCCTGAGATTCTCCTGACTTTTACAACCTAAAATTCATCCACTGATTTTTCCAGGAATCCCATATTCCTCTGAGTATGAACCCTGTATAATTATACATAAACATATTACATAAATAGAATATAAATATATTCTTTGTGCTTTTGTAATGCTAATTATGGCAATATATGTGTGTATGTAAACTTTCTGTCATTTATTTAAAAAAAAAAATTATTACCGGCAATTTTTTTTTTTGCGTTTTTTGCCGTTTTTTCGCGATCTTTTGACGAAATTTGCCATTTTATCGGGATCTTTTGACGAAATTTGTCGTTTTTCCGCGATCTTTTAACGAAATCTGACTTTTTTGGGATAATTTTGACAAAATCCCCCCCCCCTTTTTTTTTGCAATTTTTTGACAAAATCTGTTTTATGTGTGATTTTTTTTAACAAAATTTGACCTTTTTTTTTCCAATTTTGATGAAATTTATTGTTTTTTGCGGGATTTTTCTGATAAAATTTGTGGGTTTTTTTTTTTTTTGATAATTTTCTGACGAAATTTATCATTTTTAAGAGTTTTTTTTTTCTTTAATGAAATTTGTTGTTTTTAGCGAAATTATGATGAAATTGTCTTTCTTCCCGTGATTCTTTGAAGAAACCGGCTTTTTTCGCGATTTTTTAAGAAATTGGTCGTTTTTTCGCGTTTTTTAAAAGAAATTTGCCATTTTTTTCGCAATGCTTTGATAATATTTGCGTTTTTTCTCGCGATCTTTGGACGAAATTCAGACTTACTCCATGATATTTTGACGAAATTACGCGTCGCACAGAGCTATTTTTATGCCCCATGACCGACTTTTTGCGTAATTTATGCGTTATATCGCGTCCGTGATCGTTGAGTCTGCAGGTGTCCTTAAAAGCCTGCGACGCCTGTCGCAGTGTCGCGCACATTCTGCCACGGGGATTGTAACATTTTAAGAATTCAAATTTAACGTAAATAATTTTAAAAATTTAACTAAATTGTGGAGCTGATTAAAACGAAGAAAAGAAATTTCAGAAAGGGGGTGGGGGTGGGGAGATACATACATTTGAAGAATCAGAAATCTGTCAAAATATAAAAGGTTGTATATCCCAGATTAAGAAATAATAGAAATGTAAAAGCGAGAATTTTTTTCAGATTTTTCATAAATTATGGACTAGAAATTACCACTTTCTCTGGGGAGGGGAGAAGGGGGGGGGGGGCATACAGCTTGACAAAAATGTGAATGCAAACTACATTTTAGTTTGTTAAACTGGCTGACTAACCCAACGTTGCCCGAACCGGTTACAAAATCGCAAAAGGTTTAAAAATCTCTGCACTAATTCCGAACAAATATTATTGAAAAGAGACCTAAATTTACTATAATGGGCAAATCGCTGTAAAACTTTTAAAAAAAATCGATAAAAAAAAAAAAAAAAAAAAATCACAGATAACAAAATTTTGTACAGTGAGCTGAAACATCGTAACAAAAATTGTTTCACACATGTATTAAAAAAAAAAAAAAAAAAAAAAAAAAAAATGTCGGCATGAAACATGAAAAATTGCTTAGAATTAAGACATCACGGAAGATATTAAATACTATATTACTCTAAATGTTAAACCGAATTCCTTTTACAACAAAATTACATTGCAGTGAAAATAGCAATCAAGAAAAAACTTTGAAAATCGCAGAGGACAAAAGTTTGTATATTAGGCTAAAAGACTGAAACCCAATTCTTTTCATGAATGTCAAAAAATCGCAGTTGAACGTGAAAAAACAGTGAAATCCCATTTAAAATTACTAAAAAAAAAAAAAAAAATCAAGCAAGTTAAAGTTTAAAAAAAAAAAAAACTTTTTAAAATCGTTTAAAATTTAGAAGACAAAATTTATCATATTTGGTAAGAATTTGAAATTGAATTCCTTTTATAAACGTTCCAAAAATAATAATGATAATAAAAAAGCTGAAAATCTCAATTGATCTTAATAGAAAAAAATATATATATTTATTATAGTGTGCTTAAAAGTTTGAAATCATAATAAATCTTAATAAAGATAAAAGCTGTAGAATGCGAAAAAATGCCAAAAATTGCGTTAAAAATCAAATTTTAAATTGTTATGAAATAAAAAATGACGGAAGACAAAATTTAAAATTAGGTTAAAAGTTTAAAATTGAATTTCTTTTAACAATATTTTAAAAACGACACTGGGCACGAAAAATTATTAATAATCGCATTCAAAAATTCACAAAAAAAAAATCAAATTTCTGTAGAAATTCCAAATAAACTTTATTGAAAAGAGCGCAAAATTAACTGCATTGCACTAGAAGATACGATTCATTTTAATAATTTTAAAAATTCGGTGCAAAACGTGAATAAAATGCTAAAAATTAAAAATAAAATAAATCAAATCTAAAGTCGAGTTTCGATGGGCATAACTACATTTATAGGGATTTATCTTCCAATCAGGAAAAAAAAGCAAAATCTTCAGAATGGATAACATACTAAGCAGATTCAACATTCTAAAAAAAAGAAAAACCCTATAAAAACTAAGTTGTCAATATTTCTCCAGCATTATTACCCTACAATTGCAATATTTCAAGAAGCATTCTTATTTATAGAGATTTTAATCGCAAAATAATGTGCATAATTCATGGAATACGAAAAATTAATAATGATGACCTCGTACTCGTATGCACCGATGGCAGGCTTCAGAACTTTCATTAAATTTTAACATTGTCGAGGTTTTAAACTACCTTTACCATTAAATCAAAATAAAACAATAAAAATATTGGTTATTATTCAGTAAAAGAAAAAATAACTTATCTTTGTTTAAATCATTTTTTGCTGACAGCTTTCTTTCTTCTTTATCACGAAACATTTAAGCTTTTTACCATCGGACAAAACAAGCAGGGAATTTACCAGATGTACCGACGTTTAGCAGTTTCAGAGCAGCACTTCTGACTGAGGAAACTGACTTCAGTCACTGAAATTTTCTTCCTTTAAAAGCATCTATTGTACACATAAGAAGATGCAATATACTATATTGAGGGGGGAAAACAGACTTTGAGACGACTATCCAGCCCCTTCCGTCCCTACTTCCACCAACATACTGTCCCGTCTCAATAGATTTTAATTAATGCGGGACTTTTCCGGGGGCATTCTCTATTCAAGAATGCGGGGAGGCGTTTTCTTCCCCATTGGATCAGAACCAACTGATGGGGTAAAAGAAACACGATAAACGTGGGTGAAGGAAAAAAACTAAACTGTAAAACAGCAAAGAATGTCACAAAAATTCAGTACCGGACCCCACCGTGTGAAAATCATTGTCTCAGCTTGGTCCATGCAAAAATCGATAAAACCATGCAAAGCTCGGCACAAACTTTTTGACAAAAAACACACATTCTTAAATAGTCTTGAAATAAAGTAAAATGTGTAAAAAAGAACTTGTCAATCACGCGAATAGACCCGCTCACTAATGCTAATCCTATGGAGAAGTTTTTTAATTTCGATATTTTTTTGTTTGTTTCGTTTGCATTGTATAGCTGCGGTCAAACGCTACAAAAGGCAATTTCTATATTTTTTCGGTTTTTTTTTTTTTTTGGGGGGGGGGGGGGCTGATTTATGAGAATGTGTTTTTATTTCCAAAATCGGTTCCGAAACTGAAAGTGTCCTATTTAAAAATACTTGAAAATAAAATAGAAAAAGTAAAAAACAGCCTTTATTGAGATAGATCTGCTTTACACTTCTTAAGTACAATTAAGTCCAGCTCCGGCCCAGCTCGACTATGTAGAAAAACAATGCAAGCCTGATATCGGCCAGGCATGAGTCTGCTAAAAAATATATTGTCCGGGTCAGACATATTGTAACTGTCCGGTGCCGATCTCTACATTGGATAAGTTACATTTCTGTATTGATATTGTCAAAGTAGCATCAGCTCGTGACTCCCATTTATACTTATTCTCGTTAAAGTCACATTCATTGGAAATAGTTCATATTTTATCGTCTTTGCTTAAATCTTTATATCAGGACGGTTGGCCAGCTAATTTTTTTTTTTTTTTTTTTTTTTTTTTTTTTTTATTATCGACCCGGCAATTATGCCCTATTATTATTATTATTATTATTATTATTATTTTATTTATTTTTTTTTTTTTTTGCCGGCTTGGCCTTTTTGAAAATGCGCATACGTTCCGCCAGACCGAGTACGGGCCAGGTACGTGCAGACCTCTAAATTTCATGCCAAACTTTTAGCTTTAATACCGTAAATGCCCAATAATTATTTTTTGTATGGACATAACCGAACTTTTAACTTTTATATCGACCATTGTTATTATTTTTATTATTTATTTTCACCGGATCCGAGCTGCACTTTTTCGATGGGTCGGGCCCCAAGGGCCGGATCTTGGAAATTTCGGGTCATGTAGGCATCTAATCTGGCGTCATTAAGTGTATGTAAATAAATGCATAAATAAAGAACATAAGTTGCTAATTATGATAAAACTGCTGACATATGGACAAACTGCAAAGTTGAATATGTTAGTTGTGTTACTTCTACGTTGTTTATCAAAATAAGGCATGTCTTATTCCTTCTATAAACAATCTAACAGCTGTGCTTTCTTCGCATATGTCAAATTTCGATTGCGTTCAAAAGTAAGGCAACATACATAATTCACTAATGTAGTTTCATGTTTGTATAATATGTGCATCTGTAAATTAAAAAAGCTAGAATGAAGATTTATTTATTTATTTTCTCAAACTTGAGCGATTGTGATGGAAGCAGGTTTTCTTTTCCATTGATACATATATACAGGGTGATTCAGCTCGTCGGTGACAAACTTTAAGGATCGATAGAGCACACCTAGACGAACATTTTTGAATAGGGAATGTAGGGTCCCTGACGCGATGGTAAGGCGCTAGGCGCTTTCGAAAATTTGGGTGCCGAAATTCGAAACGTCATAAAAACTAGGGAAATGGTTAGATTTTCTTGCTTGTTGCGTCGAAATGATTCTGTTTGTTTAGACTTTCTTCAGTACCAATTTGATAAGCGTATCTCTTAAAACATGGATAGGGGGCGCTGCAGACTTTGGAGAGCTAGACAACAACTTTAAGCCCGTTATTTTGATAATTTAACACATGCTCGCCAAAGTTTATACTCTAACTTAAAGTTTGAACCCAAAAGTAGAGCCCTGCAAAAAGCGTAAGAGCCGGAATAAAGTGTCAAAGTACAGGGTGGTCGAAACTCGAAGGCTCCTAAGAGATAAACAAACAGATTTCTTGACTTATGGCATGCATTTTCATGATTCTGTTTGCTGGGGCTCTCTGAAACTCAGTTGAACGGTACAAAAAGAAACATCGATAGGGGGCGCTTTGGGCAAAAAAACATAATTCGTTGACATTTCGGACGCTAACTGGAAACGGGGCGCTACGATCAGTTAGTAATAATGAAAACACATTTTCTACCTCTGCTCAACACTTCTGAATAAATTTAGACCAAAAACATCAATGATACTGGAAATTTATTTACAAAAAATAACACTACAGAAGATGCTCGAAATTTCGACCTTGGGCCATGATGCAGGCTTCGCACCTCCGTCGCATTGAGGAGTGTGTGTTTCCAACAATGCCAGGAGTATCTCTGATCTGCCCTGCAGCTGCCACAATGCGCGCCACAAGTTCTTCAGCACTGCTGACAGGTGTATGGTATACCTCGGCCTTCAGGTAACCCCAAAGGAAGAAATCCAAGCAGGTGAGGTCTGGTGATCGGGCAGGCCAGTGAACTGGACCCCCACGCCCGATCCACCGCTGGCAATACCTTGCGTTTAGATGGAGACGCACGTCGTTCGTGTAATGGGCCGGAGCTCCATCGTGCTGGAACCACATCTGGCGACGCGAACCTTCGGGTACGTGCGCCTCCTCCAGAAGCTGCGGCAGCACTTGATCCAGGAAAATCAGGTAATTTCCACCTGTCAGCCGTTCAGGTAACAAATAAGGGCCAATGAGGCAATCCCCCAGAATGCCGGCCCACACATTTACTGAGAAACGCTCCTGGGCTGCTCGGCTTCTGGTTTCATGTGGATTTTCATCACACCACACATGACTGTTGTGGGCGTTCCACATTCCCTCCCGGCTGAAGGTGGACTCGTCCGTAAACAAAATGCTGTTTACAAAACGGGGATCCCTGGATCTCATCGCCAAGTACCATCTTGAGAATTCCACTCGAGGGCCAAAATCCTGCTCTCTGAACAACTGCACCCGCTGGATGTGGTAGGGGTGCAGATTCCGGGAACGTAAGATGCGCCACGCAGTTGCTTGCGAAATGCCAACATGTCTGGCGATATCTCTCGTGCTAAGACCTGGGTTGTCCTCAACCAGGTTAAGCACAGCCTCTTCGTTGTCGGGGGTGCTCACTGATCGCTCCCGTTCAGGCCTGCCTCCGTCGAAAGATCCCGTTGTGGACAACCTCTGGTGTACTCGAGCGAAGAAGGCATGGCAGGGGATTTGCCTGTTGGGGTAACGCTCGGCGTACAACCGCTGAGCGGCTCGTCCATTACAACCAGCAGCGCCATACGCCAAATGCATGTCAGCCAATTCAGAGTTTGTGTACCGTTCCATCCTACTACCGATCTGCAGACAAGTAACCCGAAGCTTAAGTAGGTACCGCACGTTCAAAAGACGTGTCTGCGCATACAACTACGTCATCTCGCGTTGTCGTCTACGCATTACGTATCTTTTGCATATCGATATGGTACGATATCTTTTGCATAAATCAGCAAAAAGCACCTTATGTAAATTTTATTGCGCGCATTGTGCATGATTGAAACCAGCTATGTTTGTTAAAAAAAAAAAAAAAAAAAAAAAACTGCAGTTTTAATAGCTTTTTATGATAAGTAAATTACTCTCTTGTTTTGTTTCTAACTGATCGTAGCGCCCCGTTTCCAGTTAGCGTCCGAAATGTCAACGAATTATGTTTTTTGCCCAAAGCGCCCCCTATCGATGTTTCTTTTTGTACCGTTCAACTGAGTTTCAGAGAGCCCCAGCAAACAGAATCATGAAAATGCATGCCATAAGTCAAGAAATCTGTTTGTTTATCTCTTAGGAGCCTTCGAGTTTCGACCACCCTGTACTTTGACATTTTATTCCGGCTCTTACGCTTTTTGCAGGGCTCTACTTTTGGGTTCAAACTTTAAGTTAGAGTATAAACTTTGGCGAGCATGTGTTAAATTATCAAAATAACGGGCTTAAAGTTGTTGTCTAGCTCTCCAAAGTCTGCAGCGCCCCCTATCCATGTTTTAAGAGATACGCTTATCAAATTGGTACTGAAGAAAGTCTAAACAAACAGAATCATTTCGACGCAACAAGCAAGAAAATCTAACCATTTCCCTAGTTTTTATGACGTTTCGAATTTCGGCACCCAAATTTTCGAAAGCGCCTAGCGCCTTACCATCGCGTCAGGGACCCTACATTCCCTATTCAAAAATGTTCGTCTAGGTGTGCTCTATCGATCCTTAAAGTTTGTCACCGACGAGCTGAATCACCCTGTATATTGATACCACACGCAGTTTTATTAGTTAAAATGAAAAGAAAGATATAGCTTTTCTGAAATACTAAGGCATGACATGGCTATCGGAGTTAAGGCGAGGGAAGGATGCCCTTGTTCATATTTCTCCTTTTAGTCTTTTTTTTTTTTTTTTTTTTTATTTCAGCAAAAGATCGCGGGGCTGGAGAAGAATCCACTTTTTGGTTTAATTTTCGGAGATGAGGAGGGGGGGGGGAGAGAGAAAATATTTTTTGAGTTCAGTTGAAACAGTGAAAATATAACGAGTTGGAGGTTGAAAGAAAAAAAATATTTTTGAGGGTTCATGTCAATTACTGCATAGCTTTTTTTTTTTTAAATAGTGTATGCATCTTTTTAGTTGTTATTATTATTAAGTAGTGTATACATCAAATTTTTTATTCAATGGTTAAAAGGTTAAAACTTCACTTGTAGTTGCATATTAAAGAGAATTAAAAAATTATAGTTTGTTTGGCGTGTTTGCATAATTCTTCGAAATTACTTGTAGGCTAATCATACAAAGGGTGCGATAAGTGCAAAGTACGCAATACTCGCGTTTATAGGGATCCCCAAAAAGACTAAAAATACCTTTAAATAGAAAAGGACTTCTGAAGAATAGAATGGTAGTATCTGGGCTAGACTTTTTTTCATATAGTAAAAATTCAAGACCCCCGAAAATATTTCTTGTACCGGGATCATTTTATGAAGACCGATTCTGGCCATACAATTATTATTATTTAAACGTTGTATAAACAGGGCAGGTTTATTTTTCTGTGTTTACTTCAAGTATGATTCAAGTTTTTTTTATTTTTATTATTATTATCGTTTTATTTATCTCTCACATTTTTTTTTTCTGGGTAAAGGTTCAATTTAGATGACATTCACATGGTATTCATTAATTTTGCTGAATAAAAGAACACAGAAAGAAGCAGAGCCGCATGGTCAGCGCCGTGCGAAAGGGGCGAAGGGAGCTGGCGCCTGGGCGCGGAAGTTTAGGGGCGGGGAGCATAATTTATGCTACCAGCGTCATTTTTGGGCTGTTAAACGAAAAGAAAGGGGTAGGGGGTGCCAAATTGAAACTTTGCCCCGGGCGCAGTTTTTTATTCGCACGCTCCTGCGTATGGTGGGAGTTTAACTACTCTAGACGGGAATTAAAATGCCGTCACCTACTAAGATTTTTTTCCTTTTTCGTTGTTGTTTGTGTTTGTTTGTTTTTGTTGGTTTATGCTTGTACAATAGCAGAATCGATGCATAATCTTGCTCCCTGAAGTAGCGGTGGAAAGAAAAGTACGGACATAAAAAAGAAAAGTTGTAAGATAAGGATACAAAATTGGATTTCAAAAGATAGCATCACAGTGCAAAGGACAGGGGGCATAGCTCAAACAATGCTATTGTCCAGTTCTAACTTTCCCTAACCACCCAGGATTTCCACCCACCAGAGAAAGAAGATTCGTAAAATAGAAAGTATACGTAATTTAGCTGGAAGCTATGACAAGTTGATGGGAAAAAACAGGATGTTTTTGAAGTGGAGTTTCTCTAGTTCATGGATTGAGGAAAATCTTGAACAATCGCAGCGATTGCTGGGAAAGATTCAGGGCACATTTGACTATATTTTAATATCAGAAGGGCGCATTTTGCCGATGTTTGAAAGGGCGGGGCGGGATTTGCCGATTTTAAAAGGGGCGTGGCGCTGCGCCCTCCAAAAATGGCCTAGCGGGAACACTATCTGAACTGAAATATACTAATCTAGCTAAATAAGTACTATTTGTAATTTATATTGAAAACTATCATTTTAAAACCTTGACCCTGGTATTTGGCTGTATTTACAAACTGGTAATTTCAACATTATGCTTGTTTTCAAAGAACAAAGTATTTTATCTGATATTGAAAAGCCATGTTTTATTCTATCAACAGTTCAACTTTTTCATTCAAAATTTAGAAAATAAATTTATTTTGCATATTTCTGACTTGAATTCTGAGAGGTCTGTCTAGGTTTCCAACCTTTTGCCTTAATTTTTGCAATTTATTTATTAATATTGTGTTATATTAAAGTGTGTCTCTTTTCCTAAGGAAAAAAGAAAATAAAATTTAAATCTTGAGAGTGATTACAATTTTAAGCTATGCATGACTAGTGTTTTGCTGAAATTTAACATTATAAAGGCCTTTTTTTATATGAAGTTTGCTCATGGAATTAAAAAATGGAGAGGGAAGGGGGGGGGGGAATGTAAACAAAGATGATTTTTAAAGTATTGAAGCTCATCATTTGTGAATCTTTATTACAATTTTATCCCAAAACTTGATGAAAATTTCATATAAACAAAAGAACTTTTATATCATATCCTGCAGTATTTCTCTGATATCTCAGCAGTATCATATCCTTTTGAAAATACCATGCTATAAATTTATTCCAATATTTGAATATATTTTCATAATTAGCATTCTGTTATAAATACCTAGATAGTAAAGTAATGTAACTATTTTGGTGGCTATGATGTAGTATTCACCCGGAAATCTCCTCCACGTGGTCGCCAGGTTGTATTGTTTCAATCTATTTTTTTTTTTTTTCATTTTCTTTTTGCTATTTGTTTTATTATTATTATTTGGCAATGTTCCTTTTTGATAGAGCGTGTGCAGACAAAAAAAGTCATGTTTTTAACAAACTTTTGGAAATTATTAGGGAAATTCCGTGGGAGGATTATGAAATAGAAAAACGGTGATATTAAATGCTTTCTATTGTTGTGGGAAATTTATTTTGATGGTCAAATAATTTCATTTTTTTTTCTAAATGTATTTTTAATGAATATTTGATTTCTGTCTTACGAACAATGAATATATGATTTATTTATTCATTCATTACGAATCACTCATCCCCCCTTTTTTCAAATTAATATTGATATTATAAGTAGCAAATTAAGACCCGATTTCTTTTCTTTTTGCCGTAAATTTTTTTTCTGTATGCATTTAATAATGAATATTTTGTTTACTGTACTGCTTTGAAATGTATGTATTTACCGTTTATTTATTTCTCCTCCCCCCTTTTTTAGAAAAACGTTTGAAGTGCTGATTTCTGTTAAAATATAATTTTTCTTTTCCGCTTTTCTTTAAATGTTTAATCTCAAGTTCTTTAAGCCTAAAGTGCTTATAAATGAGCATTTGGTGACAATTGCTACTTGGCGAAAACAGGTTTTCGTGCCAAGAAAAAAAAAAAAAAAAAAGAAAAACAAGATGGCGGATTCCGGGAGAATATTACATCTGTTCCTTATATCATATCCTTTTGAAAATACCATGCTATAAATTTATTCCAATATTTGAATGTATTTTCATAATTAGCAATCTGTAATAAATATCTAGATGGTACAGTAGTGTAACTATTTTGGTTTTTAACTAATAATTTCAAATAAGTATACTTAAATTTCTTAGCTAACTAATACTGATGCATTTGTAAATAATATTTGCTTTTAAAAAATTAATTTCTGTATATGAATGCATGTATGATATTCTTTTCTCTTTTATTTTGCTAGTGTCTTTAGCTGCTACATTTGATGATAGAAATGTAACAAGGAATGTGTGAATAGGTGTTGAGATGTATCTGTTCTGGACCTATTCATCAGCAACATCAGTTATTGTCACGAGCATGATGACAAAAAAGAAAAATATACTGAGTTGAGCCTTTTTCATTACTTCTGTGATGGCCAGGGATGTAATGGCAGAATTTTTTCAAGAAACACCATATACCACCTGTTTCTCAAGAAAACTATAGTATATACACTCTAGGATGTACCCTCTGTTTTTTCTACATCTGCATCATTGGTGATGGCCCGTTGGGAATGTGCCTGGAAGGCTATAGGTTAGAAATAATCTTTAGTCTTTTGGGATGCAAACTTGCAGGCTAAATCACATTTTATATCCTTCATGCATGTAGAAGCTACACATTTTTATTTTGCTGAATATTACTTATATTTGGATTCATTGCCTATCTTTATGAAAAGTAAGTCACTTATTGTTTTTTGAAACCTTCTATCTTTTATTATGTATTGCTGATGTAAGAGTAAATTCAATTTAATGATTTAAGATATTAATTTTTAAGGGATTTAGTAATGCTGGGGAGTGCCTGTGTGCAGAATTTCAATTGTCACCCCACATTCTTAAGAGCCGTTAATTCCCAAATTGGCTTAGTCCAAATTTTTATGTATTATATACAGGGCTCGAAATGGAAAATTTCACGAACCGGAACGCTATTTCAAAATTATAATGGAAAATTTCACGAACCGGAATGCTATTTTTCAAAATTATTTTTTTTTCAAAGTAGGGTAACATCCCCAGTAATTGGCATGCACCAGTGATTGGCACATCCTACAAACATGTCCTAAAATAAGATTTATATCCAGTCTTTTCAAAATGCAAGTCCATATACCAGTTAAATTCTCATTTACGTTAAAGATTATAACTTTTATTTATGTTACTAGATGACAATAGTGCCTAGGAAAGAGAAAAAATTATGGCTTGTATGAAATTAGCCATTTTTGTTGCAAATGCTTCTTCTTCGGTTTAAGGAAGGCAAGCTTTTCAATTCATTATTATATAATATATTTTAAATTTTAATTGAAAACAGTTTTGTTTAGTTAAAAAGTGTTACTTTAATTGTGTAAAAGTATTTTTGACACAAATATTTGGATTTCTGAATTAATGATGGATGCCAATTAATGGTGCTTCAATTTTGCTAGTTCCAAGTAATTCAAATTACAAAGAATTTGAGATTAAACCATTATTTTGGAAGTACTTTTAAAGTTATAAACTAATTTTGTTTATCATTTGTTTTTATTTGGAAATATGAAATATTATCAGTAATTGGAATCCATTAAAGCTTCATACGACAATTACTGGGGACAGCATGACAATTACTGGGTATTAATATAAGTATATTGTATTGTTTTAAAGTATTCACATTTCAGACTAATATGCTGATTTCTTACTCTCAAAAACCTGAAATATGGCATCTTCATCTACAGTAAATTCATTTAAAGCGATTAAACCCAATGCAAAATGTAATTTTTTAAAAAAAATAGCAACTTGTGCCAATTACTGGATCACAAGGTGTCATACATTGGTGCTCTAGGTGCCAATTACTGGTGATTTCAGCATCTTTTTATAAATATATTTTTATAAAAATACTTTTAGAAATTTTTTTGCTTTTAGTGGGCAAAATAGATGCACAGATATGCACTCTTTGATTTAAAAATATTTCCAAGTAAATATCTTTTTTCTTTGTAATGAAAATTGAAGTAAGTTTAAAGACAAATTCTTAAAGTGCCAATTACTGGGGATGTTACCCTATAGCTAAATTTATTTTTAAATCGCTGAAGATTTATAAAATTGACCAACATTAACTGCCTTCATGGTAGCTTCCTGAAGAACTACTTTAAAATTCTTCACATTTAAATCAGTTATCACATTTGAAAGCCGAGGACCATAATCATTGACCATAGAATCTCTGACTGTTGTTCTAACTGCCTTATCAGAATCGATAATATCTCTTCTCTGTAAAAATAGAAAAAGTTCTGCCAGTTCTTCCAAAGCATCAGCCATCATTTGAAGATTTTTTACGAATTCTACATTTGTCAACATTTTCTGTAACCCTTTATATTTACATCTCTCTTTCATCTCTTGTAAGGTCATTCGAGGCTTGATTAATATGTTTGCAGAGAGAAGCGTAATTATTTAATACAGCAATTACTGTTCTGCTGGATGATACCCAACGCACAGTGAAAACCTTCCCTATTTTTAATAACTGTATGTTAAGTACTGCAGCTGCTTCTTTCAGTTCTCGCTGCTTCTTTGGCGATTGGTTGTACAAAGCATACAACTTATCAATAAATATTTTGAAATTATGTATCCCAGATACTTCATTAATTGTATCAGAAGCAGCAAGCTCCAACCGATGGTTGGCGCAATGCCAGGTTATCATATTTGGAAATTTTTGTTTCAATAATGTTGCTACTTCAGCATTTTTCCCCAACATTACCGATGCTCCATCACATGCAAATCAAATAAAACATTCTTTTAGGAAATGTTCACAAAACCATGCTTATTCAAAGTGTTCAGCAATTGTAACGCAATATTATTTGCTGAGGTGTCTTGCAGTTCAATCAAATCAAGATTGAAAACATAAGCATCGCCAGGAAACTTGCCACAGGGTTGTTAAGTGCGTATCAGCATGTTTTAACTATCCTTTTTTTTTCGGATGAAGCTGAAACAGAAAATAAATAACGTTTTTTGGGAACTGTAACAGTGTATTTCAAGAATTTCACGAACCGGAACGATATTTAGCCTAATTTCACAAACCGGAACGATATTTTTCATAATTTCACGAACCGGAACATCGTTCCGGTACATTTCGAGCCCTGATTATATAGAAAAATTGACAAATCTGTATTCTTTAATCTTCAAAACCTCTGAATACATAAAAGTTCATTGAGCAAATTCCTGCATTGGGTCCAGTTGTTCTTAATTTTTTTTTAGCACTGGCTGGAATATACGTCATTTCCTTCAGTTTTAGCCAATCAGATTGTTAAGTTCGGACTGAGCCAATTTGGGAATTAACAGCTAGTTACATTCCTACCTCAACTTCAATTCGTGGGGAAAAAAAAAAAAAAATCCATTAGTTTTTACAAATGTATAGTTTCAAAAGGTCAACTATTTTTTTTTTTCCCAGAAAATTTATTTAATAAAATACGTCGTTTTTCAAAAGGGTTCTTTATATTTATCTTTTAAATTTCTGGTTCCAAACATGTTTTATTGAATTGAAAAATAAGGAAGGTTGGCAGCTATATAAATAAAAATTCGAAACAGAGCAAAGCCTGTGAAAAAATAACTTATCTGTATTAGAGTCCTGCATTAAACGAGAAATTTCAATATCCCGGAAAAAATAATACAAATGCAATAATAATAGTTTGCATTTAAACCAATAAAAGAAAATTGTTTGTATGTGTATGACATGGTCAGCGAAATCTACCTCTTCTCTAAAAGTCTGAGGATAGTCCAAGACAGATCCGGTTCTGACACACCCTGGACTTAGATTTTAATTATTTGATAATTAGCCAGGCTATCAAAAAGCAATCAGTTTTTTAAAAAATCAGCACCATGACCAATCCTTGCTTTTCGCAGAGAGTAGAAGAGTAACCAAATTCAATTTTTTTTAAGTCGACTTTTTTTCTGCTTTTATGTGGAAAGGCAATTCAAAACGCTCACTTATACATTATTTTCTAAAAAATCTATTGCGCTTGCCAAAAAAAGGAAAATGATGGTGATTAGATAGTTTCAAAAGAGCAATCTGTGATAGTTTCATGCATTTTCGAACAAAAATAAATTAATACTTATATCATAAAGTTGTTATTTTTGATTTAAAAACTGCCTTAACAGTGTACTGATAATGTTTGTAAATGTTTCATATTCTATAACCGATGCAGAAGTTTTAATTCTTGCTTTTCTTAATTTGAAACCTGAAGAGATATAGTTTTAAATTTTTTTATATTTAAGGATATCATAATTTAAATTCGTAAGATAAAATTTTCCTTTTTAGCCTAAAATAATGCATCACAGTAAAATTCAATCATTTCATTCAAAATACTAGCTATAGTTTTTTCTTTTTCCTTTTTTTTTTTTAAATCAACTTTAACCTGTTATGCAGTCAATATTTTAAAATGATCATCATCATCATCACAATCAACCGCTTTCAATCCACAGCTGGAAGTAAGTCTCCCCAGACTTTCCCAATGTTTCCTGTCTACCATAAAATACCGTTAATCCGCCTTCCCCCCTCATTCCAAACGTGACGAAAAATCATGCAATAGTTAGAGGGGGGGGGGGCACTTACACGGGATTTTTTTGCGATCATTCAAAAAATTTTACAGGAATGAATCATGATGAAACGAATGAATTTTGATACTTGAAAAAATTTGGGTTTAAAAAAAAAAAAAAACGTAAATTCTGTCGAAAAAACGCAAAAAAAAGGAGAAATTTGTAAAAATAAGCCAAAACAAGCATGAAATCAATTAAAAAATCTAAAAAAACACACATTTCATCAAAGATTCATGATTCATTCATTTCATAATGATTCATCCCACTCTCAATCGCCTTT
Organism: Maratus speculifer; assembly: GCA_964019185.1. Lineage (NCBI taxonomy): Eukaryota > Metazoa > Arthropoda > Arachnida > Araneae > Salticidae > Maratus > Maratus speculifer. Next base: position 107,765,185 of record OZ025303.1, read on the forward strand.
GAGAATCAGAAGGGAGGGCGCTTTCTCAGGATTTTTTGAAAATTTCAAATTTTTTATAAAGTGGGGAGGGGTGTTTGATCGGGAAGGACGGATTAACGGCATTTTACGGTAGTGCTTTCGTCATCCAATTTACACGAGCTTTTTTTTTTTTTTTTTTACATTAATGAAGTTTAAAATTTCATTTAGACATTAAAAGTTTGAAATATTTAATTTAGTTGAGTGTGTGTATGCGTGTGATTATAAGAAGACGGTGGGGGCGGATAAATTTTTTGCAAAAACACCTACAGATTTTTGCCCCCCCCCCTAGTTTGAGAGCCCAAGTTGTGCCTATGTGGGCACCCCCTTTCCCCCACTCATGCAGACACATGAAGGATTAAAACCGAAGTAAAATAATTAGCATTGATCAAAAAAAGAATAACTGAAAATGGTACTACTAGGTTATCCCGTTGACCAAAAAATTATCGCCAAATCATAAGATTAAATGCCAATAATGGATGATTGTAAATGTCACATTAAATACGATTCACATGTTTAAAATGTCATTAAATGATTTTTATTTCGACTTTTTATGTGTATTTTTATTAATATTCTACTAATTATTTGTTTTTTTGTTATTTAAAATAAAAATTATTTCAATATGTATAATTTGGCTATTGGTTTGGTGGTTCGTAAAATTTGGCGAAACTGGTAGTACCTTGAAAACAATATAAGAAAAAAACAACTATTTTTGTTTTTCATATATCCCGTTCATATATTGTATTCATATATCACTTCTGTGGAACACAACAACAATATTTTATAAAGTAGAATATTTTAGATTTCCAAATGTTCGGTAAGGAGGCGCCAGACACTACTGGCGCACCGTTAATCCAACGTTTGCAAGGCGCCATTACATTATATGTTCACACTGACAATAGACCCCCCGCCACTGAGAAAATTTGAGAAAAACAAAAACATATGCATCTAGATATAGAGGCTGTGCTTAATAATTTTTCTTTTAAATAATAATAATAATAAAAAAAGCCTGCCAATCACATTATAGGATTTTCCGAGGTGAGAAAAATCTGTTTTATTCAATTTTCATTCTCTTGGCTTGTATCATTCCGAAATGGGCCAAAAAATTATATTTAATTTGTAAATATACTTCGCACTTTATCACGTGTATTTAAAAAATGTGGGATGGCCAGAAAAGAGAAAACGAGCTTTAGAAAAATCTGCAAGAAAAGACAATTTCAGGATATTTTTAAAGAAAAAGTAACTGTCCAACATGATGTCAAATCTCCAGAAGCCACATTAACCAAAGAAAGTAAGAATAGTTTATTATACTCTCTTAAAGAGTTTCTGAAATCCGTGCTTAACAAACACAAAGCTTTCTGACATATTTTATGACTTTTTGTAACATAAAAGCACAAAATTAAGGCACAAGATTCGATTTCAATAGACTTGTCTATTGAAATGATTCAGAAATAGAATTGCATATTCCATTTTTTGATAAATAAATAGTTATCGAGTTTAGGTGACATTTGCACTTAAACTTTTGTACTTACTTTGTTTACTTATAACTGAAACCCTCTATGGTATGCCTAATTTGACGTGGTACCTAGTTACGAAACACTAGCAGTAATATTTTTATTGTGGCTCTGAGGTCTGAGTTTATAATGGGGTTTTATCATAAAATTTGACTAATTACTTTAACTTTTTTATTTATTGTGACATTTATTATTATGGTCATAATTATGCTGCTGGTTTATGCATACACGCGTATACACACACATATATGTATATTTCGCCGGATGAGATTTATCATCAGACTAAATTTCATCTACAAGACTTTGATTAATATAATATTTTAGATCTCATAAGCTTTTTTTTGCACCTATAGAAGTTTCCAGCATAATAAAATTCTTTTTTAATTTTTATTAGACGTTAGGGTGCCTCGAAGTTTCACACTTGTGTCCACATAGTCTGTCTTATATCACTGTTGTAAGAAAATTTATATATATATATATTTTTTTTCTTACCATTAGATTTTGTTTTGAACCTCTTCTAATACCCCCACACTAAAACAAAATTGTGTTTGGGCTATTAAAAAAAAAAAAAAAAAAAAAAAAAAAAAAGACAATACGACACAATTATACCTTCTAAAATAAAAACTATTTTAAAATGGAAATTTGAGCACTCTCATGAGATTCCGTTTTAACAGGTTTTATTATATAAGATATTGTTTGTAGCCAACAGGTCCTGGTTTAAAAAATCCGGGCACCTCCCTATTCAAAAGGTTGGTACGCCTATGAAATGCTAGATTTTTTTGCGTGAAATAATACTTTTTTGAGAACAGTCCTGAGAATTAAATTTAAAAAAAAAATTCTGAATAAAAAATAAACCTTTTTCTAAACTTTAAGACTACTTCTTATGTTTGTACAACCAGGAAACTTGGATAGGATATCATATGTTTTGAGTAATGTCCATTTAATAAAAAAAGAAAAAAACTAACCTCTCCCCTTAATATAAACCTTAGAATAGACATTAATGAATATTATATCACTCACTGTCAGCAACTGCATGCGAAAACGAGACATTTCATCACCTGTCATCGCTCATCAAACACAGAAGTGATTCTCCTTTTTCAAAAATCATCTAGCATGAAATAAATGACTTGATCTATCATGATAATCAAAACCGAAGATTTGATTTTTCACATCACAGTTGAAGCTGAGATAATTTTCATGAGTTATCACAGTTAAGACAGAGAAATCATGACATGTATTATGCTAATCAAAACTGAAGATTCATTTTTTTTTTTTTTTTTTTTTTTTTTTTTTTATATGGTTGAAGCTGGGGGAATTTTGAAAAGTAGGATTTATCATGGTTTAGGCTGAGAGAAATCACAACGTGTATCATGATACTTGAAACCGAAGATTAAATTTCTCATATTACAGTTGAAACTGGAAGAATTTTGAGGGATCATGGTTTAGGATTGTAGAAATCATTCCGCTGGTATCATAATAATCAAAATCATATTTAATATCACAGTTTAGAATAGTAGAATCTTGAATACTGCAAGTTAATGTGCTGTTTAAAGTTGTGGTTTAATGAAAAAGTATGATAATTGCAGTTTGCATCAAGATTGTGATATTCATGCTATATCATTGTATAGGATTTCTTAATACTCTTATCACGATTTATATTTTATGTTGATTTTATCACCAAGTCCTAGTGGACAGTTAACAAACAGAACTGGCAAATGACAACCATTTTTGGCATCTCTTTATCTAGTCAGATAATATGAAATTATCCAATTTTTGTTCAGTAACAACTTTGCAACATTTCTCATATTTTAATTTTTAATCTAGCTGAGAGATGTGTTTTATTTACCTGTTATGGATGGAGAGATATTGAATAGTGTAATTCTTGTTATACCATTTGATCCTGTTGTTCAAATTCATGACACTTTTGGGTACTTAATGTCAGCCGGACACCACATCAGATAAATTATTAAATATCGTTTCTACAGAAATTATTCTTATTGTATTAATTTCTTTTGAAATATAAAATTTTCATTCATTTCATTAAAAAATAGGATTTGCACAATTTAAACCAATCGGTTTTAACCATGGTTTAAAACAACTGGTTATTTTCTCAGTAAAACTTTTTTTTATTTTTTAGAAGAATTCTAATGACATTTTCTATTTTTTTTCTAAATAATTTACGTGTTTCAGGATTATTGGATACTAGCGGCCCGCCCTCGCTTTGCTTCGGGTAGTCCCGTGTCACTACTGACACCGCAAATTGTTACTACCACTTCATCCCATTAAATTCAACTACTAAAACCATTACCCTCCTTTTAAGTAGTCGGGTAAAAAGTAACCTATATGGTAATCTAAGGTGCCAGATAACTCCATATAAAGTCTCATAAAAATCGATCCATCCGTTCTTAAGTTATAAATGGATAACTAACACGACTTTGTTTTATGGATATAGATTATAAACATGAATTTAATAAAAAGCGAAACAATAAAAAAACAGTTATAAATAATAAACTTAATAAGTAACAAAACAGTAAATATAATTTTCACAATAAATCGTAAATATTAATACTTATAGCCATATTGAATGCATGCATTTATATTATTTAATCAGCCCATTTCACTGAAATCTTTTTACTTTTTTCATTTTATTCCCCTAACAACTGTTATAAACTTATTAAACGGATCTTTCTCCTTGACACACATGTGCAATGCCAAATTGGCGGGGGGGGGGGGGGGGGGAGCATGTGCCAATGTGGTGCGTATATGACATCTGTGCCAAAAACACTTATTGTGACGTAACTATAACAGTTAGACATATGCTGTCGCGACATTTTTTTTAGATAATTATACGTTCTGCAAAGTCGTAGTACATTATTTTGCTTTATAATCAATAGTATTCGCAGCGCACGCGATGTAAGGATTTTTGGCACTTCTAGGTTATCCCATCGGCCAAAAATATATCGCCAAACTATAAGATTAAATGCCAATAATGGATAATCGTGAATGTCACATTCAATGACATTAAATACGATTCACGTGTTTAAAATGTCATTAAGTGATATTAATTTCGTTTTTTTATTTGAATTTTTATTAATATTCCACTAATTATTTGTTTTTTCGTTATTTAAAATAAAAATTATGTCAATATGTAAAATTTGGCTGTTAGTTTGGCGATTTGTATAATTTGGCAAAATTGGTCGGCGGGATAATAGAGAAGTACCGGATTTTTTAAGGTCATTTTTCTACACCTTGGGTTACATTATTGGCATTTTAGTAAGGACCCCCCCCTTTTTTTAAATATAATATAGCCTATGTTTACCGGAAATAGTGTAGCTTTCCAACGGTGAAAGAATTTTTCAAATCCGTCAGGTAGTTTCGGAGCCCATTCAATTCAAACAAACAAACAATCAAATCTTTCCTCTTTATAATATTGGGTATAGATGTGACGTCATTATTTACTGATTTTTATTAGTTACATATATCCATGCCTCTTGTTTCTTTAACAAATATTTCAAAATTCCTATGTTATTTAAATTATGACATCATATTTTTCCAAATCAAATATTTTAATAATAATCTAATTCTTTCTCTTTCACTTTACTTCTAATTATGTCGCCATTTTTCGCAGAGAACCTCTTATTAACGTAACCGATATTTGTGCGTCTTATATAATAAAATAGTTTTTTTTTTCAAGTATGACGACATATTTATTTTCCTCTGAATTATTTTTATTTTAATTTTTCACGTGGATACTGTTCAATTGAAAATTAATTGCCGAGGAGATATTATTATCCCAGATTTTGATTTTATTGGCAACGTGAAAGAAAAATGGTTATTTTCTATCGGAAAAATTTTAATTGATTCTGTATGAAAAATAATGAAATTTTGAACTATTAAGGAAAATATTTGAATAAATCAATTAAAAATTAGCCTATGTTCACCGGAAATTGTGTAGCTTTCCAACGGTGAAAGAATTTTTCAAATCCGTCAAGTAGTTTCGGAGCCTATTCAATTCAAACAAACAAACAAACAAACAATCAAATCTTTCCTCTTTATAATATTAGTATAGATAAATAATTTCTACTTTTAACACTCTATTTCAGCAATTAGCATGAAATGTAAAGGATTTAGGTCATATTTTTAAGTATAGGATTAAAATCAGTATGCGTTGGTGAACATATGTATTGAGCATGACCCAGAAAAGAATTTTAAATTAAAAATTTTAAAATTCAACACTTTTATAGAAATAGAGGAAACACTGCTTGATTGCTTTCTCTTGGAATAATATGGTGAATATATTTATTTACATCTGAAAGTGACTTTGTAAATTGCAGAGTACAGTTTCGCCACCAGTAGAGTTTCCAAAAGAAATGATAACCATATGAAGAGCGATTACGATTTGAATACCCTAGAAATTTAAATTATTGTCAAACCGCAAACTAAAAATCTGAAAGAAATATTCTTATCATGTTATATGACCAAATAATAATAAAAATAAACCATCCAATTGCAAAATAATCTCTGTCACAAACAAAAATGGAACTAAAGACAAATTCATTATTCCTGTCTCTTTTATTAACACCGGTACGTCGTTGGCAGTACTAAAACATAAATCTGTAGATGTAGATATATGACTAATTATTTTCATATCATATAAAAATGGTGTTTTGAATGGGATTTCCAAATATGATAGCAAAGGAAATGAAACAACTGATGTTATGAGACAGTAAATGCTTATAACTAAAAAAATTTTTTAATTTATTGAAAAGTATTAAAAAAACTGTGTCATTCCATTCACTTCAAGCCCCACCAGTGGCTGAGTGGTTCTGCGCTTTAAACTGATAGACGGAGGGTGTTAGGTTCGAACTCAGTTGCACCTGTCAGTTTAGTCGTTCAGAGTTTTCGTCGTTTTCTTCGAGCCTTGGGTAATCTTGAGTAAATGTGGGTTAGGTTTCCTCAGAAAGACCCCCACTAAGGGCATTTTGTCCATTTCCAAACAAATTTTAGTTAAAACATACTAACTACCGTATATACTCATGTATAAGTCGAGAAATTTTAGACAATAAAAAAACTTCAAAGTGGGGGGATCAACTTATACGTGAGATCTAAAAAAAAAATTATAAATAAAATATTGGAAAATAGTTTGCTAGTGAATCGGTGCTGCAGCATCCCATTATTTGTAGAGTACAAAATCCAAAATCCGGAACCCTTCCAACCTCAACGATTCTGAATTTAAGATCATTTTTAGTTTATTTTTTTTAAAAAAAAGAAAGTATCCTAACCTGTTGCAAAGAACAAAAAAAGTGTGTGATTTATGTCAAGAACATATTTCCAATGCTAAAAAATAGCGATGAGCAAAATCGTTCATTTTAAGGAATCGTTCTAGTCTGAATAGTTCACATAAAGGAACGAGTCATACGAATTCATTCTGAAAAAAAAGAACGATTCAGAGAAAAATGGAACATATTCCAGAAAAAAGGAACGAGTCCAAGAAAAACATAACAAATCTGAGAAAATGGAACGATTTGAGAAAAAAGGAATGAGTCCAAGGAAAAACGGAATGAATCCAATTTTTCTTTGTAATTCTCAGATTCCGATTTATGACATGAAGCATAATTTTTCAGACGATACATTTCGGAATGAGTTTGAGGAATCAGTCATTTTCGGGGGAAAGTCAATTGGTGCCCCCTTTTGGAGGGGGGTCGACTTATACACGGATTTTGAATTTTTTCTTATTTTTAACAACATAAGTTAGGGAGGTCGACTTATACGCGAGTATATACGGTACATCACAACTAAGTAGTAATAAGATTTAAAAATTTTTTAAATACATTTAATACATTCTCGTGGAATATAATATTTTATTTTTATATCGAGTAGGATTTTTAGAATATAATGCTTTATTTTTCTTTTTATATGGAGTAGGATTTTTAGAATTTAATACACTTGAATTAGTGTACTAAAAAAATTATGTTAAGGCTATTCTGAAATTTACAATAGCTATATTCTGACACATTTTTTGTTACAATATATGAAGTCCTTTTATTTTGAAACTATGTAATCGAATATGTTCTTTTTTCATCTTTTCGTAATGGCAAGAGATTTTTTAGTAAATTGTTCTTAAAGTTAGTGTTTTGAATCGAATTTCTGTGTACGATATCGCAGGAGAAAAAACTGTTGTCGCAGGACAGTAAAAGCTTATGACTGAAGATGTAATTATTTATCAGAAAGAAAAATTAAAAATAAAATTAATAATAAAATAATAGTAATTTGTTTCCAACTTACTTTCATCAGTCACTATGAATGTAAATATAAAGTTTTATGTTTAAAAATTAAGATACAAAAGGGTATTGTCAAGAACAATCATTCATAAACTAAGTGTAAACGAATTTTATTATTTTACTAAAAAATTACACTTTCTGGTTATGCATATTTAATTACTTTTCTGCTAAATGAAAACAAAATAAAATTTTTCTATTTACCATATCTACAAAAGCGATAGTTAGAAAGTTTTTACAGATCAGATACAAATTAAAAGTTTTCCTTTGATGTAAATGTATTATTTTATTTGTGTTCATCTAATACCATTTCTAAACATCTGAATTTACCTACATTTAAATTTTTTTTAAATAAACTTTCAGTCAGTGCATATATTAGTTTGTACAATAAGTTGTGTAGGGGAAATAATGAGCAAGTTTTCCAGAATATTATTTGCTTTTAAATGAGTAACATTTCTTTGTCATTGATTTGTTTGTAGATGTGACATACAAGAATTCCCATTACATGACCCACAACGCCACAATTGGTCACCTCGGTGATTTCAGGAAGACCGAAAGGGTTGCTTTTCTCAAAATGCAGAACCAAGTGCAAAGGTGCAATTTCGCACAACTGCATTTTTCGCCAAACTTTGGCGAAAAATTGCGCAATTCATAAATACGTTTATTTTTCTGAAACCTATAATAAAAAAAAGTTCCCTCTCCCCCTCAAAAAGAAGAAAAAAATTAAATAAATTTTATAGAATTTATTTTGTCCTTTTTCCATGAAGATTTTGCTTCTCGGTTTTTCTGTCTCAGCTCCCCCCCCCCCCCCCCCCACACACACACACTACTCAAACTTTAAAACTGTTAATCGAAAAAAAAAATACTTTGTCATTTTATTGTCACAATATATAATTGATTAATATTTCCTTTCCCACATAAGGGAGCAGATTTAATTTAAATTTTTTTAAACAAGTCAGGTTTTTATATATATATATATATATTTTTTAAAGATAAATTAGTCATCTAATCTTCTTTTCTTAAAATGAAAAAAAAAAACCTTTTATTATATTTTTTAATTTTTTCTGCTGTATTACTTTATTGTAACAATAAATAAATAAATAATTGATCATTTAGTTTTATTCCCTTTTCCCTCAATAATATATATATATAATATATTGAATTTTAATATATTATATTTTCCTGAAAATTACACTTCCTTCTTATGCATATTTCAATTTGTCTGTATAAAAACATAAAATCAAAATTTATTTTTACCATATCTACAAAGGCAGTAGTTAAAAAAATTTTACAGATCAGATACGGGTTTAAAATGTTAAAAATTTCTTCTTTAATGTAAATTTATCATTTTATTTGTGCTCATTTGATAGCATTTCTAAACAAATGAATTTACCTTGACTTTTTTATTATTATTAAATTTCATCTTCAAAAATCATTCTTTTGTTTTGATGATTGCAAACAATGAAAATAGCAATTTGAAATAAAAATAATAACTATAATATTAGTCACTAAAACTTAATTTTTGTCCCTATATTTAACATTGTGTTTTTGGTACATCAAACAAACCATTTGTAAATTTAAATTATGACGTATTTCCGAACTGCTTAACTTTTCAGCAATTTCTAATAAAAATAATAATTATAACATTAATATTAAAATTTAATTTTGTCCCAACCATTTGTAAATTTAAGCACTTTTTTTTAATACAAAAAGAAGCTGTATAGTTAATATGTAATGTTATAAGTAAGAGAAAAAAAATGAATAAAAATATGGAGTTAAAAGCTTAGTTAATATTTTCTAAATAAGTATTTCAAAAAGACACCATTATCCAATTACAAAATAACTAACACTAATAATGAATTGTTCGTGATGTAGTGCGTTATAGTTTGAAAAAATATCAGATACACAATTTCTATTAATTAAAATGATTAGCACTATAAAATTTGAATATCTAAAAATTAAGATTCAAAATTAAATAATCATCCTCTAAAGAATCTATATAAAACAAAACACTTAAAAAATGTATATTTCAATGCGTGTATTTCAATTTGTGTACGAAAAAATAATGATAAAATAGTAAGTGGTGCAGAATATTATTTGATTTTAAATTTGTGACATTTTATACTTCATCCGACTTGTTTGTTTACGACCACGTTCCACGTAGAGCGAAAGGGTTGCTTTTATTAAAATGCGGAACCAAGTGCAGGGGTGCCATAGACTTATCTAAATGGAGTACAAATTCGCCAAAATTTGGCGAAAAGTTTCAAAGTTCGGAAGGAGCGAGAAGCGGAGTTTAGACGTCAGATTACAGATTAGCCAATAGCAGAGCTACCCTCCATACATGAATTCCAGTATGGTCTGCTTATATGCGGACGGTCCTGTCTTCAGTATTCTGGGGACATTCACAGGATAATTTTATAGGATATGACAGCTATAGGATCTCTATGATCATTCTAAAACGTCCGAAGGACGATTGTGGTTGTCTGGGTCAAATACCTTTAAAATAATATTGTTTTATAAAAAATGAAATATACAATTTTAATATTCTGAATGACGCAATAAAATTTTCAGAAGCTTTTAATCTAGGCACTTTTTACCCAAACAATTTTGTCAACTCGTCAAAAACCTCGTCTTTTTTGTGAAAGTGTCGACGAAAATGAGTAGGTAGGGGGGCCCAATTTTTTAACAGGTCTTGGGCCAACTTCGGCTTGATCGGGCTCTGGTTTCTGAACGAGAAAACCTGCTAGTTTCATGAATTTCCGAACAAAAATAAATTAAAACTTATGTCACAAAGTTGCCTTTTTAATTTAAGAACAGCCTTAATATATTAACATACAAATTCTTACAAATTATAATACAATTACAGTCAGCTTTGTTAACATATGTAACTATAAAATTATCCCTTAAACTTTTTATAGATACAATCAAATCTTTATAGTACTCTACAGTGATTCCCTGATAAGTTTTCTGATATGCTCCAATTAGATAGATCAGTACGTGGCATCTCCATTCTTCAAATATTTTAATTGGTAATCCAAAAAGATAAATCATTTTCTGAATGAAAATATCTGTATTTGTTGTTAATCGCTTTATAGCATACCCTTTTGACACATTTCCCTTCAATCTAAACTGTGTTCCATAATTAACATTTTTTCAAAAATCAAGATCAGAAATAATATTTAAATCCCATATGATCGTTCACATGCAAGAAAAGTGACACATCTCGAGAAAAGCAAATTTCACAGGAGAGGCAAATGAAAATTTGCATTATTGTACTATTGCATGAAATAATAGCACTTACAAGGAAGGTGTCCATATTGGGCATACTCAGAATTTTTTGAAAAAGAAATACTAATTAAAGTACTTATGTATGTAATACAGGATCACTCAAATTTAGCGGCGGAATCACAGTAGGAAGTATCTAAAAAAATAAAATACTTTCGATTATTTGGCGTGAAAAGCATCACGGAATTTGGCGAGCAGCCCTTTTACTCGCCAAAAGCAAATGATTTAATGCAACTGAAAACTGTTGGATTTTTAGAATGTGTGTAATTTAAGGGTGTATTCGAAAAAACCCTTTTCCACCTTCAACAGCTCGAAATTTTCCGATACAATTTCAGACACATTTTTAAAAGTAGAAACATGAAACTTGCTGAGGGGATTCTTGAAGGGACGTATGAGGTGCCGTGTGATGTCTTTTTACGCTCAATTCATTAGAATTTGAGTTACAAACAATTACCTTTTCAGTAGCACCCTTTTTTTCGTTCCCAGATCTCCCACTTGAGAAAAATCGGTTCGAAATGTCATTTTAATTGCTTTTTTTACAATATTTTCTGCATTTATCAAAGAATCGACAATCACGGCACCTTGTATACTTTCCAAATAAGAGATTTTGAAAGTTTGGTGTATTTGAGAGCAAAAATTAATTCAAAAATAAATCGGAAAATAAGCAATTTGAATCGAAATACACCCTTAATGAATTTAAACATAAACAATGAAAGAGTTTAATATATTATCTACACATATGTATTGCTTGTTGCTATAGAGTTTAATTTATCACTGGGAAAAATATTTTCATATATACAAAATTCATATAGAAAAAAATATTTTCATACATTTAAGCGTATTCAAAATTAAAAGCGGGATGTTTCCATAGCAACAAAGTTGAACTGACAATGCTCAATTGGACCTTGAGCTTGAAACTAATTAATTTAAACTATGAATTTCGTTTTAAATCGCAAATTTTGATGGTTAAATTTGAATATAAATACATATAGATATCGATCTAACAAAATTATATTTAAAGCAAATTAAAACTGACAAAATTAAAGTTATTTAAATTAAATTTACCTAAACATCTTCAACATGAATTTTTTTTAAGCGTATTTGACATAAAAAAGTATTTTTTAAAACTGTATTCCACCGCCAGCCGATGATAAATCGCCAAAAAACGAAATTTTCTTTATTTTTGCTACGGACGTTATTGGATATTCCGCCGAAAAAAAAAAGTATATATATATATGTAATATTATATAGAATTCGACAAAAATAAAATATGTTGCATAAATTCTATGAATTCTCAGCAACACGAGCAGAGTAGTCGCTCCGACAGTTGGCGAGCAGTGGAAGAATTTCATTGGGGTATTTCCCCATTATAAAAACAGACACCATCAGTCTTCAAGTTCTTTATTGATGAACTCATAAAATAGATAAACTCTTCCCCGCAATCACCTTAGCACACATCGACACTACAACTTTCGTTATCTAGTCCACATCATCAGATATTCTAATTCAGCGGAGAAATGAAACGTGCGTCTTGATAGTTTAAAGGGCAATTGCATTCTAACGCTCCTCAAAAACCAAATGAAAAAAAAAACATTTTCACGACAAAACTAGCTCCCTCCTACTCCGCGTCAATCATTTTAAAAATCCAATTAGGATGAACTCGAGTCTCAACGAAAAAAAAATGATCAGTTCTGATTGGTCTTAGGAGGCGTGTCCTCGACAGGAACTATATTTTTCCTCGCAAGTAACAAGCCCTTTAACAACGCGTATTAACATCTGTCACGCGATGTTAAATAAAAAATAAAATTAAAATCCCGGGAATATTCCAGAAAGTAAAAAGGTTACGAAATACCTCCTGTCGTTTTGAGAATCAAGCAATAATTTATTAATAAATAAAATAAGAAAAAGAATTTTAGCTGTTACAAGTTAATACATTACGAAACTAAGATTGAAATATGTTCCACAAATTTAGAATTGAAGCTAAGAGAGAACAAAAATGGCGCAAAATTTTTATTTTATTACATATATATATATATATACTAGGGGGGCCCCGCCCCCCTGCTCGCTATGCTCGCCAACCCCCCGCGTAATCGCTTCGCGATTCCAAATTATTGGCTACCCCTGCTTGCTGCGCTCGCCAATACCCCATGGTATGAATAAGCAGTTGCAGACCTCTCAACTGATGTGTCACACGACTGGTGTTGTAAAGAAATTAAAAATGTGCCCCCCTGGGGGGCAGAGTGGGAGGTGACACAAAAGACATCCATAATATGAATAAGCAGCTGCAGACCTCTCAAATGATGTCACACGACTGGTGTTGTAAAGAAATTAAAAATGTGCCCCCCTGGGGGGGTCAGAGTGGGGGTGACACACAAGACATCCATAAAATGAATAAACAGTTGCAGACCTTTCAAATGATGTGTCACACAATTGGTGTTGTAAAGAAATTACAAAATGCGTCCCCTCTGAGGGCAGAGGGGGGGGGGGGGTTACACACAAGATATCCATAATATGAATAAGCAGTTGCAGACCTCTCAAATGATGTGTCACACAATTGGTGTTGTAAAGAAATTAAAAATGTGCCCCTTGGGGGGGAAGAGTGGGGGATGACACACAACACATCCATAATATGAATAAGCAGTTGCAGACCTTTCAAATGATGTGTCACACAACTGGTGTTGTAAAGAAATTAAAAATGTGACTCCCCCCCCCTGGGGAGAGCAGAGTGTGGGGGTGGCACACAAGACATCCATAATATGAATAAGCAGTTGGAGACCTTTCAAATCTTATGTAACACGACTGGTGTTGTAAAGAAAATAAAAATGTGTCCCCCCTGGGGAGCAGAATGGGGGATAACACACAAGACATCCATTATATGAATCAGCAGTTGCAAAACTCTCAAATGATGTATCAAACGACTGGTGTTGTAAAGAAATTAAAAATTTGGCGAAATATTAAAGTTATCGCCAAGTTGGCGTCACTTTTGACAACTAATTTTGGTCGCCAAATTTGGCGATATATCGCCAAGTTGGCGACAAACTTGGCGATTGTTGGCGATGGTAACCTTTTCTCTCTTTATGGTAACCCATATGGCGATGCATAGACGGAGCCCTTTCCTGATTGGTCTATTCGACTCATGGAAGGAGTGGACAACCCGGATTCGTTACTTCCGGAAATCTTCCACATCAGCATCATTCCAGGAGTCATTCCTTTTAAGGCTAGTTTTTTTTTACTATAGAAGGATATATATATATATATATCCTTATATATATTATAAATGTGAAAGTGTGTCCGAAAATTGGAATGAACTTGGCTTCAAAACGGATGGATTAATGTCTTTGAATTTTTGTATATAGGTAAATTATTGCCCTGAAATGAACATAGGCTAATTTTTATTTATTTTATTCAAATATTTTTCTTAATAATTCAATATTTCACTATTTTTCATATAGAATAAATTGAAAAAATTTCCATAATATTTAATTATCTTTCTTTTTTCGTTGCCAAAAAATAAAAAAACCGGAATAATTATTTCTCTTCTGTAATTAATTTTCAACTGAAAGATTTTCACGTGATAAAATAAAATGAAATAAATAAATGGACCCTATACTGCTTTTCGGTTCGAGGTTAAAAACCGCGATTTCACCAATTGTGACGTCAGAGGAATACTGTTTTTCTTCTTATATCACGCAGACGTTATATAAAATTTCTTTTAGACTTAGAAGACTTTACAAGAATATAACTTCACACTTTACAAGATTATAAATATTTTAGTAGTTTTTACAGATATTAATCCATAATCAAAATGAACCTTTTTCTTTCTTTCGGTTCGAGGCTATAAAATTCAACTTTTTACCAATTGTGACGTCAGAGGAATACTTTCCATTAATAATTTTAAAAATATCAATGTAACGTCATATATGAAACAAAGTATAAGTTTTCAAGTTTTCATTTTTAATAACACAATGTAATTTTGAGTAAGTGCTAACAAGAGACGACTGTGACGTCACATATTGAAAATAAAATAAATATCTCTGATATTGCAATGAAATGAGATTGAATTATGATATCAAATGTTATTATTTAAAGAAAATTAAGTTTATCGTCTGAGCGTGGTTAATATTTAATTTTAAAATGAAATAAGTTTTTTTAAAGGTTAAATATTAAACGACTAGAAAATATTAATAATTTATACATATCGTAAATGACGTAATGATCAATGAAAAAACTTTTTATCATTTTAGAAAGTAAGAAAAGCTCAACTAATCAAAAAAAAAATATTTTTGTGTGTTAATTCTGAAAATTGTTCAATTCTGAAAATATAAATAAATATCACTTTAAAAATGCATTTTCGGGCTTAAAATCTAAAGATTTAATGTAATTGTGAGAAAATACATTCCCTCAGTCAATATCTCAATTTGGCATAATGTACAAATATTTGGCAAAGTGTACTGGAAACAGGTTTGTAAATGGATATTAATTGCACATTTTTTTTTAGCTCTTAAAAAGTAAAAATATGTTGTCACTTTTAAGAATGTTTTTTATAATAAATTTCTATAAATGTTTATGGTATGCAGAACATATATGTACAAATTATACAAAAATGCCACCTAAAACACAGTTTTGTAGTATATTTTTCCTAACACTGTTTTTTTTTTTTCGTTTTACGGAAACTACCCGCTTTTTGACACTTTCTAACATGGTCTAAAAGTGCTTACGACTTCAACCTGTCTGTATACCGGATGCCGAGTGCCTGGGGTCTGCCGTCTGTCTGTCCGTTTTTCAACTTGGGTAAGTATAGTGGAATTCATACGAAAATAACATACGTTATTGAGATTTACCATAGCATATGCGGCATTGAAAATAGACCAGGTAGCAATTATAGCTGAATCACAGGAGCACTCAAAAGGAAACTTTACATTATGGTCTAAGGCGAAAAAATCATTTGTGGTGTATTTTGATAATGTTACATAATTTTAAATGTAGTGAAATTTACATGCATTTTTAAGGTTCAGAAAAACATGGTTACTATCGAATATGTTAAATGTAGTACTTATAGTGTGCGTACAGTTAGCTCAAAAGTATTTCAATATATTATGGTCTGTGAAGAAAAAACCATTTGCAACGTATTTTAATAATGTTATTTTATTAAGGTTATTAATAATATTGAAATTGCACTAAAATAGGATTTCTGTAGAAAATGGGGTGAAAAGATTTAACATTCACTTACAAGATTGCAGAAAAATGTTCGATAATATAATAGTATACGGAGAAAAAATATATTCGCAGCGTATTTTAATTGCGTTCCGCTATTTCAAACATGATGAAATTAATATACTGAGATAATCAATACAATGATAAATACTGAAATTTACTACAATAAGCTTGCAGTTAAGTATCATTTGCATCGCATTTGTTGTTCATTTACAGAGACGCATAAAAGATTTTTTATCTGTGTCCAGATCTCAGATATTGTGTCCAAAGTATGGTCTATTAGAAAAGATTACTGAAGAGCTTTTTCAATTATCGTATGTATTTGGAAAACTAATGCATCCTGAAGTTCAGCTACATTTGATATAATAAGAGATGTTTGTAGAATTTAAATAAATCATGTATCGGACTATACAATAAACTGGATTGGTCACCAGTGCAATAGCGATTCCCGGAAATATGAATTCAATAATTTGAATCGGGTTTTTTGCTTGAATAATTTAAGCTAAATATGCGATCGTATACATATTTGCACGTAATATACAGGACTGTAAAAAAGAATTCAAGTAAGTTTCTGTCTATAATTAGGAATTGCTAAAGGTGAATTTTAATATTCGTTATACTTTTTCTCACTAAGCAAAATTTTAACATTGTATTTAGAATATTTACAAACACATAGATCATATACACAGCTGCAGAAGAGAATGTCCCGGTGAAGTTATGCATTATGGAAATATTGGATATTTTTTTTATTACCTAGGTTTAACACATGATTTTTCTTTCTTTGATATGGAATTCTGAAATGCACTATAAAATGATTTCTGTACAATTGGGGTGCGTTACAGTTGTTCTACAGTATAAGTAATTACAATTTCATTTTCGCGATTGTTCATATTATCTAACACATTTTCCTGTTATTTGACTGAGTTCTTTAAGTCCCCTATAAAAAAACTACTGCATAGCCTTCTATAAGATAAATGTTATATCTATTTTAAATTATTGTTAATGAACCGTTTTGTTTAATTAAAGCGTTTATCTTTTTTTTTAATGCTACGTGAACGACGTCACGGGTAACAGCTAGTATATATATATATATAAACGTATATATCCTAATGAGAAGAGCATTTTGTAATGTTTTCAGATTTTTCAGAGTATGCCCGTATGGAGACCATCCTTGTTAGTTCTTCATACAGGAATTGAAACTTGCATAAAAGCCTCCAAAATTAAGATGTAGAATAAGGTTTATAGAGTTGGGTAATTTCACATCTACAAATAATGCACCCCTCTTCTGATGTCACAAATAGGCATACAACGTAATAAAACGACTTTGTTTATGATTACACTTATATAACTTATTGTATAGCAAGACATACCTATGACAGACCTATTAGTGGAATAAAACGAAAAACGAATTTTTGCGAGATATGTCCTTTTTCTTGCGGGTGAGCGATATATCCGTAGTCCAAATTCAAGAATTTGCCAAATTTTTCTTCATTATAATGACACACAGCATTCTCAACACCATTTTTTAACTCTTTTGCAAAACTATTATAATTAAGAACAGTCCCGTATATATATATATATAATTAGAACGTTAATATTTTGAATACTGTCGACAAAATGTAAAATTCTTGCTCTAAACCATACTACTTAGTAAGTACATTCCATCGAATTAAAACAGCATATAAAGCCTTTGTGCAAAAATGTTAAAAGATAGAAAACCGACGATTATAAATGCACAAATAAAGTATGAAAAGGGAGCAAACAGCTGTTTCGAATCTACTATCGAGATTCTTCTTCAGTGCAAAAACTCAGCGAGCTAGCCAAAGCAAAACTGAGCAAAGAGACAGACAGACGCAGGCTTTACCCGCTACGGGAACGATCCCGCCTAAAGGAAAGCAACCAATGAGAAGAAATCAGCCTGAACAACTGGGTGGACAAGTAGCGACATCTACCGGAGAACAAACAAAACAAAAACTAAAAAGCGAGTGAAAAAGAGAGAGAGAGAGAGAGAGAATTAAATTAAAGTAATTAAATTTAATTTAATTCTCTCTCTCTCTTTCCCCCCCCTCGCTTTTTATTTTTTGTTTTGTTTGTTCTCCACCCGGTTGTTCAGGCTGCTTTCTTCTCATTGGTTGCTTTCCTTTAGACGTGATCGTTCCCGTAGCGGGTATATAAGCCTGCGTCTCTCTGTCTCTTTGCTCAGTTTTGCTTTGGCTAGCTCGCTGTGTTTTTGCACTGAGAAAGAATCTCGATAGTAGATTCGAAACAGCTGTTTGCTCCCTTTTCATACTTTATTTGTGCATTTATATTCGTTGGTTTTCTATCTTTTAACATTCCATCGTAGATTTAGCAGTTTTGTGGCAAAAGGTGGTAAAGCAACAAATAAATGTCCTTTGACAGATTTTCCTCTACAACCATATCATTATAATTTTTATTATTACATATGTATATATACAGGATAATAAGTTTTTATTGTTACACATATGTATATATATACACAGGATGGTTCAAGGATTATGTCATAACGGCATTTGTGGGTGTGTTAGATCATAAGGAGCAAAAATCGCATAGGAATAAGTGAGGGATCGAAAACGCGATCGTGATGATGCAATTGCATTGTGAATAACTGTATGAAAATAGTGGTATCTTGGTAGCCCACTTTCCACTAGTTGTGTACTCCTAGCTTAAACAAATTAAATTATTTTGAAAATGACTCGGTGGCGAGTTGAAACGTATCGGCAGTTAAATAAACTGTTCTACTGTTTTTTTTAAATCTTAATCTTACACTTTTTTTACCAATTAGAAAGAATATATTATTACAAGATGTTAATTTGTTACATGCGAATAAGCACAATAAAAAGTAAAAAAAAAAATACCTTCTAAAGCTCGCTTGATCCTTTTTTGAATTTTTTGGCATTTTCTATTTTCTGATTCTTGAATTACTTGCATTTTCTCACGAATCTCTACTAGTTGATTTTTGACGCCCTGGATACTACTGGAAATATCATCACTTAAATATCTTTCAAGAATTTCTAAAGTTCTTCTGTGCCATTTTACAAACCTGTGTTTCAATAATTTCTGAAAATTTGTTACATTCAATGGACCATTTGTTACCTGTATAGCGTACAAAGCAACGTTAGATAAGGAAATCCGTCCAGAAGGCTTATCATCGCTCAGTGTATATGTTGCCATCTTGTCAAGTACTGTTGTGCTAAAATGAATATGAAACAAGCTTGAAATGTAATAAAACTGCAGAAGTTACAGACCGGTAGGTGGCAGCACGGACAGTTACCTCATCCAGTTCATGGATGAAAATCTAGGATTAATGAAATCTCGATTCTTATATTAACAAATAAGAAAAATCATGCGTTAAGCTTAGATTATGAAACACTTTCCAACACTTCCTGTAACCTCTGACGAAACTTCGTTATTTAAGGAAATAAGGTTACTGTATATAGCCAAATATGTATTCCAATTTTGAACAACCCTATATTTGATCTGTCGGTTGATATAGTTGCTATATAATGGAGGAATTTAATGTAGCAAGAAAATGCCTAGCAGGTTGAAATTTCTCCTTCAGCAATTTATACTAATAGATGAAAAATACTTCAATACTTTTGTTCAGTCCTGTAGTTTACCAGGTACCTTTAAAACACGCCAGTATTTAGCTAAAATTTATTTTAAACTAAAACACTCTTAAAACTACTGAAATCACATTCTCAGAAATATTCATTCATAGGCGTCCATATATCGAATTTTTGCGTGGCCCGGTATATCACTTTATCCATATTCTACAAATATTTCATAATAAACTGAATGCAGTTCATCGTAAAAATTCATAACTTATTTAAAAACCACCTTTAGGTAATTTATGCTCATATTCAGTAACGTTTGTAAACTCTTATGTGTAGCCCTGTATATCAACTATAGCATTTATACACACCACATAATACACTTGGATCTAGTGAAACTTAAAAACACATATCATAATTAAAATTAATTTCATCCATCCATCAGTCGTCATCGGATACATATACAGTACTTCGGAAAGAATATACTATTTAAATCTTTTGTATGCCCCTGTAAATGCAATACGCTTCGTATTATACATGATTACAATCGTAAAATTTATATTAAGTCTCAGCTACATATATAAAATTTATTATATATGAAATAGTCTAATATTATTAAAATAGATCGTAAAACATTCCGCTTTTACCATTATATAAGGAATTCTTTTGTGTGGCCCTGTAAATGAATAATGGCTATTTTTTTTCAACGCATACTTTGAAGAATGCATATTTTAGCGCACTTTGTAAAGGCAGATAAATTTTAACATGTTTGTCAGAGTGTAACATCTTTAAGATTCATTTGAAACTTAAAGATAGGCCCCATAGCCCCCCATAGGCCGTAATGTAACGGTAAGATTTTCACTGTCCCTGTAAATAAAGACATCATGCTAGAAACTTCATTTGAAATAGGATTTGTGCTAGGGTAAACATCAATAATGTCCAAAAATTCCAAGGCAAACCGATTATATTCGGAGTTAGAACACGGCCGGACAAACCGAAATCATAACCACTTTTCAACTTTGTTGGAAAGCGGGGCGAAGGGGGCAGTCGCCCCGGGTGCGAATATTTAGAGGGAGCCAAATTTATACTACTAATGTCATTTTTAGCCTGTCACAAGAAAAAGTTTGGATGCGGGGCGCCAAGTTGAGGCTTTGCCTGTGTGCAGTTTTCTCTTCGCACACCCCTGGTTGGCAGACCGATTGTGTTTTAATATGTGAATCGAAATTTAACTAATCTAAGATTTTCATCCGCGAACTCGATGAGGTGATTGTCTATACTGCTGACTCCCGGTGTATTATTATTTTTTTTTTCATAATAAAATAAATTGCACTAATCAAATCAAGTAAATAATCTCTACACACAAAAACTGTAAATGTAATTTCTTAATGCAAAAACGGGCAAGCTTTTTATTACATTTTAATTTTAAAATTATTATTTATTAATTTGTTATTTAAAAAATGTATATTTAAACATAAATGCAAAAAGTATGTTATACCTTTAAGCATTATGTAAAACTTTATGTTAACACACGTATGTTTAAAATACATAATTAATAATTTATCTATTTCAAACATTTGCATTGAATAATAAAAAATCATTCAAATGATGAACGATTTGTTTAAAAGAATCATATAAAACATAAACGCGTGTGTCTACTAACAGTAACACTTTTACCATCTCTGTATCTTTGTTTACCATCTCTATATATGAGAGCCGCCCATAGCATCCCCTTAACTACGGCCCTGTAAACCAAGAACCAGTGGCACGGAGGCACGGATAACAGATGTCAGCTGACATCAAGATAACTTTTAATGTCAGCCGGGTGTAAATATTTAGTTTTTAGCCAATAGCAATTGTTATATTTTGCACGTGTAAATTGGAAACAATTTTATAATATTAAAATAAAATGTTTTGGTTTATAGAATGCTACTTACGTATTATCCGAGTCACATAAATCAATCGCCTTTTTCTTTTTTTTTTTTTTTTTTTGTTTCGGCGAAACAAAACGCCAATTTTTTATTTTTTATTTTTTTTTTTTTTTTTTATCATTGTAATTATCAATCGTGTTCAGAATGATACTTTAATGTGCATTTGATAGACACATAATATTTTAAAGAAATGATAAATAGTATAAAAGTACGTTAAAATAATACAAAACAATAATTTAATATTCATTTATTAAATACATAAAATGAAATTGATATCTTTTAGCGATGCACTATATTAAAAATGATAACTTCATCTCCACTGGTTTATTTTGCCCACCAGAATGGATTCTGCTTTTTTACAATTTAGTGTCGCCCCCGATGAATATACATATATGCATATAAATATAGATAGTACAAAACATATTTCAGTTTTAAGCCTTAAAATACATGCTTTTATTTTATATAAAATGACATCATTCATAGCCAGTGAAGAATTCCACATTTTCGATTAAGTCTTAATCAATTTCTACTATAACGTATGCATAGGACGTCACTATGGCTGAATAGTACACAAATCCAGCAAAAAATGGTGTCGTCAGTCAAGAAATTCTACACCACCTTTCCAAAAAATGGCTATTTAATGATTTATATGCTTTTATTTGCTTATAATATTAATATAGATACTTAAATATTATTATCATGAATTCTAAGACAGCGTGCATAATATTTCTTTTCCCAGAACATGAATATTAAAAAGAAAAGACAATTTTGGTGAAAATTACGTCAGTTTTAAATGAAGATTATATCAAATTCAAATGTATTCGTAAAAATAATTTATAGCGTTGTTAAAAAATATCAAGAGACACCGAACTTTGTTTACTTGATTCATTTTATGTTAGCTTATTTAAATCAACCTTTTTTTTTTTTTTTTTTTTTTTTTTTTTTTAATCAAAGACGAAAACAGACATTGTATCTCCAAACAGTGGATGATTTGATTTTAAAAATTTCTAATAAAAAGGAAAATGAACCGAAACCCATTTATAGAAGATCACTTCTACTTTTTAAAATTAAAATTTATTCTTTTTAAAGCCCATGAAATTAGCATGCTTTTAGAATTTGAGATATTTGATCGGGGATTGGCGAGCATAGCTCGTAGGAAAAAGAGCCCCCTAGTCTTATAAAAAATACATTGTTCAGATTTTTTTTTTTTTTATTAAGTGAGTCTCAAACTCGCGTTATCCAATGTTTAAAAAACCGAGTTTTCTACATCGGTCTATTCTATTGGTGAACCAGCACTGAAAAAAATCTAATGAATAATTAGTAATTACCACACTCTAATGAATATAGTTTTATCATTTACTCCTCATGTTGTAAAATTTTGGTTTACGTTAAAAACTAATGGACGGAGTCAGAGGTCTTAAAGTTTGATTTACTGGATAAGATAAATTTTGAAACTCGCGTCCTCATATTTATGATTGTATTTAAACTTCTCAAAATTTTGTTTAATTTGATAAGCAGTAACAATTTCAAACTTGTTAGATTCGCAAATGATTTTTGCAGTGTATTTATTAATTAATAGCTGTATTTAGTAATAAAAATAAAAGTGCTCAGTTAAGAGGGTAAAATTCTTCAATTTTTTTTTAAATATTTTATTGCATTAAATATTTCTTTTTTTTTTCTTTATTGTTTTCTTCTTAAAATGATGTTTAAAGCATGTTTCTATCTTAATTGAAACAGGGAATAGTATTTTTTTTTTTTTTCGTTTCGGTTTGTTTTCAAAATATAGCTTTCAAGCAACGGTTGTCATGAAAAAGACTTCTGGTGAAAATATGCTTTTCTTCGTGATGGGATTTTTTCACGATTTCTCTTATTTAAATTGTTATAAGTCAAGAACCGTTAAAGATAAAGTGTTGAAACTTGAAATGTCTTTTTCAATTGTGTTACTTTAATTATGATTCAGACTATGTTGGTTCAGAATTTATGTTCAGAATTATGGTTCAGAATATGTTTTATTGTAAACGTTTTTAATTTTTAATTAAATAAAATTTTTAAAAATGCAGAATCATAATTAAAGCTTGCACATTTCTTTTTATTTAGATAATATTTCGAGCTATACCAATTTTAAACTACCCCACTTTTTTAATAAATTTCAAATTTTTAATTAAAAAAATTAGAAAAGTTTTATCACTTGATATTGTTTACAAATCACATGGTTAACCATCACAAAAAATTTCAAAAATTTAATTCAATAAATAAATAAAAATATTTTAAATGTGACTCGGACCCCTTCCCTTAAACTGATGGTATTGAGCTCACAGACTTATCACACCAATTGTATATTATACTTTTATTATCATCCATTATTCATAAAATAGAACTCATTCTTTTTTAGCAAAACGTTAAATAAATTAAGAAAGAGATTAACCCCCTTCCCGCCCTACTCTATATTTAAACAGTGAACCTCCAAATCTAATTGAATATACCGGTATACAAAATATGGAACGTCTCGGTTAATTATACATGAAAAATCCATTTATCTAATTTAAAAGGGAATTAGCCCTCCGTTACCTCCTTTATATTTTACTAATAAATACCCAAAATTAATCAGGAAAGCGCCCTTGTCAGAATAAACCAATATACCAAATTTGTAACAAATCGAATAGTTCTGCATGAAAAAAACATTTATCGAAATTAAGGGAGATTCGCCCCCGTTTTTCCTCTTTGTACTTTGTACTTAACCAATGAACCCTCAAAACTAATCGGAGACGTACCTTATCAGAATGAATCTATTTACAAAATTTTTAATAAATCGGTTATTTCTATCATCTAGTGTTATTACGTAGCGTACATGTATACATACATACATACAAGCCTGCAGGCACATTAGCTCTCAGACTTTGATAGCATATAAGCTAATAAAAACTATAAACAAATTGGAAATTGCACGTTAAATATGGCAAATGAGATGCGTTCGTAATATAATTAATTTTCTAACTATTCAGAGCTTGATGCAATAGCTCTTAAACACTTATGTAAAAATGCATGACTACAAAATTCAGTAATACGAAAATAATAGCACTTCATCTTAAATAGGATGTAATCAACTTAGTAAACCTAGAATCATTACTTATCATGGGATAGCGTAAAAATGCTTAACTCCTTCGAAAATCTCCTGTAAGCTACTTTCATTCATACTCTGTAACTCTTACAGATTCTGTTGTGTTACCCTGTATATAATCTACAGCATTTATACACACAACATAATACGCAAAAGTATGGATAAACTTAAAATATCATATCACGACGAAAAATGCACTTCCAGCAACGATCTGTAACATACGATATTTCTGGTACAGTATAGTATTTGAAATATTTTGTGAGTCCCTGTAAATACTGTTAGCACTTTCTATTGTAAAGGAAGTAATTTCTAATAAATCTCAGCGACGTATGTGAATTTCATTACATATGAAGTAATTTAACATGATTGAAATACGCCGAAAACAATTTTTTTCCATATATTATTAAGTGTTTTCTTCTGTGTGGTTCTGTAAATGAATAATACACTCTTTTGCACCACCTATTGCATAGGATATATTTAGTACACTTCAGTAAATGCATATCAATTTTATCCTGTTTGAAAGGCTGTAGCACCATTAAAATGAACTTGAAACATTTTTTTTCCATTGACCATAATGTAACGGAATACTTTTTATTGTCCCTGTAATCAAGCTCTACATCCGATTTTAATAAAATTTGAAATGACTCGACAAAATTATGCCACAATTATATGTTTAAATTTCAAACGATTCGGTTAGGTAGTTTTTGCTTTGTTATATGCGGACAGACGGACGGACTGAACGACGACTATAGGTGCTGCGTACTTGCATAAATACGAACGCACCTAAAAATGGGCAATTTTATAGCTCAGAATGTAACATATTTTCTGTTATAAGTTTCTTGGTTTTGAAAATACTATTTATCAACATTATACACTATATGGCCAAAAGTGACCGACCACTTGCGATTTTAGACATTTTGTTAAATATCTAGAAAAATATATGAGGAATTATCTTGAAACTCTAAATATGTAAACATACAGTACAGGTCGTACATTTCCGTGACGATTTTTTTCCGAAACTCCATAGGGGATCGTCGAATTGAAAAAGAACGAATACAGGGGTTGGACAAAAATATGGAAACACCTTAAAAAAAACACGTTTCCTTGCCTAGTATTGTGTACGGTACCCGTTGTTATTCAAAACAGCTTGCAGTCTTCTCGGAATGGATAAATACAGTTTCTGTATGTTTGCTAGAGAATATTGTACCATTATTCCTGCAAAACGGTGGCAAGTTCAGATAACGATGTTGGCGGTAGATAGCGAGAACGCACTTTCCGCTGCAATGTATACCACAAAGGTTCGATAATATTCAAGTCTGAAGACTTTGGTGGCCTTGGGAGATGCGAAAATTCATCCTCGTGCTCAGAAAACCAGTCCTGGACAATGTGAGCTGTGTGAACGGGGACGATGTCGTCTTGGAAGATACCATCATCATCGGGGAACAAAGCTTGTACCATTGGATGCACTTGATCGGCCAAAATGTTCTCATAAGTCTGAGCAGTAATACGCCTTTACAGAGTTATCATGGGGCCAGAAGAGAACCACGATATGGCTGCCCAAACCATCACCGAACCCCCGCCATGTTTCATTCTTGGCAACAAGCAGTCTGTATTGTAGGCTTAAATTGGCGTTCTCCAGACATAAACTCGGCCAGAAGTGAGGAACAATGTGAAAGAAGACTCATCAGACCATATTACGTTCTTCCACTACTCTATAGTCCAGGCTTTATGATTTAAACACCACTTTTTCGTGTTACAGGCATTAGCATTACTGATGGATGGCTTATCAATTGCAACAGGGCCAGCAATTCCCTATTTATGAAGCTCCCTTCTAATTGTTTTGGTACTCGCAGGATTTGGTAACACGACATTCATTTCAGCAGTAACTTTTGCTGCTGTGGACTGCTTATTTTTCGTGATAATCCTCCTTAATGATCATCTGTCACGATCACTCAGCACACACTTTCGTCCGCGCTGTGATATAGCGGATGATGTTTTTTCCGCATTTCAAATATGCGGAATAAATCTTCGACACTGTACCTCTTGAAACACTAAAAACCTCGGCTACCTTGCTTACGGAAGCACCCACCATACGCGCACCAACAATTTGTCCACGTTCGAAGTCTGTTAACTCTGACATGATGCAATGATAATCTCACATAACAGTGCTCCAACAATGACTGAACTCTACAGCGATTTTAGGAAGTTGTATAGGTGGCGTCAGTAGGTAAAAACTAAAGTGCCATCAGCATAGTTCATTATGATCAATCTTTCTTTTCAAACATGCATTTCAAAAGGTGTTTCCATATTTTTGTCCAACCCCTGTATATTTCGGATAACTCTGTCAAAACTAATGCAGCAAACGAGTTCAAACTATAGATTATGATTTAGGGGCTTATTTTAAAAAACCGTGTTATGCGGATAGAGATTCATTTTTATGCGGACTATTAAAGTTTGTATAAAAACAGCCCCAAATTTTTCCAAGTTTGTTATTAATAATTTGCAGAGTTTTTAATATAAAATAATGTTCTTTTTCGAAAATATAACATTGTTCACATTAACCTGTATGTGACAAATAATAATATGACAAATAACATTGTACACAATACTCTCATAAAAATTAAAAAATAATAAAAGTTGTATGAAAAATGAGCAGGTTTATTAAATAATTTTTCATTGCGCATGTGTTAAATCTAGCGAAATTTCATTTGTATATAGTGTTAGCTAAATATATAGAGCATTTTTTGTAAAAATTTCAAAAACATAGCTTGAAAATTTGGAAAATGATCGTCGATAGAATAAGCTTAAAATCTGTAGTTCCAAAAATAAAGCGAAAAAATGAAGGGTTTTATCCAAATATAGTAGTACTTGCCATATTGTATATTCTATATTGACACTAATCAATGGATAAATGGATACAGCCCCTCATCTTTTTATTTCATATTTTGAGAATAACGGATTTTGACCTTATTCCATCGACGATTAGGGGAGAGTGGGGATACTTGAGCATAGGGGATACTTGAGCCACCCCTATTATCTCTACAGTTGATTAATTTTTCTTTCTAAAACTGCCAATATGATAACATATTTATAGTTCTGAACATGTAAAAAAGAAATCACACATCTTGGTACCATTTTGAAAGTATAGTGATTAATAGTTGTCTTTTCCCTATCTGAAAAAAATATTTGGGTGCATGTTTTTTTTGTTTTTTTGTAATCAAAGTTTTGTTTAAAGTTGCAACTATATACATACATTCAATAAGCATAATTTCAATTGTATTTTGAGTCTAAAATAGTTCTAATTGCTGCATGCTTTATTTAGTAAAACTCTGGGAAACAAAAATAGTGATAGTGGGGATACTCGAGCCAATGAGAGTGGGGATACTTGAGCCATGTCTTAACCATCCTCACTAGAAATTAAACATGGGTGAAACAAACAAAAAATAAAATTCCATCCTTATATTCACTAATAGATATTTTTCTGGAGAAAAGGGAGAATAATTTTTCATTTTATTTTTTTTTCTTAAAAAAATAAAGACCTAAAAATGTTTAAAAATGCATATTTTTTAAATGAAAATGTCTATTTTATTTTTCGATTTGTTCGATTTGACAAACGACCAAAATTCGAACAAAATAGTCTGTCTAGATAAATGTAAACATAGTTTTCAATTTAATTTTCATTAAATGAAAATAACTTTTTAAAACGGTTTTACAGGCTATAATCTCTAATACTTTAATTAGTTAGGTCCAACATAATAAAATATTTATTTTTTAATATAACATATTAAGATTAGTATTTTATATTGAAATCGTAACCTCTGTTGCTGTAACTTTTTTTTAACTAAGAAAATTGAAGAAAAATTGGTAAAAAGAGCGCACAAAAACAAGAAAAGCAACAAAAATCCCAGTTCAAACTTACCTACATGGAGCCAAAGAGGAAGACAAAATCTTTTCCTGTGAAATCAAAAAAGTGTTTGAAATAGTAGAATGATACATCTGGCTTAAATTCCGACAGCTACTAAACTAAAAGCATGAGTTCGACAATATCATTAGAGGAAAATTCTGTCAATGATGGTGATGATGTGAAAGAAAACCTTCTATTGATGGTTGGTTACTAATAAAATATGCCAGAAAGAAAACTGTAAAAATATTTGTTGGATAAGTGCTTAATATTTTGAAAATGAAATTTGCAAGAAGAATTGCAGATTCCAAATTTAAATGGCTCTGAACTGAGGATGTTTCTACCGTCGTTATAACTGAGGTTCAAATTATCCTTCGACAACCAGTTTTAACGACAAAAAATGATCGTATTACTAGCTTTGTTTTCTTAATTGGTTTTGAAACACTTTACGTTTTATAATTTATCATTCTGTAAAATATTTGTGCAAAAATAAAGCGAAAAAAATTACTTTTGTAGGTATTTTTCCGTAGTGGCTCAAGTATCCCTTCACTATGGCTCAAGTATCCCCGCCATGGGGATACTTGAGCCATGATGTAAAACAAAAAATAAACATTTATTATGCATAGAAAAATAGTTCAAAATTTATTGAAAGTGGTTTTTAGTTGAAGGAAAAATATCAAATTTTCATTTTCAATATTTTATTTTATTCTAAAAAAATATAAAAAATTTAAAAAAAATAAAATTCAAAAAATGGCTCAAGTATCCCCATCTTCCCCTACTTTCAGAATTTTCAAGCTATGTTTTTTAGAATTATAAAAAAGTTGCTCTAGACATTTAGCTAACATAATATGCAAATGAAATTTCGAAAGCATTCATGCATGCGCAATGAAAAATTATTTAGTAAACCTTCTCATGTTTCATACAATTTTCAGTAATTTTTTTTCTGATTACAATGTATTAGGTACAATATTGTACATCATATTTTCGGAAAAGAACATTAATTTATGTTAAAAGCTCTGAAAATATAAGCAAAAAACTTATTTTCAAGCTATGTTTTCGAGATTTTCATAAAAGTTGCTCCATACATTTAGCTAACACATTATGCAAATCATGCTGTGATTGAGTTCACCCATCCACACTGTTACCTTATTTAGTAAACTTATTCATTTTTCATACAATTGTTAATATTCTTTAATTTCGTTTACAGGATGTTATGTACAATGTTGTTTTTCATATTTTCTGAAAAGAACATTGTTTTTCATTAAGAACTTTGCAAATTATAAGTAAAAATCTTGAGAGAATTTACGACCGTTTTTATAAAAACGTTAATTTCCCTTCGAGTATACATAGGCCAGTCAAATTGTCAGAAAAAAGGGCCGATAGATGCAAAAATTCTGCTAGAAGATTTTGTTTTTAAAATGTTTATGAGGATGCTAGTAACAAGAATTAGTGGTTTTCCAACAAAATATCTCGAGGCTAAATTTTGTGAAGCCAAAAAACCACAAAATTTTCGGACTTTTTTCAGTTTTTTGCCAATAACTCATAAATTATAAATTTTTTGCATAAAATACTCAGTCACAAAAAGAAAGAGCATTAAATTCTCTACAAATTTTGTTATAAAAGCGTTTTTCTAAATGTGGTATTTTATACTTTTACTTTTCAGGCAACACTGTAGATGGCGCTCCTTGTCCATTCCATGGAATTATGTAAGGAACATAATGTATCTGAGTTCCAGAGTAATTGTTCTGTGTTTACAATGTGTGTATGTCGTGTGCAGTGAATTCTGTGTATTAAATATGTTATGTGTAAATGTTCGTCCACCTCGATTATTTACTGAGTACTGTTTTATGTCTTAAACTAAGATGTTTAAAGATAGTATAATGGCGACGAGATGTTAAAATTTTCTACCGTAAAAATTTTAAAGGAATAACGGCGCGCCAAATAGAAATGGCTCCTTCTTTCGTTTTTGAGTTCGACGACTATTCAAGGTAACAGCAGCTTTCCAGAATATATCAGCCAGCGGCGTAGCTATGTTTTTTGGCGCCCGGGGCCAGCAAGAAATTTTGCGCCCCCATCCCAATATAGATATATAACAATTTCTCTCAATTGGGCGCCCCTAGGCCTCGGCGCCCGGGGCGGACGCCCCCCTTGCCCCCCCTTAGCTACGCCACTGATATCAGCATCTATAAAACAAGGGGGTGGTAAGTACATTGAATTTTAAAGTACTTTTTTTTTCCTGTCTTGTTGCATAAAAAATACGATGTTCTCATTTAAAGAATTTGATGATAAAGTAGAAACATTTCAGGCTTATATTAAACGCCTGGAGCAGAATTTTATTCTGAATGAATTAAAAGAGGAAAAAAAAGTTGCGGCCCTTTTATCTTGCATGGGCCTTAAGCTTTATAATTTACTGAGTAATTTATGTTTCCCGAAACAATGTGAAACATTAAAATATTCTGATATTGTTGACATATTGATAAAGCATCTAAGCCCCGCCCCCAACAAATTTATTGAAAGAATAAAATTTCGTAAGTGTTACCAAAATGAGTCGGAATCAGTTCAAGATTTTGCTGCTAGATTAAAGAAAAATACAACTTTTTGTTGTTTTACGGTTGATACATTAAATGAAAATTTATTGGAACAATTTTTACGCGGTTTGAAAATCGAAAGCATTCAAAATAAATTGATTACGCAAGTAGAGGATTTAACTTTTGAGAAAGCAGTTGAAAAAGCGTTATCCTTACAGAATGTAGATATTGAAATTTCTGAAATTAAAAATAAAAATTTCAGTATTAATAAAATTTCAAATTCAAAGATTGTACACCCAAAGAAATTTTCTAACGATTGTCAGAAGTCAAATGTCAACAATCATGTAAATAATACAATTCCTGAAGCAAATAAAAGTAAATTAAAATGTTATAGATGTGGAAATACTTCTCATCTAGCCAATTCATGTAGATTTATTAATGCTACTTGTAAAATTTGTAAGAAAAAAGGCCACATTGGAAAAGTATGTCGAAGTAAAACTTTCCAAAAACACGTAAATTCGGTAGATACAGTAAATGTATTAACTATAAAAAATACAGGTGCAAATCCTATTAAATTATCTGTGTTAATTGAAAATAAAGCACGAGCTGACATGGAATTGGACACCGGTTCGGGAATTTCGGCTGTTCCTTTAAAAAGATTTCGCAGATTTTTTCCTGATTATAAAATATTCCCCCCAGATGTTCAGTTAAAAACTGCAACTGGTGAAATTTTTAAACCTGTAGGTTATGTTGAAGTAAATGTTACTTATGAAAATAAAACAGAAAAGTTAAAATTATATTTGATAAAAGAAGATACTTTTCCATTATTATTTGGCCGAGATTGGGCCTCTGCATTCGATATTTTTCCACATAATTTAAGATCTGTTTTTGTTAATGAGACTGTAAATTATTCTGATAAATTACAAGAATTGTTAAATGATTTTTCTGATTTATTTTCTGATAAAGTAGGGGAAATTAAAGGGTTAAAGGCAGAGCTTTACCTTGAAAAGGATGCTACACCCATATTTTGTAAAGCTAGGACTGTTACTTATGCACTACGTGTTGCAGTCAATGAGGAATTACAAAGATTAGAAGAAGCAGGTATAATTAAACCAGTTACAAATAGCAAGTGGGCAACCCCGATTGTTCCAGTGGTAAAATCTAATGGTAAAATACGCTTATGTGGAGACTTTAAAGTCACATTAAATAAATATCTGAAAGTAGAAAAATATCCCTTGCCTAAAATAGAAGATATGTTAGCTACTTTAAGTGGTGGTGTTCATTTTACAAAAATTGATTTGAATCAAGCATACCTCCAATTGCCCGTCGATGAGGCATCCCAGGAATTATTAACCATTAATACACCTAAAGGATTATTTCAGTTTCTTAAATTACCAATGGGTCTTAGTAGTTCTCCTGCTATATGGCAAAGAAAAATCGAACAAATTTTAAGTGGAATTGAGGGAATTACAATTTTTATTGATGATATAGGAATAACTGGGGAAACAGATGAAATTCATTTACAAAGGTTAAAGCAAGTATTAGAAAGGTTGAGAAATTATAATATTCGGATAAATAAGGAAAAATCATTCTTCATGGCAGATGAAATTACTTATTGTGGGTATAAAGTGGATAAACATGGTATTCATAAAACACCAGATAAAATAGAAGCAATTGTAAATGCCCCTAAGCCAGAAAATGTTTCCCAGGTAAAAGCATTTCTTGGTCTTGTAACTTATTATGCAAAATTTGTACCGAATTTATCGACAATTGCACATCCTTTGAATAATTTGCTTAAAAAGAATGTGAAGTTCAACTGGTCTTACAAATGTGATCAAGCGTTTAAAAAAATAAAAAGAGAAATTACTTCGGACAGAGTGCTGACGCATTTCAATCCGAAATTACCTTTAATCTTAGCTACTGATGCTTCTCCATATGGTATCTCTGCAGTTCTTTCGCATGTGATGCCAGACAAGACTGAAAAGCCTATTGGATTTGTATCCAGAACCTTGAATAATGCCGAAAAACGGTATAGTCAAGTAGATAAGGAGGCATTAGCAATAATATTTGGTGTTAAGAAATTTTTTCAGTATTTGTACGGTAACAGATTCACTTTGTTTACTGATAGTAAACCACTAGTTTCAATTTTTTCACCTTCTAAAAGTATTCCTGTTTTATCCGCTGCTAGAATGCAAAGATATGCCATATATTTACAAACGTTCCAGTATGACATTCGTTATAAGAAAACTTCTGAACACGGTAATGTCGATGCACTCTCACGTCTTCCATTACGTAGTGAAGATTTACCCCACGAATATAATTCAAATGAGAGACTTGATGAATCTGAAATCCTTCAAATAAATCAACTTTCTGTTTTACCTTTAAATGCTAAATCTATTGCTTCAGCTACAAAAACTGATCCTCTTTTACGTCAAATTTTTCATCATCTCATTTCTGGTTCAGAAATTCCTAAGAATTTACTTTTTGGTGGTAAACAAGAAGAATTTACTCTTCAGCATGGTTGTATTTTAAAAGGTTGTAGGGTGGTTATCCCAGAAATTCATCGACAACAAATATTAAAGGAATTACATTTTGGTCATTTTGGTATAGTGAAAATGAAATCTTTAGCCCGTAGTTTTGTATGGTGGCCAGGAATAGACCATGATATTGAAGATATTGCAAGAAATTGCTCTATTTGTGTAAATTTGAAAAATAACCCTCCCAAAGTTGATACACATCATTGGGAATGGCCTACTGCTCCATGGCAGAGAATTCATATTGATTATTTTGGTCCTGTTAACGGTAAAATGCTTTTGTTAGTGGTTGATGCTTATAGTAAATGGCCAGAAGTATTTATAGTTCCTAGTACAACTTCAGAAAATACAATTATTTGTCTTTCTTCTCTCTTTGCACGATACGGTTTTCCTATTTCGTTGGTATCAGATAATGCTAGGCAGTTTACATCTGAAGAATTTGAAATATTCTTAAAAAGTCATGGTGTAAAACATAAGTTTAGTGCACCGTACCATCCATCTACAAATGGACAGGCTGAGAGATATGTGCAAACGGTCAAACGTGGATTAAAAGCCTTAGCGTCTGAACCAGGTACTTTACAAATGAAGCTGAATAACTTTCTTATGCAGTACAGGAAGATGCCACATGTTACAACGGGGGAAAGTCCTGCATCTTTATTTCTAAAGCGTCACATAAGAACAAACATAGATTTGATCGTGCCGAATGTTGCAAATTTTGTTCATGAAAAGCAAACTGCAAGGAAATCTAAAGTTAAAGTAAAAGAATTTGAAGTCAACCAGAAAGTAGCTGTAAGAAATTATACTCCAGAAGCCAAATGGAAAATTGGTCGAATTGTAGCAAGAGAAGGAAAATTACATTACAGAGTTCAAGTTGGTTCGAATATTTGGAAAAGGCATGTGGATCAAATAACTAATGTAGGAGAAGATATTTCTTTAATCAATGATCCAAATTCAGAAGAAAATGTTACAGAAAATTTTAGAAGTGAAAATGCAAGTGTGAAGCAAGATGATTTTCCACCCTTACAGTCAAGTTTCACCGATCCGCAACCAGTTGACTCACATGTTCCAGTTGCTCCAGATCCTACTCCAACTGACTTTCATAATCCTGATTCTTCGAGTTCTAATTCAACTAGTTCGGATAACATTCTCCCAAAACTGGCGGTTCCTACTAGTGCTACAGTTGATGCTCCTGAACATGTAAAAACTAATTCTTCTTCTTCTCCACAGGTACTTAGAAGGTCCAGAAGACATCGAAGAGCTCCTGACCGACTTCATTACTAAGTGGGGAAGAGCTGTGGTATTTTATACTTTTACTTTTCAGGCAACACTGTAGATGGCGCTCCTTGTCCATTCCATGGAATTATGTAAGGAACATAATGTATCTGAGTTCCAGAGTAATTGTTCTGTGTTTACAATGTGTGTATGTCGTGTGCAGTGAATTCTGTGTATTAAATATGTTATGTGTAAATGTTCGTCCACCTCGATTATTTACTGAGTACTGTTTTATGTCTTAAACTAAGATGTTTAAAGATAGTATACTAAACCCATTACTAAGCGCGCTATGGTTTTTTGAAAATGTCCCTTTTTCTTAACTTTATAAAAAGTGACCTATTTTTCGCCTCCCATCCCAAAAAATTTTTTTTCATCACTAACAATGAAAATTAAATACACCTATTGATGGATGAGAATTGAAAGTTTTAAGAAAGGAAGGCAGAAGAAGCACACATTCTAGAAACCCTATAAGAAAAAAAAATTACAAAGGGGGGGAGAGCCAGGGATAAAAAAGGGAATGTAGATGGAAGATTGTAGCCACGTGACTTTCCCGAGCCGTAATGATTTAGATGCAAGTGTTCTTTTATAAAGACATACTCTGCTAATATGCTGCTATTCAGTTTATTGTAACTCTTATCGTGCAGTAAGGAAACTAGTCGTTGGAGGCCACCGTAATACTTACCCATCATGGATATGCATAGCACAATGTATGGAAACATAACACATGTAAACAACTTATAAAATGCATTACAATTCCAAAATAAAATATAAACGTATATTTAAGTATTTTTAACACATAATCATGCTCTATTAATGAATTTCTGATGACCCAATTGCGATAAATTGTATGAAACGCCAAACTATTCAAGTAGCACTGAATTGCGTAATAGAAACATCCTTATAACTCCAAAGATAATAATCATATTCACTAACGGTTTCTTGCATTGAATTAAGTATCTCATTTTTAATTAAAAGATATCTTTGAATTGAAATTTGAATGAAATACAGGGTCATGAAAAATCAAAGAATGTGGAAAATAGGATTAGAAATATCTCAACAACTAATTATCCGATTGACTTCGTTTTTTATGCAAAATTTGTGTTATTTTATTGCCTTTTACGTCCATTCTTTAAAATAAAAGAATTCGAAAATTTTTATATACCTTTCATCAGAACGAATTTTTCGAGAGTCCGAAAAAAATAGTTCCGGATAATCGAGGTTACTGATATTAAATAGGCTTCGTCCCATTCTTACATACTAAGCACATACAAAATTTCAAATCTCTATCACAATTTGTTCGGGAGATAGAGCGGTTACAGACAGACAGACAGACAGACAGACAGACAGACAGACGCACTCACAGACGGACGGACGGCAAATTTTTTTTTCTAAAAATATGTTTTTCGGAATCTCCAGTGTCCGAAACGTGTAAATCCGTCAAAAAAATTTTTTCGATTTTCAAAACGATTGCAAGACTTACCCTATACTACGTATGATGGGTAAGTAAAATGAGTGAGCTCGACCGAAAATTGTGTTTCATTCGCCAAACGACTTCAAATAGTGATACTCGCGTTGTGAGCCAGAAAGGACTTGCCAAGCTCTTTGAACATAGCGTTCAGCGTCAAAGTACTATTCATCAAAAGTAATAGTCATCAGTTTTTTTGGAAAGTAGAAAGAAAGTTAGATTACAGGATGATTGTCGAAAAGCATATGCGAATGAGAGAATGATAGCAGCATATGTTCGTCGGAGTGAAGATTCTGCACAGACTATAGTTTGTCCCTCAGATCGAACACTTCTTTCAAGTTTCAAGATAATGGTTTCTTATGTGAAAAAGGTAATCCCGGTGACTTCAACGAAAAAAAATAAAAAAGCCCTAAGCAAAGAGAAATTTGATTCACAAAGTAATGAAATTAGATGCGAAAATAATAATTTTGAAAGCTGCAGAAAAACATGGGGATGAATGGTCTTAGAAAGTAATTGAACGTATTCAGCACGAACCTGATTAGCAGATGCGAACCTAACTTGCAGATGCACGGCATCATAGTTTTTGTTGTGTAAAATTAGATCAGTCTGTAACAAGTGATGAGAAAAGGGAGCGTCGACTCGCACCATCCGTTGACGAAGCCAATGACATAAACAAGAGCTTCTGCATTTTATTTCTTAAAACAAATTAAAAATTTCAAAGTAAGATTTTCAAAATAACAGAATTCAAGTTGAGCAGGCAACAGAAGAAGCCGATGTCATGATAGTTATCTCAGCCATTTCAAGAGCCGTATCTTTTGAAAGCGTCGTAATTGTCGAAGAAGATATTGACCTTCTCGTGATCATGACGAGCTTAAGCTATCAGCACAAAAATCTATTTTTCCAAAAGCCAGGAAGAGGTAACATCGAAACCAAATGGTTTTCAACCACGTCGTTTGAATACAATTACAACAATGTTCTTTTCACTCATGCAATTAGCGGATGCGATACAACATCCGCTCTTTCTGGGCAAAGAAAGTCAAAGTTTTGTAACACTTTGAAAAAACATGATCAGCTTGGAGGAATAGCCTGCGTGTTCAATAAATTAGGTTCTACCCGTCAAGAAATCATCAAGGTTGGAGAAAAATTCCATGCTGCACTATACAGTGGATGCATATATACTACACAGAAATTGAAAACCTTCAGTTTTCAGCTATTTGCTAAATCTGCCACAAAAAGCAAAGTTCATCTTGCAAGACTACCACCAACATAAGAGGCTGCGCAGCATCATTTTCTCCGATGTTATCATCAGTTACAAGCTAGGCTAGGAAATAACATCCCTCCTGAAGAATGGGGGTGGGCTCACAGATCGGACGATGTCTTTCAGCCAGTTCAAATGTGCCAAGACCCGGCACCTGAATCCTTGCTCCATGCTGTGTCATTTAGCTGTAATGAAAGGTGCAGCAAAGCATGTTCTTTTGATAAATTCAGACTAAAATGCTCACCAATTTGTAAAACATGTAATGGGATCAACTACGAAAATGTTAACGACATTATTTATCCGGAAGGAAGGGATGTAAAAATGTCACCGTAAGTAATTTTTTCTTACAATCAGTTAAATACCCAATATTAATGGTCTCCACTAAAGTTCTAAATACAAAAAAAATTATAATGTTTTTAATTTTTTACAATGTTACCGTTGTAATTCATCGTCGTGATTGTTATCATGCAAATACCTATAATTTAAATAAGTTACATTAAAGAGGATAAAATAATTTAAAATTGTGTCAAATTTTCGTTTTTGCAATTTTTCCGTAAAGTTAGAAAAAAAGAGTCACTTTCAGAATGCTGTAACGCGCTTTATAGTGACTTTAGAAAAACAGTTTTACTATGAAATTTGTAGAGAATTTAATGCTCTTTCTTTTTATGATTGAGTATTTTATGCAAAAAATTTATAATTTTTGAGTTATTGGCAAAAAACTGAAAAAAGTCCGAAAATTTTGTGGTTTTTTGGCTCCACAAAATTTAGCCTCGAGATATTTTGTTGGAAAACCATTAATTCTTGTTACTAGCATCCCTATAAACAGTTTAAAAACATAAAATCTTCTAGCAGAATTTTTGCATCTATGTATGACAATTTGACTGGCCTAACATGGCATACGTATAAAAATGAATACAGTTTATTACAATAAGTCACTTAATCATAATCTACAATTTGAACGCTTTTGCTACATTAGTTTTGACAGGGTTATCCAAAAGATATACATTCTTTTTAGGTGCGTTCGTAATTATGTAAATACGTAGCACCTATTGTTGTCGCTCAGTCCGTCCGTCTGTCTGTCTGTCCGTCTGTCCGCATATAACAACGCAAAAACTACGCAACCGAATCGTTTGAAATTTAAAATACATAATTATAACATAATTTTGTCGAGTCATTTCAAATTTTATGAAAATCGGATGGATAGATCAGTTACAGGGACAACCAAAAGTATTCCGTTACATTACGGTCAATAGGGAAAAAGTTTAAAATGCATTTTAATCGTTTGAAATTTAAAACATATAATTATTGCGTGATTTTGTCGAGTCATTTCAAATTTTATGAAAATCGGATGGATAGATCAATTACAGGGACAATCAAAAGGATTCCGTTACATTATGGTCAATGGGGAAAAAAGTTTCAAATGCATTTTAATCGTTTGAAATTTAAAACATATAATTATTGCGTAATTTTGTCGAGTCATTTCAAATGTTATGAAAGTCGGATGCATAGATCATTTACAGGGACAATCAAAATCCATTACATTACGGTCAATGAGAAAAAAAGTTTCAAATGCATTTTAATGATGTTACACTCATTCGAACATAATAGAATTGCCATGAGTCTATGAAATATGTACTAAAATATGCATTCTGCACAATCTGTGATGCAAAGAATTTTTATTATAAAATTACAGGGCCACACAAAAGTATTCCACTACATAATGATATACGGGGAAACATTGTTCGGGGCGTGTTTTAATTATATTCAACTATTTCACATTTTATGAAAAATACGTTGCTGAGGTGTAATAAAAATTAACTTCCTGCATATTTACAGAAACATAAAGATTTCGACTACTATACTGTATCCGAAGTACGCTCTACTATATCAGCAAGATCTGAATATTTTTAAAACTTCGTTGTCGTACGAACGCACCTCATTTGCTACGTTCACGTGTAATTTCCAACTTGTTTTATACATAAATTAACTGATGATAAATAGTTAAAGTCATTTGGAAAATATATTTCAAATTATTAATAAATGATTTGATAAATAATATATAAAAACTGGATACATAATTTAATATACAACTTTCATATCAGTTAAACAGTAATACAAAATAACAGAATGCAGTGCGGCAAAATAAGGGTCCCGTAAAAAGGATCGTAAAAAGCTTATTTAACCTTATCGTGCACAAAGTACTTCAATTGGTAAAATTTGAACTGATTGAATGTCACCTGGTTTAACGAACAGATTTGTTTCATAATAAGGAAGAGCATTCTCATCATATGCGTTGTAAATGTAAAATTCTGCTTAAATTTTCTCATGCCATTGTTGCATTTGGTAATTTTAATTAAAGTGGGATGTATACCTCCCACCGTCCACGAAAGGGTTAACAAGGATTCCAACCGTTCTTGTATTAAATACAGTTGAGTCTCTCTATAACGAAACTCCATACATCGAATTTCTCTATATAACGAATTTTTAGTAGGAACGGTCCCCTTTTCGCATGATTACATTAAAAACAGTCTCTATATAGCGAAATATTTATCTCCATATAACGAATTTTTTGACAAATTGGTCTTAATTTATTTAGTTTTAAAAAGTTTCGAAATCATATGGAATCAATTTTCCATCACCTATTTTTGATTTATCGTCATTGCTGAGTTTTTTTTTTATATTACCTCTCTCCTTGTTCTTTAAATCCAACGAATTCATCCCACCTCCCACACACCTTTCAACATCCTTCTCAAAACAGTGTCAATTGGATTGATACACATGTAAGAGAGGAATCAATGAGAGGCACATAAGAGAGACCTTCAAATGGAGGAAAATGTTAACTACAATTTTTCATTCCTTGCTAAAATTTGAGCCATTTTCTTGAGAGCGTAACAATTTTAAAATCAAAACAACAAAAAATTACAGATTTCTTCGTCTGAAATTAATGTATGTCTTCCTTATTTGATTTTCATTAAGCTTTCAAATAAATGTCTGTTCTCTTTTTTGAAACAGCTTAAATAATTAAGAAATAAAATGTTAGGTTAATATTTACTTTTAAACATTTCAAATTCTTAATTCAAAAGATCAAAAATAATATTTGTTCAAATTTCACACATTAAATACGATTTTTAACATCATTCTCGATACATCGAATTTCTCTATATAACGAATTTTTACTGGAACGGTGGATTTCGTTATATAGAGACTCGACTGTATTTCTTATTTACCGATTGTTCTCTCA
Organism: Maratus speculifer; assembly: GCA_964019185.1. Classification (NCBI taxonomy): domain Eukaryota; kingdom Metazoa; phylum Arthropoda; class Arachnida; order Araneae; family Salticidae; genus Maratus; species Maratus speculifer. The sequence goes on from OZ025303.1 coordinate 107,806,308, forward strand.
TTCACCATTGCTCAAAAAAAAAAAAGTTTGCAAAAAAATTCAAAACTATGCCTAAAACCAGCTTTAATCGGTTCAAACGGCTTTCGCGTGTCGTCTTTAATACTTTAACGGTTACACAATCGTTATTCTATTAAATAACTAGTTAATCCCTGACAAGGACATATCTAAATGGTATACCTCTTTAGGCATTGAGGGTGAAAAGTACCCAACACAATTCATTTTCAAATATCTTGGTTCCTAAAAAATGTTAGAGAATTTTTCTTTTTTTTTTTTTTTAATTAAAGCTCAAACAATTCTGCATAAAATCGATACAACGTTAAATTGATTGGTGTCAAATGAATTAGATAAAAACACCATCGAAGCTGAAAAAAAAATGACTTTTTGAGATTTTTTTGTTTTTGTGCCGTATTTTTGATTCTAATGGACTGAAATGTAAAAGATTATGGTGTTTTGGCAAGCTTAACAAGTTGGAAATTGCACGTGAAGAGTAGCAAATGAGATGCGTTCGTACGATAACGAAGTTTTAAAAATATTACTCTCATATATCAATCTCATAAAATTGTAAATAGTGAATTACAATTAAAACGCTCATCAAACAATGTTCTCCCTGTACCATTATGTAATGGAATACTTTTATGTGGCCTTGTAAATCAATAACAAACGTTCTTTGCACCACAAATTATGTAAAATGTTTATTATCATATGTACTTTATAGTTGCATATAAATTTTATTAAATTCGAATGAGTGTAACACCATTAAAATGCATTTGAAACATTTTTCCCCATTGACCGTAATGCACCGGAATACTTTTGATTGTCCCTGTAATTGATCTATGCATCCGATTTTCATAAAATTTGAAATAACTCGACAAAATTATGTAATAATTATGTATTTTACATTTCAAACGTATAAAATGCACTTGAAATTTTTTCCCCATTGATCCGATTTTCATAAAATTTGAAATGACTCGACAAAATTATGTAATAATTATGTATTTTAAATTTCAAACGATTCGGTTGGGTAGTTTTTGCGTTGTTATATGCGGACAGACGGACAGACTGAACGACCACTATAGGTGCTACGTATTTACATAATTACGAACGCACCTAAAAAGCACTTTAAAAGATGGTGAAATCCGTTTTTTGATCTGCTTTAAAAAGTATCGTTGTTTTATTACATGAATGCATTGAAGTGGTATATACTAAAAAGTAGGTACAAGACGAGTTTTTATAGCAATCAAAGATCTATTATTCATTACGATCTTTATTTTCAAGCACGAAAATACAAATAAACGCAAAAAATATTTTTTAAGTAGAAGTTTTGTTACAACACTCTACGTACATAGGGCGTCGATGTCTTTTACACATAGGTTTTTCACACGGCAGTCATATTATTGTTGTTTTAACTCCTAATGAGTAATGACAATATGAACATTTTGTTTTTGGTATTGGTATAACTTCAGAATAATTAAGAGCAGGTGCTTCGTAGTTAAGAAGTTGAGCTATTGCAGTTTCAATGTTTCTTCGTAACTGTGGAATCCCATACCGCCTAATTAGTAAAGGCTTTATCAGTTCAAACGACAAGTGTTTCATGAAAGCCAATCAGGGCCCGATTATGACTAATTGGGGTCCTGGTCAAAGATAAATTAGGGGGCCCCTTTCGAATCAATGCAACATCGTTCAAATAGAACTGATGGTCACTCATATGTGTAATGCATATTTTCGCTCCTTGATGGATAAAAATAGAAGAAAATTCTTAGCTCCGTCAATTCTGTATTAAATACTTTAATTAGTAAAAGTACGCCTTTTGTTTCCCTTAGTACAGAACAAAAATCTTTCATGTAAATTTAATAATTTGTTATATTATTTTTAAGATGATTTTAATAACTTCAACATATGGAAAAGGTGGAATTGGAAAAAGAAAGTAAATATTTTATAATTCAATGTATAGATTTAGGGGGGCCCTTTAAGTCTGGGGCCTATGGGCAAAGTCCCGATTTGCCCATGCGGTAAAAAGGGCTTGAAGTCAATCTGGTCTTTTTTTTCCCTCTACATAATTTAAATTATATAAAATTGTTGAATTAACATTGCCCTATTTAGCATTCTGTAAAAATCTTTTAAAAAATCTCTAAAAATATTTTATATAAATTAATATGTATATGACATATACATGCATATAAATACATAAATTTAGATAAGCTAATAAATATTTTGTGATACAACTGTAATCATAATTTATTACTTACTGTAAATTTAAAAAAAACCACTCATATGATCCGAGAAAAAACTCTTGAACACTTGACTGACTACACTTAATTGGCAAACTGGGTTAAAAGTACCAACAACGTTCCGCGCTCACTGCCTCGTAATAACTAAATTTCACTAATGGCTACTGAAAACGCTTCCTCAAGGTCTCAACAAAATATCGCCGGAGGGGATAGCCCTTTGTTAAATACATACAGAGAATTATAACGAAATAAAATTTTGGGGTGGGTACTTTGTACCCAGTGTGCTTGTCAAGGGTTAAACCGTAAAATCTATTAATTTTACACACTTTAACGTGCTAGGTTAGTTATTTCATAAAACAACTAGATATTTCAGAGCCGTGGAAAAGTAGGGGGGGGGGCCGTCGACCCAAGCGCAAAAATTTAAGGGGCGCCAAATTCAACTACCAACTTCATTTTTAGCCTGTCACAAGAAAGAGTTCGGGGGTGGGGACGCCAAATTGAGACTTTGCCCCGGGCGCAATTTTCCCTTCGCACGCCCCTGAGGTATTTTATGAAATAACGGATTATCGTATTTACTGGTGTATAAGGCGCACTTTTTTTCCAAAAAATTAGGGCAAAACTCGTAGGTGCGCCTTATATACGGAATAAGTTTTTACTGTTGGATGCAGTCGAACGATATATATATGAAACAAGAAATTATTCAAAGAAGACATTAAAACTCGGAAAATGTTGCTTAATTGAAGTATTACTGCATATTTATTTCATTCCTTGTAGTTTTTTTTACAACAGAGCTAATGACATTATCTAAACGCTAATTAACAATTCTCTTTACCGTCACTCATTCCTACTTCCCGTCATTCTCTAATTATCCGAAGTAAAAATACATTTTCGTCTTGTTTTCTGGTCTGGTGTAATGTTTGTTTAGACTTTTTTTTTTACTGAAATTCATTTGGTCATTCTTCATTAGCGTATCAAATTTATGGTGCGCCTTATATACGAGATTTTAAGAAATCGCCATTTTTACTTGTAAACTAGAGGTGCGCCCTATACACGAGTAAATACGGTATACGTTTTAACGGTAACATACTTTATCAAATAAAAAAATCTTCCATTTTCTTTAATTACAGTTATTATTACTTTGGAGGGGATCTAGATGTTATGGACCTTTTTCTGCATTGATATTGTGCATACGCTACTGATATTTATTTAAAATTATTCGATAAATTACAATGATATATCAGAATGGAATACTTACCGAGAGATAGTATATGATAAGGTGAGACAGTAGGAGAAAGTGTGGAGGTCAGCTTTGGTCGCAGATTGAAGAGCAAGTGATAGTGCAAGTTTTGGTTCAAGTTTCGGTTTCGACGAATACCGGTTTGAGACTTCTTATCAGGAAATGAATGATGCTAAATATGATCGTCCTTCAAATTATCGCAGACACAGATGATACACTGAAATCCTTTGCCGTCGAGGAAAGTACCGCATAATGTATTAAGAATTCTTCATTATTCCTACCAATTATTTTTTATTGTAAAATTTACTTCATTTAACTTTTTCGAGTCTGGTGTACTTTTAGTAGTACGTGACTATTACAGGAGTATTATTTTGTTTTAGCAAATACTTTTACTGTTATTTACATGCAGTAATGTTAATATAAGTCTATGCATTTACTATATGACTTCATTTGATTTTAGGCATTTAGTAATAATAATTATTATTATTTACTTAATTCTCTTTGCGTCGTTTCCGATTCTTTTATTTTAAATATATATTTTAGTCTTTAAATTTAAAATAAAAGTTACTTCCCTGAAAGAATCATGTATAAAAAAGCGCAAAAAGTATTAGAAAGTTCTAATATAAGTTAAATCTTGTTGTAATACAATATTTTCTAAATATCTCCCAAAATTCTTCCTTAGCCTATTGTCATATGAATATGAATTGAATAGTACACAAAACAACAAAATTTGCTATCTTTCAGGCAACGAAATATTTGTTAAACACCAATTAATATATTTAGATAGCTAGTGTTCAGGTTATTAAAGTAAAAGTAATTTTTTCTAAAAATTTAAAAAAAAAATTGGACCCGAAAGGATTAATTAGAGCATTTTCGTGATTAAATTATGGAAAATTTTCTGTTTTGAAAAACTGATTGTGAAAGATTAAAAATTAAGCAAAGGTTCTCGTCGCGAAGAAGTTAAAGAAGTTAATTAGAAGTTTATTTTTAGGATAGCGAAGGATATTCTCAATTCAAAGAGAACAAGTTGGAAATTGCACGTTAAGCATAGCAAATGAGGTGCATTCGTACTAGAGAAGTTTAAAAATTTTTTTGATCTTGGCGTAATAATATAAAGCTCTTTGGATACAGTAGAATATCCGAAATCTTTTGTGTACCCCTGTAAATACTATATGCTTTCTATTATACAGAAAAGTTACTTGTAATAAACCTCAGTAACGTATATCAATTTCATAAAAGGTAAAATAGTCTAATATTATTAAAACGCGCCCCAAACAATATCTCCCTTTATACCATTATGCAATGGAATACTTTTATGCAGCCCTGTAAATTAATAAAAAATATTCTTTACACCACAGATTATACAGGATGTATATTTTAGAATATATTTCATAGATTTCGAAAGAGTGTAACATCATTGAAATGCACTTGAAACTATTTTTACCCATGGACGTAATGTAACGGTATAAATTTTGATTGTTCCTGCGATTGAACTGTGCATCCGATTTTCATAAAATCTGAAATGGCTCGATAAAATTATGCAACAATTATATATTTTAAACTTCAAACGATTCAGTTGAGTAGATTTTGCTCTGTTATATGCGGACAGACGGACCGAACGACGGCTCTTAGGTGGTACGTATTTACATAAATACGAAAGTAACCTAATAGAAAGGGGGATACGACATTCACTCACATTTTCACCCTTTACTTTTTCCCATAATTACGGTTTTATTATGATTAACATATAAGTGAGATAGGAGGTCATTTTAATTATAAACATTTTATTTTAATTTATCAGAGGTTCAAAGAGCCAACTTGTGCAACGGGGATAACGTTATCTATATTATATACATGTGTGCGTATATGTGTGTGTGCATGTTTGCATTCATATATAGAGAGATTCTGAATCCATGGTACTCACTTTAAGGCTCCTGTCCTGCCCGCGAAGACACTCGCGAGATAATGGTATTCCTATGGGGAGGCATTTTTCTAATAACTCTTTCGCATTTTGACTTTTTTAAGGATGTTCTTAAATCAAAAAGGGCAACTTTGTGACACATGCATTAATTTATTTTTGTTCGGAAATGCATGAAAATAGCAGGTGTCGTTATTCAGAAACTGTCTAATTGCACTCATTCTTTTGTTTTTTAAAAAACACAATAGATTTTTCATAACAAGCCTTCAAAGTTATCACTTTTGAGCATATTTCCCGACAAAGCAGAAAAACCGGTCGAAAAGGAGGAGAAAAACGGGTGATTGCGTCATCGAAATAGCTTATAACTCGATAAGTAATTTAATTTTCATAAAATGGAAAAATAAGTTCAATTCGAAATCGCTTTCATAGTCAGGCATTAAAATTTTAAAATTTTCTGTAAAAAATAAATTTGTAAATGTGTCAAAACGTTTTTCGCTTGTTGAGCGGATCAGTTAAGAACACCCTTAAGTAATTTTTTTTCATTGGATAGCTGCGATTTCTCTCAAGATCGCTCCTTTATTACTTTTTCGATTTTGGTCGCAGATATTTTCTTTAAAGTTGGTTTCACTTCCAGAACCGGTTCCGAAAGTGAAACTAACTTTATAGCAAATGCCTGTGAACAAAATCAAAAAAGTAATCAAAGAGCGATCTTGATAGAAATCTCGGCTATCCAATGAAAAAAAAAAATTATTTTTAATGTCAAAATGCGAAAGAGTTATTAGAAAAATGCCTCCCCATAGGAATAGCATTTGCTCGCGAGTGTCTTCGTGGGCAGGGACAGGAGCTTTAAGGGTTGATACAGGACACTGTAGCAATCATTTATTGTATAGAAATACATGGGTGCAAATGAGTCATTGAGATACAAACACCAGAAGGGCCAATTTGGCTCTTTTTAGGTGCGTTCGTAATTATGTAAATACGTAGCACCTATTGTTGTCGCTCAGTCCGTCCGTCTGTCTGTCTGTCCGTCTGTCTGTCCGTCCGCATATAACAGCGCAAAAACTACCCAACCGAATCGTTTGAAATTTAAAATACATAATTATTACATAATTTTGTCGAGTCATTTCAAATTTTATGAAAATCGGATGCATAGATCAATTACAGGGGCAATCAAAAGTATTCCGTTACATTACGGTCAATGGGGAAAAAAGTTTCAAATGCATTTTAATCGTTTGAAATTTAAAATACATAGTTATTACATAATTTTGTCGAGTTATTTCAAATTTTTTGATAATCGGGTGCATAGATCAATTACAGGGGCAATCAAAAGTATTCAATTACATTATAGTCAATGGGGAAAAAGTTTCAAATGTATTTTATACGTTTGAAATTTAAAATACATAGTTATTACATAATTTTGTCGAGTTACTTCAAATTTTATGAAAATCGGATGCATAGATCAATTACAGGGACAATCAAAAGTATTCCGTTACATTACGGTCAATGGGGGAAAATGTTTCAAATGCATTTTAATCGTTTGAAATTTAAAATACATAGTTATTACATAATTTTGTCGAGTTATTTCAAATTTTTTGATAATCGGGTGCATAGATCAATTACAGGGGCAATCAAAAGTATTCAATTACATTATAGTCAATGGGGAAAAAGTTTCAAATGTATTTTATAAGTTTGAAATTTAAAATACATAGTTATTAAATAATTTTGTCGAGTTATTTCAAATTTTATGAAAATCGGATGCATAGATCAATTACAGGGACAATCAAAAGTATTCCGTTACATTACGGTCAATGGGGGAAAATGTTTCAAATGCATTTTAATGGTGTTGCACTCATTCGAACTTAATAAAATTTATATGCAACTATAAAGTACATATTATAATATACATTTTACATAATCTGTGATGCAAAGAACATTTGTTATTGATTTACAAGGCCACACAAAAGTATTCCATTACATAATGGTATAGAGAGAACATTGCTTGATGAGCGTTTTAATTGTAATTCACTATTTACAATTTTATGAGATTGAGATATAGGAGTAATATTTTTAAAACTTCGTTATCGTACGAACGCACCTCGTTTGCTACGCTTCACGTGCAATTTCCAACTTGTTTATTACAAAATTTCTCATTCATACCAGAAATTTTCTATATTATTCTTTTCTTTATCTAAGACATGCAGTTCATGATTACATTAAAAATAAATAAATAAATAAATTCTTTTTTGAAAAGTTTCCACTACGAAATTGAAACTTTTGAATTAAAAAAAACAAACAAAAAACAAAAAAATCACCTCCTCCCTGCCCCATAAAAAATCCATTTCCTGTGGTTGACAGATTTGCCAGTTCTCCGCACTTTTTTTAATTTGTAAATTTTGATTTCATACCGGAAATTTTCAAAGAGGAATTTGTTCTTTTTGTAATCACGCCCCCTGGTGTTCTCTCTCAATGCGTCGATTGTTACCCATACATTTCTATGCAATAAATGATTATTACAGTGTCCTGTACAAACGCTTAAGCCCTTGGGGACGAGCGACACGTATACGTGCCGTAAAAAGGTCTTAAGAATCCTTGTTTATCTCCACCACTAAAACTTTACTGTAAAATTTGCCTTATTTAATCGGAGCATTTTCTCGATTTAATAATTCACAAATTTCTGTTTTTAAAATCCCGTGACAAAATATTAGAAATTTCGTAAAAGGTTCCCGTCCCGAAGGGGTTAAAGTTCGTATCATGAATTAAATCCTCCTCTTTAATAAATACTACATGAAATTCAGCTAACGCATGTGAGTAAAAATAAAATTTTATGCACAATATGCATGCAATAAATCTATCTTAAATTAATATGGTTTCGATACATTTTAAATTTATGTATTTATTTTCTATTCATTTTCTTATTTTCACCTTAAAATACCTTTTTTTACTTACCCATCATACGTATAGGGTAAGTCTTGCACTCGTTTTGAAAATCGAAAATTTTTTTTGACGGATTTACACGTTTTAGATAGTGGAGATTCCGAAAAACATATTTTTAGAAAAAAAAATTTGCCGTCCGTCTGTCTGTCTGTCTGTCTGTCTGTAAACGCTCTATCTCCCGAACAAATTGAGATAGAGACTTGAAATTTTGTATGTAGTTAGTATGTAAGAATGGGACGAACCCTATTTAATATCAGCAACCTCGATTATCCGGAACTATTTTTTTCGGACTCTCGAAAAATTCGTTCAGATGAAAGGTATATAAAAATTTTCGAATTTTTTTGTTCTAAGGAATGGACGTAAAAGGCAATAAAATAACACACATTTTGCATATAGAACTAAGTCGATCGGATTATTAATTGCCGAGATATTTGTAATCTTGTTTTCCACATTCTTCGATTTTTCATGACCCTGTATTTCATTCAAATTTCAATTCAGAAGTATATTTTAATTGAAAATGAGACGCTTCATCCGACGCAGTTAATTGTTAGTTAATAGAATTATTATTTTTGGAGTTATAAGGATGTTTCTTTTACGCAGTTCGGTACTACTTGAGTAGTTAGGCATTTTATAGAATTTGTTGAAATTGGTACATCAGCAGATCTTTAATATAGCATTACTATGTATATTAACAATATTTAAATTTTGTTTATGAATTGCAATGCATTGTATAAATAGTTTCACATGTTTTATTTTCATATACATATCCATGATGGGTAAGTATTACGGTGGCCCCCAGCGACTAGTTCCCTCTCTCTGTCTTCACTTTGCGATGAAATATGAAACTGTGCAAAAAATTAATCATTCTGAAAAAATTAAAACTACATGTAATGCAATTGACTTGTACACGATTTTTCTGAAGCAAGAAGTTAAATCGTTTCTTCACCAGATGACGCATTTGAGCATCAAAACCATAATGATGGTGACATCTGTTAAAGTTTAATCCATAAGTACAGGGTTGTTATAATTAAAGTTCGTCTTTTCAGAAGGCTCTTGAGTCGGTTCTATGGTTCCAAACGAAACAAAATTTCACTAAGTACGTATTTAAAGAAATGCGTTCTGCGAAAATCTAAAAAAAAATAGTGAAATATTTCATCAATAGATGGCGCTGCACCAATATTTAAGGTGATGCTTGCAGATTCATTATATCAATTTCAGTCAATCCAAACGTAGTTCACAAATTTAAAAGTTTCAACAAACTTCGACGAACTGCGAACTGTTATAATTAAAATTCACATAATCAGAGAGCTCAGCCTGACCTATGTCTCCAAACAATACAGAAACTAGTCATTGGGAGCCACCGTAATACTTACCCATCATGGAAACAAAACGTGTGTAAACTATTTATAAAATGCATTGCAATTCCAAAACAACATATAAACGTATATATAAGTATTTTTAACTCATAATCATGCTCTATTAATGAATTGCTTATGAAACAATTTCGACAACTTGTATAAAACGCCAAACTATTCAAGTAGCACTGAATTGCATAAAAGAAACATCCTTATAACTCCAAAAATAATAATCGTATTAACTAACGGTTTATTGCATCGAATTAAGTGTCTCATTTTCAATTAAAATGTATCTTTGAATTGAAATTTCAGTAAAATACAGGGTCATGAAAAATCAAAAAAATGTGGAAAACAGGATTAGAAATATCTCAACAACTAATAATTCGATCGACCTCGTTTTATATGCAAAATTTCTGCTATTTTATTGCCTTTTACGTCCATTCCTTAAAATAAAAAAATTCGAAAGTTTTTATATACCTTTCATCAGAACGAATTTTTCGAGAGTCCGAAAAAAATAGTTCCGGATAAACGAGGTTATTGATATTCAATAGGCTTCGTTCCATTCTTATATACTAAACACATACAAAATTTCAAGTCTCTATCTCAGTTTGTTCGGGAGATAGAGCGGTTACAGACAGACAGACACACACACAGACGGACGGACGGCAAAAATTTTTTTCTAAAAATATGTTTTTCGGAATCTTCAGTGTCCGAAACGTGTAAATACGTCAAAAAAAAAATTTTCGATTTTCAAAACGATTGCAAGACACCCTATACTACGTATGATGGGTAAGTAAAATGAATATCATTTCATGTAATGCAATCTGCATCAACAAAAATAAAACATGTCACTCGGCAGCGAGGAAATAACGAAGAATAACATTACGCATGCTCAATGAATCCTCCACCATTTCCAATAACGCATTCCTTTCTCAGAATTGTGCTTTCTACAGCGTTGCGTAAACTGTCCTGTGAGATTGAGGGAATGTAAAGTTTAATAATGTCTCTCAGATCAGAGATTGTCTGACATACGTCTTTAGATACAAAATCTTCCAAAAATGGCATGGTGTTAGATCATGCGAATGTGGTGGCCAGACAGTTTGAAATTAACGACTTATGGATGCGGTCTTCTGTAAAATGGATTAAGAAATTTCGAACTGCTCTAGTAATGTGCGGTGGTGCCAGTGGCGTAGCAAACGGGGGGCGGAGGGGGCGGTCCGCCCCGGGTGTCACCCTCTAAGGGGTGACACCCAATCTTTATTTGCAAATAAAAAATATATATTCTTATAAGATTTTAGAAAAGAAGTCTGAGAAAAAATGAAATTTCTAGAGCACGGCGCAACAGAGTTAATTGTCTTTTCTTAGAGAATTTGAAATTTTATACAAAATGGTGCGTCTAAATAACATTTGCACCGGGGAACAAAACCAACCTATCCAACGAGTAGTTAGCAAACGCAAACTTTAAAAGGAAGAATCTTCTTATACATATAGACATGGCACTGACTTGCACGGACTATGGGTTAAGTGAAGAGTCGCTCCTTTTTTTATGCAGGAGACCAAAAAGTAAATAAGAAATGCTATGGTCATTTGTTGTAATAACGTAGAGTTATCATTGAAAAAATAGGATGAATTTGCTGGGGCGGGGGGGGGGGGTTACACCATTTATATCCGCCCCGGGTGTCACCCATCCTAGCTACGCCACTGGGTGGTGCACAGTCTTGCATAAACACGATATTTTAAAGGCAGCCTCGCTGTTGCAGCTCGGGAATCAGGAAATTTGACAACATATTGAGATACCGTCTCCCATTTACGGAGCGTGTAATTTATTCTGTGGATGTTAGTTCCTCAAAAAAAAAATACGGTCCTATCATAAACGTAGCAGTAAAACCGCACTGCACCGTCACCTTAGCTGCATACAATGGGACTTCTTAGACAGCAATAGGATTCTCTTTCGTCCAAATTCGACAGTCATGTATGTTCACTTGTCCGTTTAAGGGTGTTCTTAACTGCTCCGCTCAACAAGCGCAAAACGTTTTGACACATTTACAAATTCATTTTTTAACAGAAATACAAAATTGGAATGCCTGACTATAGAAGCGGTTTCGAATCGAACTTATTTTTCCATTTTATGATAATTAAATTACTTATCCAGTTCTAAGCTATTTCGACCAAATGATCACCCGTTTTTCTCCTGCTTTTTGACCGGTTTTTCTGCTTTCGTCGGGAAATGTGCTCAAAAGTGTCAACTTTGAAGGCTTGTTATGAAAAATCTATTGTGTTTTTAGAAAAAACAGAAAATTGAGTGCAATTAGACAGTTTCTGAATAATAACACTTGCTATTTTCGTGCATTTCCGAACAAAAATAAATTAAAGCATGTGTCACTAAGTTGCCCTTTTTGATTTAAGAACACCCTTAAATAAAAATTCGCTTCATAACTCCATAGAATATTCCAGGGCCAAGAACTGCCACATTGATTCTTGCAAGAAACTGTAGGGAAAACGATAGCCGACTTTTGGTATCACCCTACCCTGTATTAGTTGCATCCTCTGAATCTTGTATGGACAGTAGCGCAAAATTCGATGCATCACTTTTCTCACAGTGGCAACCGGCATATCGACTTCATTCGCAATAGCTGGCACACTTGCATTACTAAATGATGACTGGCTTGCTAAATCCATGGCGGCAGTACCAATATCTTCAATGCTAAAAATGTCAACCTTTTTTCGTCCTTTGCCTGGAAAAATATCGAGTTTTTTTGTTTCCTTGAACTTTTTAATCCTTTTGTAAAGTCCACGATCAGACATTGGTCCACGTCTAATATCTTTTAGTTTCCGGAATTCTCGAAGAGCTGCAGCTGCATTGCTGTTATTTTGATAAAATAACTTTACAAGAAGTGCCTTTTCTTTCAAAGTTATCATTCTCCACAGAGCGTAGAATCAAATGCTTTTCAGAAACAATCAGCTGTTTCAGTGACAAAGAAATCACAGACACACTTTATCAGCAAGTTTTAAATCGTCAGTTGGTTAGAAGGGTATTTCAAGTTTTCGAAGTTGCGACGTCCCTTTGACGTCGTTCGTCGAAAATTTGAATAAAATTTGATCTTTTTCAAGCGTTGGGCGAAATTTTGTAATTTTGTGGGTTTCATCTGGATTGACCGAAATTGATATAACGAATCTAAAAAAATTTACTTTAACCAACTGTGAAATAAAATTTCCTGTATTTTGTTCTTTACAAAATAAAGGAATCTGCAAATATCGGCTTAAATATTGGCGCTGCGCCCCTATTGACAAAAATTTTAACTATTTTTTTTTCGCAGAGTTTATCTCTTCAACTACGTACTAGTGAAATTTTACTTCGTTTGGAGCCATAGAACCGGCTTTAGAGCCTTCTGAATAGGCGAACTTTAATTATAACTACCCTGTATTAGTATTAGAACGTGAGCCGACCATACAAAAGATTATGTTATTGAGGACAAGAAAAAAATCATTTATTTTATGGAAGAGTAGTAATAGACGAATCTAATGATCCATGCCTGCTGGAAGTGAAGTTATGCATCTGCCAAAAATTAATATTACGAGTGGTTTACTCGTTGGTTTAGCATTGTGTTTGTCTTACAATCATAAGTATGAAAACACGGAAAACTGGGTATAGGAAAACACAATGCTAAGTATAAGGAAAGAGCATGTTTACAAACAAACACTTCTGTCAACCAATCTACCGCTACATTTTTTGCCATAGCGATCATTGTAGAAATCATCTTGACGACGTTGCCCAATCATATCACATTTACTTTTACATTGGCAAACTTAGACCAATCAAATTTCCGGAGCTCGTCCGTACAGTGTCAGTCGTTAAAGAACGGACATGTTTTTCTCGCTTATCCACAGTAATTCGTCCACAGTGACGTCAGCTGCCCTTTCCTTATACGAAACAACCACTAGTGGTATTCATTTTTGGTTTATGCACCACTTCGCTTCCGGCAGACATGGATGATTAGATTCCCCTATTACTACTTTTCCATAAAATAAAGGATTGTTTATTGTGCTCGATGACATACACTGTAAAAATTTTGACCTTTTTGCTGCATCGTCACTCCACCGCTTTTATAGAAAACGATTACTCCACCCAATTACACTACCCAACATCAAAAATGTTTCGGGCTCAAAAATAGTTATTTCCGAAGTATCTTGTCTCGCTAAAAACGAAAATCAACATAAAAAGTTGAGATTAGCTCTTGTTTTCAAGGTAGGGACCAATTTGAGAAATTCCACTATGGCTGTTTTATGGGAAATCGAATGTTCGGAAGATGGTACTTTTAATAGCTGTAATTCCCCTCAACGGCTCTGTGTAGAATCCGACTAGAAGTCAAGATCAGAGAATATAGGACTCGTCACAAGAATCTTCTTCACTTCTTCGAAAAGAAAATAGAATTCTTCTTCATTTCTTTTAGTACATGTTGCTTGTACTGATGTTAATGGTTTGATGAATTCAATGAATATAACTATGATACACGGAAGTGGAGGTTATTTATAGACTCCTACAAACTTAGTTTGAAAACAGTCTTATTACACAACTCAACATTATTCCTTCCATTCCCATTGAACACTCTGAACACATGCAGGAAACGTACGAGAATGTGAAATTACTCTAGTCAATCAAATACGAGGATCATAAATGACAGGTTTGTGGTGACTTGAAGTATTTGCTTTACTCCTTGGAATGCAATTAGGCTATACCAAGTACTACTGTTTTTTATGTTTGCGGGACAGTCGAGATAGAAACTCTCACTACATAAAAGGCTCATGGCCTCCAAGAAATCTAAATCCCAAGGAGAGAAATGTCCAAAATGAGCCTCTAGTTGATCCAAAAAACATCCTGCTTCCACCTCTGCACACTAAATTGGGATTAATGAATCTCGTGAAAGCCATGAACAAGGATGGAGAGGCTTTCCATTAACTTAGAGCGAAATTTCCAAATATGAGTGAATCAAAGGTTAAAGAGGGAATTTTTGTGAGACCTCAAATATACACAATAATTAAGGACCCTGCTTTTGATAAAGTTTTGGAATAGAAAGAGAAAGCAGTTTGGAAAGCCTGCTGGGAAGGTGTGGTACGTGGATTCTAGGCAACAGAAAACCCGAGAACTACCAACAGTTAGTGAAAGAATGCTACAAAAGTATCATGACCTTGTATGCAAAATGCCTCTTAAACTTCATTTCCTCCACTCCCTTCTTGATTTTTTCCCTAAAAACTGGAGTTGTAAGTGGTGAACACAGTGAAATGTTGCACAAAGATATCTCAGTGATGGAACGCAGTCCTTGGGATGAGTCCTTGCTGGCCGACTACTGTTGGTCTGTTAGGAGATATGCTCCGGCGTTGACATGCAAGAGGCAATTCAAAAGGAAACGTTTGCAAGAATAGGCTAAAAACAACCACTGCTTTCTGAATAATGAACATTGTTTAGTGAAACATGCTTATTGTATTGTATTTATTTCACAGGATTTTTTTTAATTCTTCAATTTGCTTATAAATCGATGTGTGGGATGTTGTGTGTCTTTCTCAAGGGGGTTGTATGGTAACTTGAAAACAAGAGCTAATAAAAAATTTTCATTTACATATTCGTTTTTTTCAACCCAAAATTAGTAGAAATTGACTATCCAGAACCAGGAAACTGACAAAAATATTTTTTTTGTTGGCTAGTGTTATCGAACATTCTCATGAGTCAAAAGAGAAATATAGTCGAGTCTCTATATAACGAAATCCATCGTTCAAACAAAAAATTCGTTATATAGAAAAATTCGTTAACTAGAAAACAGCAAAAAAAAAAAAAAAAAAAAAAAAAAATTCATTTAATGTTCAAATTTTAAAACAGAATTGTTTTTGAGGTGTTTAATTAAGTTTTTGAAATATTTAACGGGATTGTCTTCAGAATCTCAAACATTTTCGCCAATTCCTTTTCTTTCCCAGTGTCTTATTGATTATTTTCAAAATTATTACTTTATCAGAGAGAGTTATGTTTAAACGAGAAGCGATTTTATGCAAATGCAGTGTAAGATAACACCAGCAAAGATGGCATTTAGCAACATTTCTTCATTCTAATGATCTCTCACAACAACAACAACAAAAAAAAATGCTACGAGTCGCCACAAACAACAAACATCCTATCTAAACTCTAAAAGTAATGAGAGTTAATTGAGGTAGATGAAAACCTGCTAAAAAACGACCTTTTCTGTTATTCCCCCTTATCCCTTCCTTATTCCTGCCTATCCCAACCAAGAAACAAACACCATTTTCAAGACAATAATGGAATAGTTTTATTTTTTAGGATGCTTTGTAATAGTTGCAAATCGCCCCACTAGCAAGCAAATGTCTCAATCCTTTCCAAGAACGTATGCTCATCTTGGCTAAAACAAAGTCAAGTGCAGAAAGATGTTTTTCTTTGGGGGGGAGTTGAATCAGGGCCGTAGCTAAGGGGCGCTCTGGGCGGCTCAGCCCCCCCCCCTAAAATACTTTGAGCCCCCCTGGAAAAGATTCCAAGGACACTTAATGAATTTCTGTTCCGAAAATTCAAATAAAATTCTGTTTAAAAATCTAATTTAGTTTTGAGACCCTTTCACAGTTTTGCAGGATTACTAAATTGTATCTAAAATAAGTAATTCAACTCTCCCTCATCCTATTTGTACAAATGAAAGTTAGCATTGATGTTTAATTTTGCACCAGTTATACACTCAAAATTTTCATCCTCATGTACTTTTCTTAGTATAAAATGAAGTTATTACAATAGTTGATAAGAAACATAGTACCTACAGTGCAAATATGCACTAATTTATCTTTCTGTGTCAGAGAAAGAGAAAAAATATTCTGACCCCCCCCCCCCCCCTATAGATCACTTCTAGCTACGGCCCTTAGTTGAATGCCTTTATTTAGACATGAGAAATAAGGCAGAGGAATGTAGCTATGAAATATAAACCAGAGATCAACGAAAAAAAAAATTCTACAAATAATTTGAAGTGTTTTCTGAACTTATGACAGAACATTTTCGAAAAAATTCTTTAAATGGGGATACATATCTCGCTATATGGAGATTATTTTTAATGTAATCATGGGCGTGTTTAGCGCAACTTACCAAAGTAACCAATGTTACCGACCGATTGTAGGGCAGTACGAAAACAAATTGTGGCACCAATGAAAACTATCCTGTTGAATTGTAGCTGACGTCACACTTCGCCTTGATTTTCATTTCGTACTTGTCTACAATCGGTAAGTGACCGGTAAGTAACCGGTAAGTTGTGCTGAACACGCCCCTAGAAAAAATTAACCGTTTCTATAAAAAATTCGTTAAAAAGAGAAATTCGTCGGATGGAGTTTCGTTGAAGAGATTCGACTGTATTCTATAAAAGCAGAGGAGTGACGATGCAGCAAAAGGGTCATTTTTTTTACAGTGTAGGGTTTTGTGTGATCGGCTCTTGAATTATATATTTCGAGCAGAGTCTTGTTGATATAAAATTTAAAATTGATTTTGGCTACATTGTTAAAAATTTGACCCCTTTGCTGCATCGTCACCATTGACTTTCTAATATAATATCTTAGGTCATTGATCATCACTCTACCGAAAACGAAGTTGGGTCAAAAGAGAGATATTCTATCAAAGGCGTAATTTTTTTTTCCAACCATCTTTGTCGTTCCAAGCCCAAGCTCGCACTCTGATTGGTTGTTGCTCTCGGCACTGATTTCAAGTAACTTGGCGATAATCATACTTAGCGTAGCGATAGATGCTTCCGTCGAGAAGTTCGATTTCCTTCCGAACCGAGTACAAAGTAACTTTTCTCTAGCAGCATTGGATTGGATGGAACGTGTCTTACTGAAAGCTGTACTCTTTAAAAGTTTTTACACACAACTTTTTACTTTGTACTCGGTTTACTTCGTACTCGGTTCGGAAGGAAATCAAACTCGACGGAAGCGTCTATCGCTACGCCAAGTATGATTATCGCCAAGTTACGTGAAAACAGTGCCGAGAGCAACAACCAATCAGAGTGCGTGCTTGGCCTTGGAACGACGAAGGTGGTTGGAAAAAAAAATTACGCCTATCAAAGCGGGAGAGTGACGATGCAGCAAAAGTACAGTGCCTAGGCACTGTAGAAAGGGTCAGTGTAGGATACACATGGATTTTTTCCAAATCATCCAATCATAAACCTGTAATTTTAAAAATACCGCCTTTTGATTGGTCAACTCCGAGGTCAACGCATTTCGCTAACAGCAGAATTTAACTGGATCCAGGAGGTTGTACAATTTCTTATCTTTAGTTGAATCCTAGATCAAGTTCACTAGAACATTCTTACGCATGCTTTACGCCTTAACATTAATTTTGTGTTGTTGTTGTTATAATAATTCTTGTTTTCTTATGAACTTTTAAATCGGCAATCGGCCGGCTCTTCGAATGTTTATGAAATAAACATTTTTGCCTATTCATATTTAAAGTTTTCTGTATAAATTGTTTAAAATTTTTTGTTACTTTTGTATTTTTCGGATTAAAATATGGAAGAAAAACTTAAAAGCGTAGAATCTGTGAAAATAGATGAAGGGACTTTTAAATATATTTTAGTTAAAGTTTATGATCCAGACGACGAAGATACCTTCAAATATATTGTTCGAGGATCATGCGATGCTCCTTATCATGGTATTAATACTGATCATTCATACCTATTTAGGATTTAACAATTAATTTACTTAAAATTAATTTCTATTCTTGTATTATGTTCCTTTTATCCTTCCTTAGGAGATATATATGAAGTAACCACTCCTGATATAGAAAAATTGGGACTTGAATGCGAATGTGTTGGTGGTGGTCGAATAAAACACAATTCTCAAGAGAAAACAATTCATGTTTATGGGTATTCTCAGGTAAGAATAAAATTATCCTTTAATTATAGTTAATAGGTATTTCTCTTAATGCATCATTCTAAACTTTTCGTCTATATCACACATTAGATAAAACAATGGCACTTTAATCTTCAATTGAAAAAAGTAGCTGAACCTCAGAAGTTTGTAATTGTTTAAAGAAAAGGATTATTTCAAGAATAAAAAATAAATCTGCTGGGTCATTCCATGTCAAATCAACCAAAAAAATTCAATATTCAACCTGACCATTTCCGATTTCAGTGAAACTGCTAGGGATTATTCTCTATGATGATATAAATTAGAACATATTTTTATTTTTTGTTTATTACTTTAAATTTTTATACAATTAATTATTTAAATTTTGAAAAATCATCATTTTTTGACTTGCATAAACATTTTCAATTTTGAATTTCTCAAGTTCTATCAAACATAGAAAATTTTATGACCACTCATTTCAAAGAGGAGTTTATAAGGTTTAATTTGATATGCAAGTCGACTATGCATAGTTAAAATAAATAAAAATTAAAAAAAAAATCAATTTAAAATTTGAAAATTTTTTAGATAGTCATTTTTTAAAATTTTGAAAAAATTGTATGTTTGTTGTAATATTATAAGCTTTAAATTCTGAAATTTTTAGCGTGGGATCTCAATGGGATCAGGAGTTATGAAATAAAAGCTGAAAATTACCATACAAATCATAAATAAATAACAAAATAGACAGAATTAAATTGCTATTTTAATGGTAATATTTGTTTTTATTTAATAACTCCTGATCCTATAGAGATCCCACTCTAAAAATTTCAGAATTTAAAGCTTATAATATTACAACAAACATACAATTTTTTTCAAAATTTTTAAATATGACCATCTGAAAAATTTTTTAATTAAAAAAATTATTACATTTTTTTTTATTTTAACTATACATAGTCGACTTGCATATCAAATTAAACCTTATAAACTCCTCTTTGAAATGAGTGGTCATAAAATTTTCTATGTTTGATAGAACTTGAGAAATTCAAAATTGAAAATGTTTATGTAAGTCAAAAAATGATGATTTTTCAAAATTTAAATAATTGTATAAAAATTTAAAGCAATAAACAAAAAATAAAAATATGCTCTAATTTATATCGTAATAGAGAATGATCCCTAGCAGTTTCATTGAAATCGGAAAGGGTCAGGTTGAGTCACTGGTTGATTTGGCATGGAATGACCCTGCTTCATACATTTTTAATGCTTTCTGTAAAAGTTAAAATTCAATGTTTGAATTAGTAGCCAGTGACCATTAGAAGCTGAATGTTTAGTAGCCACTATTGTCAAATTTGTGGCCACTAATTACTATCAGGGATGCCACTGAGAAGAAAATATTGTATAAAGGAAAAAATTATGACATTTTTCACAACATTTATGCTTAGTTTTTGTGAATTACATTGTATTGGATATTTCACTGACATTGGATTTTCATTCTTATGTTAAGGGGTCACAGTGCCTTAGAATTGGTCTTTTCTTTTTTTAATATTAACTGAAAGCTTCATTAATTGTGAATGTTTTGACACCTCATTTTTACCTTCACAACTATTATATTGTCATTGTGAGATATTGTAAATTATGTAATTAATCCAGCACAATGACCCACATAAATAAAAGCTTTAAACTGTTTTTTCACCTTGTTTATGTTTTTATATTTTGCATGTTTGAAAAATACTAAGGCTTTTTTTATATAGTTTTATTTTTGATGGAATTTGCAGTGTTTTCGCAATTTTTTGTAGAGATCTGCCGTTTTTTCATCATCTGTTAACGAAATCTGCCATTTTTTGTGATCTTTTGGCGAAATCTGCTGTTTTTTCATGATCTTTTGATGAAATCTGCCATTTTTTTGTGATCTTTTGATGAAATTCACGAAATCTGCCGTTTTTCTGCGATTTTTTGACAAAACTGCCGTTTTTTCGCAATCTTTTGGAGAAGTTTGCCGTTTTTTCGTGATTTTTTGGAAAAGTTTGACTTTTTCGCGATTTTTTTTTTGCACTCATTTAGAGAAGTTTGCCGTTTTTTCGCACTATTTTGATGAATTTTGCCGTATGTTTATCAATTTTGACAAAACTTACTATTTTCCACGATTTTTTACCGAAATTTCTCGAAATCCTTTGATTAAATTTGCGTTTTTTCCGCGACCCTTTGACGAAATTAGCGATTGTTCTTCGAATGATTGGCAAAATTGGTTATTTTGGTGACCATTTGTCGAAATTCACGATGTTTTTTATGTTTTAATTTTCGTATTTATGACCGATTTTTCTTTTTAATTTTTGGAAATGATTGATCGCTATTTTGGCGATCAGATGCATAACATAAAGTAACCATTTTTTTACATTTAGTTGCCCTGTGGCCGGTGGCGACTGCAAATTTTAACCTTTAGCTTTCTGTGTATTTAATGATTTTAGTAATTGCTTATTTCCTAGTGATCTTCAAGTAATTTCCTAATGTTTAGTATTTTAAACTATGCACCTAAAAGAATTAACATATTAATCTTCTGATAATTACAATGATTGATGTAAATAGTGGATGATTACTGCAAATATTTTATTAAATACTGGTAGGGGAAACATGGGAGGTTTGACCCACATTTTACAAAAACATTTTTCTATTTTTTTTTAACATAATAAAATTTCCATGTTGACATTATTTGATAGCTTATAATGTTTGACATCATTTTAAACTATTTTTTTCTATTTAAATTATAAACTATCTTTCTGATTAATGATTTTTCAAGATCTCAAAAACCAGGTCAAACCTCCCTACTTAAGGGAGGTTTGACCCACCACAGGAATGGAGTGTTATTAAAAATTGCACAGCAATAATTAAATGTTCAAAATATACTATTACAAACTACAGGCAATAATTATGAATAGAAATCAACAAATATTTATTTTATGATTCGAAACAGCAAGTAATCTGGACAAAAATCATTAAAGGAATTTAGATACAATCAGTAAAGATTCTGATATTTTGAAAAATCACAGTTAAATTTCATTTTCAATGCAACTCTTTCAGTGCCTCCACTAATCATAGGATGAGGTAGCTTAGTGAGATCGCTTCTTGATACTGTGGCAATATCTTCTTTTTCAGGGTAAATAAAACAGAAACTACATGCATCAGACCTTTTCAGAAAATTAATCGAAAAATCATTGCCATTTTCTTCAATGACACGACCAATATAATGCAGTAAACTAGATTTGGTTGTAAATTTTGCCAAAACAAAATCTCCAATTTCAATGTTGGTTCGAGAATCTTCAAAATCATCAACTGCATCTTCATCACTTGAAAGATGAAAGTTTTCTAGCTCAGTTTCACTGTCTGAAGACCAATCTAATATTCGCTTTTTTGTTTGCTTCTTAACCTTCTTATTATTTTGCGAAGTTTTCTTTATTTTTTTCAAGTTGTGCTTTTTCTCGATTTCTGCTTTCACAGGGGTATCTGTCAAAATCCTTGACTTTGTACGATTTCTACCACCTCTGCCTCTTCTAGGTCCTGCTTTAGGAAATGGACAAAGCTGCTCAGGTGTTACTAATTGCACTGGAAAATGTGAATTCATTGAACTTGTAGATGGAATACTAGAATTGGAGGAAAAAGAAAGATTTGTGAAACTTGTAGATGTCGATGGTAGATTCAATATACTGGTAGATGGATTAGAAGATGTAGCTGAAGGCATACTTGTAACATCCGGATTTGGTCTGTCTGTCACATTAGAAGCAAAAAAATCAGATTCAGGAAAAATATCTGAATTGAATGGCCAGATTCCAGTACATGCAAATCCACTTTGTATGTTTTCAGGAGTAAAAGCCTTTGAAAATGATCTGCGAACCAAATCAGGAATGTCGTATATTGTGATAGGTTTACCTGGATTCGTGACCATAAAATCACTGGCAGCAGAATTATAAAATATCTTGAAGGGACTAAAAACAGATCTATCAAGTGGCTGCAACTTATGACTTGTATGGGGTGGTAAAGTTAGCAAAGTTATCCCATTATCTTTACAAAGCTGCAAACCCTCAACAGATATGTGTGACTCATGGTTGTCGAGAATAATCAATACCTCGTTATTTTTGTTGCATTTGCTATATTTTATAAAATGATGGAGGTATAACTGAAAGTTCTCTGCTGTCATCCATCCACTGGAATGAGCGGCAGCTTGCACTCCTGGAGGTCCACCCCCTGTCATTATTTCTTTTACGTGAACTCGTGGAAATACTAAAAATGGTGGAATTGATGTTCCAATTGCAGAGATACCACAGCACATTGTGACTAAAGTTCCACGTTCTGCAGAAGTGACTTGAGACAACTATGGGGTCTCCATCAAGTGTGCAGAAAATGTTCCTACTCCCAACATTTCCCTCGATCCACATGAAAATTTCCTCAAAATGTTATGATATGTTACAGGTAAATGATCTATTACAATTTAAATAATTTATTTTTCCAGTTTCACAGTAAAATTTCTGAAAGGTTACAGCAGACTAAGGGAAGGGGAGAAAATCCACTTCCAGTACTAACTATATTTTTTTCGTGGCCCTTTGAAGAAATTCGTGTTTTTTTACGATCTTTTGAGGAAATTTATGTTTTTTAACGATCTTTTGATGAATTTTGCAGTTAATTCGCCTTCCTTTTGACGCAGTTTGTGTTTTTTCCCCTTTTTTGTTGAAATTCGTGGTTGTTTTGTGATCATTTGATGAAAATATCAGTTCTTTCGTGATCTTTTGACGAAATTTGTGGTTATTATCCTCTGTTTTGATGAAATTCAGTTAAGTTTAGTTATCGTTTGACGAAATTTTCAATGCTTTCGTGATCTTTTGATGAAATTAGCTGTTTTTGTGATCTTTTAAGAAAGTTTACGGGTTTTTTGATGAAATACATAGCTGTTTTGCAATTTTTTGACAAAATTTGCGTTTTTTCTAATTTTATTGAGAAAATGTGCATTTCAATTACCATCGGGGTTCTTTCATGATTGTCTGACAAAATTTACTTTCATTTCACAACCTTTTGAAAAAATTTGCTTTTTTTCAAATTCCTTTGACGAAATGCGTTATTAATTTCTCACATTTTGACGATATTTGCAGTTGTTTCTCCATCTTTTGATGAAATTTGCATTCATTTTGTGATTTTTTGGCAACATTTGCGTTCATTTCATGATTTTTTGACAAAATTTCTTCCATTCTTTTTTGCGATTTTTTGACAAAATTAGTGTTTTTTTAGTGATTTTTTGACAAAATGTGCATTCATTTTGCAATATTTTGGCGAAATTGGCGGTTTTTTTGTATTTTTTTGGACAAAATTTACGTTTTTTTTTTTTTTTTTGATATTTTGAAAGAATTTTAAGTTTGAGATCTTGAGACGAAATTCTCGGTATTTCTATGTCCGAATAAATGACTGATTTTAAAATTTTCAGACCCGACGCCTTAAATTTTCTGAAACTTCGGAGGAGAATCATTCTTGATATGCAATGCATGTTATTCTGAGATCCATTTTGTGAAGGTCACCTTATAGATCTTATTTGCAGTGAAAATTTTGTCTATGGGAATTAGGGAGTTCACTGTTAAAATCGAAATCAATTGTATATGTTTCTGAAAAACTTCCCCCGATCCTAGATCGCCAGATCGGACATATTCTGCACCCCTGGTCTCCATTATATTTCTGTTAGTGGAACATATGTTGTATCTTCCTACAAACTGCATTCTTGGTTCCCTATTATTTTTTAATTTTTTTTTTTTTTTTTGGGGGGGGGGACATAAAATAAACTTTTATAAGGCTTATGGATATAAAAAAAATTGTTTTCACTTTACTTGAATATTTTACAAAATAAATGTATAAATAAATCAAATGATTTACTATTAAAAATTTAAGGTTATCCCATCGATCGATTTCTGCAAATTATGCAAATCACCAAACTAATAGCCAAATTATACATGTTGATGTAATTTTTATTTTAAATAATAAAAATACAAATAAAAAGTCGCAATAAAAATCAATGTCGTTTTAAACACGTGCATTGTATTTAATATCATTGAATTGACATTCACGATCATCCATTATTGGCATATAATCTTAAAATTTGGTGATAGGATTTTGGTCGACAGGATAAGAGAGTAGTACCAAATTTTATCTTTGAGTTTCCACAGTAGATTGTCTTGTTTAATTTAATGCCATTTTTTGTAATGTATGATTTAGTCATTAAATAATCATTTCAGTTGTATTTTGTAGTTAAGTAATAAGGAACAAAAAAGGCTGCATTTTTCTTTCTTTCTTTCTTTTCTTTCTTTTTTTTTTAAATTATTGCTTTTGAAATCCCGTCACTGTCTCCAATAATTTGATGATGTTCAAGTAAAGTGAAAACAAATTTTTTAATGTGCGTAAACCCTAAAAATGTTTATTTTATGTTACCCCCAAAGAAAATCGAAAACAAAAACAAATAATAATAATAATTTGTGAGGAAGATGGCTGCTTGTGAGAAGATATGACATCTGTTCCATAATTTAAAAATAAAGCAATTATAATTGATATTTTAGGCCACTGATCTGCATATTTACTAGTTTCATGATTATTATAATGTTTATTAATACAGTAGAATCTCTCAAATCCCCAGAGGTTGTGCAGATTTTAGAATTTTTGAGATTTCAGGTCATCGCTTTGTTTACACTTTTCAAAGCAGTAATTTATATATAATTAACAATGAAATCAAAACTAATATAATGAATGCTTACTATACAATAAAATATTTAAATAAGTAATAAACTAAAATAATAAAAATTTAGATAATTTTTAAAATGATTCAAATATTAAAAGCAAAAGTCAAATTAATAATCAATAATCAGGACTTGAAATTAAAATTTTCTTAGGAGGTGAGTCTCCTGACTAAATGGAAGGGAGTTGAGCTGTTTGGGCAGGAGAAAACTTTTTTAGACTCACTAATATTTTACATGCGATTTTAAGATGTTGCATTAATACAGACATAAAATAAATACACTTGTTAATCAATCGGTGGATGTGAAATTCGATGATTGGTTATGGTAAAATATTGCAAAAGCTGTCAATTGGTCACAGAAAAATATTACGAAATTCCTTTGTAGGTTGCGGGAAAATATTGGGAAATTTTTCACTCAGATGCAAGGAAAATCTGAGAATTTCATCAATCTATTGCAAAAAATAACCATGAAATTCTTTCATGTCTTCAATGTAATTCTGTGTAAAAAAAAATTATAGCAATGTTTTTTTAAAGGTTAATGCAAAACAGGAGAGGAGAGATACTCTTTTGATGCTAATTATTTTTGTTGCAAATCTAGTAAACTGTGTTTGGTTCAGGTCGATTTTAGACTGAGTGTAGGGCGCAAATTAGTTCGGTTTATCATTTTACGTTAAAAAGTATACTTATAATAATAAACAAATATATTTGTGTCTGTGCCATTTTTTACAGAGATTACTATCCTTTTTCTGCCAGTCATTGACGAAATTCACACTTTTTCTATGATCCTTTGACAAATGTCGCATCTTATCGCAATCCTTTAATTCGCATTTCCTTGTGAAATTTAATTAAAATTTGCATTTTTTCTCAGGATCCTTTGATGAAAATTGCATTTTTTTGTGATTGTTTGACAAATTTTAAATTTTTTTTAGCAATTCTTTGATTTGCAAAGGTTTGCTTCTAACATAATATTTTTTTTGCAATTATTTGTTGAAATGTGTGATTTTTTTTTCATGAACCTTTGATGAAATTAATGTTTTTCTGCAAATCTACAATGAAATTTGCATTTTTACCACAATTCTTCGATGAAATTTGCATTATACTTGCAATTTTTTAAAAGAAAATTGTGTTTTTTTTTTTTGTTTTTTTTGTTTTTTTTTTTTTTTTTTTTACCATTTTTTATGAAATTTGCATTTTATCCATGATCTTGACAAAATTTGCGTTTTATCTGTGATCCTTTGATGAAATTTCTGTTTAATGTGCAATCTTTTGACAAAATTTGCATTATTTCCACTGTCGTATGTGACAAAATTGATTTTTTAAGCATCTGTTAATTGAAATTCACATTAATTTTCTATTATATTTTCTATATCTGAATTTCCGGACTGGAGATCAATTTTTCATGATTTTCGGAACACTAGTGCTTTAAAGTTTTGGAACAAAATTGCCCCTGAATACGCCAATCAGTCGCAGAAAAAAAGGGCAACTTTTCAGTTGATCTCGGGGAGGAAAAAAAATTGTAAAGTTTCTCCAATGATCTGCATAAAATTTTTTTAATTTCAACGATCTTTTGCTCTAAAATCTCGCAATATGTGGCAATCTGTTGCTTGAAAATATCACAAAGTTTGCAAAGCAGTCGCAGTAATTTAATCTTTATTTCAAAGTGCAGCTTTTCCTGAAAATGGTGAAACTTTTTTGGGTGGGATTTCAAAATTTTTGGTGCGAATCTCACCATTCTGCCTTGAAATTCAAGCCCCGAATAACGTATAATTAAATATTTACTATACAGAAAGATGAAATTTATCTTTCCTATGAAACTCTCCTCAAAGATACATAGCTAATTCACATCAAGTTTAGTCAGACTTCGTAACCAAAATTTTGATTAATACATTACCGTTAATCCAGCCTTCCTGATTAAATGCATCTCCCTAATTTTATAAAAAATTTGAAATTTTCAAAAAATCCCAAGAAAGCGCTCATCCCCCCCCTCCCCCCCTTCCTTCAAGATCTGTGAAAAACATAAATTACGTCAAAAGATCGCTTAAAAAAGGAAAAATGTCAAAGAACATTGAAAAAAAAAATATCCAATGATTGCTGAAAAATCTCAAATTTCGACAAAGAATCATGAAAAAAAAAAAGCCACTGATTTCTTCAAATGATTGTGAAAATTTATAAATTTCACCGTAGGATCAATAAAAATGAACATTTCACCAAAAGATTGCAGGAAAAAAACCAGAATTATGGGAGATCTAAACAAAAGTTATCAAAAAAACATTGAAAAACACAAATTACGCAAAAAAAAAAAAAAAAAAAAAAAAACGTGAACTATTTCAAAAAATCGCGGATAAATCATGATTTCCTTGAAGGATCGCCAAAAGACACACTTTATGAAAAGATTTAAGGAGAATAACTCGAGTATGTTACATTTATAAAGAAAACACAATCAAAGCATCGGGAAAAATTACAAATTTCGTCAAAGGGTCGTGATAAAAAATGCAAATGTCATCAAAAAATTACAGTAGAAGTGCAAATTAAGCTAAACGATCTCAGAAAAATGCAAATTGTCATCAGAAGTTGATGGAAAAACTTGAATTTCAACAAAAGATCGGAGGAAAGGCAAATCTGTCAGCTAATATCTGTCTATAATAATAATATTTATAAAGAATCGCGAAAAACACTCATTTCATCGAAGGATCATGAAAAAATGTGCAAAAAACTTGAAATTTGTCAAAAAATTGCAGAAAAAATATGATTTATGAAAAATTTTTGTTAAATATTCACAAAAAAAAATGCAATTTTTGTCAAATATCACTAAAATAACCCACAAATTTCATCAAATATCCCTCTCCCCAAAAAGCTAATTTTGTGAAAAATCCTGTGTAAGTGCCCCCTCTGAATATTTTTAAATTTTTTGTCATGTTTGGGGGGGGGGGGGCAGATTAACAGTATTTTATGGTAATATATTTTGTAAAAAAAAAATTGTGATTATCAGTGATATCAGCAATATCTTGATTTATTTACGAAATAAATTTATTCTTCTATGATGAAAACACACAAATTCAGTAATATTAATGAAAATTACAAAATAAAATGTTTATGGAATTAATATAAAAATAAAAAAGTCAAATTTTGTCTACATCTGAACTGAATATTTCATTGTTTACATCTGTAAATTATGTGCTGATTTTAGACAGTATTGTAGATTTTAGGGTTGCAGATTTGAGAGAATCTACTGTATTATAAATTTTTTTGTCCTTCTGTTTATTTATTTATTTATTTTGTTAGAGAAGAATAAGAAATTTAAGACAGAAAATAGATTTTTAATAGCTTCTGCTTAAGTGTTTTTACTTAAATAGTGAGGAATCAAGCCCTATTAGCGCGGCCGAATCTAGGCGGTGCAGAGGAGGCATGTGCCCCCAGATACCAGAACAAAAGGTGAAGGAGGGTGCTAAATGAAGATTATGCAGAGTGTCAAGTGATGCGCATATCTGCATCAAAAAAACATTTTTTTTTTTTCTTCTCAATTTGTGCCAACATTTAGTACTAAAATGAAATTTAACACAATTTTGTTGATCCAAAAAAATGCTCATATTTAGATTTTTTTTTTCAGGATGCTAATTTTATTAAAAAATGAAAAAATTGCGGTCCAAAGATTGCAAAAAACATGTGAATTTCATCAAAAGAATGCAAAAAACTTGCAGATTTCATAAAAAGATCACAGAAAAC
Source organism: Maratus speculifer (assembly GCA_964019185.1). Lineage (NCBI taxonomy): Eukaryota > Metazoa > Arthropoda > Arachnida > Araneae > Salticidae > Maratus > Maratus speculifer. Next base: position 107,835,328 of record OZ025303.1, read on the forward strand.
ATGCCAGTTTTTGTATAAAGATCTTGAAAAACACATGGATTCTGTCTAAAGACTTAAAAAAAAAAACATGTGCCTTTCAACCAAAAATTTAAAAAAATGCATGAAATTTATCAAAACTGTGAAAAATATTTGAATTTTGGCAAAAGATCACAAAGAACATGCCTAACATGTTCACCTAAAGATCACGAAAGAAAAATGTGAATTTTGTTGAAAAATTAATTTCGTGTAATTTTGAAAAAATGCTGCCTGTTAAGTGAATTTGAAAACATTTTTACAGGATCAATAAAAATTATTAAAAAATATTGAAAAACCTCTGATTTTGTATTTTCTAAAAACACAATTTAATTGTTAAATACTTATATATGTAGGTTTCTATTTGAGTTTTTTATCAGTATTTTTTATTTTACATGTTTAAACAAACAAAATAATAAAAACAGAAGCTTATATGATTTTTGAACTTTATTTTTAAATTTATCTCTCAAATCAAAATGATGTTGTTTTATCTATTTTCTTTTATTTATGTATGTTCCTTATATCCCTATATTAATGTTATTCACAAAATAAAATAATTCATTAAGTATGAAAAAATGCTGCCTCTTAAATGAATTTGAAAACATTTTAACAGTATTCATTATAATTCTTAAAAAAATTTAAAATTATTGAAGCATCTGGTATTGTGTTTTGAAAAATTATACTTAATTGTTAAATACTTATACATGTAAGTCTCCATTTGAGTTTTTTTCAATATTTTACATGTTTAAATCCTTTTTTACAAACAAAATAATAGAAACAAAAGCTTATATGATTTTTGAGCTTTATTTTAAAATTTATCGCCCAAATCAAAATGATGTCATTTTATTTATGTATGATCCTAATATCCCTACATTAATAAATTATTTTATTTTGTGAGTGACATGAAGCATGTAAAAATGCTGCCCCTTAAATGAATTTGAAAACATTTTAACAGGATTAGTAATAATCAGGGGTGGGGAATTTTCGAAAAATTTCAGCAGCCAGGAATTTATTTTACCAGCCAGCAAAATACAATATACAGTTGAAAATAGTTAAGACAAAATTTAAACAACTGAAAAAACAGTTAATTACTATTACTACAATGCATTTTCATATTTTTGTTCGATAAAAATAAGAAATAGATACAAGAGAAAAAATATTAGTATTATAGCATAGAATTTAGTATAATATTTATATTGCAAAAGTTTCAAAAGTTGTAAAATATAGGGAACTAATAAAATTAAATAAATAAATAAAAATTCTGGCATCTTTACAGTTTGAAGTTTGAAAAAATAACTTAAAACTTCACTCGCCCTGAAGGAAAATTTACTCGCCAGTGGGGAGTACAATGATGTAATTCCCCAGCCCTGGTAATAATTGTTCAAAAAATTTAAAAAATATTGAAGCGTCTAATATAGTGTTTTGTAAAAATACAACTTAATTGTTTTACATGTTTAAATCTTTTTATACAAATAATAATAATAATAATAATAATAATAATAAAAGTAGAAACTTATCTGATTTTTGAACTTTATTTTTAAAGTTACCGCTCAAATCAAAATGATGATGTTTTATTTATTTTCTTTTATTTATGTATGATCCTAATATCTCTACATTAATGAATTATTTTATTTTGTGAGTGACATGAAGCATGGAAAAATACTGCCTCTTAAATGAATTTGAAAACATTTTGACAGGATTAATAATAAGAATTGTTCAAAAAATTAAAAATATTGGAACGTCTGATATTGTGCTTTTTAAAAATGCAACTTAATTGTTAAATACTTATATATGTAGGTCTCTATTTAGAGATTTTTCAGTATTTTGCATGTTTAAATCATTTTATACAAACAAAATAATAAAAATAGAAGCTTATATGATTTTTCAACTTTATTTTTAAAGTTATCGCTCAAATCAAAATGATGTTGTTTTATTTATTTTCTTTTATTTATGTATGATCCTAATATCTCTACATTAATGAATTATTTTATTTTGTGAGTGACATAAAGCATGAAAAGTGTGATTCAAGATTTTAAATATTCACAATTTGTAAGAAAAAATATACGATTCTGGGCAATGCCGAATGGGTCAGCTAGGGGTCTCAGCCCCCTCACGCCAACCAACGCTGGTGGGTTCATACACAATTTACAATGAAACTGCTTTGCTTGCTCACCATTATTTATATCAGCACTAGCCAGAATAAATATCATCATTAATCACTTGAATATGTGAAATTTACATATACTTTTGATGTATAAAAGTGTAATGGAAAAGTTTGTTGAAAATGCAAATGTTTATTTGGGGAATGGGCTGGGTAATGTGACAATAAATTAACCACTGAGAGAATCATTGTTATAGTTGTTGCTAAATGGCAAACTATAAATTCAGTCTCATTTTGCTGCGAAGTAAGTAAGTGAAGTACAGTCGAATCTTGTTAACTTGAACCTCAAGGAGAATCAAAATTTTGTTAATGTTAACAGTAATTCATGTTATCAGTGTCAAATCTTTGTATTTGTTTTTATAAGGTACTGTGAAAACAGTTCATGTATTTCACATTAAGCGTGTTCACGTTAACGAGGCTTGACTGTATATATATTTTGTATGAAATTATTAATGAATAATGACAGTAACTTATATGATTATTCATGTCATGTGCAATTTATTTCATGTGTTGTATTTGTAAATGGAAAAGCAACAAATGAGAGATATTCTAAGTCTATGGCATTATGTTTGAATGCAACTCTGCCAATTGCGGGTCATTTGCCTATATGTAAAATGCAGGTTTTTCTTTTATTTATTGAAATTTCTGCTGAAGATTAATCGTTAAAAAATCCTTTAATAGCTGGAAAATACCTTTTTTTCTTTGGTACCTTCAAGTTTTGACGGGTTTCGTCTAGTTTTATTTATATAAACTCATAAAACATCTGTTTTAAATCTCTATTGTATACATTTTTTTCTTTTACATTATACACTGCATTTTATTGATTATTGTTTATAATATACCATATTTTCTGGTCCCCTGAACGTACATTATAACCAGTATCAGTAATGGTAATGGTTACTGCAGTGGTATGATTTCAATACTAATATTTATTTTATTTATAACATGCTTAGAATTTGAAATGTTTAATTGATTTTTTTTTAAAGTTAATTTTTACTTCTCTTTTATTGGTTTTAATTAACTCTTTTAGTGTTAAAAGTATAATCTGTAAAATTATCATCATTCTTATTATTCTAGGGATATGGAAGAGCTGATCATTTACAGACCTGCAGACTTCTTAAGGAACGTTATCCAGACTATGCCAAAATAGATTTTTCAAACGATGGATACTAAATGTTGAAGAATTTCTCTTTTAAAGACTTGTTTAATTTATTGTTTTATTATTGCTTGTTAAAATTGTTATGTCCCTGTCAAAATACATTTTTTAAAAATCTCTCTCTTCTAGCACAAACTTGTTGTTTAGAGGTTTTGATGTTCACATTTGCACAAAGTGTTTAAAAAACAGACTTTCTTTAAAATTCTCATTTTAAAGTTTGCTTATATTGCTTTATGAAAAAATTTATAATGGTTGAGGGTGAAAAAATGATTGTTATTCAACTGTATATAGATTTTCTATAGTTTTTTGAAAAAAAAATATCAACATTGTTAAAAAGAAAAACTTTTAAAAATGCAAATACTTCATGCTACTTGTAATACTGACAAAAATAAACACTTTGATGACTGTTTATATATTTATTGAACTTTTTTTAAAAATGTGTTAGATAGTTATTTATCTTACAAAAACTTGCAGCTTCTATTTATTTTTTAACTTATTTATTTTTTAAACATTAAGATTGAGAGTATTTCTTATGAATTGTGCACATTTGCAACATAAATAAATAAGTTTTTCCTATTGTTAATATTAACATAATAGTATGGAAGACAACAAATTTGAAATTTCAATTTTACACCTAAAAGATAGAGCAGATTCTGACAATTAAAAAGAAAAAATACATTTACATATCATAGAACTTCAATTTTTTCTACTTAGTAGAAAAAAAGTACACTAGCTGGGACTGAAACCCATGATTTTGACATATATTCTCAATGTTTTACCGTTTCAGCTACCTAAGCTGACAACCGGCAGGCACATTTTTCTCAGATAACCATATTGATGATAGTATCTGGTTTGCCATGTACATAGCTCAACAGGATATGCTGTGGGTAATGAAACTCCATTTAAACAATGAGAAAATAGATATACACTATTATTTTTAACTTAATCATATTGATTGGTAAAGTTATCATACAAAAAAAAAAAAAAAAAACTAAACACCTGAATTAAGGAGGTAAAGTTGAACTATTATATCAAATTTAGCTCATTAGAGAATAGCAGTTTTTTACAATGTGGGAATCAAAGTGTTTCTTAACTGCAAAATTCATTATTTGCATCTGAGATGTTTGTAATATGGAGAATCACTTTATACAGAATTGTGTTATATAGATTTTAATAACAATTTTTAATTTTTCTTAAGAAAGGTGTTAAAGTAAAAATAAAATACATTGACATGTTTCGGAACCGTCAAATAAGTTCCATAGTCATAATATAAATAAAAGAAAATTTCAAAATATTTCTCGGACAACACAAATGACACGCAACAATGAGATATAAATAACAAAACACGCGCTCTATTGCAAAAAATTAAATTAAAATATGGACCATGATCTAAATTTTAACTAAAAATAAAAATTTCAAACTATTTTATGGTCAATACAAATGACACGCGACAAAGAGATATAAAAACACCAAAAAACACGCGTGCTATTGTAAAAATTAAATTAAAATAAAAATAGACCATGATCAAAAGAACTTTTACTTTAACACCTTTCTTAAGAAAAATTAAAAATTGTTATTAAAATGTTTATATAAAAGGTGAATATTTTAAAATCTGATGATTTAAAAAATCAATTAGATTTAATTAACTTTTTATCATGTGTTATAAAGATTTTCAACTGTATTGGTTGCTGTTCTATTTATTTCAAATCTTTTAATTTTTTTTTTTTTTTTTTTTTTTTTTTTTTAATGAGAGAAAGATACTGATTGTACACACTATGAATACATATATAATTTTAAGGGTAGCTGGAAGTAGAAGTAATAGTACTTTTGCAAGCTATCCTAAAAATTAGGCTTTCCCATTTCAAACAAATTAACCTATTTGAAATGAATAGAACAGTAATTAACTCCTTGGGGATGAGTAACACATTTACATAGTGCAAAAAGGCTTAAGAGGGCTGGGTTTTTGCCGGCAGAAAGTAGTATCTGCCGTGCCAGTGGCAGAAAATGGTTTTAACTGGCAGAAACTCATTTCATGACATAATCTGAGACTTTTTAGTAGTATTAAATTGCTTATATACATTTTATTCAGAATAAATAACAAATGAAATATTGTGAATAGTTTTAATTAAAAAATAAATAAATTTGTATTAGAATTTAATAATTCTGAACGTTTTACAAAGAATTAGCCATATTATTTGCAGATAATTGAAAATATGGAAATGATATTAAGGACATAGCAGTTTTTTAAAGTTGTAAATAAATATCATGATTTATGCAGCTCATACAAGTTAAATACTTGTTACAAATTCAAATCTCATTCAATGCACTGCTAGCTTATTTACTTGGTTCTAAGTATATGGGATCAAAATTGACATTTGAACAAAAAGAAAGGGCAAGAAAATTGCTTTTTGATATTAATCTCAATTTTGTGCCATATATAATAACCCCTTGTTGCAAAATCGACTAATTTCTCCAGGAATATATTTCCCCAAGGAAGTCTTAAAAAATGTCGCCTGGTCGCCTTTAAAAACAAATACCAGTAAAAATGAAAATTTTTCAAATTTTCATCCTTAATAATGACATTACCAACACGTAATGCTGCTCTTAAAACAATATTTTCAAACTTTTCTTTCATTCAGAACAACTTAAAAAACAGTCTAGTTTAAGAAAAGTTAGCAAACTTAATCCTATATTATAGAATGCTCTTAGTATATTATTACTTTTTCCACAAAAATTAATTTGTTCTTTCAATATTGTAAAATAATTGTACAAGCTATTTCATAAAAAAAATTCTGTTATTTTTGTGCTACAATTATTTACTTATGTATTTTTACAAGAATCATTTATCTTTCTATGTAAATAGTAGATAATTTTTAAGTTATAGCAGTGTATTGTTAAAGATACTTTGAAAGTGATGTTAAAATATTATAGAAGTTATTGTGATTTTTTACTTTTAATTAGACATTCTTCCATAAACATAAACAATAATATCAATAGTTAAACTTGTACAGCATCAGATTACTGTTAGAGCTGTATCACACGGAGAAGGATTTTTCGGCAAACATTTTGCAAAACAGAATCATTAATTTTGCAGCATGTTCGGTAAACAGGTTTTTCAAACTTCTTGCGGGGTTATTTAATTTCTCGCTCCACTCCTGTTGGTCAGTTGATCAGCACTGAATGAATGGCCAACATTTTCCATGCAATGCGGGAAATGCTCGGTAAATGAAAATGCCGAACAGATTCTCCTTATATCAAGGTCACGGAACATTTTGCTGGCTGTAATGTTGTGTAGGGGGAAAAGTTCTGCGAAAGACATCCATGTGATACTGCCATTATGAAAATTTCTACTTTTCAAGTGACAGAAAATTAAAGAATATTTATATGATCCTTTGAAAATCTATTGATATATCGATTTCTCTGAACAAGCATTTTTGTTGCCTTTTAAATCCATCTGGCATTAACTTTGCAACCAAATTTGAGTCAGGCAAATTAATTATAGGTTGTCTGCTTGCAAAAGACAAAAGAGTAATATCTTCAATAGTTTATGCTTGATAGAATGACGTAAAGATGAATTATAATTTTTCAACTATAAACGACTTTTGAAACAGGCATTTTTGTTGCCATAGTTAAAGCTGTCTGGCATTAACTTTGCAACCGAATTTAAGTCTAGCAAATTTGTTATAGGTTGAGTGCTAGCCGAGGAGTAATATCTTGTAATTTTTATGCTTGATAAAGTGACGTAAAGATGACTTATACAGACATGCCAACCTCCGGCTTTTTAAAAATCAAACAATTATACTTCTAACCAGAAAATTTTTGAGTGAACAAAATTAAGTAAATTTCAAATGACCCTCTGAGTTAATACTAGACACTTTTAATTAAATAAGTTTTCTGGTTCAAAGTACGTTCTCATGAATTAACAAAAGCCGGAGGTTGGCAACTCTACTTATAGTTTTTAGATTATAAACCACTTTTGAAACAAGCACTTTCGTTGCCATATTTAAATCCGTCTGGCATTAACTTTGCAACCTAATTTAAGTCTGACTAATTAATTATAGGTTGTCTGCTAGCCAAAGAGTAATATCTTGTAATTTTTATGCTTGATAAAATGACTTAAAGATGACTTATAATTTTTAAATTATAAACCACTCGTGAAGCAGGCACTTTCATTGCCATATTTAATGCCGCCTGGCATGAACTTTGCAACCGAATTTGTGTCTGGCAAATTAATTATATGTTGTCTGTTAGTAAAAGAATAATATCTTGTAATGTTTATGCTTGATAAAATGACGTAAAGATGACTTATTTTTTTTAAACTATGAACCACTCTTGAAACAGGCTCTTTCGCTGCCATATTTAAAGCCGTCTGGCATTAACTTTGCAAACGAATTTGAGTCTCGAAAATTAATTATAGGTTGTTGGCAATCCAAAGAGCAATATCTTGTAATGTTTATGCTTGATAAAATGACGTAAATATGACTTATAATTTTTAAATTATAAACCAGTCTTGGAACAGGCACTTTTGTTGTCATATTTAAAGCCATCTATCATGAACTTTGCAACCGAATTTGTGTCTGTCAAATTAATTATAGGTTGTCTGCTATCCAAAGAGTAATATTTTGTAATTTTTAAGCTTGATAAAATAATGTATAAATGACTTATAATTTTTAAACAATAAACCATTCTTGAAACAGGAACTTTCGTTTCCATATTTAAAGCTGTCTGGCAATTACTTTGCAACCAAATTTAGGTCTGGCAAATTAATTATAGATTGTCTACTAGAAAAAAAGGAATTTGTTATTCATAAATATGGATCAGACAGAGTCTTAGCGACATTGGTAACATCTGGCAATAATGGATTAATATCACAAATAGTATAAACAAATGTTACAAACAACACTCCTACTAAAATGGCCTAATTTTGATGTTTTTTCGTCTGCATAATCCCTCGTCCCACAGGTAAACGCAACGTCATCCGACCGCCAGACCTCCTGCAAACGTGTTACACCATAAAAGGGAAGAACATAAAAAAAAATGAGCCTTGATAAAATGACCTAATTTAGAAGTTTTTTTGACCTGCATAACCCCTTCTCTCACAGGTAAACGCAACGTCCCCCGATTGCGAGACCGCCCGCAAACGTGTTGCACCATAAAAGGGAAATTCATATAAAAAAATGAGCCTTGATAAAATGACGTAATTTTGAAGTTTTTTGGCCTGCATAACCCCTTCTGCCACAGGTAAACGCAACGTCCCCCGATTGCGAGACCGCCCGCAAACGTCTTGCACCATAAAAGGGAAAATCATATAAAAACTAGTTGGATGTGTCAATCCCGAAACTTTCTTCTATCTAATAAATACATTTTAATAAAAAAAAAAAAAAAAAAAAAAAAAAAAAAAAAAAAACGTGGTGAAGCCAAAGTTACCCGCTATCGAATTTCCTCGAACATTTGACCTAGCCTAATGAGATTCTGGTATCCAAAAAGCCTAAAACGCAAAATTTAATCAATATTCTGAGAAAATGAGCTTAGTAGTGCCTCATGTTGGGTAATTTATACTAAAACCTAATAAGCATCTATTGATGTCAAGACCTAACAGAATCTGAAATTTGATGGAATTTCGTCCATTAGTTCTTGAGATATAGTTAGAACAAAAAATTTGCAAAACGTAGCACAGCAACACCATATCTTAGACAATTTATGCCAAAACGTAAAAAAGCGTCCAATTATGTCATGGTGTAAAAGAATCTGAAGTTTGATGAAATTCTGTGCATTAGTTCTTGAGAAATAGCTAGTTTAAAAAAAAAACCGTGTAAAATATAGCACAGCAGCACCATCAGTTGAAGGATTATTAACAAAACGTAATCATCGTGTCGTTATGTTATATGTCATTTTGTAACAAAATCTGAAGTTTGATGAAATTCTGTGCGTTGGTTGTTGAGATATAGCTATCGGAAAAATCGTGCAAAATGCAGCATAGCTGCACCACCTGTTGCAAGGTTAATACCAAAATGTAATCAGCGTCTAATTATGTTATATATTCTAGTGTAACAGAATCTAAAATTTGATGAAGTTCTCTGCATTAGTTCTTGAGCTATAGCTATCGCAAAAATCGTGCAAAATGTAGCATAGCAGCGCCACCTATAGGGCAGTTCACACCAAAACCATATCAGCGGCTATGTATCTCAAGGTATCGCAGAATCTGAAGTTTGGTGAAATTCTGTGCATTAGTTCTTGAGATATAGCTATCATGAAAATCATGAAAAACGTGGCATAGCAGCGCCACCTGCTGGCCAATTTACAGCAAAACGTAATCAGCGTCTATGTATATCAAGGGGTCACAGAATCTGAAGTTTGGTGAAGCTCTGTGCATTAGTTCTTGAGATATAGCAATCATGAAAATCATGAAAAACGTAGTATAGCAGCGCCACCTGCCGGCCAATTTTCACCAAAAACCAATAGGCACTAATTCATATCAAGGTCTAACAGAATATAAAATTTTATTAAATTTCGAGCATTAGTTCTTGAGATAGAGCGCCCACAAATTTTTTGTCACATACAGACAGACAGACTCACAGACAGACACACAGACTCAGACAGACGGACAGACTCACAGACAGACATTTTCTAAAAATAGTCAAAACGTGTTCAGGACATTCTAAAACGTATAAATCCATCGAAAACCGGAAGTCGAAAATTTTCATGAATCCAATACTTTCTTCTTGTAAAGATAGAAGAAAGTAAAAATGAGCCTTGATAAAATGACGTAATTTAGAAGTTTTTTGACCTGCATAACCCCTTCTCTCACAGGTAAACGCAACGTCCCCCGATTGCGAGACCGCCCGCATACGTGTTGCACCATAAAAGGGAAAATCATATAAAAAAATGAGCCTTGATAAAATGCCGTAATTTAGAAGTTTTTTGACCTGCATAACGCCTTCTCTCACAGGTAAACACAACGTCCCCCGATTGCGAGACCGCCCACAAATGTGTTGCACCATAAAAGGGAAAATCATATAAAAAATGAGCCTTGATAAAATGACGTAATTTTGAAGTTTTTTGGCCTGCATAACCCCTTCTGCCACAGGTAAACGCAATGTCTGGCGACTGCCCTCAAACGTACTACACCATAAAAGGGGAGAGCTTATAGAAAAATGAGCCTTGATAAAATGACGTGTTTTTTGACGTTGCTAGCTCTTAGACTATAAGGGAAAATGCTTGAGAATAGAATTTAATATTAATTGCAACTTTTTAAAGATATGATAGCTTGACTTAAAATTCTCATCTTTCATCATCTGTCAATCCTTCAAAGAAAAACAAACTGGTTGCACCACTTTACAAAAATATTTTTGAGCCCACTCAATATTTTTAAAAAGTCCACTAAAAGTTTTAAAAGTCCACCACTGTCCATGTCGGATGGCTGTCCATGTCGGTAGACAAAAAAAGTAAAAATTTTTTCTTCAGAAACACAAGAAATTTCGATCAAGCTAATAAAAATTAAGATTTATTTTCATTATTTTTACTGAATTCTCAAAAATAATAATATAAAAAAAGTTATAGAGTGTTAAGCAGATAAAATGAATTAATTTAAGCCCATTTAATTGCAAAATATAGCAATGCAGTATTTTAAAAACCAAATTGTGTCCATATAGCACATACTGCTTACCTTGGTTAAGTAAAAAGAGATGAAAAAGATTATGAGGCAAAAAAAAAAAAAAAAAAAAAAAAATTGCGTTTAGATTAAAAAAAAAAAAAAGAGTGGATATCCTACGCGAGTGGAGCTACATGCAAAAACTAGTCTAACATACAAGGTATCCCCAAATTAATGGTCCAAAACTGTAAGAAAAGATGAAGTATATATGAAGGAGAAATTTTGGTACAGCAATATGCAGTCGGAAATTGAAAGTTTTGGTGAAAAACATAGAAATTCGGCGTAAATGAAAACAAGCATTTTATTGACATAACAGTTATAGTAAGCGCTCAAATGTGCTACCTCTAAAATCGATACATTACCATGGAACCAGGCAGAGTTGTATAACATAGACGCACGCCGTGCGAAGAAAATTTTAAGAAAGAAACAATTTTTATTTTTGTAATTTTTTTTAGTACCAAAAAATAAAAATATTCCCTCAATTTTATGTACGAATTTTTTACTGTTAACACGAATTTCGTCAAAAACCTCGAAAAAAATCGCGAATCAAGAATCGCGTAAAGTAAAAAACGTGCAATTCAACAAAGAATCGTGTAAAAAAAAAAAAAAAAAAAAAAAATAATAATAATAATAAAATTTCGACAAAATGCCACGGAAAAAACGTTAATTCCTCCTATGAATCGCGTGAAAAACGCGAATTACGTCCATGAATTGCTCAAAAACGCGGATTACGTCCATTAATCGCTCAAAAAACGCGAGTTTCGTCAACAGATCGCTCAAAAAATGCTAATTTTGTTGGCAGAAAGCTCAATAAACGCAAATTACTTCCATCCATGAATTGCTCAAAAAACGCGAATTTTGTTGGCAGAAAGCCCAATAAACGCAAATTACGTCCATCCATGAATTGCTCAAAAAACGCGAATTACATCCATGAATTGCTCAAAAAACGCGGTTAGACTAATGTCTCAACGTGCTTGATATTTATGTTGACAAATAAAGTTGTGTCCTATCTTTCATGTCACATTAAGGTCCACGCACATAGCACTAACTTCTTGCAGTCAGGTGTCGCTATTTTTTATCATTCGTGTCGGCACTTTGATGTATAAAGTGCTTTTTCAGTGAACTTTTTTGAACTTCAAGCGAGAAATTGAACTCGAAATCAGTTGACAGCTTTACGACTGAAGATTGGGTAGATAAAAGTTCCCCTTTCTTTGTCAATTTGGTGGGGTCAGTCCCTCAAAAATCATTTAAAGAGGTTTTACCTTTGTTCCCTTCTTAAACAAAGATTGATTGATTGCTCTTTTAGTGTAATAAAAACTAGTGCTGTTTGCTCGCAGCCTTTATATTGTTTGACTTTACACGTCTCTGTCCACCGAAGCCTGGGGAAACTTATTTTCGGATTCCCCCTCGTAGTTAGGACAATGAATTTGGAAACACCCTGTATATATTAAAATTATTAATGCTGAATTTGGTTGTAAAATTGTGAAGCTCTGCCTCCCGAGCTATAATGCTTAAAGAGCAATTAAAAAAGACTTGAGCTTTTCTCTCATATTCAAATGCAGTCTGTGCAAGTGTCATTTTACGCATGGATTATTCATAATTGGAGAACAATGGAATGCCGAACAGAATGAAAAATAGCTGAACAAGAGGTTACAATTACCTCGTGAGATTTTTTCGTTTTTTTCAGATTCACGGTCATTAATGTATTCTTTTTTGGAAGAAAAACTAATTTCATATTTACCCAGTATGCGTAATAAGAGGCTTCTGTTACAGAGTTTATCTGTAACAGGAGTAAATTTTGATAAAAATAATATGATTTTCTTATGCATCCATGAGAAAATTTTTCTTGTATGGTTTGGGCTTTTTATTTTATTCTACAACTGTAGCAGTAGGGAAATTTTTGAATGTCTTCAGAAAATTACCATTAAGGCCCCTGTCCTCGCTCGAGGAAACGCTCGCGAGCTAATGCTATTCCTATGGGGAAGCATTTTTCTAATAACTCTTTCGCATTTTGACATTTTTGAATGATTTTTTTTTTGCATTGGATAGCTGAGGTGCGTTCCGACAGCGCACCTTTTTTACTTTTTCGAGTTTGGTTGCAGATATTTTTTACAAAGTTAGTTTCACTTTCAAAACCGGTTTCGAAACTGAAAGTGCTTTTTAAAAAATATATCTGTAACCAAAATCGAAAAAGTAAAAAAGGTGCGCTGTCGGAATGCACCTCAGCTATCCAATGCAAAAAAAAAAAAAAAAAAAAAAAAAAAAAAAAAAAAAAAAAAAAAAAATTTATTCGAAAATGCGAAAGAGTTTTTAGAAAAATGCTTCCCCATAGGAATAGCATTAGCTCGCGAGCGTTTCCTCGAGCGAGGACAGGGGCCTTAAGGGGCTACTTCAGTCAAATGAAAAGACTCGTTCGCTAACGCTAATCCCATGGAAGAATTTCATAAAAATATCTCGATTGCAATTCAATACTTTTAAATCTTTTTTTTTTTTTTTTTTTTTTTTTTTTTTTTTCATTGGATAGCTGAGATTGATTTCAATGCAGGTCGTATTTTACTTTTTCGATTTTGGTTGATGATATTTTTTTTATGAGGGTGCTTTCGTTTCCGATACCGGTTCCGAAAATGAAAGCGTCCTGTAAAAAATATATGTTAAGAAAATCAGAAAAGTAAAAAACGGCCTGCTTACAGATCAATCTCAGCTATCCAATGAAAAAAAAAAAAAAAAAAAAAAATCATTTAAAAATATTAAAATGCAACCGAGAAATCTTTATAAATTTCTTCCTTAGGATTAGTATTAGCGAATGGGTATTTTCATTTGAATGAAGTAGCCTCTTAAGGGTGTTCTTAAATCAAAAAGGGCAAATTTGTGACATATGCTTTAATTTATTTTTGTTCGGAAATGCATGAAACTAGCAGGTGTTGTTATTCAGAAACTGTCTAACTGCACTCAATCTTCTATTTAAAAAAAAAAAAAAAAAAAAAAAAAAAAAAACACAATAGATTTTTCATAACAAGCCTTCAAAGTTGGCACTTTTGAGCATATTTCCCGACGAAAGCAGAAAAACCGGTCGAAAAGGAGGAGAAAAACGGGTGAAATAGCTTATAACTCGATAAGTAATTTAACTATCATAAAATGGAAAAATAACTTCAATTCGAAATCGCTCCCATAGTCAGGCCTTCCAATTTCATATGTGTCTGTTAAAAAATGAATTTGTAAATGTGTCAAAACGTTTTTCGCTTGTTGTGCGGATCAGTTAAGAACACCCTTAAGAGGTAAAGGTTCATTCGATAGAATTTTATTTTGAGGAATATGTCTCTCTTTTGAAAAGAAACCGGGTTAAAAAAAAAGGGGGGGGGGGCATGGACACATGGAATTTTGTTCCAGAAAATTACTTATCAGCATTGTATTAATCAGATGCATCTGTTATGATGATAAATACTGTGGAAAAATCTTGTAAAGAAAATGTGTAAATTATTCATTATATGTGCGGACTTCTTATAACAGATTTCCTTACAACCTTACTATTAAATTAATTAATTGAGTTAAGTACAAGTAGAGGTCTGCACGAATATCATTAATATCTAATTTAATAATAAGATTGTATATCCGAAATCGATATTCCTCACTAGTAGACCGGGAGGCGGCTGCACAGACCACCATCTTATCAAATTGGTGCCTGAAACTAGACAGAACTCTGTTAGCATATTGAAATGCAATTGGTCTGCAAAGATATAGCTGGATGGAAACAAGCTGCAAACCCGATTTTAATAGTTGATTGGTAGATTTATTATTGTGTTTTCCTATACTTAGAAGTGTGAAAACATGGGGATGCTATTTACAACGGCCGATTATCTGTACTAGAAATATGGCACCAATGGGGGTTGTCTTCCATGGAGATCTTTCTAAGGGTTCCTAACCCATAAAACTGCAAGGTTACCCAAGGTTTGAAGAAAACCACGGAAAACTTTGAACGTTTAGGCCGACGGGCGCGATTGGGTTCGAATATAGCACCCCCCTTCTACGATCTTCCAGAGCATAACCTCCCGGCCACTGGTGGGCGAAAACCTGGAAGACTGCGCATCTGAAATAACCTATTCATTATTTTTTTAAAACTATTTTTCAAACTTTTTTTTTTTCGCATTTTGGGAAAAATGTAATCGTTTATGTGTATGTGTGCTTTAACTAATTCAGCATTTTTTTTTTTTTTTTTTTTTTTTTTTTTTTGTTAAGTTGTTAAAACGAATGTTTAAGAGAACAAATGAATTTAAGAATGTTTTATAAAGTACTCAGTTTTGATTTCATGAAATAACTTTTAATTTTCTCACGCTTACGCATTCTCATTCTCTCTAGCTGTTTGGTTTAGTTACACTCAAGGAAAACAGTCAATAAATGATAATAATAATAAAAAAAAAATATTAAAAATTGTAATTTAACAAATTACAACGACTATTTGAAAAATTATATTTTCAAAGACTAAAATCAAAGACTTATAAATAAATTCTATATTTAAAAATAATAATAATAAAAAAACGTCATTTTTATGATGCTCAAAACATGGTTTACGTAATAACAGAGTCCTGTATTACGCACGCCATTGATTAAAAATAAGTATTCCTGTACCAATCCCATACAAATTTTAAATGAAATTTTAGTTTTACAATTTTCGCCACTGCAAATTTTTAAGCTTCTAAATGTAATATATTTTCAATTTTTACACCATCGTATAGATAAAAAAAAATGTACTTTTAAATGCAATTTGTTTGAAAGTAGTATTGATTATTGTTTTTAAGTTATTAATAGAGAAAAAAATGTACTTTTAAATGCAATTTGTTTGAAAGTTGTATTTCAATTTGTTTTTAAGTTATTAATTTTTTTTTGTAGTTTTTTAATATTTTTTTTGTCGTCGTGGCAACAGAAGTATTTCATTTCTAGACTAGACATTAAGCATGGACCAATCCGATAACGAATAAAATGAAAAACAGAAATATTTCATATTTTGACATTAAACATGGACCAATAAGAAAACGAATAAAATAAAAAAAAAGTTGAAAAATTCAACCAATAAAAAGATTCGGATATACTTCAGATTCCCCAGTTCTTTACCAAGGACAGTAACTATTTTCCAAACAGTTAATAGTAATGAAATGGTTAATTCGTTGACAATACATCGGATTTTTAATTATTTTACATTTTATGAGTGCAAAATATGATTCATGCTGCAATGTCCTGGACCTCTATTGCACTGACATAAATCCATTTAAGAATTTACTCTTTTTGCATTTCGAATCTTAAGAATTTATGTTTTCCTATCTATCTAAAAAATAGTTAAAATTGCTCATTTTTTCTTCAATGAAAAATTAGAATTTGTGTTTTTAGTTTAATAGTGCTGCCATCTATTAGCATTTGTTGTAAACAAAACATAAGGCCTTTTGCAATTTCCTTATTTATTTATTTTAATGTAGGGGGGAGGGAGAACCGCCCCCCCAAATGTTTGCACATGCTGTTGCAGTTGGCAAATTTACAAGCTGAATTGGCAAATTCAAAACTTTATTAAAAAACTATAATACACTTTCTATTTCCGATAGATTTGACGAAAGCTACCAATATAATACGAAATATTACTAAGCTTTTTACAAATAAAAACTATAATACATTTTCTAATTGTGATAGCTTGATAAAATTATAAAATTAGTTGGCAAACCCCAGAACTATTTATGTTTGCTTTTTACTCAGTTGGCAAATACTGAAATTTGACTTGGCAATTTAAGGCTCTCTCCTCCCACCAATAAAATCTTAGCTAGGGCCGGGCCCTGATTGTTTTAAATACTAGAATTGAAATAAAAATAAAGATAAAATTTCAATTACTCAAACATTTTACCAAGAGTAATATGACTGAAGTAGTTAAAAAAAAAATCTACATTTTTCAGTTTTTAGCACTTTTCAACAAAGTGAAAAAGTGCTTATGCATTTGGTTTGTCTGGCCGTCTGCCCGTGCTCACAGCCAGTAAATATATCCGGATTGCCATGAAATTTTTGGACATTATTTAGTTATAAATACATGTAATGATTTTAGTGAAGGTGTTAGTCTATGCTAACACCTTCATATGTTAGCATAGACTAACGAGTTAGTCTCAGCGGCGGATCCAAAGGATGTTTTTTTTTTGGGGGGGGGGGGGGGGTTGTGCGATACTAAGAAACATAGAATCAACATAGTCGTAATTTCTGTTCATGAAATCATTCCTTGTACAGTTATTAAATGAATGATCAAATGAATTGCTTTTCCGCGATCTTCTGACGAAATACGCTTTTTTTCCGCGATCTTTTGAATAAATTCGCATTTTTTTCGCGACTCATTGACGGAATTCACATTTTTTTGGCATTTTTGATGAATTTCGCGTTTTTTCCCGCGATACTCTGTCAAAACTCGGTTTTTTTTCCGCGATCCTTTGACGAAATTGGCTCTTTTCTGCGATACTTTAACAAAATTAGCAATTTTTTGCAACCCATTGAGAAAAGTAGCTCATTTTTCCGCGACCCTTTGACGAAATTGAAGTTTTTCCGCGACACTTTGACAAAACTCGCGCTTTTCCAGCGATTCTATGTCAAAATACGCGCTTTTCAGCGATCCAGTGTCGAAGTTCGCGCTTTTTACGCGATCTTCTGTCAAAATTCGCGTTTTTTCCGCGATCCTTTGACGAAATTCGCACTTTTTCGCTGTACTTTGACAAAATTAGTGCTTTTTCAGCAATCTTATGTCGAAGCTCGCTCTTTTTCGGCGATCCTATGTCGAAATTCACACTTTTTCCGTGGTTCTTTGCCAACCTTTCTTCCAACCCTTTGACAAAATTAGCACTTTTTCCGCGAACTTTTAACGAAGTTCGCTCTTTTCCGCAGTACTTTGACAAATTTAGCACTTTTTTGCAACCCTTTGAAAAAACTAGCTAACTTTAGACAAAATTCGTGCTTTTTCCGCGATCTTTTGTCGAAATTCGCTCTTTTTCCGTGACACTTTGACAAAATTAGCGACATTTTAATGAAATTTGCGTTTTTTCTGGAATAATAGAATGTCTCCGACGGAGTCGCAGAAATCCCTTCCGGAAAAAAGTCTGAAGTAAACACTGGTTTTTTTTTTGGGGGGGGGGCCCCCCGTGGGTCCGCGCCTGGTTAGTCTCATGCAAAAGAAACGAAAAATAATATTTTCATTCTTTTTTATTGAAATATTTGTTAACAAAAAATAAGTAAATAAAAAAAATGATCAATTTTCATTTAAAAAATAATTAAAAAAAAAATTGTAATTCAACAAATTACAACGACTATTTGAAAAATGATATTTTCAAAGACTCAAATTTTAAAGACCTATAAATTAATTCTATATTTAAATTAATAATAATAATAAACATAATTTTTAGGGTGATTATAACGAGTCATAAATTACGTACGCCTTGCATTAAACATTAATATTCTTAGACCAAAGATTAAAAAAAAAAAAAAAAAAAAAAAAAAAAAAACAGTAGATTAAAGACAGACAACTTTAACTGTTTAAAATGGGCATTTTTATTGGATGGAGTTAATCAGACTGACTTCTGAACGCCTCCTATTACGTACGACATGGATTAAACATTAATATTCCTAGACCCATCACAAACAAATTTTAAATGAAATTTCAGTCTTACAATTTTAGGAACTGCAGATTTTTCAACTTCAAAATATCTTTCATTTAAAATTTTTACACCGTTGTGTAGAGAAAAAAAAAATGCACTTTTTAATGAAATTTGCTTGAAATCTCTAACACAGTTTATTGTTAAATTATTAATTTTTTTTTTAAGTTTCAATTACTCTTTTTGTCATCATGGCAACAGAAGTATTCCATTTTCGGGCATTATACTTGAACCAATCAGGAAACGAATAAAATAAACCAACTTTATTGAGGAATTCAACCAATAAAAATATTCAGATATGCTTTAGATTTCCCAATTCTCTTCCGAGAACAAAACGGATTTTTTTTCCAAATGGTTAATAATATTTTCCCATTTTTATTGGATTATTTGTTAACAAAACATAAATAAAAATAAGGTATTTTATAAAAAAAAAAAAATCCCGAATTTCCAGTATTATTTATTTATTTATTTGTATTTTTCAGCAAATGATATATGGGTGATTCTCAAAATAGGGGACAATTTATGTCTTTCGGCATACAAAAAAAAAATTGAGAGGTTTTCTGTCATGTTTTTATATTTAGATATGTTTTTCTTAATATTATTCATTATTTGCACTCAAGAATTACTCACTTTTTAGTTAAAAACACCTTAAAAGAACAGAATAAAGATTCAAAATGTCATTAGCATGGATGTCCACAGCAGCTGTGCCTTGTGTATACTAGCATTTTTCAATAGATAATATGATGTTTATAAAATAAACAAATGTTATTCTTTCTTTATATTAATCAAGGAGAGGATTTATCCAATAAATTTCTTTTTTAAAAAAAAATTATAGTACATAAAAAAAGAATTAAAGTTTGTCCTCCATATTCGATTTTCAAAACAAGGTCATACTAAAACAGCTGCTTATTAATCAAAATTTCATTTTCACATATGACAATAGTTTGAAAATATAAAGTTTCTCCATGGCAACAAGTAGTCATTTTAAACCAGCCAGAAAATAGAAGCATGTATTGTATTTTAAGAATAGAAGTTGAATATTAGGGGGTTACATCAATTGTATGTCATTAGAATGGATAATAATTTTCATGTTTATTTTATAGTTAAAATTTTTATTTTATTTATTTGCATAGAATTTTTGTGTTTTAAAAAGCCCCAGAAAGGACTATTGCATTGTGATTATATTATGGCTCATAATCTTATTTAAATTAAAATTTGTCATTAGCATGGGCAGATATCAGTGTCATTAGCATGGTTTTTCTGTCCATGCTAAAGACTCCTATGTACATAAATGTAACCAGTGCTTATATTGTATCCTTTATAAAGGTTAATTTTACGTATAAATTTAGGTATTACATTTATTATCCCTAAAATATGCATTAAATCTGTAGGAAAATCACTAAGACAGCTTCTTACATTGTTAGTGTCAGAATATTGTTCATGTAACAAAGTTTGCTCTTTGGTAATGTTTTTATTCTCCTTATATGTATATATGTAAAAATGGAAACCATTTGCTGAAAAAGAAGGCTAATAAATATAGAAAAAAAATATTTAAACTGGAAGAAAATAAAAATTTCATAATATATTTATTCCATACAATTCGTTTTGTCATTAGCATGGCTCAAAAAATACTAATTATTTTTTTAAGTTAATTTTTAAATATTTAGCTCTGCTGACTACATGGAAAGTATTCCTAATACTATATTAACAACATCTATTTTTTTTCAGAAATTTTGCTAACAGTAATTTTTTTAAGATTTCATTTTTGAAATCGTCCCCTATTTTGAGAATCACCCATATACATTTCTATCTTTGAGTATAGTGAATAGACTTGCTTTTTCTTTTTATCTGTTTGAAACTAAAATAAAGTTTCTATTTTTGTGATATTCCACACTAAATAAATAACTATCTGAAATTCTACTTCGCTAGAACGAATTTAAAACATATTTCCGTCCTCAACGTTTTTATTTTGGTTGTAAATATGCGTAAATAAAATCTTAATTCTTGTGAAAAAAAAAAGTTTTTAAACTACAAGACATAAATTAAATGGAATTAACTTATCTTATTTTAATAAATAATGTTTTATTTACTTATTTAAATAAAGTTTTATTGTGAGTACGGGTGAATAAATAAATAAACAAATACAAATCAATAAATATATACATACATTTTGCGTGTATGTGTGAGGTGTGAGGGGGGCATGGGCAAGGATTAAATACAGTGTTGGTTTGGTTTGGTTTATTTTTGTCGTCCGATTATCTACGCTAGGGATATAGGACCAGGGGGGGGGTGCCCTTCGTGGGGGTCTTTCTAAGGGAACCTAACCCGTATTTACGCCAGGTTCGAAGAAAACCACGAAAACTCCGAACGGTTAGGCCGACAGCCGCGATTGGGTTCGAACCCAGCACCTGCCGTCTACCAGTTGAGAGGTTAGACCCTCTCGGCCACTGGTGGGGCAAATACAGTGTTGAATTCACACACTTTTCTCCGCTTCTGTGGCTGCGCGGGGGCAGGGGATTATAGAGTTTCGGGGGGGGGGGCTGGGAATTGCATTTTTTATCCATTGAAATACCAAAATCTCAAATTTTCCGGGGGAGGGGCAATTTATTACTCTGGGGAAAGGGAATGTCCCTCCCCCGGATCACCCCCTGAATTCAACACTAATTAAATAATTAAAAAATATAAAGAGAGATTTGTTGCTCAAATCACGTGATCTTGAAAATATAATGATATCAGTGCTGCCATCTGCAGGAATTTAAACGATCTACACGTTCTTTGAACTTCAGGACTGTTAATTAATAAAAACAGTTTTTGAAAAACCAATTTTAATCGGGATACTTTCACTGTTGTTCTATTGAATCACTTTAGGCAGGATGTCATTATAGGGAATAGATACATGTTTATGGCACCGCAAAATTTAAGTTTTAATTGTAATCTAAAAATTTATATTTAATATTTTTTATACATGTAATTGTGAAAAACAAAACAGCAACAACAACAACAACAAAACTACATACATTAAACACTGCAGAAAATTATCCTATGAAAATGTGATTGATACCAAACGATTAGTGCCAATGTATAGCAATTAATGCTGTAATTAAATTGTGATCTGTGAGTACCTACAAACTAAAATTATAACAAACTTTTAAATTTTCAATATTAACATCTAATTATGACAATATATTCGGATTCTTCGATAAATTGTACCTTCGGACTCCAAACAGGAAGTCATTTGGTTAAGCAATTTTGGATTTATCGCA
Organism: Maratus speculifer; assembly: GCA_964019185.1. Lineage (NCBI taxonomy): Eukaryota > Metazoa > Arthropoda > Arachnida > Araneae > Salticidae > Maratus > Maratus speculifer. Next base: position 107,857,232 of record OZ025303.1, read on the forward strand.
GCTTAAAGTTTAAAATTCGTAAGGTTAAATTCATTTTTAACACTTTCCAACAATGTTCAAAAGTGTTTATTCATTTGATTTGTCTTACCCGTCTGTCTACGCTCTAACTTCGTAAATATATCCAGATCCTCATGCAATGATAAACGTTATTTAGGGTCACGAAACATGTTTGATATTGTATATGCAGTATGTAAGATTAATAGTTCATTTACAGAAGCACTCAAAAGAATTCCAGTGCTTAATGGTGTATAACGGAAAATCATTTTATGAGTATTTTAATGAGATTACGCTATTTCAAATGTATTAGACCGGGAGGCGACAGCACAGACAATCACTTCATCGAGTTCACGGTTGAAAATCTAGGTTTGGTTTATTTTTGTCGGCCGATTATCTACGCTAGGAATATGGGCCCAGGGGGGGGGGGCGTGCCCATCGTGGGGGTCTTTCTAAGGGAACCTAACCCGTATTTACGCAAGGTTCGAAGAAAGCCACGAAAACTCCGAACGGTTAGGCGGACAGCCGCGATTGGGTTCGAACCCAGCACCTGCCGTTTATCAGTTGAGAGGTCAGAATCTCTCGGCCACTGGAGGGGCTGAAAATCTAGGATTAGTTAAATCTGGACTCGCATATTAAAGCGCAACTGGTCTGCCAAGTCATATATTGGTGGAAAATGCCTAAAAACCTGATTTTAACAGCTGACTCATAGATTCACCATTATATTTTCCTGCTTCCAATCTTCCAATGTTTTCATACTTTTGGTTGCAGGAAAGCACAATGATAAACCTGCAAGTAAACCGTTAAAATCAGGTTTTTAGGCATTTTCCACCAATATATGACTTGGCAGACCGATTGCGTTTTAATATGCGAATCGAGATTTAACTAATTCTAGGTTTTCTTTCATGAATTCTATGAGGTGACTGTCTGTGCTGCCGCCTCCTGGTCTATATCGAAACTATATAAATAATCGAATTTCTGTGTAAGATGTTTACGGTAGAAAAGGGCATTCATTTGCCGTTTATTTACAGGGACACACAAAAGAAATCGGATACAGTATTGTCTTTGAGTAATAATTGCTGGAAGTGCGTTTTAAAATTTGGTATATACGCTTTAAAGTTTATTTATTTATTTATTTATTTATTTATTTTTTTTTGCATGTTATTTGTTGTGCATAAAATCTATACCTCATATATAGATTTGCACGACAGAATTCACGCACCATTCTCCTTATTAACGATAATAACTGGAGTATATAACATAATTTTGTAAAAGATGCTCCCATTTATGGAAAAGGCCATCAGTTTGATTTGCCTTAAATATGTATGCTAAGCATTGTATTATGGGCTATTATGTAGCATTCGCCCGGAATCCGCCATTTTGTTTCTTTTGCCGATTTTGATTTTCTGTATTTCTATTTATTCATTGATTTTTGTTCTTTTTTTTTGTTCTTTTTTTTTTTAAATATATAAACTCTGAAACATTTTTTACTGTAATTTCGGAAAATATATATATATATATATATTTAAAAATTAATATTTGGCTTATTTAACTGTTTTAAAATTTATGTATTTACCATTTGCTAATTATAAATTCCTTCTCTGCCTTCCGCTATTTTTTTTTTCTTTTTTTACAAATGTTTAGTGTGCTGATGTTCACTTTAAAAATTTGTTGTTGTTTACATTTAATTTCTGAATTGTTCAAAAATTAAGTATAAAGTAGTCACAAGTGATCAACAATGAAACAAAATGGCGGATTCCGGGCGAATACTACATCTGTTCCGTATTATGTTACTTTTATTTGTAATTTAATTTACTTTTTCAATACTGCGTCCTATCTGAAAATTCTGATAGAAAAATCAAGAATTTGATATTTTTATGTTTGCCGGACGAAGGCGACAAAATGTCAAACATTGTTCAAGTCGCATTTTTTCGTATTTGATGAGTTTCATTTAAAATATAAGCCTTTCACACATTTCATTTAAAATACTCAACTTTAATATAAAACTAAAGCATTTAAAATTCATAATTTTCGCTTATTTCTTAAAAAGAAAAAGAAAATAAATAAACAATGCTATAAACCAAGACATTTAATTTCAGCATCAAGGCATTGTTTTAATTTACCATGCGAAAAATAAAAGCGACTGACGAGTTAAAAAATATATCCGGCTAACATAAAAGTACAAAGAAATCTTTGCGATTATGGCAACTTTCATGCAGTTTCAGGGAATTTGAAATACAAAAATCTTCAAATTTTCTAAGAAAAAATTATTGCATTAAAAAGTTTTTTGTTTTTAAGGTTCCGTACTTATAAAGTGAAAACAGAACCATTATAAGATCACTCTCGTGTCTGTCTGTCCGTCTGTCACAGCCATTTTACACATAAACTGTGAAACGTGGAAAGATCAAATTGAAGGAAGTAATAAAGACTATTGACCCACATATTTATAGATTATTAAATTTTTACTAATAAATTTAAGAGGGGAGTAGGGGGGGGTAATTAAGTTACTTGAAGAAAAAACATCTTTTCTCTGTATATCGTGTGAAAGCTTTCGTTACGCTGAACTCAAAAATATATTTCTTTTAGTTTTAGATCTTATATTTTCAGAGATACCATAGAAAATAGTGCAAAAAATATGTTTCCTCCCCATCTAATTTCGAATCTATACTGAAATTAAAATTATGAAAAAAATTAGAGGTGATGGATGTTACTTTAAATTTTGCAGGAAAACTATAGCGATTAGCTATATAATCAACTCGTATTATTTGAAGCTAAAATTAATAAAATACTATAAAACTCATTTATCCAAATTATTAAACGAAATAAAACCGCAATTCACCGGATTTTATAACAGATGATATTTTTGAAATGGTATACGCATTTTAATTTCTACTTTTTTTTTTTTTCAATTTCCATTGCAAAACCGAAATTGCAGGGAAAAGTGTTGCCATTTGTAAAATGACGTATGTGTTACGCACAGATACGTTTGGCTTTTATAATATAGACCAGCGGTTCCCAAACTTTCTTGGTACGCGACCCACCTTCCAGGGAAAAAAAAATTTGACACCCACCTTTCAGTAAAAAAAAAAAAAAAAAAAAAAAAAAAAATATATATATATATATATATGTATTCGCAACCCACACAACATAATGTTGTATATCAATATAGCAAATTTTGTACGACCTCTTTACGCCCGGCTATCCTATCCTACGAAAAACGCAAATTTTCGTACGGAAGATATGTGATCAACAAAAACAAGAGTCGGCAATCTCAATGTGTGTAAGTGAATAGTAATTAAAACAATGCAAAAACTGCAAAAATAGTTAAAAATATGTTTAATTATCATGATTGATGATTGATTATCATGAATATATTATTTAAAACATAACTATAATCAATGAGATAATAACAGCGTTGATCTTTTAATAGTGTCTACCAATGTGAAAACATATATTAACTTGTAGTTTGTCTCAGCAATACAAGCAAAGTAGAAAAAGCATGTTCTCATAAGCCCGAAATGTTGAATTTCATCAAGGAACTCAAAGCTGATTTAAATATTTCAGGATATCCTGTTCGTATATTAATCTAGAAGGAAATTAAGGATTTATTTTCTTTGAAATATTATTTCCGATTTAAATTGTCATATCTTTTTAAACAGTTGAAAGGAAAAAAAAGATATATGATTTGGTTGATGACAAACCTCGATTGTCTCGCGACCCACCAAAACAACTGGCGCGCGCCCACCAGTGGGTCGCGACCCATAGATTAGGAACCTCTGATATAGACAGTTATTTCCATCGCTACGAGAAAACTTTGCTTAATTTTTAATCTTTAACCAGCAGTTTTTCAGAACAGAAAATTTTCTGCACTTGAATCGCGAAAATGCTCCAATTAAATAAGGCAAACTTTACAATAAAAAATAACTGGTGGGAATAATGAAGAGTTCTGAGAATTTTAAGTGGCACGTACACCAGTCGCTAGTCCCCAAGCGGTTAATAATACATATGTTTACTGCACGGAACCCTCTGAGCGCGAGTAATACTCACACTTGACCGTTTATTTCTACTTAAAATTATGTTTAAATCTCGTTACTATCTTAATTAAAACAGAATATATTAATTTTTTCGTTTTGGTTAGTTTTCATAATCTAGCTTTCAATCAATGGTTGTCATGGAAATGAATTCGTGTTAAAATGCGTTTTTCTTCATGATGTTTTTTTTCATCATGTCTCCTGTTTAAAGTATTATAAGTCAAGAACTGTTAGAGCTAAATGGTTAAAACTTAGAGCATGTCTTTTTCAATTATTTTATTTTAATTCTGATGCATCAAGTTGAAAAAAATATTTGAAAATATGATTTTTTCTAAAAAAAAAAGGTACATCATGTATTTTTAAATTTTTACTTTAAATATTTTTTTATTTTTATATAAATTTATATTTAAAAAAATTCTGAATCAAAATTAAAGTTTATATATTTTTGTTTATTTAAAGGAAAAAAAAAATGAAATTCTACGAATAATTTTTCAAGTTATAACGATTTTAAATTACCCCATAATATTAATTTCATTTTTATTTTCATTTAAATAAATTAAAAGAAAAAAAATATGACGTAACAAGTTTTATTAGGTGATTTTCTTTACAAATAATAAAGTTAACCATCACTCAAAAGAAAAAAAAAAAAACTTAACAAATAAAAATTATTTTAAAATGTCCCTGACCCCCTTAATTCGAAAAAAAAAAAATAAATAAAAAAAAAAAATAAAAAATTACTACCTTGCATAGGAAAAGTGAAGCGATCAGCCTGTAATATTTATGACATTCACATGAATCGGACTATTTTAATACAGATGCTGGTAATATAGTCTGGCTGCTTTCTCTGAATTTTTGTACTGTTACCATTAGTTATTTGGAACAAAATAAGAAAATTACTGCCGGATTAAAAAAATATATATATATAAAAAATTATATTCGATTATCCAAAAAAAAAAAAAAAAAAAAAAAAAAAATCTATATTTGTTTTGAATAATATTTTGAAAGTTTCTAACTGATATCTTGATTAGTTTTCTTAATTTTAGCCAGTTGGTGAAAATTGTCATCATTTTTATTATCACAACGCCCCCCTCCCCTTATTGCCCTTGAAAAAGGAGAAATAACCGCATTTTCACCGCCACGTATCGCATTATGCATATATACAGGGTGATTAAAAAATACGTGGACAAAATGATATAACAAATCAAGCATACAACAAGGATAAAAAAAAAAAAAAAAAAAAAAAAAAATCACATAAGGAACATAGGGTCGCAAACTACGTATTGAGTCACAAATACAGGATGTTTCATTCTAGCTACACCCAGTTTGGAAGTAATAATTTCGAGAAAAATAAAAATATTGTAATGAAAATGCAACGAAATGTACCTTATTAGGATGAGCGAAGCGAATCCTCTATTAGGCCACTCAAATGACATTTTGTCGTACACTTTACGAAAAAACTATTCAGTATTTTGACTTGAAATTAAACACAAATATAAATTATAATCTGTAGATTTGCAGAATATTATTATTATTTTTTTTTTACAGAAATACTTTTCAAAAAATTATTATTTTAATTAATTTATTTTACATGTTTTTCCATTACAAACGCATTTTTTCAAATAAAAAGTGAAACACGTACGTTTTCAGAAGAAAAACTTAAATCATGGGGTCAGTAATTATAGCTAGAATCATCATTAAATAAATAAATAAATAAAATATATTTTCATTATTCTGATAAAATATCTCAAAAACTGCTTTCAGATTTTCAAACTATGCTCATTCCTTTTAGTTTCATGATTTCTTTTATGAAATTTATAAAATACTTTTTCTTAGAAAAATTGTAGCATATTTTTAATGAATTAAAATTTGTGAAAATTCTCTTATTAACATTCAATTATAAAAGTATTTTTCTGTGTTAGGAATTCAAATACACAATTTATTCTTAGTATTTTGTGAAATCATTTAAGCAGACGATGTTTATGGATTTTAAAAGAATTACATTATATATATATGTTACAGGCCAAACCCGATTTTAGGCCAGACTAGATTGGCCTAGTCCAAACTAGTCTATCCTAATGCCCATCGGATAGACTAGTTTTTCCTAGGCCAAACTAGTCTATCCGAACGCCCATCGGATAAACTAGTTTTTCCTAGGCCAAACTAGTCTATACGAACGCCCATCGGATAAACTAGTTTTTCCTAGGCCAAACTAGTCTATCCGAACGCCCATCGGATAAACTAGATTTTCCTAGGCCAAACTAGTTTGGCCGAACGGTCATTAGGATGAACTAGTTTAGCCTGCTATTCATGGGTTTGAACTAGTTTATCCTAGGCCGAACTAGATTGTACTAGGCCAATTTAATTTGGCGTGATTTTATTGAATCTAAAGATCGCCAACTTTCTAGTTTTGATCTAATTTATCCTAGGCCGATGCAATTTGACTCGCTTTTAGCTCACATACTATCAAAGCCTGATAACTAATGTGCTCGTAGATTCTGTGTGTGTGCATGTAACCATGTACGTATGTATGTATGTATGTATGTACGTATGTACATACTTATGTACGTACGTACGTCGGACTAATATATAGCGACTAATATAACGGACTAATGTGGAATTAATGTAACACAAGCACCCAAGTGTTGGAATTAGGAATTTGGATGCGATTTAGTTCAAATCAGCCGGCTTCGCCCGCTATTGGGCCCCTTGTTTTATATAAAATCTCGAAACTGGCGTATGTTGAAGCGAATGAACCTCGAACAGAAAAAAAAACATGATGATAAATATTTAAGAAAAAAGTTTCCGCATCGAAATACCACTATTTCTTAATAGTAATTTTTGTAAAAATGTTATATTCTTGTTGGAACATTTTGAAACTTACAGTTTATTAAACTTACAGTTTTGAAACTGACAGTTTATGGCATTTGATATAAATTTATAAAAAAAGTCACATTTCGGCGTGAAAGAGGGTGTGGATGCGAACAAAATCGTGAAATACACTATATTGCCATTGATTATGGGACACTTGCGATTTTAGACATTTTACTAAATATCTAGAAAAATACATGAGGAATCATCTCGAAACTCTTAGTGTATAAATGTAATAGTATAAGTCATACATCTCCGTGAAGATTTTTTCCCGAAACTCCAAAGGGGACCGTCAACAAATTAAAAAAGAATGACTATCTTTTGAATAACCCTGTCAAAACTAATGTAGCAAAAGCGCTCAAACTCTAGATTGTGATTGAATGCCTTATTGTAATAAGCCTTGTTCATTTTTATGCAAATAGCATGCATACTCGCAAAGTAATTAAGGTTTTTATAAAAATGGTCCCAAATTTTTACAAGTTTTTTCCTTATAATTTTCAGACTTCTTAATATAAAATATTATTTTTTTCAGAAAATATGACAAACAACATTGCACACAGTACCCTGTAATCAGAATTTAAAAATAATGAAAATTGTATAAAAAATGAGTTGGTTTTTCTAAATAATTTTTTACTGCGCATGCGTCAACGATATCAAAATTTCATTTGCATATTATGTTAGCTAAATATATAGAGCAACTTCTGTGAAAGTCACAAAATCATAACTTGAAAATTCTGACAATAATCGTCAATTGAATAAGTCGAAAATCCGTTATTCTCAAAATGAAGCAAAAAGAAGAGGGGTTGTATCCATATATTCATTGATTAGTGTCAATATAGAATACACAATATGGGATGTACTACTGCATTTGGATAAAATCCCTCATTTTTTTGCTTCATTTTGGAAACAACGGATTTTGTCCCCTTTCTATAGACGATTACTTTCAGAATTTTCAAGCTATGATTTTGAGACTTTTACAAAAGTTGCTCTATACATTTAGCTAACATAATATGCAAATGAAATTTTGATATCTTTGACGCATGCGCAGTAAAAAATTATATAGTAAACCTACTCATTTTTCATACAATTTTTATTATTTTTAAATTCTGATTACAAGGTACTGTGTGCAATGTTGTTTGTCATATTTTCTGAAAAAAATATTATTTTATATTAAGAACTTTGAAAATTATAATGAAAAAACTTGAAAAAATTTGGGACCATTTTTATAAAAACCTTAATTACTCTGCGAGTGTGCATGCTATTTGCATAAAAATGAACACAATGTATTACCATAAGGCATTCAATCATAATCTAGAGTTTGAGCGCTTTTGCTACATTAGTTTTGACAGGGTTATTCAAAAGATATTCATTTTTTTTTTAATTTGTTGACGGTCCCCTATGGCGTTTCGGTAAAAAATCTTCACGGAGATGTATGACGTATACTATTATATTTATACACTAAGAGTTTCGAGATGATTCCTCATGTATTTTTCTAGATATTTAGTAAAATGTCTAAAATCGCAAATGTCCCATAATCAATGGCAATATAGTGTATAACGGAAATTCTAGCTTTTAAAGCACCGCGACCTCAAGTAACATATCTACTATTAGGTTGTTTAACGGAGTTTCATTCAGATACAGTTTTGTTAATAATAGAGTGCACTCCTTGGTGTTGGAATGAGAAACTAATATAACGTGGCTTAGTTAAAACTTACTGGCTTCGCCCGCTTTCTGACTGGCCTAGGCAGCAGGGTTATGGTTGGAAATTCGTTCGCTTCGAGGCTCTTTCGAAACGTTAGGATTACATTCGGCGGTGCGTACTCACCACGCTTGCTACGATTTGAATTTCGTTCGCTTCGAAGTTCTTTCGAAAAGAAAGAGGGCATTCGACAGTACGTGTGCAGCACACCTGCTATACGCTGTCGCAAGCTGTAGGGATGCGGCTGAAGAACTAATGCACGAAATTTAATAAAAATTTACATTCAGGTAGTCTCTGATCTAAATTGATGCTGATTAGTTTTTGGTGTAAATTAAGTGGAGCGGCTGTTTTGCATTTTTTATGATTTATGCATTAGCTTTATCTTAGCTAATACACGAATTTCCATCAAACATCAGATTCAGTTCGTCCATGAGATGAGTTGGTGTTGTTTCTATTTTGAAGTAAATCACTCAACATGGGTATGCTATGCTGCATTTTTAACAATTTTTACAATAGCTGTATCTCAAGAACTAATGAACGGAATTTAATATAAATTTATATTCAGATAGTCCCTGATATAAATTGATCCTGATTACATTTTCATGTAAATCGTTCAAAAATCACTATTCGTCAATAGTGGCATTAAACGCGGAGCATATTTTTATAAATTTATATCATGTGTCATAAACTATCTTAAAGTTTCAACTAGATCAACCTAGAATTTCCGTTATATTTCCTGATTTTCTTCGCCCCCCCCTCTCTTTCCCTTTCGTAATGGGACTTTTTTTACAATTTTTATCAGGTGCTATAAACTATCACAAAGTTTCAAACAGTTTCAACAAGAATTTAACATTTTTACAAAAATTATTAATAGAAAATAGTGGTATTTGACGCGCCATCTTTTTTCTTAAATATTTAACATCATGTTTTATTATGTTTCTAAAAGTTTCAAATAATGGTAATATTTAATTATCAGCTAAAACCTTAAAAAGTGCTGAGATTAAAAAAAAAAAAAAAAAAAAAAAATCTAGCGTCCTTTTACTCTACCCCCCATCCTAAATTTCAAGTGTCATGCTTTATTTAAGCTTTTTCTTATTTTTAAAAGGATTCGGATATTTAGTTTCTTAATATGAACAATTTCGCCTGAAGTGATGTGTGCAAAAACCAATATCTGTTACGAATTAAAAATCTTTTCATAAAACCGAAAGTCTCTATCCGATTGAAAACAAATCCGTTCTACGTTTATATCTCAGGAAACCCCCAAATTAATCAGGTAAACGCCTTATCAGAAGGAACATTCATCCAAAATTTGAAACAAATCGGTAAATTCTCTGTGAAAAACCTATTTACATAAATTAAGAGTGTTACCTGCCATTGCTCCTTTCTTTATACGTAAACAATGAACACCCACAACTGATCATGGATGTACCTTATCAAAATGATATTATACCTAAAATTTTAATAAAATCTTATCATTTTGAATGGAAAACTGACTTAACTAAATTAAGGAGGTGTGTGTGTGAGGGGGGGGGGGGGGTTGCGGATTAGCCTTTTGTTCTCCTCCCCTTATTCTTATTCAATGAACCCCTGAAACTAATCAGGAAAGTTCATTATCAGGATAAATCTATGTCCAAAATTTGGAGCAAATTGGATATTTCTATCAGGAGTTATCGCATTACGTACACACGTACGTACATACGGCCATACGTACGTAAATTTTTACATACACATACGCAGAATCTGCGAGCACATTAGCTCTCAGGCTTTGATAGTCTGTGAGCTAAAATCGCGTCAAACTGCATCAACCTAGGATAAAATAGATCAAAATTAGAAAGTTGGCGCCGTGGCGGTCTTTAGATTAAAAAATATCACGTCAAATTGAATTGGCCTAGGACAATCTAGTTCGGCCTAGGATAAACTAGTTCAAACCAATGAATAGCAGGCTAAACTAGTTTATCCTAATGACCGTTCGGCCAAACTAGTTTGGCCTAGGAAAATCTAGTTTATCCGATGGGCGTTCGGATAGACTAGTTTCGCCTAGGAAAAACTAGTTTATCCGATGGACTTTCGGATAGACTAGTTTGGCCTAGGACAAACTAGTTTATCCGATGGGCGTTAGGATAGACTAGTTTGGCCTAGGAAAAACTAGTTTATCCGATGGGCGTTAGGATAGACTTGTTTGGCCTAAGCTAATCTAGTTTGGCCTAAAATCGGGTTTGGCCGTAACATATATATATTTTTTTTGAAGTGGCAATAAAAGAATTGTAAACAAATAAAATTAATTAATATTTTGTATAATTCTACTTCGAAAATATTTTTATTTATACCAGTCTTATATCATAAATAAACAATCTGAGGAAATTCTTAGTTATTTGGTTGAAATACATTTTAAATTTAAAATGCGCCGAAACATAAAATTACATTTTTGCTTAATAAAGATGCAAAAGTAATTTTAAAAATATATTATTACTTTGAAATATTTATCTTATAGCATAATACTTCACGAATAAAAAAAAGCATGGCTTTTGCTAATATTGTGTGAAATGTGATAACATTACGAAGAGATCTGGAAAAAATATTGCTCAAGCAATCGATGATACCGTATAAACTGATTACCACAGTCAAAAGTGTTAGATGCCTAATGCATATTGCGGGTGCGCATACCTGCTAGGTGGGGCTTGTTGAGCTTAAGCCATTTGGTAGGCCTCCCCACCTAGCTGAAACTGAAACTGAACTGCTGGTGCGCGTAATGCAAACTTCTACAACTTTGGTATTATCACATTTAAAACATAAGTGAGAATGTCTGTTAAATGTTATATTATAATATACTCCAGTTTTCTGAAATTTATTACCGTCAACCCAAACTGAGTTAGGATAAAACACCCTGTATTTGTGATTCAATAAGTGGTTTGCGGCCCTATGTTCCTATGTGATTTTGTTATCCTTGTCGCATGCCTGATTTGTCATATCAATTTGTCCACGTTTTTTTATCACCCTGCATAGAAAGGAAACGCATTCTTTAATCTTTTGTTACCCGGATGATAATATCCGAAAATTTTATGCATGAGAGTGATTTTTCTAATTGTTTCATAAAGTTCATGGAGTTTTAAAAAAGGTAGAAAAGCTTTTACAATTAAAAAAAAATATGCATGTAAAAGTGGAAAAAAAAAATAAAATCACACAACACATAATACGCATAGTGCTTTATTACATTTTCTCTTTTTCATCACATATTAAAATCTGGCCGCATTTATGACACATGCGAACATTTCTAAAAAATAAAAAACAAAACCTATGAATAAAATAAAAATAATTAATGACAAATCATGTACATAACGAACCGTAGCACCGGGGAAAACATTGCATGAAAATCGTCTGACAAGACTGCTTGATGATGCCATTGCATGGATAAAATAAATTTGGTTTTCAGATTTGAGCCATTTTGCAGAATTCGAAGAAAAAGAATAAATGTTGCATGAGATGAAAAAATTACAGTTTTAGTTAAATTTAAGAGATTATATTTAAGAAAACTTTAGGATCATTTCTTGCGCATATATTTTTTAATCAATCTTTTTAACCTCTTTACCAGGATTTAAAATATTTTAGAAAAGAATAAGGATAGATCGATTATTCTAATTCAAGTAATAATACTAATAAAAAAGAAAAGCAAATATTGAATGGATTAAAAAAATAATAATAAATTTATGCATTTGTTTTAACCCTATTTTATTTTAATTTTGATAAAGGTAATTTTAATTTCATTATCTGACTTTGGTTATAGTTTTAAAAGCAATTATAAGTAATATTAAATATCGCTATTTTTGTATTAATTACTTTAAAAACTAACAATTCATTTTATTTTAAATAGATTTAAAAGCAAACAATATTTTTAGTTTGCACAAATTCAATATACATAATAAAATTTTATAATTTTGCTTATTTATGTAAGTTACATAATACATATACATATATTACATATAATGGATTCCGTTTTTTTCAGTCACCGTTAATTTGATTAGTCGTTTTATTGAAAAAAAAATGGTCAAGAACAAAATCGGGAAATAACATCAATTTTACTTCTCTTAATCGGGACAGCCGTTTTATGGGGGTAGATTGTGCTGAACCAAAATTTTTTCAATTAACCGGGATTCAATGTATTGCTTAATTTTTATTGTTTTCATAGTTATTATTTTACTTTAAATGGGCTTAGAAGAAGGCTACATTTCTTTTTACTACATTGTAAAAGCATAAAATATTGCTTATTTTTAATTTTTTTTTCAGAGCTGTAATTTATTTTAAGTAGTGATATTTTTTGTCTATTCAAATAAAATAATTAAAATTTGATAAAAAAATTCTTTTAATTCTAAATAGTCAAAGAGTTATATGCAGTTTACATAAGGTATAGCGTTGTTTTAATGTCTCTCAGTTCTCTTTGAAAACTTATACTACAATTAAAAACAATTATGATTATTGCTTTTCACCCCATAATTTTATTTCAATAAATGAAAACGTTAAGAATGTTCACATTCATAAAGAAATTGCCTCTCAAAAGAAAAAAAGAAACTAAAAATCACATTTAAAAAAATGAACTGTTTATATGTAATAGAAAAAGTCATTAAGCTATTTTATAGAATATTATTAATTGTTATTTATTGAATTTAAAGCTTAAATTTTTAAATAACACTGTATGTGTCACATAATTTAAAACATATTTGTTATTATTTTTATTTAATAAGGAGTACAATTATTTAAACAGTGAGTTCGGTTTTCTTTCTTTCTTTCTTTTCTTTTTATTTTTCATTAATGAAATTTGAGTATTTGGTAATACAATTTGAATGATTGTGGCTTTAATAATATTACATTATCAATAATAAATACCAATTGTATTTGAAAATAAAAGAATTCTTATTTATTTTAGAAACTGTTGTAACAGTTTTTGATACTAAACAGAAGCGCCAAGTAATGGAATGAAATTGCTAGTTCCTTTCTTTACACATATTTTATGTCAAGTACAACTTTAAATTTAAGTAGGCGTATTTTAAATATTAGCAGAAGATTAAAATAATAAAATATCCGAACAGGAACTGTTTTAAGCTGTTCATACTATTAATTGGTTTCTATTTTAATTGAAATAAATGTTAAAATACAAATTTTAAATTTTCTAACTACTGTTTATTTTTTCACTAATAGATAGGGAGGCTGCAGCTCAGACAATCACATCATCGAGTTCACGAATGAAAATCTAGGATTAGTTAAATCTCGATTCACATTCAAAAATGCAATCTGCGATCTGCTAAGTCATATCTTGGAAGAAAACACCTAAAAACCTGATTTTATTGGTTGACTCGTAGGTTTACTATTATGCTTTCCTGCAGCCAAAGTATGAAAACATGGGAGATTGGGAACAGTAAAACAGAGTGGTAAACCTACGAGTCAATCGTTAAAATCGGGTTTTAGGTGTTTTCTATCAAGATATGACTTGCCAGACCGATTGTATTTTAATATGCGAATTGAGATTTAGCTAATCCTAGATTTTCATCTGTGAGATCGATGAGGTGATTGTCTATGCAGCCGCCTCCCGGTCTTTAAATGAACTATGTATTTTCCCCCTTTCAATATTTAAATGAGCGTGTTTTATGAACAAATTATTAAGACATTTTTAATTCATGGAATTTCGTCATCATTATTTACTTTTTTTCATTGATTTAATTGACAAACATTTGTAGACCTAGCTCTTTCATAGTATTCCTATTATTCCGTTTTAGGTTAATGTTTATTTTTTGCTAAATGATTGATAATGTATGTTTTTTGTATTAATATTTATTTTTTTCCTCGCTTTTTTATATGATTATTATTTTTTTTTATCTAGCTGTTTTATTCGATTACTGTTGCTTTTTTTCATAAAACTTTTTCTATTTTTTTTCTATTATTGCTATTATTCTTTTCACGTTATTCTTCTTTTCCTACATTTTTTTATTATGATTACTATTGTTCTTTTCATATTAGTTCTTTTTTTTTTTTTAGCTTATTTATATGGTTACTATTATTCTTTTTTTCCTTACTTTTTTTTTATAGAAATATTATTATATTCTTATCATATTATTCTTTTTCATATGATTGCTATTATTCTTTTTTGCATTATTCTTTTTACCTAGCTTTTTAACATTGTTACTTTTTCTTTTCATCTTTTTTTTAGCTTTTTTATATAATTACCATTATTATTTTTTGCATTGATAAATTTCCAGATCATTATTCTCTTCCATATTACACATTGATTAACAAATAGCTTTTGATTCAATTAACGATACAAAGCAATTGATTTTTATACTACAAAAAATTCTAAAATGATAATTACATAAATAATTTACAACATTTGTATGCATAAATTACATCCAAAGGCACATATTTTAAACGTGTGCAGTCTAACAACATTTAAACATCAGGATATATATTTATTTACACATAAAGTGTTCTATAGCATAAGCGCTGTTTTGATTAGGCAGTGGCGATGGGAAATAATAATAGAAAAAACTTTTGATTGGGAATTTTTTTTTTGCCACAAAACAATTTAAATGAATGAGTCATGAAAGATTCAAAACATTGGAAGAATTTCAATGAATCAGTGATTCGTTGAAATAAAATAATGGGTGTTAATTTTCATTTTTTTAGTGAAAAAATAAATACAAATTCTTAATTAAGTTATTTTTTATAATTTCAACATTTCTTTTCAATGTTTCAAACATTCTTTCACTTTAATTACAATAGCTCTACTATAATTAATTATATTTTGAATACATTAAGTATTTATAAAAATTGGTAAAATCTTGGGAAAGTTTCACTGTATTCTGTATTTTTAGAGTAATAAACAAATTTTTAAAATTAATAATGTTTAATTTTGTTTTGAGCTCTTTAAGTATTGGTCGAAAATATTATTAGCAATCAAATTCATTTAAATGCAATAAGTATTTGTAATTTTTTAAAAGTAAAAATGTAATATTATACTTTCATTCTGAAAAATAACTTCTCATATGAAGTCACAAATATTAGGTATCCTAGATAATTAATAACAAAATAATTTTTACATTAGGTTTTAAATTATGTAGCTAAACGTTTTCTTTTAAATAAAAAAGTTATTTATACATTGGATTAGTTTTAATTTGATTAATAGGATATAGTTAAATAATTTTTAAGAGAAAAAAATGTTGAAAAGAAAAATATTTATAAAATGGATCATAAATTGTGAACTTCAGGTTATGAAAATATTTATTTTAAGGATGAAAAATTATGTCGACGTACTTGTTAAATAAACGTGCAAATTTATCATTATAATAATTATTTTTTCTATATACATGTACGCATGTATTTTTTTTCCCTTAAAGATCGCACATTATCTTTTTCAGCATTTTTACATTTTTTTTTTGATTAAGCATATGTATATAATGGGACTTGAAACCTTTGAAATAAAATAAATAAATGATAATAATAATAAAAAAACTATATTTTCCCTAATGTTTTAACTTAAAATATCGGAAAAAACATTAAAAAAAATTTTTTTTTTCTAAAAGATAGCTCAGTAGTTATATTTTTCAGTATTATTACAAATTATTTTTTCAATTAAGCATATATGTATAATGGGACTTGAACCCTTTTAAATAAATAAATAAATGATAATAATAGTTATAATAAAACTATATTTTCCCTAATGTTTTAACATAAGATATTGGAAAATACATTTTTTTTTCTAAAAGATCGCTCAGTAGTTATATTTTTCAGTATTTATACAAATTATTTTTTCAGTTAAGCATATATATATAATAGGACCTGAAACATTTTAAATAAATAAATAAATGATGATAATAATAATAATAATTAAATACATTATTTTTTTTTTCTTAAAGATCGCTCAGTAGTTATATTTTTTAGTATTTTTACAAATTATTTTTTCAATTAAACATATATATATATATATATATATATATATATATATATATATATATATAATGGGACTTGAAACCTTTTAAATAAATAATAATAGTTGTAATAATAAAACTATATTTTTCCCAATGTTTAAAACTAAGATTTCTGAAAATACATTTTTTAAAAAATTCTCAATTTGTTATTAGTTTTTATTAGAAGGTAATCACTGATTTATGGAAAATCTTCCGCCACATCTTTTGATATAAAATTTGAGAAAAGTGAATTAACATTTCATTCATAAGTATATATAAGTTTTTCTTTCGCTTTTTGGACTTCAAAAGTTCATGCTTGAAGCCGTGGCACTTTGTACATGGTCTATCCTCTTTAGTTCCAAGTTTTTACCGGCATTCAGTTTTAAATTGCCAAGTTTGCTGAAATGAGAGTGACTTGTTTGGCGTGATCACTGCATATTAAATTTATAGATAGTTTGAATAAGTTGGCACTTTGTGTAAAATAAATAAAGAAGTGAAACAAAAAAACATGAAACAACGCGTAAAACAGTTTAACCGTTTTTAGAAATATAATGACGTCTCACTTATACGACTTGTGCGGTAACAGGTCACTGTATTGCATTGTAAGAAATTGTATGATTTTTAAGAAAAAAATGTTTATAACAATTTAAAGTTAATCGCTTCCTGGGTTTGCTCTGAAGTCATACGGGCGACGTGTTTTTGCGAATCATAATTCGTCCGTACTACGTACGTGCATCCATAGTCCAGTTAGGATTCATTATTCTCACCAGTAAACTTTTACTGTAAATTTGAATTATTTAGTCAGAGTATTTTTCTGATTCAATTAGGCAAAACATTTCTGGCAAACTATGCAATTTGGTATCGCTGTTACTTTTATAAGAGTAACTGAAGCACTGAGTTGTAAAAATGCATTGAATTTTTTTTATTGGAAGTTTTTATAGGAAGTTCATTCGAATGTTTATTGTTATAAATAGCAGCGTACCAAACTCCACATTGTGAGGAAGATTCGAATTAAAGACATGGTTTTAGTTAAAGAAATTATTTTTTTAAATGTTTCTTTAACTAGGTCAGTTATATTGTTTGAAAAAGAATCGGAGATTGATAGAAACCGATATATTAGAATTCTATGTAATATTTTAAATAATAAAAAGAATTTCAATATTTACAGAATTATCATTTTTATTTCGAGTATCACGCTGTTTTCAAATTAGTAAAATAATTAAATTTATTTTAAAAAATGACTGATTAAGAGAGTGTCAATCCACGAAATCAAAAGAATTACGATATTATTAATTTAGAACCGAAATTCTGAAAATGGATTCTAAAAATTTCTACATCTTATTGCAACTTTAAGGATGTACAAAATGATACCATTAAATACACCATTAAATTTTTTCAGCGATTTTTTTTGTTTGAAAATACATAAAAAAGGAAAATACAATGGAAAAGATACGTAAATTAAGCAGCGATGTAGCCAAACAAATCAATCTCTTTCGCCTTGATTCATTCAAGCGTTTTCTGAATCACGAGGATTGCCCGGCATTTGGCCCATAAACGCATTTGTAGATATACAATATAAATCACAATATATCTAATTTGTTTCTACCACTTTAAGACTGAGGTTGGCAAAACCACGACGTGCTGTTCGTAGAATGCAGGGCAGTTTTCGAGCCACCCGGGGGTGGATGATACAAATGAAAGCTACTTGGATGGTGATACAGAGATTGGTGCTGATCGGGTGATAGTGTCTGCTGTCCATAAGATACACCTGGATGGTCCAAATTACCAGGGTGCACAAAAAGCTGGTGCGGCTTGAGCGGCAAATGTGGTAGCGAGTTCGCGTCGGCAGCAGTTACGTAATGTCTCATGTGCGGCATTGCGGCAGCTGCAGCGACCGCTGCAGCTTCGTTAAAATTGTCTCTTGGCGATACAGAACTCGGAGGAGTCATGGCATTGCAATTGTCCAAATATGTTGCCCCGGAAGTACTGTAAGAGGGAGAAGAGTCTGATAATTTCGCTGCGGATGACAACATTAGATCACCATAAGAGGGTTCGTTACCCTGGCCTCCAGGAGGCGTTGGCAAAGTTCCCTGAATTGCATCCCCATAGCAACCATGTCTGGTAGCATGCGCTCCAGCCGATCTTATCACTGATTCTCTGCTGACGTAAATCTGACGCAGCAGTGTTGTAGCTGGAAGTGTAGGTGGAGCTGGTGGACCTGCAATCCACTGGATGGGCCTCTGCGTGGGTGAACCTGCTGTTGGAGGAAAAGACTTGAGCATCAGAATGTCTGGTGATCCTCCTGTAGGAGATCCATTGTGCTGCGGCAGGTGCCTATTCATAACGTCTTCTAAGTCTCTAACTGACATAGCATTTGTATTTTTCGCGCAGTTGTCGTAAGAATTTGTTGTAGCTGGTGACCTTGTCCATGGTCTAGTCACTTTATCACTTTTTTCGGGAGAACCACTTGATGAAGACATGGCTCTAGAATTTACTCTAGACATATCGTCTGTATTTAGATCACTGTTCGGCACTTCGTTGTAGCCATTATCCATTGAGAGGACTTCAAGACTAGTGGACGAAGAACTTGCTGGGCGGGGACTCTTAACGACGTCATTATTTTCTGACGCTGAAGTAGTCTTTCGCTTGCGTTGCCGGGAATCTACCTGGTTGCGTGTATCTGTTGAATCACTGACTGAATCTCTCTGGTTGTTGGTAGATTCGAAGTACACAACACCTGGATATTCTGGTGAAGCTGTGTTGGATTTTTCCTAAAAAGAAAATGTAGTTTTATTATGATATTTATTATTACAAATCAGTTCATGAAAATTTAAAGTCATAGTCACGTGTATATGCCACAGTTTTAAGGTTTAATATTGTTCAGATGGTGTAACACTGTGTGAATTCAGCAATTTTTTGAAATAATATGCATGTATGTTCACAATTTCTTGAATGTTAGTCGTGTAAATTTACAATATGCTAGTTTAACAAGTAGCTTACTCTTATTTTACTAATTGTACGCTAGCGTAATACATATAAAGATATTATCTTTGTATTATGTCAGGTATACTAATCTTTGTATTAAATTAAATTTTCATACTGATAGATATATAGATATGCTTGCTATCAGAACAATCATTATTGCTGAATTCGTAATTGTTGATAGATTTGTTATTACTTCTTTCAATGATACAGTTTGAAATACTAAGCTGGAACAAAATATAAAGACTATAAAAATGAAATACATAGCGACATTTGAATAGCAAGAAGAGGAAATGATGATTTTGTATTGCTAGCTTAAATCTATCAATCCGCAAATTAGCTTTAGGACAAATTTAATAATAATAATAATAAAACATAACTTGGTGAACCATGTTCGCACATTGAATCCAATCGTCTTGAAATTTTACATGAAAATATTACATATGTACACTGTGAAAAATATAACTATTTAGCTGCATCGTCACTCTACCGCTTTTATAGAAAACGACTACTTCAGGTTATCATGGAGCATTCTCATTGGTCAAAAGAGTGATATTCTATAAAAGCGGGGGAGTGACAATGCAGCAAATTAGTCATGTTTTTTACAGTGTATAAGATAAATAATGCATACCCAATGAATTTACACAGCGTCGTTAACGCGCAGCTTAACATAGTTTTTTTAATATTCATTTTTTGCTGCACTATGTTAAATTCATGGAAATTAGGTCAGTATTGGATATCATAGTTTATTAATTGATGCGATGGAAAAATCTTTTATATGCTCTTCCAATATTCAATTACTTTCCATAAATGTACCTGTTTATTTGTATCTGTAGTTAGACTTATGAAACATTCTCCTTATTGGCGCAGCTATAGCCTATGGAAATTATTGAATCTTTTGTAGTTTTCCTTCACTGAAAGGGAAATTGGATTACTCTTTATTAGTTATTATTCCCCTGTTTATTTTACTCATGATAATGTAGTCAGAAATTGGCCGATGATTAATAAAATCGCCATAAGTAAACATAATGGACTTATGCACTCAAACTGGAGGTTGAGGCTAAAATTTGTTTGATGGCGGAATGGATGGCGTAACGGTTCGGATGGAATAACGCATCAAAATATTGCCAGTTCTGGGGATATGACGTCACGGGCATAAAGTCCATTCACACGAGGGTAGTTCAATAGTTATTGTCCCTAGTGTATGAAAAATATTTGTACTGTGATAGTTGATGTGGAATATCGAAGCCTAATGTCTTAGATGCTTATATGGTCAATTTCAGAGCCATAGCTGCTATAGCACATGCATAGCGTTCTATGCTATATGTGTTATTTATGGTTATTTGCTAAAAACATAGCAAACCAATCCATTGCTGTCACAGTAGATATATAATACAGTTTAGTATAAAAGAAAGTGTCGTTATGTATCAGAAACATTCGTTAAAGTAAAATTTCGGTTAAATTATTCACGCAATCTGGGTTGAGTCTAAAGCTCGTCTGCTGGTGATATTTGCAGTTGTGCATACTGGCATTCTAGCGATACAGTGACTTGAATAACGAATCAAAATATCGCCAGTTCTGGGGTGTGACGTCACGGGCATAAAGTTCATTCATACGAGGGTGGTTCAATAATTATTGTCCCTAGTGTATATAAAATATTTGTTCTACGATAATTGATGTGGAATGTGAAAGCCTAAGACTTAGATCCTTATATGCTCGATTTCAGATTCGTGGCTGCTATAGTAACATACTTTTTGGGGGAGGGGTGGAGTTTTAAAGACCTATTTTTAAAGGGGGTTGAGAGAGGAAGGCTGTTTTGGAGCTTATAGGGCGAAATTTGTGACAGTGGATGAGGCGTGGTGACTGTCGTTTGGACTCAGGATCATAATGATGTAGCTACGTCTCATTCACTGTTGTCACAAATCTAGCCGCAATAAGCTCCAAACCAGCCTTTCTGTACCCAATATCCTTCTAGCCCTCCCTCTAAAACATGTTAATATAGTAGCTATGGCTCTAAAATCGAGAATATAAGCATATAGGGCATTAAGCTTCGATATTCCACATCAACAAGAGACATATTTCCAGAAAAAGTATTTTATATACATTTGAGGCAATAATTATTGATTAAAATAGCAAATAAAGCCTTTGTTCAAAAATGTATAAGGATAGAAAATCAACGATTAGAAATTCACAAATAATGCATGTAAAGATAGTAAACAGTCGCTTTGAATCTACTATCGAGATTCTTTATCAGTGAAAGACTCAGCGTGCTAGAAAAGTTTTGCCCAGCTTTGCTTTTTCTAGCACGCTGAGTCTTGCACTGATGAAGAATCTCGATAATAGATTCGAAACAGATGCTTGCTGCTTTTACATGCAATATTTGCGCATTTCTAATCGTTGGTTTTCTACCATTATAAATAATTATTGAAGCACCCTCGTATTGAGGGGATGTTTTTTCTTACCGATCCTCTGGAAATCCTATCCCTTTTAGATCCCTCGTTCTCCAGCTCATTGACATGACCATCGTAGCTTCTGCTTTCTCCCGTCTTACCGTCAACAGGCTTGTTACTGACATTTCCACTACTTTCTGGCCTGCTGACAGACTTATGCTCTGACTCGATATCTCCCGAAGAAGAATGATCTACATGAAATACAAGAAAGAGATATAAGAAAAATAGAACCAAATCTTCATAACATTGTGAAAAACACTTTTCTTTAATAGTAATAAATTTAAATCAATTAAATATTTAAAGTAAGCAACCGACTTCAAATTACACTATTAAAAATATGTAGTTTTTACTGCATAGTCCCTCCATTTCCTTTATAGAAAACGCCTATTTCACGACATTATGACAATATTCTCATTAGTCAGAATAGAGATTTTCTATCAAAGTCGTGGGGTGACTCTGCATCAAAAGTTGCAGATTTTTAACAGTGTACTTTTTTAAGAGACAAGAAAGATTTGAAATGACGAAAGAAAAAAGTATTTTTTTTTTTTTTGTTATTGTTAATTTTAGAATGTTAACCTTTAAGAATGTCATACAGATGGTCAGATAGGAAAAGTTCTAAAATTATGGTCGTACGAGTAAATAAACGTTGAGCCAACATCTGGCGATACCCGAAAAGAGCAAAATTTCAAATTCAACCGTTGCGTGTGTAATTATAAAGGCAGATTCACCTCGCCGACACGCGTACAAAAAGTGTAACCGGGCCTAGTCATATGTTTAACACGAAACTTGCCAACTTGCCTACATTATCACTGAATCAGCTTACTTCTTTTCTGCCCACCAAGCTGATTGGTCCAATGGCGAAATCAGACGTTTTAATCCTTCGAGAGATTTCTGTGGCCCTGGGGGATATTTTAGAGATCTGGTGGGAAAATTGCATTTCTCACCATTAAAAAGCGTAAAATTTTAAACCTTCCGTCCAAGAACATTTTAATATTCCGGGGGGGGGGGGGGGATGTTCCTCCTTCTCCGGACCATCCCTTGAATTCAACACTGGATTGGTCAGAGTGAGACTTCAATTTTGATTTAATGCTACACTGTTAAAAATCTGCTGCATTTTGCTGCAACGCACTCCCCTGCTTGTATAGAAAACGGTTACTTGGCCGTGAAATGGCGCTTTCTCATTGGTTGGAATAGAGATATTATATACAAGTGGTGGAGGGCGTTGCAGCAAAATGCAGCAGATTTTTAACAGTGTAGCATGATTAGTCAGAAATTTAATTTTAGGTTGCAGTACTTTCCGGTGATTTAATTTCACACAATAAGCAGTTGAGAATATTTTCTTTATATCACATATTTCGATTCAATTATCACAAAACCATGTTTTATCGCAGTTTTTTTCATGATAGTCTTCGAGCAAATTTATTGATCAGCATTTTCTTCTTCTTCTTCTTCTATTTAACAAAGAAAATTTCATTCTCTACATTCTATACCCTCTTCGCTATTGGGTATTCATACAATAATGTTATTTGAATTATTTTTCTCCATTTGACATCGAAGCAAGATTTTTATTTTATTTGCATTAGTTTGAATATACATCACGAAATAAATCATCTGGTATAATTATTCATCGACAACGAAATACATCACTTTGGTATCGAAATTGTAATTTTGTTCGAATATCATAAAAATAATGGGACAAAACGGAGGTCCCCCATCTGGGAACCTAAAGAGCGAAGGAATACAAGAAAAACAAACAAAGCAATATTCCTTTTAAGTTATAAAATCAAGTGATTGCGTGCGATTTCATGCGTGTACAAGGAAAAAAAAAAGGAAAAAAATCGGAAATGAACCAGAAAGTAATTGGATTTGAGAGCAAATTTACTTTAAATATAATATTTTAAATACACTTTGAATGCTTTAAGATACATTAAATACAATTAGAAAGACTATAAAGAGGTTAATAGTGATTATTTTTATAAAATCAAGGTAGCTTTAGATATACCTCTTTGGCCACCGTCTGGACTTGTACCACGTTCTGAACTACTTGGATCATCATTCCTGAGATCACGTGACTTAGGTAACTGGCTGAAATCCATCACGCAGTGAGCATACTCCACGTTGCTGAAATGTAAATCGTTTAATATTAAAACACAAACATGAATTAATTTGTATATCTATCAATAAATATTCGTTATTCTACAATAACATACATACACGCATATAAATACCCTAAAGTTTAAGCTTGTAACGAAAAGTAAACAATGGACCATATTCTTTGTTTTGGTTCGAGGCTACGAAAATTCGTCTGCTTGGGAATAACGTTCATAAGTGCGTCATTGAAAAGCATTGTGGTGAGAAAATTCATGCTTATATTTTATTTTTAAATGAAGTTTTAGATTTTTTCAAGAACAGGTATGAGTTAGACATTAATTCTTATCACTATTTTAAAGCAATTGCGTGCACATTTTTCATTTTATTCATAAAATAAAAATTTTAAAATTTTAATAATAAGTATATATGGTTTTAATTAGTACATATATAAATATTTATAAAAAATAATTCGTACAGAATCAATCTGCAGTATTTTACGCATGTATTTATCTGTATTTAAGCTGTATCAAATGACACAATAACGAAACAAACGCGCTAGCAGACTTTTTTTACACCACGTGATTCCCACTATGACGTCACGAGAATACCGTCCATTGATATTGAAACAGAAAACAGAAACTCTGTTAAATTGAATAAATAATTAAATAATCTGGCGCATTATAAGGTGACCCGTCAAAAGTTGATCAAATTTTTGATATATTGCGACGTTTCAGGTCGAAATATACTGAACATAATGTATTTTTGTCTGAATGCTGGTACACGTCTTATTACATTGGTGTCAGTTGTCTCTGTAAGGGAATTTATTTTATGAAGTTTATCTTATTAGAAATTTAAGCATATCAAATAACAGTATGCAACTATATATAAAAAATAAACACCACCCCAAGCTCACCTGATAACGTAGTTGACGCATATGATGGTTTCTTCCTCCGCGCTTTTCGCGTTGCAGATCACGGTAGCGCAGCTCTGCAGCCACGTGTAACCACCGTTTTTGTTCAGAAGCCTGTAGTAGCCACTCATCACCTGGCCTTTCTGTAACACTGTAAATGAATTTAAAAAATATATATATGTGACGATTTAAGGAGAACTCGAATTATTTCCACTGGTTAAAAAGAAACACACAGTCATGGCAAGCGAGGGAAAAAACAAAATAAATAAATAAATGTAGAAGATCCAATAATTAGTCATGGGCTGCTGTAAATTCATTTATTAAATTCGTAATAGTGAGGAAGGAAAAGCTCCTTTTGCAAAAATTCCATCATTATTTCAGCGAGCTGTCCTCATCGAAGAAGCAACCCAAGAAATCTTCCTTTTCATCTCGAGACTTCCACCTTTTTAAACTAAAAAGAAAGTTCTGGAACATTCTGTAACCTCAAACCATCATTCTTTTATGTAAACAGAATTCTTGTCCAGCTACGAGATTATTTTCCACAAACGATAAATTTATTAAAAAAAAAAATATTATTTAACCAATTTATAATTGACTCAGAATTTTAAATATCCTAGGCAGACAATTTTTATAAATGATTAATTTTAAGAGAAAAAGAAAAGAAATGAATTTATTAATATGCACACATCAAAGGTTGACGTAGGAAAAATAAATAAATAGATAAAATAAAATAATGATATTTTTTGAAAGGTATGGTTTTGGAATAAATTTAATAAGACTTTCTTAAAAAGATTGATAAAAACATAGAAGAAATCAGTTTTATTTGGAATATTAAGAAATAAAGTTTTAATTAAGAATATTTTTAATTTAGAGCCATCTTTTTAAATTTACGCATACTGGAATAATGTTTTTTAAGGCAAATTAAGAATTTATATCGTCTGCATAAGGATTAACAGATTAGATTTAGAAACAAGATTTTAATTTAATAATTTGAAGTAAGTACGGAATATTATTATAAGAAAATTAAGATAGTATAAAGGTTAGTTTTGGCGAAAAAATTTTAAATTTGTAATATATATATTTAAAAAATTCTGCTTTTTGGAACCAACTGAAACAGTTTGAAATGTTTATGAAAGGATAAAGAAGATTTTAGAGTTTAATTTACGTATATGAAATACTTTTGCAATAATACATTTTATATTGGTTGTTGATTTGACTCATATGTATGAATAACTGTATAGTTGTATTCATTAAATCTATTAATATAATTTGATAATTACTGTTAATGATTAACTTGAATCTAACTCAATTTGTATCCTGGTCTTTTTTTACTTTTTCGATTTTGATTGCAGTTATTTTTTTATGAGGATGTTTTCATTTTCGGAACCGGTTTGGAAAGTAAAAGCAGCTATCCAATATAAAAAATTAAAAAAAAATTAAAATATTGAAATACAAGCGGGATACCTTTATTAAGTTATTTATAATTATCTTTATAAGTTAACATTAGCGAACGGGTCTTTATATTTGGCTGAAAAAAACCTCTTAAGTCTGATATGTATAAGAAATAGCTTCTGATTTATTTCCACTTTCTCATATACGACACATGCACAAATTTACGCTAAAATTGTTAGTTTGAATATTATCTTTTAGGCTGATATGTATCTGAAATAGTTTTGATATTTTCATATTTCTTATCTCTCAACATATCTTGTAGATTTTTTTTGTATTTTTGTTAAGAAAAAAGCTGTTCTAAACAGATTAATGAATTTACAATGTTTTAAAGTACAGTTAAAATTTCCGTGCTTTTATAATGACTTTATGAATGTTTAATTCCCTTCGATTACTTTAGACTTTTTGCGAGAATGTTTCATAGTAATTGAAGATGTTTGTATGGCCTCTTGCGGGGCGGTGACATATATTTTATCCAACTTAATTTAAACAAGAAACTTTCGTACAAGAAACTTTTCACAAAATTTTATATTTTAACTTTGGCAGCAAAATATTGATTAATTGCTTTTTCAATATTTTAAAATCAAATTTTTCGATTTTTCTCGTGAGAATTCAATATTACAGAGATATTATTTCTTGCCCCACACTGGGTTAAACAAGGAGATAAAAAAGGGTATACTTACAGTCGACGTGGCACTTCCTTAATTTTTCTATATCTTGTGCGTAGCAAAGTGTGTACAAGCTCGTTCCGGTGATTTCTTCAGCAGTGTAGTCTAGGAGTTCCGCCACCCTTTTAAGGTGAAAAGAAAAAATATTTCTTATAATAATTAAAATGACACAAAACGCACGTAAACATAAGGTAAATGCACCTATACAATTATTTTAAAACAATCAAATTGATTGGTAAACTTATCATACGAATTGAATATTTTCCAACTGAGCGAAAAATTACCCAGGCCGGGAATCGAAACCAGATACTTGGCTTACAATACCAAAGCTTTACCGTTTAAGCTACCTGGGAACAACAGCCGGCGAGCATTTCTCGTTTCTCTGGCAGAAATGGTCGCCGGCTGTCGTTCCCAGTTAGCTTAAACGGCAAAGCATTGGCCGCCAAGTATCTCGGTTCGATTCCCGGCCTGGGTAATTTTTTGCTCAGTTGGAAAATATTCAATTCATAAATGCACTTCTTGTGGGCCATTAATTTTTAGAGTTTAAAAACAAGCCCAAAATGCACTACTGAAAAACGACTGAAAGAAATCTGATTGACTGACATCGCTAAATGATAATTTTTTATAAACGGTTTGGAATAATTGTTTTTAATGTCTGCTGGTATATATTTATTCATTTTCAGGAGCGTCTTCAAAAACAGATTTTTTGGGAAATTCTTAGTTCTTTATTTATATATATGGAATAGTTTTTTATACATATATATAAATTCTTTTTTTTTAACACAAGATCTGCATATGTTTTCATTAAAAGTCATATCTTGTAGATCTGATATACATATAAAAGGAATTTTTGATATTTTACTTTTTCATAGTGCGATTGATGTATATGTTTACATTAAAGTTGTTAATCTGAGCCGTATCCTTTAGGTCAGATATATGTATAGTAATTTTATTTGTATTTCTTATAATATGAGAAATGCTCATGTTTTACACACACATGGAAATTTATTGAAATTTCCATAATAAATTTCATTAAGAGATAAGTTTTTATTTAAAACATTGTTTCTTTAAAATTATGTTTTATTTTAACTTAAACTATTGTTGATATACTTCATTACATTGTACATAATTTGTTAGATTAACCACAAATTTAGAAATGCATGCTTCAGAAATTTACTAGTCCACAACTGGAGCAAAGAAGAAGGTAATGTATATATTTTTAAATTTTTTTTTTCGAAGAATATATTTTGAAACTTTGAATGCTTATACTGATACATTATGATTAGGACTAGGTTAATATATATATATATATATATATATATATATATATCTTTTGGAATTCCCTAACAATTTAACAAGAAGAACAAATTCCTTTATCTCACTACTGGTGCATTTACTTTATGTACTACATTTATGCATGTCTGAATGCAATCTGGCACTGATAAAAAATAAACACAGATATATTTATATCTGTGTTTATTTTTAATTCAAGCGGTTGTATCCAAATGTAGTAGTAAGTGTCATATTGTGTATTCTATATTGCCACGATTCAATGGATAAATGGAGACAGACCCTCGTTTTTTGCTTCATTTTGGGAATAACGGATTTTTAGCTTATTCTACTGACGATCACTTTCAGAATTTTCAAGCTGTGTTTTTGAGGCTTTCAAAAAAGTTGCTCTATATAACTAGCCAACACAATATGTAAATAGAATTTTGCTAGCGTTTACGCTTGCATACTGAAAAATTATTTAATAAACCTGCTCATTTTTTCATACAATTTTTGCTATTTTTTAATTCTGATTACAAAATAGTATATACAGTGTTATTTCTCATATTTTTGGAAACGAACATCATTTTATGTTAAGAACTGTGCAAATTATAAGCAAAAAAACTTGAAAAGAATTGGGACCGTTTTTATAAAAACCTTAATTTCTCAATGAGTATACATGCTATCCGCATAAAAATGAACACATTTTATTACAATAAGCCACTTAATCATAATCTACAGTTTAAAAACTTTTGCTACATTAGTTTTGACAGGGTTAAACCGAAAGTTATTCGTTCTTTTTAAAATTTTTTATGGCTCCCTATGGAGTTTTAGGAAAAAATCTCCACGGAAATGTATGACCTAATTGTGTTTACATACTTAGGGTTTCAAAATAACTCCTAATGTATTTTTCTAGATATTTAAGAAAATGTCTAAAATCGCAAGTGGCCGGTCATCTTTGCCGATATAGTGTATATGTATTTATGTTTAAGTATTTTAGAATAAAAGGTGCTTCTGTTACCTGGGCTCGCAGTGCGATATCCGGAAATCAAATGTGAGCCTAGTGACGAACATGTCGGACTCTAGCCTCAGCTCGTTGACGGAGGGGGGCGGGAGGGCGATGGCCAGACCCACCAGTCCCATAATCGACAACGGCTGCTGCTGTTGCTGCTGCTGCTGTGACTGTTGCTTCCGGGACGAGAAGTTGTACTGCGGCCTCAGATGAGATAAGACGAGAACAACCTGTTGAAAAAAAAAAAAAAGAATTAAAGTCTTCAACTTATAAAACAAATTTTAAAGGAGATTTTCAGCATCGCAAAATAAGCGTAATTTTCATTTTTTTCCCCCGTTTGGTCTATGTAATTTTCTGCATGGTTCAAAACACATATTTTGAATTCTCAAAATCTAAATATGGATTATTTTTTCAGCTCATAAAACAAATTTTAAAGGAGATTTTCAGATTGTAAAATAAGCATAATTTTTATGAAGTTTTTTCTTCTTTTTTTTTGCTTGGTTATGTAAATTTCTGTATGGTAAAACACATATTTTGAATTTCTAAATTCAAATATGGATTATTTTTTCCGCTCCTAAAACAAATTTTAAAGGAGATTTTCAGCTTGCAAAATAAACGTAATTTTTATGAAGTTTTTTTTTTTCGGTCCAGGCTATGACAGTTTCTGTTTGGTAAAACACGTATTTTGAATTTCCGGAATCCAAATATGGGTTAATTTTTTATTAAATTTCAACGTAATGTAAACAAAGAGTCAGAAATTGCAAGTCAAGCGTAGCAAATAAGGTGCGTTGGTACTATATCAAAGTTCTAATAATATTCTGATCTTGGTGTAATAGTAACCAGTACTATTACACCATATACTACACTACTATTACACCATATATAATAGTATACCTGTACTTCGGATAAAGTATAATGGAAGAAACTTTTGTGTCTCCCTGTAAATACTATCTGCTTTCTATTATACATAATGTAACTTGTAGAACACCTTTGCAAATTTTATCGATTTCATAAAATGTGAAATAGCTTAATGTAATTAAAACGTGCCCCAAATAATGTTTTTCCCTATACTATTATGTAATCGGATACTTTTGCGTGGCCCTGTAAAATAATAACAAATATTCTTTGCAACACAGTTTGTACAGAATGTATACCTTATAGATGCACATTAATTTTATTATATTCAAAAGAGTGTAACATCATTTAAATGCGCTTGAAACTATTTTTCCCAATTGGGCGTAATGTAGCTGAATACTTTTTATTATCCTTGTAATTAAACTATATATCCGATTTTCATAAAATTTGAAATGCCTCGGAAAAATTATGCATTACTTATACATTTTAAATTTCAAACGATTCGGTTTGATAGTTTTTGCTCTGTTATATGCGGACAGACGGACGGACTGAACGACGACTATAGGTGCTATGTATTTACATAATTATGAACGTACCTAAAAATGTGTTAAAATTTATATAACATATTTAAATATTCCAATTCTTCCCCTCACCTACATTTAATTTGCTTTTTTCATTGCACCAAGGTCTCTTTTCCGCAGTGGGTGTTTTCCAGTGCATCTTTTCATTGGTTCAAAGCGTTAACGCAATGCGTTTTTTTTTTTTTTTTGGGGGGGGGGGGTTGTACTATCGTGAAATGCCAACAAAACAACTGAATCAGGAATTTACTTTTGGGCTTTTTTTTTTTTTTCTTAACTCGGGACCCGCAGTTTCAGTTTTTAAAATTGAGGCTTTCAAAGTAATTTTTTTTAAATTTTGATGCATGAAAAAGAATTAAAACATTTTTTAAAGCAGTTTCAGTGATTTATTTCACATTGAAAATAAAACTGAATGCACTGGTTTAATTATAATTAATCTAAGACTATAATTAATGTAATGGGATTTTCTCAAAATAACCTCACCGAAATAAAACGAGTGGGAAAATAAAATATTCATTTACATTTATAATTTCCTTAAAAAAATAAAATGTAACTTAAAATTTTTTTCGACAATTTGAAAAATTATTTTTATAATTGTTCTATAAATACCTTTAGTACAAAACCATACCTATAATAAAATCATAAACAATATTTCTGATATCTATCTTTTTATGCACATTCCAAACACATGATAATGTATGAGGTATTATCTGAAAGGTTTTTGATCTGGTTTATGACATGGAAGACTTGTATTACGTCAAAGCACGTGGTTTGATTAACAATTTTCGTTAATTAAAATTCTTATAAGTAAAACTGTAACTCATGAAACAAATAGATCCAGGCACAGCCAATAGCATCGATCTGTTCAAATGACATCATAGATTCTGTGATGAACCAAAATCATGAAAATGTATGCATTAATTACAAAAGTATTATGAAAATATTATGATAAAAATACATATATAAGATAAATAGATACATTTATTTATTCACACGATATGTTTCATCGACATTCACGAAATTCGTCTTAAAATGCATTTCTCCCTAATTTTTGCAATTTGTGGAAAAAAAAAACAGGAATTTTAGTTATAGAACACACAAAGCGAAAACTGCAGATATACGAATGTAATTTTTCATAATTATTTTTGATGCCTACATTTCAAAAGTTTTTAAAAAAAAGGGTTTTGGCATTGTTACACTCACATACAGAATACAAAATGCATTGTTTGATTAAAAATTTCAGTAAATTAGCAGGCCCCGATTATGACTTATTGGAGCCGTGGGCAAATTAGGGGCCCCTTTCGAATAATAACTTAGACAATACTTAGCTCCGTCAATTCTAAATTAAATACCTTAATTCACAGAAGTACACTCTTTTTTTTCCTGAGTACAGAACAAAATTATTTTACTTAACTTTAGCAATTTGTTTATTTTAAAATGGATTTAATAATTTCAATATATGGAAGAGTTGGAATTTGGAAATGAAAGTAAATATTTTATAGCTTAATGTATGGATTTGGGGCCCCCTTAAAGTTTGGGGCCCATGGGAAAAGCCCCGATTTGCCCATGCGGTAATAAGGGCCTAATTAGAAATTAAGGAAAATACATGGCAGCAAATAACCGGGAAGATTACAGCGCAAAAGACTCTCTCAAGATAACTGGTATTTTGATAAATATTTTTAAAATATATATAATACAAAGTTTAGATAGTAGATGGCAGCACCATAGCTTTCTTCAAGAAAGATTGAAAAGCTAGACTTCCATTGAAAAAGTATCAAATGTCACTTTATATAACTTTTTTGCAAACACGTTGTGTATAGTGTATATATGCATTCAATGATTCAATGTTATCTTATTCAATTTTAAATGATATACTGATTATCGAAAATGAAGTAGTTTTAAGTAAGTTTAATGTTTTTCATAAACATAATTCAGGCGCATTCAAACTCAAATTAAAAATTCCCTCATGCAAATTTGGTAAATCTATCTTATTTATTAAAATAAAGAAATTATATATGTAATTTTATGCGCATAATTTGATATCATAGATTGCATTATCTATTTTTTCATAATTCAAGGAAAAATATCAACTTTCATTTTTGGACTGAGATTTAACAGTGTTATGTAATGATCGAGAGAAAAAAAATCTGTCAACAAGGTTTTTATTTATTTATTTATTTTAGATATTTTTTATTATTATAGATTCTATTTCAAGTCGCGATTGCAAAGTGCATTGAATTTACACTTAGAAGGAGTCACAGGAACAGAAATGAACCTTTAATTTTAAGAGTGGAATAATGCCATTGTGTATATTTAAAGCTAAATCTTATTACAAATTAACATAAAATGTATATTCTTAATCATTTCACAAGAAATATTATTTTAATATCAGTATAAATCTGTTTGGTCAATGATGTTTCAAATGAGACAAGTTCTCTTTGAAAAGAATTATTTTTTAATGATACACAGTACCATAACAGTACCGTTTAAAAATTACTTAAAGAGAAACTCATGAAAAAAGATAGTGCTGACTTTGACGTAAAAATTGGGGGGGGGGGGGGGGGAAATAAACTCTAAATTGCTTTCAGGTTAAAATTTCAAAATTTTAAATGATTCTGACGCATGTTTATTTTTTTTTTTTAAGAGCAATTAAAAATATGATTACTCAAAAGTTTTAAAGAAGAACCTAAAAATAATTATTGACAAATTATTTACATCATTCTGAAAAGTCATTAAAAAACTTTTATATATTTCTTATATTCATTAGATAAAAACAATAACTGCATACTTTAAAAAATGGTTTTAAGAGAGTTTTACAAAGAATAATTTGAAAATTTTAATGTCGATAATTTTCTAAATAAGCTTACATTGATTCTCAGTTACTCAATATTTTCATTTTAAATCATTTTTCCCTATATATTTATTTAATAGGGAGTAAACACAGGTACTTACTTGTATTTTTTTTCTGAGAGTTTTACTTATTTGTAGTTGTTCAGAAAAAAAGTGAAATTGATAGATAAATAGATTAATATATAACAAACAGGTAAATAGGTAGACAGAGAGGGGCGAATGTTTAGGGAAATACCAGCTGCAATTTTCAGAATTTTTCAACCATTTTACTACTGTATTTTACTGTATTTTCGAAATGATTTAAAACTACACTGTAAGAAAACTAGTCGTTGGGGGCCACCGTAATACTTACCCATCATGGATATGTATATGAAAATAAAACATGTGAAAACTATTTATACAATGCATTGCAATTCATAAGCAAAATTTAAATATTGTTAATATACATAGTAATGCTATATTAAAGAACTGCTGATGTACCAATTTCGACAAATTATATAAAACGCCAAACTACTCAAGTAGTATCGAACTGCGTAAAAGAAACATCCTTATAACTCCAAAAATAATAATTCTATTAACTAACAATTAACTGCGTCGGATTAAGCGTCTCATTTCCAATTAAAATATACCTCTGAATCGAAATTTGAATGAAATACAGGGTCATGAAAAATCGAAGAATGTGGAAAACAGGATTACAAATATCTCGGCAACTAATAATCCGATCGACTTCGTTTTATATGCAAAATGTGTGTTATTTTATTGCCTTTTATGTCCATTCCTTAGAACAAAAAAATTCGAAAATTTTTATATACCTTTCATCAGAACGATTTTTTCGAGAGTCCGAAAAAAATGGTTCCGGATAATCGAGGTTGCTGATATTAAATAGGCTTCGTCCCATTCTTACATACTGACTACATACAAAATTTTAAGTCTCTATCTCAATTTGTTCGGGAGATAGAGCGTTTACAGACAGACAGACAGACAGACGGACGGCAATTTTTTTTTCTAAAAATATGTTTTTCGGAATCTTCACTATCTAAAACGTGTAAATCCGTCAAAATTTTTTTTTCGATTTTCAAAACGATTGCAAGACACCCTATACTACGTATGATGGGTAAGTAAAAAAATCCGTTACTGCTGGCAGCAATGTTGTTATCGTTTTTGTCGTAAAAATTGCAGTACAATTAGGTGTAATTTTTTTAATAACATCTAGTTTTGGCGGCAATAATTTATTTAACTATTATTAGTATATAATTATATTTCTACGGCAAAAAATGCTGGCAACATTTCTGTCAGCAGCTTTTGCTGTAAATTTAACGTTTTTTCTTCTTTCTTTTCTTTTCTATTTTTTTTTTCAGTATACTCAACAAGAAATTTTTGATCAACTCACCCTGTATCCGGATGACTTGAAGTGACATCCTCTTTTTGTGAGAGTGGACTTCATTCGGACACAGAATGACCGCTGGAGACTCTGATTAGAAGACCCACTTGGCAAGGTCATTGTAGGAGCTGGAGGGAGCAACATACAGATTAATAAAAGTACCTCAAAATACTTCAAAAATAATTAGCAACAAATATCATAGGAATGTACAAAAAAATTTCAACAGAACAGCGCGGTGATAAACAATAGCGTTCCAGATTTCCTGACAATGGGCAAAATATCCGGTAGATTTTTTAATCTACAGAGCGTTTGAAAAGTCTTTCCCTGATTACAAAATTTATTTGAATTTCCTATACACTGTAAGAAAATCCGTTGAATTTATGGCAAAGACTGCTGGCAGCAATTTTTGCCGTAAAAATTGCAGTAAAATTAGATTTAAATTTATTTATTACATTAAATTTAACGGGTTTTTTACAGTGTATATAAGATGGACATGTGAAACTGATGCCAAACTGATGGAAAACTAATTACATTTTTTGTTGCAGCGTAGAAGTCCAGTGTCAAAGCCAATTTGACACACGCACGTTCTCTCAAAGCACTGTCTTGACAATGATATTGTTCCCTGGACACTAAAACTACCACACTACAGCCACGTAACGAAAAACAGAAAAAAAAAAAAAAAAAAAAAAAAAAAAACTTGATTCAATTTTCAGCATTTTGATAATAGTTTCACAGGTCTAATTTATACATAGCGGATATGAATAGATTTTGTAATCAGGAGAAGATTTTTCGGACTCCATGTATATCCTGCGCCATCTTCTATAACGCATATCCTGTCTATTTCTATAACCCGAATCCTGTTTATTTCTAGATCCTGTCTCTATAAACTGCCTATTTCCATTCTTTTTCAGTTGCAATGTTCCTTTCGTACCCACCTCCTGGGACTAGATTCATAGTATGCTAAGGAGTGATAGTAGTGTCACTTTTTAAAAATTTACTTGCAACTTCCAAGTCATAATAAATGACATCTCGAGACACATTAAAAGTGAATACGCGCTAAATACTCAAACTGTCGCTATGTTCTCTGATTTAGGCACGAACAACTTCATTAGAGGCCTAGAAAGTTCTTGGTTTTAGGACGAAGTTCATGCCATCATATCACGTGATTTAACGGCGATTCAATCGGCAGAGACAGCTCGTGTTTGTAAGGTCCTTTGCTAGGCTAGGATAGTTTTCTCGTGGTATTGGGCCGACAAAAATCACACGATCTGACGTCATGATCTCTGTCCTAAGCCCCTCCCTAACAAGCAAAAGCTCCCGTGGCCTCTTATGAAATTGGCCCTGTTAAGTGGGAAAATGAATATCTATAACTTCGAAAAAGTAAAACTTCTCTTTGCCTTCAGCCCAGAAGATTCATTCCTTCCTTTATCTTGTTACTAGTTGAATGGAATCAATATCGATGCTAATTGAATCCTAGCAGTCAAGCATTATACGAATTGAACATTTCTAACTGAGCGAAAAATTGGCCAGGCCGGGAATCGAACCCAGATAACCTTATTGGTCAATAGGTTATCTGAGCGGAAAAAAGTCCCAGTCGGCTATCGTCCAGTTACACTGTAAAAAAAAATTCAAGAGGTTACTAAAAATTTTTTAGTAAATTTGTATTCCACAGAATTTTTTAGTAACCATTACAAACTTTTTTTGCAAGTGAAACAAGTATTTTTTTTGTAAACTGAACAAAAGAATTTTTTGTATAACTAACTTAAAAATTTTTAGTATGAGCCACCAAGCAAATTTTGGTAATAGCTTCAAAATTATTTTTAATAACCATTACGTGCGCCCGAAGGTCAGGAGCTTTCTTCGAGCTACATCCAGACTTCTGAAGCGGAAGATTTTCGGCAAAACCGCAATAGATGGCAGCACCAAACATTTCTACTTGCTCCGACAGGATTTTCATAATCCCTTTATTAACGAGTACTTACACTACATACACTCGGGACGTATTTGGCCGTGGCCAGTATCGAACCCGAGACTTTTTAGCCTGGAGTCCGTTACTATAACCACTATGCTATCAAGGCCACACCAAGTGAGTTTTAGTAATAGCTATTAAAAATGTAAAACTATTAGCTCTATTCGTTGCTAACTTTTTTCTAGTAATTCTTACAGATTTTCTTGTAACCGACTAAGACTGCTAAAAATTTTTTAGTAATTACAAGGATCACTAAAGTTTTTTTAGTAGATCGACCCTTTTTTTTACAGTGTAGCTTAACAGGTAAAGCATTGGCCTTGTAAGCCAACTATCTGGGTTCGATTACCGGCTTGGGCAATTTTTCGCTCAGTTGGAAATATTCAATTCGTATGATAAATCTACTAATCAGTTTGATTGTGTTAAAATAATAGTAAATCAAGCATTATTTAGTTTTTTTTCTGTTTTAAATCTTGAAGGAGGGGAAATTGATGGAGATGTTTTATTTGGAAAGATGTAAAAATTAGAGAAATAAAGATAAAAATAAAACACACTTAATTTTCAGCCAAAATACTTACGCGGCCTGTCAAACCCCGTTGGTGTTTGAGATCCATGATTAGAAGTCCCATCATCGGATGCGACTGATGCTGGTGGCGAAGCCGCTGCAGACGGGCACAGATTGATTCCGATGAGATCCGCCAATTCGGACTGGTCTTGCTGGTGGATGTAGTCGAAAACGCTGCTGCCGGTCATCTCAACCTACAATGAATATAATCCAGTATAATATTAAAAAAAAAATAAGAAAAGGTGCAAATTTGTAGATTTGTAAAATAAGAATATTTTATTAAATGAAAGACACACAATTTTTGAATTCTCAAAAACAAAGATCGATAGAAATATGCGTTAAACGGTTTGTTTATCAGGTAAGCTGTAAAAAATTTTATAGAGAAGTTTCGAACGGCGAATATTTTGAAAAGATTGTGTTCTGATTGCAAATAATGCTTAATTTGGCATTTTTTTTGTTGTTGTTTTAGATTGATTGCAGAGAACGAGATTTTCGGCCAGCAGTGCCATATTTTAACGATTTTTGGAATTAAATGTTTAAATTTCGAAAATCCAAAATCTTATAAATATATACAGGACAGTTGCACCATAAATTTAACTAATAAGAATGTATTCATTAAAATACAACACATTGCTCATTGGTGCACAAAACAAGAATTTTAATATACATTTGTACATTTAAAATAAAATAAAATTATTAAATAATAATTAAATAATAATTAAATAATAATTAAATAATAATAATAATAATTAAATAAATAATTATTTTATTTTAATTGTACAAATGTATATTAAAATTCGTGTTTTGTGCATCAATGAGCAATGTGTTGTATTTTAATGAATACATTCTTATTTGTCCAAAATCTTAGTTCGAAAAATCATTAAAATATGGCACTGTATACCGAAAAACCCATTCTCTGCAATCAGTCTAAAAGAAAAAAAATGTCAAGTATTCTTTGCAGTCAAAACACAATTTTTTCAAAAAATTCACTGATCGAAGCTTCTGTATAACATTTTTAGAGATTACCTAATAAACAAACCATTTACCGCATAATTCTATCGCTATTTGTTTTTGAGAAATTCAATTTTGAAATGAGGGTCTTATTCTCTGTACACCCCGGATATGGTGTTGGGATTAGAGATAAGTTGTGACACCATTTTCGGACCCCGAGCCCGACGATGTGAAATCCGAGTCCAAATGTTTTGTGTCATCAGAGCCCGAGCTCTAGCAAGCCCGGCATCGAAAGCACGCATTAGAAAATTTTTAATTGCATTTTAAGATTTTCCGATTTAATTTTTTATTTAATGAGATATAAAAATAAATATTAATCTTAAGTAGTAATTTCGTGATTTCTATGTCCCTAAAAATCTGTTTAAAACCGTTCATTTGTTACTTATACCCAAGCATTGGTAGAAATCTCAAATACTTTAAAGTCCAAATTCTTATTTTTTAAAAATATCACTATGTAATTATGGCATAAAAATATGATTTCCGTTTTCCAATAATTTTGGAAAGGATCTCAAATAGAAATCATAGACAGGTTAGAGATATCATTTTTATGTTACTAACACTTATCATGTACAGCTTTTAGAGTCAGTTTGTTTGTTTGTTTGTATGTCGGCC
Source organism: Maratus speculifer (assembly GCA_964019185.1). Classification (NCBI taxonomy): domain Eukaryota; kingdom Metazoa; phylum Arthropoda; class Arachnida; order Araneae; family Salticidae; genus Maratus; species Maratus speculifer. Next base: position 107,896,422 of record OZ025303.1, read on the forward strand.
AATTATCTACGCTTTGGGACATAGGCCCTAAGGGTGGGATGCCCTCCGTGGGGGTCTTTCTAAGGGAACCTGATCCGTATTTACGCAAGGTTCGAAGAAAACCACGGGAAACTCCGAACGATTAGGCCGACGGTCGCGATTGGGCTCGAACCCAGCACCTACCGTCTACCAGTTTGGAGGTCAGAACCTCGCGTCCACTGGTGGGGCCTTTTAGAGTCAGAAAGAATATTTGTTCTTATACCACATCAACAACAATTCAATTTCTTTTTAAACTTGTTTTTTTATCAGATTGTAAAACACTCTAAGAATCTTAGATTATATTCTTCTTCCTTAAACAGAAAGTTTTTATTTTATTTTTATTGTTGTCTATCTATAATAGAAAAAAATATTGTAAACGAAATTTTTTCCAAATTTCTGTTTTACATGTTTTAGGTGCCAAAGATACCATGATTCCGAGGTGGCAAAGATAAAAAACATGTTTACAAAAAATGTCTGTCTGTTTGTCTATGTGTCGCTATTTGTACCATCGAATAGTGTATGAAGTTATGGCATAAGAAATGGACCAACTTTTCTGTGTATGTTTTGGCTATGGCAGCAGGTCCTCCTTGAATTTGGAAACATTCTGCTGGAAGAGGGTGCTGTAGTAGAGATTTTTGTGTCTTTAACATCATTGTACTACCGAAAAGTATATGAATTTATGCATAGAACTGATGACAAATTTTTTATATTTGTATTTGTTCATGCAAGCATCAGATCTTCGTTTAATCTGTAAATGTTACACCTGAATAAGGGGGGGGGGCGGTGGAGAGTTTGTAATAGCGATTTTAGTACAATTTTATTGATTTTTCGTAGTTTTGCTGTACATCGCAGATTGTGCAGCGATGGGAATTCTGCATCACCTACAGATGATGCACAGCAATCATCAGATGTTATACAGGAAAATAATGAAAAATATTGATTTTATTAAATATCGCGATCATGATTAATTTGATTTTACTCCGATTAATTGAATCAAGCAGAAATTTAAGATGAAAATCAAAGTTAGTATGTTACTGAAGTATATTTATGTATTAGCATTTGTAACTACTTTTTGAAATATAAAGACGCATGAGATAGAAGAATGTTTCGAATTGGGATTGATATGATTACGTCGATGTGAAAAACTTCAGCGTTGTGTTAGGGGAAGGTGGTGTACTTCGGACCTATTTTGACTTTATTTTTAATTTTAAAACAAATTGCCATAAATAAAAAATAAAAAGATTTTATAAAACTTTATGATGTTATATACTACATATATTTGTCTGAAATTTTTATATAAATAAATTCTTTGAAAATTTTTGAATTAAAAATAAAATGAAAATAGGACCGAGGTACACCATTAGCGGTGTACCTTGGTCCATTACTAAGAATTAAAAAAAAAACCTTGTTTTTAGCGAATAAAATCAACATTTATTAATCAAGAAGCTACGTAGATACATTTTTTATACATTTCATTGTTTATTAGATTTTAAAACTAAAAAAAAACTAAACAGACATAAAATTTCAGAACAATTACTCTTGTTATATTCACAAAATACATTAAAACTTACTTATATTAGTAATTATATTTATTTTTACCCAAGATTATAATTAGATAAGTCAACTCCAAATGTTAACTTCTTCAGCTGCCTTTTAGATCCATTAGAAATACCTAGTGTTCCTTGGACCCAGACATTTTTATTAGGTTCAAGGTACACCACTTGACACTTAAAAACAAAACTACCAATCATGATCTTAAGGTTAAGGCCCCTGTCCTCGCTCGAGGAAACGCTCGCGAGCTAATGCTATTCCTATGGGGAGGCATTTTTCTAATAATTCTTTCGCATTTTGACATTTTTGAATAATTTTTTTTGCTATGGATAGCTGAGTTGTATGCCGATTGCGCACCTTTTTTACTTTTTCGATTTTGGTTGCAGATACATTTTTTAAAAAGCACTTTCAGTTTCGAAACCGGTTTTAAAAGTGAAACTAACCTTGTAAAAAATATCTGCAGCCAAAACCGAAAAAGTAAAAAAGGTGCGCTATCGGCATGCACCTCAGCTATCCAATGCAAAAAAAATTATTCAAAAATGTCAAAATCCAAAAAAGTTATTAGAAAAATGCTTCCCCATAGGAATAGCATTAGCTCGCGAATGTTTCCTCGAGCGAGGACAGGGGCCTTAAGCCTAACTTTATTTAAAGCATATGGTGTAGTAGCTAAAGCATTGATTTATTATGCATAATCCTCTTTAAAAAAATTAGATAAATTTAATATAAAAATAACATAGAAATATCTAAGAAAAATTTACTTTTGAAAGGCGAGTTTACTTTTTTTAAAAATTGTACAATTCAGCTTCTAAACAAATGCCAAAAACTTAAATGAGACCTCTGGTGGCAAACATTTAACATACAAATGTTCTTGTTTTAAGATCTAAACAAGTAAATCTAGAATTAGCATGGGTCCGAGGTACACATATGTCCAAGGTACACCACTCTCCCCTATATTCGGAAAAACATCTCAGTCTTAATTTTTGCACACCAGTGTAGTTTGTGGAGAAATAAAATGTTCTGTTTGATCCCGATCACGAAGAGTGATATAAAAATTGAGTCGAGCACGTTTCAAGTCGCGGTTCGGGTTTGAGCCCGTTCACATATATTTCTCATAGCACGTGAATAAACATATTATAAATAAATACTGATGCAACAAAATAAAAAATTATTTTTGTTTGTTTTGTTCCATACTAATGTACAACACATTTTAAATATTTTAAAATACTAACTTAAAAATATACATACATTTTCTTAAATGAATAAGTATTGAATAATATAAATATTTTTAACTACCCGTAAAGCATGGTGACGTCACTGCAACGTCGTTGTGAAATCACATTGTGACATTGTGACCATCGATTGTCAATGTGACGTCACGTGACGTCGATGTGAAGTCACAGTGACTAAAATGTGAAGTCGTTAAGAGCCCACAATAGTCACAGAAAAAGTACTAAAAAAGACCCGGATGATAATGTAAAGTCTATGGGAGCATTCTTGTCTAATATCTCGCTCAAATTTTAATATTTTTACATGATTTTTTTTGCAGAGGCTAGCTGAAGACGATCCACAACCGGCCTGGTTTTTACTTTTTCAATTTTGGTTTCAGATTTTTAAAAAAAAATTATTTTAACTTTCAAAACCGGTTTAAACCGGTTCTGAAATTGAAACTATCATAATATAAAAAATGTATGAGCAAAATCGAAAAAGTAAAAACTAGGCCGGTTGTAGATCGTCCTAAGCTATCCTATACAAAAAAAAATCATGTAAAAATATTAAAATTTGAACGAGATATTAAAAAAGAACACCCCCATAGACTTTACATTAGCGCTTGGCTTTTACCGCGTGACTAGTGTACGCTCTTATGGCGGTTTTAGAGCTCGTTTGTGAAGTTTCACAAAGTGGTCACAATGTGGCAAATTTGTGAAAAATGTGTCATTTGTGACTAATTTGACATTAACATTGTGACGAAACTGTGACAAAAGCGACGATATTTAAATTGTTAGAAACATGTTTTTTAAAGTAAACAACATATTTTGAATGATATTTATAAATTTCGAAAGATTTTAAAGAAAGTCACATCTCAGTCACAATGTGACGTCACTGAGTGGCGGCATTTTAGTCGCAGATGTGATGTGACCAAAGTGACTCACAGCGACGTCACTGTGACCATGCATACTATTAGGGTAATTACTTGCGTTTTGTTTACAGTTGCTTTATACATTCAATTTTCATAATTTTATTTTGATAACAATCAGTATACTATACAGATCGATATAGTAAATGGGGGCATATTATCTATTTTGGTAAAATGGTTAGTATATTGATTTACTTACCTGCGATAAACCTAAATAAATAGATACAGTTTCGGAAACATATAAGAAGCGACCGTCCGCGCCGAGAGCAAAGGCGAAACCATCTAATGACTGAAAAAAAAAGAGAAGAGAAGATATAAATATTAGAGAATAATCTTAAAAACATAACAAAATAAATTAAAATTCTAAATAACACGTTTTTCGGAACAGGATTCGTGTATAGGATTCGTAGAATGAGCATAGCGATTTTCAAAATGACATTTTTTAAACCGATTAGCAATTTTTATACCTTCAAAACTAGGGATTTTACATAAATAACGTTACCAACATTTTGGTAATTTTGGACTTCCAAAATTGTAAAGCATAGGAACATACTGTCGTAGATAATGTATTCTGGACAGCTCCAGCCTTTTTTAATTTTACAAAATTTATGAAATTCATTTCAGTAAAAACAATGCGAATCTGCTCAACTGATAAATAACGCTTTGGTATTAAAATGAACTCAGTATTGCCATCGGTTAAGAATTTCATGAACAATTAATATTTTTGTAGACAGTAGCAATAAATTAAAGTCTTTTAAAACCAACTACATAAGAAACATCAAGATTTAGATGTGTTGCAGATGCAATGCTGTAATACAAAGAATTGAACTATTTCAGACCTCTCGGATCAGCTGGCCCATGTCTTTAAGTTATTGAACTCGAGAAGTGTAAGATCGTAAAAAGTATAATCTAAAATAATATTATAAATAAAAAAGTCTTAAAAACAAGATTTAATTTTAATGTAATAAATACGAAAATACAGTAAATGAAATAGAAGTCTCAAAGATTATTATAATAAATTTAATAAATATAAATAATAAATTCTTAAATGTTGAAGGATTTCTGATAAACCTTAAAAAAAAAAAAAAAAAAAAAAAGAAATAAATCAAATTGCGAGTAATTTTTGAAGAAAGGTAAAATATATATACAATTTATACCCAACTTTAAACCCAACATCTTGCGGAAAAAAAAAAAAAATCATATTCTGAGGATTGAACCCGCATCCATTTACCGAGTGCGAAAACAGAGAGATAGAGCATTTTTCCAACAATGCGATGGTTCATATGACATTTAAGTACTCTTAGGGGATGTTGAAAAACAAACATTTTTGTACCTTGAAGGGTGGCGGAAAATTTTCAAAATTTATTTTATTTTTATTTATTTATTTATTTTTTTATTATTATTATTACTATTATTATTATTATTATTATTACTATTACTATTATTATTATTATTATTATTATTATTATTATTATTATTATTATTATTATTATTATTATTATTATTATGTACAGAATATCATTATAATTACACAGATTGTCACCAGAAAAACGTCACATTACGAAAAATGTACGTCAGGTGTAGCGCAGGTAATGTTTTGCAATTGGATTGCAAGATTTTAGCCTAATGGACAGACAAGCCAAGTTAAATAAAAGCTTGCAATGAGTGCAACTTCCCTATTACTAAGGATGTAATACGCCCTCGCAAACAAAAATAAAATTAACGTTTACTACTCTCAGACTCAGATTTAATTTAAAGGAAAAAGTTAAGCCAAATTATTAACCACCCAATAGAAAAATAATGAATCAATTTTACCATTTTTTATTCTTAATTACCGTCTTAAATTAAAAATTTCGAAGTAAGAAAAGCAATGGCCAGAAATAATTTTCACAATCAATGAACCATTACGTGTTTCTTTTATTTTTTACTTTTTAACTTTCTGAAACACGTTTTCAAGCATTGTTTTCAAATAAGATGTTGGAAACAAGGAAGCTAATGCCTTAATATAATGGACAGACAATGAAACCTTTATTTGAAATTTCTTTTTGACTGATCTTAATATAGCCACTCCTTCGTTTAACTCTGACCGTAACTCTTGTATTATACAGGTGTGATTTCGTATATCAACAATGCGAGAATAAATTTGATTAAAAATGTATTTGATTATAATTTTTGAATGGAAATGAATGCTTTTTTGTAACGCTTGAGAAGTTATTTAATTTCTATTGTGATAGTAAGGTGCAGTTGAAGATGTTATGTTATTTGCAAATTTATTCCATTATGAAGCTGTTATTATCATTTAACAGAGTGTTCTTATTTAATATGTTTCTATAATTAGCTTTTTATAGTATAGTTGTGTGAAGTAACTGGTAAAACTTGGTATTCCTTGTTGTCTTTACTAAGCAATTGTCTTTCATGCCTATGAAAATTATTATCTATATAAAGAAGTAAAGTTATATTACGTATTGATTATAATGAACATGTCATATTTTTCATAATTATTAAGATTAGCCAATTATATATTTTAGCAGCATCGAATTTATTGATTGTAGTACTGAAAAAGTTATATTATGATAAAGATATTATTATGATGTCACGTGAAATTGCAATAGTTATATCTCTATGATAATATTGAAGGTTACAGTTATCAGAAAATATAGTGTGAAAAATATAGTATAAGTGTGACAACATAGGCGTGGAAAATATAGCAACATATCACTAGTAGTTGTAAGTATACTTAAGTAAAACGCGTTTGTAATTTCTTTAATAATTTTGAGCATTTTTTAGAAATATCCTCATCCACACGGGTCGTTTTACTGTCTTCTCAAACATCTCCTTTACGGCCCATTGAATTCAGGAGGTAAACCGGGGTTGTATCCTCACAAATTATTAAAATACCCTCCTACACCCCCCCCCCCCCCCCCACACACACACACATACACACACACGCACAATATTGCTCTTACTTCAACTGTAAAACTTTTTCCCGGGCGAAAATTTCTGAATTTAACACAAAGATTCATTTGTACTCGGGAGGGGAAAACAAATGAACATTTCGTACCGCGCCGTGTGACCTGACCCCGGAAAATATCGGTTTATAATACTTGAAAAGTATGTTAAATTTATAATTATGAATTAAGAGGATTTATAATTTTATCTAAGTACATTTTAATTCCTTTACAACAGGCAGAAATACAGTCGGCTCTCGTTAATTCGAACGCCTCGGGACCACATGAAATGTTCGAATTATGGAAAAAATGAAATGAAAACATGCTTAATATGGTGCTATTACAAAGGAATTAATGTTATAGTGTTTTCTAATTTATTTCGTTTGTTATCATTAGACTATGACTTAATATTAAATTAGAATGTATTACTATATAAACTAATTAAAAGATTAGAAACAAGCACAATGGAAGCAAAATTTAAAGCGTCACTGATGGAGAAACGGGATACTAAGAAAGTGAATATCAAATGCATTGGATTATATGTACACTCGTTCGGAACAATTTTCACAAAAATCAAAGAAAGAAAGTTATTCAAATAATCTGAAATCCTTGAGAAAGAAAAGAAAAAAGAAAAATCAGAATTCTAGTTAGTTCGAATTAAACGAAGTCAAGAGAAAATTAGTTCGAATTAATGAAATTTTTTAACGTTATTCTATCATTGAAAATTTCGGGACTTCATGTTTAGTTCGAATTAAGCGAAGATTCGAATTATCCGATGTCGAATTAACGATAGTCGACTGTATATAAGTAATAAAAATTTCACACTTTCAAATCTCATTTACTATAAAAAAAAGTTTAAACCAAGGTTTATGATGTCACAGTGCGTTATTAAGCAAATCACTGTAATGGTCATCAATTACATAACATATACACCGGAAGGCGCACAGCACAGACAACTACCTCATCGAGTTAACGGAAAGAACTCTAGGATTAGTTAAATCTCGATCCGTATAATAAACCCCAATTGATCTGCTAAGTCATACCTTGGTGGAAAACACCCAAAAACCCAATTACAGCGGCTGACTCTTAGGTTTACCATTATGTTTTCCTGCTCCCAATTCTCCATGTTTTCATATTTTTGGATGCAGGAAAGCACAATGATAAACCTATGAGACAACCGTTAAAATCAGGTTTTTAGGCATTTTCCACCAACATATGACTTGGCAGACCGATTGCGTTTTAATATGCGAATCGAGATTTAACTAATTCTAGGTTTTCTTTCATGAATTCGATGAGGTGACTGTCTGTGCTGCCGCCTCCTGGTCTATATCGAAACTATATAAATAATCGAATTTCTGTGTAAGATGTTTACGGTATAATAGGGCATTCATTTGCCGTTTATTTACAGGGACACACAAAAGAAATCGGATACAGTATTGTCTATGAGTAATAATTGATGAAAGTGCGTTTTAAAATTTGATATATACGCTTTAAAATTTAATTTTTTTTTTTAATGTTATTTGTTGTACATAAAATCTATAGTTTTAGATGTTTTCCACAAAGATATGGCTTTGTAGATCGGTTGCGTTTTAATATATGAATCAAAATTTAACTAACACAGATTTTCACACGTATACTCGATGAGGTGATTGTCTGTGCTGCCACCTCGCGGTCTAATATTCGTGCATATGAATAATAGAATTAACCTAGAGTTCTGGCACAAAATCTTTGTTTGGGATATATTCGATTTCAAACCGTTTCAAAGGATAAACTATATCCAGCTTAAAATGTCATCATTTTGACAATCTGGAGAACTTATAGAAAAACGTAACGTGCGTTCTGAACAGCAATCCAGTTGAAGACTTCTAATGGCGGTACAAATCGTCACCTGAGAATAATAAGGTTCTATCTGCGTTTATGAAAAAAATTGACTTACCGATATAGAAATGTTCTTATTTGTATCTATGAAGGGATTTCTGGATTAAAATAACTTCATATTATGATTGTAAGGTCATATGTAAATTATATATAACATCATTTTGATGCAAAAATGCCTTCATAGATACAAATAGAAATCATGTATATCGATAAGTTATTTTTTTCAAAAATAGAGATAGAACTTTATTAATCTCGGGTGACGAAATGAGTGACAGCATCGTTGGCAGCAGTGCATTAATGCAGGAGGAGGCTGTTTGAAAAATAGTAAGTGCCTGTGAAATTATCTTCAAATACAGCAATTTTATGGAATGAGTATCATTATTTTCTGGACAGACCTTGTAAAATGATTTTTCAAAATAATTATAATGAATGTACTATATGATGAGTACCTGAAGTATGTGCGTTGCTTGGTGTTGTTCGAAGAGATCCATGGAGATTGATGACATAGACCGTGACCTGAGACTTCCACCTAGAACACGAAAACAGGGTACTTGATTAGTCTTAAAAGAATAAAAAAATGCCAATTCAATAATAAACTAGTCGTTGGGGGCTACCGTAATACTTACCCATCATGGATATGTATATGAAAATAAAACATGTGAAAACTATTTATACAATGCATTGCAATTCAGAAACAAAATTTAAATATTGTCAATATACATAGTAATGCTTTATTAAAGAACTGCTGATTACCAATTTCGACAAATTATATAAAACGACAAACTACTCAAGTAGTACCGAACTGCGTAAAAGAAACATCCTTATAACTCCAAAAATAATAATTCTATTAACTAACAATTAACTGTGTCGGATTAAGCGTCTCATTTCCAATTAAAATATACCTCTGAATTGAAATTTGAATGAAATACAGGGTCATGAAAAATCGAAGAATGTGGAAAACAGGATTACAAATATCTCGGCAACTAATAATCCGATCGACTTCGTTCTATATGCAAAATGTGTGTTATTTTATTGCATTTTACGTCCATTCATTAAAACAAAAAAAATTCGAAAATTTTTATGTACCTTTCATCAGAACGAATTTTTCGAGGGTCCGAAAAAAATAGTTCCGGATAATCGAGGTTACTGATATTAAATAGGCTTCGTCCCATTCTTACATACTAACTACATACAAAATTTCAAGTCTCTATCTCAATTTGTTCGGGAGATAGAGCGTTTATAGACAGACAGACAAACAGACAGACGGCAAATTTTTTTTTTCTAAAAATATGTTTTTCGGAATCTCCACTATCTAAAACGTGTAAATCCGTCAAAATTTTTTTTCGATTTTCAAAACGATTGCAAGACTTACCCTATACTACGTATGATGGGTAAGTAAAACACAAAGATGACTCTTCAATAAATATAAGAAATTTTAAACTCCCAGAATCTTTTATTTTTTATTGTTTTGAAAGCTCATTCAGGTTACAGAATGCCTTAAAAGCGGTTAAAATGCTTTAAAAAAATAAATAAAAAAATAACTGCAAGCTTCTTTAATTGTGAACATTTTGACACCTCATTTTTACCTATACGACAATTATATCGCGAGTATCGTAAATTTTGTTAATAGATCCAGCGTAATTATCCATACAAATGAAAACTTGAAATTGATTTTTCTCTCTGTTCATATTTTTATAACTTGCTTGGTCAATAAATATTAAGGCTTTCTTTTTGCTATTTCAGATAGAAGTTTAACGAGTTTTTTTTTTTTTTTTACTTGTTCTTCAAGATGTACTTAATGTTTTTTGCGCATGGATTTAACATTCAAGTTTATAGTTATTATTATTTTTTAAATATTTGAATTGAGAGTTTCTTGAATTTTCTTCATTTTTTACTTACCCATCATATGTAATATAGGGTATGTCTTGCAATCGTTTTGAAAATCGAAATTTTTTTGACGGATTTACACGTTTCAGACACTGAAGATTCCGAAAAACATATTTTTAGAAAAAAAAAAAAATTGTCGTCCGTCCGTCTGTGTATCTGTAAACGTAGTATCTCTCGAACAAATTGAGATAGAGACTTGAAATTTTGTATGTATATAGTATGTAACAACAAAACGAAGCCTATTTAATGTCAGTAACCTCGATTATCGGGAAGGGGTACTACTTGAATGAATTAGCTTTTTATATAATTTCTCGAAATTGGTTCATCAGCAATTCATTAATAGAGCATTACTATGTCTATTAATAATATTTAAATATACTTTTAAATTTTGTTTTGGAATTGCAATGCATTTTATAAATAATTTTTCACTTGTTTTATTTTCATATTATATAGTTATGCATATCCATGATGAGTAAGTACTACGGTGGCCCCCAACGGCTAGTTTTTATGCAAGAGAGAAAACAAATCATATTAAATGTAAAATCCCATACATCTAAAAATCAATGCACAATTTTATATAGTATATTCTAAGGAATGTCAAAAGAAAAATCGAAGCAAAAATATTAATATTTGTAAAGTAGTAAAGATTTTTAAAAAGTTAATTTTTTTTAAAAAAATTTAAATTTTAGTAAAATAGGCTGTTTTACAAGATTTTTTTTAAATTTTAATTTAACTTTTAGCATTTAGTATTGTGCCACATACGAGGGTAGTTTGATAAGTCCGTGACTTTGAAATGAAAAAACCAATATACATACCAAAGTGCATTTTATTTTTCGACATAATCTCCTTTCATAATGATACACTTTTTCCAACGATGTTCTAACTTTTTTAATCCTTCCAAAAAATAAGATTTCTCAAACTCCTCAAAATAAGCATTTGTGGCAGTAATAATCTCAGAATTTGAAGAAAATTTTTTTCCTCCAAGCCACTTTTTTAAATTTGGGAAAAGGAAAAAATCACTGGGGGCCAAGTCAGGTGAGTAGGGTGGATGGGGGAGCAATTCGTATCGTAATTCAACCAGTTTAGCCGTTGAGATTGCAGACGAATGTGCTGGAGCATTGTCGTGATGAAAAAGCACTTTTTTCTTGGACAAGTGGGGCCGCTTTTCTTTTAGTTTTGCATTAAACCGGTCTAATAAATCAGCATAGTACTGTCCTGTGATCGTTTTTCCCTTTTCCAAATAGTCAATAAGGATTATGCCCTTTGAGTCCCAGAAAACTGTTGCCATAATCTTCCCGGCCGATCGAACGGTTTTTTGCCTTTTTCGGAGCACGTTCATTTGGAGAAGTCCACTGTTTACACTGTTCTTTTGTTTCTGGTGTGTAGTAATGTATCCATGTTTCATCAACTGTAACATAACGCCGCAAAAATTCGCTTGAATTGCACTTGAACTTGTCTGAACACAGTTTTGAAATGGTTACACGAGTCCGCTTTTGATCCACTGTCAGTAATCGCGGCACCCATCTAGCTGATAACTTTTTCATACCCAAATGTTCATGCAAAATATTGAATACACGTTCTTTTGAAATGTTTACCTTCTTAGCTATCTCACTAATTTTCACGAGGCGATCTTCTAAGACGATATCATGGATTTTATTGATCATTTCTTCGGTCGTGATCTCAACTGGACGGCCAGAACGCTCTGCATCTGTTGTGTTCGTACGGCCACAGCGAAATTCTGTAAACCACTTGTGAACCATACCATGTGAGGGAGCGGAGTCTCCATAATATTTTCTCAACTTTTCTTCAGTTTCGGTTAATGATTTACCTCGCAAAAAGTAATGTTTTATCAACACACGAAATTCCTTTTTCTCCATAATCAGAACTAATTCGACAATCGTTTGCTTTCGAATGCAATAGAACACAATGTATTTAAAATATCGTCTGCAACTTTCACGAGTGTTGCTACAGGTAATGAAAAATTGATAACATAATAATAATTATGCGATCAGACTGCCACCTTTTTTAAAGTCACGGACTTATCAAATTACCCTCGTATATTACAGTATAATTAAAAATTAAAAAAATGGCTTCAAAGGTTACTGTGACCATTTAAAAAACAAACAAATTAATAATTTAGAAATTAAGAGAAGATAAAAAAAGAGGAAAAGTAAATAAAAAATTCTTACATAAAATAAAGTACGAGTAATAGCACAACAATATATAAATGTCACAATTTAATTGGATATTGGAAATAATATGAACTTACTGCGGTAAATCTGAGAAAAAAAAAAAAAAAAAAAAAAAAAAAAACATTTAAACATTTTAAATTAGTCGAATACAAAAAGAAAGTAAAAGTTCACAATTCCTGTGTATATACATATATTTATGTATGTATATTCGTTATCTGCTTCCTTGATAAATAATTCTTTTTAAAGAGATGCTTTCCAGATTGTTTTGCGCAAATATTATTGAACTCGTGACTCCCCTTTCCCCCACACCCAGCTAACCATACCTAGCAAACTATAATGATTATACTATTTGGTCTGATATCTGAATCAGTTCAACAGAATAAATTTCCAGTAATAGAACACTAGTAAACGCAGGATACGTTTAACAGGCTGAATTGGGACCTGCAAATTCATCCAGAATAGTGCAGTCGGCAGAGCATTGGCTGTTCCAGCCAAGAGATCCCTGGGTCGAATCATGGGATGGACATTTTTTGACCAATCGGAAAATTACGACTCGTATGTGAATGTTTATTTGAGAATTGTTAGCATCCTAAAATTCGATATTTCAGTTGGAGTTAATTGATTAATACATTCTAAAAACTGTTCGAAAATTTTTCTTACAATCAGTGACAGCAAAAGAAACTTTGATTTTATAAATGCTTCTTTAAATCTCAGAAAAATTATCGTTTTTGTGGTTTCTATAGTATTAAATTTAACATTTAAAATGCAAAACTTTTGATGAGCGAACATATTTGAAAATTATAAAAATACAGAAGCACACCGACATTTCCAAAGAATAAGATAAGAAAATTTTAGGTGTCATGTTTTATTATCAGACATATTTTAAAGCATTCAGAATTAGGCCCACGAAAAATTTTCAGAGCCCCTTCTGACCTTGTTGTCTGATTATGGAAGACTCTGTGATCTAGTCAGAAACACCAGCAAACTTTTCAATTTGCCAATTTATGAGGAAAATAGGAGATTTGAGTAACTGTGAATGGGACATGATAGCGGACTCTCGAAAAGCACGATCAATATTATTGAAATCATTAGAGTAATTCTTATAATTATTCATCATTAGGGTAGCTTACGTTACATTTAGAACAATTTACTGCAATAAATTTAATAATATAACACGAAAAAATATTCAAATGTAAAATTAACATGATTTGTAAATAAAACTTATCTAAGGGTCAATTTGGATTAAAATTGCCTAAAAAATGACAATGAAAATTATACTTTATATGTTAACTTACATTCCCTTTTTAGTAATGTCAGTTACCATACTGAATATAACTATAAAATTTTCAGATATAACACTAAAATTAGGTAATTTGCATCTAAATTGTTCTTTAAATAAGTTTAATTAGCAAACCAAGTCAAATTTACATTTTGAATAATTTTTTTGTGTGTTATATTATTAAAATTATTAAAAATAGTTCTAAATGTAAAGCAAGTTACCATGGAATGACCCATCAGCTGTTTTGGCTTTTCTGGCAATACTAATGCCCCGAATTTTTAGCCAATACAAAAACCTTCAAGCCAAAAATGGAATAGTAGGCGGGAATTTCTTTGGAACGATAGACGACTGATATATTTTGTATGCAAATTCAAAAATGTTTAGTTGCTATAGAATTCGGTATGATCGAACAAAAATCTGTATGCTCTAATAGATAATTCTTAACCCGGGAGAACGCGCGCTTAACCAGCGTATGAATGGTTTTAACTTTGTCACCAATAAAATCAAATTACAACAATCAATTTATTTAGATGGAGACAATTCTTACAATTTTTTCGATAAAATAAGCTAAGATTACTTTAAAAACATTTGTGGTTACAATTGTAAAAACCATACGCACTCCGGGTCTTTTAGGCCCTGTGCGCGTCCTCCCGGGTTCAAACAAAACTATTAAAAGTATCTGCCGTCATTAATTTTAGAGGATGAACTATATAGATAAGTTCTGCGTAATGGATCGTTTAATATTTTGGCGACTACAAATATTTACAATTAACGCAATTTAGAAATATTTATATTCAGTATATAAAAATAGTAAGAATTAGTTTTAAAAAAATGACGCATATAAATGTTTGCATTATTGTCTGAAAAAATGTTTGTAACCCCCCAAACAAACGCATTCCTATATACATAATTCGGAAAGCTAAGTATAAGTAATTGCGAGACGCTTAATGTGTGTAATTAATTGCAAAATGAACACAACACAAAAGTCTTTTTTCTTTTTTTCTTTCTTGTTGCATTTATAAAGACTTATAGTAATTTCTCAAACACATTTTCCAATGAAGAGTACATTTTTCTTGAAGGGGAATGGATAATTAGTCGACCGCCATGAGGAAATATCCTTCATATTAATAATTCAGAAGTTTTGGGTTGTAATTGCAGCAGACGAATAATGCGAAAATACATCCTTAATATAGATTATTGATGAAGGTATTTTGGATAATTAATGCGCTAAGAAATAACCCTTTGGGGTTTCAAGAGAATTAGCTTTATTTATTGCTTTAGTTTTATTTAATTGTACGCTTTATTATGGTTTTATTGTATTTATTAGTTGACCTGTCCGGTGTTGTCCGGGCCCATGGTAATAACCTTAAATAAATCTTAACCCGGGAGGACGCGCACAGGGCCTAAAAGACCCGGAGTGCGTATGATTTTTACAATTGTAACCACTAATATTTTTAAAGTAATCTTCATTTTATTTTATCGAAAAAAATTGTAAGAATTGTCTCCATCTAAATAAATTGATTGTTGTAATTTGATTTTATTGGTGACAAAGTTAAAACCATTCATACGCTGGTTAAGCGCGCGTTCTCCCGGGTTAAATTTGTATGATTTTATATCTTTAAACTGATTTTTCATTGTAAAAATAAAAGGCCCAAAATGAGTTGTAAGATTTTTGGGTACAGTAGTGACCTCAAAATTGTACAATAGTGTTCCCGGAATCGTACAGTAGTGTTCCCAAAATTGTACAATAGTGTTCCCAGAATCGTACAGTAGTGTTCCCAGAATGGCAAAGTAGTGTTTCCAAAGTAGTTAACCTAAAATATTTCAAAACAGGGCAGATTTTTTTTTTTTTTTGAGTTTTACAAGGCTTTTGAGGTCTGTAGTTACAGTGGCTGTTACCTCGAATGATCCAGAATACACAGAAACTAATACAGAACATTTTATTATTACATGAAATACAGTACATACATTTAATACACATCACAGGGACAACACAAACATCCATGCCGAACAGGGCAGATCCTTAATAACACCAAAACAATCAAAACTTCTTAGATATATTGTATATATTATCTAAGATGTTTTGATTGTTTTAATATCATTAAGGATCTGCCGTTTTTTTAAAACCATTTTGAGCTACAAAGTGAACTTTCCAATTTGGAAGACTGCTGTACCCAAAAAATCTTACAACCCAGTTTGGGTCTTTTATTTTACAGTGTTTATTTCTAAATAAAAAAAAAAGACGCAAAAATATTGGTGTTTAACGGTAAGAGCGCAAGCAAGAAGATATTTTCTTCTTTTTTTTTTTTCACGCAGAGTCATTTCATAGCTAAATGATAATAATACTAACAATAATAACAGTAGTTCTTGTTGTCCGAACACAAATTTTTAATTGGTTATAAATATAACGGTACTTTTCGTGAAAATATATTGATATCTGGTGATAAAAGAAATAGGATTTTTTTTTTATTTGCATTGGATTTTTTAACATAACAACAACAACAAATATTTTTTACCGTCCGAAATTTCTGAGTCTTTAATCGGTCATAAATATTACTGTATCTAAGCTCTCTTTAGAATTTCATGAAAAATATAAATATTTCGTAGTGAAGGAGTCGAAGTCGAATTAAAATACCCCGCTTTTTAGCATTTTCATTGAGAATGTCTTAAATATTATATTTTATAAATATTTTTAATCATTCGAATGATTCGAAAGCTTTGTAAATGTATATCCTGTCTGCTGAGGGGCTCTAAAAAGACTGTGTCGAAATATGGGCATTTAATTTCTTTTAGCATAGAAAGATACTGTCTTCGATAAGTGCGAAGTTATCTGCCGTGGCAAATTTTCTGAAAGGGTTATGCAGCGTAATTTAAAAAATAAATTCTACCGTCCGAATGAAGATCTCATTTTTAAAGACCTACTTTTTACTTTCAGTACCTTCTAATAAGGGACTTGGGGGAGCTTTGCCCAAAGGAAAAAAAAGGTCAAAAGCGAAAACAACCCTTTTTGAATTTTTTTTTCAAAGAGTTAACAACAATATTTTTTCAGACTGGTTGCGGCGCTTTAGACGTTAATGAACGAAATTTATAGTCTCTTTCTTCATATATCACAAAAGGTGCGGCCATAGTGCATTAAGATAAACTTTCAAAAAATACAGCATTCAGTTTTTCCCTTCGAAGTGCCCCGAAAAGAAGTTACTGAGCATTATCAACAGAGCCTCCGCCAATTTAGAAAAAAATATCTGTTTTTTGGTGATTTTTTAATTAATATCTTGGCTAATTACCAACAAATTAAAAGATTTTAGTCTAAGGCGCATTTTGACCTGCCTTGAACTTTACTCTTTCAAATTTTCAGATTTTTACGTGAGCTTACGTGAACTAGCATCAATATCAATATGCACACACATATATAGAGAGAGAGACCAGACAATGAGCAAAGTCTGAAAGCAGCGCGTAGTGATATATAAATAACAACTAATTAATTGTGACATTATATCGATCAATTTGAATGTAGTGCGACACCATCTATGTGACCAAGGACTATTAACATCATTTTTTATTTAAAAATAATTTTTAGCATTATTAGCGAACAATCTGACAATCTAAAAAACACATTAAATAAAAAAATACTAACGTTTTTCATTAAAAAGAAGGGTTTTTACCTGTATTCTTGAACCCGGATTTTCACCTGTATTTTTAAACACGGGTTGCATCCCCTATTATAACTCCTTTACTTCTTTATTTTCTAATAACTGTCAACTATCATATGTAATACAATAACCCTTCTCAGGCAAATTCTGTTCATAAAATGAGAAATTACTGACTGACACCGGAATTTACAAAAGACTTTTTTAAGAAATTAAAGACGCCTTAATTCAAGCTTTCATTGCAGAAACAAAATTTTAGTAAAATATTTTAGTGCCGTCTACAAGTTTAGAGTTAAAATTAGGTGTGCTCAGAGTGGGCACACTGTGCCGGAAAGGGTCACATAACTGTAAAGTAATCTAGAGAAATTTTAAGTTGCTACAGAAATGAGTTGATTATTTGCACACGAATAACAAGGTTATATTGACGGCGTCACGACCGATCAAGTTAACAATTTGTTTTACCAGGGAATACAAACGTTACATGAAATTGTTTCATTAGATAATAATAAAAAAAGAGTAACTTAAATATTTTACTCACATAACTTTAAAGCAATCTAAAAAAAAATTCAGTTGCTACAGAAATGAGTTGATAATTATTCAATACACTATTTCTCAGTATCTACATTTACCATATTTCTTAAACAGTAAAATTAGAAAATTTCCATTAAATTGTAAAGTTAACAAATAATAATATTAAAAAAGAGTAAGCTTAATGTATAAATCACATAACTGTAAAGTAATCCAAAGAAATTTTAAGTTGCTACAAAAAAAATGAATTTATAACTATTCGCACACGAATAACAAGATTGCACGTTTTTTATTGAACGGCGTCACGACCGATCAAGTTAACAATTTGTTCTGTCAGGGGTTGAAACATTACATAAACGTCAATTGTTTCATTAGATAATAATAAAAAAGAGTAATTTTAATATTTTACCCACATAACTTTAAAGTAATCTAAAAAAAATTAAGTTGCTACTGAAATGAGTTGTTAATTATTCACAACACTATTTCTCAGCATCTATATTAACAATACTTTTTAGTAGAAAAATTTGAAAATCTCTGTTAAATCTTATAATTAACAATTAATAATAACAAGTAAGAAAAATCATGCGTTAAGCATAGATTATGAAGCACTTTCCAACACTTAATGAAATCTTTAACAAAACTTTGTTATTTAGGGAAATAATAGTGTATAGCCAAATATACCGAAATAAGTATTCCAGTACTTTTGAACAGCTCTGTATTTCATACGTCAGTTGGTATAATGGGAAAATTTAGTTTAACAAGAAAATACCCAGTAGCTTGAAATTTCTTTTTCAGCATTTCATACTATTAGAAGGAAACACACTTGAATACTTTTGTTCAGCCCTGTAGTTTACACTGTAACTTTATTACACGTCAGCATTAGGCAAAAATTTATTGTAAACTAAAGCACTTTTAAAACAACTGAAATCACATTCTCATAAATTATCATTCATAGGCGTCTATGTACCGAATTCTTTGCGTGGCCCTGTATATCCTTTTATCTACATTCTGCAAACATTTCTCAGTAACTTGAATGAAGCTCAGCGTAAAAATGCATAGCTTATTTAAGAACCACGTTTAAATAATTTACGCTCATATTCAGTAACGTTGGTGAGCTCTTTTGGGTAGCCCTGTATATCAACTATAACTTTTATACACACCATATAATGTGCATATACTTAGCGAAATATAAACGCTCATATCATAATTAAAATGCATTTCATCCCTCCATCAGCCATCATCGTACACATATACGGTACTTCGGAAAGAATATACTATTTGAAATTTTTTGTAAGGCCCTGTAAATGCTATGTACTTCATATTATGCAAGACAGTAGCGTATAATTTATATTAAGCTTCAGGACATATATTAATTTTATTATACATGAAACAGCTTAATATATTTAAAATATGTCGCACACAATTCCCCCTTTTACCATTATCTAATGGAATTCTTTTGTGTGGCCATGTAAATGAATAATAGCTACATTTTACCTTATATTTTATAAAATGCATATTTTAATATGTTTGACAGGGTATAACATCTTTAAAATTCCTTTGAAACGATTTTTCCATGTAGGCCGTAATGTAATGGGAAACTTTTGATTTGCCCTGTAGATAATCTAATCATGGTAGAAGTTTCATTTTCAATAGGGTTCGTGCTAGGGTAAACGTCAATGACGTCCTAAAATTTCATGGCAATCCGAGTATATAAACGATTTTTCCCCATAGGCCGTAATGTAATGGGAAACTTTGATTCGCCCTGTAGATAAACTAATCATGGTAGAAACTTAATTTTCGAAAAGATTTGCACTAGGGTAAACGTCAATAATGTCCTAAAATTTCATGGCAATCCGAGTATATAAACGATTTTTCCCCATTTGCCGTAATGTAATGGAAAACTTTTGATTCACCCTGTAGATAAACTAATCATGGTAGAAACTTCATTTTCAATAGCGTTCGTGCTAGGGTAAATGTCAATAACGTCCTAAAATTTCATGGCAATCCGAGTATATTAACGATTTTTCCCCATAGGCCGTAATGTAATGGAAAACTTTTGATTCGCCCTGTAGATAAACTAATCATGGTAGAAACTTCATTTTCAATAGCGTTCGTGCTAGGGTAAACGTCCATAACGTCCTAAAATTTCATGGCAATCCGAGTATATTAACGATTTTTCCCCATAGGCCGTAATGTAATGGGAAACTTTTGACTCTCTCTGTAGATAAACTAATCATGGTAGATACTTCATTTTCAATAGGGTTCGTGCTAGGGTAAACATCAATAACGTATAAAAATTTCATAGCAATCCGAGTATATTTACGGGAGTTAGAGCGCGGACAGACGGCCAGACGGCCATCCGGCCAGACGGACAGACGGACAGACGGCCATCCGGCCAGACGGACAGACGGACAGACGGCCAGACAAACCGAATGCATAAGCACTTTTCAACTTTGTTGGAAAGTGCTAAAAAAGAGTAACTTTATTGCTCCCTTAACTTTAAAGTAATGTAAATAGATTTTAAGTTGCTACAGAAATAAGTTGAAAACTATTCGCACACGAATAACAAGATTGCACGCTTTTCATTGAACGGCGTCACGACCGATCAAGTTAACAATATTTTCTACCAGGGGTTAGAAACGTTCCATAAACGTCAATTGTTTCATTAGACGTTTCTTTTGTGAAATAAATGGATTACTTTAGTTTATTTTCTTTGTGAGATTAAAAATTAACGTCACGAATTTAACAGTTTTGCGGATTTTTAAAGAAAATGCATTTTGTTTGGAGAATTGAATTCTGCGCTATGACGAGGTTAAAATTTTTATTAGTATGATTTGAGTAATATTTATTGCTTTTGAGTAGAGTTGTTGATTACAATTTTAACTGTGACAGGTATAATGGTTGCTGTTTTTTATTAACGAAATAAAATGAAAGGCATAGATATTTAGGTTCGTGTTACATTAGGTACGTGTCCATTTCGTAGTACTGACTCAGACTAGATTTTGGGAATCTTTAGAATTTAATCTACATCAATTGTGAAAACATATTGTGAAAACATTTGTGAAAACATATAACTGTCTTCTGCTTTTATAATGGGATCTGTTGACGTTTATATTTTGCATAAAGATCTACAACAAAATTAGGCACAGATGTCATATACACACCGGCGTATCTAATTGGCGCGAGAATGGCGTTATTTTGCTAGACATGAAAATACTATATAATGTTAATATAAACTGTTTTGTTTTATAGTTATTAATTAAATTATCATTTATTTACTGTTATTTTCTTTTTAAAATAACAGAAAATGTTTTGCTTAACACTTTATTTTATTTTCATATTGAAATAAAGAATAACTTGCTATTATAGGAAGTTATATGCAACAGGTATTCAAAATAGAGGTTTTTATGAAATTGGTATAAAAAATCGAACTAAATCCGGTGCGGGTTTGACATCTGTGCCCAAAATTTACTACTAAATAGATAATTTTAGGAAATATGAATAAAGAAAATGTTTAAGTAAATTTAAAAAAAAAAAAAAAACTGCGGGTATAAACTTACTTTTATCGTTTTCTTTATCTAATTTTTACTATGAAAAAAAATCTGTTACGATTTGTATAATAATGGTTTTTATATGGTTATTAAATATTTTTGGGAAAATTTTATGCTGCTATTATTTGCCACTAAAATATATTTGTAAAAATTTGATCTGGTCAAGCACTGTAATATAAACAGAAAAAAAAAATCAGTTTATTACCGAAATTTTATTGTTAACAAAATTATCACATTACAGTGTGAAAAATAAATGTTGATTCGAGCTTTCAGTGATGTAAATTATAATGGTTCTTCATGAAAAACATAGATTCCACCATTAATCATGAAGAAGTGTCTATCAGCGCCTTTAATGCTTCGACTAATTTCTTATTCTTTTAAGACAATTTGTTACTTCCACTTTTTTACTTGTTTATAACAATAAGTCTATGTCATAAGCATCATTATTAGAAAAATAATAGGGAAAAAAGGTAGAATTCTATATACATAAATATATCATTATCACTTTCGATGATTTGTTAGAGCCATGAATTATATAAATCATTGAGCCGGATCTATGTAAGTTGGCCTTCCATTCTTAAATCCTGAATTCTGAATGAACTTACAGTAAAAGCATTTATAATAAGTTTCGGTTTTATACGTTGTTATCGATTGTACGGTCGATTTATTTATTTATTTTTTGTTTGCAAATGTTCCTATATACAATGATGTTTTATATGACGTTAAATGTAAGATTGTCTATTTTTTTTTTAAAGTATATTTCTGTGAAGATACTTGATGGGTCTTAAGACATTATTTGGCATGTAATTCTTTGAGGTGCAAGTGATTCTGTTTCTGTAATATTTAAAATTCTGATACACATTTTGATGAAAACTAAGCAGGATAAAATATATTCTCACCGCTTTTTAAGACTTAAAGTATCAGAAATTATGATTTTTTTTTTTTTTCTGACAAAAAGTTTTACTTTCTGAACGTATGATATAAGTATTGTAATCATAATTTGTATGCATTTGCGTATTATGTGCGTCTGTGATATAAAGTAAGTATGTGTGAACAGGGTAATCCGAACGATAATTTCAATTCAGTTCCCATTTGGCGAATATTTACAAATCATTGTCGCAAGGGCGATATAGATTTCATATATATCGGCGGATGGATTAGGTATTAATTAATTTTTTAACTTTTCTAAAACTATTTTATAACTGATTTCATAGAGAATCTTCACAAAGGAAATGTGAGAGAATGTAAATGATAAATATTCGAGCAACGTATTGAAGCATTAGTAGCAAAGAAGTAACATCCGCAGTTTCAAAACGATAGGTAGAGAGTTGAAATTCAACCGATTACATTGTGGTCGAATTTTTCAATTTACCTCATGGATGTTGTAAGCGAATTTTTTAAGCATTTGTATGACCCCCTGAATTTAGATATCACTATTTTCCAAAAGTTCTCATTAAGTTATTTGAACTCAGAAAAATAAAGCAGGAAATTTTTTAAAAATTATTGGTATTCACATTCAAAAAACCGTACAAAAACTGAAAAAATAAATCCATCTATTATAGCAGCCATTTTTTATGTCAGAGATCAGGCCTAGTCACCGCTCCCTGAAGTCTAGATATAAGCGCTCACACAAAAATGGCGGATGTCGAAGGCGGATTTTTTTTCAGCGAGTGTACGGTCTCTTGAATATTCATACCAATAATATTTAAAAGCTTTTTCTGCTTTATTTTTTTGAGATTATACAAATCAAAGAAATCTTTTATATAAATTTGATGTCTAAATGTAAGGGAACGTATGTACTTAAAAAAGCAAAAAATCCGCCTTTGGCAGCCGTCATCTGGTCTCAGCGCTCAGACCTAGTCTTCAGGGGGCGGTGGATTAGTATTAATGGGAAGGTGGATCAGTTTCAATTGACGTCACAAATATTCACCATCCAAGACGGATATTTAATAAAAGTAATAAAAATAATGTAAATAAATAAATATGAAAGATTACTTTTTCTGTCTTCATTAATATATCAGGCTTCAAGGGCTTTCAAGGACGGTGTTTCAGAATTTTCGTAGAATAATATTCTTCTTTATTAATGAAAGAAAATTATATCTTGAGATATAGCGACCAAAACTCTATGAAATTTCTGGCACAAGAAAATTTAAAATCCCCTGATGTGTACGAATGCTGTACATTGTTTTAAGTTATTAATAGTTGACACTTTAGTCAGTGGGACCTTTCTGAATTTCTTGTTTTTATTTATTTATTTTGTAGATTTCAATGGAAACATTCTTTTTGTTTATTGTGCATCAAATTGGCGTAATTTTTTCCCCGAGCACCTTCGTCGTTCCAAGCCCAAGCTCGCACTCTGATTGGTTGTTGCTCTCGGCACTGTTTTCACGTAACTTGGCGATACCCATAGTTGGCGAAAAATACTTCGCTCGTAAGTGAACGAGTAAACCTAAAACCTAACCTACTCATTCTTATTCTTCATTCTTATCCTCGTGGTCTTGTGCTCTTGTGTGTAAAAACTTTTAAAGAGTACAGCTTTCAGTAAGACACGTTCCATCCAATCCAATGCTGCAAGAGAAAAGTTACTTTGTACTCGGTTCGGAAGGAAATCAAACTCGACGGACGGAAGCATCTATCGCTACGCCAAGTATGATTATCGCCAAGTTGCATGAAAACAGTGCCGAGAGCAACAACCAATCAGAGTGCGAGCTTGGGCTTGGAACGACGAAGGTACTCGGAAAAAAAAATTCGCATTAAATTGTGAAGAATAGTTTGGCGATATTTTTTATGGAAGATGGTCTGTAAGATAATGGAAAAGTACCTATACACTGTTAAAAATTTGAAATTTTTGCTGCATCGTCACTCCACCGCTTTTATAGAATATCTCTATTTTCACCAATGAGAATGATCCATAATACAGTGATGAAGTAATCGTTTTCTACAAAAGCGGTAGAGTGACGATGCAGCAAAAGTTTAACATTTTTATCTTTGTTATAAATTCTTCGCAAAATAAAATCTAATGATTTTATTTTGCGAAGAATTTATAGCAAAGAATTTTTTTTTCTTTCTTGTTAATAAAAACTTCTTAGAAAGATTTTTTAACTAGATTTTCACAAGTCAATGTTACAAACAATAAATAATCTGCCATAAAATATAAACTATGCAATAAAAATTTTGCATAAAAACTTCCGTGAAAGAATTTTTGAATGAGATTTTTACAAGTCAATTTCTTAGACAATAAATGATCTGTCATAAAATATAAACAATGTAATAAAAATTGAAACATTTACATTAAAAGCTTCCGTGAATAAATTTTTGAGTAATAATTTTATAAGTTAATTTTACAGATATAACAAACAGTCTGTGGCTAATGCTAACGTGCAGTGGGAGTTTTGGGTGGGCAATATTTACAAGCCCTTCCTTAGGAGCGGTTCTAACTTTTACTTATGAACTACATCAAAGTTTTCATGTAAAATCTATAAATTTTCACCACTATAAAAAATTTGGGCAAGAAACATCCCAGCAAAGGCACCCTCCCAAACGAAAGCCAGGCGGTCCTGTCTATCGAAACTTTTGAAAAAGAGAGAAAACATTAATTGTAGAGGTCAGATGCTGCTCGCTAAACGTGATCGAAACCGCCCATTTACAGGTGAGGCCCCGCTCAGTAGCAGTTGCGAAGTTTAAATTCGGCGCTTTTTGTAGATTTCGAATTGGCAACAAGTGTTTCTTTATTATATACCCAAGATCATTTTCTTTTAGATTTTAACGCTAGTGTCGTGGAAGTAAACCTTCTTTTTTTCCTAATTCCATTCTTACAGGCATTAAAACTAATGATTGACCGAAGCGGGTTTTTAAGATTATCGAAACTGAATTTCGATAATCTTCCTATTTTTTTTTTTTTTTTTTTTTTTTTTGCAAAAGACAGAAAAAAAAAAAAAAAAAAAAAAAAAAAAAAAGTAAATGAATATATTTATCAATTATACAGTCGGCTCTCATTAATTCGAAATCGGATAAATCGAATCTTCCCTTAATTTGAACTAAACATGCAGTTCCGAATATTTTTAATGGCAGAATAACGTTAAAATTTTTTATTTATTCGAACTTATTTTTCTTTGACTTTATTTAATTCGAGCTAACGCAAATTTCGATTTTTTTTTCCTTACTTTCTCACGAACTTCAGATCCTTGATATAATATCTGAGCTTAATAGTAATTTTCTTTCCTTCTTTTTTGTCAAATTTGTTCTGATCTAATATTCTTATAATCCCATGCATTTTATATCCGCTTTCTTAGTGCCCCTTCTGTCCATCCATGACAGCTCCATCTCTTCTTCCATTGTGCTTGCTCCTAAATACTTTAATTAGTTTATATATTTATGCTTTTTACTTACCCATCATACGTAGTATAGGGTAAGTCTTGCAATCGTTTTGAAAATCGAAAATTTTTTTTGACGGATTTACACGTTTTAGATACTGGAGATTCCGAAAAACATAATTTTAGAAAAAAAAAAAAATTGCCGTCCGTCCGTCTGTGTGTCTGTCTGTCTGTCTGTCTGTAACCGCTCTATCTCCCGAACAAATTGACATAGTGACTTGAAATTTGGTATGTACTTAGTATGTAAGAATGGGACGAAGCTTATTTAATGTCAGTAACCTCGATTATCCAGAACTATTTTTTCGGACTCTCGAAAAATTCGGTCTGATGAAAGGTATATAAAAATGTTCGAATTTTTTTATTTTAAGAAATGGGTGTAAAAGGCAATAAAATCATACAAATTTTGCATAAAAAGCGAAGTCGATCGGATTATTAGTTGCCGAGATATGTGTAATCCTGTTTTTCACATTCTTCGATTTTTCATGACCCTGTATTTCATTCAAATTTCATTTCACAGATATATTTTAATTGAAAATGAGACACTTTATCCAACGCAGTAAATTTTTAAATTATATAATTAATATTTTTTGAGTTATAAGAATGTTTCTTTTACGTAATCCGGTACTACACGAGTATTTTGGCGTTTTATATAATTTGTCGAAATTGGCTCATCAGCAATTCATTAATGGAGCATTATTATGTATGTTAAAATTATTTTTTATTTATGCGTTTAAATTTCATTTTGGAATTGCCATACATATTTTACACGCGTTTTATTTTCATATTTTATATTATGATGGGTAAGTATTACGGTGGCCCCCAACGACTAGTTAATATTATAAGTCATATTCTAATGATAACAGCCGAAATAAATTTAAAAAAATAACACTTTAATATTAATTCCTCTGTAATAGTACCTCTTTAAACATGTTTTTCTCTCATACTTTCCATAAATCGAGCTTTTCCTTTGGTCCCAACTCGAAATTAGTTGTCTCGAGTTCGAATTAACGAGAGCCGACCGTACATTAATTATAATAATTATTAATTAATTATACGTGTGGCCCAAATTGGTTCTCTGTGTCTCAGACAAAAACTTTTCAAATTCCAAATTCTATGAATTTTTATCTAATTAAAGGTTAATATACATATTTTGATTTATCATTTATAACGATTTTTGTAAATGACCATCTGTTATAGTAGAAATCTCTCAAAAAATATTCAAAACACTTCTACGGTTCCAGACTAAAACTTTTCTTTTACTGTGAAATCTGCAGATTTTAATGAGCACGTGAAAAGTGTCTTTAAAGTTTAATCATACATGTATTACATGAATATTTAACAAGTTCACTTGCTAACCAAGCGTAGAACCAACACGATGAAAAATGTCCAAGTCGGTGATCGAACCCGGAACTCTTGGAATAGCGCTCCAAGTGCTCTACCATTTAACCCTTTCCGGCACGGGCAAGATCTGTTTGTAAAATGATAATTAACGACTGACACCGGAATTCACAAACGAATTTTTTAGACATTTTGAAATCCATAATTTAAGCTTTTATTGTAAAGATAAAATTTTACCAAAATATTATTGGTGCCGTTTGCAAGTTTTGAATTAAAATTAGGTATCCCAGATTGGGCACAGTGTGCCGGAAAGGGTTAAGCTACGAGGACAATGCTCAGCTTGGCATTTTTCGCTTCCATATATTGGTATGGCTGCACTGCAACACAACAGCCAAGCTGGGCATCGTCCTAGTAGCTTATATGGTAAAGTACTTGTACTATTAAAAGAGTTCCGGGTTCGATCAACGACTAGGATATTTTTCACCCTGTTCGTTCTACACTTAGTTAGCAAGTGATAATTCACGTATTGAATATTCAATAATTTCAAGCGTAATTTCACAGCTGAAAATTAAAAACAAATGTATTACTTACTTTATAATTTTCACCCATAACTTAAGTAAGTCTTGGCTGATAATTATAATAAACAGTGATGTTCATAGCAATAAACAATGTCTCATTTTCAGTCGATGCATTTCAAATCAATGAGTAATGTTAAAAAAAAAAAAAAAAAAAAAAAAACTTAAATAAAAAACGAGATTTTTTAAAAACCAGATGGTTTTGGTCTGGCCGAATTTTAGACAGTATTTTCGCCGATTTTGGGCCCAAAACGAAACCGAATCTTCGGTCAATCTCTAAAAAACTAGTAGAATTAGAGGAAGTAGTTATTAGAATCGGGGGGGGGGGGGATATTTAGAGCGAAACCATCATATTGTAGATCCGAAATTTTTTTTTAATTAAAATTATTAGTGTTCTAAAAAAAAGGCATATTTTTATTTTTAACCAATTTTAATTAATACCATTACATCATAGGCTTACATCATTTAGAGGTTATCAATTTTTTTACATAAAAAAAAATCTCGTATAATTAGCATATTTCAAGTATAATTTCCAATAAAATTAAATATTCCAGTGAAATGGTATTTAGAAAACATTTAAATTGAACTAATTAAACTGTTTATGTTTATAATTAAATATTAGTACTTCAACAATAATAAAATTTCATAGTAAATTGTTCTGGTTCATTGCTGACGTCTATGAATTCTATATTTCATTGTAAATGTTTAAACAATACCGTTTCATTACTATACTGACAGTGGTTTGCTGACTGGAGAATACGTTATTAAAAAAATACATATATAAATAAAAAATAAAATAATTGGGATTACGTTGTAAAATTAGTGCAATAATAACAATAATAAAAAATAATGGATCTAGTAAGTACTGTCTGTGATTATTAATGAGAACACAGATTACCATAACGCAAAATATTATGTTTTTTTTTTCTAACTTACATCTGAAATTACAGCTTAAAAAATGATTGTCACTTATAATATAAAAAATATAGCAGACACGTTTAGCCATCGGAGAACAATGTCTGATAATGAATTATATTTACTTCAAAAACACAGTTTTATTTAAGTAACGATTTGTTTCACAAAACTTACTGTACATAATATCATATATCACAAGCTATCATTCTTCCCCAATTTTTGATAAAGAAGTCTGATAGTTCGCCAAGGATAATATTTCCCATTCGCTTAATTGAGTTTTCTCCTCTAAGCAGGGCGCTTTTGCAGTGAAGTCTGTTTTAACACTTCCCCAAGAACAATTAGCATCCGAGAAAATGGAGGAGGCAGTTCGAGGCCGAGTTGGTTTTCAATTCGGACCCATGTCACGACCTTCTCCGGAAATTGTGTGCCGGAAGTGACGGAAATGAAGGTGTAACGCTGCTGATTGGGGTAGCCATTTTAACTTTCCGGCCCGGTGGAATTAACAGTAATTGACTGCTTTTATTGATAGGATTATTTAAAAAGAAAAGAAAAAAAAATAGTTTGTACATTGTTACTACGGAATAATAATCGTAATAATAAAATGGAGTTTTTAACACATATGTTTGCATAATATTTAATTGAAAATGCTTTTAATTTACTAAAATTGTTCTCAAAACCAAATTGATTGCCTTTTTCACATATTCATTCCAATGGAATTAACAATTATTGACTTTTTTAATGGTCAGGATTATTTTTTAAAGCATTTATTTTTACATTCTTGTGATGAAATAATTAAAAAAATACAGAGAGATAGTTATTAAAATGTATGTTTGCATAGTATTTAATTAAATTTTTTTTTGATTTACTGTTCTCAAATTCAAACTGGCTGATTTTTTCACATATTTATTTAGGTGAAATTGCTAGTAACAATAATTGACTCCAAATAACAAAAAAATATATAAATGTTCTAAAAATACATGCATCAGTTCATAAAAACTTTGTTGAAGGTGTTTAAAATGTATACTATGTACACAAAACTATGTTTTCATAAAAACCGAACGCTTTCGAACAAACACGTGGTCAGGGTTACAAACGAACACAAATACATATTGATAAAATCAGTGAAATATATCGTTTAATTGTTGGAGAATGAAACAAGCCATTAAAACAAAACAGAGAGGAGGGAGAAAAGGAAGAAGGAAGAGGTGTATACGATAATCACATCTCGTTTTGAATTACTTCAAAGAAAATGTATCATAATTTGGGAATATTACATTTTTGTTTTAAGTTATCATAAAATGATGCATGTATTTTTAGAACATTTACATTTTAATTATTTGTATGTAGTATAAGGTGAATATAGATTCTATGAGTGCATTCTATCGCATCTTAAAATTTTACAAATAATTAACTCAAATTAGGCCTATAAGATTGAAAAATATGTATTTCTTACATTTTATAACGGAATAATTAAATATATTTTGGAGGAATTATAAACATATATATTTGAATAGAATTTAACCTCTTCAGACCTGATGTATCTTATAGGATACCTGATTATCTTATATCTTTACAATTTTTTAAAAAATGTAAAAAAAGAAAAATTGGTGTAAATGGAGGCCTAACAGATAGAAGAATTAAACAAAATAGTAATTTGTTTGTTATAGCTCTTTTTAAGTAAGCTATGTGTTATGTAAAATTGGCTTGAGGCAAAAATGTACGAAATGAACAAAGATGAAAACTCAAATAATTTTATTGTGCGTTAAGATATCATTTGTAGGGTTCATTAGTAATGAAAAATTACCAAATATGTATTTATTTTATGTTTTTTAGTATTTTTACAATGCAAAAAAATATAATAAAATTAAAAAATCCAAAGAAATTGTCAAAAAATGTCTTTTTTGAGTCCCGATGTATCATTAATTTTTATCAACAAAAAATAAATTCAATTTTTTTTTTTTGCTGATCAATCTTTTTTAGGTATCGGTTTGATAATATAAATCCGTAACTGAAATTAAGAAAAGTACATAAATAAACCCTGGGGTCTGAAGAGGATAATTGAAAAGTTTTAAATGTATTAAGTCTGCAATAAAATCCAAACATATTACTTTCTTATCTATCCCTAAGTTCATTTATGTTAGTATACGCTCGAAATTGACATGTATTCAGAAACTACCAAATCAAATATTGTTTGCCATTTCTCGATATAGGTGAAGGATCTTTCAGAAAAAGCTGCCGAAATTGGCGTTTTTAACAAAATTTTCTGTCAAAATAGTCTTAATAAAGGTCGTTGTGATACGATAATAGATTATAACTCAAAATGTAATTTATTTAGCGAAAAAAAAAAAAACCTGCATTTGATTCCAAATAATTTAAAAAGTTAAATCTGCAAGTGATTCGTTTTTACCCTTAATTAAAATCACAAATACATATTAACATATTTGAAAGGGACAGGGTAAATAAATAAAGAAAGAAAAAGGGAGAGATCTTTCATTACGTATCTAGAGAAACTAACCAATATTGGTTAAATTGCAGACTAACATTTCACTTACATTGCACTCCCTAGAAAAAACACCCAATGAAAAAACAATAGCATTGGAAATATTGACATTTACACGCAAAAATATTTCTTGCTAACAACATACAATTTTTTTTTATTATTTTACTTGTAACTTTAGACATAGACGAGCTCGAGCTCTACTGACACAAAAATTTTCGGATACATTATTGCTTTACGAACTTATGTGAATTTTTCATATTCTTTATATTTTTTTTCACATTTTCTTTATGTCATTATTTCATTTTCTTTATATTTTTCTTTAATATTGGTTATATAGGCTGCCAAGAACAAAATTTCATTGGTGACTGAGAACTACTCTATATAGCCTCTGCTTTTCGCATCAATATTAATAATAAAGAAAAGTAAAAAATGGGCCCCAATTTAATGCCTGGAAACACCATCTATCGTTTTTTTTTTTTTTTTTTTTTTTTTTTTTTTTTTTTTTTTTTTACCGAAAATTGAAAATCGCAGTAAAAAAACTCCTGACTTTATGTATAATTCTTCTCCAAATTATTTAAATACCTATCACTACTTGCAAGTTATTCATTTTTAAAATCAGTCAGACCATTTTATATGACCATGGGTATATGCTAAACCATATCAGACCATGGTATACACTAAAATATGTTTACTTTAGGGATAAAAGTTTACAAGTTTGTTTTTATGAAAAATATATTCTTTAACTTTGTGTTGAAATTGCATGGTTACAGCTATCGAGATGTTATAAGTGCCATTATATATTTTCTATTGTATTTAAATTCAACATGCTTGATATATTATTGGATGCCATTTATTTGTTTGTTAAGTCAATTAAAATATTTTTATCTAAAGAAAAGGCATATTAGAATAAAAGAAAAACCATGACAATGATCTGCATAAAATGTGAATAAGAAATTTTCAAGAGAATAGTTTATAAATATTATATTCCTGATCATGAAACAACTCAAAAAGAGTTAAAAAATTATAAAAGTTGAAAAAGTTCCAAAAACGTTTTAGACAATGGAACAATGATTGTTTTTTTCTTTTCAATGTTGAGAAAACCTAAGGCGATAAATTCAAACAATAAAACTTTAAAATAGCAGTTGTAATCCCAGGTATTCAGCCTGTAAAAAAAGTTTATAAATTTATATAATGACAGTCGATCGAATTATATTATTGTCTTTTATTCTCAGTTCATTTATCTTTTCAATGTGTAGCTGTTATCACTTTATTAAAACTTCTAATTTGGATGCATGCAAGGCAGTTCATTTGAATTCGAATGTAAGCTTGAGTAGGCAAGGTTTGTTTTATTCATTTTATAGATGTTTTACTTACCGGAAGAGTTAAAAATACTCACTTTTTTAGCATCAATATTTGAATAAAATACAGTGATCTTACTGGTCAGGGGATATTTCAGGGTATTTTTTTAATAGAAAAATTTGCCTAAATTATTCAAGTATTTTAATCAATTAAGGAGGCTCGGGGCATAAAAATCTTCAAATTTTCTAAACAGCTTTTATAGCATTAAAAATTCCTCTGTTTTTTGTCTGGTTAAAATGACGTTTGAATCATGTATATATTTTTTGAGTGGAACAAAAAATATTAATATCTCGAATTTTCGAAAAAAAAATATTGCCGAATTCTTATTTTCGTGAAAAGAGAACTCTGAAAAATCTTATTAAATTTCATTTTCTATGTGTGTAAGAATTTATTTTATTATAAAATATTAATATAGGAAATAAAACATTTTCTCATAACAAACAAATAAAATATTTTTCCGGATGATTAATGTGTAAATCATACTTAATAATCGCATCTCATAAATTCCATAATCCTATATTTATTCTATTTTGATAATACATGATTCTTTTTTTTTTTTTGTCTTTATTTATCCCTTATATTTATATCAATTTAGAAATTTTAGCCGCCATTCGAAGCTGAAACTAATTTAAGATTACATGCATAAATTTTCATTACTCATGCATGACCAGATGGTGTATGTGTGTGTGTGGCTAAGCGATATACAACATTACCACTCCATCTGTTTCCACTAATGCCACCCAGAAACAGAAATCTTTCATACTGAAGTTACTACTGTCTAAACTAATCCAAATAACTAAAGCGGTTGCCATCTAGTTCTTACAAAATAGTCCCCTTTTTTTTTCATTTCTCGAAACCGTTACTGAATTAAAGCTTAGCTTGAGAAAAAAAATAATCCCGATTGCAAACTCGTGACTTTGTACTCACGATTCGGAAAAAATCTCATTTCACCACAAAAAAATGTCTGATTGCTCAAACCCTCAGGCAATCAGAATAAACTTTTAGGGGGGTGAGACGCACTCATCATTTGAATTGTTTTCGGAGGTAACATTTAACACCTGTAGGCATGAAGAAACCAATGTTTTTCGTTAACTTTGTTTTGTTTGGTTTTGAATTTACCATCATTTGTTATAGCTACTGTGTATCTCTCTTAAATCTAAGAAAGGTCTTTGATATCTACAATGATCCAATAGATGGCGCCGCATTTAATGAGTGTCATTTTCATTCAGCGTTATAATAAGGAAAGAAAAATGGGGGTTTTTTTTAGGGATCATGAATTTTTCATGAATCGGATTTTAATTTCGAAATGAGACAGAATTGAGCGATAATAGGTGATGTATTTACATAATGGGTAAAGTGCATCACGATTATTGTCTTCCCATGGTTAAGTGCAAACTATTATGACATCATAACAATGTGCAATAGAATTCTATAATGAAAAATCATTGCGCATTGAATTATTTGATGACAAGATAAATGTACACAAAACACATATTTTTTTTTAATGCACAGTATAGGCGAAAGACTGTTCTTTATTAAATTGAATAAAATCATATAAAAAAAAAAAAAATCTTCGGCCTTATACTGTGGTTTGAAGAGAATTTGGTTAGTTATCAATTTATAGTCTTATAATTATATGGAATTTCGAGCATTAATTATAATGAACTAATTCAAGAATTTTTTTATGCTATCTAATCTGAAAGTTTTTATTCTTAAAATCTTCATAAAAAAGAGAGTTATATTAAGACTGTTTAAATATTCCTCAATAACAAGATATGGAATTATTGAATTACAAATTAAATTTAAAAAAAAATGAAGTAATACAAAGACTGATATTTGCAGATTTCGTTTTCAGATGCGTTCGTAATTACATTAATTAACGCAGCAACTGTAGTTGTCATCTGGTCCGCGTGACTGTCTGTATGTCTGTCCGTATGTAACACCGCAAAAACTACTCAACCGAATGGTTTGAAATATAATATGTATAATTGTTGCAGAATTTTGTCGAGTCATGTCAAATTTTATGAAAATTAAATCAAAATTAAAAAAGATATTAATAAAAGTTTTCTTAATTCTATTAAATCCTATCATACATAATTTATTCAGTGATACCCCATGGCAAGTAATGATTTTATGTTACCTCGTTCTATTTAAATTAAGTTACATTATTTCCGTATTACTGAATTTAGTACATATATGATCGTAATAAATTTTGTATTCATATATTTTTGCATAAGAGTGCAACAGCTATTGCACCATGATCTGAATATTTATAAAACTAGTTATAATACGAACGCATCTTATTTGCCACGTTTGACGTACAATTTCCCACTTGTTTATTTTTCTTATCTATATTCTAATCAACAGTATAATCATACTGGGAATGAGGGTTGTTCATTAGCACGATTAGCAATGGACGACTGCGCATGCGCAATTGCTTATTGATGTACTGTCTTATAGGAAAATATGAGACATGTTGTTTTACACATAAAGTCATACTAAAATATTTATTATTATTTATTCGCCAAAAAAGATCTCAAATTATTATGCATCACATTTAATTAAGAGTAATTTAAAATAATAGTTTTTGAAGGTATTAGATAGATTCAAATAAGCTTAACACTTCATTAACTTTCGATTTTTTGTTCTTTACCGATGAACTAATATACAGAGAAAAATGGATCACTATCCTTTCTACGAATTCATTCATTCAATTTAACTCTAAGAAAAACACATTAAAGTTCCTATTTTCCTAAAGAAATCCCGGTCTATATTCCCTTCTTTAATTTCTGTATCGATAGCTCTCATTCGCTATCGATTAACTTATGGAAATGTGGGAATCGATTCTCTTTAAGTGAGAGTTTTTCCAAATCACTACTACTAAAGGATTGAACAGTATCGCTTACAGTTAAGCTAATTGTGTTTGGGATGATTTTCCCTGTATTGGATTACAAGGGGGCGACTGCTTAGCTTTAGGGGAATTTCAGGCCAAGGCAGGGTTTATAAGATTTGCATTTGATTTGGGAGCAATGATATTGGAAGGTATTTAAAAGTAAAATGGTTGGTGAAGAAATCTGGCAATTTGATTTTTATGACAGAAGACAGATAAAAAGAAAAAATGGAAAGAAAGAAAAGAAAAGAAACGGGAAATAAGGTCATTCTTCTGTATTTTAAGTATTTTAATTCACGAAACGCTGATTTTTTGCATTTATTGAACATTTGCGTTTTAAATCTTATGTAAAAGTTTTAGTATTTTAAATATTTTTATTGTAATGTTTCCTTATGCGCATCTGCTCATTCTGAGCTGGGCATAATTGTTTCAAGCTGTTTTAAGAATTATAGAAATTCTCTATAAAGAATTCGCAGTGTATTTCTAAGCTGTTTTCCTTCTTTTTTTTTCTAGTTTCTATTTTTTTTAATGAAACAAAAATATGCAGAAGTATATGTATGTTATGTTTTGTATCAAGTATTTGCAAGTCAGTATAGCATTCCAAAATAAACAATTGCTTAAAAATTTTATTTTTTGCATATATACGGGGTTATAATTGCTCTTATAACGAGTAAAATTCTTAGATTGTAGATATGTTTTCGTTTATAACTGCCTATAAATGTCCAATAATTCTTTATTCACCTTCTAATAACTAATATAATGATTGTAAATAAATATACCTTCGTACTTATGTTATTGTAATGTTTTCTTTTACATTTTTTCATGCTTATGCAAATAACTGTCTTTCTTTTAATTATTTGTGGATAATTTTTATTATTTGTACAAGCATTTATAGGCATAGTTATAATTTTTCTTACAATAAGTTATAAATCTCAGGTTTTAAGTGCTGTTATAATAATTGATTTAAAGTTTTTTAATAATCTTCAAGTAATTGATCTTAGTGTTTAGAGTTGTTTATAATTGTACCTTGTTTGTTGTTATATTTGTTTACATATTCATGCAAATGGATGTGGCCTTCTAAGCTTTGTAAAATTAAAACATACACTTAAAGTACACTCTACCTCACTCGTAAACACTTTTGTTTATTTGTATATTACTTGGTACAAGCATTTATAGACGTAGTTATATTTTTTCTTATAATAAGTAATAAATCTGTAATTTTAAGAGTTCTTATAGTAATTTATTTAAAGTTGTTTATAAATCTTCAAGTAACTGATCTTAATGCTTTGAGCTGTTTATAACCGTACCTCGGTAGTTTTTATATTTGTTTACATGTTCATGCAAATGAAAGTCTTTCTAAGTTTTGTAAAATTAAAACTTATATTTGTAGTACAAAAAATGCACTGTACTTAATTCGTAAACAATTTTATTTATTTGTATATTGCCTTTTACTATTTGTACAAGCATATAAATGCATTATTATATCCT
Organism: Maratus speculifer; assembly: GCA_964019185.1. Taxonomy (NCBI): domain Eukaryota; kingdom Metazoa; phylum Arthropoda; class Arachnida; order Araneae; family Salticidae; genus Maratus; species Maratus speculifer. The sequence goes on from OZ025303.1 coordinate 107,933,473, forward strand.
TTATAAATCTTCAAGTAATTGTTCTTAATGCTTTGAGTCATTTATAACTGTGCATTGGCTGTTCTTATATTTGTTTGCATGTTCATGCAAATTAATGTCTTTCTAAGCTTTGTAAAGATAAAACGTATACTTGTAGTACAAAAAGTGCACTGTACTTAATTCGTAAACACTTTTATTTATTTGTATATTACCTTTTACTATTTGTACAAGCATATAAATGCATTATTATATCCTTTATAAATCTTCAAGTAATTGATCTTAATGCTTTGAGTCGTTTATAACTGTGCATCGACTGTTCTTATATTTGTTTGCATGTTCATGCAAATTAATGTCCTTCTAAGCTTTGTAAAGATAAAACGTATACTTGTAGTACAAAAAGTGCACTGTACTTAATTCGTAAACACTTTTATTTATTTGTATATTACCTTTTACTATTTGTACAAGCATATAAATGCATTATTATATCCTTTATAAATCTTCAAGTAATTGTTCTTAATGCTTTGAGTCATTTATAACTGTGCATTGGCTGTTCTTATATTTGTTTGCATGTTCATGCAAATTAATGTCTTTCTAAGCTTTGTAAAGATAAAACGTATACTTGTAGTACAAAAAGTGCACTGTACTTAATTCGTAAACACTTTTATTTATTTGTATATTACCTTTTACTATTTGTACAAGCATATAAATGCATTATTATATCCTTTATAAATCTTCAAGTAATTGATCTTAATGCTTTGAGTCGTTTATAACTGTGCATCGACTGTTCTTATATTTGTTTGCATGTTCATGCAAATTAATGTCCTTCTAAGCTTTGTAAAGATAAAACGTATACTTGTAGTACAAAAAGTGCACTGTACTTAATTCGTAAACACTTTTATTTATTTGTATATTACCTTTTACTATTTGTACAAGCATATAAATGCATTATTATGTCCTTTATAAATCTTCAAATAATTGATCTTAATGCTTTGAGTCGTTTATAATTGTGCATCGGCTGTTCTTATATTTGTTTGCATGTTCATGCAAATTAATGTCCTTCTAAGCTTTGTAAAGATAAAACGTATACTTGTAGTACAAAAAGTGCACTGTACTTAATTCGTAAACACTTTTATTTATTTGTATATTACCTTTTACTATTTGTACAAGCATATAAATGCATTATTATGTCCTTTATAAATCTTCAAGTAATTGATCTTAATGCTTTGAGTCGTTTATAACTGTGCATCGGCTGTTCTTATATTTGTTTGCATGTTCATGCAAATTAATGTCTTTCTAAGCTTTGTAAAGATAAAACGTATACTTGTAGTACAAAATGTGCACTGTACTTAATTCGTAAACACTTTTATTTATTTGTATATTACTTTTTATTATTTGTACAAGCATATAAATGCATTGTTATATCCCTGTGACAAAATATTTCTATACTTCTCTATTTTTCTCTAAATAACATTCTAACCATTGATCTTATAAATATTTGTCAATGATCCTTTATTACTCTTAATTTTTTTTTACATATTCATCCAAATAATTGCAGTTTCAAGTTATTAAAATGAAATTATACGCATGAATGCAAAATTATACTACACTTTTTTCCATTTTTCTATAAAGTAGCATTCTAATCATTGATCTTACATATGTTTATTAATGATCCTTGGTTAATCACGATTTATTTTTGCATATTCATCCAAATAACTGCAGTTCTAAGTCTTGTAAAATTAAACCATACATATGAATGCAAAGGTACACTTTACGCTTTACATTTTTTCTGTAAATATTCGTCCAGGATTGTTATGCACTTGACAAACATTTTAGAGTAAGAGGTAAGTGATACTTTAATTGTACAAGCATTTATTATTTGTATAAACATTTAGTTAATAATAATTGACGTCATAATCAGTAATAATTCTGAGGTTTTAAATATTTTCAAATGTTTTCATAATTGTTTATAAATTTTATGATGGTTAATATATAATTATCTAATAATCTTCTAATCATCGATCTTACATATGTTTATAAATTATTCTTGATTATTCTTAATTTTTTTTTATCTGAAATATTTTTATGATTTTTTATTAATTATGTAATAGATAATATACAATTATCTAACAAAATATCAACCATTGATCTTATATATGTTTATCCTTGATCACTCATATTTTTTTTATCTGAAATTTTTTTAAGGTTGTTTATAAATTATATAATAATTAATATTATAAATATGTAATGATATTCTAATTATTGATCTTACATAGGTTTATAAGTGATCCTTGGTTACTCTTAAATTTTTTTAATCTGAAATGTTTATACGGTTGTTTATAACTTATGTAATAGTTAATGTATAGTTATCTAATAACATTCAAATTATTGATCTAAAATATATTTATTATTATTTTTTTTACATATTCATCTAAATAACTGCCATTCTCAATCTTGTAAAATTAAACTATACTCATGAGTGCAAAGGTGCTCTTTCCCTTTTTCTCTATAAATATTCGCCCAGGATTGTACAGGAGGTACAAGAGAGAAGATCGAAAGGAGGGTGCTTTACTTTTAAGCAAACAGGTCACGTCCGAGTGTGTCTCTTGATGGAAGCGGTATCGGCTAGGCTGGACCGGAATTAACGATGGCTTGTCCATGGACATTTTTGTTGGTTTTGAATCCAGATCTTTTTATATATATATTTTTTTTTTCAGGAGTTTTATTTGATTTTTGTAAAGAAAACGCTGAGGGGTTGACATATTGGCGGGTTTTTCATTTACTTGGCCAGCTTCAGTTAAAGATTAAGCTCTTGGATCAATAGATGTACTTCTGTATAGTTTGCTATCTTAAGGTTGTTTTAAAAGGAAAATAAGCTTGTTACTGCACCAATTGTGAAATAATTTTGATACATTCACGCATAAACTTTTAAAACTTTTAGCTAAGACTCATTAAAAGTATATCATGTGATTTTTATTTAGAAAAGTGGCATATATTTTAAATGTATGAATGCGTGGGGTGCTTGCTCGAACATGCAAATCTGTTGAATCACGTCTCCCACCTAAAAAAAAAGTTGATGGATGGGAGATTAATGGAATGAATAATAATAATATTAAAAATATTTTGGAAATCAGTGAAAAGTGAGGCAGGGGGAATTTTGTAAATTTGTGTAATGACTGTAAAATCAAAATTTTAACGCTTTAAGCAGTTTTAATTCTTTATATAGTTATAATTAAATTGGTCACATCAAAAACGACATCAGTCACTTTTCAAAAATTAAAAATGAAACTGTATTATTTATAAGTATAAAAGAATTTTTATGGATTTCTTTAAGGTGATTATAGAGTTTGGACTTCAAAGTTTGTAAATACCTAATAACTTTTATAATTTATAATATAATTTATGTCTAGGGTTTAAAATATGAAGATTTTAAAATCTATTAAAGGGCTATTTCTATTACGTGTAGAACAACTTTTCTACATATTACTACTGTTTTAACAATGTTATTGAACCCTCAAACTGGAACAACTATTTTGTTAATTTAAGGAATAGCTTAAATTTTAACAAGTTATAAGTTAATAGATCGGAAGGCACTAGCACAGACAATTACCTCATCGAGTTCACAGGTGAAAATCTCGGTTTACTTAAATCTCGAGTCGCATATTAAAACGCAGTCGGCCTGGAAAGTCATATCTTGGTGGAAAACACTTAAAAACTTGATTTTAGAGATTGATTCATCATGTTTTCCTGCTCCCAATCCTCCATGCTTTCATACTTTAGTTTGCGGGAAAGCACAATGGTAAACTTACGAGTCAACCGTTAAAATCAGGGTTTTAGGGGCTGTTCAGATATAACGTTATCATTTTAGTGGAGAAAGGGGGGGGGTCTAGCAAATTATATTGTAAGCTAATGCTAGGGGGAGGGAATTTGTCTTTTGATATCGGTATCATTTTTGATCCAATTAAAAAAAAAAAATTATTTTATTTTTTACCTGGTTTTTGGTTCAAAATAGTATATTATCGCTTTTTAGTCTGTTATCTATTTTTATAATAATTCAAAAATTGTATTAAAATCACCAAATTATTATAAAAATATTTAATACTAAAATATGGAATAGCCCAACATTTGACATTCTTTTTCTTCTTCATATGTGTATGCATATAGACTACAGTCACTGTTCGAGAAACCTTATGTGAAGTACATTTGAAATGAAGCTTCTCTTTACTAATAAATTGCAGAGAAGAGAAAAATATGTTGCCCACTTGCTTTGTTGATAAAAATTTCTGTCGTTCCGCCCCTTCCCCCTCCTTCGTCGTATGGGGCAAGTGGAACAAGACATCATTACTGTTGAATTCATTAATAACAAAAAGTTCTTATAAAATACTTTTAAATAATAACAATTTCTTTTAAGTATTACATGATTTAAAGCTATATTTTGTTGACTTCTCTTCATTTAAATCAATAAAGTATGTAAACAGTTTTGTATGTTACTCAAAAGAAAAAAAAATCTAAAGATAAAAATTTTTTAAATCATTGATAACGTTATCATAACCGGGGGGGGGGAGGGGGGGGTTGGATGAATGATAACATCTGATATCGAATGGGGAGGGAGGGGGTCCATAATTTCCAAAAAGTTGTTAACGTTATATATGCACAGCCCCTTAGTTGTTATGTAACAAAAAGGCTTGGCAGATCAGTTGTGTTTTAATATGCAAATCAAGATTTTAACTAATTCTAGATTTTTATCCATGAACTCGATGAGGTGATTGTCTGTGCTGCCGTCTCCTAGTCTATAATAGATCTAGATATATATCTAAGCGTCACGTACTGGACATTTTGTCCGTTTATCATGGAATGGCAGGTAAAAGAATAAAAAATCGTTTAATATAATCCACTCTGAAACGTCAGTAAAACCTTTCGGTAATGCGGAATACTTTTCTATTTTTCGTGAATTTTATGCTGTTCTTTAATTTTATTTTCTGCATAATACGATATTCAAAGATTAATAAAAACTTGGCGACATTTTTTTCAAAGAAAGGAGAGCAACCCTATGGTCAATGTGTGTTTGTCTGTAAGAGGTTAGCCGGGGGAGTAGGGGGGTGTCTAGGCGACAAATCGAAGCCAATATTCGAAAGATTTGGAGAGCGAGATAGCAAAGCTCCGTGGGGAGGGTTTGATTCCGATTTCTGGTCAAGCTGGCCATTTGAATTTCATTATAAAAAGAAAGAAGAGAAGAGTGTTGGTAGAATTTCTTACTTTTGGCTGGTTTTTTTTGTAATTCGAGAAACAAGTTTTTGGCGTGAAATGTTACAAGTATGTAAAATATTTTTTTCCATGTGCTCATGTACGCAGTTATTTGGAAAAAAGCATAATGTTTATTAGTTCTTTTTTCTCGAAAATTCAAACATAAAACGAAGCAAAATTGATCCAATATTGTATATTTATTGCCTATACTGTAATAATAATAATAATAAAACAATTCGTCACTATACACAAATTTTTCCGTAAAATCTTATGGAATAATTTCATTTGAAAATAAAAAAAAACAGTAAATTTTCCGCAATTGACATTATGAGATTATAAATACATATAAGTAGACTAAGTTTTCCATAAATTTCATGGAATAATTCTGTATTGCTTTCACAATAGTACAAATTCCGTAAATGTGTTCATGCAAAGTTATCCTCCACCGTCCTGAGACAAATTTTATGAAGAATCACAAAAACCAGTTTAAAATTATTATAAACATCTCCAAAGATGTATCAATGTTTATCGATGCTTCCAATATGCATAGATATATTTAAAAAATCTAAATCTAATTTTAACAATATTTTCTCTTCACATGAAAAGAATAGTAGATGTTAATTCACATTTTCTCGAAAACCCAAACCTATAACGAAGGCAAAATTGAACAAAGATTTTATATTTATTGGTTTTCCTTACACAATAATGTATTTGTAGCTATTATTTTTTCATAGCATTAATTAAAATATGAAAGAATAATATTTATCAATCGATTGTTTTTCTCAAAAATCAAACAATTTTATAATGAAAGCAAGGATTTATCCGATGTTGTATATTTATTTTTTTTTACTTATGTACTAATTTAATTGTGGGCTTTATCTTTTAAATGTGTTCGTGAAAAAATATTCAGATGTAAGAATAATATTTATTATTATTTATTTTTCCTTGAGAAACCAAACTAAATACGAAGTCAGCATTGATCCAATATTTTGATTATTGGTTCTCATACAATAATGTATTTGCAGCTTTTATATTTCAAGGTGACCATTTGGAATTTTCTTACAAAATGAAGAGAAAAATAGAGTACTAGAAAAATATCTCAGTTTTTAGCTCACAGGCTATTAAAGCCTGGGAGCTTATGTGCGCATCCGTTCTGAATGTGCGTATGTGCGTAACGCGATAACTCATGATAAAACTATCCAATTCACTTGAAATTTTGGATATTTGTACATTCTTATAAGGCGCTTCCTTGATTAGTTTTTGGATTTCATTCGATTTGTATAACAGGGGTAACGGGGCTAATGCACCTCCCTTTAATTTATATAAATGGGTTTTTCATGCAGAATTATCAGTTTTCGTTCAAAATATATATGTAGGATCATTCTGATGAGGCACTTCCGTGATTAGTATTAGGTGTTCATTGGATAAGTATAAAGAGGGAAAACGGGGGGCTCGTGCCGCTCCCTTTAATTGATATAAATGGGGTTTTCATGCAGAATTAGCAGTTTTTGTTCAAAATTTAGATATAGGACCATTCTGATGAGGCGCATCCGTGATTAATATTTACACGCAGATTTTTTATATGATAAATCATATCCCTGTTTAGTTTAAGGGGTTCAATGATTAAATATAAGACGGGGAGATGGAGGTAGCTGATTCCCCCTCCCTTAATTTGTTTTTCGAACGGAATTAACACTTGAAAATATAAGGCTGTAATATATAATTAGTATGCGCAGCCTGTGAACTCAATGCCATCAGTTTAACTGGGCAATATTCTTTTTATTTAAGTAATTTTTTGTTGATTAATACTTTGCTTAAACAATAATATGAGTAAGGAAGAATAAAAATAAATCCCATATCATTAGAGAAATCTTTATCAAAGATATTCTCAGATCAAATTTTTTTGATAGATTTATGAAATCATTTTCACCGTGAAAAAATAATACAGAAATTGGACTGGTAATTAAAGGTATTTTTTCCTAGTGATAGTGTAAGAAATGTGACTTATTTTTTAAGAGAAAAAGTAATGAAATAAGTGATTAAATGATTATTTTTTCTCGAAAGCTAAAGCCTATATTCCAGCAAATATTTACCATTTCATTTATTGTCGACATTACCTTGTCTAGTTTTACACTTCAAATTGTTCTTTTGAATTTTGCTACAAAAATCGAAAAGGATAATGAGGGTACATCTTCTTTTTATTTTTTTCTCAAATCAAAATATTATTATTTACCTTTAAATATTTCAATAAAAGTATTTCCACATTTTCATGAATAGTTAGCTATTGACGCAAACACCAATATTGCGGAAACATTTTTTTTTTCTTTTGTACTACAATAATAAAAAAATAATAAAAATAAATCCCATATGCTTAGAGAAACCTTTATCAAAGATATTCTCAGATCCATACTTTTTAACTGATTTATGAAATCATTTTCATAGGGAAAAAATGATATGGAAATTAGACTGGCAATCAAAGATGTATTTCGATTCAAACCGCTTATTTTCGGATTTATTTTTAAATTCATTTTTGCTCTCGAACGCATCAGACTGTTAAATGCTTTCACTTAGAAACTACATAATGTGCCATGCTTGTCGAGTTTTTGATAAATGCAAAAAATATTGCAAAAAATGCAGCCAAAGTTGGCGTTTTGAATCGAATTTTTCGAAGGGAGAGATCTGGGAATGAAAAAAGTGGTCTCACTGAGAAAATATTTATTCATAAATAAAATTCTAATGAATTGAGTGAAAATTGAAATCACATGACCTCTTATGCATCTCTTCTAAAATCACCTCAGCAAGTTTCATGTTTTTAGTTTCAAAAATGAGTCTGAAAATGTATCAGAAAATTTTGAGCTGTTGGGGGGGTGGAAAAATGTTTTTCGGAATACACCCTTAAGGGTGTTCTAAACTGCTCCTCTCAATAAGCGCAAAACATTTTGACACATTTACAAATTCATTTTTTAACAGAAAGATATAAAATTGGAATGCCTGACTATGGAGGCGATTTCGAATCGAACTTTATTTTCCCATTTTATGATAATTAAATTACCTTTCCAGTTCTAAGCTATTTCGATCATTTGATCACCCGTTTTTCTCTTGCTTTTCGACCGGTTTTTCTGCTTTCGTCGGGAAATGTGCTCAAAAGTGTCAATTTTAAAGGTTTGTTCTGAAAAATCTATTCTGTTTTTTAAAAAATCAGAAAATTGAGTGCAATTAGACAGTTTCTGAATAATAACACCTGCTATTTTCATGCATTTCCGAACAAAAATAAATTGAAGCATGTGTCACAAAGTTGCCCTTTTTGATTTAAGAACACCCTTAGAGGACATTTTTTTCCCCAGTGATTTTGCAAGAAATGCGACTTACTTTTTAAGGAGGGACCTTCTTTTCTCCAAGGAGGATCCCCGTGCGCAGTGAAATCTTTCAGCTTGAGGAAACTTATTGTGAGACGGATGATGGAGGCCTTATCTAGCTGTGTGGTGATAGCTCCTGGTAAGGGCAGCATCTTGGCCAGCTCGTAGAATTCGTAATTCTCCTTGCCGCGCCGCGACCGTGCTGCGTCCCGGGATTTTTCTTTCCGCATCTCCAGGATGCTGTAGGAGAAAAAAAAAGTAACAAATAAGTAAAGTTAAGCGGTATGTAATAGAAAGTTGATTGTACAGTAGGGTGGGCCGAAAAAAACTTTTTTTCGATTTTCGATTATGGCGGGTGCGGAAAAGTGGCCACTGGTGGCACTCAGTTCACACAAAAAATTTGAGATTTTTTGGACTTTTCCTTACCCTGCCGCAAATGGCTTAAAAATTTGCAAAAATGCTGATTTTTGAACTTTTTTAGCTAAAAAGTTAAAAATGTTAAATTAAATTTATTTTGGCTGTATTTACTTGAAAAGGCAGCTTTAACGTACCAAATGTTTAAATAAGTTCTGATACTGCATTATTTAATTGCTAAGTGTATTTTAAATAAGCCGATTTTCATAGCTTTTTCACGTATAACAGGCAAAAATTGTATTGGTTTGAATCGTTCGTTAATTTCTCTCTTATTTAAGTTCTTTGGTCTTTAAATTTTTTCTATGCGTCAAAGGTCATATATTTGGGCAACGGACAGCAGTAAAACTCCTAAACAAATCTGGAAGGTGAGAAGGGGTGAAGCAGGACTCTAAGAGTGCGCAATGCCTCATCGTAATGTTGAGGGAGTTAAGGAGGAAATAAAAGAGAAGAAAAAGTTGCGATAAAGGTTTGTTATTATTTTACTATGCTCAAAACCTGCGACATATGTTCAGTGTGGAAGTGAAACCTTTTCCTAGAGAGATTCGGTACTTTTTGGATCATTTGTCGTACCATAGAGTGTTTTGTGCGTTTTATTACGACGAGCTTAGAAATGGTTATTATGTAGGTCCATGGCAATGTCAAAGACACGCGACAGCATGAAAATTATCGTGTTTGGGGCACCATGCTTATTGAAAGATTTGCAATTGCCAACTTATACTGATATCATGGGCCACTGCTACTGGTTTCGAAGCGATATAGCAGAAAATCGAGAAATCCAATATTAGTCAATAGATGATGTTATTAAAATGGTAGGTGAAAAAGTTACCGAAATCTGAAAAAAAGCTTCCATACCAGTGTTTTCCCAACGATCAATTTACAAAAAAGATTAAGAACTACTAAAAGGTTTCTCCATTTCGTATGAATTCTTGGCGGGTTGTCTTTACTTTCAAGCCCATACGATTTCAGGATTTCTCCAATGTTCTACACTTCTTTTAATAGTTTTTAATTTTTTTGTAAATTGATCGTTGGGCAAACACTGGCTTTTATTCAGATTTCGGAACCTTTTTCATCTACCATTTTAATACCATCATCTAATGACTAATATTGGATTTTTCGATTTTCTGCCATATCACTTCGCAACCAGTAGTAGAGGCGTATGATATCAGTATAAGTTTGCAATTGCAAGTCTTTTAACTAGCATGGCGCCCAAAAAGGATACTTTTAATGCTGTCGCGTGTCTTTTATATTGCCACGGACCTTCATACAAGCCATTTCTAAGCTCGTCGTAATAAAACGCACAAAACACTGTAATGGTACGTCAAATGATCCAAAACGTACCAAATCTTTTAGGAAAAGGCTTCACGTCCACACTGAACATACATATATCGCAGGTTTTGAACGTAGTAAAATAATAACAATCCTTTATGGCAATTTTCTCTTCTCTTTTATTTCCTTCTTCACTCCCTCAAAATTACGAGGAGGCATTGCGCACTCTTAGAGTGCGTACCTGTTTCACCCCCTTCTCACCTTCCAGACTTGTTTTTGAGTTATACTGCTGTCCACTGCCCAAATATATAACCTTTGATGCATAGAAAAAATTTAAAGACCAAGGCACATAAATAAGAGAGAAATTAACGAACAATTCAAACCAATACATATTTTGCCTGTTATACGTAAAAAAGCGATGAAAATCAGCTTATTTAAAATACACTTAGCAATTAAATAATGCATTATCAGAACTTATTTAAGCATTTGGTACGTTAAAGATGCCTTTTCACGTAAATACAGCCAAAATAAATTTAATTTAACATTTTTAACTTTTTAGCTAAAAAAGTTCAAAAATCAGCATTTTTGCAAATTTTCAAGCCATTTGCGGCAGGGTAAGGAAAAGTCCAAAAAATCTCAAATTTTTTGTGTGAACTGAGTGCCACCAGTGGCCACTTTTCCGCACCCGCCATAATCGAAAATCGAAAAAAAGTTTTTTTTGGCCCACCCTATTGTAAAGGGTGGGGCATAAAGATCTCCACATTTTAAGAGGCTAATAAAAATATATAGAACATCGAAAAGAAATGTTTTACGTTTATATTCGGAAAGAATAATGTATGCCATTTATTAAATTTTACAATCTGTAACAATTTTTGGTATTTATTTTGAGATTTTATTGTACGAAATATGATATCGTCTAAATGTTTTCCTTCGATCTCTGTACACTTGTAAAGTCTCTTCCGGAAATTCAGCATAAGTTTTTCCACCATTGCTGGAAGTACTGCTGCACTTTCATATCGAGTACCACCCTTCAGTTCGTCGAGTGTCTTAGGGCTTAGGTTTATGTGTGTAAATTTTAGCCTTCTGGTAACTCCACAGGCTGCTGCATGTGACGATATCATTTTTCGTGCAACAAAATCTCGAAATTAATGTCAATTATTGTTACAGATTGTAAAAATTAAAAAATGGCATACATTATTCTTTCCGAACAAACAATATTTGTTTTTGATGTGTTATATATTTTTATTGACCTCTTAAAATGGGGAGGTCTTTACGCCCCACCCTGTATTTTTTATTAAAGCGTTTTATATTAAAACTACATGGATATTTTTTTTTTTTTTTTTCTCAAAAATCGTGAAAAAAAATTTTCAGAAATTATATGAATAATAATTTTGTAAAAATGAAAATTTAAACAATTCACTAATATTTTGTGACCCTTATTTATAATTAATTTTTTTCAGTTAATTACATAGTATTTTCTTCCGTGCTCCCACATAAAAATTTCTGAAAATTATTTATAAAACCTCACGTGTTTAAAAAAGATTCTAAATATTTTGTAAATATGAGATATTAACACTTTAATAACATTCGTAAAAACAAAGAATTTCAGAAATTATGTAAATAATTTATAAAAGCGAGAATTTAAAACTCTTCACTGTTATTTTGTGACCCTTATTTATAATTAAATTTTTTTCTGTTAAATACATAATATTTTCTTTCGTGTTCCCATAAAAGTTTTTCTATTTCTCAAGATTATGTATAAAAACTTAAGTATTTAAAGATCTTTAAATATTTTATAAATATGAGAAACTAACACTTTAATAACATTCGTGAAAACAAAGATTTTCAGAAATTATATTTATAATTAAATATATTTAAATAGTGTGTAATCGTCAGGAACATGACAATTCAGTATTTTAACAGATTTGTTTTTTTTTTTTTTTTCATCAGAATCGATATTTAGTTTCTGGATACTGTGGAGGAGAAAGTGCCTTTGAAATAACTAAGGAAAAAGCTGTCTTTTTTTTGTCCACCCAAAATACGTGATAAGACTCCTGAATATCCGAAAATGGTACACTCTTTATATGTTTTTTTGTGGCACTTATCTCAATTTCCACCCCCACTGACAAGCGAATGGTGAATTTCGAAAAGTCGGGCGGACAAATCCTTCAACACTTGCATCTCTAAAATGTTTAGAAAATGCAACAGGACATTATTGATTTCAGCTGGTGATTTTTACACTAAATTTCACCAAATTTCATCTTTCGTAACACTAAGCTGTTAAAAATTTGCATTTGAATATTTTTTACAAATTGCAGCTACATAACCGTAAATTAACATAATTCAGAGCATAATATGGTCAATAATAACCATTATTACTTACCCATCATACGTAGTATAAGGTAAGTCTTGCAATCGTTTTGAAAATCGAAAATTTTTTTTGACGGATTTACACGTTTTAGATAGTGGAGATTCCGAAAAACATATTTTTAGAAAAAAAATTTTGCCGTCCGTCTGTCTGTCTGTCTGTCTGTCTGTAAACGCTCTATCTCCCGAACAAATTGAGATAGAGACTTGAAATTTTGTATGTAGTTAGTATGTAAGAATGGGACGAACCCTATTTAATATCAGCAACCTCGATAATCCGGAACTATTTTTTTCGGACTCTCGAAAAATTCCTTCTGATGAAAGGTATATAAAAATTTTCGAAATTTTTTATTTTAAGGAATGACCGTAAAAGGCAATAAAATAACACAAATTTTGCATAAAAAACGAAGTTAATCGAATTATTAGTTGCCGAGATATCTGTAATCCTGTTTTCCACATTCTTTGATTTTTCATGACCCTGTATTTCATTCAAATTTCAATGACAAGATATATTTTAATTGGTAATGAGATGCTTAATCCGACGCAATAAACTGTTAGTTGATAAAATTATTATTTTTGGAGTTATAAGGATGTTTCTTTTTCGTAATTCAGTACTAGAGTAGTTAGGCGTGTTGTATAATTTATCAAAAGAGATTCATCAATAGTTCTTTAATATAGCATTACTATGTATATTAACAATATTTAAATTTTGTTTATGAATTGCAATGCATTGTATAAATAGTTTCACATGTTTTATTTTCATATACATATCCATGATGGGTAAGTATTACGGTGGCCCCCAACGACTAGTTTTTAGTCTGCTGCAAAATTTTAACAGAGTATGAAATCTAAATGCAAATGAAAATACGGTAGAATACAACAAGATATAATCAACTATAACTTTTGTAAAAGTTATATTTGCCGTAGTGATACATTTAAAATATTTTTACGTAATTTTTTTCTAAAAATCTATACTATTAACCGCAGTAAACGTCTGTCTATCTGTCTGTCTGTACCGCTAAAAACTTTTCTCAACGGCCGAGTGGAGTGGCGCTCTGGGTGTCTATCGACTCGGGACGATTCGGCCTTTTGTGATAATGAATTTCGAGAAAATCGCCCGGTAATTACCCGAGATATTAATTAAAAACTACCCGGGAAACGTGACAAAAAATCCAAATTCCCAGACGGTTCTCTGACGGAGCTCTCCGGTCGAAACTAGCTTTCCGCGGATGAAGAACCACGAAGGTGTCGAAAATACGAAAATTAAGGAATTTTATATAACGTCGCATCCGCGCTGCAGATTCACGGATTTTAAAACAAATTACATATTCTTGAAGGAAATTTAAAGACCTTTCTGACGATCTATTCGGTTTCAAGAAATACGAACATTAACCTTTTGAAAAAAACGTTTTCCCGAAAGCTTTCATTTTCCATTTTTCTCCGCAGAATTTTCGACCGAAAACTATCGAATTTTAAAACGATTTCATCCTTTTTAATTTTGGAGGCACGACAAAGAAAAAAAAAATACCCCCTCAAAGACGCTTCTGTCTAATTTCCAACGGTGTGTTTATTTTTGAAATATTCTAATATTAACCTTTTGAAAAAAAATCGAGAAAAAGAGTCTCCGATCGTACAATTTTGTTTGCTTTTTCGACACTTTTTCCGCTCATATTTATATGAATAAAATCCCTAATTTTCAATATTTCTTTTCCATCTTTATACACCTCTTAGTGAATACATCGTTTTGAGTTGTGTCAAAATTTCAAAAAGATACAACGGTTAGAAGTATTTTTAAATCTGTAAAAACCGCGAAATTACGGCGTAAAACGGGCGATTTTTTTTTCTGCCATATTTTTAGGTAAAAGTAGCCCTTAAATCCTGTATTCTTCAATGATCTTTATATGTGTGTTTGAGGTACTGGTTTTACACCTTGCATAACATTTTTGAAAAAATCGGGAGGCCGTAACTGTATTTTAAATAATATAATAGGCGAATTTTTTAATTTAAATTATTAAATGTGAAAATGGAAAAAACTAAAAATTAAAATTTTTGTACAAAATATGCATATTTTTACACGAAAAATTATACTCGAGGTTTTTTTCAAAGTGTGTAATAGTAATAGATTGCGACCTCACTAATCCGATACTCGGTAATCCGTATATTTTTTAAATGTCGTTAGAGAACATTATTGCAAATAAATACATTTTAAATTTGACATTTTTTTAAAATCTTCATAAAAGCAGTTAGAGAATACCGTGGTACAAGTTGCATCACTATTTTGAAACGATACAACAGTTATCGCCTAGTGTGCACTGAATCAAGACAGCCACAGGCAGTGGCGTAGCTATGTTTTTTGGCGCCCGGGGCCAGCAAGAAATTTTGCGCCTCCACCCCAATATAGATATATAACAATTTCTCTGAATTTGGCGCCCCAAGGCCTCGGCGCCCGGGGCGGACGCCCCCCTTGCCCCCCCTTAGCTACGCCACTGGCCACAGGATGATTGATGGTTTGTGGTCAGCGGTTAGAAAACGCAAGTGTGCACCGGACCTTAGAGAGATTATTTTTTTCAGAAAGGGGCCGCTAGCGGGCGAAGCTCGCTAGTCTTATACTATAATGCGAGCAAAAATTGTGTGTGTGTGTGTGTCTGTGTGTGTAAACTTTATCTCAAAAACGGCTCTAACGATTTTCGCAAAAATTTAGATTTTACCATTTTTGGGCACGAGAAGACCATTGGTCTAGATCACATGTTCGAGAAAATTCGATTATTGGGTCATTTTGGGTCATAATGGGTCAGGATAGAGCTATATATATCTAAAGAACGGCTTGATCGATTTTAAGGAAATTTTGTATCCAATCGTTTTCTGGCACGAGAAAACAATTGGACTGGGTCACATGTTCGAAAAATTTTGATTAATGGGTCATTTTTGGGACATTATGGGTCAAGCCATTTTTATCTAAAAAACGGCTCTAACGATTTTGACCAAATTTTATATTGTATCGTTATGGATTACAAGAAGACCATTGGGCTATGTAACATTTTCTCGAAAATTCGATTAGTGGGTCATTTTGGGGGTCATTGTGGGTCATGCTATTTTTATCTATAGATTTTCTCACGCAGTTTTGACTAAAAATTGCATTCTATGGTTTTCGGGCACGAGAAAAACATTGGGCTGGGTTACATGTTCGAGAAAAAAATTTAATGGGTCATATTGGGTCATTAAGAGTCTGGGTCAAGCTATTTATATTTAAAGAACGGCGGGATGGATTATAACGAAATTTTGCATGTAACAGTTTTTTGACATGAGAAAACTAATGGGCTAAATCATATGTTTGAGAGATTTCGACTATGAGGGTCATTTGTGGGTCATGATGGGTCATAATTGGTCATGGTCAAGCTATATCTCAAGAACAGGTGTATCGATTTTAACGAAATTTTGTATGCAACATTTTTTTTGCACGATAAAATCATTGGACTAGGTTACATGTTCGAAAAATTTCGATTAATGGGTCATTTTGGATCATAAAGGGTCTGGGTCAAGCTATATATAATTAAAGAACGGCAGGATCAATTTTAACGAAATTCTGTATATAACAATTTTTAGAAACGAGAAAACTAATGGACTAAGTCACATATTCGAGAGCTTTCGGTTATAAGGGTCATTTGTGGGTCTTAATGGGTCAATGTTAAGCTATATCTAAACAATTGTTGGGTCGATTTTAACGAAATTTTGCACACAACATATTTTTGGCATGAGAAAATCATTGGGGTAGGTCACATTTTCGAGAAATTTCGATTAGTGGGCCACTTTTAGGTCATTCTAATTTTATCTAGACAACGTTTCGCGCAATTTTGACTAAATTTTGTATTTTATCGTTTTCGGGCACAAGAAGATCATTGGGTTATGACAGATTTTTGAGAAAATTCGATCAATGGGTTAGTTTGGACCTTAAGGGGTTAGGGTCAAACTAACTATATCTAAAAAACGACTCAATCGATTTTATCTAAATTTTGTATCTAATGTTTTTCGGCATGCTAAAACTACTGAGCTAGGCCACACGTTCGAGAGATTTCGATTATAAGGGTCATTTGTTGGTCATGATGGGTCATGCTAATTTTATATAAGAGAGTGGTACTCACTATTTTGACTATATTTTGTATTATATAGTTTTTGAGAGAAAACCATTTGGCTTAGACACATGCTCGCGAAAATTCGATTAGTGGGTCATTTTGGGTCATAATGAGCTAGGGTCATTCTAATTATATATAACAACGACTCAATCAATTTTACCTAAATTTTGAAACAAAATGTTTTTTGTCACGAGAAGACTATTGGGCTGAGTCGCATGTTAAAGAAAATTATATTAGTGGGTCATTTCGCTTCATTGCTGAATGCTGCCAATCTAATTTTACCTAAAAAATGGCTTAAACGATTTTCATTTAATTTTATATTCTACTGTTTTTGATTACCTGAAGACCATTGAGCTATGTCAGATGCTTGATCAAATTTGATTAGTGGCTCATTTTGGGTAATACGAGTCAGGGTCACGAGAATATGGCAACAGCCAATAACTTGCCGATATTTGACAAAATATTGAGGATATATAGCCAAAAAATCGACTATAAAAATTACGAAAACCAAAGCGCGTATTTGGAGCCAAATGAAAGAATGCCTCCAAATTTGGCTATATCTAGCAAAACATGTTGTCTTTCGGAATGTAAAGCATTTTTTATACATTCTTAAGAGGATTCGAGATGCATGGTTAAACCAATCAGAGTCGAGCTAAAAAAGTGATTTAGATCAATGTCCTTTCGTTGTAAATTTTAAAATAAAGTAAAATTTATAAACATGCGCATAAAAACATAGTTTATTATTGATTGTTTTTCTAAATAATACTATTATAATCATGTTTTACAGTAATAATACAGAGTTAATGATACAGTGAAAATACTATATCGAGTTAAACACAAAGTTAATTTTGACCGAGCTAAGCTCGGTCTCCCCCGCTAGTTTTTATTAATTGGTGTTGTTTCTAAATAAATATTACAATAACGTATGGAAAACATGCTATATTTTGATATGTTGATGATTTTTTGATATAGCTATATTTTAAAAATGTTTCATTAATTCTTGAGTTTAAATTATTAAATCCTGAGTCTGAAGAACTAATATATCTTATAATAGAATATTCAATAAATGGAATATTCCTCTACAATGAGTTTGAAGAAACATATTTTTATGATTTCTGGTAAAATTTTGCCACAAGTTTCAGGAAAAATTATTTAAATATGCGAAAAGGTAAAATTAGCCAGTATTAACAAAGAACACATGTCTCCATTTGATGGATTAGTAAACGTTTTAAATAATATAAATATTGAATCTGAACCAATAATATATTTTATATTATAATAAAACTTTGCAATAAATTAGAAAATTCCATATATTTCCTGTGATATATTAGTAAACTTTTGTTATAAATATCATGGAAAATTGTTTCATTAATTCTTAAACTTGAATTATATAAATCTAAAGTTTATGCGAACCGTATATAAGAAAGTTAAATGTATTTAAATATCTGGAAAGGTAAAATATAGCCAGTATTAACGTAACACAAAACATATATTTCATTGTTATATATTAGTGAACTTTTTGAATAATATAAATATTGAATCTAAAAAAATAATATATTTCATGCAGTAATAACACCTTGCGATAAATTAGAAAAACTCATACCTTTTCTGTGATATATTGGTACATTTTCGTTATAAATATCATGAAAAATTGTTTCATTAACTCCTGCACTTGAATTACATAAATGTAGAGTTTATTGCCAACAGAAAGTAAAATATAGCCAGCAATAACTTACGAAAAACATATATTTTACTATGATACATTAGTAAACTTTTGATATAAATATCATTTTTTTACATTAATAAATCATAAGTTATAAAATGTAATACGAAACCACATTTATTTAAAGAGAAATTTACCTACAGCTACATCTATTTTAAGAAACTGTATATCCCAATACCTAAAAGAACAAAATACCTTATTCGAAATAACTCCACCGTACATATATTACCTGTCCTATTCCTGCTTTTGCCGTAAACTTCGATTATATCATTTCCATTTTATCCCAGTCCTTTTTTCAATAATGATGTATTTTTATTCTCGCAAAAAATATATATTTGATGCCAACTCTTGGAAAAGAAAAACGGGATCGAAAATATTAAAATAAAAAAAACTGCACTAGAATAGATATATTTTACAATTCCTATGAATATCCTGTTTATATTCAACACTTTTTATTTTAGGGAAAAGTTGAATATAAAAGGGAACGGAGCCCGTAGGGAAATTATGGAGATTTTTCCCCCTTCTCTAACACATTATATATCAAAGTCAGTGTTATGTATGAGCAAAAAACTGTTCATTGTTTGCTATACATGAGTGGTTACATGGTGTCGCGATGTTTTGAGGGGTTAGGTGTGGAAAACGTTGTTTTTTTTTAGGGGCGAAAGTGTTTAGGTTTGAGAAAGTGTATTGTTTTCTTATATGAAATTTATTGTTTTTAATTTCATTCGTACGCGTGGTATGATACGTTTGGTGTATTTTCTTCTGCGAATTATTGCTTATGTATTAGTAGAAGAGGTAGCGCGACATTTTTGACAAACAATTTTTACGTTAATGTTATGTTTTTATATGATTTGATTTGATAAATATATAATATAAGAGATATATGCGTAATATGATAGATTAACTTGTACAAACAATGAAATTAGCAATTAGCTAGTCAGCAGAAGGCTTTATTTTATTTATTTATTTATTTTTATTTATTTTTTTTTTTGGGGGGGGGGGGGGTAATTACAGAAACATTGCATAGTCCGCTTCAACGTGAAATGCATAAAAAGCCTGATTATTGTTGACTGCTTCTAATTTCAGGTAACTTCAGCAATGAGACTGTCATTCATCTCACTACAATGTGCTAAAAACTAGATTTTTTGCGCATTTATGGTATTGCAGAATCTTGGTTTACGTTGAAAACGAATCGACGCAGTCAGAGTTTTTCGCGACTTTCTAACATTCGGTTTTCATCATAAGGCGAATCACTCACGTCTTCAAATATAATCACCCAGTTTTTTCAGAAAGTTCATATTTAACCCCAAGAAAGAAAATATCATTGCAAAATCTTAGTTTACGATGAAAATGAATGGACGCAATCTAAAGGTTTTCCACGATTTCCTAAAATTTGATTTTCTGGATAAGGTGAGTTTCGAAACTCATGTCGTCAGATATAATTCCCTAGTTTTTTCGGAAAGTAAATATTTACTCCCAAGAAAGAAAATGGCATCGCAAAATCTTGGTTTACGATGAAAACGAATGGACGCAATCGGGAGATTTTTGCGATTTCCAAAATTTGATTTTCTGGATAAGGTGAGTTTTGAAACTCACGTCCTCAAATATGATCACCTAGTTTTTCCAAAAAGCTTATATTTACCTCCGAGAAAGAAATGAAACATCCGAAAAAATTAATTTAGCAAGTTACATATACATAATAAAAGTTTCTATATAGAAAGTAAATGCACACATCAAAATGGGAAATGGGAATATTTTTTCCTTTTCCTATTTCCAATTTCAAGAGTCTCATTTAGATAATGAATAGCTGTAAATCTTCTTTTGAATAGTCGACATATAATGAAAGACAATTTAGTGTGGAAAGTGACTTCTGCCGTCCCTAGAGTGTAGTAAAAAAAACCTCTCAAAATGATAACGGTCTGTGAAATGTTACGTGACCACACCGTCTGTCATAAAGGTGGTCTTGAATTGATCAGTTGGGCTTATGTGTAAATCGTATAAAAGTGTGTAGTTATACATACTAACATCTGCAATTCACGTGAAAAGATTTTGGTTGTAGAAAAATCTTACTAAATTAATAAAATACAAATAGTTTGAACTATTTTGAAAGAAAAAAAATGTTACATTCAACTGGGAAAAAAAAGTATATATATTAGTCCAATCAATTTTTACTTTATATTTTCTAAATGAGAAAGTAATGTAATCGAATTTTTTCGACTTCCTGGTTTTAGACGGTTTTACATGTTTTAAGGGTCAGAGATCCCGAAAAACATGTTTATACAAAACGTCTATCTGTCCACATACCCTCTTTGTACCATCTAAATATGTATGAAGTTATTCATAGAATTGAATTAAATTTTTTCTGTATCTTTTTGTTTATTTCAACAAGTAATTTTTTCCTCTGAGTTCTTAATACTTATGCACAATCAAGTGGTCCCAGACATGTTGTAATAACAAAGAAGTTAATTCATTTTTTTTCCATTACATAGTAAAATCTAGAATTAAATTTAATACACGTATACATATAAGGTATATATATATATATATATATGGGTGATTCTCAAAATAGGGGACAATTTATGTCTTTAGGCATACAAAAAAAAATTGAGAGGTTTTCTGTCAGGTTTTTATATTTAGATATGTTTGTCTTAATATTATTCATTATTTTCACTCAAGAATTACTCACTTTTTAGTTAAAAACACCTTAAAATAACAGAATAAATGTTCAAAATGTCATTAGCATGGATGTCTACAGCAGCTGTGCCTTGTATATACTAGCTTTTTAAAGAGTTAATATCATGTTTATAAAATAAAACAAATGTTATTCTTTCTTTAAATTAATCAAGGAGAGGATTTATCCAATCAATTTCTTTTTAAAAATAAAATTATAGCATATAAAAAAAGAATTAAAGTTTGTCCTCCATATTCTATTTTCAAAACAAGGTCATACTATAACAGCTGGTTAATAATCAAAATTTCATTTTCACATATGACAATAGTTTGAAAATATAAAGTTTCTCCGTGGCAACAAGTAGCCATTTTATCCCAGCCTGAAAATAGAAGCATGTATTGTATTTTAAGAATAGAAGTTGAATATTAGGGGCGTACATCAATTGTATGTCATTAGAATGGATAATAATTTTCATGTTTATTTTATAATTAAAATTTTTATTTTACTTATTTGCATAGGACTTTTGTGTTTTAAAAAGCCCCAGAAAAGACTATTGCATTGTGATTATATTATCGCTCATAATCTTATTTAAATTAAAATTTGTCATTAGCATGGACAAATATCAGTGTCATTAGCATGGTTTTTCTGTCCATGCTAAAGACTCCTATGTGCATAAATGTAACCATTGCTTATATTGTATCTTTTACAAAGTTTAATTTTACATATAATTTTAGGTATTACATTTATTAGCCCTAAAGTATGCATTAAATCTGTCAGAAAATCACTAAGACAGCTTCTTACATTGTTAGTGTCAGAATGTTGCTCATGTAAACAAAGTTTGCTCTTTGGTAATGTTTTTATTCTCCTTATATGTATATATATAAAAATGGAAACCATTTGCTGAAAAGGAAGGCTAATAAATATAGAAAAAAATATTTAAACAGGAAGAAAATAAAAATTTCTTAATATATTTATTCCATGCAATTTGTTTTGTCATTAGCATGGCTCAAAAAATACCAATTATTTTTTTTAAGTTAATTTTTAAATATTTAGCTCTGCTGACTACATGTAAAGTATACCTAATACTATATTAACAACACCTATTTTTTCCAGAAATTTTGCTGACAGTAATTTTTTTAAGATTTCACTTTTGAAATTGTCCCCTATTTTGAGAATCACCCATATATATATATGGTATGGCCTCTAAAGCTCCTTGCAACCCTCTAAACTTCGTAACGACTGTTGTTATATTCATAAAAATGGTGTCTAGGTGTAGATAAGTAGCTATGAGCAACTAAATGGAACCGCCTATGTTGCCATCTGGCAGAGTTAGAATTATATTCCGAAAACGGAAAGAGATAGGGGAAAAAATGATTTGCAAAATTGTGGTATCATCGGTATAGTAAGAAAAAGCACCTTGTGGACAATAATGTGGTAGAATAGAACGGTTAAAACACGCATTCATTTATTCGTTGTTTCCTACATTGTGATGTAATGAAACTTGAACGGAAGGAGAAATGATTAATTTTCGGACAAATGTGCATCCGAATGTGTATTGCAGTTGACGGTGAGAAGTTTGATCATGCCAATTAAGGTATACTGTTATAAATTTTATCTTTGAAAACAATTAAGGTATACTGTTATAAATTTTATCTTTGAAAAATTGTTTTGTCACGCCACTGTGTAAGAAATCATGAAAGAAAGAAAGAAAGAAAGACAGAACGACATTACAAATAAATAATCTTTTTGCACATAATTTATAGTGGTATTTTAAAAATATTAAAAGTTAGAAATATTTTTTTCACTACTTTTATAATAATTTGGTGATGAGAGGGATGTACTATGCGTACAAAGACAGACTGACAAGTGTGCAGTCAAATATGAACGTATCTGTGAGTGCTTATAGACGAATCTTTATCTATATGTTGTTCCTGTATTCTAAAAAAATAAAGGAAATAAAGTTTCTTTATTCTCATAAACAAATAATTATGTAATTAACTTAAATGAAAGAAAAAAAAAGCAGAGGAAGAATTTATAACGCTCGTAAATCACCCTACTCTTATCTCATCTACTTTTCAGTCTGCTACTCTGGACTATGGTTGCATTCATTGAGTGTTACGCTCTCGTGCACAAAGAAACAAAGTGAAAATATCGGTTCTCAAATTGGGTCGAGTTCATAACGCCCAAGGCGTGGGAAAGGGACATAAACATATCGCCATTTTTGTGGAATAATAATACTATCATACAGCCAGATAGCACAGAATTGAAACTTTATTATACAGAAGAGGTTATTTTATGCACTTTTCCGTTATTTAAAAAAGAAAGGAGAAATTTCACTTGTGCTTTCGTTATCGGCAATTGTGTCCAGTGGAATTCGATTGATTTGCTTATTTGAAAGAAAAAAAAAAAATACTCAGGGTTGACATTTTGGAATTTACTATCACTTTCGTATAAAAATTGTGAATGATTGCTGCATTTTGTTTTGTATAATACGAAAATTTACGATTTTCTGCGTGAACAAAAATAGATGATAAGTGTATTTTTACAATTATTTTTTAAATTTTTAAATTAATATCTCTGTTATTGTCCCTAGTGACATAAAGATTCAGAAATTTGGTGCATTCTTCACGGGTTTATTTCCAGGTCAGTTAGTCTGGTTATCCGTCTTCTAAAATTATATTTTTGGAAAAGAATAAAAGTATAGGTCAGATTCCATAACAACATTTGTATTTTCCAAGTAACTAAATTTGTTGTTGGTAATTTGTGAAAACAGTTGCAAAGTAGTAAAATCGGAAAGGGAATAATAGCATTGGAAAATGGTTGCGAAATGATCAGTGCTGAGATTTCTGTGTTTTGGAGATTATCTGTACGAAATTCTGAGCATCGAACTATTGGATGCTGTTGGACCTTTTTTGGCAAATATTTCGTTGACTAATGGTTCGACTAGGCGGATATATCTTACTGTGGATCAGTATGGAATGCCAATTAATCAAGGTTGGTCCAATAATTTTGTGCTATTTTGGACTAAATGCAACCAAAATGTGAAATCGATATGATTCAAATACAATTCTTACTATATCTACACTGTCATCGCATGATGGGAAAAAGTGTCACTGTAATATCTCTGTAACGTCGATTTTGTGACGAGTTGGAAGTGGTATCATTTATAGCCGCCTTGCGAAGCATGGCACAAAATTCGTTTACGATAGCTTCGCATTGATCACCTCGTGACGGTCACATAAGAGTCATATTGTCAATGACTAAAGATATGAGGATATGACATTCTGTCTCAATTGTATCATCACAGTGGTGTGACACCGAAAGATTGAGCTATTAGGATATTCTAAATATCATTTACACCAGTTATATTCTCATCTCCTTTGACAAATTCTTTAAGTGATGCCATTTCTAAATCCGCTATTTTATCCGCAGTATATCATAAGGATTTATTGCTTTATAGTATTACGGTGCAATTATTTGTGACCTATTCAAGATTTGGTGCAATTTTTATGTAAAGTGTAAAGAAATGTTGGATGAAAGACTGGTTTAAACAAATGGAGTCTTCATATATCATACAAAACTAACATTTTGGAGAAATATATCTTTGTAATTAGTTTTAGTCCCATATATAATTTTATTATAAAAACAATTACCAAAATTACCAGAAGGTTAGTGCTACGAAAAGTTCTAACGGATAGTATGTTAATGATCTGCAAAATTCCCACAACAAAATCCTTAGTATAGTATTGCATTCTGTCCTTCTGTAAATTAGATAATATCTTCTATTAAAAACATGGATTATTATTGATTGAAAAATAGCCATAATTGCAATGGTTAATTCTCTTTAAATCTATAAAGAATTCTAACGGGCACTTCAAAAGCTCTTCAAAATTCCCACTAGAAATCCATACTACAGTGTTACCCTCCGTCCTTCTATAAATTAGAAAGAAATATTCTGATAAAAATAACAATTATTATTGATTTAAAAATAATGTCGAGTTCTTCTGTGTAGTTCTATCCAGTCAAAATATTTGATGGAATCGTTAAATTTTGAAAGATATAAAACCTATTCAGGCATTTCTAAACGCTTCACTAACTTTCTCTTCACTTTCAACGTTCATTATCTATCATTCGGCCAATGCATGTGGATAAAACTGAAATCTTTCTTTGATAAGCAAAGTAACATCACGCTTCTATAGATTAGAAAGTATAAATGCAAGATTTTTTGTGTATTTTCTGTCTTACTCTCTTCGCAGAGTTTTTTTTTTTTTTTTTTTTTTTTTTTTTTTTTTTTTTTAACCAAGAAAAGATGCATAAAATAATAAAGACATACTAGAAAGTGTGCCAAAGTAATTGAATTTGGACAATTAGTCAATAAAGCCATGCCTCTTCTAAGAATGGATCTACCGCTTATGAATTTTCCAGATCGGTTACCCCTTTTCATTTTTCCTGTTGACCACAATGGGTTAACCCATGAAAAACCAGGAACCTCAAAGTTCCACAAATGCTTCGCTATTTATAAATGGCATTTCCTATGCATAATCACCTTTGTTCAACAAACAACAATACAAAAATAAGTAGAATTATAAATTCACAGTCAATAAATGCCATTTTTTTTTTCGTATTGTACTTTCAGGTTTTTAATCATTTATCATAAATGAATTTTTTTTTCCGTTTTTCTACTGCGGACGATGTTCACTGTTAGAAATCACAGTTCCACAGTTCCTGTTAAAAAAAGAAAGGGGCTAATCTAGGGTTATGAAAGTAACTTTTAACTTTGTGCTACTGCTGATATTTTGGGATTAAGAGTTTAACCGGAAAAGCATCAATTCAATCCCGTGATTTGAAAAAGGTGACAATAGGTTTGCAGATTAGACGTACTCTTGTTTATGTTCATAAAAATTATCTGAGACTAAATAGTCCTATCTGAATTAAAAGTATTTTAAAGAGAAAAAGGTAATTACTTTCTTTAATCTCTTTGGTTCTTATGTCCCAATTAAGGGACCTCTATTTTTTTACTTCTAAAAATTAAAATGTCTGATTTTTTTTTTTTTAATTGCGTCACTTCTTGAACTAGTTGAATGCTTTTTTGTTTTTTTTTGTTTTTTTTTTGTGTGTTGAACGGAAACTAATAAATGCTTGTATTCGAAAGCTGAATCCCTCATAAAATAAACGTTATTTTCACCTGAGTTTGCAAAATGCCTAAAAATGTCCAAAAGACAGTGTGAGCAAGAAAGAGATAAATTTCCATACATATTTAACTTAAATCTTTTTCAAAAAATTTTTTTTGACGACGTCTGCATTATTTTTTGTTTAAAGCTCTGAAATTTGAGATTGCGTTAATTTAGGTTACTGGTTATTAATTTGATGTTTTAATGGGGTTTGTAGTTTTTTGATCCATATTTTTTAACCCAATTTACTAAGCCTAAGCGCCTAAAGGATCAATTTCTGAAAGGATATTTTTTTCTGTCCTTTACAATGTCATTTTGTTTGAATAAAACCAATGAATAAGTATTATTTTAGCTTCGGAACTGAAGAGGTTAAGACTGCTTTCAGATGTTTAATATATCTCGAACAAAAGTATGCTTTTATCTGACGCAAGTTACAGCAACATATTCCTTCATATGTACATGAAATATTCAAATAACTTTATTCCTGTTTTTAAAAACAACTTTTTTTTTTTTTTTGCCTTTTTATTTGTTAGTGATGCATAGTCATTAATTATTAAAAAAAAAAAAAAAAAAAAAAAAAAAAAAGAAAAAGAAAAAAAGAAAAAGAAAAAAGAAAAGATCAAAGAATTTTGCTGAAACATATAAGTTTTTAACACCTTCCAAAAAAGTTGAAAAGTGTGCATGCATTCGGTTTGTCTGTCTGTCTGTTCGTCTGTTCATGCGCTAACTTCCTTAAATAAGCACGAATTTTTATGCAATTGGTAAATCTTACGTAATGGTAATGTAATGGAATACTTTTGATTGTCCCTGTAATTGAATTATGCATCCCATTTTGATAAAATTTGAAATAATTCGACAAAATTATGTATTTTAAATTTCAAACGATTCGGTTGGGTAGTTTTTGCGTCGTTATATGCGAGCGGGCGGACTGAACGACACCAATAGGTGCTACGCATTTGTGCAATTACGAACACAGCTAAAAAGCAGACAAATTTTTAATGCAATGGAAATTCAAATATTTTTGTCTCCCAGATCCCCTTAATTTAATTTGTAGATGTAAAAATAACAAAATAATATTAATTTTAATGTTAATATTAATGCTTTTAATTTATGATATTTGTAAGTTAAACATGTTTGTAAACATGAAATTCTTTCTTTGAGAATTGATAGAATCCACCGAAAATACCTAAATTCAAGTTAAAAAAAAAAAAAAAAAAAAACAATCGTACAACATAACATGAAAAATTAGATTTCATTTGTGACGCTCTAAAAGATTTTTAACGACTAAAAGAGATGTCGGTGTAGAAGATTATTTATGCTCTCGGTTTTATAATACAACACACAAGATGATTACAAGATGAATTCTTTAGCAAAATTTTAGCTCAGACTTGTAACAAAATTTAACTTTACATGAAAGTGACTTTGAGATATCCTAAGTACAGATGGAGTTTAGCATATGAACATAAAACACTGTAAAAAGGTTGCGATTATTTGCTCGTCTCAGAATTTAAGACACAAGAAGATCATAAAAATAAATAAATAAGTGAAAAGAAAACACTTGAATAACTAAGGATTTTTTTTTCAGAAATTAGTTAAAAAATAAATAAAGAACAGTAATAATAATAAAACTCGGACAGGAATGGATTTAAAAAAATCTTTAATTTTATGGGGGAATAAGGTATAAAGATCATTTAAGGGGACACAGTACCTTCGTAACCATCTCTCTCTCTCTCTCTCTCTCTCTCTCTCTCTCTCTATATATATATATATATATATATATATATATATATATATTAACTACTTTACTACTTTTATAAATATGAACATTTTGGCTTCGATTTTTTTCCAGATTCACTGGAATATACTACATAAAACAGTGTATGGATTTTTAGATGTATGAGATTTTACATTTAATACGATTTTTTTTTCTTTCTCGTGTATATTAAAAAATGAAAGAAATTCAGCAAATCTCAATTTAAATATTAAAAAATAATAATAACTATAAACTCGTAACACAGAAAAAAAAAAAAAAAAAAAAAAAAAAAAAAGTCAAAACTTTTATCTAAGTTAGCAAAAAAGCCTTAGTATTTATTGAACAAGTAAGTTATAAAAATATGTACAGGGGGAAAAATCAGTTTAAACATTTCATTTGTATGGGTAATTACGCTGGATCAGTTCAAATAAGTTGTGCAGGTTAGATTATGGTGCAAATTACTTAACCGGTGACACTGCTATGTTTAATTTTCCTCGAAGTATTCACGGGTATGATATAGAAGAAAGTTTTGGGATTGCTGCATCCGACTATTTTTAGATATGGCATCAAGAAAAAAGTAAAACATTATTTAAACGATCTTTTAAAACTTCTGAATTTATTTTTCAACGTAAAATCATATTTTAATTTTTCTAAAACTTTTAATTGACTAAAGCATATTTTTTCAAAAACATGTACAAGTTATTTTATTTTTATTATTCTCTTTGTTTTTAATTTATATTTTATACATTTTAATGTTTTTAAAGTATTTTCTTGTTGTGACTTCACAGATGATCAGCCTTTCTTGGCAAATGTGATTTGGTATATAATTAAATACGTTACTATTATCACTCGTATACAATAATACAATTGTAGCCATAAAGAATATTTGGCAATTTATCACCTTGGTGGTGTAATGGGAAAAAGTCTCAAAATTAAGTTATTAATTAAGAATTAAGTATTAAAAATATAAATATTGTAATGTCATAAGAAGCACAAATATATTTTTTACAATTCGTACCAACTTGTTTTTTTGTTTACAGTATTTTTTTTTATTCTAGCATACAAGGAAGTAAGTTAAAAATGCATTACAAAATTGCATTTTTAGATACAAAAACGAAGTTGAGTTAAATAGAAAGAGTTTAAAAACTGTTGCAAGATGTATGAGGAAGTAGGGTATAAAAGTCATCGAAGGATGGAAACTTTTAAACTAAATAAATGGTGCATCATCAATCAGATTTCAATCGCAAATCTTCAAAAGATTTTTAGGGACAACAAGACAAGTTGATGGAAGATAATTTATGCGGAACACTTTGAAATGCAATGCACAATGTTAGGAAGATGAATTTCTTCTTAAAACTTATCAGTTTTTTCTCAGAGAAGTATATATATATATATATTAATAATGTAATTTTGCTATATCGGAACAATTTTTCAAAGTAAATTACACAAGGATTATAATACTTGACATACACTATTATACGCGATAGTGTTGACTTCTTGTGGTCAAAATTTAAAAAGGTAGGAAACCATATCGCCAAAATCAAAATTATACTAAACCAATGTGCTGTTCATACACAAACATACACATATATATATGTATATCAATAAAAAAAAAATGACAAACTAAAAATATTTTTTATGAAGAAATATGATACAGATAAGGGTATATGCTACGTATGAGGAAATGTAGAATGCACGAGTAAAAACGCCCTGGAAGAATGGAATTTTTTAATTTAATAAATAGTGGAAATCATTAATCAGATTTCAATCGCAAATCTTCAAAAGATATTTAGGTATAACGAGACAGGTTGATGGAAGATAATTTATGCGAACCACTTTGATATGCAATGTACATTGTTAAAAAGATGAATTTCTTCTTAAAAGCTTATCAGTATATCTAGGAGAAATACTTTTTTTATTTTATAAAAAATGTAACTTCGCAATATTGGAAGCGTTTTTCAAAGAAAATTACATAAGAATTATATTACTTGACATTCTCTTCTATACGTGATAGTGTTGACTTCTTGCTGTCAAAATTTAAAATGGTAGGAAACCACATCGTCAAAATCAAAATTATACTAAACAAATATGCATACACAAACATACATTATATATATATATATATATATATATATATGTATATATCGTAATATAATACTTAACCATTTATATAGAATAAAATGTCTATGTTCTTCCCATTTAATTAATACTAATATTAAAAAGCTTGTATATGATGCTATAAATAATGGTTATCCTAAAAAATTCATATGTTCTTTAATTTATAATTAGATATTACATGATCTTATAATTAATTCCTTGCGTAAAAAATGTATAAAAAAATTATAAAACATAAAAATAATAATAAAAAATTAAAAATGTTAAAAAGTAATAAAAAATATATATATATAGGTTGGTTGGGTGGGTAGATGTTAGAGTACGGAGGAGGGTGGTGTTGTCTGGATAAAAACGCAAAGGTTAATTATTTATTTAAAAAAAAAAAATTGAGAGTGGGTTATTTATTTTAACAAAATTTTTAAACTGTTTAATTTACACCAATATAGGGATATTTGTCCAGTTATATCTATAGTTAAATAGCTATATTTTAATTATCAAATTATTTTTAATGTTATTGATATAATTTTTGGTATTATTATTAATAATAATATTACTATTATTATTTTTTTTATTTTATTTTTATTTTTATTTTTTTTTAATTTTTACTATCCTATATTAAGATAATGAGTTTTTACCATGTAAAGTCACAATAAATGTTACTGATTAAAGTAACAATAATGTATTTTAAGTTATATGTTAATATGAATGTTATCTCTTAATTCTAATTTTAATCATTTTATTAATTTAATGTTAATATCGATTATTAATTATTTTTCCGGTTCAATTATATTTCCATTCAGCTTTATCTTTTTTGTTTGTTATGGATAACTATTATTTTTACTTACTTTTAACTCCTTTTTGTAAAATATCTTTGTTCCTTGTTTAATAATTTGGTTTTTGTGTGATGGTAGTCCCAAATTCGTATTGTTTTGCTTTTTCATGGCAAATACGAAGATGAAACCACACACTCCATTTGTAGTTCCAAAGTATTTGGGACCTGAAGATTCTGCTTTGGTTCTACAAATTTCATTTGTATTCATATTATTCTTTTTTCCTTCAATGTTCAATGTGCTATAATTTATTAAATTCAATGGTTAATTTCAAATGGTTAATATTGTTTACTATAATTCAATTTAATTCTTCGTTTTGGTTTATTGTTTTGTTGATAAAATCCATTGGTGAATCTTGTCTACTTTTAATGGTATTATATATGTATATATATATATATATATGAATAAAAATATAATAAAATAAAAAAAAAACATTTGACGAACTAAAAATATTTTTTATGAAGAAATATGATATGGATAAGGATATATACTACGTATGAGGAAATGTAGAATGCATGAGTAAAAACGCCCTCGAAGAATGGAAATTTTTAATTTAATAAATAGTGCATCATTAATCAGATTTCAATCGCAAATCTTCAAAAGATTTTTAGGTATAACGAGACAGGTTATGGAAGATAATTTATGCGAACCACTTTGATATGCAATGCGCATTGTTAGAAAGATGAATTTCTTCTTAAAATCTTATCAGTGTCTTCTAGAAAAAATACTCGTTTTTTTTTTTTTTTTTTTTTTTTTAACATAAAATGTAACTTTGAAATGTTGGAACCATTTTTCAAAGTAAATTGCATAAGAATTGTAATACGTGAAAATGCACTATTATACGTGATAGTGTTGAGTTTCTGTTGTCAAAATTTAAAATGGTAGGAAACCAGATCATCAACATCAAAGTTATACTCAAAACTACATACACAGACATATATTTATATATATAAATACATAATAATTAAAAATAAATAATTTTTAAAAGACTTTTAACGACAAGATAGATTGATGGAATGTAATTTATACAGAGAGTTTAGAAAAATCCTAACTTTATCAGAGACTTTCTTTTAAAAATATTAGCGGACGCTTGTATGGAAAGTGATAGGAAATTACACTATCTATACCAAAGATACTTGCCAAATTAAATTTTTTTTTCAAAAATTGACCAAAAATACCCCATTAAGCCCTATGATTGGTGAAATATAAATTATGTAGAGAGTTTGAGAAAATCCTAATTTTATTACAGAATTTCTTTTTGAAACATTAGCGGAGGCTTGTGGGGAAGGTAATAGGAATTTACGCCATCTTTAACAAAGATACTTGTTTAAATTAAATTCTTTCAAAAATTGATTAAAAAAAGTCTTATTAACACTTTGACTGGTAGAATATAATTTATGTTAAGAGTTTAGAAAAATCCTAACTTTATTAGAGAATTTCTTTTTGAAACATTAGCGGAGGCTTGTAGAAAAGGTAATAGGAAATTACGCCATTTATACCAAAAACATTTGTCAAATTAAATTCGTTTAAAAATTGAATAAAACTATCCCATTAAACCCTACGAGGAAATATGCTGCAAAAATCACCAAAGCAAGTAAACGTTTTAAATTAACAATCAAACATCAATCAGAGTTTATTCACGAATCTTCAAAAGTGATTCTTAGACTTTTAATGACCAAACAGGTTGACAGAAGGCAATTTATGCGGAAAAGTTTCGAAATACAACATACATCATTAGCAAGATGGATTCTTGGTAAGGTTTTATCGGAGACTTGTAGGAAAAACTTTTATTTTTACTTTCTAAAAAAACTTTATCTCGCAATATTAGAATCTTTTTTCAGATGCGTTACATAACGCTGCCTGTGATCGCAGAATATATATATATATTTTTTTAATGTTAAGAAGTACATAGTGAATCTATTTGAAGTATACAATTTTTTTATGTCGCATATAATAGAGGATAATTAACCAGATAAATTGATGGAATATAATTTATGTAAAGAGTTTATAGAAAAATCCTAGCATTATTAGAGAATTTATTTTTGAAATTCTCTAGCGGAGGCTTTTGGGGGAAGATAATAGGAAATTACGCCATTTATACCAAATATACTTGTCAAATTAAATTCGTTCAAAAATTGAATAAAATATCCCATTAAATTCTATGACTGGTGGAACATAATTTAGAAAAATCCTAACTTTATTAGAGAATATTTTGATGAAATATTGGCGGAGGTTTGTAGGGAAGGTAATGGGAAATTACGTCTTCTATACCAAATATACTTGTTAAATTAATTTCGTTCAAAAATTGAATAAAAATATTCCATTAAATCCTATGATTGGTGGAATATAATTTATGAAGAGAGTTTAGGAAAATCCTAATTTTATTAGAGAATTTAATTTTGGAAAGTTAGCGGAGGCTTGTAGGGAAGATAATAGGAAATCACGCCAGCTATACTATATATAAGGTGTTCTGGTGTAATAACGCCAGGCGGGGTAATAACGCCAAGTGCTAATATTATGCATAATTATGAAATAATCCGGTAAATGACACCCATGTGCTCTGCGTAGAAGGGTTTTGGGTCATATAAATCGCAAAAAACAGCTTAAAGTTAATTTGTTCTTTTTGTAGGTCTTATTGCTTTTACAAGCAACTAAAATTAACGCTTGATCTAAAATTTGAGAGAAGAATAAAAGTTTTGTGATGTGAAGACTATCTTTTTTATCCGGAAATACTTTGTTTATTACATAAATTTGTAGTGCATTTCACGTATTTTCAAAATGTTGTAGAAGATTTTGGATATCTTCTCGAGATAATTTGTAGTTTAAAATGTACAGATCAGTAAGTATACCGGGGTAATAACGCCAACCCTTGTCATTATTACTCCTGTTGATTCCCAACAGTGGCCGAATTATATTTGAAGCGGGATTATTTATTAATATGGGACAGCATTATTATCTTTGTTGAAATGGTAAGACTTAGGGGGGAGGTGCAATACCCAAAACTAAGCTCTCTATTTTTTTTCAGTACTAATGTAAAAAATAATTTTAAACTCTTATAATTAAAACTATATCAAAATGTTTTCGATATTATAATTCGAACATCTACAAATTCAGGTTTCCATTAAATTTCCACTGGATTGTTCAATTTAGTTCTAAATTTTAACTGTTCGCTTTCTCAGCGTTCGGTTTTTCAAAATTTTACAAATTTAACCTTTAACCGATGTGGCAGAAATTGTAACCTAACTGTAATGTGGAGCGGTTTATCAGACCGCAAGATTGAAAGATGAATAAAAGGCGGAAATAACTCACAGGATTGCGTTTTTGTACTAAATTTTTCATACAAGACTATTATAGTTATTTAAAAGTGTCTGGTGATAGTACTAAAATTACAAATGAAACAAAATTTCGGCGGTGTTTGTAGTTAAACTGAAAATTACAATTTAAACTATAACAATTAAAATACAAACATTGGTTTCTGAGATCGGTAACATTAGTTAAAGGTTAAAAGGTGATCAATGATTAGAAATCAAAGAATACTGTTCCTCCTCTAAATTTTTTGTGCAGAATTAATTCTAAATAAATTTAATCTATTCAAATATTTCTAACAATAGTACGAGGATTCCAAAGAGAGCGAATTTCAGTTGTAGCTATAGTTAAACTGGAAAATACAAGTTAAACTCTAAAATTAGGGAAGGGGGGGGGGGGGGGGAGTAGAACTTTCAGTGAGATTGCTAACAGCAGTTAAAGGTTAATTTTGTTGCTAATATAGAGATAATGATATATAACCACATGAATCATGTATAAAATTCAAAAAGAGATCTCTTTGGGATAATATTTTTTTCAAAAATCTTATTTAATTAATTAAAAATTTATTAAAGCATGTTTTATATAATGCCGACAATGCAACTTTAGGTTTGGAGAATGCGCATTAGTGTGGAGTTACGGGTTAAAAACTATTTACAAGATTACTATAATAGTATTAACAAAAATATTTATTACATATAACTCTAGTTATTATAAAATTTCACATGTTTAAAATATTACATCATAAATGGTTAAAATCATGCAATGTTTCTTAAAATTATATTTAAGCGGTACTTTTTAAGCAAAGAGAGGCGCAGGGTTTTATATTCTGTTGAAGCTCCCCCTCACTCCTTTTATTTCACTTTTATAAAAAATTGAATATTTTCTATTTATAGAATGCATACATGAGAATGTGAATGCTGATACAAATAAACATCGTTAAAACCGTGCAATGTTTCTAATAATTCTATTTAAGCAGTCCTTTTTAAACAAGAAATAGCTTAGAATCTCATATTATTTTGCCTCCTTCCCCCTCTCCCACACCCCACTTTTCTTTTTCTTACACTTTCACAAAAAAATTGAACATGAATGCAATTTGTCGTTTTCTTGAGCTGTAGAGTTTGTATTTTTAGAATTGGGCAATCTACATGTCATTATTCCTTCTTATTTTATAGTTTTGTTTGCATGACGTTATTGCCCATATAGGTGGGTAATAATGCCAAATAGCATCGGTCAAGAAATCACGCCATTACATTTTATGAATACTTAGCTGTTAAATTATTTTTTCTATATAGATAGTCAATGAGTTGCTGTATAAAATGCTGTATTTGTTTGAAAAATACAATCTAAAACTAAGCCGTGAAAATTGGTAGAACCTTAACGTGGCGTTATTACCCCAGGATACCTTACTTGTCAAATTAATTTCTTTGAAAAATTAAATAAAAATATCCCATTAAACCCTATGAGGAAATACTGTGCAAAAATCACCGAAGCAAGTAAACGTTTTAAATTAACAATCAAACATCAATCAGAGTTTTTTTGCGAATCTTCAAAAGCGATTCCTAGATTTTAAATGACCAGACAGGTCGACAGAAGGCAATTTATGCGGAAAAGTTTCGAAATACAACATACATCATTAGCAAGATGAATTCTTGATAAGATCTTATCGAAGATTTGTAGGAAAAACTTCTATTTTCACTTTGTAATAAAACTTTACCTTGCGATATTAGAATCTTTTTTCAGATGCGTTACATAATGATCCATGTGATCGCAGAATATTATCTTTTTTTTTTTTTTTTTTTTTTTTTTTTTTTATGTTAAGATGTACATAGCGAATCTATTCGAAGTATACAGAAATTTAATGTCGCATATAATAGTGGAAGGAAAAATAATTAGACATAAATTTAATTCAAATTTTATATAATTTTATTCCAAAAGTGTTTTGTAATTTTTAAAGTAAAAACAGGCATTTAATGTAACAAGAAAGAAAAAAAAATGATGCGTCAAGACTAGATTATGAAGCACTTTGAAACACATTCAGAATAACATAACAAAACTTCACCGTTTAAAATATTAAAGTATTACGTTTCATTTCACCATGTAGAATTGTATAACTCATTTCAAAAACTAATTTCAGCTGCTCCCATGTACAGTTATTCACTTACAGTAAACTATCCGAATTTTTTAGCAGCACTATATATGATATAGACTACAGAGGTTTGTATCTATTAATAAGATGCATTCCAAAATTTAGTTCATTTAAAAGATACAGATATTTCAACTCAAAAATTCCCCTTCAGCTATTTCCTCTAAAAAGGAGAATGGTATGCGAATATTTTTGTGCAGCCTTGTATATGAGGTATAGAATTTATACATAAAGTGTAATATGGAAAAGAATAATTAAATTTAAAAGCGAATACCGAATTTTAAACGTATTCTTGAGCAATTATTACGCAAAGGCGCGGCATAACCGGTTTCTTTTGTCTGTCCCTGTAAATCAATAAACAATGCTATGAATGCTCCGTTTTAACGTTGTTGTAGTGAAATTCAGTGATTTATATAAGTTTAAATACATTTAAAATAGCGTAATGTCATTAAAGTACTCTCCAAACGATTTTCTCCCATATACCATAATGTAATCGAATTTTTTGAGTGTCCCTGTAAACGAACCATTAATCATACATATTTCATATGCATGCTCCACACATGCATATGAAATATGTTCGTTTAATAAATCCAAACATGCTTTGGTGACCTTAAATAAGTTTTATCAAATGCAAGAAAATCTGAATATATTTATGGGAGTTAGAGCATGGACAGACGGACAGACGGGTAGACAAATTGCATAAGCCCTTTTCAGTCTTGTTGGAAAGTGGTAATAAACATCCAAAGAAATTTTAAAGTCGTTTCATTAGGCTACGTATATATATATAATTACGAACGCACCTAAGAAAGCACGTCTAAGTTGGCATATACCTTAAGTGACGTACAAAATAGCAAACAATAGACTATTTCAAAATTGAAATAGTTAAGTACATCAAAGCTTACCTACGTAGGCTAAAAGATCCGTGTAATGACTTGTGAGTAAAGCTTGAACATCAAGTCATTTGGTCTTAACATCTGGCATATCCGTTATCTACTAAGATCGTCTTTCTGACGAATTAAACACACCTCTGATGGGCTAAACGAACCATGGAGCTTAACAAAAACAATGCGAAAGTAGAAATTTTTTTTCAATGTTGCATCCCCAAGTCTTAATCCCAAACTACCTTCTAATAACACGTTGTGATATCTAAAAGAACAAGGTACTTTTGAAAGAGAAGCGGCGAGATTTTCTATTGTGCACTCAACAACTTCCTGGAATTGGTTGGTTCTGGACGGGTTATTATTATTCAATTAAGGGGAAAAATAGCCGTTGTCGGACTGTAATTTTTCTTTTTCCCTTTATGGACATTTTGTTTCTAATGAAGTTTTTATATTGAGTTCCTTGTTTTCATGAGAACAGGGTGACAATTCGACTAGTGTGTAGGGAAAAATTGAGAAAGTGGCAGGGGTTTGAGGTATGAATCAACATGTTATTGTAATAAATTTGTTTTGAAGCAATTATTATTATTTTTTTTATTTTATAAATTACTAGAAATTAATTGCAACATACTAGAAGTTAACTTTAGAAGAAAACTTTCTATGTACGTGATAAAAAGTTTTTTAATTAATTAGATCTAAGATATCCTTGGTTAATAACATCACGTTAAGGTTCTACCAATTATTACTGCTTAGTTTTAATTTTGTTTCTTTCAATCAAATATAGGATCTGATACAGCAGATTATTGACTATGTATATAAGAAAGAATATTTTAACAGATATGTATTCATAAAATATAATGGCGTGTTTTCTTGAACAATGCTTTTTGGCGTTATTACTTACATAGTCGAGTAACAAAACCATGCAAATAAAACTATAAAATAAGGTTAAATAATGACATGTAAGCGATCCAATTTTTAAAGATACGACTCTACAGCCCTATAAACTGACCCGTATGAAAAAATTAGCAGCACTTGGGGTATACAAATTTCTCTTTATCCTTTTTAGTTTTCAACAATGATAATGATGTTCTCTCAAGAAGAAAATAAAAAAATAAATACTCTTGAAAAACTGAAAAGAATCAACCGGACTAATTACCCCATATATTGTGTTATTACCGCGGTTTATTTATTGAGCAGTATTTAT
The DNA here is from genome assembly GCA_964019185.1 of Maratus speculifer. Classification (NCBI taxonomy): domain Eukaryota; kingdom Metazoa; phylum Arthropoda; class Arachnida; order Araneae; family Salticidae; genus Maratus; species Maratus speculifer. Next base: position 107,972,020 of record OZ025303.1, read on the forward strand.
GAAAACATAAACTGTTTCGCCAACACATACAAAATCTTCCACAACATTTTGAAAGTGAATGAAATACTCTACAAATTTATGTAGTAAACAAAGTATGTCCTAATATATATATAGCCCTCAGATCATAGAACTTAACTTGCAAATTTTCGATATGGTGTTGACTTTTACGTGCTTCTTCCCACGATAAAATCTACAAAAAGAACAAACGAACTTTAGCGGTTGTTTGTGATTCAGATGGCTCAGAAACCTTCTGCGCAGAGCTCGCATGTGCCATTTCCTGGATTCTTTCATAATTACGCTTAATATTAGCACATGGCGTTATTACCCACCCTGGTATTATTATTCCAGGGCACCTTACAATTAATCAATTGACCATTTGATTACAAATGATAACTACTCATTAGGTTCATATAAAAAAACTTCGTCTAAAAAATGATAGAAAGAAAAAAAACACTACAGCATGTGTGGCCACTCAACAATGTATAAGTTCCAATACTATGCTTAACTTGTCCCAACGAAAAAAGTGATTAGCATAGTGAGATATATTTAAAGTAATCCAGTGCAATGGTGGGTGACTAATAAATAAATAAACACATAAATAAATTATGGAATTTAATTTGTAATCTAAATTATGAAATTCTTTCCTTATTCTAATTTTCTACTTAATAAATACATTTTTTTAAAAAGTAGTTTTATATGTTAAAACTGTTGTTAGCTTTCGTTTTTTCAAAAACTAAAACAAAATCACTTCACCTTTTTTCATTCACGTATAAAAACATTTCATATTTATTTACTTAGAAGGTGTCACAATTTAATTTTTATTTGTGACACCTTCTAAGTAAATAAATATGAAATGTTCTTATAAGTAGTTTTATAGTTATGAATTTTACCATAGAGCATATACCATATATGAAATTGCTAAAATTTTCGAATTGATCTATTTGTGTCGAAATTTTAAATAAAAATTACGTTAAATTATATTTTTTACCGCATTAAAATTAATATTGTAAAATTAAATTCAGTTTAAGCAAATGAATACCATGCATTAAATTTACACACTAATTAAATGTTTTCTAATCAGTGTATTTTTTTGAACCCACAACTAAAATTTTTCACTACTAAAATTTCCACAACTAAAATAAGTAATCAGCATTAAAACAGATTAAATAAAAATTAGCTTTTGTATGTTTATCATGCCAAACAATTTCAATACAAAATATGCTTTCTACCACTTATAATACTAAGATATGTTCAAATAATTCTGTCACTCCAATTTATATTCACTCAATTTTTGCATAATTGACCATTCAAGAGTAAATGTGATTTTGAACATTAATTACACCCCCAATTACATTGTAAATATTTATGTAATTACCAACAAATGTTTTACTTTAAACATTTACAACATTAATTATGCAATAAACTACCTCCATTAACATTTTTTAAGAGAAAAAAATGTTTTTGTGTATATATTTTTTTATTAAATAATAACAGTAAAATGTATGCTTCAAAATTGGAGGTATAATATACCTATCACTTATAATAGTAAGATACGTTAAAATAATTCGATTACTCAAATTCATATTAAGTTTATTTTTGCACAATCAAAATTTATAATTCACAAATTTTCTAGAACATCTACTTCATCGTCAAGTTAAATTTATTTTCATCATTTACTACATTCATTAGAAAAAGAAACCTTCCTTGTTAAGCTTAAATAACAACAATAGTAATAATAATATAAAGCAACATTTGTTTTCATATCAAACAATATACAAAAAAAAATTTCAAGAAAAATAAAATGCCTACCTATGTTAAAATAATTCTATCACTCAAATTTATTTTCATTGATTTTAGAATAACATTCGATTGAACAGTAAAACTTCTCTAGAATATTAGTTACATACATACTTAAAATTTATTTTCAACAATTACTGCATTCATTATAAATAGCATGTTTACATGTCGTCACCTGAGAATAATTAGGTTCTATCTGTGTTTTTGAAAAAAAAAAATCTCTTACCGACATAGAAATGTTATGTTTGTGTCTATGAAGTCATATCTGGATTAAAATAATGTCATAATATAATTGTAATGTAAATTATCTATAACATCATTTTGAGGCAAAAATGTCGTCATAGATACAAATAGAGTCTTTCTATATAGATAAATCAATTTTTTCCAAAATACAGATAGAACCTTATTATCCTCAGGTGATGATATATATATATGTTATACATATATATGTTACAGGCCAAACCCGATTTTAGGCCAAATTAGATTGGCCTAGGCCAAACTAGTTTATCCTAACGCCTATCGGACAGACTAGATTTTCCTAGGCCAAACTAGTCTGTCCTAACGCCCATCGGATAAACTAGTTTTTCCTAGGCCAAACCGGTCTATCCTAAGGCCCATCGGATAAACTAGTTTTTCCTAGGCCAAACTAGTCTATCCTAAGGCCCATAGGACAATCTAGTTATTCCTAGGCCAAACTAGTTTGGCCTAACTCTTATAGGATAAACTAGTTTAGCCTTCTGTTTATTGGTCTGAACCAGTTTCTCCTAGGCAGATCTAGTTTATCCTAGGCCAATTCAATTTGGCGTGATTTTATTGAATTCAATGGCCGCCACAGCGCCAACATTCAAGTTTGTCCTAGGCTGATCTAGTTTATCCTAGGCCAATTTAATTTTACGTGTTTTTAGCTCGCAGGCGTCAAAGCCTGAGAAATAATGGGCTCGCAGGTTCTGTATGTATGAATGTATGTATGTATGTACGAATGTACGTACGTATGTACGTGCGTATGTACGTAACGCGATAACTCGTGATAGAAATATCCGATTTGCTTCAAATTTTGGATGTGCGTTCATTGATATAAGGTACTTTTCTGATTAATTTTGGGGATTCATTGGATAAGAATAAAGGGGAGCGAACGGGAGGCTAGTCCCCCACCGTTAATTTAGAGAAATAGATTTTTGATGCAGAATTATCAGTTTTCATTTAAAATTTTAGATATAGGATCATTCTGACAAGGCGCCTCCATGAATAGTTGTGGAAGTTTATTGTTTAAGAGTAAAAAAGGGGCAATGTTGATTACCTCCCCCCCAACCCCATAATTTAGATAAATGGTTTTTGACGCAAAATTTACGGATATGCTTCACATTTGTATATAGGTTGTTTGTGATAAGGCGATTCCCTGAATAGTTTTGGGGGTTTAATGGTTAAGTATGAAGGGAGAAATGAACGATAACCCTCTTGCATAGAAAAAACTAGTTCATCCTATGGGCATTTAGATACACAAGTTTGGTGTAGAAAAGATTAATTTATCCAATTGGCATAAGGATAAAATAGTTTGGCCGAGGCTAATCTAATTTAGCTCGAAAACGGGTTTGGCCAGTAAAAAACATATATTTCACTAGAAAAAGTATAAATGTGTGTCAAGAGTCATTGCTTATAACACCAATACAGAAATTTAACATGTTCACATTAGAGACATGATGCATTGGACATGGTGTTTGCTTATTCAAACAAATTATTATTATTTACTTTAATGTTATTTACTTTAATATTATTTACTTTTGAACAGGCAGAGCTCTATCTGTACAAAAATCAGTGAAAAAAGACTCAGTCCGGCTCGATCTGGCCCTACTCAATTTCTGCAAAAAAATTCAGGTTTTACTTCACATACAATTAAGATTCCTTTAAAAAATACTGCTTATATACTTATTGGATAAATTTACAATGTATTTTTAAATTATGTTGTGTTCACAGAATGGAAAATATACAATGTATTAATGATTATCTAGATTCTTAGAGTTTCAATATTCAAATACGGATTCATTAAATAATCAATGTAGTTTAGAACAAAATTAAAAATATGAGAGTTACAAATATCATAACTTTTGGATCCGTTCAGTAAAAAGTAGATTTATGAATATATTTCTCTGTCATTCCTTAAGGTTTTTCTCAAATCCTAAAGAGCTACATCCTAACACATTTATGAACTACTTCCTTTTCGGGAATGCATAAGGTTAACAGATTCAGATAACATATAATCGAATGGCGTAAACCATTTTTTCATAAAAGCGATGTATCTTTGAGAAAATAATAAAGCTACGTTTTGAATCGAATTTCCGGTTACGACTTCACGGGGAAAAAAAAAAAAAAAAAAAAAAAAAAAAAAAAAAAAAAAAAAATGACGCCGTGACAAGAATAGCTTATATGTCGACAGGTAATTAATTTCTCAAAAATGGAAAATGCTGCTCAATTGCAAATTTTGTTCAGCTTCATTCTGGCTCGAATATGCAATAATAATAATAATAATAATAATAATAATAATAATAATAATAATAATAATAATAATAAAAACTAGTTTTTTTTATGTAAGAGATGTAATTTTTCCCTTCATACTTAACCATTAATCCCAAAACCATTCAGGAAATCGCCTTATCAGAAAGAACTTATATATAAATGTGAAGCAGATCCGTAAATTCTGCGTCAAAAACCATTTATCTAAATTATGGGGAGGGGTTAACCTACATAGCCTTTTTTTTACACTTAAACAATAAACATCCACAACTAATCATGGAGGCGCCTTGTCAGAATGATCCTATATCTAAAATTTTAAATAAAAACTTATAATTCTGCATCAAAAATCCATTTCTCTAAATTAACGGTGGGGGACTAACCTCCCGTTCGCTCCGCTTTATTCTTATCCAATGAATTCCCAAAATTAATCAGAAAAGTACCTTATATCAATGAACGTACATCCAAAATTTGAAGCAAATCGGATATTTCTATCACGAGTTATCGCGTTACATCCATACGCACGTACATACGTACGTACATTCGTACATACATACGTACATTCATACATACAGAGCCTGCGAGCCCATTATTTCTCAGGCTTTGACGCCTGCGAGCTAAAAACACGTAAAATTAAATTGGCCTAGGATAAACTAGATCAGCCTACGACAAACTAGAATGTTGGCGCTGTGGCGGCCATTGAATTCAATAAAATCACGCCAAATTGAATTGGCCTAGGATAAACTAGATCGGCCTAGGAGAAACTAGTTCAGAGCAATAAACAGCAGGCTAAACTAGTTTATCCTATAAGAGTTAGGCCAAACTAGTTTGGCCTAGGAAAAACTAGATTGTCCTATGGGCCTTAGGATAGACTAGTTTGGCCTAGGAAAAACTAGTTTATCCGATGGGCCTTAGGATAGACCGGTTTGGCCTAGGAAAAACTAGTCTATCCGATGGGCGTTAGGATAGACCGGTTTGGCCTAGGAAAAACTAGTCTATCCGATGGGCGTTAGGATAAACTAGTTTGGCCTAAAATCGGGTTTGGCCTGTAACATATACATAAATCAAACAATATCATAAAAAATATGGTTCAAGAAAAATTAAATATGAATAACTTATAATACTAAGGTAACATAATTTTATCACTCGAATTTATATTCACTCCATTTTAATGCATCAAGAAAAATAAATGTCTACCACTTATAATACTGAGATACGTTTATATAATTATATCAGTCAAACTTATATTCATTCGATTTTAATGTAATCTTCAATTGGAACAGAAATTTTTCTCGAACATTAGTTATTTACTCAGTTAAAATTGATTTTCAGCCATTTCTACATTCATTACAAAATAATCCATCTCCATTAACCTTAAATAATAATAATAATTAAATCAAAAACCGTTCTGAATGTTTTTCTGATCAAACAACATCGAAGAAAAATATAGTTATAGAAAAATAGAACATCTACCACTTATAATACTAAGATACGCTAAAAAAAATTTATCATTCAAATTTATATTCATTTCATTTTAGCATAACCGTTCATTCAACAGTGAAAGTTTTCTAGAACATTAATTACATCCACAATTTAAAAGGAGTTACGAATCGAGGGTTACCAATTGAATGAAAGGCTTTTGTTTTTCCGTTTGGATAAATTTAATCTTTTAGCGATGCCCGGAGATTTGTAGACATCATAAAATTCTCTGTCTTTAGCGACGTTAGATTTTACGGTAAAGAAGTTTAAATGTACAAGAAATGGATGCTATTCAGAAGTCTATCATATGCCCTGTCAATACAAAATACAGTCGCAGAAGAAAAAAAAAAAGGTAAATACCCCCTAACACTTTAACAAATTGTCGTAGAAGAAAATTACTGCTGCCGAACGACTGGGAATATAGCCAACTTTTAAATGATACATATAAAATTTGCTTAGGAGGCCATCTATATATTTTTTTAATATTCATTACATTCATTACAAAAAGAAACTATCTTTGTTAACCTTAAATAATAATAATAATAAAAGTGAACCCGAAATTCGTTTTTCATGTTTTTATTTTATTTTATTATATTATTATTTATTATTTTTTTTGTTAAATCAAACGAGATTAAGTCAAAATATATGTAAAGAAGAATAGAATGTCTAACCGCACTTAAAATACGTTAAAATAATTTTATCATTCAAATTTATATTCACCCCATCTTAGCATAACCGATCGTTCAACAGTGAAAGTTTTCTAGAACATTAATTACATTCACAATTTAAAAGGAGTTACGGGTCGAGGGTTACCAATTGAATGAAAGACTTTTGTTTTTCCGTTTGGATAAATTTAATCTTTTAGCGATGCCCGGAGATTTGTAGACATCGTAAAGTTGTCAGTCTTTAGTAACTTTAGACTTTACGGCATAGAAGCTTAAATGTACGAGGAATGGATGATTTTCAGAAGTCTATCATATGTTTTATAAATACAAAATACAGTCACAGAAAAAAAAAAAATTACATACCTCTTACTAACTCTTCAAAAATTTGTCGTAGAAGAAAATTACAGTTATCGAGCGCTTGGGAATATAGTCTCGTTTTAAATAGTGTATATAAAATTTGCTTAGGAGGCCATCTAAATTTACTTTTAATATTCACTTCATTTATTACAAAAAGAAGCCATCTATGTTAACCTTAAATTTCAATAATAATAAAAGTTAAACCGAAATTCGTTTTCCATTTTTTTAATAAAACGAGATAGAATCAAAATATATGTAAAGAAAAACAGAATGTCTAATCACTTATAATACTGAGATACATTAAAATCATTTTATCACTCAAATATTTATGTTCACTTCATTTTAGCATAACCGTTCATTCAACAGTGAAAGTTTTCTAGAACATTAATTACATCCACAATTTAAAAGGAGTTACGGGTCGAGGGTTACGAATTGAAAGAAAGGCTTTTGTTTTTCCATTTGGATAAATTTAATCTTTTTGCGATGCCTGGAGATTTGTAGACATCGTAAAGTTGTCTGTCTTTAGCCACATTAGATTTTACGGCATAAAAGCTTAAATGTACGAGAAATGGATGATATTCAGAAGTCTATCATATGTTTCATAAATGTTATTTTAATCGCCTTTTAATAAAGCAGTGAGTTTTTTAAAGTTTACATTGTATATTTTATTTTTTGAATCAAGGTGAAATATTTCATTTCATCTTATAAGGACATTTTAAATTTATTATTATTTAAATAATAAATAAAGAGTTCAATTTGTGGTAATTAAATAATAAATAAAGGGTTCATGGTGCTGCAAATATTGGTTTTTAATAAATTTTTAAACGTGATTTCCGAGTCAATATATAGCGCAAACGTTTTGCTCTATAAATACAAACAATTAAAAAAAAGTATTTAGGATTTGAAAAGAAAAACTGACGACTTGATAAATGATTTTTTTAAAAACTTGCACAGGTTGGTAGAAAACACCGTTTATGGCTTATTGTTTTACATGTTCTAAAATTTGTTATAAGAAGCAATTTTTATCTCGTTGCATTAGAAAACACTAAAAATTTTCCATCATTTAAATTTATACTCAAATCTACTAAGTGCAAAGGTAGTGCAGCGTAATTTTTTTCTATTGCTAAAATTTGTACATTCAAACTTTAATCCACCATGCTTATCCAACGGTTAGAGTGCTTGCTGCTCCATGTAATTTCAATTGGTTTTTCAAGGTCATTCATCCTCCTCCATTTTATCTCTTGGTTGGTATGAGGAAAAGTTAAGTATCAGCCAGTCAAATAAGGTGTTACGATAATTACTGACCTATGATAAGTGCTAGGAAACTGACTTTGGGTAGCCAATTGATATTACATATAGTACAGCAAAAGGTGCTACTAATCACGACTTAGGCATGGCTATTTTGCTGGACTTAATTATACTTTTAGTGAAGGTTCAAGTCGGCACGTAAAAATGGCATTTATAATCTACAGAAATATGTTATAACTACGTGTAAAAATATACATTAACCCCTTCCGATTTACCTACGATTCCAAAAAGTTCTTCGTCTTTAGAAAAATCAGAAAAAAAAATACAAATTCTCGAGATATAAAAAAAAAGCGTATAAAAACAAAATTTATTTTGCTGCCATCGATTTTCGGATTTTTTTTTTTGAGTGTATAATTAGTTTTCTTAAGGGATATTGGTTTTTATAAGGTGCTATCAATCCTCAATTAAACCTTTTCAGCTGCTTATGAATTTATTCTATCAAGAATTATAAAATAATATTAATTTTAATATCAATGTTAATTCTGTTAATTTGTGATGTCTGTAGAACACAAAAACATTTACTTTAGATTTGATAGCACCAGAAAAATCAATATTACAGATTGAGAAATCCGATTAATATGTTATTAAAATGATAAAAAAAAGTTTCCAAAAATCATTGGAAAAAAATCGGTTTTGATTTTTTAAAAATATTTTTTTAATCTCAAAATGATTTTAGCTTCTGGGCTTTTAAAGATAATAGCATTCTTTGAAATAGTGGGTACTCGGTAGAGGTATTCGTATTTTTTATTTGTGGTTAATCATGTCTTTTTGGACTTTCTGGATTGCAATCTTATAGCTTTGCAATCTTATAGAAAAAAAAAAAAAAAAAAAAAAAAAACCTAAACAACCGACCAAAATTAAGGAGTTAAAACATGACCAAATGGGATTTTTTTTTCTAAATTAGAAAAATAAAATCTGTTCATATTGCTCTAAGTTATTCATTTCTGTCATTCAAAGTATTTTTTATACTTTGTAAATATATTTGTAATTCTTCGGCATCTTATGCTAAGAAAATTAGCTTACATAAAATGTAAGTGGATGATATCTAGAGTTTAGTCATAGAATGAAAATCTAACTCATTAATCTTTAAATAGTACATGTTGAGAGCCGTAAATCCTTGCTTGAAACATAAAAGCATTTGATTTTCAATAAATACGTCTGTAATTTTGACTTATAATTGAATTTCTTAGTGATATTCTAAGATTTTGCAGACTCAATAAATTTATCTGCCAATGTTCGACATTTAATGATAAAAAAATAAGCTTATATAAAAAAAAAGTGGATAATAGTGGACGATAGCCAGATGTTAGTAATAAAATGAAAATTTAATAAGTCTATATAAGTAGTATATATTGAGTATCCTAAATCCTTTTTATAAACGTATTCATTAAAGTATTTGATTTTCATTAAAATGAATCTGATAATTTATTGACTTATAACTGAATTAGTCTGTCAGCAATTTTATGAAAAATGCCTTTTTTTTTTTTTTTTTTTTTTTTTTTTTTAACTGTGAAATGAAAGGCTGTTCAAATAGTTACCTTTGTTTAATGTAATAAAAAATTTTAACTGATTAACAATCTGAGATTTAACAATTTAAAAAAAAGTCATGTATATATATAATATGCAATGGTTAATTAAAAAAAAAAAAAAAAAAAAAAAAAAAAAAAAAAAATTGAAAGTGGAGAGGCATTTGCTAAATTGTAATACATTTTATACTAGATGTTCAGTTAACGCATTTGTATGGATAATTGTATAGTTATATTAATTAAATATATTAATATAATTTAAAAATTAATGTTAAAGATTAACTGTAATCTAACTTTTAAGAAGTTGGACAATACATAAAATATTATTTCTAAGTGTATAAAATGTATATATTAATTTTCTATTTTATTCTTTCTTTTATCTTACAATAAGATATTAAGTTTATGTTAGTATTGCCAAATTAAAGGATTTTTTGCTACGTCATTTTAAGAGGTCTCAGGAGTCTTACTTTTTACCTGGTAGTGCGATTTAGCAACATATACATTTGATTTTTTTTCTCAGTCCCTATTAAACTTAAATGCATAAAACTTTTTGTATAGACAACTTAATATCTCTTCTATTTAAAATAATTTTTTTAACATTCTATATTGAATTTTTATTATATATATTTTATATTTAATTTTGATTTAAAATTTAAATTGTTTTTTGACTGCGCGCAGCATTTCTCAAAAAATAATAAAGAAATTTGTATGAAACTTGGTAAATATCTTCATTTTAAGTTTAAGAACAACTTATACCTCAAATTTAGAATTTTGATTACATTGATTATTGATAATTGGCAATTTTTTTTAATAAAAAATGATTTTTTTTTATTTTTTCAATTTTAATTTCAATTTTAAATAAATAAATGCATAAATTGCTTTAAAATGAAGTATAAGTTCAAGATACATTAATTTTACACCATTATCAGCTTTTTTAGCGGTTCTTGAACTAATAGTTTTGCTAGAATCCTGCGTGCAATGGATACAAGTCTAATTTTTTTAATAAAAATTAAGCATAAAAAAAAAATAAAATTTCAATGTAGAATATTAAAAAAAATTATTTTTAATAGAAGGGATATTAAGTTGTCTATATTAAAAATTTTATGCATTTATGTTTTATAGGGACTGAGAAAAAAAATCAAATGTGACATGTTGCTAAGTTGCACTACAAGGTAAAAAGTAAGACTCCTGAGACCCCTTAAGGATAACTATAGTGTCTGGTATGTTATTATTTCCTTTGCTATCCATTTTAATAATGTTATTATGATTTTTTTTTTTTATGTTTTTCTGCATTTTATTTTGCTTTTATGTATGTAGGTAGCCCCAAATTCGTATTATTTTGGTTTTTCATAGCTAATACGAAGATGAAACTGCACTCTTTATTTCTAGTTTCAAGGTATTTGTGGGCCTAAGGATTCTGCTTTGGTTCTGCAAGTTTCGATTGCTTTCATTTTGATTTATTTTTTTCCATAAAGTAATTTTGTATTAAATTCAATGGCTTATGAATTGTTTTACAATTAATGGTTTTATGTACATATAACCTTCGTCAGTGCTTCAACACCGAATATCTAACATACAGTCGACTCTCGTTAATTCGAAATCGGATAATTCGAATCTTCGCTTAATGCGAACTAAACAGGAAGTCCCAAAATTTTCAATGGCAGAATAACGTTAAAATTTTTCATTAATTCGAACTCATTTTCTCTTGACATCGTTTAATTCGAACTAACGAGAATTCCGATTTTTCATTTTTTCCATTCTTTCTCACGGATTTCAAATCATTTGAATAACTTTCTTTCTTTGATTTTTGTGAAAATTGTTCCGAACGAGAATACATATAATCCCATGCATTTGATATCCACTTTCTAAGTGCCCCGTTTGTCCATGAGTGACGCTTCAAATTTTTCTTCCATTGTGCTTGTTTCTAATCTTTTAATTACTTTATGCATTTATACATTCTAATTTAATATTAAGTCATGTTCTGATGATAACAGACATAATTAATTAAAAAAAAACCACTATAACATTAATTCCTTTGTAATAGTACCATATTAAGCATGTTCTAATTTCATACTTTCCATAATTCGAACATTTCTTGTGGTCCCGACGAGTTCGAATTAACGAGAGTCGACTGTACATCCATTTGATTGATTAAATCCATTTTTTTTTTTAACTTGGACTTTTTAAATAGTTAGAGACACTTCTACACTAACTTTGATTCACACAGATACAATATTTTAAGAAACCCATTTTATGTAGACTGCACTATCAATTTAGCTCATCACGTGATAGAAAGAGGACGAGTCTTATTATTAATTCAGCAGTTAGGAGTAAATATGATGGTGTAAATATGTCATTACAAGTCTGAGGGGAAACAGAGATGTAGAGTGAAAAACTACCACATTGATGACATTTTTCTTTTTTCTTTCTTTTTTTTTTCTTCATCCAAGATGACTTCTTCCTTATGGATCTGCCGGTCATTTGGCTCAAATACTTCTTGGATTTTATCGTTATGGCCTCTTTCAAATATTTACGGGCAAGGTGAGATGTTTTGAAGCTTCTTTGCTTGGAGTTGTAAACTGATATGCTTAGTCTTGAAAGTGGAATTAATTCGAGTATGTCAGCGGTTATGAAAGTAACTGCAGATTTTTAATCCTTTTATAATCATGAAAGATTGTTTTGTTTAATACTTAATAAGTTTTATTTTTTTAATCTTACAATTATACGGTTGAAATACGGTTCTAAATGTTAAAGAAAAATACAAAGTCGCAAATAGAACACAACGTTTCTGTACCAAAAAGTTTTTAAGTTTTTTTTTTTTTTATTGTCATCTTAGCTGTTTTTTTTTAAATGGATTGAAATTAAAAAATGCCAATATTATAGCCAATATTGAGCTGACATACGGTTGTTACGAAAGTATTTAACAATTATTTTGAGTTTCAAACAAATAATAAAGCAAATTAAATATGCTCTTTTTTAATACAAATGTTTCGCAATATTGTAATTATTTAAACGTATTCCCGATATTGTTCAAAACTATTTTACAAATAGAAGTCGATATTGGTCATAAAGTTGCAAAATGCAAATATTAAGATATTATTACAATATTTTTCGAAGTGGACAAATATTGCATTAAGATTTAGCCAGTACTATATGTTAACACATTAGCTTCTGATGTTTGTTGATATTTAAACATTATATTATGAAAAAAATATTTATTACAATCTTAAAACCAAATTAAAATATGTTTATTAATATTGGAGACTTACGGAACGGTTTTCCAACAATTAATATTCAATTAAATTTATTTACAAATAGTTGCTTCTTCGATATTAACATCATAGTATTGCCACATTACTATACAACATTGCATCAAAATATAATCATTGTTGAAGCTACATTTGTTTATTGCCAGAACATAACACTGTATTTAAAAAATTACCCAAATGATAATAAATACACAAATCAAATAAAATAAAATGGAGTAAATGAAAGATTTTTCAAACTTCATCAAACAATTTCATTATTTTAGCTTTTTTATCTAATTCCAATAGCATGCAAATATTTTATTAATATTCGGCAACTATTTTTAACTAATCTATGCTCCGTATTTCCACAATAAATATCCATATTTCCATTTCAATATTGAGTTAATATTATAAATATTTGCCTCAATTAAATCAATATTGGTCTGCTACCAATGTCCGAAATACAATACAAATACAGACAAATAAAAACAATTACATTTTCAAAAAAAAAAAAAAAAAAAAAAAAAGGTTCAAATACTTTGCTTATATTGGAGATTGTTCCATTTTCCAACATTATTTAAAGTTTTTACTGATGCAAAATGTAATTTTGCCGGAATATTACATGAAATTCGACAAATACAGCATCAATATGAATCTGATATCACTCCCTATTAATTTGCAAACATTTTATAATATTGTAATTAAAATGTGAAACAATAAAAAATAAAATTTAGTCATTTTTTTGCAATTTACTCAACATATTTTACCCATTTTAAAGTTTTGCTAAATATATTTCGAAATCTTAAAAAAAAAAATGCTTATTAACATTACATAAACATTGGTAGACAATATTGGTTACATATTTTCAATATGTAATCATTCCAATATTTTATGCTATATCATTTCAATATTTAATAATATAAATGAATATTTTTAAAGCTAAATTACTTGAGTATTTCAAAATTATTAGCTACATAATTAAAAATGCAATTATTCCAATCATTCGCAAAATTGGGTACACATTACCTCGAAAATATAATCATCTCAATATTTCACAATACTGGATCATATTTTTAAAACGGAAATCATTACACATTTCACACCATTAATAATATACAGTCGAGTCTCTATACAACGAAACTCCATCCAGCGAATTTCTCTATTTAACGAATTTTTTTGTAGGAACGGTCAATTTTTTTCATAATTACATTAAAAAATATCTCCATATAGCGAAATATATATCTCCATTTAACGAATTTTTTCTTGAAAATGTTCTTTCATATGTTCAGAAAACGCTTCAAATTATTTGTAATATAAGTTTTTTTTCGTGGATTTCTGGTTTATATTTCATAGAAAGCACTCCTCTATACCTTATTCCTTATGTCAAAAAAAAAGGCATTCAGCCCCCCCCCCCCAAGAAAAACATCCTTTTTTGCATGGTCATACTTGACTTTGTTTTAACCAAGATGAGCATGCTTTCTTGAAAAAGATTGAAACATATCACAAAGCATCCTAAAAGATAAAACTATTCCATTGTCGCCTTGAAACTGCTGTTTGTTTCTTGGGTTGGAAGTAAGGCAGGGGTAAAAGTGTAATTTCAGAAAAGGCCTTTTTTTTAGCAGATTTTCATATACCTAAACTAACTCTCATTACTTTTAGAGTTTAGAGTGGATGTTTGTTGTCTGTGGCGACTTGGAACATTTGAATGAAGAATTGTTACTAAATATCATATATGCTGGCGTGATTTTCTACTGCATCTGCATAAAATCGCTCCTAAGATAAGCAAAACTCTCTCTGATAAAGTAATAATTTTTAAAATAATCAATAAGACACTGGAAAAAAAAGGAAATGGCAAAAATGTTTGCGATCCCAGCAAAATCCCTTTAAACATTTCAAAAACTTAATTAAACAGCTCAAAAAACTATACTGTTTCAAAATTTAATCATTAAATTAAAATTTTTTTGCTGTTCTCTATTTAACGAATTTTTCTATACAACGAATTTTTTGACTGAACAATGGATTTCGTTATATAGAGACTCGACTGTATTTTCAAATTGTAATTATATCAAAATTGTACGATACTGCCAATACATTTGTAAAATGTAATCATACCACTATTTTTTAACTCTGCATGTATATTTTAAAAATATAATTATTCCTATGATTCACAGAAAATATTTTTCAAATATAACTAACTCAACATTGTTGACATATTTTTTAAATGTTGGCTTCAATATTTCACAATATTGGATGTTGATTTTATAACTGCTTCAATATTTGGAATATTTCCTATATATTTTCAAAATATAACTATCTTAATATTTCGTAATATTGGTGCAATACTGCTTTATCAGTTAGCCAATATTCACCAATATTATTTTTCTATCTACCAAATATGACAATCTGTTTTAACTCTTTCGAATCCGATTTTTTTTTCGGTTTTTAGAAAAAAATTACGTTTACTTTAATAACATAACACTTGTAATCCAAATAGATTTATTAGTGTTTAACAAATATTTCATTGTGTGAAAGATAACGAATCCTGTTGTTTTGCTTATTCAATTAATATTCATATGACAACAGGCTAAGGAAGAATTTTTGGAGACGTTTAGAAATTATTGTATTACAATAAAATTTAACTTTTATTACAAATTTCTAATACTTTTTTGTGCTTTATTACACATGATTCTTTCAGAAAAATAACTTTTATTTTAAATTTAACGAGTGAAATACATGTTTAAAACAATTGAATCGCAAACGGCGCAAAGAGAATTAAACAAATAATAATAATTGTTTCTATTACTAAATGTCTAAATATAAATGAAGTCATATCTTAAATTAATAGACACATACTATCATTACTATACATAAATAACAGTAAAAGTATTTGCTAAAACAAAATAATACTCCATTAAACTGCATGTACTATTAATAGTACACCAAATATACTATTATAAATATTATAATAGTATTAAATATCTCATATTAATTAAAAATTAAATAAATGAAAGTACAAAATAACAATTTTTCATACCAAGGATTTTCTGCAATTTGTTTAATTTACTTAATCCTGGTAATTTTGAAAAGCATATCCACCGTGTTGCATTTAATTGTAATTATCTCAAAATTTTATGATACTGCAAACGCATTTGTAATATGTAATCACATCAATATTTTACAACTCTGCATGGATATTTTGAAATATTTTCGAAAATATCCATGCAGTGTTGTAAAATATTAATATGATTACATTTTACGACACTATATGGATATTTTCGAAACGTAATTATCTAATGATTAGTAGAAAATATTTTCTAAATATAATTAACTCAACATTGGTGACATGTTTTTTAAATGTCGGTCTCAATATTTCATAATATTGGATGCTGAATTTATTTAGAACCGCTTCAATATTTCACAATATATGGTTAAAATGGTTATATTTTCAAAATATAACCATTTTAATGTTTCATAATATTGGTGAAATATTCCTTTATAATTTAGCCAATATTCACCAATGTTACTTTTTTATCTACCAAATATGACAATCTGTTTTAAATATCTCATATTAAGGGGGTCCGGGACACAATCTAAAATATATATTATTTATTAAGTTAAAATTTTGATTTTTTTTTTTTTATGGTTAATCATATCTTTTGCAAACAAACTCATGTGATGAAACCTCTTATAAAAAAAAAAAAAGAAAAAAAAACTTATTAAAAAAGCGGGGTAATTTAAAATCATTATAACTCAAATTTTTATTTGTAGAATTTCAATTTTTTTTAATTTAAATAAACAGAAATATCTAAATTTAAATTTGTATTCAGCATTTAAAAAAAATTAAAAATATTTAAAGTAAAAATTTGAAAAAAAAGGTGAAACTTTTATTTAAAAAAATCATATTTTCAAAAGTAAATATGCATTTTTTTCAAATTTGTCGAATCATTTGCCGAATTAAAGGAAAACAATAAAATAATGAAAAAAAAATTTCCAAGTTTGAAGCATTATCTTTAATGGTTCATGAGTTATAAGAATTTAAATAAGAGAAACTGAAAAAAAAAAAAAAAACCATCGTAAAAAAAGTAAATAAATAAATAATAATAATAAAAAAACGCATTGCCATTTCTATGACACCCATTGCTTAAGATCTAGATTTTGGAAATAAACCTAAATAATAATAATAATAATAATAATAATAATAATAATAATAATAATAATAATAATAATAATAATAATAATAATAATAATTTTACGATAGGAACACGATTTAAACGTCATCTTAAGCATGAAAAAAATCAAGGAAGTTTTAATTCAATAAAAGTTTTTTTTAAAGAAAATTTGAAGATTTTTTTTTTGTCTCGAATCCCTTTAATGAAAAAATAAAATAAAGGAAAGAACAAATTAACAACTTTCATACCAAGGGTTTTCCGCATCTTCTTTAATTTGCGTATCCTTGTAATATTGAAAAGCATATCCACCGTGTTGCATTAACTCCAACATGCACGTGGTTGTGTGTACTTAAATTCTCGTGGAGAAATACAGAGAAGAACAGCTCTACACAACCCGACTCCGCGCGAAAAGCTTTCCTTTAGCGAACTGCTTCCCAGAGTTTTTGTTCGCTATTGCGATCACGTCTAGCGTTTGTGATTATTTGGAGATCGTATCACGTGACTAGAGGTCGGGGTGATTTTTTATTTTTTTTTTATTTTACTACACCTGTGTGTTATACGTTCTTCATTAGAAGGGTTGGAAGATGGTGCAAATAATAGTGATATAAAAAATAGGAAATTCTCTTCCTTATAAAAGCTGAATGTTGTGGTCGGTAATAAATGTTGATTTTTATTTTGATTTACTTCTGACCTTTGCGCATTAGTGCTTTTTAATATATTTTTTTTTCTATCTGTTTTCTTTTTCTTTGAGATAGGTTTGAATGTCAGATTAGATTTCGAGTTCTTGTGTGATTTTAATTAAGTTTATCTTCCGTTTAATTTTGTCTCCTTATCACTATTTGATCTACCTGCGGGTGGAGGCTTATGTTTTTCATTACTAAAAATTGATAAATTATGTTTTCTTTCCGTTCAGGTTTTCCTGATTATGAGGAATTTTTTCATTTCCTTTTCTATCTATTGCTATTATTATTATTATTATTACTATCTATTATTATTATTATTATTATTATTATTATTATTATTATTATTATTATTATTATTATTATTATTATTATTATTATTATTATGATAAGTTTTAGATAAGTTAGGATTTTTTTGTTTTGTTTGTTTGGAATACTCATTGTATTCGGAAAAATTTGGTTTTCTTTCTGGCTAAGCCTGAATTGCAACCAGGGTTCTGTATAGACTTTTATACCTTATGAAAAGTCTAGTCATAATTTTGTGAATTTCAAAAGATCGTTATAACTGGATTCAAGTTATACATTTTAAAGAATATATATGTATGTAAAATACATACATTTTCTTGGCATTTGAGAAAGAGACATACAAGATTTTATTTTTAAATGATTAAATTTGTTTAAAGCTCAGTTTGAAGATTTAAAAAGTTTGTAAAAGGTCAATTTTTAACATAATTTTCTTTAAGGAAAAAGGGTGAAAAATTTAAAGGAGAAAATTTTTATGAAAGGTCTTATTTTAAGATGAAATTTTTTTTTAAGGAATCCTTTAAAGGACGAAATTTCTTCCTCAACAGATTTCTCGTAATGATCGGATAATTAGAGCTACACTTGAATTAAAAAATTACTGTTTATTATTTATGAAATAAGTACAATATTATAATTTTTACGATATTGCTATGTCGATAGAGCAGCTAAGAGTTTACATGGTCAAATTCTTATCGCATGCACTTTTATCTATAATTTTAAATGTAAATTAGCTTTTAACTGTTTGAATAGTTCTATTATTAGTGTATAAATTATTTGACTGAATTTTGGGCTTGAAAATAAATAATGCACTTTGGGATAATTCAATTCTCTACGGCTTTTTCAAAATTGTTAAAACGTTTTGATTTTTTTTCTCCATTTTCGGAAATTGCATCACTGACAAAAAGAGATGACTATATCAAGCCAGTAACTTCAAACAATACATTTAATCAACGGCAACTACTTTCTTTTTCTAATCTATGTCTTGTCCTTTACTCGACTCAGAATTACCACAATAATTGACTACTATGTTTTATGACATAAAGTTCATTTCATCATTAGTATTTTACTATACTATGATATATTACTATACTATATACCTTTACGATCGGAAATATTGCTCATAATTTTAAAAGCAATAATCAATATCATACCCTAATCTACTTGAAGGTTCTCATATTCCTAAGATAAATAAATAATATAAAACTAAACATACGATCTAATTACTATTTTTAAAAGGAACACATATAACATCAGTACACGCGCTATATTGCAAAATCATATTCAGGCCTATTTTAAACAAATAAATAAGCATAACGATAATTGCAAAATTTAATTAGGCACATCTATTAAAAAATATATACTTGAATACACAATGAAAAAGAATTGCCAGTTTGGGAATCCCCAATACCTTTTCTTTCATTTGTGAAAAAAATTGTTTCAAATAAATTCTATCAAAATACCATGTATGTTAAAATATCAAACAGAAAAAATACCAGGCAAAATAATTTTTCCACAGATAATATTTTCCCATATTTTTGTAAAACAACTGTTTATTTTCTACTTTAATTTGATAAAGTAAATCTTAAAAATTGCTCCTGGGGGGGGGGATCCTTTGTTCTTAACGATATCTTTTAAATAAACTAGTAGGTTCTGCAAATGCTGTCAAAACAAACCCCAAACGAAACAGCATTTAAAAGCATCTCTTCGCAACAAAATTCAAAATAAAGCCATGTTTTGCGCAGTGACAAGACTGTCCTTTCACGGATGTCTTTTAAAAATATAATTTAAATAAGTTAAAGTTTACGGCTACATATGAAAATGATATATACACGTCTAAGTAGAATAACAAATGCATTTGTATTTTGAGTAGAAACAGCAGTGTTGAATTCAAATCCTTTTTTACCGAGAAGGAAAACTAAGGCTCTGGAGGTAAAATTGCATTTTTTGACCCTTAAAAACACAAAATCTTGAATTTTATTGGACGGGGACATTTTATTGTTCTTAAGAGGAGGGAGGATTACTTCTCATTCTAATAATGTAGTTTGTTTTGTAATGTACTTTACTAATGTAGATTGTTTACCGCATAGATAAATAGGGTACTGGAAACAAAAAAAAAAAAAAAAAAAAAAAAAAAGGAGGATCACTTTTACCTTCCTAAATGTTTGAAAATATATGAATTTTGATCCCTTTTGGCTAATTTTAATCATCTGGCACTTTTTAGTTAAAATCCTAATTACTCTCATGGGGGGCGCCGGGCCAACTGCCCCGTATGCCCCTGCATATGTCGATTCAAACTGTTTATTTTCCGATTTTTTTTTTAATTCATTTTTGCTCTCAAATGCACCAATCTTTCAAAGTCTCTTATTTGGAAAGTACACAAGGTGCCGTGATTGTCGATTCTTTGATAAATGTAGGAAATATTGTAAAAAAAGCAATCAAAAACGGCATTTCGAACTTATTTTTCCGAAGCGGGAGATCTGTGAACGAAAGAAAGGGTCATACTGATAAGGTAATTGTTTATAAATCAAATTCTAATAAATTTAGCGTAAAAAGATATCACACGGCACCTCATACATCCCTTCAAGAATCCTCTCAGCAAGTTTCATGTTTCTACTTTTAAAAATGTGTCTGAAATTGCATCGGAAAATTTTGAGCTGTTGAAGACGGAAAACCGTTTTTTCTAATACACCTTTAAGTAAGTGGAAACAGCAAATACTAGTAATGCAACCCTAAAGAGAAACAATACTCAAACTTACCCACTCACTACAAGAACACGGTAACACATACGTGATTTCTTCGGTGACACGGCTGTTCCTCTCTCCGGCATCTTCCTCATGACTCGCGGCATCCGGGGAGCGGATTCTTCCGTCACCGAATCTCGGCGAGTGCCAGAAACGTGCCTCACAAATCGTGAAGTATGAAAAAAAAAAAAAAGACGGGGGAGAAGGAAAAAAATTGCATGAGTATAACATCTGAGTCCCCCTGAATATTGGGAGGGTAGTGAAATTGTTGGAGGGTATTAATTGGTATGTAGTGAGGGGTAAGGAATAGCTTAGGGGGAAAAAACTTAGGCTTGGCTCAGAGCGCAAACTGGCTTTATTTTAGGCTAGGCTATTTAACGGTGATAGTTTCATTGACTGTATTAGGTGATTTGGGAATAATATTTTACCGATGGTAATTATTGAATACTTGATAAAATGTAATACAGAAAAACTTGATTCACAAGATATAAACCTGTTTTATTATTAACTTTATATAGAAATGCTTACAAAATATTTTTTGGGGCGGTTTTATAGTTAATTGTTTTGATTTCTGCAAAATATTTTTACCGTGCTAAATATGATGTATAATATTTGAAGTTTAAATTATGGATCGAACGAAACCAAAACCTAATCCGCATTTTGGTGATCTTTCCGTGAACTTAGGTGAATGTCCAAATGGCTTTATTTTAGGCTAGGCTATTTAACGGTGATCATTTCATTGACTGTATTAGGTAATTGGGGAAT
The DNA here is from genome assembly GCA_964019185.1 of Maratus speculifer. Lineage (NCBI taxonomy): Eukaryota > Metazoa > Arthropoda > Arachnida > Araneae > Salticidae > Maratus > Maratus speculifer. The sequence goes on from OZ025303.1 coordinate 107,993,563, forward strand.
AATATTTTACCGATGTTAATTATTGAATAGTTGATAAAATGTAATACAGAAAAACTTGATTTGGAAAATATAACCTGTTTTATTATTAATTTTATATGAAAATGCTTACAAACTGTTTTTTGGGGCGGTTTTATAGTTAATTGTTTTGATTTCTGCAAAATATTTTTACCATGCTAAATATGATGTATAATATTTGAAGTTTAAATTATGGATCGACCGAAACCAAAACGCAATCCGAATTTTGGTGATCTTTCCGTGAATTTCGGTGAATGTCCAAATGGCTTTATTTTAGGCAAGGTTTTTTAACGGTGATAGTTTCACTGACTGTATTATGTGATTTGGGAATAATATTTTACTGGTGGTAATTATTGAATATTTGATAAAATGTAATACAGGAAAACTTGATTTACAAGATATAAACCTGTTTTTTTTATTAACTTTATTTGAAAATGCTTACAAAATATTTTTGGGGGGCGATTTATAGTTAGTTGTGTTGATTTCTGTAAAATATTTTTACAGTATAAAAATATATGCCTTTTAAAATTAACGTATTTAAAATATGATGTGCAATATTTTAAATTTAAATTAAGGATCGTCCGAAACCAAAGCCTGATCCGAATTTCGGTGAATGTCCAAATGGCTTTATTTTAAGCAAGGCTTTTTGACGGTGATAGGTTCATTGGTTGTATTAGGTGATTTGGGAATAATATTTTACCGATGGTAATTATAGGATACTTGATAAAATGTAATACAGGAAAACTTGATTTGGAAGATACAAACCTGTTTTATCATTAACTTTCTATGAAAATGCTTACAAAATATTTTTGGAGAGGTTTTATAGTTAATTGGTTTCCTTTCTGCAATATATTTTTACCGTGTTAAATATAATGTGTAATATTTGAGGTTTAAATTAAGGATCGAACAAGTTTACGTTTTTTAGGCCGAAACTGAAACCTAAACGGAATTTCAGTTATCTTCCTATTTTTGGCCGAAAACGAAAATGGAAATGTCCAACTATATTTTAAAAGTAATTAAATTGTATGTATTAATTAAATTAATGCATATATGAATGGGGGATTTTCTCCAAATAGGCCAAAATAAGAGTTATAAGGAGTGATGAATTTAAAAAAATGTTTATTTACTTTTTACCACTGTCTGAATTGAGATAAGGCTTAGTGGGCTTTAACTATACCTAAAAACTTATAAATCTTTAAGGGATAATAATCAATGTATATATATATATATATAATCAGTCTCTACTGAATACAGGTAAATATTAAAAAAAATATTAACTATTAGTGATTTCTAAGTATTTGGATATAGTTAAAGCCCACTAAGCCTAATCCCAATTCAGATAGTAGAAAAAAGTAAATGGGCATTTTGTTTAAATTCTTCACTCCCTCACAGTCACTCCCCATAACGCTTATTTTGGCCTATTTCGAGAGAATAATCCAAATATACATAGTTATTAATTAATTAATACGCATTTAGTAAATATGCAATTATTATACTTGTGTCCGAAGTTGGCTGGACACCAAACTTTTATTTCCATCTATAATAATAAAGAGAGTTGTTCGTGAGTGTGTCGACGATGTTCTGGAGAGACAGTTGCACATAAGAGCCACAAAATTGGGGGGGGGGGGGGGCACTTATAGATATGAAGTTTTGAACCTCGAAGTCCGATTTTCAATTTTTGATTAAATTTCCTTTTATTTAATTTTTGTACAGTTTTTAGCGGGTTTCTTTAATTTTCAAGACTATTATTCCACATTAGTGAAAGGAATCATTCTTTTAATCCAATATAGTAAATTTTCAAGCGTTTTTCAATAAAGTTTATTCGAAATTCGTACAGCAATTTCCGAATTTTTAGCGAATTTTTTAATGGGAATTTTAGTGTTTTTTCGCATTTTGCGGGTATTTTTTATATTTGTAAAGATAATTTTGTTTCAAACTTTTAGTCTAATCTACTACATTTCGTCTGCTACGATTTTTAAATTTCAGCGATTTTCAATGAAATTTTATAGCGATTTTTTGAGATTTTTTGCGTTTAGCATCAATTTTTTTTATTATTATACATGAAATATTTTCGATTACAATGTTTCACCCTATTAGAGTAAATTTTGACGAATTTACTGTAATAGGATATTTAATTATACGAATATTACTTTAATTATACGAATTTAATTTACTTAAAAATTATTTTAGTTTTATGTATACACATCTCGATCTATCTTTTATAAGATTTTCTTTAATGATATTATACTAGAACTTTCTGAAAGAGTATTCGAAATACTTCTGCGGTTCCAACCTAAAATAAATATATTACTGTTATGTCTGCAGCTTTTAAGAAGAAAGTGAAAAAAATTAGTTATATATGCATTGCTTGCTCTATAATTTGCATTCATTTGAGTAATGTTGAAAACTGACGGAACAAAATGATATTAAGAATTATAATGAAAAATATTTGGAACATTGAAACTTTAGAAAAGGCCGATTTTCTGGCGGCATTTTCGTCGAAAACAAATTTTCGGCGAAAATTCGCTTGATACTCACATTTTGCCCCCCCCCCCCCCCCAAAAAAAAAAATGTTCGATGCTTAGTTTATATTAGCGGCCTATTATTTTGGTTTAATTTTAAATAAAACAAAGGGGGTTCGATTGTAGCGATCTTAGACTGGTGTTAAAATACATTTAATAAAATCAGTTGTGATGAAAAATTTATATGCATATTGTTTATAAACATTTTTTTTTTGAAAATATGAGAGGGTATATCACATATCAATAAGAAATAATTTTCCAGGAAATTAGTATAGCCATACATTTAATCAACAATTAATGCGGCATTTCTCATTATAAACTGGTCTCGATTTTTTGTAGTTACATTTCTATTTTAAATGTTTTCGTGAGTGATAATGACATCACATTGACGATGGCGGCCTTTGTCCAATAAATTTTACTCTTATTGCATTTTCCCCCCTGAAAACTATATAATTTAAAATTTTACTATTTAAAAAAAAACTTACAAATTTAATTTGTTTGATAATTGTATATCAATTTATTGATTTTCTATGGTTTTTAAAAATAATTTTCAAACATACAGATTATACTTTAAAATGTCCATGATGGGTACAACAAAGCAACGGACACGTTTTCAACCACCATCCCGTATATTCTTGTAATGTCTTTAAATGCTCTAAAACGGGCACCCCAGAATCGCAAAGAAAAGGCGACAGGCATAAGATATTCACTATCTAGAGTTTTTCAGTATATATCTATCGATCAATTTAATGTTAGATTAATATTAAATTACGATGGATTTAAATCTTTACAGTCTCTTTAAAATTAATATGCTCTATAAAAATAATTGCATGCAGTCTCCTAATTTTACTTTTTATAGAAATTTAGATATATCAGTTTGAATACAATGAATCTGGAAACAGTACAACGGGTTTAAATTTTTAGGTACTTTTTAGAAATACTTGTTCGAAGTCTCATGCCTTTACTTTTTATAGAAATTCAGATATAACAATACGAAATTTTATGTACACTTTAGAAATAGCTGTATGGAGTATTATTAACTCTATTTTTCATAGCTACAATAATTTAAACATGACGGATCTTTTAAAAACAAGATGCATTTAAATTTTTATATATTCTTTAGAAACAATACATTCTTAATAAAATAAATAAATAAAATATTGATTATTTTTTTTCCTGCTTCAAATAACGTTTGAATCATCTTAACCGGAACAGAAAATATTATTTATTCCGTTTTGGTCCGATTTCAAAATCTAGTTTTAAAGAAATGGACGACTTGTTGGGAAAATGCATTTTCCTTCATGATGAGTTTTTTCACAATTTCTCATATTTAAATTGTTTCTAGAGTAATGATCCGTTAAAAATAAAGGGTTCAAACTTTGAACATGTCTTTTTCAATTGTTTTGCTTTAATTTAGATTACTCAAATTTGAAAAAAAAAATTACTTTTGAAAATATGATTAAAAAAAATAATAACATCATTTAAAAAAAAATTTTATTTAAATATTTTTAATTTTTACTTAAATTAATATTTTAAAAAAGGCTGAATCAAAATTAAAATTTATATACTTTTGTTTATTTCAATGAAAATATTCTACAAATAATATTTCGAGTTATAAAGATTTTAAAGTACACCACTTTTTTCATAAATTTAAAATTTAAAATTTTTATAAAAATATTCTGAGAAGTTTTATCATGTGATTTTGTTTTCAAATGACCTGGTTAATCAACAAAAAAACTTTCAAAATTTTAACTCTATAAATAAAAATTATTTTAAATTGTGTCTCGTACCTGCTCAACAAAGTTTTCAATTTAACTTTAGATAGATAACCTACGTCGAATCGACGTTATCGATTTGTTCCTTATTGTTTTTTCGAAATAAAATTTAAATAAATACTTATGTTGTTTTATGTACTCGGCACTCAATTACATACATTAACACATATTATTACATTTATAAACCTAGTATACACTTAATCGAAAATATGCTCACTCAAACATTCGCACGTCGATTCGACGTATGGTTATTATCTTTAGTGTATAGTGAAATATGGTTATCTATCTAGGGTTAACGAAATTTTCAGTTGAATGACTTTTAAAACCAAATATATGTAAATTAATCTCCGTATTTTGAAAAAATTTTCTATGTAACAATTTTTATTCCACTTTCGTGCGTGTACAACATTTATACTGAAAGGTTTTTTACGATGTATGCATGAATTTATTGCAGTGAAATGTAATGTATGAAAATGAAACCATCTATTTAATCATTTGGATTAAAAATTAGAAATGGTAAAAGATTTCAATTCAATAAGGAGATTCCAGTTTCACGAAAATGATTACAGATACTTCCAAACGAGCAAACATTTTTATGAATATTTATTTATTTATTATTTTTTTTTTTTTTTTTTTTTATAAGAAGCTTGTACAAATTAACATTGCAGACTTTTTTAAAATTAAGGATTTGGGAATATTAAGAAAAAGCAGAAAAGATACGCTTCAATTTTACCTCTATTTATTACGCATTCTTTAAATACTATCCCGATTAAATTTTTCTCATATCTATTGATCCCATAAAAAAGTTACTGACCTAATTAAAATACACCCTTTAATATTTCTATTTTATGTTTAACTTCTCTAAAAGGCACACCCCAGAATCGCAAATAAAAGTATATTCACTAATTGGTGATATTACCATTCATAAAATATTCACTAATTAGAGAGGTTTTGCATTCTATATCTATCCATCAATTTATGTTAGATTTATATTAAATTACAATGAATTTAAATCTTTACATTATCTTTAAAATAGTTATACTCTATGAAAATAATTTTATGAGATCTCATATTTTATTTTTTAATAGAAATTTAGGTATATCAGTTTGGATATGACGAATCTGGAAACAGTTATGCTTGTGTATTTTATTATACAAACTTCATGTATTTTGGTTGATTTCTATTTGAGGAATTTTCTTTATAAAAAAATGTTTGATTATAACGACCACACTTTGTTAAATGGAAATATCATTGTATATCAACTTGAATACGTTGAATTGAAAAAAGGCGGTAGATTTAATTTTTTCACGCCACAAACAGAATTACATTCTGGCATAAAAAAGAAATAGGATAAATAAGATAAAAAATCACAAAAAGCAGGAATAAAAAAATGCTTTCAATGTTTACATTCCTTACACATAAGTTAAAATAAAATTAGTAAAATATTTTATTTTGATTTCTCTTTATTTTGTAAAAAAGAAGAAAATTATTCATTTCCCCATTAATCTATTGAGTAAATATATATATATATATAACCATTAGATAATACTACAAATCAACATCAATTACTGTAAAAATTTGGTAATGCCAAATTATATCATACAGAGGAGTTGTCAGAATTAGAAATAAAATTGGAAATGTGGTATTTAGCTCGTTATCAAGGGCAATACTAAATAGCCACATTAATTGCGATTAATTTCTGAATGGAAATCAGGATAGACCTAATAGACCTAAAAATAATTTCCATAGTGCCCGATTAACCGCAAATGAGAACTCATTTCAAAGAAAAATATTAGAAAAATAATAAGACCATAATAGAATTATCAATATAATAATTGCAATAGAAAAACTATTTCAAAGAAAAAATATTAGAAAAATAATTAAACTGTAATTGAATATTGATAAAGATAACTTACAATTGTCAATCGCAACCATAATTACCATTGAGAACAGGAAAAAGAAAATAATAATATAATTGAATTAACATTGATTAAATTAAACTGAAAAATCATGTCAAATGGAAATAATTAGACAAATTAAATTATATAATAGGTTAACTTACAAATAACAATTTCGACCATGTGACAGCAATACAATTTTGCATTCAGTCACATTAGACAGTTAATGTGCAAGTTAAAGTAGTAAAATAGTTTTTATTAATATTAGATATTTAAATAACTATTATCAAAAGTAATTAATTACAAAACATAAGTAGACAAAATTTTTTTTAACATAATAAAAATAATTAAACTATTTAATACTATTTACAAGTTTTAAATTATAATTATAGAATTAATTGAATCGATTCATATCGATAAATTTGTACATGTGAGATAGATAAATGCAGATTAACTGCTAAAGCATTAGTGTCGCCATCTATAGTAGCTCAACACAATTAAATAATGTAAAAAATTATTTAAGTATAAAAACAAAATCTTACAAGTTACGATATTTATATTTAATACAGGGTTGGAAAAAACATTTCGTTATTATTATTATTATTATTATTATTATTATTATTATTATTATTATTATTTTTTTTTTTTTTTTTTTTTTTAAACATAAAACGGTATTTTTTATTTGTTTAAACTAGGGGTTTTTTTGGGGACAAACCGAATATCTATTTGTAAGCAACCAATCTACAGTGGAGTAAGTTGATAATAGAAGAAAAAAAAATGTTTTTATTTAAACAGATATCCCTTTACATAAAAAATAGACCAGGTCCCACTGTATAAAAATAGAAGTCGGAAATTAGGGAGAAAAAAATATATAAAAATAAAATAAAAATAAGAAATATCTTTAGTAATTTTCAAAAAAAAAAAAAAAAAAAAAAAAAAAAACCCAGAGGATGTAATAATAATATTTATATAATCTATTGTAATCTATTGTTATTATATTTGTAAACAACCTATAAACAGATGATTAAGTAGATATTATAATAAAAATAATGATAATAAAAATTATTTTAAGTGAACAGTTATTCCTATACATATAAAACTGACCAAGGCCCCCTGTATAAAATTAGAAGTCTGAATTTATTAAAAAAAAAATAAAAAATAAAAAATAAAATAAAATAAAATAAAAATAAAAATAAAAATAAAATAAAATAAAGTAAAATAAAAATAAGAAATAACTTTAGTAATTGTCGAGAATAAAAAAATAACTAGAGGATGTTATGATAATATTCATATGGTTTAAACCATAATTAAAACCAACTGACATAAGCCGTGCCAACCCTTATTTAAAGCAAAAATCGGTAAATTAATAATTTATTATGTTATTATATAACATACCATCAAAGTATAGTTTATTTTTATAACTAAAGTAAGAATTTAAAATGCTGTAAAAGTAATAAAATATTATATTAAATAAACAACCATTGATTAGCCTCAAATTACATTACATATTAAATCCAGAGGAATAAACAAGGAATGCTATAACAATACATTACCATATATAATAAATTAACACTACATTATTGTTGCACTGCATCATTTTCCTACCGCCAACACCTTTTTTTTAAATATAAATATTAACATAAGCGCATATATTTTCCAGCAGCACCGCCCTACCACCTTAATCTAACATCTACCCACCCATCCGACCTATTAATTTATTTTTTAACACATTTTATAGTTTTTAATTTTTTGGTATATTTTTTATATTTTTTATAATTTTATTGTTATATTTTTTTATGCGCAATATGTATGTATATATATATATATATACACATACCGGGTGTCCCAAAAAGGACTGGTGGATTTTAAAATTCAATAACTTGCAAACGGTGACAGCTATTTAAAAAATTTTTGCAGGAGGGTTATGTATAATGTCAGGAGTTTTTTTACCGTAATTTTTTATTTTAGTTCGCAATTCAAACAATAGGTGGCGCCGAGGCGATTGAAGGTCAGGTGATCAGTGCTGAGTAAATCTTCGACCTGGCCTTAAATCGCCGTCAGCGCCACCTATTGTTTGAGATGCGAACTAAAATAAAAAACTACGGTAAAAAAACTCCTGACATTATACATAACCCTCCTGCAAAATTTTTTAAATAGCTGTCACCGTTTGGAAGTTATTGAATTTTAAAATCCATCAGTCATTTTTGGGACACCAGGTAATAATGATTTATATTTAAACACAACCATGGAATCAAAAATGAGTAACATGTATTACTCAGTTTTGAAAACTTTTGGATCGGAGCTATTTTGAGTATGTGAAGTACTTAAAATTCAGTGCTTTTTACTTAATTTTGAGAACCCATTTTTTTCAGTGTATACATATATATATATATATATATAAAGAATAAAAATAAACAAATAAAAAGGAAAAGGAAAAGCAGCATTTAAGAAAAAACACACAACTTTCAAAGTTTGTCACTGAAAAAAATGAAATACTCAAAAATGAGCACATCGATGTACTCATACTGAATAGAGTATGTTTGGATAAAAAATTATCACATTGTTTTCTCAATTTTGAAACAACGCATGTTATCACATCCAAAGTAACGACAGTTTTGTACCCTGTAAAGGTTTATCATTCATGGTGTCATAAAAGATGCCTATTAATGTAAATATTAAATTATGTACAGTATTTTGGAATAATATAAGCGTACTTGCAAATAGTGTACTTTCGCCATAAAAATATTCAATTGGGGTATTTTGCTAATAATTTTTGCTATTTTTCTTTATAAATAATCAATTAAACTTTTATTGTTAATAATTTTGCGCGGAAAATAAATGCCAGTACAGTTTTTCTTTAATTTGTAAGTTCAGAGGATAGTTCATAGCGATTTTTATTTGAACACAATAATATGATCAAAATTGAATACTTGTGTTTTTCAATTTGGAGTATATTTGGATCGGAGCTATTTTGAGTATGTGAAGTACTTAAAATTAAGTATTTTTAACTTAATTTTGAGAAAACATTTTTTCAGTGTAAAGTTCAGATAAAATTAGTAAAACGTTTTATTTTAGTTTCCTTTTGTTTTATAAAAAACAAGATAATTATTAAATAATTTTTCATGCCTAAAATCACTTTGTCTGAATTTGTATACTTACAGCTTTATTAAGTCTTACTTGACAGTAAAATTGAGTTGATTTGTATAAATGAAAAAGAAAATCATTCTGGCATAAAAAAAAATAATAAATAGATGATAAAAATAAAAAGTACGAGTTAGAAAAAAATACAAGGTGCTTGTAAACTATAGGTCAAAAATGTAAAGACAAGTAGGCAGGCAGATCAAAAATAAGTAGATTTCGAATAAGAATGGGCATATAGGACTTTGATAACAGTTCAAATTCAGACAATACCTATTTTTGTGTTTTATTAATTTACACGCAAAACAAACAAACAAACAAAAAAGACGTGTGGCACTCGGGGACTGCCGCGGTAAAGCTATTGCATAGCATTTTTTATCAACTTATGCAATCATAATTATTTATTTACTTTTTATTTATGCAGTTTTTTTGTCTTTGATATTAATTCAAGTTATACTTTTTGAGCGTGATCACCGATAACAAAACATTTTTTTTCTCTTTTATTGAATAAATGAGAAATTAATATCGTTTAAAATAGTTTTATTATCTTAAAACACATGTAGGTTAATCAGGAATTTTTATAATTGAAAATATACGTTTATGGTAGCTGAAATAAAAAACATAAGTTTGAGACTTGATATTCTCAAGATATCTGAAAAATACCGCTTTAATGTCTGCCGAAGTCTACCGAAGGATACCGTGCCGAAGTCTGTCAAACTCAAGCGACGTTAGCCGGAGTGTTAGGTTTTTCTCGTTACGGAATTTCTAGATTCTTTCGCCGCGCTCAAAACCCGCGATAAAAGATATGCCAAACAAAATTTACCAAACAAAATTTGGCCGCGCTACGAAAATTAGATCGCGAGTTACAAGCATTATAAATTTTCCGATCCTCACCGTGGGGGTCTCCTGTCACCAAAAATTAACATTGTCTTATTAAAATTACCAAACGAAATTTGGCCGCGTTACGAAAATTAGATCACGAATTATAAGCATTTTAAATTTTGCGACCTTCACCGTGGGGAGGGGGGTCTCCTGTCACCAAAAGTAACACTGTCTCCTAATAAATTATCAAACAAAATTTGGCCGCGCTACGAAAATTAGATCGCGAGTTATAAGCGTTTTAAATTTTTCGACCCTCACCATGGGAGATCTCCTGTCACTAAAATTAACATTGTCTCACTATAAATTACCAAAAAAAAATTGGCCGCGATACGAAAATTAGATCGCGAGTTATAAGCATTTTAAATTTTTCGACCCTCACGGTGGGGGGTCTCCTGTCACCAAAAGTAACACTGTCTCATAATAAATTGCCAAGCAAAATTTGGCCGGGCTACGAAAATTAGATCACGAGTTATAAGCATTTTAACTTTTTCGACCCTCACCGTGGGGGGGGGGGGGTCTCCTGTCACCAAAATTTAACACTGTTTCATAAAAAATCATTAAACAAAATTTGGCCGCGCTACGAAAATTGATCGCGAGTTATAAGCATTTTAAATTTTTCGACCCTCACCGTGGGGGGTCTCCTGTCACCAAAAATTAACAATCTCTCATAATAAATTACCGAACAAAATTTGGCCGCGATACGAAAATTAGATTGCGAGCATTTTAAATATTTCGACCCTCACCGTGTGGGGGTTCCTGTCACCAAAAATTAAAATTGTCTCATAATAAATTACCAAACAAAATATGGCCGCGCTACGAAAATTAGATCGCGAGTTATAAGCATTTTAAATTTTTCGATCCCCAAGGTGGGAGGTCACCTGTCACCAAAAGTAACAGTGTCTCTTAATAAATTACCAAACAAAATTTGGCCGAGCTTTGATCTCGAGTTATAAGCATTTAAAATTTTTCGACCCTCACCGTGGGAGGTCTCCTGTCACCAAAAATTAACACTCTCATATAATAAATTACCAAACAAAATTTGGCCGCGATACGAAAATTAGATTGCGAGTTATAAGCATTTTAAATTTTTCGACCCTCACCCGGGGGGGGGGGGTCTCCTGTCACCAAAAGTAACACTGTCTCATAATAAATTGCCAAGCAAAATTTGGCCGCGCTACGAATATTAGATCACGAGTTATAAGCATTTTAAAATTTTCAACCCTCACCATGGGGGATCTACTGTCACCATAAATTAACACTGTCTCATAATAAATTACCAAAGAAAATTTGGCAGTGCTACGAAAGTTAGATCACGAGTTATAAGCATTTTAAATTTTTCGATCCTCACCGTTGGGAGTCTCCTGTCACCAAAAGTAACACTGTCTCATAATAAATTACCAAACAAAATTTGGCCGCGCTATGAAAATTAGATCACGAGTTATAAGCATTTTATCTTTTTCGATCCTCACCGTGGGGGGTCTCCTGTCACCAAAATTTAACACTGTTTCATAATAAATCATTAAACAAAATTTGGCCGCGCTGCGAAAATTGATCGCGAGTTATAAGCATTTTAAATTTTTCGACCCTCACCGTGGGGGGTCTCCTGTCACCAAAAATTAACACTCTCTCATAATAAATTACCAAAGAAAATTTGGCCGCGATACGAAAATTAGATCGCGAGTTATAAGCATTTTAAATTTTTCGACCCTCACGGTGGGGGGTCTCCTGTCACCAAAAGTAACACTGTCTCATAATAAATTGCCAAGCAAAATTTGGCAGGGCTACGAAAATTAGATCACGAGTTATAAGCATTTTAACTTTTTCGACCCTCAACGTGGGGGGGTCTCCTGTCGCAAAAATTTAACACTGTTTCATAAAAAATCATTAAACAAAATTTGGCCGCGCTACGAAAATTGATCGCGAATTATAAGCATTTTAAATTTTTCGACCCTCACCGTGGGGGTCTCCTGTCACCAAAAGTAACACTGTCTCATAATAAATTGCCAAACAAAATTTAGCCGCGCTACGAAAATTAGATCATGAGTCATAAGCATTTTAACTTTTTCGACCCTCACCGTGGGAGGTCTCCTGTCGCCAAAATTTAACACTGATTCATAAAAAAATCATTAAAGAAAATTTGGCCGCGCTACGATAATTAGATCGCGAGTTATAAGCATTTTAAATTTTTCGACCCTCACGGTGGGGGTTCTCCTGTCACCAAAAGTAACACTGTCTCATAATAAATTGCCAAGCAAAATTTGGCCGCGCTACGAAAATTAGATCACGAGTTATAAGCATTTTAACTTTTTCGACCCTCACCGTGGGGGGGGGGGGTCTCCGGTCACCAAAATTTAACACTGTTTCATAAAAAATCATTAAACAAAATTTGGCCGCGCTACGAAAATTGATCGCGATTTATAAGCATTTTAAATTTTTTGACCCTCACCGTGGGGATCTCCTGTCACCAAAAGTAACACTGTCTCATAATAAATTGCCAAACAAAATTTAACCGCGCTACGAAAATTAGATCATGAGTTATAAGCATTTTAACTTTTTCGACCCTCACAGTGGGAGGTCTCCTGTCGCCAAAATTTAACACTGTTTCATAAAAAAATCATTAAACAAAATTTGGCTGCGCTACGAAAATTGATCGCGAGTTATAAGCATTTTAAATTTTTCGACCCTCACCGAGGGGAGTGTCCTGTCACCGACAGTAACACTGTCTCATAACAAATTACCAAACAAAATTTGGCGACGCTACGAAAATTGATCGCGAGTTATAAGCATTTTAAATTTTTCGACCCTCACCGTAGGGGGTCTCCAATCACCAAAAATTAACAATCTCTCATAATAAATTACCGAACAAATTTTGGCCGCGATACGAAAATTAGATTGCGAGCATTTTAAATATTTCGACCCTCACCGTGTGGGGGGGGGGGGGGGTTCCTGTCACCAAAAATTAAAACTGTCTCATAGTAAATTACCAAACAAAATATGGCCGCGCTACGAAAATTAGATCGCGAGTTATAAGCATTTTAAATTTTTCGATCCCCAAGGTGGGAGATCACCTGTCACCAAAAGTAACAGTGTCTCTTAATAAATTACCAAACAAAATTTGGCCACGCTTTGATCTCGAGTTATAAGCATTTTAAATTTTTCGGCCCTCACCGTGGGAGGTCTCCTGTCACCAAAAATTAACACTCTCATATAATAAATTACCAAACAAAATTTGGCCGCGATACAAAAATTAGATTTCGAATTATAAGCATTTCAAATTTTTCGACCCTCACCGGGGGGGGGGGGGGTCTCCTGTCACCAAAAATTAAAACTGTCTCATAATAAATTACCAAACAAAATATGGCCGCGCTACGAAAATTAGATCGCGAGTTTTAAGCATTTTAAATTTTTCGACCCTCACCGTGGGGGGTCTCTTGTCACCAAAAATTAACACTCTCTTATAATAAATTACCAAATAAAATTTGGCCGCGCTACGAAATTTAGATCGCGAGTTATAAGCATTTGAAATTTTTCGATCCTCACCGTTGGGCGGGTCTCCAATCACCAAAAGCTACATTATCCTACCTTATTTTATCTTAAGACGATTTTTTTTCTATACACATTCTATCAGGAATTTTCATCATTGAAACTATAGATTTATGGTAACTGAAATAAGAAACATAAGTTTGAGATTTGATATTCTCTAAATATCTGAAAAATACCGCGTCAATGTCTACCGAAGTCTACCGAACGATACCATGCCGAAGTCTGCCGAGCTGAAACGGCGTTACCCGAGTGTTAGGTTTTTTCGTTACCGATGTGTGAGGATTTTTCGCGTTACGGAATTTTTGGATTCGGTCGCCGCGCTCAAAGCCCGTGATAAAAGCTATGCAATAGCTTAAAAAAATCCCCGAAAAATTATATAATAATCATCTTTTTCTTTATTCGCCTCCTCCGAAGCACAGAGAATCTAAAATAAAACATTTTACTAATTTTAACTATTGTGAAATGTAAATATTAAAAATACAGTAAGCTTCAAAATTATGTGTCGGAAATATAAAGGCAAGTAGAGGGGACCTAGATAAGTAGATTTCGAACAAGAAATATGTGTGCGGAAATGCATAATCGAGGCAGTAGAAGGCGCTGTTAAGTTACTGAAAGCGCGCCGCTGGCTTGAATCGTTATTCCCTCACAGATTTCGAGAAACATGCATCGTTCCATATGTGGAAATTGCCAACATGCATTCCATCATGGTGCTGAGCATTAAAATGGCTCACATTCAAAGCATGTTCGACAAGCTCTCGAGTTTGTCGAAAGACTTTCTTCTACTGTGTTTAATACTGCAGGGTTTATGTTATGTCTCTTAAATGCCTGCATCACACTTAGAAGCATAAAATGATTCACTCGCGCGCAAACGTTCGATGATCCGCCAGAATCCTATCCGAGTATTGTTTCATGTATATATCCTCTAACTAATTTCTTTGCCCAGTACATGAAATTGACGTCGGCAAAGCTCTGCATTTGTATAAAAATGCAAGTTGCTCGAAATTCGTGCGGGAAATGACGACTCAAGACAACGAAGCACTTCCATCAGTTGCTCTTAGCAGCGTCTTCTACTGCTTCTACGCTGAATTTCTACAAACATATTCTTCAACGAAATCTTATTTAGGTCCCCTCTACTGTCTTTACATTTCTGACATATAATTTTAAAATGCTCTGTATTTTTACATTTTTAATAGTTAAAATTAATAAAAGTTTTACTTTAATTTATCTTTGCCTTGAATATATATATATATATATATAAATATTGTGTATTATTTTTTTTATTTATTCTGGTGTGTAAATCAATAAAACACGCATTGCTAAAAAATACATATTATCTGAATTTGTATTTAACTGTTATCAAAAACTTCCATTGACAACATCGAAATAATTTTCTAATGAGAAAAAAAAAAAAAAAAAAAAAAAAAAAAAAAAAAAAAAAGAGACATAGAGAGCGTGAATGAGACTCATGTTTCAATAGATAAGCATTTAATCTCATGAGAAACACACGAACGAACCAGATAATAAAAATAAAATTATTAAAAATTAATTTATTCTTTCCCCAACATTTACAAAAGAAATTATTTTTACGCTCAGGTAGCAGTTCCAAAACTGACATTGATAGATGTTCGAAATCAAGCTCTTTGATTTGCACAATCTCCAAATCCGATTTACCTTTTACAATTTCGAATCATCGTAAGATATTATTACTGAAGTTATTTTTCTACAAGTTCCCATGATCGAGATTATCATTATTTTTACACTAATTATAGAATGAGCTGTAATTGCTGTTTGGCTGTTGGTCTTCCATCAACGTCATGCCACACGAGAAATCCTTTCATCCAATAAGCTTACAGGATCAAAAAATGTGACGTCATCCAGGCGTCAAATTGGAAATATTTGTTTTCATAGCAGGCTATCGATAACATTAATATTTTTTTGTTGTTTTTTGTTTTACTTTATTGGCAATAGAAGGAATTATATTTGTAACCGTCTGAATTATAAATATGTGGATTTAATTTGATTAATGGAAGAATCCTTGTCTATAATAGAGAATGTTTTAGTTGCTACGTTAAGGGCGATTTGGTTGTTAAATTTGCTTTTACTCATGCTGTGATTGGTTTAGTATTTATCGATGAAGTCCGAATCGTGACTTCACTATTTAAAAGATTTATTAATTTTATATTATACATCATTATTTTACTTAATTTCTTAAGCATAAAAAAGTAATTGAAAAACCGTGTTTATAAATAGCAAAATAATTCTCATGTTTTTTTTCTTTTTCTTTTTGTTATTTAAACACATTGAAATTTTTTACAGATTCCCAGCTACTGGCCGAAATTTTCAAACCTAGATGTACGAAATCTATTTGGTGTAAGTCCAATTTGGTATGAAATCTAGGCATGGTTCGGATCGGGCTCACTTTACTATTTGTTCGTGTCTTGCCTCCAAAAAATCAATGAAATTAGACCCATCTGGACTCAATTTGTTTTGATTTTTATAAATATTCAAATGATTTTCCATTGTATTTTATGATTTTACGTAGCAAAGTTACTTTACTTTTGCGCAGCAAAATCTTCAATCTATTTATAATCAAATATTTACCCCATTTAACTCTAAAATGGTTTGATAACTTTACACAGGCTGTGTATGATAATAATAATAATGATAATAATAAAAATAATAGTTTGATTGATTAACACTGACTGTACAAAATGATAATAATAATAATAGTAATAATAAGCATATTTTAAACTTTATTTGCATTACTATACAGTTTTGAATTATTTTCTGTGGCAGTTTATGATTTCAGATAACATAGCTATTTTCTCTTGGTGCAGCAAAAACCTCTTCAAACAATTTGCAATTCAGAAATTAATTCCTTTAATTCCTAAACGGTTTGATTGATCAACTTAGACGAGCAAGATGATAATAACAACAACAATAATAATCATATTTTAAAAATTATTTTCATTATTATAAAGTTTTGAATAATTTTCTGCGGTATTTTATGATTTTAGATTGTTTTGTACAATGCAAAATTCTTTACAACAGCAAAATCTTCCACAAACTATTTGGAATAAAAGATCAGCTCTATTTGATTCCAAATAGTTTGAGGGTTTAACATAGACGGTGAATAGTAATAATAATCATTATATTTAAAAATTTATTTTCATTATTATAAAGGTTTGAATAATTTTCTGTGGTATTTTGTGATTTTAAGCTTCTTTTTTTACTAAAGCGAAATCTTCATGAAACTATTTGGAATTAAAAAACCAACTCCATTTAACTCCAAAACAATTTGATGTCCTAACACATACTGTGAATAATAATAATAATAATAATAATAATAATCGTTATTTAAAAATTTTTTTTCATTATTATAAAGTTTTGAATAACTTCCTGTGACATTTTGTGATTTTACACGACAAAGTTACTCGTTTTAACTACAGCGAAATCTTCATCAAACTATCTGGAATAAAGAGATCAACTCCATTTGACCCCAAAGCAGTTTAAAGACTTAACACAGACTTTGGATAATAATAATAATTATATTTTTTAATTTATTTTCACTTTTTTTTTTAAAGATTTGAATAATTTTTTGTTAGTATTTATGTAACAAAACTACTTTCTTTAGTACAGCAAAATCTTCTTCAAACTATTTGGAGTTATAATACTAACTCTATTTAACTCCAAAAAATTTTGATAGTTTAACACTTTCTATAAAAGCTATTACTAAAGCATATTTAAAAATTTATTTTCACTAATATAAAGATTTAAATAATTTTTTGTGATATTTTATGATTTTACATAACAGAGCTACTTTGCTTTTGTTCAGCGAAATCCTAATCAAACTATTTGCAATTCAGAAATTCGTTCCATTTCACTCTGTATGGTGTATACGGTTGGGAGCAAAATTTTTTAGTACCATATTCCCAAGGGTCAATTTTTTGCTGTCACCACTTATGAGAAATGACAATAGGGGGAATCTGCTGATGACCATTGGCTAGAGGGAATTCAAGGGGAAAATAGCGGACCCTCGCATTTCCATATTGACTGATTTGCACCAGCTTTTACAACTTGTAGTTTTTCACCTTCTCTGACCTCTTATTTCTTTCGCTCTCCTCTTGGTTTCTGAATTTTTTGGAGCTTATATCACGTAATCTTCCAATCATGTTATTTGGAAGAAACACATCAAGTTCTAAAGTAAGAGAATAAATAAATAAATAAAGCTTTCAATGATTATTTTTAAAATTTCTCTTAAATTTATAATTGTAATATTCATTGTTGTTAAAAAAAAAGAAAAAAAAATGCTGCAATATGTTGATTTGAAGTGGGCCTCGGTAAAGAAAAATTCACCGCTTTGTTTTACGCTTGACAGAAAACCTGAATTTATGTTAAAATTATAATTTTTTATCCAATTCTTTTTACGAGCGTTCGTAATCATATAAATCCCTGGCACCTATAGTCATCATCTGATCCGTCTGTCTGTCCGCATATAAACAGAGAAAAAACCACCCAACCAAATGGTTTGAAATTTTAAATAAACAACTGCTTTAGACTTTTGTTGAGTCATTTCAAATTTAATGAAAAATGGAAATATAGTTCAATTACAGAGACAGTCAAAAGTTTTCTTTTACAAAAAAAACTCAAAAATCGATGCGCGGATTTTCTCCAAACTTCATATTCAATTAGACGTTGACAAAAGTTGTTGCTGATTAGGTTTTGGTGTAAATCACTCAATAGTTTTGAATAGGTGGCGCTGCTAGGCTTAATTTTGCTGTATTTACATGATTTCAGAGATAATCATATCTCAAGAAGTAATGCACGAAATTTCATACCTTTAGAATCCTCATGATGCTTCATTGCTATTTAATTCTCACTGCCATTTAATTTTGGCAGTGTGATAGTGAATTTTGAAGTATTAACATGTACAGCTCATATTCAAAATATTAGAATAATTGAGAAAAAGTAATAAGAAAAAATTATTTGTCATTTATTTATTTTTTATACTAAGTAAATGCAATTAAATTTCTTATAAATTAAATCTGGAATGTTTAGATAAGATTTTAACATTTATAAAATATAAAATACAGAACAATAAATTAGGTATACAGCTTCCTTAAACACACCAGAATATTAGAATAAAATTTAGATTGGTTCAAAATATTAGAATATTTTATTTTACGCAAGAATATTACCTTATGAATATGAAGTAAATGGTAGTTAATATTTTGTAGCATCCCCTTTAGCTTTCATAACAGCGTACAATCGATCTTGCATACTATATACAAGGTGTTTACAAACATTTCTATCAATGTTAGCCCAAATAGACTTTATACGTGCCCCTAACTCAGTTTTACTTGAAGGAGGATTTTCTTGAAGTTTTTTCTTCATTATACATCATAAGTTTTCGATGGGATTAAGATCTGGTGAATTTGGTGGCCAAGGAAGTACCTTAATGATGCGTTGGCAGAACCAATTCTTAGTTGACACCGAGGTATGCGGGGACGCTAAATCTTGTTGAAAGATGAAATCATCTTCAAATAAATCTTCTGATGATGGAATCATGTAATATTCTAAAATTTCTTGATATATCAGAGAGTTAACCTTTTCGTAGACGATGCATAACTTTCCAGGTCCTTCTGCACTCATACAACCCCAAACCATGACACTAGGAGCAAATTTTACGAAACGTTTAAGGCATTCTTTATCAAATGCTTCTTGCTTCATTCTCCAAACTCGAATACCTTGATTACCATATGAAACACAAAACATACTTTCATCACTAAATAATATATTTTTCCAATCTTCATTGCTCCATAAACGTCTTGATTTACACCAATTCAAACTTATACGCTTTTGTCTTGCAGTCATGAGAGGTTTTGTTTTCGGTACACGAGATTCAAATTTAAATTTATGGAGACGTCTTAATGTTGTCGATGTAGAAACTTCAACTCCTTCTTCTTTCCATTTTCGGTGCAAGAATCGCACACTTTTAAAACGGTTTTTCTTAACTATACGCTTCAGTTTCCTGTCATCTCTAGCAGATGTTTTGGGTTTTCGGCCACCATTTCGGCGATTACTTTGAAATTTTCCAATTTTTGAATATTGTGTTAGTATTTTACTAACGCTCGATTGTGAACAATGTAAATAATTCGCTATAAAACATTGATTTTTACCGTGCCGATACAAATCAAGCATACGAAGTTTAGTAGATTCAGGAATATCACTCACACGGCCCATTTTAAGACGAAAAAGAAACAAACTGCAAAAAAGAATACTGATTTTAAATAAAACAGTCTGAATTTAATCAATGATGCCACCAGTTAAGAATTGGTAATAATTAAAGGAGAATTAATGTGAAATATTCTAATATTTTGAACCACTTGAATAAATATTCTAATATTTTGACTTTTCAAAATAATTTTTTTTGCAATTAATCTTTTAAAAAATGATATTAAATTTAAGATAACAAGTAAGTTTAATCAACAATAAGTTCTTAATAAAAATATCGTTTGCATATTTTCATTAAAAGACATTAAATTACCAAACGATATTTTCAATTTCTAAAAAAAGGGTAATTATTCTAATATTTTGAATATGAGCTGTATGAGATAAAAGAAAGTTCAGGATTGGTACATCCGACTTATTTACATATGTTACTCAAGTAAAGTAAATAAATTTCATTTGTGATACTTGACAGGCAATAATACAAGCTGTAAATTATATGCTTTTGTAATATATATATATATATATATACAGTCGAGCCTCTATATAACGAAATCCATCGTTCCAGTAAAAAATTCGTTATATAGAAAAATTTCGATGTGAGTATGATGTTAAAAATAGTATTTAATGTGTAAATTTTGAACAAATATTATTTTTGATCTTTTTAATTAAGAATTTGAAATGTTTAAAAGTATATATTAACCTAACATTTTATTTCTTACTTATTTAAGCAGTTTCAAAAAAGAGAAAAGACATTTATTTGAAAGCTTAATGAAAATCAAATGAGGAAGACTTACATAAATTTCAGAGGAAGAAATCTATAATTTTTTGTTGTTTTGATTTTAAAATTACAATTGTTACGCTCTCAAAAAAAATTCTCAAATTTTAGCAAGGAATGAAAAATTGTAGTTGATATTTTCCTCCATTTGAAGGTCTCTCTTATGTGCTCTCATTGATTCCTCTCTTATATGCGTAACAATTCAATTGACTGTGTTTTGAGAAGGATGTTGAAAGGTGTGTGGGAGGTGGGATGAACTTGTTAGATTTAAAGAATAAGGAAAGAAGTAATATTTATATAAAAAAAAACCTCTCCACTGAACGATAAATCAAAAATAAGTGATGGAAAATTGATTCCATATGATTTCGAAGCTTTTTTAAAACTGAATAAATTAAGATCAATTTATGAAAAAATTCGTTATATGGAGATAGATATTTCGCTATATAGAGTCTGTTTTTAATGTAATCATGCGAAAAGGGGACCGTTCTTACTAAAAATTCGTTATATGGAGAAATTCGATGTATGGAGTTTCGTTATATAGAGGTTCGACTGTATATATATATATATATATATATATATATATATATATATATATATATATATATATATATATATATATATATATATATATATATATATATATATATATATATATATTATTTTTGTTAAATAAGGAAACACACAGAAAGTTAGTTTCGGATGTAATTCCTTTAATATGGAAAACAAAAAACCTATACATATATAAAAAACATGTAAATTTCCTATACTAAACAATATTTAGTGTGAATCTGTATTATTTTTACAAACTAAGAGGTGTGATAGTACATATTTTGACGAGCAATAATTGCCATTCCATCATAGGGCCGCAAGCCTTTTAATTAGTCACAAATACAGGGTGTTATATCATAACAGAACTCGGATTGATGATATTAATTTTGCGAAAAAATAACAATATTGCAATGAAAATCTAATGATATGTACTTTGTTTTGTGTGCTCCACAAAACGTTCTTAAAAAATAGTGTGTTTAAACAATTGATGATACCTTATAGACAAGTGGACGAAATGTGGAACGTCAAATGTACACTTTTGGCGCTTATTTTGGAAATTTCTACCATTTTTTTTTTATCTTCAAATTTATAATAAAAACGAGCATGCCTGTTGAAAGTTTCATTGTATTATACTTTTTTTTTTTTTTTTTTTTTTTTTTTTTTTTTTTTAAACTATGACCCCTTTGTTCCACTCAATTTCACACTCTTCATAACTATTTTTGAGATCCCCCCCCCTCTGATTTTGTAAAAATGATTTAGACTCAACTTGTATATAAAAGATTCTCTTAGAAAAAGCAATCTATAATCAATTCCTGCTCATTAAATACTCATATACTTATAGTAAATTTATAAATAATCAATAAGTTACTCCAAAGACGGGCATGTCTGTTAAAAGTTTCTCAATTCCCTTTTTAGTCAATTTAATATCTCTTTAATCAATTTTACCCCATTAAATACATAGTTATACACTTACGTAAAATTTATCATAATAAGTTAGTGCAAAAATGGGCACGTCTGTTAAATGTTTCATTACAATATACTTTATTTTTCTGAAAGTTATAGCTCTTTTGTTTCATTCGACTCCACGCCCTTCATAACTATTTTTGCGATTTTCTCTCACTAAACGTGGTTTGTGACCCCATGTTCTGTGCCAATTTTTCATCATCTTGATGCCTACCATCGCTCCTTTGATTTTATAAAAGCAAATTAGACTCACCCTGTATATATAGGCTTCTCTTAATAAAGGCAATATCTTTTTTTATAAAATTCTGCTCATTAAATGCGCAGTTACTTATGGAAAATGCATAATTATTTATGGGAATATACTTATGGGAAATTTATCATAAACAATAAATTAAGCTTTACTTTTTAGAAACAAAGGAAGTTAACAGAAAGCTTTAAAAGTTGTTGAGTTATTTTAATGGACACAAGTTAGACGGTAACTGGGCTGAACTAATATAAAATATGTTAAATTACTTTAATCTATTGATAAGAGCAAGTAACTTCTTAAGTCGGTAAAAATTTTTATAGAATGAAATATTATATGCTAGCAATTTTATAATAGCAATTTTTTAGCATAAACAATACATTTTTAAAGCAGTAAAAACTTATAAGACGGAATTATAATTAAATGAAAAAAATTCCTCTTTAGACAGATTGCCATCTTTAAGGTATACCTCTTATTATTGTGTTCTATTATTTTCGCTAGGGCTGTAAATTTTTCTGTATGTGGTATTATTTCGTTATAACTAGATTCCATTTATACATGTTTCAATTTATATATAAAATAAATAATTCTTTAAATATATTTATTTGCATCTTTTACTATGAAGTTAAAAGTTAAAACATTTTGAAAACTTTATTTATCTAATATAAAGGTAATTCCAGCTAAAGAAAAAAAACCCCCAATAAACCAAGCATTAAAATGAATACAAATACAAACTAATTGCTTATACGTTGAAGAAAAATAAATATTTTACAACATTTATAAAGATTGTACTCCATACAGACTTTATAAATGTTTAATGAGAATAAAAAAATCCCACATGTCAATCCTTATTATTATGCTTAAAAGTAGATCTAAATTTACAATTCCTTGATTTAAGTTCCGAGATAAAATATATCTTTATACAATTTCTATTTTCTGTTTTTTTGTTCTCTTATAAGCCAATATAATACATTTTCAGAGGCGCAAGCAGCAAGTGGATATGATATATCTTATAATAACAACTCAATAAAACAAATGTATAAAAAGCCTATAAGAGTTCTATTTTTTTTTTCTTAAGTCATCAACAAACGGTCTGAACGTTCTAGTAAATAAAAATTTTAAAACACTAGAAAAAATTGTAACATTACGATCTTCGATCAACTGGCATCAATCAAGTTTGTTTCTGCAAATTCCCTATGGTGCTAAATGGTTTGGCGAAATGGCGAAGAAATATTGGCGATAAGATGGTGGAGTTTGTACACAATATAAAGATGAAAAATAGATATAAGGAATGGAAGTAGTGAAAATTTTAATGCTAAGTACACATACGGTGAACATTATAGGATTATCTCTATTCTAATTATATATATTTCAGGATGTTTTTAACTTGTTAAACTCAGGATGTTTAACTTTTTTGTGAATGTTGAATCATAATACAATATGAACGTGAATCATAATACAATCTAATCGTTACTTATGAATATACTGGGATGTGATTCAACATGTTAATTTAGATTTAAAAAATAGATTTGATACACTCATAGCTTCATTATGAATTGTTAATTATGTTTTTGAGATTTTAATGCATGAAATATATTTTTAAATTAAATTAAATGAAAATAAAATATTAAACTGTGTGGAATTTACAATGTAAAACAACGCTATTACAATGTAGATGATGAAATATCATTTTATGCTAAATAGAAGTTGTTCTGGATTTTGTAATTAGTGCTTTATCGGTACTCGCATTTTTCAAGATAGAATTGGCATTTTTCACATTTATATATCAGGGGACACTGCTAGACTTTCATATGATAGGGCACTGCCATTTTATTATAGGTAGACAGATGTTGAATTATTCTACCTATATCAGTTCAAGATATATTTATCAATGCTGGGACACTACTTTGCACCCTGTCGGGACCCCTAGGTCAGTTTAAATGAAAGGACCTATTTATTTCAAGTATTTTTCTGTTATTCTTGTCCAGCTGCAGTATTTTTAATCTTCCAGAGACTTCTAGAGACAGTTTTAGAGTCAAATTCTACGCTGGATCGTTTTGAATTTCACACAAAATCGATGTTTTGAAATTTGCTTTAAGTTATATTAAAAAGGCCAAAATGAAATATAAGTTCTCTTATAAATTAAGGTGTATTTTTCCCAAAAACACAAACGGTAATCAAATCTAAAGTTCCCCTTTTAAAATATGGTCTTTTGAATTTAAAATTGGATAAAAAAAATTTCAAAGGCAATAAATTAAGGAATAATTAAGTTGGAGAGAAACAACTTCAACAGCTCTATGAAACATTCATATTGTTAATTTACTGGTAAATTGACAAAGTTTTAAAGTAAATAATTCAGCGATTATAGCTTGTTAAATTATGGCAAAATTCATAGAGGCAGGCAGTATTACCTAATCTTTGGCCAAGTAATGATAGAATGGATTGATTCCTGATCTTTAATATTGCATTCATGCAATTCTTATGGTTCTAAGATGTACTAGATCACATATTTTTACTGTTTCTTGTATAATAAGTAATAAGATGACAAACTTGGTAATTTGATTGCTTTTCTGCGACTCAGAAATAGTGAACTCTGGTGACCCAAGTACTCTTACTTCTGACACTGAGAATTTCCAAATGTTCATCTTAGATCCTCTTAGTCATCTTATATGTATCCTATTTTGTGATTGTATCGGAAGTTAATGGACACTCATTGAGAAAAATGAGTTACACAAAACTGAGCAAATGAAATTGTATATTTTTGGATAAAAAATAAACCTGTGCTTTCTCATTTTTGATACATCACATGCTATCAAATCCAAACAAAACGGTAATTTTGTACGCTGTAATCGTTTGTTTCATTCATGGAAGCAAAAAAAGATCTTTATTAATGTAAATATAAAATTATGCACAGTATTATAAAAGAACTTAAAAGCGCTTGCAAATATTGTTCTTGTCACAAAAAATATTAGATTTGGATATCGTGCTTTTAACTATATATTGATATATATATGTCTCATTTCATCATATTAATATCTCAAATATCGTATTTTTTCATAATTATGATTTTTTAATAGAAATTAGTTAAAATTAGGAAAAAAAAAATGTGCACATCAGAAATTTCGTGCACAGGCCATGAACCCCGATTTCCCGTGCAATAGTCAGGGCTTGTTTAAACGTTTCCTTAATTTGCTCGCAGGTCATACGGACAACGCGTTTTTGCCAATCATGATTTGTCCGTGCCACGTACGGGTATCCATATTCCAGTCATAATTTATTACTTTCACCATTAAATTTTTACTGTGAATTCCGCATTATTTAATCCCAGCATTTTTCTGATTCAATTTAACAAAAATTTCCGTTCTGAAAAACTTGTGATAAAAGATAAAAATTCTGTAATATACAAGAAAAAAGAAGCATTATTTGAAAGATTGTTCAAAAAAATTTATCAATCAACACATTCGCTGCCGATCACGCGCAGGCGCGTTATGTGGGGTGCTGTTCAATAGCCAGTCACGCTTTGGCGCGGGAAAATCTTTCACCGATTCTCGGCTTCTGGAAAAAAACCACTTCTACAGTGCGGCATTAACTATCATCACATTTTCACGTAAGCGGCAGCGAACGTGTTAAGTGATTAATCTATGTTCTTACGTCTTGTCTTTCTTGTAGAAAAGCAAAGTAACAATGAACTAAAATGAGCTAAAATGAAACTTAATTACGTCTTTTCACACTATATGATATTTAATAACATTATACATATTTTGGCGATATAAATTTCTCACCAAAATTAAGCTGTCGAGCCAAACTTTCGAACAATAATCCACAGGAGACATCGTCTAGCGAAGTATAGATACGTATCTATATATATATATATCTATATAAAAAGGAACATTCGCAGAAATTCATCTACTGGGAGTCAAAAGTTGTAAAAAGAACTGTACACGAAGCCTATAGTTTATAAGAAGTCAGCTGTCTGCGGAAAAGTGAAAAATGATTCGACTCGCCTCTCATCAAGTTTAAAGGGGAGCAGCAACAGAAAATGGTTGAGTGTAATAAAAGATGTAATATTCAGAAGCGAGGGGTGGTGGTGGTGAGAAAATAGAGTTGGGGGGCTGAATGAACGTTTTAAGTTCTGACCATTTGGAAATGTTCTCGTTATGATAGAATTTTTTTTATTAAATGTAGAAAAAAATATTTGTGTATTTTTGGATTTAATAATGCGTGATTGAAATAGTATTATGAAACTTTTCGTTTTAATGATAATAATAATAATAAATGTGATTATTATTACTCCATTACCTACTTTTTAACATTTTTGAAAAAACCAACTGCAAAATTATAGAAATTGCTTTTATTACTAGAAGTGGTAATAGTACTGATACAATCTTTTTATTATTATTATTATTATTAACTGGTAAGGAAAACATAGCTTCTTTCAAAGAAATAATAATGCTGAAAGCATAATGGAATTATTAGATGTTTAGATATTTAAAATTCTTACGCTACTAAACACGCATGATAATGAATAAGAAGCTTTAAAATCTTAATGTTATAACAATAAGAACATTGAAAAATGTATGAATATGCATTGCTTTGCAATTAATTTAAACAATTTAAAAGAAAAATTAATAGAAGATATCTAAGTTTAATGCAACAAGCTGATATATATTGATATTTTATTGATGACTAAACAAACTATTTTAGTTACTAATGTCTTTAAATAACTAATTTTATGATTATTTCTAAACTTTCAAATGAAAAGTGTGAGATGAGGTGGATTATGGCCCTACTAAAAATATTCTTAAGATTATCTGAAGAAATCTCCACTTTCAGAAATTCTACAAAAATCCGAAGAAATTTTGAAGATTTAGCTTTACCTTAAAGTCATCAGCAGACTATTTTAATATAGTCTCAAAAATATCTGCAGAATGGGTGAATTGCCTACAGATTTTCTACAGATTTTTTTAAAATGTGATTAGTTTTCGTGGGTGTTGATATTTTTATAGCTAAACATGTTATTTTAGTTACTAAAAATATCTTTATTTAATTAATCTTATGATTCTTTCTGAACTTGAAAAGTGTGAGGCCAGAAGGATAATGGTTTTATTTATTTTTATGACTAAACGGGCTATTATAGTTACTAAAATTGTTTTTACATAATTAATTATCTGATTCTTTCTAAATTTTAAATGAAAAGTGTGGAATCAGATGGACTATATATATTATTGATATTTTTATGACTAAGCGGGCTATTTTAATTACTGAAAATGTCTTTAAATAATTAATTTTAGGATTCTTTCTGAACTTCAAAATGAAAAGGGGGAGATGAGGTGAACTATGGTATTGATATATTTTTATGATTAAACGTGTTATTTTAGTTATTAAAAATGTCTTTAAATAATTAAATTCATGATTTTTTCTGAACTTAAAATTTAAAAGTGTGGGATGAGATAGACTGGTATTGCTATTTTTATGACTAAACGTTTTAGTTTAGACACTAAAAATGTTTTTAAATAATTAATTTTATGATTCTTTCTGAACTTGGAAGTGAAAGTTTTTGGACGAGACGGACTACGGTATTGGTATTTTTATGACTAAACAGGCTGTTTTATTTACTAGAAATGTCTCTATATAGTTAATTTTATAATGTTTTCTAAATTTGGAAATTCAAAGTGTAGGAGGAGATAGACTATGGTATTGCATTTTGTAAAGTGATTAAAGTAGATATATGAACATTTGTAGATGAGTTATTCACTGTAGAATGTCCAACGCAACCATATTGAACACTTGTAAATAGTTATTCACAGCTGTTGAATTTAAAATGGGGTATATAAAATAATGTGTGATTAAAACGAGACTTTCAATTATTGTTCTTTTTATATATATTTGCAGTACATTTTAAATTTTAATGTATACTTTAATAATCCTTTCCATTACATTTAAAATGTGATGATTTAATGATGTAGAATATTGAAAAAAAAACCAAAGAGATAAATTTTATAGGAAGAAACACTATTCGATTTTTTTCTCAAAGTATGTTTTATTTATTTATTTATTTAGCTAATGGAAAAATAATTCGTCTGAATTTAAGACTGGAATATGTGACATAATCTGCAAGTAAAACAAGATGCCCAGCAATTCTTATTTATACATATTTTTTGAACACCTCCAATATATAAAAATCCAGCCAGTAAAAAATGAACCAGTCTCCAAAATAAAAAACATTATATCAAAACAAAAGCTCTGAATACCCCGCCTTTGCACTAACTTTCGAAATTTTAATATATACTATAATAATATTTTACATTACATGTAGAATTTTATCAGTAAATGAAATAAAATGTACAAAAAGATCATTTTAAAGTGTATTTTATAACAAGAAACCGTATTAGATTTTTTCTCAAAAAAATTTTTAAAAAAAAATTCTTTGAGAAAAAATCTAATAATCTAATCTAATCTAATCAGAATTTCCATATTCTGAAACCAATGGAAAAATAATTTGCTTGAATTTAAGACTGGAATGTTCAATAGCGTATGATTAAAGCAAGTTATTCCATTATTGCTCTTTTTATAAATTTTTTTAACATCACATTTTGTAATGTTTACTAATGTTTACTAATGTAATACTTCGTTCACTTACCTCCTTCAACTTTAACAATGCACAACAAAACTGAGACGTGAACGTCTAGCAATTATTTTCCATTTTATGCTAAGTTTTAATGCGTTTTTTAATATTTGTTGCAGTAATATTTTCCAATGCACGCTAAATATTATAAGCTGTTGCAATAATTCTTTTACCTCTTTCGGGTCTGGTGTACTATTAATAGTACATCTACATTATAAAGGCCAAACGTATCTGTACGTAACGCATACGTCATTTTGCGAATGGCAACATTTTCCCATGGAATTTCAGTTTTGCAATTTTCGCTACTGAAAATTTTACACTTCTAAACATTGCGCACTTAAAATTTTTACACCGTCGTATAGAGAAAAAAATTTACTTTTAAATGCAATTTGTTTCAAAGTTGTATCGCAATTTGTTTTTAAGTTATTAATTTTTTATAGTTTTAGTACCAAATTTGTAATTGTGGCAACATAATCAGTCCATTTTCACTTAAAATTGAAAAACGAAAGAAAAAAAGAAAAAGAAATTAAAAGGCGTATACTATGTCAAATATATCATCTGTAATCGTGTCAATTTGGAATACATACATTTTTTTCATTCCCATTTATATATTTTATATAAGAAACTCAATTTGTAACTTCATCATAATAACTGATCTTTATTATATTTTACTAATTACATATGCAATTAAGTTTAATTTTAATAATTTGGACAACTGAGATTTATAGAAATAGTATTTTATTAATTTTAGCTTAAAATAATATTTGTTTGAGAGTTAGACTGACCAATATAAAATGCATTTTTTACTCTAATTTTGTAACTTTATTTATTATAAATCAATGAAACAGTTTCTTTTTAAACATTATCTTTCGTCGAATTTCGACGGGATCCACCTCGTGCTTATAATGGAGTATTCTTTTGTTTTAACAAATACTTTTGTTACTATTTACATGTAGGGATGTTAGTATATGTCTATGCATTTACTATGTGACTTCATCTATGTTTAGACATTTTGTAATTATTATTATTATTATTATTTGCTTAATTCTGTTTGCGACTCTTTTATTTTAAACATTTATTTCACTCTTTAAGTTGAAAATAAAAGTTACTTTCCGGAAAGAATCATGCTTAATAAAGCGTAAAGTATTAGAAAATTGTCATATAAGTTAATTCTTATTGTAATAGAATATTTTCTAAACATTTCCAAAAACTCTTCCTAAACCTATTGTCTGATGAAGCAACAACATTCATTATTTTTTTAGACAGTGAAATATTCGTTAAACACTAATTAATCTATTTGAATAGCTACTGTTAATGTTATTAAAGTAAAAGTAAATTTTTCTAAAATCTGAAAAAAAAATCAGGATCGAAAGGTTTAAACAAGTGAATTTTACAGCAATAAACAATATAAATTTTTTCCTCGAGGTATTTTTTTTTTATTGTGCAGGTAACAGAAAAATGATTTGATTGAATTTAAAACTAGAATATGTGCAATAGTCTATGATTAAAACGAGATTTTGAGTTATTACTTTTTTAATATATTTTTTCTAACACCGCATTTTGTCAAGGAAAGTTATTCTCCTTTCACTTCCATTCTCCAACTCATAACAATGCACAACAAAACAAGAGATCTGAACATCCCGCCCTTATTTTGCTCTTGAACGACGGTCAGCATGCACGACCTTTGCTAATTTAACCTTAACACCAGTCATTATATAATGTGTCCTTCTAAACATTTTGCATGAACAACCCGTTTTGGGATGAAATTACCGCCAAAAATGGCCTTTGCCCCTACCGGTAGCCCTCATGTACACCCTAATTATGATCAAGGGGTCGAACAATTTAACTTGAAAAATGACGGACTCTTCATTAAGCGTAATTAAACCGGTTTCTAGATCCATGATCCTAATAATTAGTGTCGGTGCAAGGTGCGTTTAAGCGTTACTCAGAAATATAGCAACGAGCTTGGTATTGTAATTAGAGGGCCCAACAGGTAGTTTATTACGTTTTCGTAAAATGATGTTATTATATCAGTACGAGCGACATTATATGCAAATTATTTGTACGTTGTGGATGAAGATTTATATGAGTTTGATTTAAACTTTAGTAAGGGATTCAAAATGTAGCTATTACTCTTATGTTTTTTTCCAATTTTGATTAATTCCCCACACTGTGGAAAAAGAAGAGATGCCCCTTAAAATAGGAAAGTAAAAGAAACCACAAATGAAAGTATACAGTAATGTCTTTCCAGTTACTAACACAATAATAGTAATAACAATCATTTCTGTATATGATAAAATGGGTTATGAAACTTTTAACTTTACATAGTCAGATAAATTATTGATGATGACAAATAGATAAATTACTATATGAAAGTGTTTTAGTTTTGTCAGATTTTTTGCTAAGCTAGGAAATGAATTTTGGATTCCTTAATTGAATCTAAATCAGTGCATTAGAGCAGCGCTTCCCAACCATTTTTCTTTCATATACCCAATTATTTAGGCTTTTCACTTCGGAGTATCCTTACTTCCTATAACCCCCCCCCCCCTCCTTCCACACCTACGCTCAACTACGGCAAACATTCTCTTTTTTTTTTTTTTTTTCATGCGTAATTTTCTAATCACAACCATTTAATAAATTGGTACAAATTACATTATTATTTCAAGCATTTCTGTGACTTTATTAACAAGTTTTGTGATTTTTGTCATTACCAAAATTATTTTCACGTGCCCCAGGTTTGAAACCACTGCGTAAAACTAGAAATAAGGAGTAATATAGAGATATGCTATTATTTTAGGACAATCAAACAGATTGGTAAAATCATCATACGAATTCAATATTTTCACCTGAGCCAAAAATTTCCCAAGCCGTTAATCGAACCACAATCCTTGGCTTACAAAGATAATGCTTTATCATTCGGACCGACAAATGGTGACCATTTTTCGCTCAGATAACCTTTATTGGTAACTAGCTGACCCGCCCGGCGTTGCCCGGGTCCGTTATAATAATGTTAAACGAACTTGAAATTTTTATGATTTTATCTTCAACTCAAAATATGTGTTAATACACTGTTAAGAATTTGACCCTTTTGCTGCATCGTCACTCCACCGCTTTTATAGAAAATGATTACTTCAGCCTATTTTGGAGCATTGTCATAGATCAAAAGAGATATATTCTATAAAAGCGGGGGAGTGATGATACAGCAAAAGGGTCAAATTTTTTACAGTGTACATTATATTAAATACGTGCCCCCTGACTGTGTCAAAAATTGGTTTTTTAAAAAACTAATATTTAGCTGCAAAAATACCTAAAATGACTGCAATGGGAAACGCAGGAGGGAATATGTGTCCAACGATTTCGTGTTGATATTTATCCTTAAAATTACTGTTAAGTGACTTAACTAAATACTTTTTTCACATAGATATCCCAAGTGAAATATTTTGAATTTCAAACTAATTATATATCACTCTTAAATCTGACTATACCGTGAATGAAATCGATTCTCGATGATTCGCTAAAAGGTTAGTATATAATATTATAAATTCAGAGCCATTTTACAAAAATAGGTGTATATTTTTTATCAAACATGCGTAATGTTCATTCTATGAACAAAATCCTAACCGTAACCTAATTGTATCGGAATCATAACTTGTCTGTAACTTAGCTGTATCTTAACAGTAACCTAACTGCAAGTTAAATATACCATAAATGTAACTTGGCCGTCACCTAATCATAACCTACCCATAATCTAACCACAACCTAACCGCAAATTAACCTTAACCTAACTGTAACTTAACCATGACCTAACTGTAACCTAACCGGAAAATAAAATAACAAAAGGGTCACCGGAACGTAATTGCAACCTAACTGTTATCTAACCGTAACCTAGTTCTAATTTAACATTAACTATAAACAAAATATTTTAACCATCTCGCGCTAAGTACTTAGTTTCACTTTCCACCGCTACGGAGCGCATTATGTTTTGTAGAACATCCGAATTTTAGGTTCGGATTGGATTCATGTTCATGGAAATTATTTTGTCTTCTTCGGATACGGTTATGATTGTGTGGAATATTTGTGTTCAGTTTAGATTCGTTTCAATTCAGATTTCGTGGGGGGTTTTTTTCCCTTCAAATGGGATTTTTAAGTTCGGGTCGGGTTGTACTTATATGGAAATTATTTTACCTAGTTCCAATGAGGTTATACTTCACTGAAATATTTTTGTTAGGTTCAGATTAAGTTTGGTTCAAATTTCGGGATTTTTTTTATTTTTTTTACAAATTTTTTAGTTTGGAATGGGGATTATGTCCATGGAAATTATATTGTCTTGTTCGTATCTGGTTATAGTTATTTGGACTATTTTCGTCGGATTCAGATTTGGTTCGATTCAGATTTCAGGTATTTTTTTTTAAATTGATTTTTAAGGTTCTGGTTGGATTCATGTCCAGGGAAATTATTTTGTCTTGCTCGGATCGGGTTTTGGTTCTTTGGAATATTTTTTTCGGGTTCAGATGTCGTTCAATTCAGATTTCGGCTTTTTAATGGAATTTTTAGGTTCAGGTTGGGTTGCGCATCAACGGAAATTATTCTGCATTGTTCGAATAAGGATATGCTTCTCTGGAATATTTTTGTCAGATTCAGATTTAGTTCATTTTTTAGGTTCGGATTGGGTTCATGTTCATGGAAATTTTTTTGTCTTGTTCAGGTCCGGGTATGGTTCTGTGGAATATTTTTGTCGATTCAAATTTCAGGTATTTTTTTCAAATGGAATTTTAGGTTCCGATCGGTTTCATGTCCACGAAAATTATTTTCTCTTATTCGAATCCGGTTATGGTTCTTTCGAACATTTTGATCGGATTCAGATGTAGTTTGCATAAAACTTCAGGCTTTTTTTTCAAATGGAATTTTTTAGGTTCGAGTCAGGTTTATGTTCATGGAAGTTTTTTTGTCTTGCTCTTATCAGGTTATAGTTCTTTGGAATATTTTTATCGATTTCAGGTTTCGTTCTGGTCATTTTTTGGGTTTTTTCAGAGAAAAATTTTAGGTTCGGGTCGGGTTGCATATACACGAACATTATTTTTCTTTGATCGAATTGGGGTATGCTTCATTTGAATATTTTTGTGGGATTCAGATTTGATTCGGGTCAAATATCAAATCCATAGTTTTTTTTCAAATGGAATTTTTAGGTTCGGGTCGCGTTTATGCTCATGAAATTTTTGTCTTGCTTGGATCGGAGTATAGTCTGTTTTTTTCTGGTTGGGATCGGGTTATGTGTTAATAAGCCTAAACATTATGTTTTGCTACTATTCTTTTAGTGACTATTTTTTATATATAATTTATTTTGCTATTTGATAATTTATTACTGTGTATGAATCGTCTGCCTATTCGAAAAATTGTACGTCAAAGAGCCATTTCATTTTTGTTTTAAAAACAAATTAAAGTATTAATAAAATTTTAACTTAAATAAATGCATTCAAATTTAATCAATGATTTAAAAAAACTGCTAAAAAAGCCTCATATATACATATACATATATTAACTGCAACATAGCCAACCACAAATACATTCTAATGTACGAAGTACCAACGATCTGACGTAATAGCTATGTTCAAAAATCCTAAGTTAAACTGACATTTTGCCAGTCTATGAATTTTAAAGGTCTTTGGGAAAAAAACAGTCCCTTTTGAAATGTCAAACTCTCAAATTGGTTTCTTTCATAGAGTAAAAAGAAATTAATAGAGTGGAGGTATTATCTCTGGAGATGATGCTTAAGATGTAACCCTACATTAAGTCCAATTAAGTACCAACAAAAGCACGTGCTTTGACACGCCTATCAATTGGCGAAATTTTAAAATGAAGGGCCAAAATCACAGTCAAGTGAAATCCAGCCACCCCATTGGTCGAGTGGTAAGGGTGAAAATCACGAACTTGTTTCTCCATTTGAAAAAGGTGAGGGGGAAAGTATTTTTTAAGCGATTGTTACCGTCTGTTCTTATTTAAGATAAACCATCGAAATTAACTCAATTAAGATATTTTGATGCCATTTTATAAAATGAGAGTGAAAAATTTAGATTATAAATGAAAAGAGATAAGATTTACTTCAAAACTGCCGCTACGATTTTTTCTCGGAAAAAGGAGTATGACAACATTTACCCAACTGCTAAGAGATTGTTCCCTGAAAAGGACGCGGCTCAATGACCAATGAGGTGTTTGGATTTCACCGGACTGTGATTTTGGCCCTCCATTTTAAAATTTCGCTATCAATTGAAACAGGTTTAAACCTGTATTTTTTTTTCTCTCGTTTTTAAAAAAAGAACTAATTTATCGCTTCACCGGTAAAAATTTATTAATTATTTTATCATATGTGTTTTAAATATCAATATAGAAAATTATTTTAACGTTTTGCTTGAAAATATAACATTATTTTGTTAGTACATTAAAATCGTCTGCAGTCAGAAATTTATATTTTAGATTAATATTTATTACTTAAGTTTTCATACATGATTTTAAAAGAATGTTTTCATCATTATATTTTAAATATTTATTTACATGCAATTATTAAGTCATAAACATTTTTCATCTACGTTATAAAGTATTGAAAATTACATTAATGAAGGAAACTTTTAGTTATACAATTTTTTATTCGTATTAAATGTTTTCAATATCTTATTTAATTTTAATTTGATATTTAATTATTGCTAATTTTCCAATTTCCTTCATTTTAAAAGCGAATATTTATTCTAATAAATAATAATAGAACGAAGACCATTTTAAAAATTTGCTATTTCCTCTTGAAATATGCTTCAACTGTAATTCATTTCTTTCAATTCGTCTTATAATACAAAATCTCTTCCACGTCCTTTTGTTTGCCACATTAAATTTGAGCGATAAATGGTTTCATATCGCAAACCTTTTTTGAGCTTACTTCACCTCCACTTATCTTATTCCTCCATGGGTTTCTTTAATTCTGTCTCAGCTTTTTTATTACTTCTGCGAAAATTTTTACACAACCAACCAACCGTAAACAAATGAAAGAGAAAAAAATTGGGAAAAGATGATTTTTTATGAGAGTGACCTCTTGATTTTAATTAATTACTCAGTTAATAATTGGAATTTTGAAATTCTGAAGCTCAGGTGCATCAGGAGAGATATTGGGCTACTCTCAAAAAAATTTTGAGCTTTGTACGTGCTGTAGATTTTGCTAGCCATCGCAGACACACACACACAGACACACACACAGACAGAGCGTTTTGTTCTTTTATTAGTATAGATAACAGCTGATCCGTCATTTAGATAGTTCAACAGAATAATGCTCAGTTAAAGGAACTCCATATAACGATGGGTACATAGATATACTATTATTTTAACACAATCAAACTTATTGATAAATTTATCATACGAATTGAATATTTCCAATTAGGAATCTGGATCTGAGAAGGATCTCGGTTCGATACCCGGCATGGGCAGTTTTTATCTCAGTTGGAAATATTCATTTCTTAATATAAAGATATCTTTTTTTAAAAAAAACTTTGTTTATATATATGTAATAGGTATATATTTATTATTATAACTTATCTAACCTTACGATGCTATGTTGTCTATTTAATGGTTAGTTGCATATATTTTGAAGACTAAAATAATATATAATTAAATCAAAAGCCACATTCCACTGTACATGCAATTGTATTTTGTTTGCAGTTAAATGAAATAATTTTTTACATCATTCTCAATTTTATAAAGGTCAGAATATGTATAATATAATATTTTTTAATGGACACAAGTTAAAAAGTAAATAAACTTTCACGATTTTTGAAAATTCTTTCCTTTATCCTTCAGTTTTTTAATTAAAATTTTTGTTTTAGAACCTTTGATTGCTTAGTATTAGCTTTTAAAATCTTTAAAAAAAAAATCGTGCTCTATCAATTCAGAACTTGGATTAACTTTGTGGAATATAGTTAAATGCATACATATAAAATTCAATTATTTAAAAATATAACCATATATAAAGTTCATATGCTGCTTTATATACAGATAGCTGATATACAATGCAATTTCGACTTAACATAATGGAAGTATTCATTTTCACAACTGTTCTAAATTAGAATGGTCAAATCATATACAGGGAAAATCTGAAAATAAACAAACTTTAACGTCATGTAAAAATCATTCTATTGCATAAGTTTTCCTGATTTAAAAAATAAATTTTCTATTTTCATGGTTACTTTAAATGAGTATTAAAAGGATTTGCTATACTTGAGCTACCAATTTCATAACAAATAGATAAAACTCTACAAAGAAATGTTTCAATTTTATCATATGCTTTGTTAAATTATGAAATGAGTTTTGAATTTCCTACTTTTTTCTTCCACGCATCTTTTTATTAGGTTTTTCATTTCGGAATACCTCCCCTTTTTGATAAATGCGTTCCCCCACTCTCCTCCTGTACTTAACTAGACGATACAAACATGCTTTTTTTCGTTAGTAATCTTCTTATCATAACCATACAACAAATTGATACTTACAGATCATTTAAAACACTTTTATGATTTTACTAACAGATACTCCCAGCCGGTCCAAATCATACACCAGGTTGGGAACCACTGCTTTAGAAGATAAATGATGAGTAATATAAATTTACTCATTTTAATTTTTAGTTTGTCTATCCATTAATATACTTATCTTTTCACACGGGGATTTATCGAAATTGCTGTTTACCTTATGTTTGTATATATTTCGAAGGCTAAATAGTAAATATAACTTCATAAAAAACTACATCCCTATGTACATAAAAATGCATTTTGTTTGCAGCTAATGCTCGTATGTAAAGTTACTCATTTTAATTTTTAGTTTGTCTATCTATTATTATTACTTAATTTTTCATTCAGGTATTTATTGAAATTGTTGTTTACCTTACGTTTGTATATATTTTGAAGATAAATAGAATAGAAAATAAATAGAGTATAACTCATCAAAAACTATATCCCCATGTACATGCAATTGTAGGTAATATTTTGTTTGCAGCTAAAGCTCGTATTCACAATCTACCTCAGCCGAGAAGAATACCTCGGTTAAACGCTTAAATAAAATTTATAACAATATTTGATTGAACATTATCTAGGAGACGTCCAATCAGCATTAAAGATGAATACCGTTTGTCCGAGGTTTTCGGTATAACTCGGGGACGAAGTTGTTGGTGAATATAAACGTAAAGATATATATATATATATATATATATTTTAAGTATTCTTAACTACAGTCACCGCAAAAAAAATCTTGACACTTGCGATTTTAGACATTTTGTTAAATATCTAAAAATGTAAATGAGGAATAACTCCGAAATTACAGATATGTAAACGAAATAGTACAAGTCATATATTTTTGCGAAGTTTTTTTTCTGAAATCTTATAGGGGACCGTCAACAAATTGAAAAAGAACGAAGATCTTTTGAATAACCCTGTCAAAACTAATGTAGCAAAAGCGTTCAAACTACAGATTATGATTAAGTGGTTTATGATAACAGACTGTGTTTATTTTTATGCGGATAGCATGCATACTCGTAGAGAAATTAAGGTTTTTATAAAAACGGTCCCAAATTTTGCCAAGTTTTTTGCTTATAATTTGCAGAGTTCTTAATAAAAAGCAATGTTCTTTTCAGAAAATATGAGAAATGACATTATACATAATACCCTGTAATCAAATTTTAAAAATATTAATAATTGTATGAAAAATGAGCAGGTTTACTAAATAAATTTTCACTGCGCATGCGTCAACTCTATAAAAATGTCATTTGCATATTGTGTTATCTAAATGTATAGAGCAACTTTTGTTAAAGTTTCAAAATCATAGGTTGAAAATTCTGAAAATTATCATCGAAAGAATAAGATCAAAATTCAATATTCCCAAAATGAAACAAAAAAATGAGGAGCTGTATCCAAATATTAGTAGTACATGCAATATTGTATAGACCCTAATCAATGGAATATGGATACAACCCCTAATTTTTTTGTTTCATTATGGGAATATCGGATTTTGATCTTATTCTTCCGACGTTAATTTACCTAATTTTCAAGCTATGATTTTGAAATTTTAACAAAAGTTGCTCTATACATTTAGCTAACACAATATGTAAATGAAATTTTTATAGAGTTGGTGCATGCGCAGTGAAAACTTATTTAGTAAACCTGCTCATTTTTCATACAATTATTAATATTTTTTAATTCTGATTACAGGGTATTATGTACAATGTTATTTCTCATATTTTTTAAAAAGAACATTGGTTTTTATTAAGAACTCTGTAAATTATAAGTAAAAAACTTGGCAAACTTTGGGACCGTTTTTATAAAAACCTTAATTTTTCTACGAGTATGCATGCCACCCGAATAAAAATGAACACAGTTTATTACCATAAGCCACTTAATCATAATCTGCAGTTTGAACGTTTTTGCTACATTAGTTTTGACAGGGTTATTCAAAAGATCTTTGTTCTTTTTCAATTTCCCCCCTATGGTCCCCTATGGGATTTCAGAAAAAAATCTTCGCGATATATATGATTTGTTCTATTTTGTTTATATATCTAGAGTTTCGGGGTTCCCCATGCATATTTTTAGACATTTAACAAAACGTTTAAAATCGCAAGTGTCAAGATTTTTTTTTTGCGGTGACTGTATACAAAAGCGAGTACGTGTATAACAATTTACAATAGATACAAGTTAAGAAATAAATATATATTTACGATACTTGAAAATTTTTCCCTTTAACCTTCAGTTTCTTAATTTAAAATCCTTGCATTTAGAATCTTTGATTGCCTAGTAAAAAAGAGTTAAGTAAAAAAAAAAAAAAAATCTTGCGCAACAATCCAAAACTTGATTAACTTGGTGGAATATAATTTACCGTAAGTATAAAATGCAGTTATTTAAAAATATAACTATGCAAAAAGTTTACGCTTTTTTATAACAGAAACAGATGATATATAGCGCAATTTTGACTTAAGTTAATGGAAACATTCATTTTCACAACTATTGCAAATTAGAACGAACCGATCATATTGGGAGAAAATCCGAAAATAAGCAAAGAAGAAAATTAGATAAACTTTAACGTCATGTAAAATATATTCTATTACATAAATCTTCCTGACTTTTTAAAAAGTAAATTTTATACATTCATGATTACATATAAGTTTTTAAAGGATTTGGTATAGGAATCGTGAGCTACCAATTTAAAACAGCTTATTTAACTATCTTTAGGAGCAGCGCAAAAATCAAAAGCATCCGAAAATTATCGAAACTCATTCTTCCATCATTATCAACATTTCCATAATTGCAAATATCCATTAAAGTTTCACACAATTCTATCTCTTAGTTTACTTCTATTACGCACTGAATACGTGCTATGAATCCGCAAGGACGTTACATGTAAGCCATGTTTGTGTCGTCAAATTACTTTTGCGCTTCCTTCTTTACCTGGTAACTGACACATAGGTTTACATAGATGGCATTCATTTAGGTAATCCATCATAGTTTGGATATTTAGTTTCTATTGGGATGCTGGGATTCACGGGTTTCGAGATATAGTTATAGAAAGGCTGTTAATGGTACTCACATTTTGCGTGAGTATATCAGCTGTTATGATTGAAATGCTGTTGTGAAGCGTCAAAAGTTAATTAAAATGACTGAGAAATAACAATCAGTTTAAAATTTTTGTTTTGAAGTCATCAAAGAAGCCTTTTGGAAAGTGGGTTGGGTAGGAATTATGATGACTAATTTCATTCATAAAAATTTTCACAATTATACTATTTCAGAACTATAAAAATTCCTAATTTAGTCCTAATCCTGATTTATTTCCTACTGTTGTCCAATTATTATAGCGTTTTCTCTATCGTCAATTCATAACTGATTTGATTATTTTAAACTGGAATATGGGTTTGCACAAATACGTAACCATTTGATTAATTTGTACCAATTTTGGATTTTAATTTCATTTGGGACAGATATGCGTTTGTGTAATTTGTTACAGTTTGGAGATTTAGTTTTTTTCATAATGTTAGGATTTATGGGTTTCGGGATATAGTTATAGAAAGGCTGTTAATGGCACTCACATTTTGCGTGAGTATATCAGCTGTTATGATTGAAATGCTGTTGTGAAGCCTGAAAAGTTAATTAAAATGTCTGAGAAAATAATAATCAGTTTAAATTTTTTATTTTGAAGTCATCAAAGAAGCCTTTGGGAAAGCGGGATGGGTAGGAATTACGATCAGTATTCTCGCTGTCGCTCGTCAATGCGCCAAATTGCGACTAAATTCTTCATTGGGCGAGTGAACAACCGATTAGATTCGCCAAACTGCTAGTGCTCATTTTTTCCTTTTTCGTTTTTCATACATATGCATGCATATATATATATATATATATATATATATATATATATATATATATATATATATATATATATATATATTAATTTATACATATTTTTTACATTTGTAGCGGATAGTTGAAATTATATTAATAACAATAGCTGTCACAATTATAAAAAACTTAGGTTATTTTATAAAATATTGAAAAAAAGGGGGTACATTAAAGGATTAAAGATAATTTTTTTGTGTTTCACGGTGAATCTATTTTGTTAATACTTTTTTCATTTGGCGAATGTTTTTTTATTTTTAATTAGCCAAATTACTAACATTGGTTAAATGTCAGCGAGAACACTGATTACGATGATTAATTTCATTCATAAAATTTTCCACAATTATAGTTATTCAGAAGTATGGGAATCCTTTTTCCTATGTAGTTCAATATTTGTACTATTTTCTCAATCATAAATTGGTGACTTAATTCATTATTTTAAACTGAAATATGGGTTTTCAAAAATACGTATCCATGTGATTAATCTATACCAATTTTGGA
The DNA here is from genome assembly GCA_964019185.1 of Maratus speculifer. Taxonomy (NCBI): domain Eukaryota; kingdom Metazoa; phylum Arthropoda; class Arachnida; order Araneae; family Salticidae; genus Maratus; species Maratus speculifer. The sequence goes on from OZ025303.1 coordinate 108,035,622, forward strand.
TTTTAATTCCATTTGGGCCAGACATACGTTTGTGTAATTTATTACAGTTTGGAGATTTAGTTTCTTTTTGGATGCTGGGATTCTCGAGTTTCGAGATATAGTTATATAGAAAGGCTGTTAACAATCAGTTTCAAATTTTTTTTTGAAGTCATCAAAGAAGCCTTTTGGAAAGTAGGTTGGGTACGAATTATAAAGACTAATTTCATTCATAAAAATGTTCACAATTATAGTGATTCAGAAGTATGGGAATCCTTTTTCCTATCTTGTTCAATAATTATAGCATTTTCTCAATCATAAATTGATAACTGATTTCATTATCTTAAGCTGAAATATGGATTTATACAAATGCGTAACTCATTTGATTAATGTATATCAATTTGGAGTTTTAATTCCGTTTTGGGACAGACATACATTTTGTATAATCTATTATACATCGGAGTTTGAGTTTATTTTAAGATAACTGAGGTTCATGGTTTCGAAATTTAGAAAGGCTGTTAACAGCATTCACATTTTGCGTGAGTAAATCAGCTGTTAGATTGAAATGCTGTTATGAGGCGTGAAAAGTTAATTAAAATGATTGGAAAAATAATAGTAAGTTTAAAACTTTTATTTTTTAATTATCAAAGAAGCTTTTTGGAAAGTAGGGGGAGCAGGATTTATGATAACTAATTTCATTCATAAAAAAATTCACATTATATTAATTCAAAACCATAAACTTCCTACTTTCGTCCTACTTTTTAAGTATTTCCTACTGTTGTCAATTATTATAGCGTTTTCTCTGTCGTCAATTGATAAATGATTTCATTATTGTAAACTGAAATATGGGTTTTCACAGATGCGTACCCATTTGATTAATATATATCCATTTCGCATTTTTTGCATTATTTTAAAATGTGCCCCGGGCCCCTTTAAATTAAAATATGAATTTATAGAAAGGACACCCATTTGATTAATATATACCAGTTTGAAAATTTAATTTGATTTGATATAGATAAAAAAAATCTGCATTTATTTAGGTAATCCATCGTTATTTGCCAATTTAATTTTAGTTTGAGATATTTGGGTTTACGGATGTTGAAATACAGAAAAGATGTTTATGCACTCATATTTTGTGTGAGTACATCAGATTTACGAGGGTAGAAAAGTTTATAAAAATGGTTAATAGTTAAAATATTTTGTTTTGAAATTATCAAAGAAGACTTTCAAAATTGTGACAAACTGTGATTTCAGTAAATAAATAAATAAAATGATAAATTCTAGAGAATCAATAGAAATTATTATTAAAGAAAATGTTGTTTGTAATGACGTTTTATTCTACAACATACCCAGAATTTTTATCAGTTTGCTTAAAGAATCATAAGGCATAAGTAATATTCCATTTTCCTCAATATCTATACATTATTTTCCCATTGTTTTCCGGATCTAAAAATTGACTTTCACTTCCACTCCTTTTTGACACCAACTACATGAGATTTGAAAAGTAAGACTTTAATAATGGTGTTTTTTTGTACTTTCTGACGAAAGCTGTGTTTACAGTTGAAATGATTAAGAATTAAAGTAATTTAACATCTTTAAAAAAATTTGTCGCATCTTTTTAAGTAGTTTACATATTGTGTAATTTTTAAGTTTGCTAATCTAAACTTTGCCACTTACACATACAATACGTTTCTGTGCGTTGTCAAACTACTTAAAGACATGACAGCACTGATTCTTCAATACGCTGATACTGATGAGGCCATGCATATAACCTATACAAGAAACTTTTATCCCAACCCTTTCAAATCTAAGCATAAGCGGAACCAATTTCCATTTATCGCGATCTTCTATGAGTTGTCTATTAAATGAGCATAATTTACACTTAACTTCTCCATTGCAAAGCACAATTTTTATATGTTAAAGCAAATCAGACACGAATAGTAAAGGCATCCCTTGGTATTCATATTAGGGAATTAAAAAGGTTAAAATTTGATTAGAGAAAAAGCTTTTACTGCCACTTTACAGATTAGACGAATGTATAAGTTATACTATGTCTGATGTACAAAAATGCATCCCAAATTTTTTAACTATACCACGTCACTCATATAGCCAAAACAATGTTATTGATGAAAAGTTCATATAAGTTACATACTATTCAAAAAAAAAAAAAAAAAAATACTAAACTAAATTTTGCCAATTATACGTACAATATGTTTCTATGCATTGTCAAACTACTTAAATACATGATGTCACTTATCCATTCAATGCGCTGATATTGATAAGGCCATACATAAAACCTATTCAAGAAACTTTTTCCCCCAACCCTTTCAAATCTAAGCACAAGCGGAACCAATTTCCATTTATCACGATCTGCTATGGGTTGTATATTAGATGAGCATAATTTACACTTAACCCCTCCATTCCAAAGCAGAATTTTTATATGTTACTGGAAGTACACTTACCACGAACAGCAAAGGCATGCCTTACTATTGATATTAGTGATTTAACCCTTTCGGGTTCGAACTGTTTTTCAATTTTTAGAAAAAATTATTTTTACGATTATAACACTAACACTAGCTGTCCAAATAGATTAATTAGTGTTTAACGAAAATTTCACTGTCTGGAAGATGACGAATATTGTTGTTTTGCCTGCTATTCAATTAATATTCATATGAAAATAGGATAAGGAAGAATTTTCGAAGATATTTAGAAAATATTGTATTACAATAAGATTCAACTGATATAATATTTTTATAATACTTTTTGCGCTTTATTACACACGATTCTTTCAGGAAAGTAACTTTTATTTTAAATTTTATGAGTAAAATTCATGTTTAAAAAAGAGTCGCAAACGGCATAAAGAGAATTAAGGCTCCTGTCCTCGCTCGAGGAAACGCTCGCGAGCTAATGCTATTCCTATGGGGAAGCATTTTTCTAATAACTTTTTCACATTTTTGAATAATTTTTTTGCATTGGATAGTTGAGGTGCATGACGATAGCGCGCCTTTTTTACTTTTTCGATTTTGGTTGAAGATATTTTTTACAAGGTTAGTTTCACTTTCAAAACTGATTTCGAAACTGAAAGTGCTTTTTAAAAAATATATCTGCAACCAAAATCGAAAAAGTAAAAAAGGCGCGCTATCGTCATGCACCTCAGCTATCCAATGCAAAAAAAAATTATTCAGAAATGTCAAAATGCGAAAGAGTTATTAGAAAAATGCTTCCCCATAGGAATAGCATTAGCTCGCGAGCGTTTCCTCGAGCGAGGACAGGGGCCTTAAGCAAATAATAATAATAATAATTATTATTAAATGCCTAAACATAAAAGCTATTCAAGAAACTTTTTTCCCCCAACCCTTTCAAATCTAAGCACAAGCGGAACCAATTTCCATTTATCACGATCTGCTATGGGTTGTATATTAGATGAGCATAATTTACACTTAATGAAGTCATATAGTAAATGCATAGATAAATATTAATATTACTATGCATGTGAATAATTGCAAAAGTATTTCTTAAAACAAAATAAACTTCATTAAAAGACATGTACTATTAATAGTACACCAGACCCGAAAGGGTTAAAAAGGTTCAAATTTAATTAGAGTTGAAGATTTTGTTGTTGCTTTAAAGTTTGAAAGTAGATATTTATGAGGTTTATGAAAGATCAAAATTTGTTTTATTTATATTTATTGATTATTTAAATGCATTTTCATTTACAGAAAGTAAATTTTCAAAGCTTTGATGAAAGAAGAATTTAAGAAAGAAGTTAATTTAAATAAATTTCAAAATAGTAAATTTTAAAATTGCAAATTTTAAGGATGAATTTAAAAAAAATAATAATAAAAATCTATCTAATCTAAAATAGCATTAGGTATGAGTTACATTTATCAAAGTAAATATATATAATTTTTAATTTCTGTATAAAACCATCAAAAATACGCCTTTTTATGAAATAAAATTTGTTTGAATTAAATATGTAAATAATTGCTATTTAAGGGCATATAGAATTAAAACCAAAATGATAAGCAAAATGAAGTATATTTTGCGAAATTTTAAACACCATGTATTTCATTTAAAAATAGAGATAGAAATGAAAAAAAAAAAAAAAAAAAAAAAAAAAAAATGATTACGGTAAATATACATATCATAGCCTGCATATAAATCAAAGAAATTAATTTCATACGAAAATTAGTTTTCAAGAAATAATTAACTTTTTTTTGAACAATATATCCGTTCGGTACATTTTTCCAAAAAAAATTGTTGAATATACCACCTTATAATTTGTTGTGTTAGAAAACATACTATTTAAGAATAATAAGAAGCTATTTTTATTTTGGCTTAAAGGAAATCAAATAAAAAATATTATATTAATATCCTTTGAAACTTGTAAAAATTTTAGGAATATATATTTTTTTATTTTTTTTCTCCTTTTGCGCAGATCTATAATTTTAGACATTTTTTTAAAAAAAGTTAGTTACACAATTTTGGAAAGTTTTATCCAAAGTAGAAAGTTTTATCTAAAATAATTAAGTCTAAAATAGAATTAGAGAAAAATGTACCAAAATATAATATATATATATATATATATATATATATATATATATATATATATATATATATATACACATTTCGAGATAAAGACAAAAAACTATACAGGCATCCACAGTTAACCACAGTTAATATATTTAAAAACCTTCTACCACCATAATATTTTAGGTGCATGATTATTTAACACCATAATTTTTTATCTATATTTTTAGACAGATGATTTAAAATTCAAAAATTTGAACAATTTTATGTTCCATGTGCCCTAAAATGCATTGATCTGATTGTCGATATTCATGCCTTATTTACTTAAAACTTACTTAAACTTTACTTAAAATCTCTTATTAACTTCTTATTTATTTGCTTAAAAATATCCATATAAAGAAAGTTGTAAAATGTTAAGCAGATAAAATTAATTAATTTAAGCCCATTTACTTGGAAAATATATCAATACAATATTTAAAAACCCTAATTGTGTATATAGGGTACAGTCCATAAAATATCAAATTTTAGCTAAAAATGTGATTTTTTTTTTAACTATTTTTTCTATTACAATATCTCTCTATATATTTCAAATAATATTTTCTTTCATAAAAATAGAAAAAATCGTGCAGTGAAAAGTTAACCAAATGTATTAATTTTTTTCCGCTATACTTCTTCAGGACATTGTTATTTCCAATCGAAATTCTCCAAACTTTATTCTAAACACCGATTCAATGGATAGATATAAATTCATAAACTTAAAAACCTATAAATAGATAAGTACTTTTTTTCAAATCTTTAACATAAAATACGACCATTTAATACTTATTCTGATACAAAACTCCTATTACTACAAATTGTTTTTCGATTGGTTTCCAAATCGAACATGTGCAGGTTCGATTTTACAAGTCCCTCCGTTCACCGTCATCAGGGGTGAGATGGGGGGAAAAGAATGGTGATACATATATAATATAAATCCTCGTTGGCTTTCTGGATGGGCTCTTTGTGGGGCCAACCCGCATTGTAAGTTCTAAATGAGCATAGAATAGGTGCCCCGCACCCCTCCCGCTCTAAATGCCATGGCTGAAGCATTGATTGCTCGTTTTCGTTCAAAGTTATGCCCCCGCATTCACCCCCTCCCCCCACTCATCGTTATTTTTTGCGAGAAACAAAAAAAGTTGTCGAAATGCCTTTTCCATTGTTTGCTTCAGATAGAAAGGTGGTATAATAACTATTTTTGATTTGAATGGAAAAATAATATTGAAGTATGGGCTATCTTGCTACCATTTTTTTTTAAACTTTAGTGTATGTGTAGAAAACGACTTACGTAATTTATTAAAATATACTTATTTTTATAGACTGTTTAACTTTTATAAGGTTATTTTTAAAATAAATTTATATTAAAAAAAATTTTTTTTTACGATTAAATAACACGAAACTTTCTGACATGTTTACTCTTATAAGTCATTTGATATGACCCAAAGTAATATAGAATCGTAAAAATATACTACTTTTTTAAAAATATAAAGTTTTTAGCAAAAACTTGATGTGATTTAGAAGTATAGGTGTAGATTCACGGTCTCCAGTCGCCACGTGACAATTAAATTTTTTAACTTGGCGACTAATTTTCAGCGTCTAACTCGCTATCTTTTGGCGATTTTTGTGTGTGTTTTTTTTTCTTGCGATCAAACTTGCTCTTTTCTGCAATCCTCTGATGAGAATCGCGCGTTTTATAGCGACCATCTAACCATAATCGCGTTTTAGAGAGAAATAGCATTGAACACCCTACATAATAATTTTATACCTGTTTATGTATCTTTAAACACATATTTAAACGAAGTTTTAAACCTGTAATATGACTTAAATAAGTTTTTTAAAATAAATGTTTCACGACTTTTTATGCAGCTTATGTCATGATTTAGTTTTCATAAAATAAAAAATTGTTTTGTTGTTTTTGGACAGAAATGGTGCTAAAACACGCTATATAATAATTTTATATCTATTTATGTATTTTTAAATAAATGATTTTTATATTATTTAAATATTATTTTTGTATTTTATTTTTTATATTTTATTATTTAAATATTATTTTTAATAAATTATTATTATATTATATGACTTCAATGGGTTTTTTTCAAATAAATGTTTCATGATTTTTATGCAGTTTATGCCATGGTTTAGTTTTCCCAAAATTATAATAACAAAAAAATTGTTTTATTGATTTTCGACAGAAATTATGCTTAAATTCCCTACATAATAATTTTATACCTTTTTATGCATCTTTAGATAAATTTTAAAACCTATGATATGACTTCAATAGATATTTTACAAGTAAATGTTTTATTTTTTATGCAGTTTATGCCACGAATATTTTTTCATAAAATAAAAACAAACATGTATTAAACAAGAGCTGTAATTTATTGTATAACCTCAGTTAAATTTACATAATTCGTTAAGTATTCTCCAATACCTCACACCCTACATAACAATTTTATACTTATGTATCTTCAAATAAATTTTTAAACCTATAATATGTCTTAAATAGGTTTTTACCAAATAAATGTTTTACTTTTATTTATTTATTTATTTATTTTTGATGCAGTTTATGCCATGACTAATTTTTAGGTAGATTTCGTAAGAAATACTACCTATTGCAATCGCACCAGTTTATCTATCTATCTATCTATCTATCTATCTATCTATCTATCTATCTATATCTCACTTTTTTTATGGACACGATAACTTCTATAATTCTTCATCAATCTCCACCAAACTGGTACATAAAATCAAAGGGGATAAAATCTTGGCTAAGTTCGTTAATGGGCAAAATCGGACCAAGGGGGTCGGAATAGGAGGCGTTTTTGTGGAAACCGAAAAAACACCATAACTTCTTAATTAAAGTAGATATCGAATCGGTTTAAAGATTATATTACTTCTTAAAAATGGGCCAAAAGTATATGCATGATAGAATTTTGGTAAATTTAGAAGTGGGCTCAAGGGACGAAAAAAACAGGGATTTTGAGAGAAAAAAAATTCATAACTTCGTCAATTTTCAAGATATCAAGTTCAGCTAAATCTTTTGTAAATGTCCTTAAAATTATCTAAAACGTTTGTATTTACACGTTTTTGATAGGACCAACTTTTACCGATGAAAAAATTAAAAACGAAAAGAAAAAGGGCGCTGAAAAAAAGAGAAAAATCCATAACTCCGTGAATTTTTAAGATATCAAATCTGATTAAATTTATTTTACATCTTATCAAAAATATCTACAACTTTTATATTGACAAGTTTTTCATAGGACCAACTCGTATAGCAAAAAGAAATTAAACAAAAATAGGAATTGGAGAAAAAACCTCAAATCCAAACTGCTTATATTCTGACTCATTTTTAAATTCATTTTTGATTTTAAACGCATCCAAATCGTAGATTCTCTTATATAGAAACTGTATAAAGTGACGCATTGGTCAATTTTCTGATAAAGACAGAATATATTTCAAAAAAGGCTACGAGAAAGGGTATTTTGAACAGAATTTCCGAAAGTCATCGGGACTGAAAATTGAAGGAAGTATTCAAATAAGAAATTGCGTTTTTTTCTGACTCGTTTTTAAATCCATTTTTGTTCTCAAACGCATCCAATTTACAGATCCTCTTATTTAGGAACTATATAATGTGATGCATTGATCGGTTTTTTGATAAAGACAGAATATATTTTGAAAAAGGCTACCAAAAAGGGTATTTTGAACAGTATTTTCCGAAGTCTTCGTGATTTGAAAATTTAAGGAAGTTTTCTCATAGCAAATTGCGTTTTTTATGACTCGTTTTAAAATCCATTTTAGCTCTCAAACGCATCCAATTTACAGATCCTCTTATTTAGGAACTATATAATGTGATGCATTGGTCAGTTTTCTGATAAAGACGGAATATATTTCAAAAAAGGCTACCAAAAAGGGTATTTTGAATAGAATTTTCAGAAATCATCGTGACTGAAAATTTAAGGAAGTGTTCAAATAAGAAATTGCGTTTTTTTCTGACTCGTTTTTAAATCCATTTTTGCTCTCAAATGCATCCAATTTACAGATCCTCTTATTTAGGAACTATATAATGTGATGCATTGATCGGTTTTTTGATAAAGACAGAATATATTTTGAAAAAGGCTACCAAAAAGGGTATTTTGAACAGTATTTTCCGAAGTCTTCGTGATTTGAAAATTTAAGGAAGTTTTCTCATAGCAAATTGCGTTTTTTATGACTCGTTTTAAAATCCATTTTAGCTCTCAAACGCATCCAATTTACAGATCCTCTTATTTAGGAACTATATACTGTGACGCATTGGCCAGTTTTTTGATAAAGATAGAATATATTTTTAAAAATGCTGTCAAAGTGAGTATTTCGCACAAAATTTTTCGGAGCAATCATGATTAAAGAATTAAGGATGTATTCAAACAACAAATCGGTTATTTTATGACTCATTTTTAAATTAAATTTTTTTCTCAAATTCATTCAACTGACAGTTTTTTATTATTTAGGAACTGTATAATATACTGTTTTGGTCGATTTTTTAATAAATTCAGAATCTATTTCAAAATATGTTGTCAAAATGGGCATTTGAGCTGAATTTTTCTTAAGATGATTCTGATAAAACCAGTTTTTGCAGAAAAATAAAATTAAAAATTTTTTCATAAAAAGCCAAATGAAGTTATTAAACTGGGTTTATCTCTAATCATATTTTTTTTTTCTTGTTGAAATGAGCATTCTTCGAAATCTACCTCCGCCTATAGGCCCAGCCGACAGGGATTTTTTTCATTAAAAAAATGTTTTAAACCAGTGCTGCAATTCGTAACATTACCTCTGTTAAAATTTCCATAATTCGCCAAGCATTCTCCACCACCTCCCATTAATATAAAGAGGATACAAGCGGACAATGATGGTCATAATGCTAACGGTGTAAATTGTAGCACCTTGCCTTATACTACACAGTAGTAATCGGTGCGTGACGTAACAACAGCGAGGTTTCTATAGCGACGGCAAGCTATTTGCAAGGATGAGTATTCCCCGTGTTATGATGTGAAAAGTTTTGTTACATTCTGTTTGTTTTAATGCGATTTCTTTGCATTTTAGCTTAGTCATTTTTTTTAATAAACAATAACCCTTTTAAAAATATTTTTAAAAGGGTGATTTCTTTTGGCTTTGCATCTTTTCAGCTTTCTTGGCTCTGATGGAGGGGGATGGGGATTTTTCAGTGCGGAAATATTTCCTATATTTATATTGTAAGAACATCATATTTGTACATTTTATAATTGTACAAAGTACTAAGAAAACAATTTAAAATAAAAGATTTCAGTGGGGTTATAAATATTGCACGAAATCCCTGTAAATTTAATAAATCCTACTAAAATCCTCCAAAAATCTATCCAATGATTATTAAAATCTTTTAATTTAGTTAAAGCAATTTACGTAAAATGCTTTAGAATGTAAAAATTTCAAGAATCCATAATGTGGTAGAAAAAAGGGTTAAAATATCCTTTTTGTTCAAACATCCGATACTGCATGTGTATGTTGGTAGGATACGGGGATTCTTGACTATACCGTTGATGAAATCTTCGGTACACTGATGACAGAAATGACAATTGTGAAATTCTAACACACAGAATGCTTCAAAATGCAAACAACACAAGCAGATGGTATCTGATGTTTGAACAAAAAGGATGTTTAGATGTTGTCCGTGTTACCGAGGAGAGTCACACAGAATATTTATAAAGTATGTAAACAAAATTTTGAACTTCCTTTTTCATTCTGTGTAATTCTTATCGATAAATTCTTTTCCGTTAAATAGTTATAGCCACTTGCGTTCACTATATTCATTTTGAATTACCCTGTATATTAAAGATTTTCCCTTTATGACCTGTGGAAGTAAAAGGGAGCTCAAATTGGTTCCCTTGAGTATATTTTGATATTTAGTTTTTTAATGCAGTTACAACTTTTTTTATGGATATCATAAAGGTAATTAAAATAAAATAATAGCCACAAAATAAAAGAAATGCAAAATATTTTTAAAAGGAAGTAGAAACTAGAATCCTGCACCGGATTTCTTTATTCAATTTTATTCAAACAGGTCTCGACACATGATTCGGATTGGGTCGTCTCTCATTTTTATTAGGTGTGGGCATATTGATTTTAAACTTTTCGCTTTTGGTTTGAGATTTGGTTTTTTAGGGTCATATTGGTTCTGACCCAATATTAAAAAGACTTTTTAAATGATTTTTTTCATTTCTAATGAGAGAAAACTATATATTTGAATGTTAATGCCTGTTCATTTTGATACAAACAAGAAGGAAAAATCATGCGGGAATGAAAAGTTACAAAATTTTTGACCATTTGCGTTTAACGGGTCACATATCCTTTAAAGCATCCAAAAATCATTTTTTAATAGCTTCTAATTAAATATGATTATTTAGGAACATTTAAATTCAAACCCTATACAAAATTCGCATTAAAATAGAAGTTATATCTACAACACGTTAAGATATTTCTATATGAGTAATGGATGATTTAACTTTTAAAGTCAATTTCCTCAAAACAGAAATTTTAAACATTGCACGTACGAATTCGGAAAAATGGCTGCCTATAATTAAAATGAAAAAATCACTTAATGTATTGAACGTATAGGGGCAAAATAAATGATCTATTATTATGTTCTTAATGTAAGAAGTTTGGAATTCACTTTTGTATTAGAAAAATTCCGATATTTTGAATTTCTTTAATTTTTTTTTCTTTCGATCTATATTTTTTTATTTTTTTTTCAATGTAGGTCATTTTGTCAACACATTATATCTCAACTCATTAAAAAAAATCTTAATTTGTTTTAGCCATTCAAATGCATAAAATCATTCGTTCAATGCATGCAAGAATTATTCTTTCGTAAAAAATGTTTAATTTAAAAAATAAATTAAGCCCACTATATATGTGCACCTTTAACAATTTTAATTGGCAAAATAAATTTTTCTCAATGCATGTTTTCAATTTTACAATTAAGAGTCAATTAGATATAGAATGATTGCAATTCTTACAGAGGTCACTTTTTCACGTATTTTGTTAGTTACCGACAAAGGGTACCGACCACAAAAAGTACTTAAAGCAATTTTCTTATTAACTATGGTAAATTAATTTTATTGTTGTATCATAATGTAATTTTATTATTGATACGACGACCAACTAATTAGTAAAGCTTTGTCCCTAACTTCGCTTTTGACATTTTGCACTCAAAAATTACTTAATGTAATTGAACAGACGGTTGACTTTACGAGTCCCACTGGGGGTGACTAAAATACTTAATGGATAAATGCGGGCACACCTTGACCGTTGGGCAACTTATCATTGGACAACGCGTTGTCCTAAGTGCCATTTGTCACTCACCGAGGTTCATTATTTTGAGTACGGAATTACCATGAAATATTGAGATGAACATTGTTATTCATTTCTTAATTGCAGTTGAAGTAAATGAAAAACTGTTGCAGCTGTAAAAAAAAAATCTATCTTTTAGTAAATTAGATTTATATTTGTTAATTTCTTATCTCTAAATCCCAAAATTGCCAGGATGAGATTTGCGTTTAAAAATCATAACATTTATAATCCTAGCAATTGCGCGTTGTGGTGCGTGATTGAGAGTTAAGGTTGTACCAGTATATTTGAATAGAAACACTTGACGTATTTAATTTCGAAGACCACTATTCAGAATTCAGGAATGTTGCCTACATATTGAGAATATTTGGCGATTCGAAAACCTGTTCTAACAGTATTTACTGACAGATATCTAATTAAAAAAGGGATTGTTTTAATGATTTATTTCATCAATATATCCCTTTGGAAATCAATTTTGATTGTTTTTATCAGTTTTATCTGCTTCTCCTTCATGTATATTTACAATATCACACCATTCTTTGAACTGATAACGATATGGTGAATAGTACGAAAACTACTATTCTGAAATTCATTGGAAAATTTTTGGTGCTTATTATTATTTTTTTTTAATTTAATTTTATATAATATGAAGTTTGTTTTGTAAATTTGCAATAAATGTAAGATTTTTAATAATTCAACATTAATAATCATATACATTATTTCTTTTGTCAATAATTGCTTTTTCTTAATTAATATGTAGTGAATAACGACAAATGAGGCATTATTGGATAGGATCTTTTGCCCAGATCTTACGATGCTATCGCATAACAAATTTCGGTACTTACGTATTAACGCCACCGCACCAGAACTTGCACTAATGCGCCAATAAAGAGGAATCTTGTTGTTAGCCTGGGCACAAAAAAATAACGTCTAATAATGGGCAAAAAAATGATATAAGAAGCACTAAAAATTGGCGTCAAAAATCAACAAACAACAAGGCAACAAGAAATCCAAAAGATAACTGCATGTGCGTGTGAACAAGATTGCTCTTTATTTGCGCATTAGCGCAACTTTTGCTGCGGTGCCGTTAATAAGTAAATAGCGCTTTTTTTTGCTCATTTTTGACACTATTTTTTTCTGCACGTACAAACAACAAGATTGCTCTTTAGTGGCGCATTAGCGCAACTTCTGCTGCGGTGGTGTTAATACGTAAGTACCCAAATTTCCTTTATACCTTTACGTTATGTATCATTATACATATTATTTATGATGGATAATATGTATAATGATATGCACATATGCACCCTATTTCTATGCGCTTATAAAACGTACAATGATGAATGGGGATATTCTACGAAAGGTTTTTGAACAAGCTTTTGAAATGTTACACTCATATTTTGTTAAAAGAAGTTCTTTTATTAAAAATATTGTAGTTAATAAAAAAGTAATGAAAAACATATCAGAAAGTAAAATGAAAGATTGGAGCATAAAAGCCTTGCACAATTCTACTGGTCCATTTTAATCTTTAACCCCTTAATTGATGCGTTGTTTTTGACAAAATAAATTAAAAATATGATCTAACATCACTTTTTTCGTACTAAAATATTTGCTAATTATTACTATAGTGTTCGACAAATATCTGACAGTAAATAAAGATAAATTACAGTTACAAATTAGTGGTACATAAAAAAGCTTTTAGTAACGAAGCAAGCAAAGTGTTCTACCCGAATTGGATTCAGGCTGCACAGTTAAGGGGCCACTTCACTCAAAAGAAAAGACCCGTTTGCTAATGCAAATCCTATGAAAGAAATTTATAAAGATATCTCGGTTGCATTTTAATATTTTTAAATGATTCTTTTTGCATTGGATAGCTGAGATTGATCTGAATGCAGGCCGTTTTTTACTTTTTCGATTTCGTTTATAGATATTTTTTACGAGAATGCTTTCATTTTCAGAACCGGTTTGGAAAGTGAAAGCGTCCTCATAAAAAATATCTGTAAACAAAATCGAAAAAGTGAAAAACGGCCTGCATTCAGATCGGTCTCAGCTATCCAATGCAAAAAGAATCATTTAAAAATATTAAAATGCAACCGAGATATCTTTATAAATTTCTTCCATAGGATTAGCATTAGCGAACGGGTCTTTTCTTTTGAGTGAAGCGGCCCCTTAAGGGGTTAAGTAGAAAATATGTTTTTCATGCATTAACCACGTGATAACGAGCGACCGGTATACATGCCACTTAAGGTGTTCAGTGTCCTTCGATATTCCCACTAATTATTTTTTGAAAAGTTTCCCTTACTTAGTCGGAGTATTGTTTTGGATAACCGGTGGTTAAAAGATTAAAAAATAAGCAAAGTGTTCTCGTAGCGAAGGAGTTTTAACTCTTTCTACTCCGTTGTCTCTGCTGCGGAGACATCATCTTTCCTTCCAAAATTTGTTTTTGGCACCAGTAATAAAGGAAAATAAAGCATTCCTTATTTAATCAGAGAATTTTTGAAATTGTCTACTTCAAGGAAAGTTCTTTTAAAGACGTGGTGCTAATCAAATAAAATTTGTATAAGAGGCACTGGAGACCGAAGGGTTAAAAACAATTCAGACATGAGAGATTTAATTTATGTTTCATTAATTAAACATCATATTGAGAGTGTATTTAATCATTCCATTTTTTTTTAAATTTGTTTTTTCCTTTTCAAAAATATGCATTAAAATATTTAATTGCTATAAAGGATGTCAAATAATAATAAAAACATTAAAAGATCTTAATAAATTTTACATGTTTCGATTGAATTTACTCAATCATCATCAGAAAAACAAAATACAAATAAACACAAAGATGAAAAATGACAATAAACTATTACAAATGAAATTTAAAAATTTTTTAAAAATAAAAATCACGCGCGTTATATTTTAATTATGTATTACGTTGCTTAATTTTTAAATTATTTAACAATTCAATCCAAATATTTGGGATTTGAAATGACAAGGAATCATTGCAGATCATTGAGCTTCTGGCGTAAATTTCAATACTCTCTCTAATAAAAAGTTGCAAATAAAAATCTGACCTATAAATTAATCTACTTTCATTAATTTTTTAATTATTATTTGACGTCCTTTATACACTCTAAAAAATAAATGTGTGAATCAACTAATTTTACCCATATATATGTGTAAATTTATAAAATTACACACCTGTCGTAAAATTTACACACATTTTTCTGAAATTTACCTGTTTTTACGTGTATTTAGCATATTAAAATAAGTGTGTAATTTGTTATCACTTGAAAAACACAGATAAGTGTGTAAATGTAGAAAAATGGTTAGATTTACACAAATTGATGAGTTATTCTATTTTAAACATACTTATGTGTACACAAACGTGTGTGTAAATTTCTAAAATTACACACTTTGAACAAAAATTTAGCTGTTTTTATGTGTATATGACTTACGAAGTCAAGTATGCAATTTGTTACCGCTTTATAAACTCAGACAGATGTGTAAATTATATAAAATATTTGGAGTTACACAAATTTGTGTGTTATATATAATTAAAAATGTAAAAATTATCTTAGTTGCATTTATTGTCATTACTAGAGCTAGACCGAAAATTCGTTTTCGTTTTCGGCCAAAAATCCGAGTTTCAACGAAAATTCGTTTTTGGCAAAAATGCTGCTGAAAATTCGGCTAGACCGAAACTGTCTGAATTCTAGAAATCTTCATTCTTACTTTGGAAATTTTCATCATGACTTCTTGATTTGAACTGTTTCCGCTTAAATGATATGCTTTTTAGATGCTTTCGTAATTATATAAATAGGTAGCACACGTAGTCGCCGTTCAGTCCGTTTTCCATCTGTCTATCTGTCCGTCTATCCATACGCATATAATAGAGTAAAATCTACCCAACAGAATGCTTTGAAATTTGAAGTATATAATTACTGCAAAATTTTGTCGAGTCATTTCAAACTTTGTGAAAATCGGATGTATAGTTTAATTACAGGGATGGTCAAAAATTTTCCGTTACATCACGGCCAATTCAAAAAAAAAAAAAAAAAAAAAGTTTAAGTGCATTTTGATGGTATTACTGCCTTTTAAACAAAATGAAATTAATGAATGAAATTAATATGCATTTACTGAGGTGTACTAAAATATATACTCTGTTACAATATGCGGTGCAAAATACGTTTATTATTCATTTACAGGGCCACACAAAAGAATTCCATTACATAATAGTATAGGGTGAAACTTTATCTTCGACATATTTTAACCATGTTAATTTTTTTCACATATAATGGAATTGATATACGTTGCCGGGATTTACTGTGAGTTGCATCCTGTATAATAGAAAGTGCACAGTAATCATAGGGGCACACAAAAGATGTCGGATACTATACTGCAACCGAAATACTGAATATTGGAGATGATTTCTAGAAGTGCATTTTTAGTAGTGATATGAGCTTTTAAATTTAACAAAGTGTTTGCTGATTGCGTTGTGTGTATAAATGCTGTAGATCATATACAGGGTAACACAACTGAAATTGTACAAGTTACAGAGTATGAAAATAATAACTTAGATATGGTTTTTAAATAAGTTATGTATTTTTACGCTGAACTGCATTTACTAAACCAATATATGTTTATAGAATGTAGAAAAATGATATACAGGGCTACGCAAGGTATTAGATACATGGCTGTCTATGGAAGATAATCTCTGGTGATTTCACTAGATTTAAGCGTGTTTAAATTTTAGCTGAATAGTGGCATTATACTTATGTAAAGATTGTAAACAAAGGACTCGGCTGCACAAAAGAATTAAAATATGCTACAGTCTATTGGGTGTAAATTTCTGAAATTCAAATTTCAATCTAGTAGGCGTTTTAACACTCTAAAACATAGTTGAAAATGTTTAAGAATTTTATTTGTCTGACCTTACTCTAACTTGCGTAATATAGTTGGATTGCTCTGTAATTGATACATAATTTTTCATATTTTGTAGTCATGCATTTTTGCATAAGACAAATTTTACATAACTTAACAGCTATTGCATAAATTTGTTTATAGTACAAACACTCTTCATTTACCACGTTTGACGTCCAATTTCCAACTTGTTTGTTATTACTATGAACTTCCACTGTTTATAATTCTCGGTCATGTATGATTCAAAATCTTTGATCAAATTATAAAACAAACATGCACGCGCATATGGTGTTTTTCAGCTGCTCATTGAAAGTTGTGCACAGCTAACAGTAGCAGAAAATATTTGGTTTGAAACCGCAGAAGTGTTTTGAAAGATCTTTCAGAAAGATTCATCATTCTATGTCGTTAATGAAATAATTACATTTTAATTTATATGAAAATTACAAAGTTTTAGACAAAGGCACAGAATGCCAGCCAACTTCTGCACCGAAGATAGATTTTTCAAACAAGGGCGTTATTTCAGAACAATCACAGGGAGGCGAAGGCATGGCAAAGTTTTTTTTGGGAGGAAGAGGCAAATATTTATTTAAGTATCCATCTCATCTATATTTAATTTTTCGCTAAAATAGTAATAATTATAAATTGAAAAATCATTATTTTTTTTTATTACGACTTATTTAGAGTTAGTTTCGTAAAAAAACCCTTTTAAATAGTACTTTTAAGTAGTAGTATTTTAGTTTATTTTAATGAGAATCATTAAATAACTGAAAAGTTATGTATATTTAAAAAATAAATACCCTTTATTGTATCTGTTCTCCATTGTTATAGACCGGGAGGGGGCAGCACAGACAACCACCTCATCGCGTTCACGGATGAAAATTCAGAATTAGTTAAAAATCGATTCACATATTAAAACGGGACCGATCTACTAACTCATATCCTGGTGGGAACCGACCGAAAACCCGATTTTATCGGTTGACTCGTAGGTTTATCATCGTGTTTTTTCGTACCCAAAAGTATAAAAACATGGGGAACTGAGAGCAGGAGACACAATAGTAAACCTACGAGTCAAATTCTGAAATCGGGTTTTTAGACGTTTTCCAAGACTTGGCAGACCGATTACATTTTAATATGCGAATCGAGTTTTTAGTAATTCTGGTATTTCAGCCGTGAACTAGATGGGATGATTATCTGTGCTAATGCCTCACGGTCAATTAATTACTTTAGTTAACTATTCTAAATGCTTATAATTACTGGTTGTCAAAAAATATAAAAGTTTCGTTCATATCATTTTTTCGTTTGAAGCTTCTACACACTCATAAGTTTTTATGCATGTTTATATTTTTGATAAAAATGTGCCTCAATACACCTTTAATTAATTAATAATTGTGTACATTCATTTATGCATTAATAATTTTAAAAAAATTAATCTTTTTTTTTTCGTTTTCAACCGAAAATAGAAAGCTTACCGAAATTTGGTTTGTGTTACGTTTTCGGTCTTAAAAACTTATTTCGGTCGATCCATAGTCATTACCCATATAAAAACCATAGTGACAGTGATGTTTTTGTCATATTTTTGCAAATCACGATACGTCCCATCTGTAACCAAAATGTCTGCACTCATAAAATCCCATTGTAAGTAAACTATGAATTGTTTGGAAACATTTAAAAATTGCAAAAAGTACGTTACTCAATGTGAAAAATACATTTATGACAAATTTGAAAAATTTTTCGACGTTACAGCGAGTTACATCACATATGTGATCAAACGACCATCAGTATGCTGTTAAGTCACAACGTGAATTTTAAAAGTACTATTTGAAAAGAAGACACTTTTTTTTTTTTTTTTTTTTTTTTTTTTTTTAATCGGAATTGTGTTAATGCATTTGTGGGATTTGAATATGAATGTATTTTGTTTCAATCATTGCAAATGAACCTATATTCATTAATTTATTTTCTAACACAGAAAAATGCTATATAAATGCATCAATTTAAATCCATATACATTTATAAATTATGCTGCAAACATAATCTTGTATATAATCCACGAAATAATTTTATTATTATTATTATTATTATTATTATTATTATTATTATTATTATTATGGAATTTTTTCAAATGCTTTCTATATCCCATGGAAAATTAATTAATTTGGTTAAACTTACAGAAATCTATATAATAAAGAAAAACACATTCGTAAATAACAGTAATATGACTTTGGTTTCAAAAATAATCTGAAACCATGTTTCTTTTTTTAAAACTATTGTATGCAGTCCAATTACACAAGATTAAAATGTTTCCATTAAAAAAAAATCAGCATTTATTTCCGGCTAAATATTCTGCAACGAAACTGAAAACTTGCATATAAATAAACTTGTATAAAAAAGTATATAAATAAAACGTAGCTGTAATAGACATGTAATCAAACCTCGCGCTTAAGCTATTAAAATTATTATGTAAAAAAATGAAATTGCTTATACATAGCAAAATATTTTGTGATTTTGTTTATTGTCAACCCTCGGTATGTGGTTAATACGAAAGTATTTCTATTTCTATTAAATTTCAAAACTTTGAATTTATAACTTATTTTTTTCGAATGAAAATGCTTTTTGGTGTTGTATATGAATAATAAAATAGGTAAAAAAAAAAATTGATGTAAAAAATCTATTAGTTTTGAACTTTAAAAAATGTTTTTCTTCTGTTTTTTTATAATCCGGTAAGTTTGTACTGATTTATTAAATTTATCTTAAAATCGAAACAGCAGAAAATAATATCCAATTGAGAAAAGCAAAGATTTGGGGGGCGTTTTGTAATGAAAAGCTGCTTTAATGCTATAAAAAATAGTTGTATACATATAGTTGTATGTATTAGTATACAGTATAGTTGTATATATTTTTTTCTGTTAATGTTTAAAGATTTTAAGTTGTTCTTTAAAAATTTGCTTGCCACTTTTTACAAACTTTTAAAATAGATTTAACATTTTCTGAATGTAAAATAAATGTACACAATTTATTCTACAACGATAACATAATTTTTCAAATTTTAATTTATTGTTTCCCAGAAATGTCTTAAAATAGTTAGATCACAAGCAGTTTATTCAACAGGAAATTAATATAAAAATGACAGATAAAGAAATTTTTTTTCTTCTCTTATAACGCTGTTTTGTTTTTAAAAACACATTTTGCATCTGCTAGGAAAAAAAGTCGTCTGCGGTGGCTAACCGTAGAATAAAAGTAAACAGAGTACATGTAGTACGCTTTCGTACGGATGCAAGAAAGTTTTCTCGACAACATAGATCTGTATTGACACGGATTTTGTAATTTAAACAATGAATTGCTGATCAGTTCTTCCAAGATCATACTTTATACAAAATATTTAAGTCCGAGATAAATACACTGGCTTTGGCGTGGTGTATATGCTTCCAGCCTTAGCTATTGTGCTTATGTATTGGATTTATTACTTTTCCAACAAAATCGAACAATAAAGAATGTCAGTGAAAAGCAGGTATGAAAGAAATTATTCTTGCTATTTGTTTTTCTTTAAATTATAAAGATTTTAATTAACTTCTTATAAACATGTTTTAAAATTTGAATATTTCATTAACTTCATTTAGTTTAATAAATTTGTTGTTTATTTTATTGAAATACATAATTTACCTAGTGACAATTTTAATCAGAAGATTAGAAAACTGTGATTTCAATAGCATTTTAATTAGATTTGTTTCCTTTTTAAAAATAACTGGTTAAGATCATGGTTTCATAAATTATAAAAGTATATGAAAAAACATCACAATCAATGGTTATGTAATCAGTAAACATTTAACGATATTTAAATTATTGAATAAAAAAGCCTTTTTAGAGAATGTTTTCAAACATAATTTTTAAAATTTTGTAATAATGTAATAATTGTATTTCATTACTTACTTTTCATTCTGGATAGCTTTATTATTTTATGTACTTTTTATTTAACTTGGCGCCAGTGTTATATATATATATATATATATATATATATATATATATATATATATATACATATAAATATATAAATACATATGAAACTATGTTTACATACATAAGCATATATTTATATGTTTGCATGCATATATAGATACAATATGTGTATAGATGTATATATGCATGTGTATTGCATATATAATATAGGCGTCCGATTAACCGAAATGTACCCTATTTTATATCTTGATTGATATTATACAGATAAATTTCAAAATATATATACCATAAGCGCTATTAGAAAACGGTATGATTAAAATGGATTTCTTTTTTTTTTTTTTTTATAATTATCATCTAATCCTATAAATAAAATATTGGTGATAATCATAATGAACTAATATGTTGTTCTAGTTTTATACCTATGATCTGAGTTCTTTTACGTATTTTTTTACTTTAAAAATTAGTTAACCGTTTGCTATTGTATTAATTATTCTTTTCTTATTGAATCACATGCAAAAACATTATCTGATTTTTAATAAACTTATATAAATAAAATTTTCACCACATTGTTTTAAGAACGCAATTGTAGATTGTAATCCTTTATACTATTTATGATAGCATTAGATTTATAATGGCTCTGGCAAAAAAAAACATCCAGCAAACCAGATACATACTTGAAAAACGAATTAAAATTTTCACATTAAAGGCAAAATAGAGTAGATGCGGTGCTGTGTGATATAAACAACGATCGTTGTTTATTTTATCATACATTAAGAGTTATTGGATTAACTGTATAATTTCACAAATAAAAATGCATTTTCTTCAATGTGTTATTAAAACTATTTTTTAATAATAAAAAAAAAATGTTTTCAATATTTCTTTACTACTTGTAAACTCTTATATAAAATGAATTAATCCTTTATATCACCTCGTTGTATATCTGTAACATTCCAAAAAGTGAAAGTTACTCATCCAATGAGAATCAATGTTACCTTTACTGTCAGCTTAAAAAAGAGCTATCTTCAAACATAGCAGTTGTCAGCCTAATTGTTCTTAGAATTGTCAACATGAGATACTGAGATAAATTTTCACTTCAAAGTTTTATTTCTTATTTCATTAGTTTTTCATCGTAATTTTAAAATGAACTTTGCAGATTTTTTAATATGATGGAAAATAGCTGAAAAAGAGATTTTTTACTATTTTGCATTTGAAAATTGATAATATTGATGTGAAATATATAAATTACTGCTTATTTTAAATATGAAAAAATGTCAGTATTCTTATTTATTTATTTATTTTAGACATTTCTAAAATGATTCCTTTTAACACCCCAATAAATATTTGCAATTTCAACACTGAGTAGCACTTGAAATAATTAATGTTTCAGCTTGTTTATCACAATAATTGACATAAAACTGCACGTTTTCATATTTTTACATGCTGTAGTTTTCTTAACACTATTTCTACCATTATCAAATCCCACCTTTTAACAAATTTCGATTCATTGTTTTTCTTTCTTTTTTTGTGATTTTTAGATTGAAATAGTTAAAAATATTTTACATAAATTAAAGACTTTTTTAAGCTTATTACATTCAAAAACTACTGTTAGCAAAAACAACAAAAATTAAAAATTAAAAAAAGTATCATTTGATAGCTGTAGAAATATTGTTAATATAAGAGTAGATCGAAAAAGTCAAAAGATTACTTCACATACATAAAAGAAAATAGGAGCATTTGCTACTTTTTTTTTAAATTTTTATTTCATTTTTCAAATAGCATTAAAACTTATTGTACATTTTAGAATCGAAGTAGTTTGAATTTGTTAAGGTAGGGATGCACAACCTGTGGCCCGCGGGCCAAAAGTGGCCCGCCATGGGTTAACGTGTGGCCCGCGAGTTTCGTCAATTTACAACTGGAAAAAATTGCAATTTTTTTTGCGTATGTCGCAGGAAAAAATCTTCAATTTACCGCGGGAAAATATAAAATTTCAACACTTAAGGTTTGCAAATTTCGTTGATCGGTACGGTAAAAATCGCCAATTTCATTGATCAAATGTGGGAAAAAAGCGAATTTTGTACATGAGTCTCAGAAAAAAGACTTCCCCGATTAGGCACGAAAAAATTGTGAGTTTTGTCGATCAGGCACGGAAAAATCTCGAATTTTGTTGATTTGGCGAGAAAAAAGCGTCGATTTTGTTGATGATGCTCGAAAAAAATTACTTGCAATAAGTATTGTTAATTGCAAAAATTATTCTCTCAATTTATCGCACGAAAAAACGCAAATTTCGTTGATAGGGGATGAAGAAAATCGCAAATTTTGTTGATCAGGAAAAAAAAAATCTCAAATTTCGTTGATAAGACGCGGGAAAATCGCGAATTTAGCGATGATATACGGAAAATTTGAAAATTTCGTTGATTGGCTGCGAAACAATCATGAATTTCGTCAGTTTATCAAGAGAAAGAAATCACTATTTTCATCTTGCCCCGTAAAAAAAAAAATATATTTCGTCAGAGTTGATACAAAAAGCGCGAATTTATGTTGGTCGGAAGCGGAAAAAGCGTATTTCGTCAATTAAGGATGGAAAAAGCGCACATTTCGTCGATCGGACATTGAAAAATCGCAAGTTGTATTGATCGGATTCCGAAAAATCGCAAATTTCATTGATCGGAGACTGGAATATTTCGAGTTTTGTCGATCACACGCGGAAAAAACGCTAATTACGTCGATCAGGCTGTAATAAAATCGCAAATTTCGTCGATCGGGGTCGGAAAAAATCGCGAAATTTGTCGATCATGCAAAGATAAATCGCGAATTTCGTCGATTAGCTTTGTAAAAATCACGAATTCCGTCGATCAGCTTTGTAAAAATTGCGAATTTCGTCGATCAGCTTTGTAAAAATCGCGAATTTCGTCGATCAAACGCGGGAAAAATGTGAATTTTATTGATCACGAGAGAGAAAATCGCAAATTTCGTGGATTAGCTTTTGTAAATATCGCGATACCGTCGAACAGCTTCGTAAAAATAGCGAATTTTAATGATTAGATGCGGAAAATTTTTGAATTTTTTCGATCGGCTTCGTAAAAATTGCGAAATTTAGTCAATCGGCTTCGAAAAAGTTACGAATGTTGTCGATTAGATATGGGAAAATTACGAATTTCGTCAAACAGGCGCGGAAGAAATACGATTTTTTGATCGATTTTGTAAAAATCGCGAAATTTATCGACCAACTTCCTAAAAATCGGCTAGTTAAAAAACGAGAATTTTGCTGATCAGTCGCAGAAACAGCGTAAATTTTCTCGATTGGTTGTATAAAAATGCCTATTTTGTCGATCAGGCACGCAAAAATCGCGAATTTTGTCGATCGTGCACAGAAAAATCGCGAATTTCGTCGATCATCTTCGTAAAATTACGAATTTTGTTGATCAGGTGCGGAAAAATCGTAAATTTTCTCTATCAGCTTTTAAAAATTGCTAATTTTGTCGATTCGTTTAGTAAAAAGGCACAAATTTGGTCAATCAGGGTGGAAGAATTTCAAGTTTCATTATTCAGGTGCAGAAAATCGTGAATTTTGTTGATCAGATGCGGGAAAATCTTGTTGATTGGCTCTTTTCCCCTCTCCTTCGTTCATAAAGTTTACAATTTTTTCAGCACCAGTAAATTATGCTTGCTTTTTAGCATTTTCAATAAAATAAAACTCCTGAATAAAGTCAAGGAATATTTTTCCATCTTGAAAATAATCCTTGCTATATCTATTATATATAAAAACGTAAAAATTGCTGATATATCCTTATCAACTGAAAGCGAACTTAAAGGCGTAACTTTGCCCTCCCATCCGAAACCACATTTTTTATCCGATTATAGGTCGCAGACCACCTCCTCTAAATAGATTTCTCTCCATGTTATTGATGTGGCCCTCGACCACCCAGACATATTTGTCAGTGGCCCCTCTCTTGAAAAGGTTGTGCACCCCTATGTTAAGGTATTTATGTGTTGCAGCGATCTCTTGAAAATGGGTTGCCAAATTATAGAGCACATAAGACTTTATAATAATATATATTACAATTATACGTTTCATAACATTTATGCTCATTTACAGTCATCATATGTGAAGCATACCTACATGACTTGTGTTTAAGATGTATACGATGACAAAGATACATAAATATATCGAACATAAGCCGTAAATATTACTTATATAAGGATGTTTGTGAGGCATGACAAGTGTTTGGAATGTATACATGAGAACGTGAGTCCTAAATTTTGACAAATTTTTTACTTATAATTTTCAGATTTCTGAATATAAAATAATGCACTTTTACGAAACTATGAGAAGAAACATTGTACACAATACCTTGTAATCAGAATTAAAATAATAATAATACTTGTATGAAAAATAAATAGGTTTACTAAAAATTTTTTCACTGCGCATCTGTGAACACTATCAAAATTTTATTTGCATATTGTGTTAGCTATATGTGTAGAGCAACTTTTGTGGAAGTCTCAAAAATATACCTGGAAAATTCTGAATGTGATCGTAGATAGAATAAGCTTAAAATCCGTTATTTTCAAAATAAAGTAAAAAGATGAGGGGCTCTATCTATATATCCATTGATTAGTGCCAATATAGAATACACAATGTGGCACGCACTATTATATTTGGATACAACCCCCCATTTGTTTGCTTCATTTTAAGAACAATAGATTTTGAGCTTCGACGATCACTTTCAGAATTTTCAAGCTATGCTTTTGAGATTTTCAAAAAATTGTTCTATACATTTATCTAACAAAATATGGAAGTGAAAATTTGATAGTGTTCACGCATGCGCAGTGAAAAATTATTTAGTAAACCTATTCATTATTTCATACAATTTTTATTATTTTTTAATTCTGATTACAAGGTATTATGTAAAATGTTATTTGTCATATTTTCTGAAAGGATTTTTTTGTATATATATTAAGAACTCTGCAAATTATAAGCAAAAAAACTTGCAAAATTTGGATTTTTTTTTCTTTATAAAAACGCAATTTCTCTACGAATATACATGCTATCCACACAAAAAGGAGCACAGTTAATTACAATAAACCACTTAATCATAATCTACACTTTGAACACTTTTGCTACATTAGTTTTGACAGGGTTATCCAAAAGATATACGTTCTTTTTCAATTTGTTGACGGGTCCAAATTGAAAAAATGTTCATGGGGGGAAAGGGAAAAAATGTTCATGATAATATATGGTCTGTACTATTATGTTTACACACACCTGCAGTTGCAAGGAAATTTTTCATGTTTTTTTTCTAGATATTTAACAAAATATCTAAAATCGCAAGCGGCCGGTCACCGTTCGCCATATAGAGTATATTTTTATATTATGCATATATATATTTCAAGATGATTTTGGTAACATCATAACTGCAACTTTGGTGTAAATCCCATTTTCTCTGTCCATCTTATCTGTATCAACTGCGTCTACTGTATTATAATCGCATGTATTATTTATAGTGAATAATACCATGCAATTAAAATGCATAAGATGTAAGTACTTAATATCGGTTTTCCTTTTTATATTTAATATTTTTTATAGTTGTTGTGTAATTAAATAATCACTAGTGACTTAGCATTCAAAATGCGTATTAAAGTACTAAATTAATTTCATTCAGTCACTAGTAATCAATAATCTTTCAATTCTATCATCAATAATCCTTATAATTTAAAGATTACAAAACATACTATGTATAATGCAAGAATATATATATTTTATGTAAATTTTATTTTGATTATGTTTTGAACATTTAAGCAGAAATATTTCATTAGTAATTTTAACAAATATTGCTGTTAAATGTCATGTAATTTGATAAAAGAATAATTCTTTATTAATTTTAGTACAATTATGTTAATTATTAAATAAATCACTTGTAATTTTTCCAACAGAATTAAAAGTATTTTGGCCTAGGTTTGAACCGGGATTTTTTATGAGAGCTGCCAATGCTCTACTAATTGAGCTATCGTGGATGAATCTGGCGGACATAATTCAGCCAAAGAACTAGAATTATACTAAATAAAGCTAACTAATGGCAGACTGGCAGCTTACGCTAAAAGTCCCTGGTTTGAATCCTGCCCTGGACGCTTTTTCACCCATCTGGTCAAATTATATTAAAGGAAAATTCTGCTTGAACGTTATTGTTAAAAATACTAGCTGTGGAGCCTTACATGTGTGATGATAACTTTGGAAGTTAAAGTGAGCAAAAGCTTTCAAAGAGAGTGCAAAAATATAATTAGCCCAAACGAAAAAAGTTTGTAATAATTTACTTTAAAAAGAAACAAAAAATATGGTTTTTTTTCACTATGTACATCGCAACAAATAAAAAAAAAATCACCATTTTATCAGTTATAAGTACAGTTAAAATTATGCCATTTTCAGAATATGGAGAAAAAATCTATATGAATTTCCAAAAAGAGGAAATTCTAAATAAATTGAAAATAACACAAGCTGCTACACTTGTAAGATGGTGTGAAAGAACTCTAACTTTTAATTTAATTTTAAAAAACAGTCTCTATACTGTCTATACTCAAATTATACATTCCTGTTCATAAATTATGAATGTATGATTTTCGGACTTCAAACCAACTCTAACAGAAAGATAACAGATTATAATTTAAGACTACCCTGTTTTTTGTAAATTAGGCATATTGTGATTTGTGGTCTTGTTTGTAAGTCAGTTAAAAAAAAATAAACGCCAAGTATTACATGAGTTTGTTCTTTATGCAGTTTTGTTTCGTAACCATAAAAACATTATTTTTTTCACAATTTACATGTCAAAGCATAAAATAAAGCTATGTACACAAAAATCTGTGTATTTTAAAAATTACACAAAAGTGTGTGTTTTGCATGTTTCGCATACATATGTGTAAGAACATAATATTAACACATAAATCTGCGTATTCTGCATATAACACAAAAATGTGTGTATGTTGTATATTACACAAGATTATGTGTATGTTCCTATTACACAAAATATGTGTAAAAGTAGAATATTACACAAATATATGTGTAAAAATATTGCACAGAAACATGTGTATTTCAGTGCAACTTACACTTTAAAGTGTGTATTTCAAGAGTTATCAGATAACTTTTACACAGTTGGACTTATCATCAAATTACACATAAAAATGTGTATTTTGAAATTTACACATTTGGCGTATTTTACACACCAAATTACACATATAGACATGTCGTTTTTGTATCATCGATTTACACATTTTTGTGTGTAAATTTACACATTTATTTTTTACAGTGTAGCAATTAAATATTTTAATGCATATTTTTGAAATGTTTTTAATGGACGTATAAGAAAAACTTTATTTATAATTAATGTCTGTTTTTTCCTTCTATTTAACGGATTAAAAAATCGCGTTTTGTTGCATAAACTTATTTACCAGTTTATTCATCCCCATTTCGCCCTCTCTGAAACTATTAAAAAAAGAGCCATAAAATTGCCATGTCCAGCCAACCGAATAACTGTCCAGACTTGCTCCCTCTGCTTTAAATTTATCACCCAGAACAAGTTTGACCACATAAAACTCCATATCTTCCCCAAAACAAAAAACACTGTTGCAGAACATGGTGCTTCTTCTGATTTGCATTTTGATGGGGGTGTTTCAACGATTTATTTCGCCAATATATCCCATCGGAAGTCAGTTTCGATTGTTTTTATCAGTTTCTTCACCCCCCCTGTTCTTGTGTTTGAGTTGGATTTTTTGTGTTTTGTTTTTGTGAATTGGTAGATAGACTCCGTGAAATTCAATCAAAACAACCGTGAGACTTATTGGCCGTATCCGGATAATAAAATAAAAATTGATTTCTTTGTTGAGGGAAATGGTTGGTGAAATTATATGATTCGAAAATTGTCCTCGCAGTCTATCTTTTTAATGTGTTTAATGCAGCGTTAAATATTGGATGCATATTGATTCTGTGTCGACATAAGTTTGAAAGATAACACATGATTTTATAATACTGTATGAATATAATACCTAATTTTGTAATACTTGATATCTTATAATTTTATAATATTGGATGCCCTGTTCTTATGTTTGAGTTGAAACTTTTTTGTTTTTGTAAATTGGTGTAGATAGACTCCGTGAAATTCAATTAAAACAACTGTGAGATTTAGTAGCCGTATCAAGATAATAATATAAAGACTGATTTCTTTGTTGAGGGAAATGGTTGGTGAAATTATATGATTTGAAAATTGTCCTCGTAGCCTATTTTTCTAATGTGTGTTAATGCAGCGTTAAATATTGGTTGGTATTGGATGCATATTGATCCTGTATAGCCATAAATTTTAAAAATAACACATGATTTTATAGATGAATATCATAACACATACATTTTAATACTAGATATCTTATAACTTTATAATATTGGATGCCACTAGATCCCGTAATTGATTATCATGGGACAAAAAATACAATTAACGGGTTATAGATATTTTGGCCCTTCTAATCCGAAATTAATCATTTAAGTATATAAGTGATTGTTAAATGAAATGATAGTACCAAACAAACAAGACAAAAATAACAAGTCGGAAATTATATCTCAAACGTAGCAAGTGAGGTACGTTCGTAGCATTACAAGCTTTATAAATATTCAGATATTGATGTAATAGCTGTTATACTGTTATGAAAAAAAAAGAAAAAAACATGAATTCAATTTTTTTTTAATTATATAATATTAAATAAAGTAATACCGAAATAATGCGCTTTCATTTTAAATAGGACGTAATCAGCATGCCAACTTAGAATCATTATCTATCATCAAATATCGCTGACTTAGTTACATATTATAGAATTTGACAGGAAGAAAAAAAATTATTAATATTTTTTAAAGTTGTGATTCAATTATTATAAAATTTGAAATGACTCGACAAAATTCTGCAACTATTAAATTTCAAAACATTTGTTTGGTTAGTTTTTGCGCTATTATGAATGAACAGAAGGACACACAAATAGACAGACGGTCCAGGCGACGATTATAGGTGGAACGTATTTATATAATTGCGAACACACCTAAAAAAAAGACGAAAGAGTGACCATTTTTGTTCAAATACTTGCTCTTTTGTCTAAACCTTTGCGCTAGAGAATTTAATGACCTTTCATAATATGGTGAACAAGTTTAATTGAAAATAAATGCTACTTTCATTGTAAAATGAAGAAGTATCGTTAGCAACAATCTTTGACACAATAAAATTTTATTACATATTTGATATTTATATTCACTAAGATTATGTGTAAATTGAAGAGATGACATCTAATTGTTTAATATTACATAATAGCTTATATTAATAAGACATAAGCATTTCATCCTGCTATTAGTCTTAAATTTTTAAAAAATGTATTACCATGTGTCGCTTTTCAAAAAAATGTCACCTCAAAACAAACATATTTAAGTAAAAGACATAGATTGATATCACAGAGAAATTTTTCTAAAGTTTTGAGACATTCATATGATATAGTATTATCATATGCGTATAGTATATATATTCATATTGTATATATAAACATTCTAATTGAGATTAAAATCAAATATTATATTCGATATTTATTTAATAGATGCATTCATAAAATATAATTTCAGAGATGAAACAATGCTGAAGTGCTGAAAATAAAGTTTATATTCTATTTGTTTATAAAAGAAATATTTAATATTTAAAATCAGTAAATCTCTTATGCATTAATTAACTTTAAATAAATGAAAAACATATTTTGCACTTTAAATAGATATAAAATAGATTACTAAGAACAAATCCACGCTTAAGAGCACAGGCATGTTACAGTGTAAAAAAAAAAGATCTTTGAAATTTATTTAAAAAAATCTGTCAGACCGGTGATACTAAAAAACAGTCTACTTCACAGAAAAATTTTGTAAATTTTTTATAAATGCCTTGTTTTTTCATGTTTAAATATTGTTGAATTAACAGACATAAATTTATTTTACTAGTTATAAATCATGATTTTACGGAAAAAAAAAAAAAAAAAAAAAAAAAAAAAAGATAAGAAAAGAAGCTTTTATTCTAAACATTTAGTCGAACTAAAAATGAAAAGCTAATTTTTTAAAGTAAAAATGAAATAGTTTAATTGAAAAACGAAATATGGTATACACTCATAACACATTCTAATTCAGATTAAAATCAGACGTCAATATTCAGACACATTCTTACAATTTAGTATTCAGACATACATTGTTCTCTACCGTATAATTATGAACTAAAAAGGAAAGGCTAATTTTTTTAAGAAAAAATTAAATAGTCTAATGAAATATTAAAATTCTTATTCTAAGAATCCGACATTAACAAAATATGGTGTACGTTCATAATGCATTCCAGTTCAGATTAAAATCAGACATCACATTTTAATATTCAGCCACATTTTTGTAATTTAGTATTCAGGCACGAAATCTTCTTTACTGTATAATTACGAATTCAAAATGAAAAACTAAATTTTATAAGTAAAAATTAAATTGTCTTGAAATGAAAAACAAAAATGCTTTTTGAATAATCCGACATTAACAGTCGAATTTCGACAAGAGAAAATATTTAAGGTGGCAATTTTTTTAAAAGTAATGTAAGACGAAAGTATATTCGACCACAACTTTTAACTAAAATTGTAAAACTACTATTCTAAAACTTTTCGATAGTATTTTAGGTACTGAGTTAAAGCATTTCTTAATTACTAAATTGTGACTATTTAACAAAAATCAAGAAACACAGGCATGCACGAATGCCATATTTCTTAGTAAGGTACTCTGGGGCAATAACGCCAGACGGGGTAATAACGCCAAGTGCTAATATTTTGCATAATTATGGAATAATCTGGTAAATGACACCCATGTGTTCTGCGCAGAAGGGTTTCGAGTCATATAAATCGCAAAAAACAGCTTCAAGTTAATTTGTTCCATTTTTAGGTCTTATTGTTTTTACAAGCAGCTAAAATTAACGCTTGATCTAAAATTTGCGAGATACGTTTTGTGATGTGAAGACTATTTTTTTTTATCCGGAAATACTTTGTTAATTACATAAATTTGTAGTACATTTCATGGCCTTTCAAAATGTTGTTGAAGATTTTGGATATCTTCTCGAGATAATTTGTAATTTAAAATGTACAGCGCAATAACTATAACAGGGTAATAACGCCAATCCTTGCAATTTTTACCCCGGTTGATTCCCTACAGTGGCAGAGCTACATCCTAAATACTGATTCAAATAAACACAGTTAAAACTGTGAAATGTTTCTAATAAGTCTATTTAAACGCTCCTTTTTAAGCAAAAAGAAGCTCACGGTCTGATATTCTTTTGCCCCCCCCCCCTCCCCACAACACACCTTTATTTTTCTTACACTTTCACGAAAAAAATGAACATTTTCAATAGCTTAGGATGCAATTTGTCAATTTCTAGAGCTGAGAGTTTGTATTTTTAGAATTGGGCAATCTACATGCAATTAATCCAACTTATTTCATTGTTTTGTTTGCATGGCGTTATTACCCATATAGGTGGGTAATAACGCCAAATAGCATTGGTCAAGAAATCACGCCATTACATTTTATGTATTCATATCTGTTCAATTATTTTTTTTTATAGATAGTCAATGAGTTGCTGTATCAAATCATATATTTGTTTGAAAAATACAAACTAAAACTGAGCCGTGAAAATTGCTAGAACCTTAACGTGGCGTTATTACCCCAGGGTACCTTACAATAAAATGTGATGAAAATTGGCAAATATGTAAATGTGTAATGCTAAAATATGTTTAAGCCTTCCTTATAATCAAACATATATTGGTAAATAGGTAAAAGAAAAAAAAAAGATAGATTTAAGAAAGTTGTTATATTGAATGTGTTTAATCTGTTTAATCGTATTATTAGATGTAAACGTAGACAATATTCATGGATTCGAGACTTTTGTGGTCAATCATTATAGTGGAATTGTCGCTATAGTAGGTGGTTATTGCATCTAATATACAGGGTGTTTTTTAAAGTTGCGAAAGTAAAACTCTATAAAATACCACTGATTCAAATGACCTAAAATTTCACCAGTATGCTCCCAAAGCTATGAAAATTTTAATTATCTTCCAAAAATTAAAACAACAACAAACAACAAATCTACCGACAGATGGCGCTGTAAACCAGACAAAAACGAAGAATAGCAAACAGTGGGAGAAAACAATGAATGGTACTTTGAGAAAAATAAACTTTATTATTCAAATTAGGATTATAAGCCGCAATATTTTCAACCCAGCCAGCTAAAGAATTTACCTAAAGAATACTGTGTATTGTGATAATGTTACAAACTTAGTTGATCTGAAGGTACGCATTGTGCGCCAGATCCACACCATCCGACCGGATACTCTTTGCTCTGTTGTGGGACATGCGGTTTCATGTATTCCAACTCGTAGCTGAAACTGGTGGACATCATAGTGAAAATTTCTTGTGTTAGTTGTGCAGTTCCGTACGAATGCTTTACTCTATATTTATATTTCGCTTTGTTTCAGAGTTCTGTTTACAGTTCATTTTCTCAAATACTACATTCTGTATGTTTTTCATAAGCGTAATAAAGCTTTCTTTTCCTCAAATTAGTATGTGTAAAGTTTTCTTCTCACTGACGATTTTCTTTGTTTCTATTAACTTACAGCGCCATCTGTCAGTTAATGTTTTAAGTTTTTTTTTTCATTTTAACAACACCTAAAAAAATTCCATTGCTATGGAACATACTGGTCAAATTTCAGGTCGTTTGGATCTGGTTTATTTTTTTTAATAGGATTCTAATTTTACAACTTAAAAAAGAAAAAAGAAAAAAGAAAAAAAAACCCTGTATATTTTCCAACTGTTATCTGTTTAGTTAATTATTTTCAAAGATTTACAGAAAAATCGAGTTTTCATCTAAAAGCAGTGTTCTAAAAAGTTAAAGGGATAATAAATCAAACAAGAAATAAATTTTTTAAAAATAACAATTGATTCTTAGAAATAATCCAGAAAAATATTTTATCCCTTTACGTTTGACAAGACAAGAGCTTCCGGAAAAAAAAGTGATTTGAAAAAAGGTGTCCATTTCAGACTATAAGTTATGAACGCTTACATCATACCAAAAGCCAAGACCCTGACATTTGGTATGCAAGTTCCAGGGTCATTTATACGTGACGTGGCACTTTAAAAGAAATGTGCCGAGAATACAATTTTTTATATTAGGGATCTTTTCGGATCGTATTGAAGATTTTTTTCTTCTACCCGCAAAAATCACCTGGAGTTTGTTGAACTTAACCTTACTATTGTGACATGCATACATTAATAGCCGTCTTTTTTAAATCTGGGGCGTTACTTCTGATTTCTCATTCGAATCCCGTAGAACGGGAGCCGGGTGCGTGTGTTATATATAAATGTACGTATGTACACGGATCAAAGGGGTCGCCATAATTATGGAATCGAAAAATTCATAGTGCGTCGCATAAAAGAAGACGATGCCAAGAGTGACGGAAACTGTGAATTTTCATGGTGAGGTTGGATATAGTGTTCAGGGTTGATGTCTTCATGTAGACACCTCACAGAAATGTTGTTGCTGTGATTATGATACATAGACAGAGGTTGTAGGTGTTCTTGTTGCCATGTTTTATATGCCGCAATTTAAGATGTTCTTAGGTTTAGAAAATTTAAAAAATAAATCAAGATCCTTCATCAAGGTAGTTTCTTTTGGAGAGGAAAGGATGAACTTGTACAATATGGATGCTTGCTGACGGTTTTATATTCATTAGGGAGGTCAGGTCAACATTTATGAATGCTTAATATTGCAGGTGTTTTTGTTTCTAAGTAATGAACATTCGGATTTGGGGCGTTACTTGTGACTTTTCCTTCGAATCCGTAGAACTGGAGCCGGATGTGTGTGTCATATATAAATATGAGTATGTACACGGATCACAGGAGTCGCCATAATTATAGAATAAAAAAATTCACAGTGCGTCGCATAAAAGAAGACGATGCCAAGAGTGACGGAAACTGTGAATTTTCATGGTGAGGTCGAATATAGTGTTCAGGGTTGATGTCTTCATGTAGACACATCACAGAACTGTTGTTGCTGTGATTATGATACATAGACAGAGGCTGTAGGAGTTCTTGTTGCCGTGTTTTATATGCCGCAATTCAATGTTCTTAGATTTAGGAAATTTAAAAAATAAATCAAGACCCTTCATCAAGGTAGTTTGTTTTAGAGAGGAAAGGATGAACTTGTACAATATGGATGCTTGCTGACGGTTTTATGTTCATTAGGGAGGTCAGGTCAACATTTATGAATGCTTAATATTGCAGGTGTTTTTGTTTCTAAGTAATGAACATTCGGATTTGGGGCGTTACTTGTGATTTTTCCTTCGAATCCGTAGACCTGGAGCCGGATGTGTGTGTCATATATAAATGTGCGTATGTACACGGATCACTGGAGTCGCCATAATTATAGAATAAAAAAATTCACAGTGCGTCGCATAAAAGAAGACGATGCCAAGAGTGACGGAAACTGTGAATTTTCATGGTGAGGTCGGATATAGTGTTCAGGGTTGATGTCTTCATGTAGACACCTCACAGAACTGTTGTTGCTGTGATTATGATACATAGACAGAGGCTGTAGGAGTTCTTGTTGCCGTGTTTTATATGCCGCAATTCAAGATTTTTTAGGTTTAGGAAATTTAAAAAATAAATCAAGACTCTTCATCAAGGTAGTTTGCTTTATAGAGGAGAGGATGAACTTGTACAATATGGATGCTTGCTGGCAGTTTTATGCTCATTATGGAGGTTAGGTCAACAGTTATGAATGCTTAATATTGCAGGTGTTTTTGTTTCCAAGTAATGTAAATTCAGATCTGAAGCGTTTCTTGTGACTTCTCATTCGAAATCCGTAGTACGGAAAACCGGGTGCATGTATTACATATAAAAGTACATTTGAATACGGATCAAAGGAGTCGCCATAGTTATGGAATCAAAAAAGTCCTAGGGCGTCGCATGAAAGAAGACGATGCCAAGAATAACGGAAACTGAATTTTCATGGTGAGGTCGGATATAGTGTACAAGGTTGATGTCTTGTAGACACATCACAGAACTGTTGTTTCTGTGATTATGATACAGAGTCAAAGGTTCTCAGTGTTCTTCTTGCCATGTTTTATATGCCGCAATTCAAAATATTCTTAAGTTTAGAAAAAAAAAAAATCATGACCCTTTGTCAATGTCGTTCCTTTTAGAGATGAGAGAATAAACTTGACAATATGAATACTTTCTGACGGTTTTATACTCATTAGGGAGGTCAAGTCAGCGTTTATGAATGATTAATATTGTAAATGTTCTTGTTTCCAAGTAATGTTCATTCGGATTTAGTTCGTTACTTGTGACTTCTCATTCGAATCATTCATTTAGGGAGGGGAGGAAGAATAAACTTTTACAATATGAAAGTTTGTTGATAGTTTTGTACTTTGGAATTCCTTCAGAAGACGGGGTCATTCAGAACAGGGATTCCTAGAATATTTTATATAACGGTAATAGCAAAAATTCCGGTAACCAATTCTGTTACATGAATTTTTACTGTTACCATTACAAAAAAAGTTCTTGGAATCCCAGTTTCCTAGAAAAAGTTTAGTACCGTTACAGATTTTTTTTATAGTGTAGTCCAGTCCGTTTGTCTGTCCCCATATAACAGAGCAAAAATTACCAAACCGAATCATTTGGAATTTAAAATACATATATGTTGCATAATTTTGTTGAGTCCTTTCAAATTTTATGAAAATCAGATGCATAGTTTAGTTACAGAAACAATAAAAAAAAATTCCGTATCCCGAGTTCGGACAAGGCTTCCTGGTCAGTTCGCGAACTGACCGGCCAAAACCCAAAATACGCTATTCATTTCATGTATTTCGGGTTTTGCCCAGGAAGCTTGGCCACTTCAGGTATTGGCCGGCCAGTTCTAGAATTGGACAGGCTCCGGATTTCGGCCGTAACATATATAATGAATTTCTTCCATGTTTATACCTTTATACAACGTATACATGTTTCAGCTGTCAAACATAATTGATAAAAATCAAACTCTGATTCTTGTTATATTAAGAAACACAACAAAAACAATTTTTAAGCTGTTATGATATTATGCAAGTACTACTTCTGATAATAAAGTTCGGTGAATGAATTCATAACGACTGATCTAGCAACAGTGGAGAGACAAAACGCTGCACCTGCATAGAGGCAAGTATTGACCATCTTCCTCCACCGTTGTTCAATTGAGCGTCGTTTATGTTTTGCGTGTTTTACAAAGTGCTTGTTCAGTGTGTTGGTTCTTAACTGAGAACAAGAAAATGAAGGAACAAAAGATTAGTTTAAAGTTTGGTTTTAAGATTTGCAAGATACCGAAAGAAATTCACGAGGGGTGGTGCTAATTAAACATCCACCATACTCGCCAGATCTCAATCCCCCAGACTTCTTCCTATTTCCACGACTCAAACTGTCTTTGAAAGATATTGACCTTATTGCTGACATACAACGAAACGTGATGAAACTTTTGAACTCCACCCCAAAAGAACATTTCTTGCGAATATCCCAGGATATGTATAGCAGATCTCAGCGGTGCATAGTTATGGGAGATGACTATTTCGAAGGATGGTATGGTAACTTTCGTTAATATTTCATCTACATTAATGTTACAAGACTATTCACCGAACTTTATTGTCAGAGGTAATATACAGAACAAACTGAAATTTTACTTTAACAATTGACTTTTATAGGCTTTGGAACACTGCTATTATGAAATAAACAACTTACATGGAATTGCGATCTTCAAAATCATAAATGTGCATATTATTCTAAGGTTACTCACCTGAAAAAGAAAAACAAAATTAGCATAAAAAGTAATTTTTAGAATAAAATTTAAATTTTAATAATAATATAACATTAGCATAAAATTAAACAATTAATAATACTATAACATTTGCATAAAATTAATATTGTATTATCCTTTTTAAATAAATGAAGGGAATAATTTTCTTTAAAATTTTGGAAACAATTTTACTTAGTATTTAGAATAAAGAAGGTTTACATTTTTGTATACTTGCAAATTTTATTTTAAATTCGAATAATACGCAATATTTGCAATACCATTTTGATACACGATCAAAAAATAAAATATAAAAACATACATGCATGAAATAACCTAACTTAAAATTCACGAACAAAAATGTTCTAGAAACTTCTGTTTATCTAAAAATTTCTATTTACGGCCAATGGTAAAAAGCACCTTCAAGTGCATTTTAATGGTGTTACACTTTTTTCGAACACAATAAAATTTATATGTATCTATGAAGTATACACTAAAATATACATTCTGAACAATCTGTGGTGCAAAGAATATTTGTTATTAATTAAAAGTATTCCATTACATAATTGTATAAGGGGAAACATTGTTTGGGGTACTTTTTAATAATATTAAATTATTTTAGATTTTATAAAATTGATATATGTTGCTAAGGTTTGCTGCAAGTTACTTCCTGTGCAATAGAAGGCATATAGTATTTACAGGGATACACAAAAGATTTCGGATACACTACTATATCCGAAGTATGCTATATCTAGTATACGCTATTTCCCCAAGATCTGCTCTCTTAAAACGAAAGAGTGGATTTGGCTGCTCAAGAAAGAGTTCTAATTTATTGGATCGTGAATGAGTTGACTTTTAATCGATTCAGTCATCTTGGTTTGATTTTTTCTCTTTCTAATCCACTCATACAGCTTTAAAACTAAACAACTCAACTCAATAATGAAACAGCTCTTTTCCCGCGCTGATTTTCGCCGCTGACTCGTCACGTGACCTTGCAAGATAAGATGGAGACTTCCGGTGTTCGCTAAACAATTTGCTGAAAATGCCTTTTTTACGAAGTAAGTAAGTTTTATATAAGTATTTTATTTTAATTATGCTTTCTTTTAATAACTTTCCCTTCTCTTTTTAACAGACTAAAATTCATAACAGTATCATACCTTGAAATTAAAATGTCGTGTCACACGGTAATATTGAGGATGTGTTTAATGCATTTCTATATTAATAATTGGTGTTACAGTGCTGCTACAAAACTTTCGTGCTTTAATAAAATAAATTAGCATATTTAATCAGAGTAAAAATTGTTAATGCAATGTAAATATCTCGTTATTTAATTGCCTTGTATTAAAGTTTTGTAATTATCATATCTTTATTCATAGAAATTTATCAAAACATTGTATTTACGTCTTGTTTGCAGTGTCCTAGTAAAAACGTGCTCCGGATTACATTATACACATTTCTAAGATTTTTTTTTCATTCTTAATGGTTCTATACTGGTAAATGCAAGTATTATTTCCTAAATATTATGCAGCGATACCAAAAAGCAAATCCTCATTCTCTTTAGAAAATACCTTGTAATATCATCCCTTTCCCTTAACATTTTTTATGCATAGCCCAGTGGTAGAATTGATTTTAAAAAAAGTTACTGGTCCCAAAGACCAGTACGCATGAGAGTTTACTGGTCAGAAATAGTCATCAGTAACGCGCTACATAAAATTCTATAAAATACTTTTAACTGTACCCCCCCCTTTTTACACACACACTCCTACTAGAATGTAAAATAAACCAAACTTCCTTTGCAGTTATACAAAATTTTTGGCATAATAAAATGGAAAATTACTATTTTATAAAAAAGTATGTAGTATGTAAACTAAAACTATAAAATTGTGTATTTTATTTCCGATCATTTATTTAACAGATAGTAAGGATTAATGCAATATTTTCTTATAATTATTTTTGAAAGTAATATTTTATGGTTTGTGTTTGGTACGGTTTTCTCAGGCAGGAAAATTTATTTACTTGTCAGAGATGAAGTGGGTGTGAAGTGGTGTGGCTAGGATAGGTGACATCCCGGGACAGATGTAAAAGGTGTCAAGCCCCCCCCCCTCCTCCTCCTCCTCCTCCTTTCCAATCTGTCATATTTTTTCAATCTCAATTCTACATTCTTATAAAAAATAACCTTACCTTTCCTTATTTACCTTTTGTCCTTCTGCATAAAAAAAACCGCAGAAGTGAATCATCACTCGACCCATAGTCTGCACAAGTCAATGCCGTGTCTATACGTAGAAGAAAATTCTTTCTTTTAAAGTTTGCTTTTGTTACCCACTCGTTGAATAGGTTGGTTTTTGTTCCCTGGTGCATATCTTATTTAGATACACCATTCTGTATAAAACTTCACTTTAGCAAAGAAAAGAAAACTAGCTGTATTGCATCATGAGCTAAAAATCTCATTTTATTTCCTAATTAGTCTCCAAAATTTTATAAAATTGTATTTTTTATTTGCAAATAAAGATTTGGTGTCACCCTTTAAAGGATGACACCCGGGTAATTTCCCTAATCAAGAAGAATTTTTTTTACAGCTTGACTAAAATCTTAAAGATCAATGAGTTATGTGTCTCTATATTCAAAATCACCATGCATATTATGACAGATTACTTAAATAATTTGCTTTTTTAAAAAATATTTTATACTAAATATTATCAAATGTTTTTAATCTATTTTAAGTTTGATAAATTCACATGTTTAAGCTTTTTCTTTAGAACAATAGGTATGTTCATCAGCACAATTTTAAACCTATCAATACAAATGCAGGAATAGTGTTAAAAATAGAAATTATTTACATCCAATAATTTGAAATATTTAAATTAAATATAAAAAGAGAGAATGTCATTATGTTTTTATTAAAAAAGAACGATTTTTGAAGGAAAAAAACAGTTGGTTTAAACTAGGGGTGCACAATCTTTTCAAGAAAAGGGCCACTTACAAATATGCCTCGGTGGTCGAGGACAATACAGAGATAATTCAGTTTCGAGGAAGTGATCTATGGCCTATTATCCGATAAAAAATATAGTTTCAGAGGGGAGTAGGAAGGACTTAATTTTGCTTACCCAATCAAAACTTCCAATTCAGTTATTAAGGATATATCAAGAGTTTTTACGTTTGTATATATATAGCACATGCAGCAAGGAATATTTTCAAGATGTAATAATATGCCTTGATTTTATTCACGAGAATAAATTTTGTTTTATTAGCAATGCCAAAAACAAGCTTCTTTGAAGGTTTAAAGGGGGGGGGGGGTGAGATCTCTAGCAACCAGGCTGTAGTTTCAATTTATCCACAAAAGGTCGCCATGACTAGAACTCACAACCAACTACATCCTGTCGATACTCCACTGAAAGCAAAGAGTAGCTGAACAAAATCCATCAGATGTACAGAACTTACGACTAAAATGAACAAAGGAACGAAAAACTGACCAACCATCAATTTGATCTTCTGCTTATAGGCTGGATCAAGTCTTCCGGAGAGGTCTAATCAATCAGGATGTCGGACTCAGTCAGGGGTGCCCAGAGAGGGGTTTGATGACGCAAGATGCGTCCTATAACTTAGTTTGGGGGGGGGGGGGGTAATTTGAGAAAAAGTACATTTTTGGGGAGGAGGGGATTTTAAATTCTTAATATTTCTTGTTTTTACTGTTAAAAAAATATCTTGATTTTTAATATCACTTTTAATTTTTTTCAACATTTAATTTCCAGAAAAGTCCCTGTATTTTCTTTCTTTAAATTCTAGATAAGGGCAATAAGAACTCATTCTGCTATACTCAACTCGCTATCTTTGTAAATCTTGATTCTTAAATTTCACTTTTAAATTTTTTCAACATTGAATTTCCAGAAATGTTTCTGTATTTTTTTTCTTTAAATTCTAGATAAGGGCAATAAGAACTCATTTAATTATGCTTAACTCACTATCTTTTGATGGTGCAGTAGGTTATAAGTAAAATATATTTTACAACTGATATTCTGTTTAGGGGGGGGGGGGGTCAATGTTAAATTATGAAGATTTTTTTTGGGGGGGAGGGGGGTCACCACTGGAGTCAGTAACCCTCTTAGTGAGATAATCAGCTTGTTCATTTAAGGGGATCCCCCGGTGTCCCAGAACCCAGCCCAGATTAATTTTAGGGGAGAGACCCGCACTGCACCGATCTTATGCAACCAAATTTTAAAAAAATCTTCCGATTGTGGAGATTACTGCACCTTTTAGTTCACTAAACTGGAATGTTCATTGTGGGGTTAGATCTAGCAGTGCTGAACTTAGCCTTCGGGTTTTGGACCAGAGTGAGGAAAGAGTTAAAGTTTATCTCCATCAATGAGTGCAGCTTGTTGTTATATCACGGCAGATCAACGGCTAATTATAAAGGGGACGACAAGGAGGAGACGGGTGGGATTTATAGTGACAGAAATGTCAGTCGGGAAGTGACCGTTGTCAAATAAATCTTCATCCACACGCAGCGTGGATCTTTATAACTAATCTTTTAATTACTAATAATAAACATTTGAAAGTACTCTGATAAATAAAATATTCTTCTCCATAGCTATCCAAATAATAAATTTCAAGTACTTCTTGAGATTTTGTTTCTTGAATGACAATTTGAAGTCAACATTTTTGGTCATAGATTAAGCAGACAACTAACAGGGGGGGGGGGGGAATCACTTATTAAAATGCTATAAGTAGCATTCAATCTTTGAAAACTCTTTTATTCGACTTCATATTTTGATTTTAATGCTTAAGATAACCTCCCCAATTAAGATTGGGGATTTCTTTTACAGCTTGAAATCTTATGGATTGTGTTATGTTATTGCGTTAAATAATCTGCAGTTTTCAAAATATTAAGATATTTTCTATTAAATATTGGATATTTTTAATCTATTTTATATTAGATCAATTCACATGTTTGAAGCTTTTTCTAAAGAGAAATCATTATATTCACCAATGCAGACTGATTTTAATCCTATACCCAAAAAATGATCTAAACCTGCTACATCCAATGCTTATTGCTGATATAAAGTGTTAAAAATAGAAGTTATTTATATTCAATAATCTGACATACATAAATTATTAAGAAAAAGAGAAAATGTCATTAGATTTCTTCTGATTTTTTTTTTTTTTTTTTTTTTTTTTTTTTTTTTTTAGAAAAATACCAGTTGGTTTAAACTAAACCGTTGTTTAAACCAAAAGGAGTAAACAGTTGTTTAAACCATAGTTAAAACCAATTGGTTTAAACCGTGCCAACCCTGGTCTAATTGTTGTAGGTTCTATCTTGTATTATATAAATATGCAAATATATAGAAAAACAACTAAAAATCCACAAAAACCTGTATTGGTTGGGTATTTGCCAGCTCTGATACATTTTGAAAGTAGCAACAAAGGTGAATTTTCAACAATATTTTATAATGTTGCTTTAAGAACTTTCATTTTAAATTTGTTTTTAAAATGGTGATTTATTGTATCAGATGTAACACCATGATTTAAACAAGCAGATAAGTGTAATCGCACAGGATTTATTTATTCTATTTCCATTTTATTCATGATTGGCTGAATTTTCAGTAGTGTAATATTTATAAAGCTAAAATTTTTAGTGTATGGTTCATTTTATGTTTAGAATATGGATGGGAAATTTTATAAAACATTTAATCTGAAAGCTGCAAAATATTTTAATATGTTCATAATCATTCCTTAACATTATATTTATTGCTATTTAACTTAATTTCAATATTTTCTTTTAACACAGGAAGATGGTGATTTCATGGAGGAGTAAAATTCTACTGTGAGTGAGGAGTCAAATTCAACAATCTTATTTAATCTCAAGGATTTTCAAGAAAGTGTCTATTTTGCCTAAGATTTTAAAAGTTGGACAAACCAGTGGACAGATTACAATATGCTCTTTATGTATTTAATGTTTAATGCAAATGGACTTTTATATTTATAAAGGTCCTGTTAAAGATGTTATTGAAACTTGTTTATCTGATGTTGGAAAGAATTGTTATCAATTAATGTTAGGTTTATTTTGTCCTTGCTAAATAAAATGTTTTTGTTGTTAAATAAAATTAGTTTTTTTTCTTTCTTGCAACATTCTAAATTGCACATTTGGCTCTACTTTTGACATAAACTGCTGCAGTCTTATACTTTTATATTTATTTAAAAGTTAGTTGATTTAAGAAACATTGAATAAAATCAAAAATTAAATCAAAAATTCTTTATTAAGAAGAAGTAAGTTATTCTTGAATATAAATTCAAGTTTTAACAAATGTTTTAAATGATATAAAGAATAATTGAACATGGTCAATAAATCCATTTCTCAGTTATTTCTGCATTTAACTTCATACAATAAAATAATTGTCC
This sequence comes from Maratus speculifer, assembly GCA_964019185.1. Lineage (NCBI taxonomy): Eukaryota > Metazoa > Arthropoda > Arachnida > Araneae > Salticidae > Maratus > Maratus speculifer. The sequence goes on from OZ025303.1 coordinate 108,079,661, forward strand.
ATAATCAAAATTTTAGCTATACAAGTTTTTTAATGGCATTCCTCCACATTTCCCAATTGCAATGTGCTTATATAAATGCTATGGGTAACAATTATTTTATCTAAGATTTCAAAGCCATTTCAGATTTTAAACTAAACAATTAAAATATATTTTTGAAATTTAGTCAGTTTAAGAAATATGATTTTGATTGAGATTTAAATCGAGGAATAATTACAACAAGGTATCATGGGTTGATGTTTATCCATTTAAAATATTTTCAATTTCAATTATTTAAACCCTGCACTGGCCATGTGTGTGTGTGGGGGGGATACTTTTTTAAATTTAGGTTTTATGTTTTTTAATACTTTCTTTTTCAAAACTGGGTCTGAAACTCCTATTAATATTAAAAAAAAATAATTAACCAAAGTTGCAAAAGTAAAAACTAACCCACTTACAGAACATTCTCAAATATTCTATGCCCCCCCCCCCAAAAAAAAAGCTAAACATTTTAAAATCCAAACAAGATATTTGAAAATAACTTCTGCATAGGATTATCTAAACTCTTAAGGGGAACAATCAGCTTCTGCCATTGTGGTGCTGAAGTTGAGTCGTTGGGCTGATATCAAGTTTATTTTTTCAATATTTTTTTAGTAAGATGCCTAAGATTGGTTTATTTGATTGAAATCGTAAATTTTTAATAAAAAATAATTGTTATTTACAATTAAATCAGAAGCTAATGAAAAAATTAAAATTGTACATAAGCATATCTGAAGCTATAAGTATCATTGGAAAATATGTAAACTTGAAATTGCCCAAGAAAAGAAAGGAAAAATCCCATTAGCACCACAGCATCAGAAGCTGATATTCTGTTTAATGTTGTTCGGGTGCTGTTGTACAGTTATGCAAATTTAGGCAGTTTGCATGAATAAGTATTTTCAAATTTGCAATTTTGAGATCACCAGTATTTTTAATTTAATGAATATATGTACTTTTAAATTTAACAAAAGCAAATTCTGATGTTAAAAATTTCTGATTTGACAGAATAATAAAAAATTCATGTAAGCTCTATTTAATTTTGTATAACGATTCAATTGCCTTTTCCCCTAAATTGACATAGGAAACAGTTTCATTGAATTAGAAAGAAAAAAAAATGATTTTATGATTCATTAGAGAACTTTCAGTCATGTAAATTAGAATGTTTTAAGTCTTGTTAATTAAAGACTTGGAAGCAATATTGGAGAATCCATGTTACAGTTTTCCAATCTCTCTCTCTCTCTCTATATATATATATATATATATATATATATATATATATATATATATATATATATATATACCCTTGTAATGTCAATAAACAGAAATTTAAATCCGAAATGAGAATTAAATTGCAACACTTGAAAATGTGGCAATAATTCCATGTTATATTGAATTTCATTGATAAAAATTAATCGAGGATTACTGAATTTAGTTTTAAATGATGTGATTTTATTTAGACGATTTAGAAATCGCTTGAAGATTTTTGTAATTTTAAGCAATTTTGCTTTTCTTAAGAGGGAATTTATTCAATTCTACAAATTCAAGGAGTTTTGGATTAACTCTTAAATGAGTTGATTTTATTCATGTATGAATTGGTTACAAATCGCCTAAGTGCTACTGGATTAAATCAAAATTACAACATTTCACTCCAACTTGAATTGATAACAAATCGCTCAAGTGCTACTGGATTTACCTTAAATTATTTCACTTTACTCAAATACGAGTTGGCTGCAGCTAACTCAAGTGCTACTCGATTTAATCCTAAAGACTTCATTTCACTCAAGTATGATTTAGTTACAAATCGCTCAAGTGCTACGAGATTCAGTCTTAAATGACTTCATTTCACTCAAGTATGACTTTATTACAAATCACTCAAGTACTACTGGATTTAACCTTTATTGATTTGATTTCACTCAAGTATGAGTAAAATAGAGATCACTCAATCATGAGTTGATTAAAAAGAACTCATTCACTTGAGTTGTTTCAGCTCTTCTTGAGAAGGTTCCTTTCAACATGGGAAAAGAGTGGATTTCAGCTCAACTTGAGTTATTTCAGCTTTTTCGTTTTAAGAGAGTGAATACTTTTAAAATTTCCTTATAATACGAACGCACTTTATTTGCTATGCTTGACGTACAGTTCCAGCTTGTTTATCCTAAGGTAAGCATTCCGTATCTATATTGCTTGCTAACGGGTAGTTGACTATTTTACTATATTATCACACGTAAGCCAACGAGTTTAGCTGCAAGGACTGGCATTGAAGAACTTACGATCACCTTTTTTTTTTGTTAAATTATCGTTTTGAATGCTCGTATTTTTACTTACTGTGAATCAATAGACGTATTAGAATTTGTCACCATCAAAATTACTAATTGCCTAATGTTTTTTTAATCGGCTGAAGCATAGTTGTAATATTTTAGTGTCTAAAATAATTATATGGCGTTAGCTTTTTGACATACGATTATTAATTTAGGAATCTAATTTACGTGCAATTACCATATCTTATGCGTGCTATAATTCCGCTAACGATGCTTTGCCACAACTATATACCTGCAATGTATACTACTCACTAACTGCATAGTGTAACAACTATAATTTATTTTATGTTTTAATTACAGTTCCTTGTCACATAACCAATAGCTCATACTTTCATATAAATATGTTTTAAAACGAATAGATTTTGATTATTGATTTCATAAACTGCATTTGACGAAAATGCATTTTTGAATATATTCTCAATGAATTAATGGATTGCTATTTATTTTAGATCCTTAAAGGTACACATTCTGCATTACCGTGTATCTTACTTGCTAGCGGCTAGATTCGCAGTTGACTATTTTTCCATATTACCATACAGATGCCAATGGTAATATATCACTGTAAGGACTAGCACTTAAGGTTTTACAATCACTCTGTTTTAATTGCTCCCATAATGTATACTACTCACTAACTGTATAGTGTAACAACTATCATACATTTTCTGTTTTAATTACAGTTTCTTGACGCAAAACCAATAGCTCATATTTTCATATAAATATGCTTTGAAACGAATAGACTTATAGATTTTGATAATTAATTTCAAAAGTTGTATCTGATAAAAATATATTTCTGAATATATTTCCAATGAATTAATGGATAGCTATTTAATTTAGATCCTTAAAGGTAAACTTTCTATATTACTGCGTATCTTACTTGCTATCGGCTATATTCGCAGGTAACTATTTTTCCATATTACCATACAGAAACCAATGATAATATGGCACTTTAAGAACTAGTAAGTACGATTTTACTAGTACTTACGATCACTCTGTTTTAACTGCTCAACATAATGTGTACTACTCACTAACTGTATAGTATAACAACTATCATTTATTTTCTGCTTTAATTATAGTTCTTTGACACATAAACAATAGCTCACATTTTTATGTAAATACGCTTTAAAACGAACAGACTCATAGATTTTGATTATTGATTTTAGAAATAGTAAATGACAAAAATGCATTCCAGAATATACTCTCAATGATTTAATGGATAGCTATTTATTTTAGATTCTTAACCCTTTCCGGCACACTGTGCCCGATCTGGGATACCTAATTTTAATTTCAAACTTGCAATGGACACCAGTAATATTGTAGTAAAATTTTGCTTTTACAACAAAAACTTAAATTAGGGGGTTTCAAAATATCTAAAAAGTTCGTTTGTGAATTCCGGTGTCAGTCGATAATTTCTCATTTTACAACAGATTTTGCCTGTGCCGGAAAGTGTTAAAGGTAAACATTCCGCATTACTGTGTATCTTGCTTGCTAGCCTCTAGATTCGCAGTTGACTGTTTTTCCATATTACCCTACAGAAGTTAATAGTAATATGGCACTGCAAGGACTGGCACTGAAGATTTTACGATCACTCCGTTTTAGCTGTTCGCGTTTTGCCTTACTGTGAATTAGCAAAAGCATTAGTGATTGTCATTAACACTTTCCAATTATTTTTTTGGGCGCGTTCATAATTATGTAAATACGTAGCACCTACAATCCTCGTTTAGTCTGCCCGTCTGTACGCTTATGAAACTACCCAACAGAGCAAAAACTACCCAACCGAATTATTAGAAATTAAAAATACATAATTGTTGAATAATTTTGTCGCGTCATTTCAAATATTGTGAAAATTGGATGCATAATTTGATTATTACAGGGCCAATCAAAATGATTCCGTTACATTACGGTCAATGGGAATAAATAGTTTCAAGTGCATTTTAATGTTGCTACACGCTTTCGAACATAATAAAATTGATATGCATCTATGAATTATGTTTGAAGAATCTGTGGTGCAAAGAATATTTGTTATTCATTTACAGGACCACACAAAAATGTTCCATTAAATAGTAGCATAGGGGAAAACAATGTTTGGAGTGTGTTTTAATTATGTTAGATTATTTCGCATTTTGTGAAATTGATATACGTTGATTAGGTTACTTCCTGCATAACAGAAATAGTATATAGGTGGTATTTACAGGGACACACAAAAGATTTTGGCTACTATATTGCATCCGAAGTACTGTATACTATTACACTAAGATCTGAATATTTTTAAAATTTCGTTATAGTACAAACGCACCTCATTTTCTACGCTTGACACCCAACTTCCGACCTGTTATGAGTTGTTGAAGCATAGCTGCAATGTTTTACTGTCTGAGCGGAATTGTATTAAATTAATTTTTTTCAACTTAAGATTAATAATTATTAAATTACGAATATAATTTACATGTAATTGTATTAAGGGCACCTTAATTCTGATGACGACAAATTTTATTGCCTCCACTAAGATAGATGAGAACAAAGACGCACACTTTTCATAAATTTTGATTTAATGAATCCATTGATCTAAATATGTTTGATCGCCGAATAAAATGTCGTATTAGAACTTTACTTAGTTTCAGCATCAATCTAATTTTTTTTTTCAGATTATAATTTCGCAAGAAATTGCAATTTTTTTAAAACATTGTCTTTGCCTATTGATTGTGGGTAATAAAGCGTAAAGAATGGCTGAAGAAAAGTTTTGTTTTTACTGACCAACTAAAAGTTAAAAAAAATTTAATCGAGATAAACTACACGGCCTGTAGAAGCTAAAGAGTTTCAGTTCTTTAGTGAATTTTTGAATTTGTAGCCATTTAGAGTATTATTATCTCAACAATCAGATGAGTTTATTAAAATATTGCATAAAAAATGAAAGATTGAAATTACCAAATTTTCTCTGTAACGAAATGCAACTTTCTTTTTATGTTATCAACACACAATTGGTATGATTATAGTCGAATAGTTGACTTGTGTATAAAATTGAAAAAAGAAAGAAAAAAAACTTGTGTTGGTATTAAAACAGCCGGCGCGCATGTTTGCACCATGCATATCTTTGCCCCCACCTATTCTATATAGCAGTAATGTACAGTATTGACCAACTTTATAGTGTAAGAGCTACCATTTAATCTCTGTTTTAATTGCAGTTCCTTGACATACAAACCAACAGCACCAATTTTTAAGTAAACACAGGCTTTAAAAAAAGAGACTCAGACTCATAGAAGTTTATTACAGATTTAACTTTTTAACGCCCATGGTAAGATATAAGCTACCATCACTTTTTCTAATTTAGCGGATATTTTAATTCAGATATTTCAAATTCACACCAGAAATTTAAAGCAGCAATATTTGCTTTATTTAATAACAAACATTCCACCCTTAAACATAGCAAAATTCATTACTGAAATTTTCTGGTATTAATTTAGATTTAGCAAATTACGAAATTTATAGAACGTATGCTATCATGGAAATTACAGGGTTAACGCTTTCAGGGACAAAGTACTACTATTCCTAAAATGATTTAATGACACCGGAATTCAGAAACAAGTTTATTTGAAGATAAGTAAATGCGTCCTTCGTGGACATCATAATATGAAAATTTTCGATTTAAAATTCTGGTGTGAATGTGTCATTTAGGAAATAAAATTAGGTAGTCGAAAAATGAACCACCACACTTGAAGGGATTAACCCTTTGCGGCGCAAAGCATATTCATTGCTTAAGTGTTGAAACTAATGTCTCACACCAGAATTTGAAAACAATTTTCTTTGTAAATAAGTAAAAAAAAAAAAAAAACCTATTTTTCACATATTCAATAAACAGACATTTTTTTTAAACCAAAATTCCTGTGCCAGTATGGTGTTTGAGAATTAAGTGTTTCATAGATATACCACCGCCCCTCAAGGGATTATAGAACTGTCCTTGTAAGGTAAAAATGTATTCTACAAAATTTTCTCAATGCCTTGGATACTTATTTTTTTTAGATCCTTAAAGGTAAACATGCCGCATTTTTATCTATGTATACTAGCTCGCGGCTATATTCACAGTTGACTCTTTTTTCCATATTACCATACGGAAGCGAATGGGTTTAACTGTAAGGACTGGCATTGAAAAATTTACGATCACTCTGTTTTGGCTGATTTATCGGCCAGGTTGCTCGCGTCTTGGCCTGCCGTGAATCAGCAAAAGGACTTTGAAGATGGAATGATAATCCAGCCAGAAATTATATTTCAGCGTGAGCAAGCAAGATGACCCTTGCCTTCTCCGTGTCGCTACCGTTCACGTTTGTCCGTGACAGGCAATTTCTTTACAATTCCTTCTTTCCGTAAAAAAGTATAACCCTGTGAGATCTGCCCAATGAAGAGTGAATCTTTTTTATGAAGGTTATGGTCACGATTGTTATGATGCTTATGTTCCATCTCATGCTTCTTCAGATTTAAGACCCCATATTGAGTCATAACGAACGTATGCACGAGTCGGTCTTTTTGTTTGTAAAGTAGTTTTGAGGGGTTAAAGTCAGTTTTCATTTATGGCTACAAGAGTTTGTTTTGTACGCAATAGTAGAGATATGTTTGGTTTGTTTTGACAGCCAATAATTTGTGCCAATAACGATCGCAAGCACTAAAAAGCTGATTTATTGCGACGAAAATGGCCCCATCTTACACGCTCAGGTTCGAAAATGAGGCGATAAATTTTTGAAGTGATTAGATAAATAAAATTATCCATTTTTCCTTGACGGAATAATGTAAAAAATATTACCTGAGGTTGAAATAGCGTGCTGTATATGTTTCAAAAGATTTGAGTACTTTTCTTCGTATTTTCCTTTTTCTTTCATATATATTTAGCTTTTTATGGATACAATTGTTAAAGATGTAGTTATCTTTTATATTTGTTTAGGGTTTCGTTTATTTGACGGTGCTGTATTCGTCACATTCTTCTTTCTGTCTGTCTGTCACAGTGTTCATTTTTGGAAACTGTATAAGTTAGACACTTGAAATTTTCCTGACTTATAGTTGAATATCCCGATCATACGATTAATCATAAATAATTGTAAAAGTGTTATATTACTTTAATTAAATAAATTAACTTTTTGACTGGCGGTGATTTAGATTTTAAAATTGAACCTTAATTTTAGATTTTATACCCCATGGGCTAGATGACTCCGTGGTAACGCATTTGCTTGCTTTCGTCCCATATTGGGTTATAATGAAAATGTACACGGGGCGGTCTTTTGTTTGCAGGTAGTTTTAAGCTGCTATCAGATTCACCAACATTTCGTAAGACTTTTGAGTCAACACTTGATTTCCTCCAACTTTTCGCGAAATGTCGTCCCAAAACCCAGTCTGATAGCAAACAGAAATGTTCCCCCAACATTTTTCAGCTGTTCTAAAAAATTCTCTCCTAGTCAAGATTTTTCATCCGACATTGAACATTTCAACGAATCAGAGATAAGCGATTGATACGAGTAGACAATGGATATTAATGCCTGGTACCAGTAGAAACTGGTTTTCCGGCCTTTCCTCCAACTTTTTCAAAGACAATTGTAACCTTTTTCTCTCTTTGAACGGGAAAATGTTGGGGTTAAAATCGGCTGAAAAGTTTGTCTCACCGAAAGTCCGTGAATCTGATAACAGCTTAAGGGGTTAAAATCAGGTTTCATTTGTTGTTACAAGAGTTTGTTTTCTATGTAATAGTATGTTTAATTTGTTTTCGAAACCAATATTTTGTGCCATTATCTAAAGCAGATTAAAGTACTCATTTATTGCGAGACAAATAGAGTGTTTCTTGTTCAAAAATAAAGCGATAATTTTTTTAACCCTTTATCTACAACCGGTACTTATAAGTACCATTAAAATAACTTATTATAAAATTCTTTTAATACGTCAGTTAGTTGTGATACTGTTTAGAATGAGTTACAGATACTTTACTTTATCTTGTTCCAAAAGCATTATTGATTGCACAAAACAAAAATATTTTTAAAAGGATGATTTCTTTTCCCTTTGCGTCTTTTCAGCTTTCTTGGCGCTGTGGAAGAAGGTAAGGGTTTTTTCAATGCGGAAATATTTCTATATTTATATTGTAAGAACATCATATCTGAACAGTTTATAATTCTACAAAATACTAAGAAAATTATTTAAAATAAAAGATTTGAGCGAGGTATAAAAATTGCACAAAATCCCTATAAATTCAAATTTAATTAATTCTTCTAAATCCTTCAAATATTTATTAAAAGATTAAAAAAATCTCGTAATTTAGTTTTAAAAAATTTGCGTAAAATGCTTTAGTATGTAAAATTTTCACGAATTCATAATGCGGTAAATAAAGGGTTAAACCAATAAATAAAATTCTACATTTTTCTTGACGGAATTTTGAGCTCTTGTTTAAGTGAGGTAAAATAGCTTGCTGTTACATGTTCAGATGATTGTAGCGATAATGCTTTTTTTAGTTTACATTTTAAAACTTTTTTGGTTAAAAAATGTTGTTCATAATATCTGCTAGATTTTATATTAAAATATGTTTGGATATAACCGATGAGATTTGATAATTATACTATGAATTATAAACATCGGTAAAAAGATGGCAAATTATGTTTGTTGTAAGCGTTACCATTCGTTCTATCTATAATGCTATATTGCAATTAAGGATTGAATTAGGTTAGGTATATTATCAAGAATTTGCAAAAAACAATTTTAAATTGATCATATATTTACCATAACTTATATTTTGGATATTAAAAAATTTATTTTATTTGACAATATATGATTACTTAAAATATTCTCCAGAAAAAGAAGAGAATTTTTAAAAAAATAATTTTAAAAGCTTGTATATTGCTGGAGTATTGTAAATAATTTTTTTCTTTTTTCATGACTATTTTTAATTTAATAGAAAAAATAAAATCACCGACTCAGTTTAACCACAAACAAATTTTTTGTGCTAATTGTAGATAGTCATATCAAAGGATAATTTCAGCAACATAAAATGTTGTTGGTAACATTTTAGTCGATATGCTAAAAAAATAAAACATTTCATAGGATGATTAGAAGCATACTTTGTCAAAAGGCTGCTTTCGAGTTTGCGTATCTATAAAATTACATAGGACAAGTTATCTTAAGGGGGGGGGGGGGGGGGGCGGGACGCATCTTAAAACAATTTTTATTTATTGAATTAGAATTTTGAATTTTTCGTAGTGGTTAACCATATTATTTGTAAACAAAATCTCATGACAAAATTTCCCATATTTAAAAAAAAAAAATTATTAAAAATTTATTAAAAAGGTGGGGTAGTTTGAAATTGTTATAACTCAAAATATTATTTGTAGAATTTCATTTTTTTAGTGTTAAATAAACAGAAATATCTAATTTTTAATTTTGATTCAGCATTTTTAAAAATATTAATTAAAAAATAAAAATATTAAAAGCAAAAATTTGAAAAAAAAAAAAAATATGTAACTTTTATTGAAATTATCAGATTTTCAAAAATAAATATTTTTTTTTCAATTTGCTGAATTAAAATTAAAGGACAACAATAATAAAAAGACATGTTACAAATTTGAAACATTTATCTTTAATGGTTCCTGAGTTATAACAATTTAAACCCAAGAAATTGTGAAAAACTCCACCATGACGAAAAATGCATTTACACGACAACCATTGCTTGAAAGCTAGATTAAAAAAAAAAATAAATAAATAAAATAAAAAAACGAAAAACGAAAATATTATATTTCCTATTCTAATTAAGAAAGAATTAAGTCCGTTGCTATACAAAATTACTGAAAGTACTCAGCTTTAAATTTATTAAATTTCCTATCAACTTACTTTGAAGTGAGTTATGTCCCTAAATTTCAAAACATGATCAATAATAATTAAATCAAACTGCAATGAGAGACAGTTTTAGCCACAAGATTTTGGTCAAATAGAAATTCTACAAGAACTTTTTTCTAATAATTATAGTATATATTCATGTAAATCATTAAATATTGCATAAATTAATCATTAAATATGCGCAATTAAATATTTGTCTCTTAGTTGAATAAAAAATAAAAGTAGAATGGTGAAAAAATGATAATCATTAAAAAACCGTGCGGTAACAGACTTGACATTTGGTAACGGACTTGACACTATGTTGAAAATCGCCATTTTAGGAAATTTGAATATTTTCGTGTCCCGTACCCCCTTAAATGATGGTTATATGGCCAGTATTATGGCCAGTATACATAAACTGGCTTATAAAATGTTTTATTTTAAAATAATTGTAATTTTTTTTTTGAAGGAAAAGTAAAAGCTAATGATTACAGATATTACTTGCGGAGGTAGATTATACGTAACTGTATCAATCTATTATTCAAAACTTTTTCATAAATATGTAGTTGCGTATAGACTTCAATCAATTTACATGAAATAAAACATATTTGAGACACTGTGCATAGCAAAACTACAATAGAATTATTCCAGAGTTTTCCATAAATTAAGTTTTTAATAAAAAAGACAAGAAAAGGATTTTTTACCTCTTTTTTTGGTGTTTTCATAATTATATATATACGTAGCACCTATAGTCGTCTTTTAATCCGTCCGTCCGTCTGTCTATCTGTCCGCAAATGACAGCGCAAAAACTAACTAAGAGAATCGTTTGAAATACAAAATATATAATTATTGCATGATTTGTCGAGTCATTTCAAATTTTATGAAAACTGGATGCATATTTCAATTACAGGGGCAATCAAAAGTATTTCGTTACATTACGGTCAACGGGAAACATAGTGTCAAGTGAATTTTAACGATGTTACACTCTTTTGAACATAATACAGTTGATATGCATCTATGAAATATATACTAAAATATACATTTTGTACAATATGCGGTGCAGAAAATATTTTATATTAATTTATAGGGCCACACAAAAGTATTCTATAAAATGGTATAGAAGGAAACATTGTTTGGGGCGCGTTTTAGTTATATTAAATTACTCCACATATTATGAAATTGATATAAGTTGCTGACGTTTACTAAAATCTGAAGATAGTATTTACAGGGACACACAAAAGATTTCGGATATTTATACAGTATCCAATGAACATTTTTAAAGTTTCGTTATAGTTCGAACGCACCTCATTTGCTATGTTTGACGTGGAATTGCCAACTTGCTTTTATTGTAAATAGCAATATCAATACGTACAGCTGTCAAATTAATACTTTCAAAAATTCATTTTAAGATATATTTAGTTAACAGTACAATATATTATAGAAAAATTATTTCACTAAAAATAATTTTTATAAAATATATGATTAGCTTGTTTTGCAATTAGTTCAATACATGATATCGTTCATAAAAAATCAAACTCTTTTATTTAAAACATGAACCTTTCGAAAAAAAAAAAAAAAAAAAAAAAAAGAGGTAAGCTCTTAATTACGAAATCAAGATTAACACACCACACGCAAAGATGAAGTAAAAAATAAATTTTACGTGATACTGCTAAAAGCCTTTAATGCGATTCATTTGTTTAACTATTTCAGCATATTTCACGAACGTAACTTGTTATTTCTGTTTAGAAACCATATTCTCTTGGGTATTTACGTTAAAGTAAGTGTTGCCATATCACGAGAGTTAAAACTAAATATTAATTCAGAGAATATTTTCGCATATAAATGAAAGTTAAACGCTAGGAAAAACGATATCTCCATACCCATCTCGGTAAAAGTGGATGCAAACAGGCTTAACTATATGGCCGCGACCCCTGAGCAACCCTGCAGAATACTAATTAACGAAAAAAAGATATAATATATCATTAATAATTAAAACTGCGCATTATATATCTTCTTAATGAACCAATCTACTAACTGAAATAACAAGTTATGTATTCAGAGCACAGTCTGCTTGCCTTGATTTGTCGCTATAAAAGTCTAAATAATGGACTTTCCGGTAGCATTACGGCAACGTTTTCGGAGTCATTCGAAAGACCATAAATTGATTTTTTGTTTCTCTTCTGTATCAATATTTCAAGCTTTTGGACTTTGTGAACTCCCCCCAGTATTTGCCATATAATTTTCGAAGACCGTGGGAAGAAAAGATTTTGAAGAACTTTTTCGTGACATAGGTCGAAACAAAGATGTCTTTTTTTCTAATCAAGATTTTTTTTTTTTTTTTTTTTTTTTTTTTTTTTTTTTTTTTTTGGCTAATGCCAAAATTTCGCGTAGGTTTCGTTATAACACAGAAGTATTATTCTCTGTTCTTTCAGAAAAAAAAGTCATTTCAGCTGAAACTAAATTTTGGAATTAAAATGTTCATCCTAATAGATGTATTTTAGCTTTTGGCAGTTCAAATAGTTTTTTTTTTTTTTTTTTTTTTTTTTTTTTTTTTGTGCGTTTATACCAAATTTTTTTTAATGGAAAGTAAAAAGTTATATGTAGCATATTTTGAAAAATAATTTAAAATTATTAAAAGTGATTAAATTAACTGATGAAAGACAAGCATGAGACAATTTTTAAAACGGCGAGAACATTTTATTTTAAAGGGACAGTTTATCTCAAAATTGATCGAAAAATCGGTGAAAGCCTATCTAGTTGAGATTTTTTTTTCTTTTTTTTTGCTAACACCAAAATTTCGCGTAGGTTTCATTATAACACAGAAGTATTATTCTCTGTTCTTTCAGAAAAAAATGTACTTTCAGCTGAATTTAAATTTTGGAGTTAAAAATATTTATCCTAATAGATGTATTTTAGCTTTTGGCAGTTCAAATATGTTTTTTCATTTACTTGTGCCGTTTGTACGGATTTTTTTATTTATTTATTTTTATTTATTTTTTTTTTTATTTTTTTTAAGAAAGTAAAAAAATTTATGTAGCATATTTTGAAAAATAATTTGAAAGTGTTTTTTTTTCCCTTTTTCTGCTAACATTAAAATTTCGCGTTGGTTTCATTATAACACAGAAGTATTATTCTCTGTTGTTTCAGAAAAAAAAAAGTCATTTCAGCTGAAACTAAATTTTGGAATTAAAATGTTTATTCCAAATAGATTTATTTTAGCTTTTGGCAGTTCAAATATGTTTTTTCTTTTACTTGTGCCGTTTATACGGATTTTTTTTTTTTTTTTTTTTTTTTTTTAATGGAAAGTAAAAAGTTGTATATAGCATATTTTGAAAAATAATTTGAAAGTAATTTAATCAACTGGTGAGAGACGAGTATGAGACAATTTTTAAAACCGCTGAACACCTTATTTTAAAGGGACAGTTTATCTCAAAATTGATCAAAATATCGATAAAATGCTATCTTGTTAAGATTTTTTTTTTTTTTTTTTCTGCTAACACCAAAATTTTGTGTATGTTTCATCATAACACCGAAGTATTATTCTCTGTTCTTTCAGAAAAAAAGTACTTTCAGCTGAAACTAAATTTTGGAATTAAAATTTTATCCTAATAGATATATTTTACCTTTTGACAGTTCAAATATGTTTTTTCTTTTACTTATGCCGTTTACACGGAATTTTTTTTTTCAATAGAAAGTAAAAAATTGTATATAGCCTATTTTGGAAAATAATTTCAAGGTAATTAAATCAACTAGTTAAAGACGAGTATGAGACAATTTTTAAAACGGCTGAACTCCTCATTTTAAAGGGACAGTTTTTCTCAAAATTGATCAAAAAATCGATAAAAGCCTATCTAGTTAAGATTTTTTTTTCGGCTAACACCAAAATTTTTTGTATGTTTCAGCATAACACTGAAGCATTATTCTCTGTTCTTTCAGAAAAAAAAGTACTTTCAGCTGAAACTAAATTTTGGAATTAAAATGTTTATCCTAATAGTTGTATTTTACCTTTTGACAGTTCAAATATGTTTTTTCATTTACTTGTGCCGTTTGTACGGATTTTTTATTTATTTATTTTTATTTTTTTTATTTTTTATTTTTTTAAGAAAGTAAAAAAAAAATTATGTAGCATATTTTGAAAAATAATTTGAAAGTATTTTTTTTTTTTTTTTTGTCTCTTTTTCTGCTAACACTAAAATTTCGCGTTGGTTTCATTATAACACAGAAGTACTATTCTCTGTTGTTTCAGAAGAAAAAGTCATTTCAGCTGAAACTAAATTTTGGAATTAAAATGTTTATTCCAAATAGATTTATTTTAGCTGTTGGCAGTTCAAATATGTTTTTTCTTTTACTTGTGACGTTTATACGGATTTTTTTTTTTTTTTTTTTTTTTTTTAATGGAAAGTAAAAAGTTGTATATAGCATATTTTGAAAAATAATTTGAAAGTAATTAAATCAACTGGTGAGAGACGAGTATGAGACAATTTTTAAAACTGCTGAACACTTTATTTTAAAGGGACAGTTTATCTCAAAATTGATAAAAAAAAAAAAAAAAAAAAAAAAAAAAATCGATAAAAGCCTATCTAGTTAAAAAAAATTTTCTGCTAACACTAAAATTTTGTGTATGTTTCATTATAACACAGAAGTATTATTCTCTGTTCTTTCAGAAAAAAATGTACTTTCAGCTGAAACTAAATTTTGGAATTAAAAATGTTTATCCTAATAATAGATGTATTTTAGCTTTTGGCAGTTCAAATATGATTTTTCTTTTACTTGTGCCGTTTACACGGAATTTTTTTTAATAGAAAGTAAAAAATTGTATATAGCCTATTTTGGAAAATAATTTGAAGGTAATTAAATCAACTAGTTAAAGACGAGTATGAGACAATTTTTAAAACGGCTGAACTCCTTATTTTAAAGGGACAGTTTTTCTCAAAATTGATCAAAAAATCGATAAAAGCCTATTTAGTTAAGATTTTTTTTCTGCTAACACCAAAATTTTGTGTATGTTTCATCATAACACTGAAGTATTATTATCTGTTCCTTCAGAAAAAAAAAAAAATACTTTCAGCTGAAACTAAATTTTGTAATTAAAATGTTTATCCTAATAGATGTATTTTACCTTTTGGCAGTTCAAATATGATTTTTCTTTTACTTGTGCCGTTTACACGGAATTTTTTTTAAAAATAGAAAGTAAAAAATTGTATATATTTTTTAAAATAATTTGAAGGTAATTAAATCAACTAGTTAAAGACGAGTATGAGACAATTTTTAAAACGGCTGAACTCCTTATTTTAAAGGGACAGTTTTTCTCAAAATTGATCAAAAAATCGATGGAAGCGTATTTAATTGTGAATATTTTAATACCTTAGTTTTATGCATATGGCAATTATATCGCGAAATATTGAATTTTTTAAAAATATATACAGAACGCACAAATTAAAAATTTAAATGACATTTCTCCATGTTCATAATTTCTTCACTTATTGTTTAAAAAAAGTTAAGGCTTTTTTTTGTATTTGAAATGGAGATTTAAAATTTTCTGTATATGTTAATTATTATACATATGATAAATTTGCGCATAGAATTAGCTTTCAGGATTTTTTGTTATTAAAAAAATAAAAATATATGAAAATGTGTTAGCAAAAAGAAAAAAAATCATTTTACCAAAAATATCAGCAAAAAAAAAAAAAAAAAAAAAAAAAAAAAAAAAAAAGTAAATGTAATATTAGATGCCTCTAAAAATTCATGACTAGTCTTGGATCCCAGTCTTGTATAATACATATTTAAAAATCTAAAAAAAATGGACGAAAATATAAATATTAGAAAAAGTCGTAGGGGTTTAAAAAAACTAAAGTTTTTGTTAACGTTTTTAAAATTTTAATTAATTATATATTACTATTTTTTTCAAACTGTATTTTAATTGAACATAAAGTTTTTCAAATAATTTGTAAAAGATTTAAATAGACTTTGTTTTAAATAAAGAAAAAATAATTTGTATAAAAAACAGAATTATCTAGTTATTCATCTAACTTTTCGCGACATAGATGGGAAAAAAGGTATCTTTTTTTTCAAACTGAGATTTTTTCATCACCGTCATCAATGGTTCACCATTCCATGAAGGATTTTAACCTCTCTTAATACATCTTACCAGACCTTTCGATCACTAGCCATTAATTTGTAATTTATAATTTGATTTTGGGCTATGTCTTTTTCTACCTCTTCTGTTCATTTTTTCCTGGGTGTACTAACATTCCTTTTCCCAATTAATTAACCATTATATATCTTCTTCGTGTTTCTGTCATCCCTCATTCGGATTAAATGGTCTAATCATTGCATTTTCATATTTTAATGGTGTTTCTTATGTATTTTCTCTCATATAATTGTTCAATCTCCATATTTGATCTGATAATACGCCAAAAATTGCCATCTTTAATTGCTCCAAAAATTTGTGTTAATATCTTCCTTTCCCAAGTAATAAGACACTTTTCGTCTTTTCGAGTGTAGTGGTCTAAGCCTTACTACCATAAATTACTGTAGGCTTTATAACAGTTTTACAGATTTTAAGAATAGTTATTCGAGATATTAGAGATGATTTAAAAATATTTCGAAGAAAAAAATAACATATATTTCCTGCTATAAGTCGATCTTTAATTTCTGCTTCTATCATATTATCAGATGTAATCATATATCCTAAACATTTAAATTCTGTTATTCCATTCAAGTGCAATTCAGTATTTATTGCTAATGTTGCTGTTTGTTTACTGAGATTTTTTACTTATATAAAATTTTCGCATGGGATTTATTGTAATACAAAATTATTCTTATCTTCTGTTTTAGAGGAAAAAGGACTTTCAGGTGAAACTAAATTTTGGAATTATCCAAACACATGTTCTAATGTATTTCTTTACAGATATATTTAGCTTTTGATAGTTCAAATCTCTTATTCCCTTTTTGTGCGAGATTTTTCAGACTGAGCAAAAGTTGCATATATTATACTTTGAAAGATGATTTGAAGGTAATTAAATCTACAGATATAGAAGAATTTGGAAATATTTTGTAAAATGATAAAATTGACTGATTACCTTATTTTTAATAAAGAAAATATTATTTGAATAGAAAATATAATTATATCTAAACATTCATTTAACTTTTATGACATAAGTTAGAGCATAGATATATTTTTTTTCCTTGCTTATACCAAAATTTCGCGTGGGTTTCATTACTACAAAAAAATACTATGTGCTGTTATAGAAAGAAAAGTTTACTTTAAGGCGAAATTAAATTTTGGAATTATCCTAACCGATGCCCTAATGTTTATTATAACAGATATATTTAGCTTTCAACAGTTGCGATCGCTTCTTCCTTTTTTCTGCGAGATTTTTTAAAGAAAGTAAAAGTTGTGTGTAGCATGGTTTGAAAGATGATTTGAAGGTAATTTACGTTACATGTTATTTATAAATTCTTATAAATTTCATTGAAATATTATTTATAAATTAATTGCAAATATTAATGCGACTAATTATAATATTGCTCTCATAAATCCTATTAAATAAATTAAAAATCTAATTCTAATTGTCTTAGCCCATTAAAATAGGGGTAAAAATTTCTCCCGAAATTTTTTTGCGCGCACATCAAAAAAAAAAAAAAAAAAAAAAAAAAAAAAAAAAAAAAAAAAAAAGGTTTACCTTTCTTGAATTAGAATTTATGATTTAATACGACCAAATATTTCATCAGAATTTGCTTTCATCTTATATAAAACTAAAGTAATTTAATAATCATAGTAAAATGTGTTTTTCGTAATCTCTAGCTGAAATTTCTAGAAAATATTTAATTTCGAAATTGTCAGAAAAAGATTCATCTTTTCTGAATTAGAATTTCTGAACTAATACGACCAAATACTTCATCAGCGTTTGCTAGTATCTTGTTTAAAACTAATTTAATAATCATAATAAACATGCTTTCATAATTTTCAATTGAAATTTCTAGAAAATTTTTAATTTTAAAATTCGAAATTGTAGTACGAAAGTTTGCAAGGCAGTTTTAGCAGTTGTGCTGTGCAAACACATCGTTTATGTACAATAAAATACATAACATATTAAAGCACAGAAATGAGCGTTAAAATACCTCAACAGAAGAGGTACACTACATGTTCGGATCCAAGAAATGTAATTAAATTATCGTAATGAAATAATGATGATATTACATATAATAGGAGTGGTTCATATGAGATACTGAAACATGCCAGACCTCTGAGAAAGGGTCAATAATTAACAACCTGCATCTAAATGCTGAAATTCTTCCGAGTTTAATACATTAATTCGATAATGTTTTATAAATGATTGTGCAGCAGAATAACGCCCAACTTAGTAAAACATTTAATTAAAATAAAAATAATAACTAAAAACACGCTGTTTAGCTTATTATCATCTAGGCATTTCATATAATGCATACAAGTACTCTGAAAAGGGCCTAGTGTAAGTTTCCCTTTCCTTCTTATTAAAAAAAAGGCACTAATTTATAGTCAGGGATAATACTACTTTAAAATAAGATAATAAGTAAACTAATAATGAACAATCTAGCTTCTATTTGTCTTTGACTACATGCTGTTAATGCATTACTTTTTTGTCTTTTATTTTTGTTAGAAAAAAAATTGTATTTTTATTAAAAAATATATAAATTTTTATATTTTATGAAGCGCAGCAATGAACATCCAAATATTTTAAAACAAGCCGCAAGTGTCCCATTTAAGTCTAACTGCATCTAGCCGCAAGCCGTACACTGAAACAACAAACGACAAAATTTGCGGCTTAGGAGACTTAATTCTGAAAATCAAACCTGCTTCTATTCATAAAAATGCTGCCAAATTCACGAATTTTTCAATCCATCAGTTTTTGCGCTGATTTTAACGCTCGTTTTTCCACGTACAAAAAGAAAACAAGTTGTATGTAACAATCCCAAAACTTACTTTTATCCCACACATGTTAATAATTCCAGAAAAATGAAGTATAGCAGCGTCACCGGTTTACACCAAAATTTAATCAGCAACAATTTATGTCAAGTTCTAAACTGAATCTGAAAATTGAGGAAAATCCCTGCGTTAGTTTTTGAGATAGAACCATTTCAGAAATCATAAATAAATCTGGATAGAAGCGGCACCTGTCGAGCGATTTACTCCAAAAACTAAAGCATGCTAATTTATATCAGGGGCTAACTGAATCTGAAATTTGATGAAAATTCGTGCAGTAGTTTCAGAGATAGAGCTATTTCGATAATCATGAATAATGCTGCATAGCAATGCCACCTATTCAGCAATTTACACCAAAGGGTAATCAGCACCATATTATATCTAGAACTAAAGGAATCTGCAGTTTTAGGAAAATCCGTCCATTAGTTTTTGAGATATAGCTATTGCTGTAATCATGAAAAAAGGCAGCATAGCAGCGCCGTCTGTCGGGGAATGTACACTAAAAACTAATCAGCTCCAGTTTATTTTAAAATCTAATTGATTCTAAAATTTTGTGAAATTCCGTGCATTAGCTCTTGAGATAAAGCGCCCAGAAAATTTTTCTGATACACAGAGTGGCAGAGTGACAGAATCGAGAGACAGACTAATAGATAGAGATTTTATAAAAACATGTTTTTTTTGTTTTTTTTTGTGTTCGCGGGCCCTTAAAATGTGTAAATCCGTCTAAAGCCGGCATTCAGAAATTTGCACGAATCTTTGCATCTTCTTTCTTGTAAAGATAGAAGAAAGTAAAAAGGTTGTAATTGTACTTGCAAAGATGAAAGAAAAATAGGTTAATTATTATTACTATTTGTTATTAAAGTTGTAATTGTACTTGCAAAGATGAAAGAAAAATAGGTTAATTATTATTACTATTTGTTATTATTTATCGGTCTTTCCTTCACCTTTAAGAAATGCATCTATCTTATCACTGGTTATCGTGGGGAAAATTACTATTAAGAGAAAATATTTCTGAGAAGTGCATAAAAAATTGGAAATATTTTTAATCGCTGTCACATTGGGAAAATTCATGGTCACAATTTCTCAAGTAAAATTGTCTCAACTGAAGAGTTGAATCAACAATTGCCTGGAAAACTGTTGAATCTGATAACAAGTTATGTCTCGCGTTGTATACCACAAAATCATGTTCAAATCGCTGTCACAATTTCTCAGGTGAAATTGTCTCAACTCAAGAGTTGAATCAACGATTGCCTGGAAATTGTTAATCTGATAACAACAAAATGTCACGCATTGCACCACTTGTTACACCAGTGTACTTCAAAATGCAGAGAATCTTCGAAATACAAGCGATTCGAAAAAGTCTAGCAGTAAACTCAAATTATTTCAGCAGGTCATTATATCATCTCAAACTTCCAGGTAAGGCTAAAAATTAACAACATGTATATAATTTGAAACATTTCTTTGAGTCTTTGTATAGTAAGCTAAAAATCGTTAGATTTCTAGGTTACAGGACTAAAATCATAAGGGATAATTCATTGAAAAGTTTATTTATTTATTTATTTTTAAGGACGAAAAAAAACCCCCATAAAATTAAGCATACACTACATAGCCCAGTGTTATTTTAGAGTTTCAATCGATGCATACGATTTCTACAAAAAAGAGATTGGTATGAATTTTTCCAGCCTTTTCCCGTAGAACTTTTTTAAATACACTAATACGTGACCTGGCATAACATAAACTAATAAAAAAGTTAAATGTATGCACTTTAACTTTTATCTCTCTTTAACTGTACACTATAAATGAGCTACTTTATTCTGCAAAGAAATCACTTGAAATTTCATAAAGATACACACAGTCAAGCATTGGAATGAAGTTCAATGTATTGCAGCAAAAATTGTAGGCGTTAAATCTAAGCAAATCTGTGAAATATAATTCAAGTCAAATAGGTATAATTAAATTCTCTTAAGCAAATAATGATGATGTTAAATACAAAAGGGGTGGTGCACATGAGCCACTGAATCTATTTAAGACCTCCGAGGAAGGGTCACTAATTAATAGCACGCGTATAACTTCTGACATTCCTCCGAGCCCATTACCCTTATGCAATAGCGATTTATAAATGATAGCGCCAAACCGATGACGCCCAACTGAATGAAAAGTTTAATTTAAAATAAATAAAAACTAAACTAAACACACACTGTTTAACTTGTTCGCACTCGGGCATTTCAAACGATGCATACGACCACTGTTGAAAAGATCTTGGTGTGGGCCTTTTTCTTACCCTCCCCACAAAAACGTATTTAAGACACTAATGCGTGACCCGGGTCTTCAAAATATTTCGTCATGCGAAATTAGTATGCAGTGGCCGATTTCGTCTTGTCGCAAGTTCGCGCGCATTTTAACGAGAGTTTAAACTGGCTCCTTCGAATGGAAATAGTTGTCATTTAGCTAGAAGAATGGGCTATTTCGGATAAAGATGTCTATGGAACTACATGGTTGATCATATTTAAAAACTTCTTTTGTCTTACATGTTGTTTCCTTTGTTCAAGACTGTGAGACTTTGTTTCAAAATTTATTCGTTTTGTATTTTTTTTATTGCGCCGAACAAAGCTGCGAAATTCTTGTGTTACTTTATATAACTTCATTTGAATAAGTTTAATGCATGCAAAAAAAATTATAGATAAGATGCACAATAAGTTAGGGGTGAGAAAAATGACTGTTGTCTCCGAAACAATCTGTGCTTTCATGCAATCTTGAAATATAAAATGGTGGATAGTATATTAGGTTGTCTTCACACACATACTGTTTGGTAATAATTCCTATCATGTAAATAGCTTAAAATTAGAGATTACATCTTTTATCTATCTATAAGTTACTTTTTATATATATTCCCCTGCTTGTTTATTGTTACCAGTGACTCGAAATAGACGATGATTGTTTATTAATGTTGTGAGTTAGTATTTATTCAAATCGATATCTACCTTTTTAGACACAAGTAATGCTGGAAAAAAATTTATAAGGTTTTTTAAGATTAAACTAAATAAGTGGATAAGCGTTATCGCAGATTGCACGGAGGGTTTCCTTTAATGTTTCTTTCGAAACATCTTGCATTTTAATTAATAAATCCAAATTGTTAACGTATAAATCAATTTTTACATCGATGGTAAAATTTTTTGTTCTTGTTATCTTCTACAATACTGCTGAAACAAATGTTACCTGCCTTTCGCACATCATTAAAAAAAAAAAAAAAAAAAAAAAAAAAAAAAAAAAAAAAAAAAAAAAATCATGTAATAATAGCAATAATTTTTAATCTCCTCTTATCTTATCTACAAATATGAACTCAGTCTAACGTGCGGTAGATTTTTCAATGATGGCGAAAGCTATGTACACATATCATGCATTTTTACGTATATACATTTTCTTTTTCAAGATACCCATTTAAACGCCTACATTACTGTGACAAGATTGCATCACATATGCCTCATCAAAAGATTTCAAAGTAGATATTTGGTTAAGATGTTTTTAAGTTATGGCAAAAAACATCATTTTTTGACGAGGCCATAAGTAATCTTGAATGAACAAGAGAATGACTGGTCAATTTTGGATAGAAACAGAAGGAATATCAGCGAGAAAACAGTTTCAGGACGAGTGTAAACAAGAAAGAAAAAAATCATGCTTCAAGTATAGATTATGAAGCACTTTTCAACACATTCATAATACATAACAAAATTTCACTGTTTTTAAAATTAAAATAGTGCATCTCATTTCCCCATATGAAAATGTATAACGCATTTCAAAATCAAATTCCAGCTGTTTCCATGCACAATTGGAAAATTATCTGAAATTTTTATCAGGCCGTGTACTTGATATAGCGATTTGTATCTATTAACACCAAAATTTAGTTCATTTTAGAGATACATATATATTTCAGTTGAAAGGTGCTCTTCAGCAATTTCCTCTAAGAAGCAAGATGGTATGCAAATACTTTTGTGAATCCCTGTATATGAGGTATAGAATTTATATATGAAAATTAATATGAAAAAACTAATTAAATTTAAAAGCTCATACCGAGTTTTAAAATGTACACTCCAGCAATTATTAAGCAAAAACAGTATTGTAATCTATTTCTTTTGTGTATCAATAAAAGTTAATAAAAATGCAATGAATGTTCTGTTTTAACGTGATCAAAGGGAAATTCAGTGATTTATATCAATTTCAAGTCATTTGAAATAGCGGAATGCCATTAAAATATTCTTCAAACGATTTTTCCCCAGGTACCAAAATGTAATCGAATTCTTTTGAGTGCCCCTTTAATTGAACTATTAAGGCCCCTGTCCTCGCTCGAGGAAACGCTCGCGAACTAATGCTATTCCTATAGGGAAGCATTTTTCTTACAACTCTTTCGCATTTTGACATTTTAGAATATATATATATTTTTTTTTTGCATTGGAT
The DNA here is from genome assembly GCA_964019185.1 of Maratus speculifer. Taxonomy (NCBI): domain Eukaryota; kingdom Metazoa; phylum Arthropoda; class Arachnida; order Araneae; family Salticidae; genus Maratus; species Maratus speculifer. The sequence goes on from OZ025303.1 coordinate 108,103,235, forward strand.
AGATGAGGTGCATGCCAACAGCGCACCTTTTTTACTTTTTCGATTTTGGTTGCAGATATTTTTTACAAAGTTAGTTTCACTTTCAAAACCGGTTTCGAAACTGAAAGTGCTTTTAAAAAAAATATATCTGCGACCAAAATCGAAAAAGTAAAAAAGGTGCGCTGTCAGCATGCACCTCAGCTATGCAATGAAAAAAAAAAAAATATATATATATATTAAAAAATGTCACAATACGAAAGAGTTATTAGAAAAATGTTTCCCCATAGGAATAGCATTAGCTCGCGAGCGTTTTCTTGGGAGAGAACAGGGGCCTTAATCGTATATACTTCATAAGCGAAACCAAACATGCTTTGGTGATCCTAAATAAGGTTTATCAATTGCATGAAAATCAGAGTATTTTTACTGGAGTTAGAGCTTCGACAGACGGACAGACAAACCGAATGCATGAGCACTTTTCAACTTTGTTGGAAAGTGCTAAAAAATAAAACAATTTTTCTAAGAGCCTGATGATTTACAGATGGTGAACTAAAGTTTACTTATTCACTAATTTTTATTATTGTTTTAAATCGTGGTTTTTCTTGACAATTTAATATTTCTTATAACTCTATTTCATATTACTCGACTGGCTACCACTACTAAAAAAGTGTAACTTTTTTTTTAAAAGCTAAATATTCATAAGTGTTTTTTCTTCGAATTTAAATGCATTTAAATGTGTTAAGAAATAGTGGAATTTTATATCTTATTAACTTTTAATATATCTCGATTTTTTTATGTTTGACTTACAAATCAAAATATAAATGCTGTTGTTGTAGAACTTCTTCCATATATAATCTAAAATTGTTTAATTGCGGATTTTAGTAAGTTAAGTACTGTATAAAGTAAGATTAAAATTAAAATGTATTTGCAAAATAGACATTGAGGCTCTTGATCTGTAGATTTACTAGTTTTATTAAATTTAGAACTTACTGTATGACTGTACAATAAAAAGGCATGTTTAATGAGATGTTCCAGAGCTGTTGCATGTCATTTTACATGCGGTGAGATAATCCTAGATAAATTCTGTTATATTCTTTATCTTTTTGATCTTGTTCCCTTCCACAATACTGCTGAAACAAATGTTACCTGCCGTTCACACATCACAATAAAATCATATAATAATAGCAATAATTTTAAATATCCTCTTATCTTATCTGCAAATATGAATTCAGTTATGTCTCACGTGTGGTAGGTTTTTCAATGATGACGAAATACATATATACATACCATATGTTTTCAGGTATATACGTCTTATTTTTCAAGATACCCTCATTTAAACGCCTACTTTACTGTGACAAGTTTGCGTCACTTATGCCTCACCACAAGATTTCAACGTAGATATTTGGTTAGGATGTTTTTAAGTTACGGCAAAAAGCATCATTTTTTGACGAGGCCATAAATAATCTCGAAAGAAAATGAGATTGACTTGTTGATTTAGATATAAACGGAAGGAATATCAGCAAGAAAACTGTTTAGAGTCGTATGTAAAATCTAAAACAGTTTTCCAAAAACCCTGATGATTTATAGATGACGTACTACGGTTTACTTATTAAATAATTTTTATTATTCTTTCAAATCATGGTTTTTCTTTCAAATCTAATACTCTTTATAAACCTGTTTCATATTACTCGACTGCTTGCCGTTACCAAAAAAGTGTTACAAAAAATTTTTTATAGATTAATAAGGGTTCTTTCTTTCACTGTAAATACATTAAAAATGTGTTAAGAATTAGTGAAATTTTATACCTTATTTACTTTTAATATATTTCGATTTTTTTATGAAGACTTACAAATGAAAATTTAAATGTTTTACCATTATAGCCGAGCTTCTTTTATATAGTATCTGAAATTATTAAATTACGGATATTTGAGTGTTGACCCGTTGGGGAGGAGGGACCAGTATACTTGTCACTTAAGATGCTCAGAACTCATAATTATTCCCAACAGTAAATTTTTCTTGTAATTTTTTCTTTATTTAATTCGAGAGTCAAATAGCCAAAAAATTCTGTATTGAAAAATCCTTGACATAAGATTACTAATTCAGTAAAAGATTATCGTCCCGAAGGCCTTAAATACTGTGCAAAATGATATTAAAATTAAAAAATCTTGAAAAACAGTCGTTGAGGCTCTTGATCTGTATATTTTCTAATTTTATTAAATTTAGAATTTACTATATAACTTTAAATTCAAAATACATGTTTCATGAGGCGTCACAGAGCTACTGCATGTCGTTTTACATGTAGTGGGAAAATCCTAGATAATTTTTGTTATAAAACTTTATATTTTTGATCTTGTTCGCTTCCACAATACTACTGAAACAAATGTTACCTGCCATTCACACATCACAATAAAATCATATAACAACAGCAATAATTTTTAATATCCTCTTGTATTATCTCCCAAATATGAACTCGTTATGTCTCACGTGTGGTAATTTTTTCAATGATGACGAAAGCAATGTATGCATAACATATATTTCCATGTATATGAATCTTCTTTTTCAAGATACCCATTTAAACGCCTACATTACTGCGACAAGCTTGAATCACTTATACTTCACCACAAGATTTTAAAGCAGATATTTGGTTAGGATGTTTTTAAGTTATGGCAAAAAGCATCATTTTTTGACGAGGCCATAAGAAATGTTGAACGAACAAGAGATTCACTTGTGGATTTGGATAGAACGGAAGGAATACCAGCAAGAAAACTGTCTTAAGACGAGTGTAAAAAATAAGATAATTTCTCAAAGAACTTGATTATTTAGAGATAATGTACTAAGGTTTTCTTATTAAATAATTTTTATTACTGTTTTAAATCGTGGTTTTTCTTGCAAATTTAATATTTTTTATAACCCTATTCCATATTACTCGGCTGATTGCCATTTGTAATATTTTTTTTAAAAGCTAAATATTCATAAATGTTTTTCCTTCCACTTTAAGTAAATTAAAAATGTATTAAGAAATAGTAAAATTTTACACGATTTTAAATTTTAATATATTTCGAGTTTTTTATATTGATTTACAAATCAAAATCTAAATGCTATTATAGTCGAACTCTATACGAGGGCTGTAAATTAAGTAATGACAACATAGGTATAAATCAATTTTTGATGAACTTACAAATACAGTTGCATTACATTTCTTTTATGTAATCACCATCAAAGCTTATAACCTCCTGCCAAATTCCAGGAAGCCGTTTTAGACCAGTGGCAAGGTGTTGATTTTTGATGTGAGCGACCGAGCGCCCTACTGCGTGGAGTACAGATGAAACCTCATGAAATCGATGATCTTGGAGGGGTTCCTTCAACTTCGGAAACAGGTGGAAGTCACCAAGGACTCATGTTGGGTGAGTACGGAGGGTGTGGAGGAATGGAGGACCGACCTGTGCGTTGCAAATTCACAGTCTCATTCCGAACCGAACGAAGTGCTTGAACCCATCGTGCTAATATCCTATACGGTAAAGCATTTGTGACACAGTTTTCCACTAATCCTCGATAGCCTTCTGTTGCATTTTTGCCATGGGCAACTTCAATTTTAAGCCACGACCGCTGATCACCTTTTGAAAACATGATTTAGAGCGATGGAAATGAAACTCCTCACTTTAACACCACACAACCAGAAGCGGATTAACTACCACCCGGGCCCCTAGGCTTGACTTTCTGAGGGACCCCTTTCACTTTTTCAAAGAGGTATACACTGGAAAAATTAAAACACATGCTTGCTTCATTAACTCATAAATCATTGATGATAAAAATATAAATTATTACGACAAAGAATTTCACAGATCTTTTGTCTTTTGTAATAAATATTAATGTCCGACCAGTGTAAAAGAGTATTTTCTTGTTCTTTATATTACGAAAATTTTAGCACCGGGCCCCCTTTTCTTCTGGGCCCTTAGGCTTCCGCCTACTCAGCCTAATGGGTAATCCGCCTCAACAACTACCCTTCCAAGCAAATCGACTGTTTTTTGCACTCTACACATCGACAACAGCGCTACCTCACTGCTCCCATATCCTATTTGCGCATGCCCGCCCTTCTGCGAATTTCAAGGTTAAGTTTCCACTATTTAATTTACAACCCTCGTATAATCTAAAATTGTTAAATTGCGGGTTTTAATAAGTCAAATAGTGTGTAAAGTAAAATTACAATTAAAATGTCTTGAAAATAGACGTTGAGGCTCTTGATCTGTAGACTTAATAGTTTTATTAAATTTAGACCTTACTGTATGACTATACAATAAAAATGCATGTTTTATGAGATGTTCGAGAGCTGTTGCAAGAAGTTTTACATGCAGTGGAATAAACCTAGATAAATTCTGTTATATTCTTTATCTTTTTGATCTTGTACTCTTCCACAATACTCCTAAAACAAATGTTACCTGCCATTCACACATCACAATAAAATCATATAATAACAGCAATAAGTTTTCATATTTTTTTATTTTATCTGTAAAAATTAATTCAGTTATGTCCCACTTGTGGTAGATTTTTCAACGAGGAGGAAAATTGTGTGTGCATATTATATAGTTTCTTGTATATACATCTTCTTTTTCATGATACCCTCATTTAAATGCTTACATTACTGTGACAAGTTTGCGACACTTATGCCTCACCACGAGATTTCAACATACATATTTTGTTAGGATGTTTTTAAGTTATGGGGAAAATCATAATTTTTTGACGAGGCCTATATAAATGTTGAACGAACAAAAGATTGACGAGTGTAAAAAATAAGATAATTTTTCAAAGAACGTGATGATTTACAGATGATGTACTATGGTTTACGATTTAAATAATTTTTATTATTTTTTTCTAAATCATGGTTTTTCTTTCCAGTTTAATATTTCTTATAAACCTATTTCATATTACATGACTGGTTGTCATTACAAAAAGAAAAAAAAATGTATATATTAATAAGTGTTCTTTTTTTTCAGGCTAAATGCATTAAAATGTGTTAAAAAATAATGACATTTTATACCTTATCTACTTTTAATATATTTCAAATTTTTTATGTTAATTTACAAATCAAAACGTAAATTTTTTCCATTATAACTGAACACTCTCTATATATTATCTAAAATTATTAAATTGCGGGTTTCTGTATGTTAACACCTTGGGGAGGAACGACCAGTATACGTGTCACTTAAGGTGCTCAGAATTCTTGATTATTCTCAACAGAAAAATTTTCTTGTAAATTTTCCTTTATTTAATTCGACATTCAATTAGTCAAAAAATTCTGTATTGAAAAACCGGTGACGAAAGATTAAAAATTCAGTAAAAGATGCTCGTCTCGAAGGCCTGTGCAAAATAATATTAAAAAATAAAATCCTGCAAAATAGACGTTGAGGTTCTTGATCTGTAGACTTAATAGTTTTATTGAATTTAGAACTTACTGTAACACTATACAATAAAAATGCATGTTTCATGAGATGTCCCAGAGCTGTTGCGTGAAATTTTACATGCAGGGGACAATCCTAGATAAATTTGTGACATTCTTTAATATATATTTTTTTTATCTTGTTCTCTATCTCAATACTGCTGAAACAAATGTTACCTGCCATTCACACATCACAATAAAACCATATAATAACAGCAATATTTTTTAATATCCTCCTATCTTATCTGCAAACATGAATTCGATTATGTCTCATGTGTAGTAGGTTTTTTAATGATGACGAAAGCTATGTATACATACCATACATTTTCATGTATATACATTCATCTTCTTTTTTAATATGCCCATTTAACCGACTGCATTACTGTGACAGCATTGCGTCACTTATGCCTCACCACAGGATTATTTCAGATGCAGATATTTGGTTCAGATATTTTGAAGTTATTACAAAAAGCGTCATTTTTTGATTTGGCCATAAGCAAGGTCGAAGACGGTGGAGATTTACTTGTAGATTTGGAAAGAACCGGAAAAATTATTAATACCAAAAACCTGAAAGAGTACTTTTGTATATTTCATGAACGCATAAATCTAGTTGCGCTCTCTTTGGAGTCGTATTTAAAGCTGACAATCATTAGTATGCATTGTTTCATATACGCATGTTTCTCTTACTGCAAGTATTATTCCAATATTGGAATATTTATATACAGTGGACTCTCTCTATTCCGAACATTCATGGCTTCGACCAAAAATGTTCAGATTATGGGGGTGTTCAGAATAGAGGGAGAATCGGTAATGCATTACTACTACTACTATGTACTGAATTTGCAGTCGGTATAAAATATTTAGCATGGTTAGTCATACCATTGTGCAATGCCAAACTAAATTTAGTCAATTTTGTACTGTACCATCACATATTTTTATTTTTATTTATTTATTTATTTATTTATTTTTTCAAAACATACATTTACATTACAATACACTTCTTGAAAACATAATCAGAATGTTACTTAAACGAATAATTTTAGTCTGTTTTTGCATTGTATGTGCTCATGTAATGCACATATTATCTGGCTGTTTAAGTAGTGGAAAAGCTTTAGGTAATGTTCAGACACATAGTTCAATAGGTCTTGAATGAGTCTCTTAGCCATATTGCTTGAATGTAATCATCGTTCGTCTTATTTTGTCAGTCTCTTCTACTTCTGCTTCTGCTTCTCCTTCAGTTTCCTCTTCCTATTCAACAATGTTGTTCTTGCAAATCATGAAGATTTTATCGGTTTCGAGATAAGCTCCTAGTTTTGTTTCAGTATGAAGCTTCTGAAGAATTAATCCCAAGTGACTCACAGCAGTTGCTTTTTCATCCTTTATTCTTGTTTGCCCATTCTCACATAGGAATCCAACTTTACAAAAGCATCTTTGGATGGTGTAGGAGATAGTTTCATTTTATGCCGTTGATATCCAACAGACAGCATCCATGACGTTGACCTTCTTCTGCCGAATTTGCCGCCTTCATCACCAGGGACAATTTCTTCAGAAAATGGATTTGGCAGCAAGTTTTAATTGTCTTGATTACTTTTTGATCCAGTAGTTGGATTATAGAAGTACAGTTTGGCAACAGGAACTTCAAGGTTATGTTGCTCAGCTGCATGTTTGTAAGTGATCTGGTATTAACAACAACAACAATTTTTTTCTTTCTTCCTCTCTTCATTATCTCCTTAATTATCTCGAATCACTGTGAGAAAATTGTGAATATCATCTACACTTTCCGATTTGGTTTATAGTGTGTAGATGATACGATCTTCACATTTTTTAAACATTTTCCTATCACAAGTGATTTGAGCTTCTCATCCATAAAACTGGTACAGAGCATAATGGGAAATATTTATTTTGAGATTTTCCCAACTATGCAATTTTCGCTTCTTTTTGTTTGGAAGAGCTGCGAAAAACAGGTCGGTTTCGCCAGCATTGAAAATTTTTGCTGTATCGAAATCCTTCATTATGTTCTAAGTTTTATTTTCTATTCTTTCACAGTGTCGATATTTACATCTGCAGCTAAGCAATTCATTATTTTGAATTCGATGTTATGTTAAATTTTGAAATGAGTTAACAATCCTTTCAATGCCTTTAATTCTGCAATTTTTTGCTTTTTTGAAAAATCCGAAGTAGGAGTCCAGTAACAGGATGTTTCTTTGTTCTTTTGACAAAAAATCTTCCGAACATTAATGTGTATGTTGTTGTTTCCAGTTGTCTATTCCAAAATCCTATACTTATTTGAGTTCGTTAAACTTTTTTACTCTTCTGCAACAAGTTTCGCTGAATTTCCATGGTGCAGAAATTTCCTGAATTCCGATTCCAAATACATGTTCAGTTTCCAGAGAGGTGAGGAAAAATGGGGATCGAAAGTGCGTTCATAATAATGGGGTGTTCAGATTAGAGGGTGTTCAGAATACAGAGAGTTTATCTTATGTTAAGTCTATAGAGTTTCGCCGGGACCATCAAAATGTGTTCATAATACAGGGGTGTTCAGATTAGAGAGTGTTCAGATAGAGAGAGTCCACTGTACAACATTAAGTAGATCTGCCTACTTTATTTCGGACAGATTTTAGAGTTGCTCACTAAACTACAATTTTTCTATTTTATCATACCATGCGGTTTTAAGTAATGGCATCCAGTGGTATTTTCTGACGGGGTATTACTAAACAATTTTTTAAATGCCGGTTCTAATATCTTAAGCAACATCAAGTGGTTCTCTGCATTTTAATTTCTTGATTTCTTTTTGTTTTAATCCTTTGATACTGAAGTTTTCTAACGTTATCGTAAGTTAAAGTTTTTTATATGGCACTAACTCTTATTTTGTAACGAAACCATTGGAAATGTTGAACAAAAAGAAGACTGACTTGCTGAATAACATAGAAATGAAAAGATTTAAAATATAACAAAACGGAAGAAAATGTTTTATTTGTGAGTGCTTTTGCATCGTATTTATTATGGTAAAATAATGCACCATACATGTCGTATTATTCGTTTAACAAAAATATTTCTTTTTAAGTATAACAATTTAGATAGAAGAACTAAATCAAAACTTCTCTATTAATATTCACTGTTCATCGACAGTAAATTAAAACATCAGTCTTTTTTTCTTTTCTTAGATGTTAAAGAATATTTACAGAAAAATTAATGAATAATTAAAGCATAGCACGGCAGTGCTATGCTTTATTTATTTCCAGTGCGACTCCGTAATGTTATTTTAATACGGAATTTAACATTGAACGAGTTATTTACTAGACATTTTCCCACATTTTGTACGCGCTTTCACAAATTTTCTTCAAAGGATTTAATTGTTTAAAATATAATTCCCTCCAATCAAAAAAAATATACAGAGGTCAATGGACATATTTCCTGTAGCAATTAATCATTTTTACGTGATAAATAAAAAATAAAATTGATTTTTTTTTCTTTGTAAGAATTAAAAATGGTATATTTACGAGTTATGGTATATTTACGTCTAATATTTACGTCATATTACAAATGAAACGGAGATTTGCAAACATTTGGTACAAATACAAGAATAGTCAACAGAAAACAATATGAAGCATGATTTTTAAAATAAAAGGACATTTTCAAACATATTGATCAAGAAGCTTCTAACTGAAGAAATATAGAAAATAAGTAAATTAAACTTTTTTTCTACCTATTGTCTCTGCAAAATAATAGAAAATAACTTAAATATATATATGCAACTGGTATCTGAAAGCGAGTTTTTTGACTCATTGGCATCAGAAAAAAATTGCACCAAACCCAGTGCGTATATAACATTTGCTCCGGGATTTCGTACTTATACCACATTTTTAAAAATTTCTTCGCCTTATATGTTCAAAGAAAATCAAAATAAATTTATGTAAATAAAAGTTTTCAAAAAAAAAAAAAAAAAAAAAATAGTATTTGAGAAAAATAGTATTTCATCCTTGGTATATAATGAAACTAGTAAATCTGCAAAATTTGATCTTCAAACATAGCAATTTTTTAAGGTTAAACCACAGAATTGTCAACTACTTGGTGTAAGACTTTTCGGCACTGCAATAACTTCGCCAATTCTATCAACCTAAATATTCAAATGCAATGTAAACAAGTATAAACAATAATGTTTACAAATATATTTTTTTAATTCCCGATTTGGTAATTTTTTTAAATCGTGCCTAAATTTGTAATTTTACAAATAATTAATCATTGGATAAAATCAATTTTAAATCAACGGTACTGCTTGGTTATCCCGTCGACCAAAAAACTATCGCCAAACTATAAGATTAAATGCCAGTAATGGATGATCGTGAATATCACATTCAAAGACATTAAATACCTATACGTATTTAGAGATGCCATCAAATAATTTTACTTTCACTTTTTACTAGTGTTTTATCCATTTATTTGTACTTTTGTTATAAAAAATGCGAATATGTATAATTTGGCTATTAGTTTGGCGACTTGTATAATTTGGCGAAATTGGTTGACGGGATAACAACGAATTAACTTGTATTAACTTCGTTATTCCTATGATTTTAATATGATAAAACACTACATGATTTAATTTTTAAAATATCGCAAACAGTTTCTGTTGAAAAATAGCTGTTTTTTTATACTTTAAGTTAATATTTTTATAAAACTCTTTTGATTCACTATATCTGTGAGTTAATAAAATTTAAGCACATTTGGAATATTCATAATGCGTCACCTTTATGCACAGATGTCTAATACTTACCATGTTGGCGCAATTTTTTCTGACGCCAATTTGGCGAAAATTTTGTTTTCAAATACATATCACATAGATATTTTTTAATTATTTTCTAATATTTAAAAAGGGAAATAGTGATAAATAAAAAAAAGTTTATTAATAACTATAGAGCAAAACGATCTACATATTTTTTTTTTTTTAAAGAGTAATAGAAAATAAACAATTTATTAGTAAATAACGCTAGCTAGGTTAGCATGTGAGGCATATAATATCCAATTTTGTTCTAATTGCGTCAATTTGTTGCATATACGACATCTATCCCCAACTTTTCTACGCTGAACCCTGCCCAGAGCTTCGATAGCGATTTGAAGTTCTGTCGAAGTTAAATTTCAAATTTGGGCAGAATTTCAATTCAAACATTGATTAATTTATCAAGAAGCTTCTAAGTGAAGAAATACAGAAAATAAATAAATATGACGTAATACAATATATATATATATATACATTTTATTGATACTATGTCTTGAGGTATTATTGGAGGAATATTATATTGTCTAGGGTGAATGTCTAGAACTATACTTCTGACGCAATGTATCAATGCTGATTGTTATGTATAAATATCAGTTTCATGCAGAAGAGATTTTTCTTCCGAATATGAGTTCACGATTCATAAGAAAAGAAATCGCCAAAGAAAAAAAATGACTTCTGATTTTTGCGTGATTCCATCGTTAAAAGGGTACTACTCTGTTATCCCACTGACCAATTTCGCCAAATTATACCAATCGCCAAACTAATAGCCAAATCATACTTATTGACATAATTTTTATTTTAAATAACGAAAAAAACAAATAATTATTAGAATATTAATAAAAATACAAATAAAAAGTCGAAATAAAATCACGCCATGACATTTTAAACACCTTTATCGTATTTAATGTCAATGAACGTGACATTCATGGTCATCCATTATTGGCATTTAATCTAAGAATTTGGCGATAATTTTTTGGTCGACGAGATAACTTAGTAGTACCGTAAAAAGTGAAATTGATTTTAAGAATTAAAAAGCGCACATTTATGACGTCATATTGGAAATGAAACAGAGATTTCGAAATATTTGGTATCAAGACAGGAAGCATGTACAGAATTCAGTTCTAGATGGAAATGAGGCAGACGATTTGGAAATGGATCAATGAAAATCTATGCAAAACCCAATGGAGAAATGAAAATCTACCTAGATACCGCCGAGGTAGATAAATAGAGTTTTTAATTGAGGGTGGTTTTGGAGTCTAGGTATCATGATCGGTATAGATCTGGAAAAATAAATCAGAAATTCCTACGTAGGGGAGAACGTAATAGTTTGTATTTCATCAAATAAAATTTTGTTCAAAAATCTAATTTAATTTTGAGGCCCTTTCACAGTTTTGCAGAATTGCTAAATTGTAACTAAAGTGCTTCATCACTCGCTCATCCTGCTTGCACATATGAAGTCAACATTATGTTTAATCTTGAACTAGTTATATACTCAACTTTTTCATCGCCATATTCTTTTTTACCATAAAATGGAACTATTAAAACAATTTAATAAGAAACATGGACCTTACAATGTGAATATGCACTAATGTATTTTTTTGCGTCAGAGGAAGAGAGAGAGAGAAATATGAGCCCCTCAGACGTTCTCTTGAGCGCACCCCCCCCCCCCCCATAGTTCACTTCTAGCTATGGCCCTGGGTAAACTACATGAGTAATTGTGATACGATACCGCATAAATTAAGTCCTGATGATGGTACCCTCAGTTAATTTTGAAATGAGCTCATCTGAATGCAGTAGTTATTAAAAAACTTGAGATATTAAACAAAAACATAATTTGCAGAACAAATTAAAAAAACAAAATTTATTTCCTGCACTATTTAAGCCCGAGAAGGAACAGATATTAAGATATTTGATTTATTTATTTCATAATTTAGTATTAAATTTTTGTATCAAATAATTTAAATTATGTGAACATTAAAAAAATAAAAATGAAATTCAAACAATATATTACTTAAAAACCCTAAATCTTATATTCCGTTCAAACGAAATCGAAATAAATCTTAGACCTTTTTCCAAACTTAACTTGCAAATATTTGTTTTGCAGATTTTGTATAATGTTTACGGTAGGTATAGATAAAAAGAATAGACACATCTAAAAAGCAAATTTCAGAAAAAGTCCAAGATTTATTTCGATTTCGTTTTAACGGAATCTAAGATTTAGGGTTTTTAAGTACCATATTGTTTGAATTTCATTTTTTTTTTTTTAATGTTCACATAATTTAAATTATTTGATGCAAAAATTTAATACTAAATTATGAAATAAATAAATCAAATATCTTAATATCTGTTCCTTCTCGGGCTTAAATAGTGCAGGAAATAAATTTTGTTTTTTTAATTTGTTCTGCAAATTATGTTTTTGTTTAATATATTTATTGCACAGAAAAATGAAAATGGTATTAAAGTGCTGGTCCAACAAAGGAATAGCTGTAGGATAGGTACTAGCACTGCAGGAAAAGGGCGGGAATTAAGTAATGTGATGGTATATTAATGATGGCCTGTTGTCGGCCATCATTGATAGGCCAGTTGCATTTCGCACAGACTCTTTTGTACTGGTTTGAGTAATAGCACTATTGCATTCAACAACTGATGGCAAAGCTAGATGCCATCTTTTTTCTTAACTGTTGGCCCACTGTTTCTTTTTTTGCTGGTGCAATTCCCTATTTAAATAAATTACCTTACAAATTTAAATGATTTTATTCATTCATAGCTCTTTCGTAAAATTTCCACATGCTGAATATTAAAGAAATTTAGATAAAAAAGACACATATAATTTAAAAAATAGTTTTAAAAAACTAAAAAAACACACTTTTTAAGTATATCAAACTAAAAAGTGAAAAATAATTCGTACTATAAGCTGAAAACGAAAATAGATGAAAAATACTATATTACTATAAAATCAATGTTGTTATAGAAATCAATTAATAAGCAATAAATAAAATTATCGTGGAAAAAAAAGCGTGGGGTGCTCCATCTACCATGCTCCATCTTCCATCTATCAGTTCTTAACAAGCAACTCCACGCTTTTTTTCCACGAAAATTTTATTTATTGCTTATTAATTGATTTCTATAATAACAATGATTTTATAGTTATGTAGTATTTTTCATCTATTTTCGTTTTCAGCTTATAGTAGGAATTATTTTTCACTTTTTAGTTTGATATACTTATAAAGCGTATTTTTTCGTTTTTTTAAACTATGTTTATTTTTCAGTTTTTAGTTTGATTACTTTAAAAGCGTGGTTTTTAGTTTTTTAAACTATACTTATATTTAATACAAAAACCAAATTAATCGGTTGGATAGTTTCAGAGTAATTGGCGAACATACATAGAAAAAAAAATGCATACGCGTCGAATTGATAACTTCCTCTTCCTTTTCTGAAGCCGGTTAAAAATAAAAATTGTAATACGAAATTTTTTTTAATTTTACATAGATGTAAATAATGTCGAGTGGGGTTCGAACCCATAATCTCTTTCGAAAAACAGAGCTTCAATCCGGCGCCTTAGATCGCTCGGTCATGCTGTCTACATTCCATTCAGTGACCGTATTCAACACTTTTAATTAGCGAAAAATCACTAATTTTATTAGTTTTTGCCTAATTACTAAAAAAGTACTGAACCAATTTCAATGAAACTGAAGTGGTACCAATTCGAGAGCATCGTCTTTCATTTAACACCAAAACCAACTTAATCGGTTGCATGGTTTCGGAGTAATCGGTGAACATACATAAAATAAGGAGAGTTACAAACTTACAAACTCACAAACATACAGGTGAAGTTAATAAAAGCGTGGTAACAACAAATAATTCCTTGCACTCACGTGGGATTTCGCAAGTTACAAACCTTTTCCTTTAGCAATAGTTTTGATAGAAATAATTTCACAACATGAATAAGCTACTTGTTTTTAATCCATAACATTAAAATATGTACAGAATTAAGAATAAATTATGAATTACCAGTAGTTTTTAGTTCAAGTTTAATAACTAGAACTTCTACGTAGCTTTCAACAAAAATAAACAGCCAAATAAATACAGAATTAAAGAGATAAAATTTCTCATTATTTAGCATTAAAATAAGACGAATTTGGTAATTTATGCATAAAAAATACTTATCTTATAAAAAATGACATTCAAGAGGCAAGCGTAAGGAATAAAATTCCTTAAAGTATCATACTACTTTTCTAGAATGTCATTCTCTTTTTCATAAAATTTTTAGCTTACACAAAACCAATTTTTGCTAAGATATACTAAAAATACGTGACAGTCTTCATCATTTAGTGTATTTAAGAATTAATTACGGATTTTCAGCAACCTCAAAATCCTGCCACATAAAATTTGTACAAAAAATAGTATACTGTTGAAAGAAAAAACGTTTGGAATTTATATCCTTTTAAAAATTGTTTTTTCTCCCTAGCATAAAAAATATACAAAATAAAATCTAAATTATGAATTATAGTAATTTTAGTTTTATAAACTGGAATTTCTAGATAACTTTTTACAAAATAAATAAATAAATAAATAAAAATTCAGAACTATACAGACGAAATATCGAGTTGAACAACTTTAGAACAAGACGAATCCACTAATTTTTGCATAAAAAATTGCAACCAAGTAACATACATTAGGGATAAAATTTCTTAAAGTATCTAAATACTTTTCTAGAATGTCAATGACTTTTTATAAAATTTTTAGCTTACATAAAGCCTATTCTTGCTAAGATATGCTACAAATATGTGACAGTCTTCATAATTTAGTGTATTTAAGAATTAATTACAGATCTTCTAGCTAACTCAAAATCCTGCCACATAAAATTTGTACAAAAACTATTGCATTACTGGAAGGAAAAATCTTTGAGGTTAGAATTTATAGCATTAAAAAAATTCTCCTTAACATAAAAAATGTACAAAACAAACGCTAAATTCTGATTTATAAATGATTAAATTTCACAAATATTTCACAAATAATACTAAATTTCATTTTTGAAAAAATTATTATGACTAAATTTCACGCTGTACAACTTTAGAACAAGATGAATTTACTTATGAATAAAAATGTCTTGTTCCATAAGAAAAAAAAAAAATCCGAAAAACATACATTAAGAATAAAATTTCTTTTCTAGAATGTCATTGGCTTTTTATAAAATTTTTAGCTTACATAAAACCTATTTTTGCTATGATATACTAAAAACACGTGACACTCTTCATCATTTAGTGTGTTTAAGAATTAATTACGGATTTTCCAGCTACCTCAAAATCCTGCCACATAAAATTTGTACAAAAATTACTATATTGTTGGAAGGAAAAACGTCTGCATTTAGAACTTACATCATTTTAAAAATTGTGTTTTCTCTCTAACTTAAAAAGTGTATAAAATAAAAGTTAATTTATGAGTTATAGTAGTTTTAGATCTATGAACTTTAATCTCTAGATAACTTCTTACAAAAAGAAATACAGAACTATAAAGACGAAATATCGAGTTGAACAACTTTAAAATAAGATGAATTCACTAATTTATGCATAAAAAAGTCTTGTTCCATAAAAAAAATTAAATCCAAGAAACATATATAAGGAATAAAATTTCTTAAAGTATTTAAATAAATTTCTAGAATGACTTTGGCTTTTTATAAAATTTTTAGCTTACACGAAACCTAACTTTGTTAAAATATGCTATAAATACGTGACAGTCTTCATAACTTAGCGTGTTTAAGAATTAATTACAGATCTTCTAGCTAACTCAAAATCCTGCCACATAAAATTTGTACAAAAACTACTGCACTGTTGGAAGGAAAGACGTTTGAGTTTAGAATTTATATCATTAAAAAAATTCTCCTTAACACAAAAAAAATGTACAAAATAAACATTAAATTATGATTTATCGGTAGTTTTAGCTCTATGAACTGGAATTTCTAGATAACTTTTAATAAAAATAAATAACAAAATAAATATAGAGATACAGAGTCTAAATTTCCAGTTGTACAACTTTGGAACAAAACGAATTCACTAATTTATGAATAAAAAAGTCTTGTTACACAAAAAAAAATTACATCCAAGAAACATACATCAAGAATAAAATTCCTTAAGGTATTTTAATACTTTTTCTCGAATGTCATGGCTTTTTCATAACATTTTTAGCTTACACAAAAACTATTTTAACTAAGATACACAGAAAATACGTGACAAGCTCCATCATTTAGCGTATTTAAGAATTAATTATGGATTTTCCAGCTAACTCAGAATCCTGCCACATAAAATTTACACAAAAACTAGCTTACTTCTGCCAGGAAAAACGTTTGGGTTTGGAACTTATATCATCTTAAAAACGTTTAATAGCACAAATAAATAGCGTCATTTAGGTGATAATATCTGACAAAGATTTCTTTCGGATATGACTTTTTCTCGTGTACACAACTTATGATTATTACGTTGAAAAACGAAAAAGAAAAAAAGCAAACTGTGGTTTCTTCTTTTACTTTTTTATATTATCCATACCTGTCGTTTGATCAGAACTTGACGAGCGCAAGCCATAAAGCTTTCTAAACAGTCCGATATATGACCCGTAACAGGTCATGATCTTAAGTTATGTTCATTGGCGAACAGGGTGCAGACAAGGCTGGTTGAGGCATCAAAAACGTTGTCAAAATTGACTACTTTATTAGAACTTTGCTAAGTCAGCTGTGGTCATTAATTAGAGCAAACAATCACATAATTCTAGTTAGAGGATGCAGATACCACTGTTCCCCGCTGTGGTGATGATATAAGTTAGAAAAAAAAAAAAAAAAAAAAAAAAAAAAAAAGGCGGGATGCTTCTATCTTAGTTTTTTTAATCCTCTTAGATGAGAAAAATAGCTCTATGTAATGTATAGTAAAAATATTAAAACTGAAAAGAAGTAGTATAGTTAACATCACTTTTTTTACTATATTCAAACTAATTTTTATGTTCTGATAGTATTTCAAATATAATATGCAGATAAAATGTTTTTATTCGTGAAGTTTAAAATTTATGACTAAATTTAAAAGCATCAGAAAAGTTAGAATTTTTTACTTTATTAGAGTTTTACTAAGTCAGCTGTGGTCATTAATTAGAGCAAACAATCACACAATTCTAGTTAGAGGATGCAGATAACATTGTTTCCCGCTTTTATAATGTTATAAGTTGGAAAAAAGGCGCTATGTTACTATTTTTTTTAAATCTTCCTAGATGAGAAAAATAGCTCTGTGTGATATGTATAGTAAAAATGTTAAATACGAAACAAGTCATGTAATTAACATATCTTTTTCAAATCCTGCAAACTAATTTTTGTATTCTGTATTTCAAATTATAATATATAAATAAAATATTTTTATTCATGAAGTAGAATATTTTAGTTTTTATATACTAAATTTAGAAGCATAATATACTGAGAAAAAATATATATGCTGCATTTATCTAGAATGAATAGGTAGTCATTTTCCAAATCTCTTAATTATATACAGGAGAGACTGGAGCACATGTGAACAATACACATAAATATAACTTTTTCTCATAACTGGGTTAATTTCTAAAAACAAAAATTACTGAATATAGTAAATAGAACATTTTTATACATAGTATTTTTTTTTAATTCTCTTTATAGTTCTTCTTACTTATTTTAATAGTTTTATAAATTAAAAAAAATTATTCACATGTGCTCCATCAGTGGGGTAGTTGTGAACATACATGTGAACATAGAGGGGAAATATCCTTTAACGTGTTTTTTATTCTCGTTATTTATTTGTAGTTATAATCATTAATTAAAGTATGAGCTAAATTCACTATTAAAAAATGCATACAGTTCTGCAGTTTCAGAGTGATATGTTTAAGCAAAAGATTATAAAATGAAGATAAGTAGAATTGGGAAAGATGGAGCATTAGGTAAATAGTTATTATTGCAATAAAAAAAAAAAAAAAAGGAAAAAAAAATAAATAAAGCTTTTAAATTTTGCCCAGCAGTTTTCGATTCAGGGGGATTTTAAGAAGGGGCAATTAGATAATATTTATTGGAAATATGCCAAAATACGAAGTACTTTCACTCTTGTATTTACCCTATTTACTTCTAAATTAATGATAAATAAAGGAATTTGTCAGTGATTAAAAAAAAAAAAAAAAAAATCTTGTTTGTTATTCCTCTTCTGCAGATTTAACTAATTTTGCTATTGAAAGAAGAGGGTCCCTTACAATCGGGATTTTATGGTAGTTGAAGGTTAGATTTTATTAGTTTCAAAATTTTACTTTCATGAGATATTACTGATATCTATCTCCATTCAAAGCATCATACACATGGGTATTTTAAAGATGAAAGTAAGCCATCATTGCAAGTTTGGAAGAAATAAAATAGAAAAAGTTTTAAAGTTGTTTAACATAATATTTTTTTTTAATTAAAAATGCATAAAAAATATTGTTTTAAACTGTTTTGCAAATATTGAATAACATTCTTGTGCTACATAAAAAAACATTAAGTTTATTTGAAGTATAAAGGAAAGCAAACGAGTTTGTTGCTCTTTATGTACTGGTTGAATGGAACTCGTTTTTATGGAAATTTCACTACAAAATCAAATGCTGTATAGTGAAAAATATACTATTTCCGGAAAATTATTGATAATGGAGTTGACATTATTTCTAATGAAGTTAACTGGAAGGAACATAATCACAGAATGATTACACTGATAAACAAGGTTTCTGTTTCTAACTAAGTATGTGGTGACTTTTATATTTTAGGTGGTGATGTGAAAGAATATGCCATTAAAAAGTTTCCATCACCCACAGATTTTTAAAATATTTAAAATCTTGAAAATCTGAATTTTGTAGTATTTATTCACCACATATACCTTATGAAATTTATCATTTGGTATTTTAGTAATGACAAATTTTTACATAAACACTTATAAAGCTTAAAATAAATATTTAAAACACTGAAAGTATGTATTTTTTATAAATTTTCAGAAAAATATAGAAGAATTTTTGTAAAAAGAAATGATATTAATAAGAAATTTCATACTTTATGTAGCGGTAAATATCTTATCTGTGGCTGCTCTCTTATAGGCCATTGTTCCGAGTTATATTGACAATTTAAAGCAGACATTAAGCTACTTATATCATTACAATAGCATAAATCATCTTTCCTTGAAAAAAAAAGTGTCAAATATTTCTTATGTCAATCTCGATAAATAGATATCTTTGTATTGTTTTTCAGGAGATTCCAACCTTGCAATCTTGATCCAAGGAATTCTGAGTTTTTCTTTGATAAATTTAAATCTCTCATTTAATTCTTTTTGAGTAATTAGGTGTGGTTCTTCATTTATGCCAGGAGAATACTTCATATCAGATGTAGAGGAAGTTTCAGTTTCATTAATTTCCATTTTTACTGCTGCATCATCATATGTAAAGTTCTCTGGAGGTTTTGGTATTTGTAAATCATCATTATGTAATGCTGATCACATTGCTGAATCTAAGTTCAAATGTTTAATTTTATGTTTACTTCTTGCAGAGAATCCTTTAGTTTTTGTAATACATTAGTAGCAGTCAGTCCTTCGGCATGCGCCATATCATGCATGCAGCAAAGGACATACACTTTTTTGTACTTTTCATCCACGCTCGGAGGATTGTAGCACATCATGTACAACAAGAATGAAGTGCCCATTTCTTATGTTCACCTACTTTATGTCCAAAGTACATATGATAGGCAGTGTTTATTAACAGTGTGAAAGCATATCGATGCTTTTTAAAAGTTAGCTTCCCGCACACATAGCAAAAAGAATCGAGTTCATTAACGCATCCTCTAGACATGTTTTACATATTGTAGAGGAAAATAGGATAATTATAATCAAAATTTAATTAAAAAATCTTAAAGAACAAAGAAACAGTAATACACTCGCCGCGAAAGTTTCAACTGTCATGGATTTGTGATAAAATCAAATACTGTGGGGCTGTCTGAGCAAGGTCGCTAACACAAAATTTGTTAGGGGGGGCATCTTTTTCTACTCTCTTGCTGTATCTTCTATTGTTGTAATAAGATAAAGGAATGTTTGTGTGAATCAAATACATGAAAGAGAATAATGCAATGTAATTATAATGCCTATACGATGCCTACATACTCCAAAACGTATAAATGAAATTTCTCAAAATTGGAGGGTGATAGAAATTTTTTTCAAA
Organism: Maratus speculifer; assembly: GCA_964019185.1. Lineage (NCBI taxonomy): Eukaryota > Metazoa > Arthropoda > Arachnida > Araneae > Salticidae > Maratus > Maratus speculifer. The sequence continues at coordinate 108,123,640 of OZ025303.1, forward strand.
CAGATTCTTTTTCAGCAGCTCGAAATCTATAAGAAACACCCAACGCATATAGAGAAACAGAAAATTCGTTAAAATTTGTTTATCAGTGTTATCGAAGTACTTATGAACTGTTCATATCTGCCTCAACTAGTCTGTTCACAAGTGTTTCTGAAGTGATATTTTGAATATAAAATACATCAAACGTCCATAGAATTAACAATACGGGGGGGGGGGGGGTCGAAAAATGAGTGACCAGCAGCCTTAAGGATTTTTCCAGTGTTGCCATAACGATTGCTCGACTATTGACATATCTCACAACCAGATCATAACATAATACTGTCTGACTGTTTAAGAAAAGATTGTCTTCTCAGGAAAGTTTCGTTTAATCTAATAACTTTCACGATTACCGCGGTTTTAAAATAATGTACTTGTTATATATTTTTAAATAGATAAAATAAAAGATATATTTTTGTAGTAAAGCTCAATTGCTCTGCGACCCATAAGTTGGGAATCGTTAGACTATTTTATGTAATAATAGTTCATATTAATATAAATTGATAAAACTCTTGATGTATATATGTTTATAACAGTAATTATTTATATTTTAATATTTAATTTTATGTAGCATGGTCAAAATAGACAAATATATTATGCAGTTATAATCTTTTAAAGTTCTTTTAGTCTTCTTGTTTTTGTTATAATGAGTCAAATGATTTTACTTTCATGCACCATCGTTAAACCTGATGTTAGTGGCATCTCTAAATTCATGTGTACTACACCGTAAAAAAATCTGTAATACTACAGATATAAAGTTGCCGAAATCTGTATGTTTACTAACATTTTATCTGTAGGCTGTACAAGAAAAGATGTAAATTTAAAAAACTAATTTATGTAAAGCTATAGAAACCTGTAACTTTACAATCGAATCTACTTAAATTGCCCTTATCTTACTAAACTTTTGTCTGTAATCTTGATTGCAGTTACATAAAAAATTCTAGGAATCCCAGTTTCCTAAAAAAATTTTAATAACCTTGCAGATTTTTTTTTATTTTTGAGTGCAAATCTGTACTGTTGCATGAATTTTTGCTGTTGCAGTTACATAAAAATTTCTGGAAATCCCAGTTTTCTAGAAAACTTTTAGTAAATTTACAGATTTTGTTTACAGTGCATATGTTCATTATGCACATGAAGGTCGATTAAAACGTGATTAAACAAAAGTTCTTGATAAAACAACTTTTAAATCATCAACTAGATGAGAAACATTTTTTTAAAATAAAATTTATTTAATCATGCAAATAAATACTTTCCTTTCTAATGCTAAAAAAATACATAATACCAGAAGTGTAACATTGTTTCGTATTTGAATTTTAAATGCAACATGATTTATCCAAAGCAAATTTCAAACCCGAATTTTTATCTGCTTCACAGCCTTAAAAAAAGTTGCAGATTCGTACATACTTCTCTGATAAAATTTTAAAATCACGTCTTCCACACAGAAACTTATTTGCATTATATACACGTACTGTGGCATGTTGCCACCAATTCCTTTACAGAATTACGCATGGACGTCTGAAATGCTGTATTTTTTGCCATAAATGCATCTTCTAGACATATTTACGATTCTGCGTGGTTTTTTTCCGGAAAAATCCATTGAAGCAAGTTATCTGCAAAACAGAAAGATATACCACGAGTTTTCATTTTTATCTGGGATAGTGATTGCTATAAAATCCGTCGATGGTGACATTTTGGGTCTAACCCCTTTCTTGTCTTATCTGGAACGGCAGTGGTTTGAAATGTCTGCATTGAATACAAAATGCAGGTGAAAATGGAATAGATAGAAGATAAGCATTTTTCGCTATGCGATTAGACTGAAGCAGGAAAAAGGAATTTTTTGGTTGAGAATTTTCTCTGTAGGTCCGCGTAATTAAATTACAAGGTCTTGATGTGGTTGGGAAAGATTTTGTGTTAAACGCTGGCATTTGGTCAAGAATTCTAATTGATGTTTTATTTGGTTTTTGAGATTTGCTTTAACAATTATGTCTTCTAAGTTGTCTTTCACTATGAAACTACTTGTCAAGCGAAAAGGCCCTTTTAAAACACTAAAATGCAACTTAGACAACTTCATAAATTTCTTTCACAGATTTAGCGTTAGCGAGCTGGTCTTTTCTCGTTACTGATGTAGCCCCTTAAGATGCCACTCGAGTCGCTCAAAAAGACGGCATTTGTATAGACTGACCTCAACTATCAAGGAAAAATGTTTTAAAATACTGAAATGCAACCGAGATATTTTCATAAATTTCTTCGATAGGTTTTGAATTAACTAGGAGGTCTTTTCGCGTGACTGAAGTAGCCCTTTAATAGCATTCTTTTCCATTTGTTGTTAAGATGTCAAAACTAAATGCCGAAATTTAAACGGTGAAACAGAAAGTATTCATAAAATTATTTTCACTTAATGATGTTTTTTTTCCCACGATATCTTCCTACATTAGAAAGTTCATTTATTGTTTTCCAATATATGATAAAGTTATACAAGCTGCAAGAGACAGATTAAAATATTGGAAAACGAAGCACAAATCTTTGACATGAAGTATTTCTATTTTCAAATAGTAATCATCTCCTTATTTAAACGCTGAATTTGTATCATGAATAAGGGGGAAATTACTAGTCAGAAATAGTGGTAAACATGCACCTGGTTCTTAAAAGTGCTTAACAATAATAACAACTTTTCAGATGTTTGTTTCAACAGATAATTGAGAACTGAATATTATGTATATATGTGTGTGTGTGAATATAGGAGGCACATTGCAACAGGCAAACCAAAGCCTGCTCATAGTTACAGACTAGATCAGCTTTTTTTCATGAATCTAGCCCGTGACGTCTGTTAAGACTCGTGACAAAGAAATAAACACCTCAGCACATTTAACGCTAAAAATTTAAATGCAAGTGTAGAATGTTTAGTTGTTGACTGACTGTCGAAGAGGCAGATCTCTCTTGCCCTAAAATATGATTGTATAATTCAGCTGAAAAGCGCGATGTTTAATATATTATTGTACATAATTTTATTTAATTGATATATGATAACGCAGTACTTTATTAAAAGTTATTGATTTTCAGTACATTTCGTCAACATTCTTCGAAGTCTTGCCTTCATACATTATACATAAATAATATATATGTGTATATATATATAACCATTATATAATATTACTATTTAACACCTGAAATGACAAAATAAAAACCAAATAAATAACAAACTTAAACAAACAAGAGGAGTTATCAGTATTGGAACAATACAAATTATTGGAAACTGTGGTACTTCGCTCGTTTTCAAGGATAATACCAAGTAGACACAGCAATTACGATTAATGTCTGATTAGAAATCAGGAAAATCCTAAAAGGAATATATATATATATATATATATATATATATATATATATATTAAGACAAATCTATAGCTAAGCAGCCTAGTTCTTAAAAGTGCTTAGTCAGTGTTGATTAAACACAAATTTATACTTGATACAGTAATAATAACTTTTTAGATGCTAGTTTCTACAGTTAAAAGAGAACGGAATATATTTATTATTTATATATATTTACATTGAGAACAATATATTTATATATATTATTTTTTTGAGGCAAATCTATAGCTAATAAATATGCATAGAGCATATATTTCATAAAATTAGATAAAGCAAGACAGTTCTCACATACTCTCCATTCTCTAGTTTCGAAAAATGCACGCTTAGAATAATCTTATCTCTCCCTACATTACAAAGTAGTAAATCAACTGATAAGTCGTTAACAAAACAATATTTAAAAAAAAAAAAAAAAAAAAAAAAACATTAAAGAAGATGCTATTTATAACGTTGACGAGATTTGTCTACGCAATTGAAATATTTTAAAATATATTAATTCTTATATTTCAATATATTATGCAGCGATATACTGAAATATCTTACCTTTCACTAAATCTTGGTATCTTTTTACTGTTTCGTACTACAGGCAATACATTTATTTCTATCTTATAACACATTAATAAATATTTAGAGCTTACTTTTACGTTTACTAACTGTTTATTGTATCTTACTATCTATTGCGTTTTACTTTTCAGTACACATTATTATGTAGTCTATTGAGTACCATCTACTATTTTCCAATGTATGATAAAGTAATATAAACGTGTAAAAATTGATTAAATTATGGGAACATAGTTGCATAAATCTCGGGGAAAATACTTCTGTTTTCAAATAGTAATCGTCATCTTATTTAAACGCTGAATTTTTGTCATAAATACTGAAAAATTTACTTTTCAAAACTAGTGGCGAATCTTTTCCAAATTCATAAAAGTGGATTTCTCAAACACTTTTTTATACTCGGCACAGATCTTGTTTGTTGATGAAATATCAACTTTTCAGATATTGTTTGTTTCCACAGATTATAGAGAGCTGAATATTATAACGTTTAAAAAAATACGCGAATCTATAGCTAATAAATATGCATAGAGCATATGTTTCACAAAATTAGATAAAGTAAAACAGTTCTCACATAGTCTTCATTCTCTGATTTCGAAAAATGCACGCTTAGGATCACCTTATCTCTTCCGACATTACAAAGTAGTAAATCAACTGATAAGTCGTAAACGAAACGACAATTTTTTTTTAATTACAGAAAAGCTGTCACTTCCAATGCCGACGGGATTCGTCTTCTGCAATCAAAATACTTTCTTATCAATAACTTTTTTTAAGGGGGGGGGGGGGGGGCAGTACGAAGGACAGATTCCTCCTGTAACTAGTCTTACAACCGTCTTTGTCTCATTACCATTAGCCACCTTTATCTTCGTTCGAGTTAAATTACCAAGACTTTTCAAACGATGACAATAAAAAAAAAGTGTCCATTCGATGTTTTCGAAAAATTTGTTGATAAGAAACCGGGATCTCAAATCTGTTATCACTTGTAGGATGACTTCGTCGATTTTTTATGATTTTTGACTAGTCATAACTTTAACGGGTTTGACATATTAGACGGATTGGTGGGTGAAGAATGGCAAAAAAGGCAAAAAATAATTAATATTTCTTACTCATAAACTAAATAAAGAAAAGTTAATCGTTTTAATTAAATAAAATGTTGAAAAGTGTGAATATAAATGTATCTCTATCAACTTCCAACACAAATGACGAAGGATTTCCATTTGTGTTTATCTGTTTATCTGTCTGCTATCTAATTTTGGCAAAGTCATTTGAATAGAGAAGGAATTTTTGTATGTTATAAACGTAAATTCTTAGATGTTCCTTGCAGCATAAATTTTTTGCGACTTAGTTGAAAAGTACAATTCATTACATTTTTGTTATAAATTGATATTTTTTCTTGTGCCACATAGATCATATTTATACATTTTTTGGAAGTAATTGTTTTCAAATTTCAATGAACAACAACTTTCTCAAAGTCTTACAATGTAGTTTTGAAATATAATAAAATTTTGGGAACTTTAAATGAATGTTTGAACTTCATCGATTATATTCAACTGTGCAATAAATCACAACAAATGAGTAATATTAATGTAAAAGGATCAATACCACAAACCTTATACACATTTATCTAATTATTATTAAAGTGCTAGTGAATTCAAAAGATATTTATATTTTTAGCCTAGTTCTAAATTTCACGTATCAGAATAAATATTTAAAGTTTCAAAGTATATTCTTCGGAAAAAATGAAAAATAAAAAATGTTATCTATTCTATGCTCCAATAGTAGGCATACTAAATTTCTGATGCATGAATTTTTAAGTTTTCATCTAATGCAACAAATTATTTGCAATGTAATAGAGTATATAAACCGCAGTTTAATTCAGAATAAAACATATCAAAGAACCAATATTTTAAGGAGACAGGAGCCATTAAAAACTAAATTTCTCTATTTTCAATGGATTTATTTGAAAATTTGCAAACATACTAATGGCGAGCTCAAACAGTTATATTCAAAATTTGGCGATAAATTAATAAAAAGTTTTAAAATTATTTAATTTTTTATTTTTTAAAATAACGAAAAATTTTCAGACTTTAAAATATTTCATGTGCATTTCTTTTGCATAAAATAGGACAATATTTATTTACGAGATACTTTTTATATATTATAAGGGAAATTGGCATGAATTGTAAAAGTTCACGGAATATATAAGTTAAAAAAATTTATTTTGATAATTATGCTTCATTTTTCCAAAAAAGTAGCTATATATTTTCATATTCACATAAATTTCAACATTAAAATATTTCTGAAATGCAATTTCTTAAGCTAACATTTATTTATTATTATACGGGGAATATAAAGTATAAATTCGAAAAGAATATAATAATTGGAAATGCGCATGGAATGTTTCAAAGGTTAGAAATGTGCAAAGTTTTCAATTTTGGGAAAATAAGCTATTTAAGTAAAACAAATTGCATAAACATTTACAATTTTTACAAATATAAAAGCTTATGTCTCGACAAAGAAGTTTCAGAATTTAAAAAATCTTTTTGCATCAGATAGATTTGATAATTTAGTTTCATAATATTCGAAAAGAAAAAAATCATTTTCTTCGACAAATTTCATGATTTCGAATGTCCACTGTTGCCTTAAATAAAAACTTATCTGTTAATGAAATCGCTAAAAATTTTACAAAAAAATCTGATTTTGAAGACATTCTAAAAAATAAACAAATGGACCATCAGAAAAAACAAAAATGATTTCAAACATTTTATGGGAAGTTAAATTTAAGGATATGTTAGTCAATCAGATCTCTTTCAGTCATTTTTTCAGAAATGAATTTTTTGCTTGTTTTTAAACTTTAAAAAATAACGATCCACTAATGGTACATTGGTCCCTATACGTGCATTTACCTTAATAGATTATGTATTTCTTGGTTCAGGTTCCAAACGGTGAAACGCATTTCTACAGAAACACTTTTATTCCATAAAAAATATACAAGCAATTCCATAAATTTTATTGTCAAAAATATCTAATCTTATGCTAATACTAAAAGTGAAATATGTCTGAACTACCGTACTTTACTAAACAAACTGAAAGATCTAAAAGTCTTGATGTTGAAAATTTATTAGTCAAACAAGTGGTTATGTATTTAAACTTCGAACTGGGCGGTAGGAAATATAATATTGATATAAAAAACATGTGATGTTCTATGCAAGTATTCTACTCATACATTACTACATGTTAGTAGATTGTATATTTTTTAAATAGAGCAAGTTTCAAAACTAAGATCATGCTAAGGGTAATTTACGACTAAAAATATTTGCTCGACTATAAAACTTATGCAATATTTTGCAAAAAATATATAAATATCCCATAAATTATCTGGTGAAACATTTCTTGTATATACTTGCATATGCTTGAACTTAACCAAGTAAACTAAAAGTCTAGATGTTAAAGATTTATTAGCTAAACAATCGGTAACTGCTTTTATGAGAACAAATAAACGAAAAGTGCACATTACACGTTTGAATATGTTTATAATGAATAGGGTTTATTTACAAGTGTCATTTTTTGATTTATGCTCTTTATAAAATAAGGTTTATTTTACGTACAAGAGAGGATTTGTATTAGTATCAGTAAACATTAAATGGATGAATTTCAAAACACAAGCCATACATTCAAGCTAAAATTAATTTACTACTATAAATATTTTGTTTTTTTCCATAAAAAATATATAAAATATCTCATATACTCTTATGTCAAATTAATCATATGCTATGTTGATGCCAGATTTGAAATATACCTACCATACTTTATGAAACAATCTAAATCAGGTTTTAAAAGTTTATTAATTTAATAAATCTATATAATTCTTGGAAAACTTTCTGTAGAAAATTGCTCACGCTTTTGCATTCAGTAATGTTTCAAATTTTAATTGCTTAAAAGGCATACAACCAACAGAGTTAAAAAGTGTTCAAGCCGGGACACGAACCCAGGTCATCGTTAAAGCGCACCAAACTTAATTTAAGACGTGGGTTATATTTCTATTAGTAAAAATAAAAATTATTTCTCCTTTGAATAAACCCAGAAAATTTATATAAAAACATGTATCATATTGATGGGTTATTTATTGGATTTTATTTATTGAATAATTTTTTTTATTCGGAAACTGATTAATTAATTTAAAACAAAACTACTTGTTGGGGGGGGGGGGGGAACCATAATACTTATCCATCATGGATATGCGTAATACAAAATATATATAAAAAAAAAAAAAAAAAAAACATGTGTAAAATCTTTATAAAATACATTGTAATTCCAAAATAAAATTTAAACGCATATTTAAATGTTTCATGGATTTTATCGGATTAAAATGAGAGGGTATGGAAATGTGGCAAAATATCGGAAATAGCGCCAGGTTGGTGTCACTTTTGGTGAGTAAATTTTTGTCGTCAGATTTGGTGATATAATGCCAAGTTGAGACAAACTTGACATTTTTCGGTCGATAAGAAAATCAAGAAGAACCGAATTATGTAAGAGAAACATGATTATAACTCCAAAGAAGATAATCTTCTGAACTAACAGTTTATTGCATCCTATTAAGTGTCTCAATTCCAATTAAAATATCTTTAAATTGAAATTTAAATGAAATACAGGGTCATGAAGAATCGAAGAGCGTAGAAAATATGAGTACAAACTAATAATGCGATTAATTTCCTTCTTTATGCAAAATTTCTGTATTTTTTTCCTTTTATATTTACCTCTAGAAATAAAAAGTTCTGAAAATCTTATATACCATTTATCAGAACGAATATTTTCAGAGTCCGAAAAAAAGCTAAACAGTTCTGGATAATCGAGATTCAACTCGAGTTGTGGATAACTGAATTTCTAGGCTTCTTCTCATTGTTACATACTAAGTTCGCTCCAAATTTCAAGTCTCTATCTTAATTTGCTCGGGAAATAGTATGTTTACAGACTATCTATTTATTTATTAAAAATTGACAATTTTTTGATAAAAAATGATATTTTTAAAAAATTTATAATTTAAATTGAAATAAAAAAAAAATAGTTACAAATGAAATATACGTTGATGATAGTTTTACATCATTATCAATATTTTGAAGGCTCTTAAACCAATAGATTTTCTACATCTTGCCGGCAATAGATGCAAGCCAAAAAGTATTTTAATCTTTTCATCAAGATTAAACATAAAAAAATAAAATATAATTTCAATATAGAATATTTAAAAAATATTTTAAACAGAAAATATATTAAGATGTCTATATTAAAAATTTTATGTATTTATGTTTCACAGGGGCTGAGAGGGAAAAATTAAATATGTCGCCAAATTGCACCGTCAACTAAAAAGTAAGACTCCTGAAACTCCTTAAAAGAAGTTCCGCATATCCTTTGTTTTACAAATAAATCTATAGCGCGAATAAAGCCATACAAATAAATCTATAAGTGTGACGTTCATGACTTTAACGTATATTCTTTGCCACTAGTGTATATGTTCTTCTTCCTTTTTTTTTTTTTTTTTTTTTTTTCTTACAACAGTGTGCAACAGTTTTAACTAAAAGAGATAATATGCGTGAATTCTTTTGTGTAGCCCTATATACGAGATGTAGAATTTATGCTCAGCGAATAACATGCAAAAAATTAGTTGCATTTAAAAGCGTATGTTAAAATTGAAACACACTTCCAGCAGTTTTTGATCAAAGACAGTACTATGGCAGATTTCTTTTGTGTATCTTTGAAATGAACGCTAAATGCTGTGAATGAAGTAGTCTATCTATATTATAAAGGCCAAACGTATCTGTGCGTAACGCACACGCCATTTTGCGAATGGCAACACTTTCCCCTGTAATTTCGATTTTGCAATTTTCGCTACCATAAAATTTTACACTTCTATACATAGCACATTTTAAATTTTTACACCGTCGGATAGAGAAAAAAAAATGTACATTTAACAGCAATTTGTTTGAAAACTATCTCAATTTCTTTTTGAGATATTATTTTCTTATAGTTTTGAATACAGTTTTTATAATCGTGGCAACAGAATCCCCCCCATTTTCTCTAAAAGTTGAAAAAAAATAGAAAATAAAATGCGCAACATTTTTCGATGCAATTTCATTTTTGCTACTGAAAATTTTATACTTTTAAACATCGTATATTTTAAATTTTTACATAGTCGTATAAAGAAAAAATGTACTTTTAAATGCAATTTGTTTGAAAGCTGTATCTCATTTTCTTTTTGAGATATTAATTTTTTTTTAGTTTTTAGGATCATTTTTTTAATTGTGGCAACAGAACCTCCATTTCCCCTTAAAATTACAAAAAAAAAAAAAAAAAAAAAAAAAAAAAAAAAAAAAATTAAAATGTGTATATTATTTTTAAAATATTGTCTGTTATAAAATCCGGTGGATTTCGGTTTTATTTCGTTTAATAATTTGGATAATTTAGTTTTATATCATTTTGTTAATTTCAACTTAAAATAATATTTGTTTGAGAGTTAGACTGACCAATATAAGATGTATTTTTTATTATAACTAATTTCGTAGACTTATTATAAATCAATGAAACAGTTCTTTTTTAAAAATTTTCTTTCGTCGAATTTCGACGGGTTCCACCTCGTAATAATAATTTTGAAGTGTAATTCATTGATTTATATATATTTTTCTATATATATAAAACTGTCATTAAAATACACCGCAAAACGCTTTTTCTTCATTAGCCATAATGTAGAAAATTTCTTTTGTGCTCCTCTGTAGATGGCCTATTAACGCTACACACTTCATATCCAATACTGAAGATGCCAGTATCAGATAAACATCATTAACATGTATTAGTTGTATAAAGATCCAATCATATTTACAGAGTGTGGACAGACAGGACGGTCAGACAAGCCAAATTCATAGACACTTTTCAACTATGTTGGAAAGCGTTAAAAATGGGAAGTTGGCCATTATGTATTAGACGTAATGTGTAAGTTCTCTATTCAGTAATTCAAAACAAATATATGATATTTACAGACTCTATATTTCTTTAACTGGAGCAAGCTCTAAAAGCGTAAGTCATGCATTCATGTTAAAAATAATTTACTACCAAAAATATTTCTCTTTCGCAAAATACATACAAAATATCCCATAAGTTTTAGTGTCAAACAAATCATACGCTGCGCTGATACTAAAAGTCAGTGCACTTAATCAAACAAGCTAAAATGTCTCGGATGTTAAAGGTTTATTAGTTAAACAGCTAGTATCTGTTTTTATTAGAGCAAATAAACGAAATAGCCCAAGAGAACATGTTAAAAATATGCCCAAAAGAATGAATAGGGTTTTGCCTGGCGTCACTTTTTGATTCATGGTCTTTTTTAAATATTGTTTTTTTTTTTTTTTTTGTCCAGAGAGGACTGGTTTTTGCTTTTATCATCGTTTACAATCTTACCTAACATATTTAGGTCGCAAAGACGTGAGAAATGACAAGAGGATGGTCACAGTGTCATGTATATGGATATTTGAGTTGGTAAAAAAATAGCGAGATAACATCTCGGTAAAATGGTTTGTTTGCTTTTAATTCTTGCCCGAGTATTATAGAGAATGCTGTTGCCCATATACAGTAATTCGTGAATCAAGCACTCAGAGGAATGTGAGGAGGTGTATCTTAATTTTTAACCTACTTTTTTGCTAATTGGCAAGAACAAAAATTAATGCATCACGCATAGAGAGTAAAAAACTTTCCAACTCTGATGAAATGTCATTAAAATATTTAATTTTTTAATTGAGTGAAAGCTTTCACAGTTTGTTCTGTAACCAAACACTCTTATACATCTTTCTAAATAAAAATAAATGTTTAATCTATAGAAAGCATCTTGTAGTACACCTTACTAATATTTTAAAATTTTATTATGTTTGAAATATCATAACATATTATAACTGATCGAAATGATTTTTAATAATAGATTATAATTTTTAAAATATTAAATAGTTTTGTGCAGCTCTGTAAATGAAAATAAATGATTAATCTATAAAAATCATCTTGCTGTGGACCTTACTTATTCTTTCTAATTTCATTATATTTGAAGTATCATAATATATTAAAATTAATCCAAATGATTTTTAATAATAAATTATAATCCATAGAAACTGAATACTTTTGTGCATCTCTGTAAATAAAAATAAATGATTAATCTATAGAAAACCTCTTGTAATGCACTTTACTAATCCTTTTAAATTTCGTTATGTTTGAAGTATCATAACAAATGCAAATGCAAATGATTTTTCCTTATAGATGTATATATAGATATTTGAGTTAATAATAATAATAATAATAATAATAATAATAATAATAATAATAATAATAATAATAATAATAATAATAATAATAATAATAATAATAAAAGCGAGATAACATTTCGATAAAATGGTACATTTGCTTTTAATTCTTGCTTGAGTGTTATAGAATGTTTTGCCCATGTACATTAATTCGTGAATCAAGCACTCAGAAGAATGTGAGAAGGTGTGTCGTAATCTTTAACCTGCTTTTGATAATTGGCAAGAACGAAAATTCACGCATCGCACATTGAGCATAAAGAATTTTCCAACTCTAATGCGATAGCATTAATTTTTTTTTTTTTTTTTTCATGGAATGAAAAGCTCTCTGAGTTCGTTCTGTTCCAGAATATTTTTGTGAATCTCTGTAAATAAAGATAAATGCTTCATATACAGAGAACGCACCTTTCTGATCCTTTTTAATTTCATTAGTTTGAAGTCTCTCTATAATAAATTGCATCGAAACGATATTTCCTCATAGATTATATTTTATAGATACCGAATACTTTTTATGAATTTCTGTATATAAAAATAAATGCTCAATCTATAGAAAACACCATGTAGTGCACTATACTAATCCTTTTTATTTTTATATGCTTGAAGTATCATGAAAAATTTAAATGCATCGAAGTAATTTTTCCTTTTAGATTAAATCATTAGATATAATTGTAATCTATACTAATATTATAAAGAGGAAAGATTTGATTGTTTGTTTGTTTGAATTGAATAGGCTCAGAAATTGTCTGATGGATTTGAAAAATTCTTTCACCGTTGGAAAGCTACACTATTTCCGGTGAAATTTTGCATGGAGGTATCTGACACCTTAGAATAGGCTACTTTATACCCGACTACCTAAAAAAAGGATAATGTTTTTATTAGCTGAATTTAATTTAATAAAGTGGTAGTAACAATTTGCGGTGTCAGTATTGTCACGGGACTGGGCGACTTGCTCTAACCGAAGCAAAGCGAAGGCGGACCGCTAGTCTGAGATATAATTAACTGTTTACTTTTTTTTATGATGTTTCAAGACTCTTAACATTTTATAATGCATCCAAATGATTTTTCCCCATTGATCATAATGTAACCTTTTTCTAAAACTAATTGTAATAAATACTACTTATTCTATTCTCCTGAAAAAACATGTTTCAGTCTACTTCAAAAGAGCATATAAATTTTGTTATGTTTGAAGAATTGTCACATAATTAAAGTATATAGGAAAAACTTTTTCCCCATAGATCATAATGTAACGATATTCTTTTGTGTGTACCCATATACGAACAATAAATTCCACACATCGTACACTGTAAAAAATTTTGGTCAGAAAACACGGTTGTTATACCGTCAACTTTGTGACACTTCCTTTTACCGTAATTTTACTGGACGGTATATATACCGTAAAATGCTTAAAGTACATGTACCGTAATTTAACTGAACATAAATTAAAACATTTTGTGGTATATGTACCGTAAAATATTTATAGTATATGTACTGTAATTTAACTGAACGGTATATGTACCGTAAAATATTTAAAGTACGTGTACCTTAAAAAAATATTCTTACAGCATTTGTACCGTAAATTAAATATATGGTATATGTACCGTAAAAAATACTTATACAGCACATATACCGTATGTTAAATATACAGTATGTATACCGTAAAAAATATTTATACAACATATATACCGTAAATTAAATGTGTGGTATATGTACCGTAAAAGCAGTTATAATCAGCATGTGTACCGTAAATAAAATATACGGTATATATACCGTAAAAATACAAAATGATCCAAAAAAAAACCCTCCCACATTTGACAGGATAAAAAAACACAAACGACTCCAATGAGAAACTTATTTGTTAAAAATATAGAAGAAGTATGACGAGAGTTTAAAATGACTATTTTTCAGAAATGACGTCAGGAAAGTGTCTTACCAAGCATCATTTCTAAAACATAGTCATTTTAAACTCTTGTCATACCCATTGTATATTTTAAAACAGACAAGTTTCTCTTTACAGTCTTTTTTTGTTTTATATTATCCTGTAAAACATGGGATATTCTTATGTGTTATTCTCTAATCAGAATCGCCGAATATATATAGTGAATACAAAGTCTTAGTTATTATAAAAATTTATTTTGGCGGAAAATATTAGATATGTGAGGATACATTAAAATTTTTTTTTAATAAGATATTTGATAAAACATTGAAAATTTGATAAAAATTTTAATAATACCATTTGTGGGTCACCAAGTTGTGCAAAGATATGTATACTGGTAAAAAAACAAAAAAATATATTTTATATTTCTTTTTTATAAATGTTAAATTTTCTTTATTTGTTAAGTTTTTTTTTTGTCGAATTGCGCAATTATACTTACATAGCTGCCAACTTCTACACCTTTTTATACATTTATTTTTCATACCACTATTTTAAAACAGTTACTGCTGTTACATTTCAGGTTTAAATATATAACAAAAAATATTATTTTAAAATAGAGGTATAAAAATGTTATAAAAGTAGTATGCACTTAGAGAATTTAAAAAAAAATTACAAAAAAGTGTTTACATTTGTGACCGCTATGATAATGTGAGATGCTATCTGATAAAAAAAAATACTAATATTAAATTTCTTTCTTACATTTCTATAAACTATTATAACTTAAAATAATTAATAGATCTTACATTATTTTTATTAAATTGTAACAATTTATTAAGTTTTATTAAATATTAACAAATAATTCAAGAATACTGACAGACGAAAAATTATTTCACACTTCTTTTGTTGTTTGGAAGTCAATTATAAAAACTAAAGGATCAGAAGGGCGTAAAGAGAATACAAATCACATAAATTTTTAAAAGATAAAGTAAAATTAATAAAAGTTGTTAAAATTATATACATTGATATTCTTGTTATTTACTTGGAAATTAGGATTTTTATTTTCTTTCTCAACACACATATCTAAATTTTCTTACATTCAGTTAAATGTTTAGAATGCCACTGTCTAGCAAATCACCGCTTTTGTATTTTTTATTTTATTTATAGATTTTTTTTTTATGGAAATGTGGTATTATGCTATTCTTACAAGAAATGATATGTAGTTTATAGCTTACAATCTTAATAACAAGCTTTAATTTTCCACACAGATCAAGAAAAGTAAAAAACTAGTTGTCGTGGGCAAAATTGCTTATAACGCGAAAAATAATTAATAAAAAATGAAAAATGTAATTTAATTCCATATTGGTAAATAGTCAAGACTAAATTTATACATTCATGCTTAAAAAAATTTTAAATTGTATTAAAGCTCTCCATTGTTAAGGAGAGGGTTGGAAAATCATATTAAAATTCAAAATATAAATGTTTTAGAACGTTTAAAAAATAAATTAACATCATTATGATTCAGACATATTTAAAACAAGCAAATAAAATATAAAAAAGATATTTATTACAACGATTAAATTACATTAACACACTATATCATAATACATACTTATAATATTTATGTATACAATTTATTTTCTTTTACACAGTGTGTCATTTACTTTTATTTACAAATTCCAATAGTTTTGTTCACTTTCAGCATTATTATTATCCGCCAATTGATTTGTTGTAGTTTGTACCAAACACAGGGTTGATCAACATCAAATACCTGAAAGAAAAAGATTCATTCAACATGGGTATAAGCATTAAAATAAATTATTGAAGAAAATACAAAAGTAATTTGTAGAAATGGTTTCACAAAATTATCTTAAGAGGTTATTTCAATATTCAGAAGAAGGAACAAGAATGCTAATAATAGTTCTAAGGGAGCGTTATTTTCAATTTTTTCTCTTTGATTTTAATATATAAATATAAATATAAATATATATATATATATATATATATATATACAGGGTGTTTCTAAATTCATGGTTAAAACTTTAATTGGTGATAGTACACATCAAGAAAAACAATATTTAAATAGGAAACCAAGGGTCCCAAAGTCTTCCGAAGGAGATAGGCGCCATTAAAGTTTAGGGTCCAAAAATTCAAATGATTATGAAAAACAGAAAAATTGGTCGATTCGTTTGCGGTTTTCACTAAAATTATTCTTTATGTCAGTATTGTCTTGAAAATAAATTATAAAGATAAATTTCAAAAAAATGACTATAGAGGGCGCTTTAGGCTTTAGAGTAACGAACAACTATTTTTTACCGTTATTTTTTGCATCTCATTAAAGGTTTCGTAAGCTTAGACTTAAACTTAAATTTTGAGCTCAAAATCTGAATAGTTGGAAGCAGTTAAGTAGCACAAACTTAACTGTGTTCAGAGGGTTTTAAATTCAAATGATTATAAAAAACGGAAAAATTGGTCGATTGATTTGCGGTTTTCACTAAAACTATTCTTTATGTCGGTATTTTATTGAAAATGAATTATAAAGATAAATTTCAAAAAATGCCGATAGAGGGCGCTTTAGACTTTGGAGTAACGTACAACTATATTTTACCGTTATTTTTCGCATCTTATAAAATTTTCTTAAAAGCTTAGACATAAACTTAAATTTTGAGATGAAAATCTGAATCGTTGGGAGTGGTTAAGTAGAGCAAACTGAACTGTGTTCAATGGGGGTGGGGAGGTTCAAATTTCAAATTATTTTAAAAAACGGAAAAATTGGTCAATTCGTCTGCCGTTTTCGCTAAAACTATTCTTTATGTCAATATTTCCTTGAAAATAAATTTTAAAAAATAATTTCAAAAAATACCGATAGAGGGCGCCTTAAACTTTAGAGTAACCAACAACTATTTTTAAGCGTTATTTTTTGTATCTAATTAAATGCTTGCAAATGCTTCGATTTAAATTTTGAGCTCAAATTCTAAATCGATGGAGGGGTTAAGAAGCGGAAACTGAACAGTGTTCAGGAGTTAAAATGTTACCCTCCCCACCCCTCGAACACATTTCAAATTTCCGCGCTTAATTACTCAAAACGATGCAGATTTTGATCTCAAAATTTAAGTTTGAACTTTTACAAGCATTTAATTAGATACAAAAAATAACGGTTAAAAATAGTTGTTGGCTACTCTAAAGTTTAAGGCGCCCTCTAACGGTATTTTTTAAAATTAATCTTAAAAATTTATTTTCAAGGAAATACTGATATAAAGAATAGTTTTAGCGAAAACGGCAAATGAATCGAACAATTTTTCCGTTTTTTATAATCATTTGAAATTTGAACCTCCCCACCCCCATTGAACACAGTTCAGTTTGCGCTACTTAACCACTCCCAAAGATTCAGATTTTCATCTCGTAATTTAAGTTTATGTCTAAGCTTCT
The DNA here is from genome assembly GCA_964019185.1 of Maratus speculifer. Taxonomy (NCBI): domain Eukaryota; kingdom Metazoa; phylum Arthropoda; class Arachnida; order Araneae; family Salticidae; genus Maratus; species Maratus speculifer. The sequence continues at coordinate 108,141,217 of OZ025303.1, forward strand.
AAAAAAATTTTATGAGATGCGAAAAATAATGGTAAAATATAGTTGTACGTTACTCCAAAGTCTAAAGCGCCCTCTATCGGCATTTTTTGAAATTTATCTTTATAATTCATTTTCAATAAAATACCGACATAAAGAATAGTTTTAGTGAAAACCGCAAATCAATCGACCAATTTTTCCGTTTTTTATAATCATTTGAATTTAAAACCCTCTGAACACAGTTAAGTTTGTGCTACTTAACTGCTTCCAACTATTCAGATTTTGAGCTCAAAATTTAAGTTTAAGTCTAAGCTTACGAAACCTTTAATGAGATGCAAAAAATAACGGTAAAAAATAGTTGTTCGTTACTCTAAAATCTAAAGCGCCCTCTATCGTCATTTTTTGAAATTTATCTTTATAATTTATTTTCAAGACAATACTGACATAAAGAATAATTTTAGTGAAAACCGCAAACGAATCGACCAATTTTTCTGTTTTTCATAATCATTTGAATTTTTGGACCCTAAACTTTAATGGCGCCTATCTCCTTCGGAAGACTTTGGGACCCTTGGTTTCCTATTAAAATATTGTTTGTCTTGATGTGTGCTATCACCCCTTAAAGTTTGGAATATGGATTTAGAAACACCCTGTATATATACACAATATTGCCATTGATTATTGGACACTTGCGATTTTAGACATTTTACTAAATATCTAGAAAAATACATGAGGAATCATCTCGAAACTCTTAGTGTATAAATATAATAGTATACGCCATACATCGCCGTGAAGATTTTTTACCGAAACTCCATAGGGGACCGTCAACAAATTAAAAAAGAATGAATATCTTTTGAATAACCCTGTCAAAACTAATGTAGCAAAAGTGCTCAAACTCTAGATTATGATTGAATGCCTTATTGTAATACACTGTGTTCATTTTTATGCAAATAGCATGCATACTCGCAGAGTAATTAAGGTTTTTATAAAAATGCTCCTAAATTTTTCCAAGTTTTTCACTTACAATTTTCAGAATTCTTAATATAAATTAATATTTTTTTCAGAAAATAGGACAAACAACATTGCACACAGTACCCTGTAATCAGAATTAAAAAATAATAAAAATTGTGTGAAAAATGAGTAGTTTTACTAAATAATTTTTTACCTCGCATGCGTCAAAGATATCAAAATTTCATTTGCATATTATGTTAGCTAAATGTATAGAGCAACTTTTGTAAAAGTCTCAAAATCATAGCTGAAATCAATTCTGAAAGTAATCGTCTATAGAAAAAGGACAAAATCCGTTGTTTCCAGAATGAAGCAAAAAAATGAGGGATTTTATCCAAATGTAGTAAGTACATCCCGTATTGTGTATTCTATATTGACACTAATCAATGAATATATGGATACAACCCTTCTTGTTTTTGCTTCATTTTGAGAATAAAGGATTTTCAACTAATTCAATTGGCGATTATTTTCAGAATTTTCAAGTTATGATTTTGTGACTTTCACAAAAGTTGCTCTATACATTTAACTAACATAATATGCAAATGAAATTTTGATATCGTTGACGCATGCGCAGTAAAAAATTATTTAGTAAACCTACTCATTTTATACACAATTTTCATTATTTTTTAATTCTGATTACAAGGTACTGTGTGCAATGATGTTTGTCATATTTTCTGAAAAAAAATATTATTTTATATTAAGAACTCTGAAAATTATAAGGAAAAAACTCGGAAAAATTTAGGAATATTTTCATAAAAACCTTAATTACTCTGCGAGTATGTATGCTATTTGCATAAAAATGAACACAGTGTATTACAATAAGGCATTCAATCATAATCTAGAGTTTGAGCACTTTTGCTACATTAGTTTTGACAGGGTTATTCAAAAGATATTCATTTTTTTTTTAATTTGTTGACGGTCCCCTATGGAGTTTCGGTAAAAAATCTTCACGGCGATGTATGGCGTATACTATATTTATACACTAAGAGTTTCGAGATGATTCCTCATGTATTTTTCTAGATATTTAGTAAAATTTCTAAAATCGCAAGTGTCCAATAATCAATGGCAATATAGTGTATACATTACATAGAATAGATGAAAATGATCTACAACTGAGCTAGTTTTCTTTTTCCTACATTAATTATTGATTTTTTATGTATATTTGGGTAGTTTCAATTTCAGAACCAGTTCTGTAAGTGAAGAACAAATTAAGAAAACATCTAAAAATTATAAACTACCCCGGGTAGATCGTCTTCATTTATCCTACAAAAAAATCATTTAAAAATATTAATATCCAAATTAAATATTTGAAAGTAATGCTCCCATAGAATTTACATTAGTGTTTTCATTTCTTCCCATGACTGGTGTGGGAGCTTCCCATTACTCTTAAGAACCTACAACAGTACCGTGGCTAAATTCCAATATTAATTTTAAAATCACGGGGAAATATCTTACAAATTTCTCACTTGTATTTTAATATTTTTATATTATTATTTTTTTGGATGCGATACTTTAAATTGATATCTATTGTTGTGTGTATGTACTTTTTCAACTTTTGTAACAATTTATTTATGCAATTTATTTATTTTATTTTCAGAACTGCTTTCAAAGTAGAAGCATCTGCATATTAAAAAAGCTGTAACAAACAGTTGAAAAAGTAGAAATGCATAGTAAAAAATAGATACTGCATCCTGTGTAAAAAAAAAAAAAAAAAAGAATAATAATAATAAAAATATTAAAAGGGGAGGGGGCAGCAAGAGGTCTGTAAATAACACTACAACAGGATTAATATTAGATTGAACATTTATTACCCAGCCGAGTGTAGGCTATGTGTTTAAACAAAAATGGAAATGTCGGAGCTTAAATCCTTAATTTAATATATTCACTCAATAAAGCACATATTTTCAAGTAACTGTTATTTATTGAGTTAAAATTTTGAATTTTTTTTCTGATGGTTTACCATATCATTTGGAAACAAAAGCACGTGACTTAATTTCTCATAATGTTTTTTAATTTTTAAATTTAATAGTTATTAAAAAGTGGGGGTAATTTAAAATCTTTATAACTCGAAATATTATTCGTAGAATTTCTTTTCATTTATATGAACAGAAATATATAAGCTTTAATTCTGATTTAGGAGTTTAAAAAATATTAATTTAAATAAAATTTAAAAATATTTAATGTAAAAAATTGAAAAAATATAATTTTTTAAAATCATATTTTCAAATTTAAATATTTTTTTTAAATTTGCTGAATCAAAATTAAAATAAAACAATTGTAAAAGACATGTTCCAAATTTTAACAAGTTTTCTTTAACAGTTCTTCAGTTATCGCAGTTTAAATACAAGAAATGGTGAAAAAAAAGTATTTTCGGAAAAAGTCATTTCTATGAGAACGATTGCTTTGAAAGCTAGATTTTAAAAAGAAACCAAAACGAAAAATATATCTCTTAATTCAGTAAAAAACGAAACAATGTTTTATCATTAAAGGTTTTAAACGTCATTTTAAGAAGAATTTTTTTAATGCAATAAAACTGTTTAATAAAATTTTAATATTTTTGTGTCCCGCGCACCCGTAAACACCAGAAGTTACAAGTCGCAGGAAAATTTGCCGTGAGTGGCATCTGGCGACAGTGAATCTGTAATTATAATGAAAAGCATGGTATGGAAAAGAAATCAATTTAATAATTCTGTTTATTTGGAGAATGGAGGAGAGGTTAAAAAGTTTTTTTTCTTTTAAATTCTAACTAGAAATAAATAAAAAGTATGCGTATAACAATGATAATACTGAGACGCCATTTTAGCTGAATTATGTGTGAATTTTAAAATACCTACAAATAAAATTATGCTATTAGTAATAACTAAAAGTCATTATTTTATCATAAGAATTATGGGTTTGAAATATTATAAGAAATGTATCAAGCCGTTAATAAAAAAAGAAAAATCAAATATCGACTTTAATTTGTGTTTGATTGTATTTCTTTTTGAAAAATAAAAAAAATAAACTGTGATTAGTATTTATGCAACAAAAAAGTGCTGATATTCAGTCATATCCACTATTTGTTGCAATTATTATTCATATAACAAGCCATTTACCAGAAAGTTAAAGAATGTAGACGGGTGTTACAGATTTTTTTTTCTTCTTTGTAGATTATTTTTTCATGGATATTTATTTTGCTCTCTATTACATTTAACACTTTATTACTTAATCCAAAAACTTGAGTTAGTAATTAATAGAAGTGAATAAAACGAATAAAATCGTTCCAAGTAAGTGTTTAATTAACTTTACAACTGCAAAACATTTTACCTATGGATTATTTTCTGCCGTATATATGTCGCAGACCATCGAGATATTTTTTGCCACTGGGTAGTAGATAATTCCAAGTCTACTCCTCCACCGTACTTCAAAAATGAAACTGGGTAGCCATATTCCTTCTCCATTTCAAATTTCCTGTTATTGAAAATAAACATATATTATTTCTTAATGACTTAAATATACCAAATGAAAAAAATCTTTATACCAGCCATTTTATTAGTAAATATCAATATTTTTTCTGGATTGCTTGTCAAAAACTGTGAAAACATGTTTTAATTCCAAAAAATTTTGGAGAGTTTGGACGATAATGACTGTAAAATAAATAAAGAAATAAAATACCAGATGAAGACCCCTCCCTTTTCCGTCATATTAAAATTACTCATTATCGAAAATAAAATGTAATTAAAAAATATATACACGTATATAAACCATATTCTTTCAATTCTCTAAATAATCAATTTGAAAAAAAAAAAAAAAATCACACAAGGTTTTGGCGTACGTAAGAAACTAAATAGTTATGCTGTAAATCAATGGTTTTTACAATTATTAATATTTTATGACAAAAATTACGCAGGCTGATTTCGAAGATCCCAAATAGATGATAATTATAATTTACACTTCCCGTAAACCTTCCAATATTGAAAAGATGTGATAAAATGTGGAATGGAAGGTACGGCTAGGGAGTTCTCAACGCAATACATTTTGACGCATATACAAATTCATTTTTAACAGAAAGATATAAAATTGGAAGGCCTGACTATGGAATAGATTTCGAATCGAACTTAATTTTCCATTTTATGTAAGTAAATTACCTGTCCAGTGCTTAGCTATTTCGATCACGTAATCACCCTTTTTCCTCCAGCTTTTCTACCGGTTTTTCTGCATTCGTCGGGGAATGTGTTCAAAAATGTCAACTTTGAAAGCTTGCTATAAACGATCTATTGCATTTTTTTAAAAAACAGAAAATTGAGTGCAATTAGGCAGTTTCTGAATAACAAAACAGCTGCTATTTTCATGCATTTCCGAAGAAAAATAAATTAAAGCATATTTCACAAAGTTTCTCTTTAAAAGACTTTGCGCCAGTTGTTCCCTCTAGTTGCTCCTATGCTATTACTATAAAATTTATTTCGTTTTGTATCATCTAATAATTTGTACACATTACTTGCTAGAATGCTATTAAATTTTAGTGGCGCGTGACTGACTCTGCTGGTGCCTATATTTTTGCACCCCTGGTCTAAGATCTAAATATGTAAAACTCTAAATTTTGAATGTAAATTTACGTAATCAGGCTCAATTAAAGCAAAATTTGGGGTCTATTTAAGAAAAAAATTCATTTAATAATAGGCCTCTTCACAAAATCAGACATTTCATTATTTTTACCATCCAAATTAAAAAAAAAAAAAAAAAAAAAAAAAAAGTTTATTAGAAAGTAAACCTTTAACATAAAGACTTAAATCCGATTTAATAAACTCTCTCTGTGTGCAAAAAAGACAACACGTTCGCTGCCGCTTACGTAAAGATGTGATGCTAGATAATGCCGCATAGTAGAAGTGGGTTTTTCTCAGAAGCCGATTTACTTTTTATAACAAAGAATCAGTAAAAGAATTTCCCGCGCCAGCGCGTGACTGGCTATTGGACATCACCCCACATACCGCGCTGGCGCATGAGTGGCCCCTTAACGTTGGCGCCATACCAGGCACTTTCGGGCGAGAGGCAGCGAACGTGTTAAAAATATATATATCACTCCAGTAATTAGACTTTAACTGCTTGCTTTTTTTTCCTAGGGAGAAGGGGGTGGGATCAATAATGGCCGTAATTCGCATTTATTTAGAATATAAATGCGAATGTATTTGAATTATAAGTAACACGTTTTTAAGTGTTTTTTAATTAGTTTAATGACACTTATATTCGTGTATAACATGCTGAATCCCAAAATACCGAATCGACTATTTAGTCAAACATTAGTTTAAATGAAATTTAATTGACTTAGAATTTAATAAATAACCCAGTTTCTAACTAGTGAAAACATAAATACTGTTAATAACACATAGATATGAGCTGTCAGAGAATTGTAAACATAACTGCAAATATGCCAGCTGATTTTTAAAAGTTCCATAGAAATTAGTTTATTCTGGTTTAAATTGACTTAATTCCCACCCCCCCCTCTTTTTTCTGCGTTTTATAAAATTAAACAAGACGATGACTTTACTTTTAAGAGCAATTAATCTACAAGTCTTATTTTATATTTTATAAACATTTAAAACCAAACAAAGTCTTAATATAAACACCATTTCTCACTATTTTTAAAATCAGCATTATGAATGGCATATGAATGAATATGCACGCTTTTAAAAAGCAACTAAGGTGTAAAACAATTATTGTTTTAAAAATATCTATGTATATTTTTATTTAAATCAGATTTTGTTTTAAACTTAAATCGGGTTTTTAGGATTTTTTTCGTGTGTTAATATACTATGTTTTCAAGCTTTAATTAATTATTGTTATTAGTAGTACGGGATATATTAGTTAGTACTAGTTCTAATATTAGTAATAAATAGTACTAAAATTTATTACAATATTAGTTAGTAAGGAAGAATGGGATGGAATGGGACAGAAAAATTTTCTCGTTATGTATTATTCTAAGCAACAATTACATACTAGATAGACGGAGTGGCGTAGCTAGTGGGGGCGGTCCGAACCGGGTGTTATCCTTTAAAGGGTGTTACCCGATATTTATTTGCAAATAGATATATATAATCTTATGTGATTTTGGAAAAGAATTCTGAAATAAAATTAAATTTCTAGCGTGCGACGAAATAGAGTTAATTTTATTTTCTTAGAGAAGTTGAAATTTTATGCAGACTGGAGTGTTTAAATAAGATATATGCACCGGGTAACAAAAACTAACCTATCCAACGAGTGGCTAAGAAAAGCAAACTTTAAAAGAAAGAATTTTCTTCTACATACAGACACCACATTGATTTATGCGAATTATGGGTTAAAAAAAAGCCGTTACTCTGTTTTGTTTTTTCATTCGTAGTGCAAGGCAAAAGGTAAATGAGGAATGATGTAATAATTTGTAATAATAGCGTACAATTGTGAATGAAAAAATATAACGGATCGGCGGGGGGTGGGGATGACACCATGGTGGCTGGGGGTAACACAATTTACATCCGCCCGGGTGTCACCTATTTTGGCTACGCCACTGAGATGCAGCTATATTCTGTTGAAAAAAGTTGCTGATCAACATAAACTTAGATTTGTATTAAAAAAATTGTTTATTAAAAAAAGTAAATTTGCTTCATTTAATTTTAATGTTTGCTGTATATTAATGACTTGTTTACGTGTAGCTGTAATAGTTCCCCTGTTTAGAAAACCTAATGTTATATATTATCCATAATTTAAACTAAACTTAACAGCAGCACTGTTGTTTATATAAGCAGTTTAACATAAAAACAATAGTGGAGGGGAATGGGACAGTCTAGCAAAAAGAGGAATGAAATAAGTCAAATTCCTTCTTTTACATAAGTTAAGTGTAAATTACTAATATTATGCAAATATTCTAATTAAAAGGATTAAATTTAAAGAGAAATAGTTGAAATGTTGAACAGAAAATATTCTAAAACTTACAGACGTCAATTTTCCTATAAAAAAAAAATAATCCAACGCGCACTTTTGTGATTTATTTTCCATTTCTTAGGTAGTGTACACAAACAAATTAATTACATACTTTTAAGACAAAGAAGTTTAAAATATATATAGTTCAAATTATTTATCTAATTATGTAAGTTATAGGAAAAAAAGAAATATAACCGAATAACTCACTTTGAATAACTCAGCAAGCTTCCATTGATCCACATCAACAAGTTGACACTATTAGGTTGGTTGGTTGGCAAACACTGAGACTTATACTACTACCCGTAAAGGAGGCTTTTGACTCGAAGATCTGATATCAGTACTTCCGTCGAAAACAAAATTTCGTGTACTGCATTATCTTACCTATAATCTAGACATTTTCATGGACAATGTTTTGATTAGTCAATAATTATGATGGTTTTACTAGAAACAAGAATGATAATGTTTTTATTAGGGGCTGTACCAGTGTGACCGTTTTTGGATTGTTGTAAGAAATCTGGACTGTTGTAGGACTTACAACAAGCTAAATCAAGCTGAAAACTCAGACTAAAAGATAGTTGTCAGTCTATCGATATATTGACCATCAATAGAAGGCAGGACCATCGAATTTATTTTTAGCTTGTTGTCAGTCCAAATCTACTTGCTTTTAGCTTGAAAAAACGGTCACACTGGGCTGTACATACATAACATTATTATTTTGGGGGGAGGGGTTGTCTGAAAGATAATATCGTAAGATATCTCTAGGGAGGGGGAGGGTGTTGCCTTTTGATATTAATATCATTTTTAACCCAATCAAAACTTTATTTTTCTTTGTAATGTGGATTTTTGTTGAAAAAAAAATTACATTATGTTTTTTTTTTAATTCAGTTATCTATTTTTATGAAAATACAAAGCTATCATTAAAATCACTAAATTATAATAAAATTATCTAATTCTAAAATATGGTATACCCCAACGTTTTGACATTCCTAGTCATCTTCATATGTGTATGCATATATAAACATGGATCGAGGAATCTTTCAATAATTTTTTTTGAAATGCAGCTTGTGTTTCCTAATAAATAAAAGCGAAAGAATGTTATCCACTTGTTCTGTTGATAAGAATTTCTACGTCTCCCCTCGCCCCCCCCCCCTCATCCCTCCTTCGTTGGAAGGGCAAGTTTAACAAGACTTAATTACTGTTAAATGCATTATGTAAGAAAAACTCTTATAAAATAATATACTTTTAAATAGTCACTTTTTTTTTAATTTTATTTGAATAAAGCGATATTTTATTAAATTATCTTCATTTGAATCAATAAAGTTTCCAAAAAATAAATTTAACCAGTTTTGTATATTACTCCAAACAAAAGAACTAAATCCTAAAAATAAAATTTTTTTACACTTTGATAACGATATCATTATCGGGGGGGGGGGGGGGGAGAATTGATGGATGATAACGTATGATATCCAAAGGGAGGGAGGGGATACAAAATTAACAATTAGCCCCTTACTGGTCGAATGGAATTTTTTGTAAATTAATCGTGTTTCTATAATTTACTTGAAAGATGGTAAATTGAGTGCAAAATATACGATCAGAGAATCATTATTTTACAGACATCTTTAACAGTGTGTTAAGAAGAACAAGGTCGTATAATCGTTCCATCCGGATAGGAGCAACACCCACTATAGGGGGTGTTGATAGGAGGCGTAGGAGGCAAAGCATCAATGGTACTTTTTGTGTCAAAACTCGAATGATGACCACTGAAGTAACCTGAAAGTATCATTTACCATCTAGCCTGAATAATTTATCCAAGACCGACGGAAGAGCAACCGGGGGAGGGGGGGGGGATTGCCGAAGGTTTAGAGACATGCGGATAAGATTGAGAATTAACTTTAACTGTCTAAATGGTTTTTAATATTAGAATTCTCCAGAATTTAGCTGGGGGGGGGGTAGAAAGAGAGTGAGTTACCGTACGAGAGACCATTTCATTAACGAAAATAGCAGTCTCGCTGTATCAGTGTTGAATTCATGAGGTGCCCGGGAGGGGGGAACACCCATTTCCTAAGCAATGAAATGTCCCCCGCCGGAAAAATAGAGTTTTTGTGTTTTTACTGGTGAAAAAGTGCCATTTCCTCAGGAATTCTATAATGTCCCCCCCCCCCCGGAGCCACTAAAGTCCCTCCCGGAGAAAAATGTCTGAATTCGACACTGCGCCGTAAGGCGAAATAGCATTATTGTCAGAATGTTGAGTGAGATAGGTTCTAAAATTTTGATTTAAGATTTTTAGAGATTTTGAAACTTTCCCCCTTTTTAAGATTTAGATCAACAGGATTGTGAATTACTAAATCTCTGAGCTCATCAAGATTGTGGCCGGAGGACATTAAAATTTAAACAACGTATGTGTAATTTTTGAATTTTAGCTACTTATGAGAATGGTAGAGGAAAGGGGACCGGTGTTTGTAGTTTTACCGATGGATTATGCATAAATCTAAGCCAACGGACTGTTTGGTATTTTAATATATTTTTCTAATAAGCATGTATTTTTTTCTGCTTTTATGATAATTTTGTCTAAATTTTAACAGGGGTTATTCGCGGGAAATGTGTATTTATCGTCTCCAAAATTTCATCCTCTGAGCACACCCGATACCATTTCGTTTTTTTCTTAAACAGGCAACGTACTAGCCACCGATCTTCAATATTGAGTGATGCGACTTTCGATGCATTAGTATTGTAAGGAACGTTAAGGAATTGTCTTGCTGAATACGGAAAAAGAAATGGTAAAACAGATCGTGCTGCCCAGCTTGGAATTTTCGAAAAATAAGATATACCATATCTCGGTGCTTCTCTTTATTTTGCTTCATGAATTAACTCAACTTTGAACGGAAATTTTTAACATTGTATTATTAGCTTTTTTCAATAAATTTTGAATTTTAAGTAATTTTTAGCTGGCAAATTTCTTATTTGTCATACCTAAAAAAATGTTTTTTAGAGCTAAAATAAATTAATAAGACAGATATATAACATTAAAGAAGAACTTTATTAAGAATTTATGCAAGTTAAAAATGTAATAAAAATACTTGCATACTAATTCCTTTCACTTAAAAATAATTAAAATGTTACATACTTCTTTGTCTCGCACGTCCGGTAAAAGGATCCAACTGAATAAAACACAAAGAGCATACAAAGATGAATAAATCCTTTTAACGTATATCACTGGTATATATTCAATGGTACACAATATTTTAATTTTAATTACATGACTTTGAATAACTGATTAATTACACTAGTTTAAAATCCTAGAGTTTCACTTCTACGAATGCTATAATTCTTCAATAAAAATTAAGAGTTGGTTGAACTCATTCAATATATTAGATTGAAATTTCGCACTAGAAAAAGACATCTATCCAGGCCGTCGAGGGCCGTGACGTGCCCAGGATCAGTCACACATGCTCTTCCCTCTTATACAGACTCTCAAGATACATAAAAAAGAGTACTGTCCAGTTAAACTGATGGCATTGAGCTCACAGGCTACAAATACTAATTGTACATTAAAGCCTTATATTTTCAAGGGTTAATTTCGTTCGAAAAAAAAAAAAAAAAAAGAAGGGGAAAAAGCTCTTCCCTTTCCTCTTTTTTTATACTTAATCATTGAACCTCCTATACTATCAAAGACATGCTTTATCATATAAAAAATCTATATCCAAAATTCAGAGCAAATTAGATAATTCTTAATAAAAACCCCTTTAGCATTTATATAATTTAAAAGAAGTTATCCCCCTTTTTTATACTTAACCATTAAACTTCCAAAACTATTCAGAAATTTGAACGAAATCTGAAAATTCTGCTTGAAAAACCCATTTATATAAATATAGGGGGGGGGGAGGCATTAGAACGCCTGTTCCCCCTATTTATACTTATTCAATGAACACCTAATAACAGTCACGGAATCGCCTCATCAGAATGATCCTAATCTAAATTTTGAACGAAAACTTCATTCTGCATGAAAATCCCATTTATATCAACTAAGGGGAGGGGCATGAGCCCCCCGTTCCCCCTCTTATACATATCGAATGAACTCCAAAAACTAATCAGGGAAGCGCCTTGCCAGGATATACCTACATACAAAATTTCAAGTGGATCGGATATTTTTATCACGAGTTATCGCGTTACGCACGAACGAACATACAGAACGGACGGGCACATAAGCTCTCAGGCTATGATAGCCTGTGAGCTAAAAAGCATGTGAATCTTTAATAAGACCTCCTCGACTTTGAAGACTACTTTGTTCGTCTCTCATAAATTAAATTGTTTATTTTCCTGAATTTAAAGATGCTAATTAGATATTCATACTATTTAACAAAAGTAATTATAGACCTTTCCTTTTTTTATTGTTACGTTATGGTATACGTAAAAATTAAATGTACAATGTGTATTGTAACTATTGGACTCCTTTGAGCTTCTTGGTCCTCCAAACAATTTCCCCCCCCCCCCAACCCCTTCTCTCCTCAGATCTGCACTCATTAAGCAGCAAGAACATCATCTGCCGTTCACCGAGGCGAGAATACCATTTTTTCCCTTATTGAAATATAAGTATTTTACAGTATAAATGGCGTTTTTAATGAAAAAACATTATTTTATGGTACAAATACTGTTTATAATCGAAATAGCATAGATACTGGATTTTTTTAATACCTAATATGCCTTAAAAATACGGTACTCATATCGTAAAGAATGAAAGCAGTAGAAGCACCGTAAAATTTAGGTACATCTATTGAAATGCTACGAAAATGTTTAGAATGTCATTTATCTTACTGAAAAATAATTATTTTACGGTATAAATACCGAGCTTTTACTGAGAAACAATCATTTTACTGTGTAAATACCGTTTTCAATCGAAAGAGAACAAACTGTATTTTTTTACGCTTAATATAACTTAGAAATACGGTATTCATACCGTAAAGAGTGAAAATGGTAGTAGTACCGTGAAATTTACGGTACATCTACTGGAATTTTACAAAAATTTTTTACAGTGTAATTTCAATACTTTCTACAGTCAATACAACAATAACATATAAAATTTTCATGGCAATTGCAGTATATTTACGAGACTTAGAAAAATAACAGACGTCAGACAGGCATACAAACCTAATTCATAAACACTTTTATTTGTGTTGATAATCTATATAAAAAAAAAAAAGAAAGTTAAACATAATGTACGAAGACGCCTTTGAATTTTCAAGAAGTTTACCATCTGTGTTTCAGATGAGAAAATTGCTATTTAATATTTCAATTGCAGAATTCGTAGACATCATATTTAATCGTAGAATTCGTAGCATTTTTCTGAAGACCGTAACCAGGTGAAGAAGTATGAACTGAGCCCTTCCTACTAATTTGTTGAGCCCCCTGTAGTACTCATGAAATGTTGAAAAATGTAGCACAAATATTACAAGCTTTGATTAGAAATACATTTGAAATTGCGATAATACAGAAACACAACACAAATTACCAGAAAATGAAGATAATTTTATTCAACCACAGTGTTTTTTTTAAGTAAAGTGCTCATTTAAAAAGAATTGTTAGTTTGTGTCGCGCTGATTAATTTATAGTTATACACGGCAGATCTAAACACATATATATCATTCATTTATATCATTAAAACATATCTATATCATTCAGAACTTACCAGGTAAATCATATGTCTGATCAAGAATTACGAAACACAGTAAACTTCATCCAAGTCTAAACATTTCAAAACTTTATTGAACTAAAGTCCGAATTACAATATGAAATATTTCTGTATTAAATAAATTATTACTTTGCATTGTGCTAATTAAGTTACAGTTATGGACAGATTTTAAATAGATCCAGATTATTCAGGAATTACCATGGAAAACATGTAACAGATCAAGAATTACCAAAAGAAAAAAAACTATAAATTTTATTAAACTAATCACTTATCTATAATTAACCATTAAAATATAAAATATTGCATTATTAAAAAAAAAAAAAAAATTCTCGCCAACGGTCGCTCATGGTGAAATTGGCAGACAAATGAAACATCTCGAATCAACGTACTGATTTCGAAACATAAATATTTCAATCTTATTTTAAATAGGACATTTTTAAATCTCATTTTTAAAATATAATTAAAGAAAAATTATTCTGAAATTATATTCATTTTCATGAAAAAACGCTGTCTTTTCAATGTTCTCTAACAAGCATGCGGAGTAAAATGTTTTCTAATAACGTAACAAATTTGACAGATGTACTTATACTATCTCTAAATAATAATTATTAAAGAAGATGTACTTAACTTTTCCTTGATAGTAGCTCAAGAAAACACATATGAGAGTTTTAATAGTTCTATTCCTTTTCATTGGAGAATTCTTAATCTAACCGTCCCAAAATGAAGAATTCGTATAAATGTCTTCAAAGCAAAAGGGAAATCGACCGCACCTGAAGTCGCAATTTCATTAAAACGAAACATATCCAAGCAATTAATTTGCCGTAAAATGAACAATTGTCTGTAGATGAAGAACTTGACAGCAGAGGTCTTCAGTCACAATTTTTTTTCTGGGTTTCTTTCTTTTATACGGCGGGCCGAGTCAAAGGCGCGTGCAGAAGTCGCCCGTCAAAAGCGTTGACTGACAAAGCAGTCAGATACTAACTAGGGACCTCCCAGTCGAAATTATATTGGGCTACTGAACTTAGCTTTCATCTGTCTTCTACAAAGTCATGGTGTAAAGCAATTCAGTGGACGTTTAATATAGCATGTGTGTCTTTTGTGACCCTTGAAATACTTTTTGCCTTTATTTTCTGACTTGAATGATGTATAAATGAAAGGATTGATCGTGTGAGGTAAGAAGAAGGTTTTTAGTACAGTTTGTAAGTCAAAGAATCCTGTTATTTTAATGAAATCAAAGTGACAAGATGAAATTCTTTTATGCTGGCCGCTTTTATTCGATACTCTTGTCAATAAGTTCACTTAAAAAGGCACTCAAACATATGTGAAAACTAATAGATATAGAAAAATCTTAAAATTTCCAACTTACTTTTAAAAAAATGACAGAAAATATTAAAAGTTATTATAACATATGTAATATTTACTCAGTTAGTACAAAGCAATTCAGTAGACGTTTGATAAAGAATGTGTCTTTTGTTCCTCTTGAAATATTTTTTGCCTATTTTTTCTGTCTTAAGTGATGCACAAATAAAAAGATTGATTGTGTGAGGTAAGAAGAAGGTTTTTAGTACAGTTTGTAAGTCAAAGAATCCTGTTACTTTAGCGAAATCAAAGTGACAAGATGAAATTCTTTTATGCTGGACTCTGTTATTCGATACTCTTGTCAACAAGTTCACTTAAAAAGGCACTCAAGCAGATGTGAAAACTAATAGATAGAGAAAAATCTTAAATTTTCCAATGTACTTTTAAAAAATGACAGAAAATATTAAAAGTTATTATGACATATGTAATTTTCACTCAGTTAGTATAAAACAATTCAGTAGACGTTTAATAAAGCATGTGCGTTTTTTGTGACCCTTGAAATACTTTTTGCCTTTACTTTCTGTCTTGAATGATGTATAAATGAAAGGATTGATCATGTGAGGTAAGAAGAAGGTTTCTAGTACAGTTTGTAAGTAAAAAAAAAAAAAACTGTTACTTTAGCGAAATCAAAGTGACAGGATGAAATTCTTTTATGCTGGACTCTGTTATTCGATACTCTTGTCAACAAGTTCACTTAAAAAGGCTCTCAAGCAGATGTGAAAACTAATAGATAGAGAAAAATCTTAAATTTTCCAATGTACTTTTAAAAAATGACAGAAAATATTAAAAGTTATTATAACATATGTAATTTTCACTCAGTTAGTATAAAACAATTCAGTGGACGTTTAATAAAGCATGTGCGTTTTTTGTGACCCTTGAAATACTTTTTGCCTTTACTTTCTGTCTTGAATGATGTATAAATAAAAGTATTGATCATGTGAGGTAAGAAGAAGGTTTCTAGTACAGTTTGTAAGTAAAAAAAAACCTGTTACTTTAGCGAAATCAAAGTGACAGGATGAAATACTTTTATGCTGGACTCTGTTATTCGATACTCTTGTCAACAAGTTCACTTAAAAAGGCACTCAAGCAGATGTGAAAACTAATAGATAGAGAAAAATCTTAAATTTTCCAATGTACTTTTAAAAAATGACAGAAAATATTAAAAGTTATTATAACATATGTAATTTTCACTCAGTTAGTATAAAACAATTCAGTGGACGTTTAATAAAGCATGTGCGTTTTTTGTGACCCTTAAAATACTTTTTGCCTTTACTTTCTGTTTTGAATGATGTATAAATGAAAGGATTGAACATGTGAGGTAAGAAGAAGGTTTCTAGTACAGTTTGTAAGTAAAAAAAAACCTGTTACTTTAGCGAAATCAAAGTGACAAGATGATATTCTTTTATGCTGGACGCTGTTATTCGATACTCTTGTCAACAAGTTCACTTTAAAAGGCACTCAAACATATGTGAAAACTAATAGATATAGAAAAATCTTAAAATTTCCAACTTACTTTTAAAAAAATGACAGAAAATATTAAGTATTATTATAAAAAATATAATTTTTGCTCAAATAACAAAAATTATTGATGATTAGTGAATCAGTGTAAAGCAATTCAGTGGATGTTTATAAAACATGTGGGTATTTTGTACTCTTGAAATATTTTTTTTGTTAGTAACATTAATCTCTTTCAGAAAATCATTTACAATAAATAAACTTAATATCTTTCAGAAAATCATTTACAATAAATCAACTTAATATACTTCAGTTAAATAATCACCATAAATCACATTGATTATTTGTTATGATGACTGTCAATCTTTTACTAAAGTACTCTTACATCATTTACTCGTCATAAATCTATTTGATGAACTGATTTGTAATTAAGTGTCAAAAGAAGCAATAGTTTTATCATCTATTCATCAGAAACAAAGAACTAGTTTTATAAATTTATTCATTTTAAACAAAAATAATAAGAACTTAATGATAATGTTTATAATAACTTTTATTTCTTTTATTTTTATGTAATCATTTTTCTTTGCTATATTTTCACTTCTCTCTGTGTGTTTAAGCAGTAAGGAGCTAAAAATGTATGCTCCAGTTTGTAATTCTTTTTAATTTTTATCTTTAAGATCTATATATAAATTAATTAATTTAAACTTGCTCAGATGATTTCCCAGTGAACACACATACACATTAATATAAATTTAACAAGCTTTTCCAGGATTATCAATCTCAATGGATTTTCCAAATGGATATTTAAAAAAGTAAATCTGAAAAGACGTGGACGATCGTGGACAAAAAGGTAAGCTACATCTTACCTATTATTCTTTAACTTTGATGCAATTTAAATATTAAATATACACATTCTCTAAAATTTACACAACAAAGATTATGAGAAACTGATCATGTGCTCATATATAATATTGACAAAATAAAAAAAATTCGATAACAATGAAAGAAAATGTGTATCATGCCTTCTTTAAATATTAAATATTTGTGTATAACAATTTAATTAATAAAGGGGTTTATTTAAAAAGTAAAAGGTGGTGATATAAATAAAGATGGCATCCGTAAAAGATGCACAGATTATAGAGAAGCTAAACTCCACAAATTATTCCTCATGGAAATTCAAAATGGAGATGCTTCTCATAAAAGAGGATCTTTTTGAGATCATAACCGAAACACCACCGACCCCAATTACTAATGATTGGTCCAAAAAGGACCGGAAGGCTAGGGCTGTCATTAACCTAAGTATAGAAGACAGTCAGATCGTCCACGTGAAGAATATTCAAACTGCGAAAGACACTTGGAATGCACTTAAATCAATACACGAGCGCTCAAATCTATCAAGTAAACTTTATTTACTTAGAAAGCTTTACAGCACGAAATTAAATGAGGGGGGCAATATGGTAAAACATATCACAAATATTTTAGAAATCGTTGATAAATTATCCGCAATTGGAGAAAATATTAAAGATAGCCATATATCAGCCCTTTTGCTATGCTCATTGCCAGCATCATACGACACTCTTATCACAGCGCTTGAATCGAGAAATGAAGAGGAATTAACTTCCATTTTTATAAAAAATAAACTCATAGATGAATTTAATCGCAGAAGCGATAGTAATGAATCGTCTGAAAATACAGCTAAAGCGTTCAAGACTACGAAGAAATTTAACAATGCGGGATATAAATTTAACAATACAGGATATAAAAAAGATCAAAAGTACTGTTCGAATTGTAAAATGAAAAACCATTCCACTAAAGAATGTTGGCATATTAAAAACAAACAAACAAATCCTTCAAATAATACATATTATAAACAAAAGAAAAATTTCAATTCTTCTCTTGTTTTCCAAAAGGATGAGAAAAATGTTAGAAATGACGTTGAATTAAATTCAGATCAAAATACAAATGATAATGAGTATGAAAGTAATCAAGATTACAAACACTGTGCGTTCATAATAAAACCACGGAATAACAAAGCTTGGATAGTTGATAGTGGCAGTTCCAGCCACATAACAAATGATGAAAGTTTATTTACAGAATTAAAATCAAATGAAAAAACTAACGTTGTTATTGCGAATGGTAACAAACTAGTTTCTTATGGATCGGGTAATACACAAATAAAAACCAAAACCTCAGACGGTGAAACACACAACATAACCCTTAAAGATGTTTTGTTTGTACCAGAGATCGAGACAAATTTGTTCTCCGTTAGTAAAGCTACAGAAAATGGCTGCGAGATTTTATTTAAAGATGACAAATGTAACTTAACATTCAATGGAATTACCCGCCTAGAAGCACGAAAGAAAAATAATTTATATGAAATTCAATTAGAAAATGAAACCGCTAACACAAATTATGTAAATCAAACTTACAGTTGTAACAATAAAAATTGTGTAGAGTTGTGGCACAGAAGATTAGGCCATAAAAATTTTGCGTCTATCAAACAAATTGAAGAAAAACATTTAGCAAAAGGAATACATTAAAGAATATGTTGCCCTAGTTAGTAATAAATTTGGCGAAAAGCCAAAGAGCATCAGAACGGACAACGGAGGGGAGTTCGACAATGATTTAGTCGACAGTTTTCTTAAGAAAAACGGCATCAGACATCAACACACTGTTCCATATTCTCCGAGCCAAAACGGCGTTGCGGAACGCAAAAACAGAACACTTATTGAAATGACCAGAGCTATGCTTAGCGAAGCAAACTTACCTCAAAAATTCTGGGGTGAAGCGATTTGTACAGCAAATCACCTTCAAAACCGATT
The DNA here is from genome assembly GCA_964019185.1 of Maratus speculifer. Lineage (NCBI taxonomy): Eukaryota > Metazoa > Arthropoda > Arachnida > Araneae > Salticidae > Maratus > Maratus speculifer. The sequence continues at coordinate 108,160,453 of OZ025303.1, forward strand.
ACCAACAAAAGCTACTGAAAAATCTCCATTTGAACTTTGGAATAATAGACCACCTAATTTATATTACCTTAGAGTATTTGGCTGTAAAGCCTTTGCTTATGTGAATAAAAATAAGAGACAAAAATTAGATGACAAGGCAGTCGAAGGCATTTTCGTCGGCTACGACAATTACTCCAAAGGATACCGTATTTACACTAGCGGTAAACAAATAATAATCGCCAGAACAGTAAAGTTTCTAGAAAATAAAAACATGAGTCCAAAGGTAGAAACTCAATTAAATTTTAAAGAAAAATCATCTAACGAAAGTGAAAAATCACAGTTTAAAAACATTATAGAAATCGAAGTATCTAATAATGAAGACACACCAAATGAGTCCAAACAATCAACACCCGAACCAAGACGATCAGAAAGAACCAATAAAGGTGTCCCTCCAGACCGATTTATTTATATAGTTAATCACGAAAACATTAAAGAACCAGAAAATTTTCACGACATAATGAATATAGAGAATCCAGAAGTAAAACAAAATTGGTTAAATGCCACCCAAGAAGAGATAGATTCTCATGTCAAAAACAACACATGGACACTTGTAGATCCCCCACAAGGTAGAAAAATAATTGGTTCCAGATGGATTTTTAAAACTAAGTATGACGATAAAGGTAAAATACAGAAATATAAAGCCAGACTAGTTGCCAAAGGCTATTCTCAAAAATACGGCATAGACTATGAAGACACCTTTTCACCTGTAGTTTCATACACAACAATTAGATCCTTCATAGCAGCAGCAGCTTACCACAAATTAAAAATAAAACACGTTGATATAAAAACAGCTTTCCTATATGGAAATTTAGATGAAGAAATTTATATTACTCAGCCAGAAGGCTATATTATTCCAAATCAAAAAAATAAAGTATGTAAATTAAATAAATCAATTTACGGGTTAAAACAAGCAGCCAGAGCATGGCATACTAAGATAACAAAATCGTTAAAGGATTTAAACTTTGAACAATCTAAATCAGATACATGTTTATACATTCGAAATGAAGAAAAAAATAAATCATATATCATTGTTTATGTTGATGATATATTGATTGCAGGAAAAGATGACGAAATAACTGAGATAATACAAAAACTCAACAATGAATATGAGCTAAAGAATCTAGGAGAACTAAGTTTTTATCTGGGTATCAAAATAGAGAAAACAGCAGATGGTTATCAATTAAATCAAAACACCAAAATAGAAGAATTGGCAAAAAAGTTTAAGTTAGAAGAAGCCAAACCAGTAGGTACTCCGATGGAACCCAATTTTAATAGATTAGAAGACAATGATAATCTACTAAGTAACAACACAAATTATAGAAAAGCTATTGGAACTCTACTTTATATCGCATCGGTCACCAGACCAGATATTTCTGCCGCCGTAAATATATTAAGCCGAAGAAATGAATCCCCACGGGAAAAAGACTGGATAGCAGTTAAAAGAGTAATCCGGTATTTAAACTGCACGAAACAGTTAAACTTGCACATAAACACCAAAGCTGAGCCGATTCTAAAAGCCTACGCGGATGCTGACTGGGGTGGGGATACTAAGACAAGAAAATCAACAAGCGGTAATCTTTTCCTTTTGGGAAATAATGCAATACAGTGGAGCACAAGAAAACAATTATGTATAGCTCTTTCATCAGCTGAGGCTGAATATGTTTCTGCCTCAAACGCAAGTGTAGAAATTCAATGGTTAGTGAAACTCTTAGATGATTTAGGTCTACCTCAGACAAAACCAATTGTTTTATATGAAGATAATCAAAGTTGCATAAAAATGGTGGAAAGTGAAAAGTTTTCAAAACGCTCGAAACATATCGATATCCGCTTTCATGCAATAAAACAATTAAAGGAAGATGGAATAATTGATTTAAAGTACTGCCCATCAAAACACATGATAGCGGATGCTTTGACTAAACCGGTACCCAAACCTGAACTATTAAATCACAGAATATCTATGAACTTGCTTGCTGATTAATCTGAAGAGATTAAGGAGGGAATGTTAGTAACATTAATCTCTTTCAGAAAATCATTTACAATAAATAAACTTAATATCTTTCAGAAAATCATTTACAATAAATCAACTTAATATACTTCAGTTAAATAATCACCATAAATCACATTGATTATTTGTTATGATGACTGTCAATCTTTTACTAAAGTACTCTTACATCATTTACTCGTCATAAATCTATTTGATGAACTGATTTGTAATTAAGTGTCAAAAGAAGCAATAGTTTTATCATCTATTCATCAGAAACAAAGAACTAGTTTTATAAATTTATTCATTTTAAACAAAAATAATAAGAACTTAATGATAATGTTTATAATAACTTTTATTTCTTTTATTTTTATGTAATCATTTTTCTTTGCTATATTTTCACTTCTCTCTGTGTGTTTAAGCAGTAAGGAGCTAAAAATGTATGCTCCAGTTTGTAATTCTTTTTAATTTTTATCTTTAAGATCTATATATAAATTAATTAATTTAAACTTGCTCAGATGATTTCCCAGTGAACACACATACACATTAATATAAATTTAACAAGCTTTTCCAGGATTATCAATCTCAATGGATTTTCCAAATGGATATTTAAAAAAGTAAATCTGAAAAGACGTGGACGATCGTGGACAAAAAGGTAAGCTACATCTTACCTATTATTCTTTAACTTTGATGCAATTTAAATATTAAATATACACATTCTCTAAAATTTACACAACATTTTTTACCCTTATTTTCTGTCTTGAATGATGTATAAATGAAAGTATTGATCGTGTGAGGTAAGAGGAAGGTTTCTATCACAGTTCGTTGGTCAAAAAAAATCCTTTTTATTAAAAAAAAAAAAAAAAAAAAAAAAAGAAAGAAAGAAAAGAAAATAGATTGCCTTGAAAAAATTTGGCGGATCCTTGGTGGAGAGGCATTAACGAAAATGCACTTTACAGACATTTTTATTCATATTATTTAAACATAAATACAGCAAGTTTATATGCATATGCGCAACAGGACGTCTTACACTGTTCAACAAAATTAGCTCTATGATGATTCAAGAATTTGACGAAGCAGAAAAGACGTGCGAAATGAGGTCTTTCATTTCACTGTCGATATGGACTTAATTTCCTTAGACAATATAGACAATAACGATTTGAATCTAATTATTATATCAGTTTTTTGTGGGGAGGGGGGGAGTAATTCTGAAGGTAACAAATGCCGACAGCTGTAAGTTTTTGAAGGAACGATTGAGGAACTGTTTCAAACTGACTGATTTAAAAAGACTGGAGATTTTTCCTTCTCTACTTGTGTAGTCATGATTAAATTGATTTAAAGATTATGTATGCGTTTATGTTAAAATTTCTTAAATGATAAATATTAACGATAAATTATATTATTATAAAACAATAATAAAGAATGTGACTTAGTTGTTAGCTGTGTTAAGTAAAAAATATTCATTAGCAAAACATAACAATAGTTCTTTAAAAAATGTGGTGTTCGATCATCTAATGTTTGATTATTCACTTAAAAAGACTGGAATCTTTTGTGATTTCCATCTCTGCATAACCCTGATTAAACTGATTTGATTTTAAGTCATTAGTTTAGAAAAGCTGTGAATGATGGCCAATGCTGCTGTAATCAATATGATTTTTAAAAATAGACATATGTAGATGGCCAATATTATATGAACTTTAAGGTTTATCGACATTAATATTAATCATTTAAATTTTAAGACATGTGATTCATTCATTCATTTAAATAAAATAAATGCGTCATGGTACATTACGAATTTTTTAATACTAATGAAAATTCTTTACACAGCATTTGAACAAGATAAATTGTAAATAAATTAATAAAGTCATTTATGAATTTACTATTTTAGTATTTTTTGTAGCTATTTATGAGGTACAATCAAATTATGCATGTTGAAATAAAACATTCTTTTAAAGTCAAACATCATTAAAAACGTCTCGGCGATGAGTATTGCTGTTTGTATTTTATAAATTACTAGCGTACCCGACAGACGTTGTCCTTCTTGGCACCGACTCCAGAAAATCAAATAAATGTACGTAAATATGGTAATACGCACGATAAACACTACGCTCTTAATTTAATTTCTTATTACAATAATGTAAGGAAATTATTTTTCACTCTTCAGTATTTTTTGAAGTCGGTTCAATTTTTGACAGAAAAGTTTATTTTTCTCTTTTTAGTTAAAAGTTAACGATTTTCTAAAGTCGGTTAATCAAAATTATAATATAGGAAATATTATTGTAAAGCATACACGTTTGTCAGGAGCGGGGTTCGAACACGCGATCTCTTTCTTCAAGAAGTTGAGCTTAAATCTGGCGCCTTAGACCGCTCGGACATTCCGTCCGCACTCTATTCATCGAACATATTCTAACACTTTTAATTAGCGAAAAATCCCTAACTATTAGTTTTTGCCAAATTACTAAAAAAGTACTGAATCAATGTCGATGAAATATGAATCTAAACCATTCTCGAATCCACTGGAACACACACACAAAATTTCATTAAAATCGGTCCAGTCGTTTAGGAGGAGTTCAGTGACATACACACGCACAGAAGATTTATATATATAAATTACTAGAGCAATAAAAGACCCGATAAGTTAAAATGAATATTAATATTGAAATTAATTAAGTATTAAAATTTTCCATTCTATTTAATGAATTTAGGTTAAAGATAATTTAAATTGTTAACACTAAGTGTCATTTTAGAATTTATGCAATAAGTATTTTATTTATATAAGGATAGAAAAGAAATAGACACATTTTATCTTAGAAAATAGATACATTATTATTCACCTGTTTTACAGTTGTTTTCACACTTCAAATGATAGTCTTGAAAGACACTTACCTAAAAATAAATTAAAGACTTCTAAGTATTACAAGTATTATTGAAATAAAAATGTCAGTCCATAATAGAGTAATAGAAACAAATACATAATAACAATAATGATAATAATAATAAATAGTTATTATACTTTTCAAAATATCTTCAGCCATTACAAGCATCGTAAAAAAAAATATTATTAAATTTAACATTTAAATTAAGTTTGTTTAAAATATTCAGTTTTATACTAAAACATCAAGTGAAATTATTTTTAAAATATACAGGGGGATTAAAAAAAAACGTGGACATATGACAAATCAAGCATACGACAGGGATAAAAATCACATAGGAACATAGGGCCGCAAATCACTTATTGAGTCGCAAATACAGGGTGTTTCATCCTAACTCAATTTGGGTTCACGGTAATAAATTTCAGAAAACTGAAGTATATTATAATAAAACATTTAACAAATATTCTCACCTTTGCTTTAAATGTGATAATACCAAACAAAAGGGGTAGAAGTTTGCATTATGCGCACAGCAATATGCACTTGGCAACTCACATTTTGACTGTGATAATCAGTTTATAAGGTACCATCGATTGCTTGAGAAATATGTTTTTCCAGATCTTTTCGTAACGTTATCACATATCACACAAAATAAGGTGCATATCGTTGCATTTTCATTACAATATTTTTATTTTCCTCGAAATTATTACTTTCGAACCGGGTGTAGCTAGAATGAAACACCCTGTATTTGTGACTCAATAATTGGTTTGCGGCCCTATGTTCCTATGTGATTTTTATCCTTGTTGTATGCTTGATTTGTCATACCAATTCGTCCACGTTTTTTTGAATCACACTGTATTGTAGATGGCACATTGTGGAAGTTGACCACTCAGTATAAAAAACAGACGTACAGCAAGTTAAGTATGACTAGATATTTAAGTCTTTCCAGTTAATGTTTAGACGAAAAGAATTTTTTAAGGAATATAAATTCACTGAAAGTATTACAGGTAAAGAAATTTAAAGTTGAATAATTTGCTTAAGGTATCCACACGTCTTCGGGAGTGATTCTTTGATTTTTTTCAAATTTTCTCTTATTATCCATTTTTTATAATGACAATTACGTCAAAACTACGTTAAAAACATAAAAGTTTTAGCAATTAACCTGAAATAATTTTTTAAAGAGAAAAATAGCTAAAATTATGTAAAAAATCGACATTTTCGCGAAACTGATAACTCAAAAATAAAACAATATATTGACATTTTGTAAATTTATAACAGAATAATTTTCTTTAGGACTTAGACTTACACTACACACATCATAATTACATCTTTGTCTCAGATAATATGACAGTTTAAGTACTAATGTAATGAAAAAGTGGCAAAATTTATCTCAAGTTTCTTATTTATACCAGTGTAAATATAAAATTATTTAATACACACTGCTCAAAACAATTAAAGGATATTGAAGTTTTAGGTGGATTTTGTATCTGGGAAACTTTTTAGCTTATTGATACATGGTCGACAGACATAGTAGGTTATATGAGAATAAATTACACATGTTTGGCAGAAAAAAATGCATTTTATTGCGCATTTGTGTACAAAAGGAAAAAAACACAATTTGTGCATATGAAAAAAAAAAAAAAAGAATAAGAAAAGGTGTTTTCTTCAAAGAAAATCATTTTCAGTAGGGGGTATGGTTTCCACGGGCGGCCAGCAACGTTGAACACCTTTGAGGCATGGACTCAATGAGGCTATTAATGACGAGTTGGGGTATTCTGCCCCACTCTTCCAGAAGAGCTCTTTCCAGTTCTTGGTTGTTGGCGGCCAGAAACTCGTCTTCCTAGAGCGTCCCAAACGTGCTCGATTGGATTCATGTCTGGAGAACACGCTGGCCATTCCATTCGAACGATTCCTTCCTCGAAAATGAAATCCTCCACCAGGTTTGCACGATGTGGCCTGCAGTTATCGTCCATTAAAATGAAGTTATCTCCGATTGCTGCAGCGTAAGGGACTACAATAGGTCTGAGGATCTCATCCCTATATCGGCGACCAGTCAGAGCTCCTTCTCGAATGATGTAGAGGTCAGTGCGCCCGTCAATGGAGATGCCACCATACACCAACACTCCTCCACTGCCAAATCTGACACTTTCGTGCACGAACGCAGGATTATTCCTACTGCCACGATCTCTCCAGATGAAAATATGCCTATTATCCGGATGCACAGAAAAACGGGACTCGTCAGAAAACAGAATATTGCTCCATTCATTTCTCCTCCAGTTGACATGCTCGGTTGCCCACTCCCTGCGGTCGCGACGATGCCTTGATCTTAATCTAACACATACCATCGGTCGGCGAGCATACAGATCTACAGCATGGAGCCGGTTTCGGACAGTCTGAGTTGAAATCGTGGCGCCTGTAGCCGAGTGAAGGTGTTGTTGGAAAAGAGTAGCGTTCATGTTTCGGTGTCTCCGAGCTGTTAACGCTAAATACCGATCTTCATTGGGCGTTGTTGCCCGTCTACGACCTTGCCCTGGTCTTCGGCCTGCACATCCACTCTCCAAAAAACGGTTCCAGGTCCTGGAAATGACACTTTGTGACACTCCAATGGCTTGCGCTACTTCGGCTTGAGTTTGGCCCCCTTCTAACCTACCAACAATTCTCCAAGCTTCTGAATCTGTCAAATGACTTCGCTGAGACATCGTACTCATCGAAACAAAGCAATCACTGAATGCCGATCATCCTTGTCTTCATTCTCTTTTATCCAGTTGAAAGTCAAATTTCTTTCGCTGCCGCTGAAGTGACGTTTTTGACGTCGAACTCAAAATTTGCATACTTCACAGTTTGAAAACCAGAAAAATTTGCATTTGTGATTCTCTTCTTCCATTTTCGGCCAAAAAAAAAAAAAAAAAAAAAAAAAAAAAAAAATTCGTTTATATCTTTATTTTATATAAAACTTGAAATATCCTTTAATTGTTTTGAGCAGTGTATTATGAGTGTAGTCTATTCTCCCAAAAGAAAATTGTAAAAGAAGTACAGATAATTTCATGGCATTTCATACATAACTTTTTGTTTTGAGATGTTTTGCGTATTGTAAAAATCTGAAAAACTTCATTTGAGGAAAAAACTAAAAATAACTTCTAAACACAATAATGTAATAGCTGTAACTTTAAACGGCTGTAACTTTGGTTGAAATTAAGGTACAGACACAATTTAAGCAGAACTCGACAGATAAAAGGGTCGATTTTAACATTATTGCATAAATGAAAAATCGGTATTTTGATAGAAAATTACGTTTTAAAGGTGTTCGGATACCTTAACTACAAATAAATGAAGTAAAGTAAATATAAAATATTGGATTGTGTAATTAGAAGTGTGTAAAGTGTAATGTGTTTTATTTATTTTTTTATATATTAATATTTAACGTTTTCAAAACAAGTGTCAAGCATACATTTTCTGTACGGTACGAATGGTTTTTAGTTTCCAGTGCTAGGAAAATTTAGTCGTAATATTTACCTTGTCTAATCGTACAAATCTGACATTAAAAAAGGTGAATAATAAATACTACATGGATTTTCTGGTATTAAAAATTAAAAAGTCCATAAATGATGCCCATCGTTATGAATAAGTAAAATTATAAGTATTAAAAAGACATGCAATAAAACCATTTAAGAATTGTGCATTTGATCGGACAAGTGTTTTTGCTCGAATCCTGCAAGACTAGCTGTTTAGTTCGTAAATTTTTTTTCATTGTGGGTTAGGTTCACGTTAGGTTCACGTTAGTTTAATGTTGAACTTTGATTCTTTTGAATTGGGTTTGGGTTAACTCTATTTTTCAAAGAATGCCCAGAAAATTTTTAATGAAAAAAAAAAACTATAGGGGGAACTGGGGTACATTGATACAGTTTTTTTCTAAGATTTTTTTTGGTGTCAAGAAAGTAGAAAATTCAAGTTTTTATTCCATGAGGTGACAGCAAAACTTGTGTAGTATGTTATAAAAATGTACAATCATTGTTTTATATAGTATTTTTGCATGTAATTTTAAAAAAATCAAAAAAAGTCATTTGTATCAATGTGCCCCATCCCCGGGGCAGATTGATACGTTTGAGAAAAATGACGACAAAATAATACCAATGCATATTTTTCATAGAAAATGAATTAGAAAACCATTTTATATTTATTTATAAAAATTCAAATCACCCACAATTTATTTTTAAGCAATATTAAAGCAATCAAAATTAAATATATTATGACCTGATGTTCTGGCTGTTTCTTGTCTGATTGTTGGCTGTGGTAACTTTGTCATATCTAGCACTTCAACCCCAGCATTATCTTTTTTCTTATGAAAGATGAAAAAATTACCAGTTTTTCTGTTTATAAATCGGTTCATAAACAGAAAAAAAAGGATAATTATATTAAAAATTCTGTTTATAATATAAGTATCATTTTCTGTTCTGCAGTTTGTTTCTCTTACTTAACATTTCGCATGTCGAAAATACTTTTTTCTCTGGAGAATCGATATAAATTCGAGATTTGCCAGAATGGCGTCCTTTTCTTTTATTAGTTCTACTAGCACTAGATGCTGGGTAAGTTCCTACATCTTCTGTTTTCAAAAATACTATAAAATGTTCTAATATAAAGAAATTAGAGCTATTTCACTTCAATAAAAACTAATATTAGAAATTTTTCGTGAAAAAAAAGGTTGAATTAAGGAGTGTATGGTAAAAAAAATAATAAAAGATAATGAAAATATGAACTATTAAAGGATTTAGGCTGTATCAATGTGCCCCGTCATAGACTGTATCAATGTGCCCCATACAGCGATTTTGAATAAAATGAGTCTCAAATCCAACATTTCACAATATATCTAACAATAAATAATGAAGAACTGATAAAGAGTAGCTGTACTTACTAGGGAGAGTATTCATTTTGGTTGAAAATACTGGAACAGTTGTATAATAGCATTTCAATTGTACAACTCATATTTACTTTTGAACAACAAAAACAATAAATCACCCGTCCCATTTCATCAAACTACTGAATCATTCCAAGATTTTCTGTGTGTAGTTGAATACACTAGCATCATCTTTTGGAGCTGTTATGAAACTTCCTGTAATGACCCTGTGAGCGGTAGAGGGGGTGTATCAATGTGCCCCATGTATCAATGTACCCCAGTTCCCCCTATATTTAAATACGTATACCCAAATTGTATACAAAAATGAGAAAATTGATATTAGAGACATAATTTTTGAAATAATTTTCATAATTGTGTAAAAAAAAAAAAAAAAAAAAAAAAAAAAAAAAAAAAAAAAAAGATTAGCTATTTATTTTACTCCAGGTTTGGGTCAGGGTCAAGTGTGAACTGTGTTGAATTCGAGTAAAGTTTCGAAATGAAGAATTTTTTTGTCTATTTCTGTTTGGCCTTATGGAGGAAATTCAAGTCTGAGTTGTGTACAACCCGACCAGTGCAGAATTTTAATCTATATAGATAATTTCTAAATAGTTCCTAATCAGTAAACATTATCTGACGTCATTTGACATTGTTTCTTTTTTAATAGCTGAAATATTTTCGTTTTTTTTTTTTTATTTCCTGTGTGAGAACTAAAGCAAAATAACTCTCAATCAAACAATCATTGAAACTGCTGTATCAGAAAGTTTCTATCTGGAAAACGAAGAAAACGGAGCCGATTGGAATGGGTGAGACGAATCGGAAATCCGATTGGTATTCAATTCCACGTCCACGGGCCGAATTCTACCGGTAGTGTTGGCGTTCAAATCACGCACTTCTTGGGAATTGATCGACGCTTCTTTAGTGAAAGCTATCCATTGCTGGGAGTAACCCAAAGACACAATAACTAAACCATCGTTGATGAATGGATCTTTAAAGATGTGTAAAAGTGTGGCAATATTAACGCTGTTTTCATGAACTGGAAGCGCCTCGATTCCGGAGTGACTGGATTATGGCTTTATTTGATGTACGATTAATTAATGAGAGTGTGATTGAATTACAAAATTTTATTGACTCTTTTTATACATTGTAGAAAGATGATAAACGTTTTTATTACCTTTTAAGAGTTCTTTTGATATGTGAGAGATACTTAATCTCTTTACTATCTGGCAGATATCTCTAAGAAAGAGCTATCTCTAAGAGCTATCTCTAAGAATATATGTCCACATATGTGGACATATATTCTTTCATTTTTACTTCGTTTCTTGATAGTTTAATTTTTTATTCAAAAGCAAACGAATAAATAGTGATATCTATTGATTTTCTTATAAAATAAAAGTTAGTTTCACTTCAATTTGCAAAATTAATTCAAGACACTACTTTAGTTGAAGCTATGAATTTCTGGGAGTAAATCAAAGACACAATAACTAAACCATCGTTGATGAATGGATCTTTAAGTGTTTAAGAGATACTTAATCTCTTTGATATCTGAGAGATACTTAATCTCTTTGATATCTGAGTTCACATATGTAGACCTATATTTTTTCATTTTTACTTCATTTCTTGATAGTTCATTTTTTTTTCTTTTTTTTAAACAAGCGGATAAATTGTGATATGTATTGATTTTCTTATAAATTAATAGTTAATTTCACCTCAATTTGCAAAATTCCTTCAAGATGCTTCTTTAGTGAAAGCTATTCATTGCTGGGAGTAACCCAAAGACACAATAACTAAACCATCGTTGATGAATGGATCTTTAAAGATGTGTAAAAGTGTGGCAATATTAACGCTGTTTTCATGAACTGGAAGCGCCTCGATTCAGGAGTGAGTGGATTATAGTTTTATTTGATGTACGATTAATTAAAGAGAGTGTGATTGAATTACAGAATTTTATTGACTCGTTTGATACTTTGCGGAAAGATGACAAACGTTTTCATTGCCTCTTCAGAGTTATTTTGATATCTGAGAGTTACTTAATCTCTGTGATATCTGAGTTCACATATGTGGACCTATATTTTTTCATTTTTACTTAATTTCTTGATAGTTGAATTTTTTTATTTAAAAACAAGCGGATAAATTGTGATATGTATTGATTTTCTTATAAATTAATAGTTAATTTCACTTCAATTTGTAAAATTCCTTCAAGACGCTTCTTTAGTGAAAGCTATCCATTGCTGGGAGTAACCCAAAGACACAATAACTAAACCATCGTTGATGAATGGATCTTTAAAGATGTGTAAAAGTGTGGCAATATTAACGCTGTTTTCATGAACTGGAAGCGCCTCGATTCAGGTGTGATTGGATTATGGTTTTATTTGATGTACGATTAATTAGCGAGAGTGTGATTGAATTACAGAATTTTATTGACTCGTTTGATACTTTGTGAAAAGATGACAAACGTTTTTATTGCCTCTTGAGAGTTATTTTGATATCTGAGAGATACTTAATCTCTTTGATATCTGAGTTCACATATGTGGACCTATATTTTTTCATTTTTACTTCATTTCTTGATAGTTGAATTTTTTTTATTTAAAAACAAGCGGATAAATTGTGATATGTATTGATTTTCTTATAAATTAATAGTTAATTTCACTTCAATTTGTAAAATTCCTTCAAGACGCTTCTTTAGTGAAAGCTATCCATTGCTGGGAGTAACCCAAAGACACAATAACTAAACCATCGTTGATGAATGAATCTTTAAAGATGTGTAAAAGTGTGGCAATATTAACTCTGTTTTCATGAACTGGAAGCGCCTCGATTCAGGAGTGATTGGATTATGGTTTTATTTGATATACGATTAATTAGCGAGAGTGTGATTGAATTACAGAATTTTATTGACTCGTTTGATACTTTGTGAAAAGATGACAAACGTTTTTATTGCCTCTTGAGAGTTATTTTGATATCTGAGAGATACTTAATCTCTTTGATATCTGAGTTCACATATGTGGTCCTATATTTTTTCATTTTTACTTCATTTCTTGATAGTTGAATTTTTTTTATTTCAAAACAAGCGGATAAATTGTGATATGTATTGATTTTCTTATAAATTAATAGTTAATTTCACCTCAATTTGCAAAATTCCTTCAAGACGCTTCTTTAGTGAAAGCTATCCATTGCTGGGAGTAACCCAAAGACACAATAACTAAACCATCGTTGATGAATGAATCTTTAAAGATGTGTAAAAGTGTGGCAATATTAACGCTGTTTTCATGAACTGGAAGCGCCTCGATTCAGGAGTGATTGGATTATGGTTTTATTTGATGTACGATTAATTAGCGAGAGTGTGATTGAATTACAGAATTTTATTGACTCGTTTGATACTTTGTGAAAAGATGACAAACGTTTTTATTGCCTCTTGAGAGTTATTTTGATATCTGAGAGATACTTAATCTCTTTGATATCTGAGTTCACATATGTGGACCTATATTTTTTCATTTTTACTTCATTTCTTGATAGTTGATTTTTTTTTATTTAAGAACAAGCGGATAAATTGTGATATGTATTGATTTTCTTATAAATTAATAGTTAATTTCACTTCAATTTGTAAAATTCCTTCAAGACGCTTCTATAGTGAAAGCTATCCATTGCTGGGAGTAACCCAAAGACACAATAACTAAACCATCGTTGATGAATGAATCTTTAAAGATGTGTAAAAGTGTGGCAATATTAACGCTGTTTTCATGAACTGGAAGCGCCTCGATTCAGGAGTGATTGGATTATGGTTTTATTTGATGTACGATTAATTAGCGAGAGTGTGATTGAATTACAGAATTTTATTGATTCGTTTGATACTTTGTGAAAAGATGACAAACGTTTTTATTGCCTCTTGAGAGTTATTTTGATATCTGAGAGATACTTAATCTCTTTGATATCTGAGTTCACATATGTGGACCTATATTTTTTCATTTTTACTTCATTTCTTGATAGTTGAATTTTTTTTATTTAAAAACAAGCGGATAAATTGTGATATGTATTGATTTTCTTATAAATTAATAGTTAATTTCACTTCAATTTGTAAAATTCCTTCAAGACGCTTCTTTAGTGAAAGCTATCCATTGCTGGGAGTAACCCAAAGACACAATAACTAAACCATCGTTGATGAATGAATCTTTAAAGATGTGTAAAAGTGTGGCAATATTAACGCTGTTTTCATGAACTGGAAGCGCCTCGATTCAGGAGTGATTGGATTATGGTTTTATTTGATGTACGATTAATTAGCGAGAGTGTGATTGAATTACAGAATTTTATTGACTCGTTTGATACTTTGTGAAAAGATGACAAACGTTTTTATTGCCTCTTGAGAGTTATTTTGATATCTGAGAGATACTTAATCTCTTTGATATCTGAGTTCACATATGTGGTCCTATATTTTTTCATTTTTACTTCATTTCTTGATAGTTGAATTTTTTTTATTTAAAAACAAGCGGATAAATTGTGATATGTATTGATTTTCTTATAAATTGATAGTTAATTTCACCTCAATTTGCAAAATTCCTTCAAGACGCTTCTTTAGTGAAAGCTATCCATTGCAGGGAGTAACCCAAAGACACAATAACTGAACCATCGTTGAAGAATGAATCTTTAAAGATGTGTAAAAGTGTGGCAATATTAACGCTGTTTTCATGAACTGGAAGCGCCTCGATTCAGAAGTGATTGGATTATGGTTTTATTTGATGTACGATTAATTAGCGAGAGTGTGATTGAATTACAGAATTTTATTGACTCGTTTGATACTTTGTAGAAAGATGACAAACGTTTTTATTGCCTCTTGAGAGTTATTTTGATATGCGAGAGATACTTAATCCCTTTGCTGTCAGGTTCCACATATGTGGACCTACATTATTTCTCTCATAAAATGAACTCTTTGATTTTTATTTTTACATTTTTACTTTATTTCTTAATAGCTGAATATTTTTTGTTTCAAAAGCAAACGAATAAATGGGGATATCTATAGATTTTCGTATAAAAAAAAAGTTTGTTTCACCTCAGTTTACAAAAGTCCTTCAAGACACTTCTTTAGTTGAAGCTATGCATTTCTGGGAGTAAACCAAAGACACAATAACTAAACTACCTTTTGATGAATGGATCTTTAAAGATGTGTAAAAGTATGGCAATATGAATGCGGTTCTTGTGAACTGGAAGTGCCTCGATTCAGGAGTGATTGGATTATGGTTTTATTTGGTGTACGATTAATTAATGAGAGTGTGATTGAATTACAGAATTTTATTGACTCGTTTTTAGGTGCGTTCGTAATTATGTAAATACGTAGCACCTATTGTTGTCGCTCAGTCCGTCCGTCTGTCCGTCTGTCTGTCCGTCTGTCTGTCCGCATATAACAACGCAAAAACTATCCAACCGAATCGTTTGAAATTTAAAATACATAATTATTACATAATTTTGTCGAGTCATTTCAAATTTTATGAAAATCAGATGCATAGATCAATTACAGGGGCAATCAAAAGTATTCCGTTACATTACGGTCAATGGGGAAAAATGTTTCAAATGCATTTTAATCGTTTGAAATTTAAAATACATAGTTATTACATAATTTTGTCGAGTTATTTCAATTTTTTTGATAATCGGTTGCATACATAAATTACAGGGACAATCAAAAGTATTCCGTTACATTACGGTCAATGGGGGAAAATGTTTCAAATGCATTTTAATGGTGTTGCACTCATTCGAACTTAATAAAATTTATATGCAACTATAAAGTACATATTATAATATACATTTTACATAATTTGTGATGCAAAGAACATTTGTTATTGATTTACAAGGCCACACAAAAATATTCCATTACATAATGGTATAGGGAGAACATTGTTTGATGAGCGTTTTAATTGTAATTCACTATTTACAATTTTATGAGATTGATATATGAGAGTAATATTTTTAAAACTTCGTTATCGTACGAACGCACCTCGTTTGCTACGCTTCACGTGCAATTTCCAACTTGTTTACTTTGTAGAAAGATGACAAACGTTTTTATTGCCTCTTGAGAGGTTTTTTTTATATCTGAGAGATATTTAATCCCTTTGCTGTCAGGTTCCACATATGTGGACCTACATTCTTTCTCTCATAAAATGAACTGTTTAATTTTTATTTTTACATTTTTACTTTATTTCTTAATAGCTGAATATTTTTTTATCCAAAAGCAAACGAATAAATGGTGATATCTATTGTTTTTCTAATAAAATAAAAGTTTGTTTCATCTCAATTTAAAATTTTTTTTCAAGACACTTCTTTAGTTGAAGCTATGCATTTCTGGAAGTAAATCAAAGACACAATAACTAAACTATAGTTGATGAATGAATCTATAACCCGGGAGTACGCGCGCTTAGCCAGGGTATGAATGGTTTTAACTTTGTCACCAATAAAATCAAATTAAAACAGTCGCTTTATTTAGACGGAGACACTTCGTACAAATGTTTCAATAAAATAAGTTGAAGATTACTTTAAAAAAATTAGTGGTTGCAATTGTAAAAACCATACGCACTTCGAGTTTTTTAGGCCTTGCGCTCGTCCACTCGAGTTAAGGATGTATTCGAAAAATCGCTTTTCCACCTTCAACAGGTCGATATTTTCCGATTTAATTTCAGACACACTTTTAAAAGTAGAATCATGAAACTTGCTGAGGGGATTTTTGAAGAGACGTACAAGGTGGCGTAAGATGTCATTTTACGCTGAATTCATTGGAATTTGATTTATGAACAATTATCTTATCAGTATGACATTTTTTTTCGTTCCCAAATATCCCGCTTCGGAAAAATCTGTTCAAATTGCCGTTTTTGATTGCTTTTTTGCAATATTTTTTGCATTTATCAAAGAATCGACCATCACGGCACCTTGAGTAGTTTCTAAATAAGAGAATCTGCGATTTTGATGAATTTGAGAGCAAAAGTGAATTCAAAAATAAATCGGAAAATAAGCAGTTTGAATCGAAATACACCCTTAAAGATGTGTAAAAATATGGCAATATTAACACGGTTTTTGCGAAATCGAAGCGCCTCGATTCAGGAGTGGTTGGTTTATGGTTTTATTTGAGGTACGATTAATTAAAGAGAGTGTGATTGAATTACAGAATTTTATTGACTCGTTTGATACTTTGTGAAAAGATGACAAACGTTTTTATTGCCTCTTGAGAGTTATTTTGATATCTGAGAGATACTTAATCCCTTTACTATCTGGGTCCACATATGTGGGCCTGTATTTTTTTCTCGTAAAAACTTAATAGTTTGTTTTTTGTTATATTTTTACTTTATTTCTAATTGACTGAATGGGTTTTGATTTAAAAAAAAAAAACGAATAAATGGTGACCAACTTCAGATTCAGTTATTTCCTTAATGTAGATTAGGGATCTTTATTTTTTGGAGTGAATCACAATACAGGAGGCGCTGTATTCTGCATTTTTAAGACTTCACAATAGCTGTATCTCAAGAACTAATGCATAGATTTTCATAAAACTTCAGATTCAGTTGGTATCTGATAAAAAATTGGTCTTGATTAGTTTTTGGAGGACATCTCCCAACAGGTAACGCTATTATGCAGAATTTTTAAAGATTTCTGGAATAGCTCTGTCTCATAAACTAATGCACATTTTTTATCAAACTTCAGATTCAGTTAGAAGGTGACATAAGTATGACATAAATTGTTATTGATTAGATTTTGATACAAATCCCCTAACCAGTGACTCGGCTATGCTCCATTTTTCAGGAAGTATTAACATATATGAGATAAGAGAATGTTTTGGAGTCTAGTTTATGAAGCCGTTATTATGTCTCATCCTTTATGTTCCTTATACTGTAAGTCTTAGGTAGAGATAAATTAAGGATATTTAGAAGCAATATTATGGAGCTATCTAAAAAATTGCACAATGTCAAAGAACATAAATTACACTTTGAGAACTTTCAAATTTTCCATACTTCTCATCTTATTTTCAATCATACATAAAAAGAAAAAAAAACCTGGAGATTTTACAGAAAATTTCTGTCATTAATGACATCAGATATCCTGTGTAATTTACACAAAGAAATTCTGTCAAGTTGATACAGACTTTCTCTCTCTGGAACATAATTTAAGCATATTACAGACAGTCTTGTTGAAATGAAAAAGTTTCTTTATAGGAAACAGAATCTCCTTCTTTTAACAGAAAGGGATAAAATGATGAACTTAGTAACCTATATTTTCTAAATTAAATAAATCTTATCTGCTCTACATCACAAGAATTCTGTTTAATCGTAACAAAGTTGTTTTTGTGAGAACATTCTCCTCTTTATTAATAAAATATCTGGCATAATTAAAATAATCAAAGTAAAATTATTTTACAATATTTGTAACATATTTCTATATTGTATTTCTGGTTTTGGTAAATTTGTTTTTCGGTGGAAAGTGAATATAATTTATTCTTTTAAAATTTTCACGTAGAGGGAGAAATCTATACCTATTCTGAATAATTGAAAAAGTCTGCATTTTACATGAAATTGACACATTCAAGTTAAAATATTGTGGAATATTCCTTAAAACAACAGTTATTTTTTAATAGTTTACCAATGCACTTGATGTTGTTAAAACCACAAGCAAATGTTCTTCGAATTTCCGTAAAATAAATGATTTGTTTAACAATAGAATTTGCATTATTAGTGAGAACAATAAGATCCATGAAAAAAGTATAAACGTTTAATAATACAGTTGTGTTTTTTCCTCATCGTGTTCTGTGGTAGCAGTCTCTGTTGACTTTAGTCGCAAGGTATAGTGACAGCAAATAACAAAGAGCAATCTGTTATTCTAAACTGGCAACATATTATACATATTTAACAAAAGGTAGTTAACAGTTTCAGCCACTCAAATTCGGTTATTTAATTAAAATAAAATACATCTTGAAGTCTTTGTAATTTAACCTTCAATTAGGTACCCCAAAGATACAAAGTCACTTGTATGATAATATGTAATGAAACATCACAATGTGTAAAAAAGAAATGAAAGGAGAAACTGATTGATATTTTTTTACGGAAATTGCTTGTAAAAAAGAAAAATTGTTTAAAATGTCCAAAAAAGTTTATGTGTAGAAAAGTATCATTCAATTTCTCGCACATCTCAAATACCTATTTTTAAAATAGTTTATCCTGTCTAACTTATTCAGGGTTTATGTGTTTTGTATGAATTTTATTTTCTATTACTATGCTATTCAAGCATGCCAATATGACAGGTAAAATTTTACTAAATGCCATAAAAAAATATCTTAAATATGTGAGGCAATCTTAAATATACATAACGAAGAAAATCGAATGGATACATTATTTATAAGAAATAAAAATATAAAATTGAAGTTTGGAATTTTCCTTTTTTTTTCTTCTATTTTATATGAATTATTGCAATTAACTAATAATGATATATAATTTTTTTCAGTCCTATTGAATCTAAATATTCATTCATTACTGTCTTTTTAACATGGAAAATGTATTTATTATAGTGGTAGATTTATTTATTGTGTCTTTAAATTATTATCATTGCTGTAAGTAATTCAAAACTAAAATAATTAGACAAAATAAAGACATAAAAGTAGATTCAATTCAACGTTGATGAATGGATGTTCAAAGATCTGTAAAAGTGTGGCAATATTTATTTTGCAAGGAATTAAATGCGTTTCCATTCCTATTGGATTTTTTTTATTTTATTTCTGATGTGCGCTTAATTAAGAAGTGTGTGATCGAATTACAGTATATATATATATATTTTTTTGCTTGTGACTGTCATATCGGGTATCAGTAACTCATTAATGTTTAACATATCATATTTGATGAGACAATATGTTATACTCGTTATTAAAATTAATGATATTTAATCTTTTCACCACTGAATATATTCTACGAACTTCTACACCAAACAATTTAGAAATGTGCTTTACATTAGCATAATTGGTAGGTACTAATATAAAAAACAGGGAAAAAAATTGAAACATTTTAGTTTTGTATTTTAGCACTGATTTATTTACATTTCAATCAATTTGATATTCTAGGATGGATCTAAATCATTATTGATGCAGAAATTTAGGTGGAATATGCAAGTCTTTACTGTGATAAAAGTGTTAACTCTTTCATTATTGCCGTTTGCTTGGTGCGAATACTTAAATTTAATGATATTCAATCCTTTCACCATTAAATATATTCTATGAAAAGCACAACTTCTACGTCAAACAATTCAGTAATGTGCTTTATATTAGAATAACTGATAGATACGGATATAAAAAACAGAAAAAATAATTAAGAAACATTTTAATTTTGTATTTCAGCATTGATTTATTTACATTTTAATCTATTCTAGTTTCTAGGGTGGATCTAAATCATTATTGATGCAGAAATTTAGGTGGAATATGCAAGTCTTTACTGTGATAAAAGTGTTAACTCTTTCATTATTGCCGTTTGCTTGGTGCGAACACTTAAATTTAATGATATTCAATCCTTTCACCATTAAATATATTCTATGAAAAGCACAACTTCTACGCCAAACAATTCAGTAATGTGCTTTATATTAGAATAACTGATAGATACGGATATAAAAAACAGAAAAAATAATTAAGAAACATTTTAATTTTGTATTTTAGCATTGATTTATTTACATTTTAATCTATGCTATTTTCTAGGATGGATCTAAATCATTATTGATGCAGAAATTTAGGTGGAATATGCAAGTCTTTGCTGCGATAAAAGTGATAACTCTTTCATTATTGCCGTTTGCTTGGTCGAACACATAAATTTAATGATATTTAATCCGTTCACGTTGAATATATACTACGAAAAGCACAACTTCTCACCAAACATTTCAGTAATGTGCTTTATATTAGAATAACTGGTAGGTACGGATGTAAAAAAAAAAATAATTTAGAAACATTTTAATTTTGTATTTTAGCACCGATTTATTTACATTTCAATCAATTTTATTTTATAGGATGGATCTAAATCATCAGTGATACAGAAATTTAGGTAGAATATACTCGTCTTTGGTGTGATAAAAGTGTTAACCCTATCAGGGGTGCCATTTGCATGGTGCAAACACTTGATATTTAATCCTTTCACCATTGAATATATTCTATGAAAAGCACAACTTCTACACCAAACAATTCAGTAATGTGCTTTATATTTGAATAACTGATAGATACGGATATAAAAAACAGAAAAAATAATTCAGAAACATTTTAATTTTGTATTTTAGCACTGATTTATTTACATTTCAATCTGTTTGATTTTCTAAGATTTATCTGAATTATCAATGATGCAGAAATGTAGGTGGAATACACACGTGGAATATTACACAATATTTGCCGTTTGCTTAGTGCGAATGCTTAAATTTAATTACCAAGCTCCAAATGCTACAAAAATGTTTTAATACAATTTTGCTCTGATAATATGCGCGAAGAAATTCTTTTCCATTATTTTCAATTAATTAAAAATAAAATAATATATTGGGGTGTCAATTAACTAATTCACCATTTTGGAGCAGAAATACCTTGTCCCTGAAAGTGTTAATGTCGAAAGGTACTTTTAAGATAACAAAACAAAAAAGAGGAAGAATCTGTAAATTTGACAGAGAAAAATATCTACAATGAAAGCAATGCGTGTAAAAATGTAATAAAAAACATATAACTACATACGTAATTAAAATTCAGAAAAATTCAGAAAAAAATTATATTTTTTAAATGCACTAAAAAGTAGAATTTGGAATTTTGGCAAAATTCGCCAGTTATAGCCAAGTTTGCTTCATGGATGGTAACTTATATTTGTTGCCAAATTTGGCGACATTCCACCAAGTTGGGCAAATTTTGGCATTATTGTGATAATCCTGCCATTAGTGTTCTCCAGTAAATACTCATTGTTGAAGCTGATACTCATTTTTCCATAGAAAATCAACCGTTACCCCTCTTCTCCCCACCACTTAAGAATCTAATTTTAGTAAATCAATGTGCAATTTATGCACTCTACCAGGAATACATATATATTTGAAATTTCGAAGTTTTATGTCAATAGGAAGTGGATGAAAAATGAGTAACAAAATTTGACTGTCACATGCAAATAAACAGAATTGCAACTTAAGAGAAAGCAAGTAAAAAATATAAAAATAAAAAAACTTTATTTTAAAAAACAAAAGCAACAATAAAAAACCTGTTCCTTTCTATTTTTTTTTTATCTTAACCATCAAAAGCTTCTTTTGATGGTAGAAGAGATAGAAATATTAATAAAATAAATAGTTGTTTACGATCTTTTCAGATGACATTTTCTTTCTGACATATATATACGGATATAATTTTTGGTCCACGCTTCGTCATCTGGAAATAAGTCTAATACAGTGATTCTCATAATTATTTTAACTGAAGTATGACGATTCTTTTACGATAACCATAATGTGAAAAAAAGCAAAAATTACCTTTTGACCGTAATACCTTACTGTTCTGATTTGTTCTAAACAACTAAATTTTAATAATATACTTAATTAACAGAAACTAAATAATTAGCTAACTAAATATAAAATTATGTGTTCTTCTTAGTTAGCTTATTATTTCAGTTTTTCTTTAATGTGATAGTTTACGATCGTTGTCAATTGATTCGGGTAAAATGTTAATGTTAATATCTCATGCATTTTATTTATTAACAGTTCTTATGCATTAAAAATATATTAAATGAACACTAAAGCAAAAAGGTGATAAAATACCTTATTTTAACCAAAATGAGGTAAAAAAGCAAATATTACCTTTTAGCCATAATATCCAACTGTTCAATTTTGTTAAAAATAACTAAACTTTTTAATACACTTAATTTTGACCATTTAGTTGGCTTATTAAAAATGATAAAATTAAATTAATAAAATTAAAAATAATAAATTTTGCTTTATTGTGATAGTTTACGATCATTGTAAATTGATTCGGTAAAACATTAAGATCTCAAGCATTTTATTTATTAACAATTTTCATAGCATTAAAATTATACTAAATAAACATTAAATCTTAAATAAAAGAGATGTTGAAATATCTTGAGGTAAATCTCCTCTTCGTGTGACATTTACTTATTTATTTAAAAAAGTTGTTGGCATAATCCCATATAAAGAACCTAGGAAAAAAATCTATCTTCATATAAATTTTCGTCTAAACAAAGTAAGAAATGCTTTGATGACAATGTCCTAGAATGCTTTCGAAACAGCAATTCTTGCTGCTGAGTATCATGTCTTAGTTGATCCAAAAATATATCCAGCTTCGAATCAACAGGGTGCCCGTCGGAATTATGAGGATAAGGGTCAGAGATGAGTTGAGGGGCATTAGAGAAACGCACCCCAAAGATAGTACTTATAATCACTGGATTGGCAACATTGACTTTATATGATCTCAGGTTATATGAAGTTAAGAATTAAAGATTTTCTGCAATACATCAGGATTAATGACATTGTTTTATGTTTTAAGATCCGCCTCATGGGTTTTTTATGTTTATAAGCTGCGCTCAGTTTAGAGAATGACTGATAGCAGGCAAGTTCGGTGTTAAAAAAAAAGATGTTTTAAGTTGTTGAAAAGAAAAAAAAAATCTGACGTGGACGGTATTTTGGGAAAGAAGTGGAGTGATTTCTATGATAATATGAGGTTTTACTGTGATTGTTTGATAATCAGCAAGTGATTTATTTTTGCAATACTTTCACGATAACATAATCACTTATTTCAACTTTTTCACCAATCAGACAATCTCAAAATATGAGAAGGGATGAAAACAGCTCTGAATTCCCCCCCCCCCCTCCCAAATTACTCTGTGAAAAATAGAATGATTTTACGGAGATCGCCAGTACAATTGTTTTATAACGAAAAAGTTTCCTTAAATATCAGAAATGTTTGTCTGAAAATGTATGGAATTTACGAGAATTTTTCTGCTTAAAAACAATGAATTGTATTGGTGTCTAGACAGACAGTACAATCTCTGTAAAATCGTCCGTTTTTTAACTGTGTACTGTAGATTAATCTGACATTTAAAACTTTTACCATTGTAAACTTTTTGTCACTTTGTACTGATATCTGCAAATCTAATGTAATTATAAACTGGATCTTTTGTAAATATCACAAAAGAATAAGATAGATATATACTTTCGAAACGAAATAAGATGGTTTCTATAGTGATATAGAATTTTTTCATGATCGTCTAGCAGTCATAAGACGATTTATCTTTATGAATATATTAAATCTAACTGGATTACAGACTTTGAAATTTTCACAGAGCACAGGCCCAAGAAAATCAAAGACATCGTATGTACTTTTTTCAAAGTGAAGAAACCTGATGATCTATATTTTTATTATTAGAAAATTATCAATCTTTCATTTTATTAATGTGCTCACAAATGCTGTTGAAATTAATATTTCGGAAAATAATCATAAAAGAAAATGGAGGCAATATCATTTGTGCTAATTTGGTGACAATTCTTGTTTATTAAAGGAATTTTATTAACTTGACATTGTTCCAGTTCGCATTAATCTCACATCTAGATTATCTTCTATTAGGATTTGTACAAGTCCTGGAATTTCAAGGCCAGAAAATTTTTTGGCACTAGTATTTTCTTATAGAAAATTTCTCCTCAAATAAAGTGAACTTTCGGGCATTTGAACTAGATTTCTTTATTTATTTTTAAATAAAAGGATACTAATTTTTCACCTAGAAAATAATAATACCCGTACGAACCCTATTTCTATAAGCTCTCACTAATTAGAGACACATCACAGTTACTGACAAAAAATAAAAAGCGTCATTATTCCTAGGGTTCAAAACATGAAAGTCTCACTCTACATATCTCACTGTAAGAGTGGTTATGATACGCAACATCTCACGTCCCCATACATTCAATATGATGCAAGATATCAATGTAAAAAATATTTGTAGAAAAAATATTAATCACTTTAAATTTAATATTGTATTTTTCTGAGAGGGAACGTATCTCAAAATTTTTTTGTAGCAATAGGAGCCAAAAAAGCTTATTCGTACCTATAATGAAAAACAAATGAGGATGTGATTCATTTTACAGAAATATTTCTTTAAAAATTTTGCGAGGAGTATCTTTTGCACTTTTATTTCTTCTATACCAGTTTTGCCATATTGTAATTTTTGACTTATTTAAAACCCGAGATTATATCAAAATTTTTTGTACTATATTGCTTTCATTCAAATTCAAAGGTTTAATGATGGTATTCCTAGCGAAGGAATTAAAATAGAATTTTACATTTTTAAAAATCTGGTAGCAAGATGTATTGTAAAAGGCTTGAAGAAATTCACGAAAGGGCACCGAATTGGCATACTCTGTTCTAGGCAATTCGTAAAAAAGAAATAGGTTAATTTATTCTTTATTTTAGTTTACATAAATACTCATTTACAAATATCTCCTTTCGAATTCTCCCTAAAATCTTTCTTGAAAATATGATTAAATTCATACATTCCCCCCCCCCCCCCCAAAAAAAAAATTAGTTTTATACTGTAGAAATGAGAACTCAGGAGTATGATTCAGTATTCTATCCAAAGAACATATTCTTCTTGTAATCCAGTCCTGTTATGACGATTTCTTTCAAAAACTCCATTAAAAACAAATGCAAGTTTCCATTCATTTGTAACTGAAAAATAAAGTACATGATTTGTCTGAAATCTCTAATGTCATTTTCCGCAACAAAAGTCTCTAAAATTATTGACTAAAATTCAACAGTCCACTGCTTGAGCACTCCTTTTTTAATCCACGAATTCCTGCCCATTTGTTTTACTTGAAAGCCACTTTTCTAAAGATTCCGTTAGACAAGAGACAATTCTAAAATGCCAAACAAATCTTTATTTAACGCGCCAATAGTGGCATGTTAGGAGCTATAAATCCTAACCTAAGCCTCCGTGAAGACGCTAGAAGGATTAGATCTTTTTCGATAATCTGTGCAAAGATCTCGATTATCGAGACAACACTGATAATACAAGGTCGATAGTAAAGGCAGATGGAACATGATCAGTTACGCTAGATTACGCATTTGTCGTCCATGCTTCTTATGTCATTGTTATATGTGGACATTTTTCTTCATCTATAGGAAGTCTTGTATTTCCCTTTTCACAACTTTAGCAAACAGTTTACGCTGGTGATCGACGATCGTGTTTCAGAATTAATATTTATGAGCTGTATCATGCACCACTAACTGATTAAACTGGAATAATTTATCCTCCAACTAACTTCATCACGCCATATTTGTGTGAATGTATTATCTGATCAAATATCAAAAATTATGAATGAACTAAAAATGCTATTTATAAAGCTATATTAACCCGTTTTACTATTATGCTTATCTGGGCACAAAGTGAAAACGCAAGATCAAATACTATGCACAAAATTCATGCTAAAGGCCTTGAAAAAGAACCACCATTAAAATGAGTGTTAATTTTTCTAGTCAGCATAATGCATGAATAACTTAATTAAATCTTTAAGTAAATAAACACACACGTTAATATGCATCTATTGTAATGCACTTTTTGCGCTATCCCTTAGAATTTATTATTAACACTATTTCTTCAAGGAGGTGTCAAATGACACCTTTCGAATTTTAACTTAAAATTACACTCTAATAATTTCTCCACAGATATTTTCTTCGTTTTTCGTACAATAGATGATAAATTAGTTCAGATATATCATTTTCCTTTAGTTCATCCTGAGTATAAAAATATGCATATCGTATACCTATTACTACCACGATATACGGTATGCAAAGATTTCATAATTTCTAATTTTAAACTTAGACTAAGATTTGTTCCTTTTGCAAAATTTGCGGTAATTTCGCTTTATCTGGAGTACATTTGACTTCTCCACAGATAATTTCACACACTGCTAGTGGTTCTGTATTATTCTTTTCTTCTGACTACTAACTTGTCAATAAAAAGGTACCAGGCCATGGATCTTTTCATGGTAGTTGCAATTGTTATTATTAGTTTTAAGGCATACGACCGAATTAGTTAAGCTGCTATATTTTATTAACCAGTACTAATAGAGCATAAAGTCATCATGCTTGCTTTTTACGAAACTTGCGGCAAATAAGTTAGCTTCTATAATAATATTTTTTCTAGCATTCTGCATTTTATAGAAGTTAATAATAACTAATAATTGGTAGCAGATAATGGAGATATTGGAAGCTGATATTTCTGTACGAAATTCCGAGAATTTATATTTCTACTGCAAATGCGTTCTGCCTTCTTAATTGAATAAACAGCTTTGTAATCGAATAAACAGTGTGTAAGGTATACTAGAATAATAACGCCAAGTTAAAATTCTATTAATTTTCACGGCTTAACTTTAGATTGTATTTTTCAAACAAATATAGGATGTGATACAGCGACTCATTGTCTATCTATAGACAGAAAAATAATTTAACAGATAAGCATTCATAAAATGTAATGGTGTGATTTCTTAACCATTGCTATTTGGCGTTATTATACCCCCCCCCCTATATGCGGGTAATAACGCCATGCAAACAATCTATAAAATAAGATGAAATAATCCCATGTAGATTGCCCATTTCTTAAAATACAAACTCTACAGCCCTAGAAATTGACAAATTGATGACAAAAAAATTTCTAAGCGATAGAAAATAATTAATTTTTTGTGAAAATGGAAGAAAAAGAATGGGAGGGAGGCAAAAGAATATCAGACCCTGAGCTTTTTTTTTGCCTAAAAAGGACAGCTAAAATAAAATTATTAGAAACATTGCACTGTTTTAACTGTGTTTATATAATCAGTATTTATGCTCACATATATGCATTCTATGCGATACAAAACATTCAATTTTTTGTGAAAGTGAAAGGAAAAAGAGATTGGGAGAGCATCTACAGTATATAAAACCCTGAGCTTCTGTTTATTTAAAAAGTCCCGCTTAAATATAATTATAAAAAAACATTGCACAGTTTTAACCTTATTTTTATCATGTGAAATTTTATAATAACTGGAGTTGTGTGTAATAAGTATTTTTGTTAGCACTGTTATAGAAGTTTTTTAAACACTTTTTAACCCGCAAACCCCACACTAATGTGGATTAGCTCAAACTTGAAGTTAAAATGTCGGCGTTATATTAAATAGTATTTAATAAATTTGTATTTTTAATTAAGTAAATAAGATTTCCCTATTACCAATATCCCTGTGAGATCCCTTATAAAATTCTACACATGATTCCTGTAGTTATACATCGTTATTTCTGTATTAACAACAAAATTAACTTTTAATTGTTGTTAGCGCTCTCACTAAGCGCTGATTATTATTATTATTATTATTATTATTATTATTATTATTATTATTATTATTATTATTATTATTATTATTATTATTATTATTTGTCAAATTTCAGATTTTAACTTGTAGTTTCCAATTTAACTATAGGTACAACTGAAATTCTCTTCCCTTTGAAGTACTCATACTATTGTTTGAAATATTTAACTAGATAAAATCAATTAAACTTAATCCTGTACAAAAAGTTTAGTGCATAAATAGTACTCTATGAGTTTTAATCATTGATCACTTTTTAACCTTTAACTAATGTTACTGGTCTCACAGACAATTTCTTTTTGCAAGTTTTATAGTTTAACTTGTAATTTTTAGTTTAATTCCAAACACTATCGAAATTTTGTGTCATTTGCAACTTTAGTACTATTACCAGACACTTTTAAGTAGATACACATTAGTTATAATCGTCTTGTACAAAACGCTTAGTAGAAAGTACCATCCTATAAGTTAATCATGTCTTTTATTCATCTTTTGATCTTACGGTCTCACAGAACCCTTCACATTAGTTACGTTACAATTTATATCACATCAGTCAAAGGTTAAATTTTGAAAAAGAAAACGGTGAGAAAGCGGACAGTTAAAATTTAGAATTCAATTGAACAATCAAGTGGGAATTTAATAGAAACCTGATTTTGAAAATGTATGATTAGAATATCGAAAACATTTTAATATCGTTTTATTATAAGAGTTTAAAATAGTTTTTAGATTAGAATTAAAAAGGAAAGATCAGTTATGGGTATCGGATCCCTCCATCTCTTTAATCTAACCATTTTAACAATGACAATAATGCCGTCTCATATGTAAAGTAAAAAATAAATCCCTTTTGGGAGTTCCGCCACTGTAAGGAATCAATCGGGGTATTAACGCCAAGGAATGGCGTTATTACTCCGATATACTTATTGCGCAGTTCATATTAAACTACAAACTATCTCGCGAACGTATCCAAAAATTTCTTCAATATTTTGAAAGTACATAAAATGCACTACAAATTTAAATAGTAAATAAAGCATTTCCTTTTAAATATATAGCCTTCACATCACCTAACTCACCTCGCAAATTTTAGATCAAGCATTAATTTTAGTTGCTTCTAAAAATGATAAGACCTACAAATGAAACAAATTAACTTTAAATTGTTGTTTGTGTTTTATATGACTCAGAGCCCTTCTGTGCAGAGCCCACAGGTGCCATTTTCCGGATTATTTCATAATTATGCGCAATATTGAAACTTGGCGTTATTACCCCTCCTAGCGTTGTTACACCAGAACACCTTAAATTCATTCAAACAGTTCTAATAATTTGTGCGAAATATTTTGTCGATACTTTTAAACGATAATTTAGAAGTTTTTAAGGTTTAACCGTTTTCTAGAATGCTTTATTATATAACTATTCATTGCGTTTCAAGACATATATAGTATATGGCCATTAATGACAGGGTACTTTCAATTTTAGACATTTTGTTGAATATTTAGAAATATACTTGTCAGATTCTGTGTGAATTTCAGAATTAAAAAGAAGAGGTCTGACTTCATATTTATCAACGTAGATTTAATGAGGAGGACAGTTGGTGGAGGAGGGAGGGCAATAAAAAGTAGAAGTAAAATAATGATATTTGGTAACATACAGTAAATTGAATTGCATGAAATGATCTATCGCTCCGGAATACAAATATGTGGATAATGTACAACATGTTTGCTGATTTTTGCAAGAATAGCATGTAAGAATATTAGTATGGAGATATAGCGATTTCTTTAACTGTTTAATTTTTTTTATGTCTTATATAATATTTTAAATACTGCTAATCACTTATATATAATATTTTACCAATGATTTTAAAATCATATTGAATGTTTGAAACATGACGTGATAAAACAAAACTGAATAAGTTCAGTAGCTAAAAAAATTCATTGGTAATTTGTGAACATATACAGCTAAGCAACGCTTAGGTTAGTGAGTTTGTATCTTTTGGCATCTAGAGGTTATTGGGAACATACAACTATCCAATCGCAACGTTTTGCGTGAGGAAAATACCTTAACATCGCATTACAATTGGCCATTAGCAATTCTATTGTTTGTAGAAACGGCATAACTCGAGCAATAGATCAATAACACGAAATGTCTAGGACTACATAAATCTATCGTATCGGAGACAGACTTATCAAATGCATAATGTGTACGGGCTGACAGAGGTGAAACAATATCCAGTGACAATGTATGATGGTTAATTCTAAATTTCAAACATAAATATAATGACAATTGCCTTGGTGATTTTAGTCTCCGCCCATTTTATATTCGAAAAAAAAAGAGGTGTTCCAAGATGAGTAATTCGAGCAGTGAGAGTAGTTTTGCCGTCACGGCTGGTTAACAATCGGCGTGTTTAAGTCATTAATGCAGGCCATGAGTCGTGAAGTACACAAATACGCATGAGCTGAATTTAAATAAAAAAATAAAATTATTTCACGTGCAAGAGAAAGCGGGGAAAGGTCAAGACCGGCCAGTGGTCAAATAAACATCCGGTCAGTAAAAGATAAAAAAAAAATAGGCTTGTCATATGTAAATTAGACTTTCATGAAAAAAATGTCTTAACAAAAAATAAGTGAGTTGTAGTTTTCCAACAGAGTGGAAAAGTGATAAGAACCAGCAATCCTTGGCTTAAGCTTCCAGTACCCTGTCAACTGAGTTGCTATCTTGGACAAATCTGGGGGTCTCTATTCACTCAGAGTAATTTTGAAAAAAGCGTCTGATCTGTTATCTGAAATAGCTGAATAGAATAAAAGTAGAGAATATAACCGTTTTGCTGCGTCTGTAACTACCCGTTGTTGACTGTTCAGCAACACTAAACTAATTGACAAATAAATCATTAGCAAAAATTAAATGAATTGTAATTTTCCAATTGAGTGAGATAGTGTCCAAATCAGGATTTGATCCAGGTATTTTTGGCTTAAGCTGTCAATTCTCTGCAACTAAACAGCTACTTTGGACAAATCTGGCTGGCGCAACACCCAGAAGCTCTTTGATAAGAGCACATGTCTTGTATGAAAAATCTCAATAGAATAAATCGCAGATAATGGAACTCCATGTAAACACTATATACGTAATTATTCTTGATTAATTTAAACACAATTTATACAAATGATAAATAAAACATATGAGTTATACTTTTTCAGCTGAGTAAAAGCATTACAATAAGATATGTTAATCAAGAATTACATGTATGAGTTTACTACACTAAGGAAACTGGGTTCTCAAAATTGAGTAAAAAGAACTCAATTTTAAATATGTCATACATTCAAAATGAACACTCCATATCAACTGCAGCAGACGACGATAATTTTATTTCACTGAGCCAAACATTGTAGCTATACTAGTAATAACAGAAAAAATCCGATATGTTTCTTAAATCAAAATAACTGAATTTTATGGAAATATAATCATTTTCATAAAATTTAGAACATGGCCCTATTAGGATACTGAACAAGCCGATACATGAAACATGAAAACTCAAAGTCTGAATAAAATATATTTGCGATTATGCAATAAGCGAACTTCTCAAACATATTTAATTTGTTAAACCCTGTAAAAATGAATACAAACATTCATTTAAATAATTCATGCACAAGTCAAACTGTAAAACCTCTTTTTTTTTAAGTCTGTTAAAAATATAAATAAAGCAACAGAAAACTTGATCAATACAATTCTCTTATTGTGCGAAACTAAAAGCGAAATGAAAACTCCGTATCAACCGCAGCAGACGACAATAATTTTATTTCACAGAGCCAAACAACGTGTGATGAGGTAAAAAAAATCCGAACATTGATGCATGTTTTAATTTTCGTATCTTCTATAAAAAATATCTGAATTTTGCGGAAATAAATGCAG
The DNA here is from genome assembly GCA_964019185.1 of Maratus speculifer. Lineage (NCBI taxonomy): Eukaryota > Metazoa > Arthropoda > Arachnida > Araneae > Salticidae > Maratus > Maratus speculifer. Next base: position 108,192,470 of record OZ025303.1, read on the forward strand.
TATTAAAATTTAGAGGACAGGTATTATTGAAAAGACCAAAACACAAACACCTCTGAAGTTCGAATAAAATATACTTGGAATTACCTCTTAAAATAAGTCTTAAATTTATATTTTTCATAATTAAATTAACCGTGGTAAAGATTAAGATGAATGCAAGCAAAAACATTTCTTTTAAAAAATACATACAAATGTCGAACCGTAAAAAAATTTTCCTTTTTAAGTCTGTTAAAAATATAAATAAAACAACAAAAAGTCTGATCAATACAGTTTCTCTTAATGTATGAAACCCAAAGCAAAACTAACACTTCATATTAACCGCACCAGACGACAATAATTTTATTCCACGGAGCCAAACATTGTAGATGTAATGCGATCAGAAAAAAATTCCGAACCTCGATGCATATTTTACTTTTCGTCTTTTCCATCAAAATATCGGAATTTCGCGGAGATAGAAGTGGTATTAAAATATAGAAAACATAGATTAGTGAAAAGACCAACACACAAACATCTTTAAAGTTCGAATAAAATATACTCGGGTCTACATAGTAAAATAATTTCTTAAATTTGTTTTCCATAATTAAAATTAATCCTAATAATCCTAAAGAACAGTGCAAATTAATGCGAAAACATTTCTTAAACTAGTCGTTGGGGGCCACCGTAATATTTACCCATCATGGATATGTATATGAAAATAAAACATGTGAAAACTATTTATACAATGCATTGCAATTCCAAAACAAAATTTAAATATTGTTAATATGCATAGTAATGCTATATTAAAGAACTGCTGATGTACCAATTTCGACAAATTATATAAAACGCCAAACTACTCAAGTAGTACCGAACTGCGTAAAAGAAACATCCTTATGACTCCAAAAATAATAATTCTATTAACTAACAATTAACTGTGTCGGATTAAGCGTCTCATCTCCAATTAAAATATACCTCTGAATTGAAATTTGAAGGAAATACAGGGTCATGAAAAATCGAAGAATGTGGAAAATAAGATTACAAATATCTCGGCAACTAATAATCCGATCGACTTCGCTCTATATGCAAAATGTGTGTTATTTTATTGCCTTTTACGTCCATTTCTTAAAACAAAAAAAATCAAAAATGTTTATATACCTTTCATCAGAAGGAATTTTTCGAGGGTCCGAAAAAAATAGTTCCGGATAATCGAGGTTACTGATATTAAATAGGGTTCGTCCCATTCTTACATACTAACTACATACAAAATTTCAAGTCTCTATCTCAATTTGTTCGGGAGATAGAGCGTTTACAGACAGACAGACAGACAGACGGACGGCAAATTTTTTTTTCCAAAAATATGTTTTTCGGAATCTCCACTATCTAAAACGTGTAAATCCGTCAAAAAAAAATTTTCGATTTTCAAAACGATTGCAAGACTTACCCTATACTACGTATGATGGGTAAGTAAAAATACATGCACCAGTAAAACTGTGAAATTTCTCTTTTTTTCACTCTGTTAAAAATATAAATAAAACAACAGAAAGCCTGATCAATACAGTTCCCTTATTGTATGAAACCAAAAGCGAAATGAACACTCCATATCAACCGCAGCAGACGACAATAATTTTATTCCACGGAGCCAAACATTGTAGATGTACAAGTGCTGGGAAAAAAAAATACTCTCTGGACATCCATACACGCTTTATTTTTTGTCCCCTCAGATAAATTTTTGCTGTGTGGTCATCGTGGAAATTCAAAGCACGTCTGTAGACGTTCAGATAAGAGGGGGCTGAATGCAATTTCGCACTGTACCAGACCAATTTTTTTCGACGCAGGCGCAAAATACAAATCGAATATCCAATATTTTGCTTTTTTTGTGGTTTTGTTCCCTGGAAAAATATGGCTTGTGAAAAGTAGATGAAATCGAATATTTTATTTTAATTGTACTGTTATAAAAATGAAATTTGTATATCTTAATATAATTTATTAATCAACGGTTTTGTAATGTATGAAATATAGCGAATTTTTATGTTATAATTTAGCAGTTTTCCAGGCAAAAGAAAGTGGAAAAAATTTGACATACATCTTTTTTTTTTTTTTTTTTTTTTTTTTTTTTTTTTATATATATAATCATTTTGTCATACCTTAACGATACCCTTAGCAAGTACTCAACATAAAACATTAATCACACATATGAGAAATGTAATCTGAATAATCACCTAAAATGTAAGAACTCTTGTAATTTCAATTATTAAAAAGTGTTTCGAAATTCTCTTGATGGAATTTAGTACATATATAGTTTTATTATAAAGAACATTGCAATTTAAATGTAACACTGTATTACCTGTAATAATTAGTTAAAATGTAAGACTTTTTTGTTGTAATTGTTAGAACATCTCTCCAAATTATCTTGATGATACCATCAAGAATATATTTTTATTATAAAGAAGTTTATTCTAGATAAATTATTAACAAAATTACTTTTCTATCTTCAGAGGCACATTAAACAAAAATCTGTTAATTAAATTTAAATCTTTCTTATCTGTAAAAATTAGTTAATATGTAAGACTTCTTTTTGCTGTGACTGCTAAAACATGATTTTCAATGATAAAAACTAATAAGAACATACATTTATTATAATGAAGATAATGTAAATTCTAGGTAAATTATTTACAGAATTGCTGTTTTATCTTCAGAGCAACACTATGTTAAAACTACGATAGTTAAAATTAATCATATATTATGTCTAATAATTACTTAAAATGCACAACTTTTTCTGTTTTAATTGTTATAAAAGAATTCAACTTTTTTAACCCTTTCGCCCTCATAGCATGCATGGTCACAGTGACGTCACAATGACGTCACTCAGTGACGTCACATTGTGACTGAGATGTGACTTTCTTAAAAAACTTTAGGAAATTACAAATATTCTTCAAAACATGTTATTTACTTTTAAAAACATGTTTCTGGCAATTTAAATATCTTCGCTTTTGTCACAGTTTCGTCACAATGTTAATGTCAAAGTAGTCACAAAAGACACATTTTTCACAAATTTGTCACACACCGACGTCACAAACAAGCTCTAAAACGGCCATAACGACTTCATATTTTAGTCATTGTGACTTCATATCGACGTCACGTGACGTCACATCAACAATCGATGGTCACAAAGTCACAATGTGGCTTCACAACAACGTCGCAGTGACGTCACCATGCCTTACGGGCGGGTATGGTGTACTATTAATAGTCCATGTCTTTTCATCGAAATATTACTTTGTCTTGATAATTATTTAATTACTTTCGACGCATAGAAAAGATAGTATATGGCTCTGCCTTTTTTAATATGACTTCATTTATATGTGGACATTTGGTAATAATAATAATAATAATAATAATAATAATAATAATAATAATAAGTTTACTTAATTCTCTTTACACCGTTGGGGATACCTTTATTTCATACATATATTTAACTCAAAATTTAAAATATAAGTTGCTTTTCTGAGCCAATTAAATGCGATAAAACGCAAAAAAATATTAAAAAATTGCAATACCATTTGAAATCCTGTTGCAATACATCATTTTCCCAACATCTTCATAAACTCTTCCTTTGCTTATTAAAATAGTGTACAAAATAGGTACATTTCCTAGATTTCAGACGATCATTAAACTTCAGCAAGTTTATTTGGATAGCTACGATTAACGTTAATAAAATAAAATTAATTTTGTTCTCAAAATGAAAAAGAATTCAGACCCGAAAGGCTTAAGATCAAGCAGTAAAAATTAAGACAAGAAAAGCTACATTTAAAATTAGTATAAATGATTTACGCAAATGCTTTTTTATCAACAAAGACACACTAAATCAAAAAGATAAAAATGTAATTATTTCTATTCTCATCTAAAATTGTTCTGTGACGATTTTATATCAAAAAATTTAGCACGGTTCAAAATGCTTCCATTTGCGAAGTATCCATTGTATAAAATTCATGCTTCCTTTCTCATTCAGTCGTGAAATCTTGTAAATTCTGCTTCGGGTAATATCAGTTAAGAATAAGCATAGCTTATAAAAATCTGCTATTGGTTCTCGCTTTCACTTAGTTTTTTTAGGGAATTTTCCACCTCATTTTGTATTAGTCTTCAGTATTCTTTTTGTATAATGATGAGAATTTTGATTCAGGAGGAAATAGTTAGTTATTCAGTTGTTGTATCATTTTTGCATTGATTTGTGTCACTAATGGTTATGTTTATGCATTTAAAATGTCTGATACTTGATTATATTAAAAGCCCTGCAGGGTATTTTTTACTTACCCATCATACGTAGTATAGGGTAAGTCTTGCAATCGTTTTGAAAATCGAAAAATTTTTTTTGACGGATTTACACGTTTCGGACACTGGAGATTCCAAAAAACATATTTTTAGAAAAAAAAATTTGCCGTCCGTCCGTCTGTGTGTCTGTGTGTCTGTCTGTCTGTCTGTCTGTAACCGCTCTATCTCCCGAACAAATTGAGATAGAGACTTGAAATTTTGTATATGCTTAGTATGTAAGAATGGGACGAAGCCTATTTAATATCAGTAACCTCGATTATCCGGAACTATTTTTTTCGGACTCTCGAAAAATTCGTTCTGATGAAAGGTACATAAAAATTTTCGAAATTTTTTATTTGAAGGAATGGACGTAAAAAGGCAATAAATTAACACAAATTTTGCATAAAAAACGAAGTCGATCGGATTATTAGTTGTTGAGATATTTCTAATCCTGTTTTCCACATTCTTTGATTTTTCATGACCCTGTATTTCATTCAAATTTCAATTCAAAGATATCTTTCAATTGGAAATGAGACACTTAATTCGATGCAAGAAGCCGTTAGTGAATATGATAATTATTTTTAGAGTTATAAGGATGTTTCTTTTATGCAATTCAGTGCTACTTGAATAGCACTGAATTGCGTTTCATACAATTTATCGAAATTGGTTCATCAGCAATTCATTAATAGAGCATGATGATGTGTTAAAAATACTTAAAAATACGTTTATATTTGTTTTGGAATTGTAGTGCATTTTATAAATTGTTTACATATGTTATGTTTTCATATATTATGTTATGCATATCCATGATGGGTAAGTATTACGGTGGCCTCCATCGACTAGTTTATGTACGATTTTAAGTAATATAATGAAATGCTTTTTGACACCTGCTCTTTAATGCACAGTAAAACGTTTTAATAAGACAAAAGAATTAAAAGTCGTAATATTATTATTAGACATGTGGCCAAACTTCTAAAGATTATACAAAATGTTGATTAATTGCACTATTAAAAATTTGACGCAAACTGTCCAATAATTTACCAGTAATACAGTCAGAATACCGTTAAATTACGGCCATGTAACCATTAAAAAATGCATGCTGTTCAACTGTTTGAGAAAAATAAATGCAGACTTACATGAAAAAAGAATATTTATTTATTATGGAAAATTTTGATCAAATAAATTTTTCATTAGTTTATTGCTTTTAGAGAGGTTTATGAAATATTTACAGTAATATAATAAAAATTGTTTGTTTGCAAGGCTGTAGTAGAAATGGTATATAAGTGGTACACGTCATACACCTCTGGATGCTATTTAGGAGGCTTAGTATGCCTTCTGTTTCTCAAGTAAAGATGCAGCGTACGCAGTATAGCGTATACCTTTTGCCTATTTCTTCTGCTTTTTCTACGACTACAACACTGTTCATTTGAATTATTGTTGATTTCCATTATAAAATGCAGACCTGTAGTGTATCTTTTTATGAAATGTTTTGGGTAATATAATTAAATTTTTGGTAACACTTATTCTTTTATGTCAAACTACAATTGTTTGACAGGACGAAAGAATTTAAAATCGTATTGTTATTGCTGGACATTTTTCAACCAAATTGTTAAGCATTTTTTTTTTCGCAGCATAGTTTACAATATCTTGGCACTTCAGAAATTTTTTCACGTTTATTTGGAGATTATGTTACTTTTTTAGAAGTATTTCCAGCGCTGCCAGATGTCTTTTTTCTGGCAATTTTCGCGATGTGTAGCTAATTTCTTCCAAAATTCAGTAACACATGATTTGTGTGATGCTTTGTGATATTTTACATAAAATTTAAGCATTCAGAATTCAAGTTTTCAGTAATCCAATTTTGACAGAATTTTATTTCAAATAATAATAATAATAATAATAATAATAATAATAATAATAATAATAATAATAATAATAATAAAAGACAGACAAAACATACTTGGTGCTTAACTTGTCAAGATAACGGTTATCAGACTATATGTAAAGCGCAGTAGACCACATTATAGACAATTTTATGCTCAGAAAGAAATTAAATAATGGTTGTGGAACCGTCTTGATCAAAAACAATAAAACAGTCTTTTGGCCATTTGTACTTAACATAACACTAAGCTTGCTCCTAATATATTATAAAATTCTATTTCTGCGGCAAGTACTAAAATGATCAGAATGAAAAATACATACATTTTAAGACTAATTATGAAAAAAAACAATCTGATGCTACGTTAAATTATTAAACTTTTTGTTTCTATCTTCAAAACGAAACAAAAATTAGACAAGAATAAGGAAACGGTTATTTGGTCACTCGAAATTACAAATATCATTAAATTTGCTTCTAATAAGTCGCAAGATTCATTTCTGCACCAAATTCTGAAATGATAAGTATAAAAAAATAACTATATTTTAAGACTAATTATTGTCGAGTCGAACGACCGTTTTTTAAGTTAATGTTTATTAAACCATATTATTAAGGGTAGCTGACTATATTATCGGTCATTTTATATGGTCAGAATAAAGTTAAAAGATGATTACGTAACTGTTTTTAATAAAAACTATCAAATGATTATACCGTTTGCAGTGAATTTTCAACAGTATTGGTTAAATTATTAAAGTGCATTTTTTTTTCAAACTTGGAACAAAAACCACTCAAAGACAATGAAACATTAATTTGACTTCTCGTAGTTGATATCTTGCTAAATTTGTTTCAAATAGCTTATGAGGTTCTATTTCCGCAAGTACTGAAATGGCCATTATAAAAAATCGATATATTTTAAGACTACTTATAAAAATAATTAGTCTGGTACTACGTTAAATTATTAAACCTTTTATTTTACTTTCAAAGCAAAAAAAAAAAAAAAAAAAAAAAAAAAAAAAAAAAAAAAAAACTGCCAGAATAAGAAAACGGTCATTTAGTCACTCGAAATTGCTAATATCATTAAATTTGCATTACATGATTTATTACATGATATATTAAATGATTTATTTCTATCCCAGTTTTTGAATGGTATAAAAAATAGGATATCTTTTAAGACTAATTATAAAAATAACCAGTCTGGTATTATGTTAATTATTAAATGTTTTTTTTTAAAATGCAACAAAAACTGCTTAAGGATAAGAAAAAGGTTACTTGATCACTAGAAGTTGCTACATCACTAAATTTTGCTTTTAGTACATTACAAGATTAATTTCTTTTCTGAATTCTGAAATGGCTAATATAAAAATAAATACATTTCAAGACTGTAAAAATAACATGTCTGTTGCCAGGTTAAATAAAGATAGGAGCAACTTACCGAAAATAAAAACAAAAACTAATTAAAGACAATAAAGCGGTCATTTGGCCACTGTTGTTGATATAACACTAAACTTGCTTAAAATAGATTATAGGATTCTATTTCTGGCGCAAGTACTGAAATGACCAGCATAAAAAATAGGATATATTTTAAAACTAATTATTATAAGAATATTTAATCTGGCATTATTTTAAATTATTAAACTTTTTAATTTTGAAAGCGAAACAAAAACTTCTCAAGAAATAAAAAACGGCCATTTGGTTACTGGAAGTTGCTATATCACGGAATTTCCTTTTAATACATTACCAGATTTGAAATTACCATTATAAAAAATAAATATATTTTAAGACTAATTGTAAAAATAACTAGCCTGGTACTAGGTTAAATAAAGATTTTCGAAACTTTCTCAAAAAAGAACCGAACACTTTTCAGCGGTTTGAATACGGACATTCGTCCGCTTCTGATGGATTTAGTATGTACACAAAGAAAAATTATCTATGCAAGTAACGCGTCAGAAAAAAAATGCATTGTTGTTTCCTGGAGTTTAATAGCACGAAAGATAAAATAGTTTGTTACATAATATACCGCATAGCTCCGGGATTTTTTCTAAGTCCAAAGATCTCTTCAAGAATTCGAAGTGCAGATCCCTTTCGGCCATTTTTTTAAAGCTCTTAACCTTATACCACCTCTAAGGGCTAATCTTTGATCGTGAAAAAACAGAGCATGAACAAAAACAAAAATATAAATCGGGACGTTTGACGAAAAAATATACATTAAGAACCACATTCCTACCATCGTTACAAAGTCTCTTCGAGATTCTAAAAAACGAAGATTTACAGCACATAGCAATACATTAGCTACTACTTTTCTTGTAATTTTTTTCTTGTGAGCGGGTTATTTTTCTTGTAGAGGATGTAACCCTTTATCTTTTCCGTTTTTTATTTTTTTATTTTTTATTTTTTAACATGTGTCGCAAAATGGAGAGGTCAAGATCCTTTAATACAGTGTATGTGAGACCCCGAAAAAAAAAAGTGTCACTCATGAGGTCAGAGCTTATGATAAGACACCAGGTGAAATTCACAAATTGTCCTCCGTATTCTATTTTGTTTGTTTCTTTTGTACAAAACATTAATTTCATCGCATGCTGAATGTTAATTTTGGGTTAATTCTGGCTTTTAAATGCACAGAGGTATATGAGGTTGTTATCACGATCGTAATTTTGCTATGTTTTTTTCTTGCGTCCGATGGTCCCACGTATATAAGACATGACTTGTTTATTACAGTTTTAAAAATCTCTAATGGTGTTAACTTATTTTTCAGCCGAGTCGGTATTTATCTGTTATCATAACTTAAAGTCATTTTGACCATTAAATCTGTCTGATTTATGTCATTTTCCTATATCTTCTCGCACAAAACAACTTTTGGAAGTCATACATGACGCCAGGTATACTGTTTTTTTGTCTCCAAGATAGCCATATTGATTAAAATATTCCCAGAAATCATTTACAGGAAAAGGTATCCGTGTTTTTAACTTCGATTTCAGTTCATCTATTGTGGGAAAAAAAACTTTTATAGCAATAAATGAAATTTATGCCGAATAATTGAAATGTCTGGTGAAATCTAATGGAAAAACATTACATAAACATCGTATTATCAGTTTCGTTGTCTTATAAACAAGAAAATACGCTGTAAAATAGGGAAGATATTCAGTAATCTTTGAATAGATCTTAACGTCTTTCTTTGCATTATTAATTAATTTAAGTCAATCAGCCCTTTTATATCCATTTTTATTTGTTGTATATCTTTTAATTTATTATTGGTATTTGTGAAAATTAATCAAGAGCATAAAACATTAAGAAGAGACACATCTGTGGGTAATCTGGATATGTCTCAAGAGATATCTAGAGAATACTCTCTTCTTCGTTTTATTTAGTATAGATTCATTGGTTCAGGAGACTAACAATATATTTTGCCTTCATACATGTTTAACAGAGTAATTACTTGTTACGACATTGAGAAAAAATTATTATCTATAGATCATCGGTTGCCAAACTTTTGAATTTCACTGAAAATTAAGTCCCGCGGATCACTAATGAGATTTTTTTTAATCACATGAATACATTTTTACAATAATTATCACAAAGTTTATATTTGTACAATCGTGGGGTAAAAAAAAAATAAACACTACCTACTAAGTCTGTAACAAATTACTGTAGAAGAAAGTTACTAAACGGTTTGAAATAAAGCCTATTTTTAAATGATGACTGTAAAATCTGCTTAGGAGACCGTATACATATAAAAATGAACCCTAACTTTTTTTCTAAGGGTAATATTTAAATCTGACACCATAAATAAATTCTACACCCTTCAGTTAGCTTAAAAGCAAATTTTCATGAAATTAGTGCGATATTTTTCACGAAAAATTAATTATTTTAAATTGAGCAAATTTTAGGGACTGTATCCAAATTGGAACTTAGAACTCAATTTTTAAAATGCTACAGAATGACTATATCACTTCTATTAATGTATTATTTCTTGCGAATATGGCCATTTCTTTCAACTAATTTCGAATATTACCAGTCCAAATGTTTCAATAAAATGGGTATAGTATATTTTTTTAAGTTATACTTTTCTGCATATCATTGACAGCCCTTGAATCATCAATTTGATGTTTTTTAATCGTGCTACTTAAAGAAAGCTAAGCTACTTAAAAAAAAAAAAAAAAAAAAAAAAAAAAAAAAAAAAAAAAAAAACATTGGAATTTGCATACACAGGGTCATAATAAATATAAGTCCGTCAAAGAAAAAAAATGTTGGTTGCAACTTATATATATTTTTTGAATAGTAACTTCATAATTCATATTATAACTTTTTAAATTAAAAATTAAAAATATTTACGTTCGATTTTTTTATTATGTTATCGTATTAGAGCAGTAATTTCAGGTAATATAAATAAAAATTTAAAATACAATTTAGCATAGGAAACTCTCAATTTTGAATTTTTTGTACTTCAAAAACATGTAATACAAGTGATTTTTTTATTTATTTTATTTATTTATTTATTTATTTATTTTCTTGCATACTTTTTTCTTTTTTTTTTTTTTTTTTTTTATTTGCATGAACCAAAGATTTAAAATCTATTATCAAAATCGGGTGTCGCTATAGAAAAAGAAAATCTTGGTCTAGCTTTGATTTGTAGATGCCCCTCTAAGAAAATTTTATATGCATCACTTAAAAAGTAGACTTTATTCTATAAAAGTAATTAGTAACTTCCTCCTAATTAGTTTGAGAGATAGTAGGGGTTTCTTATTCCTTTTTTTCCCCTCAAGACTATACCTATTCAGTGTAACAAAATCACAAATGAAAGATTTCAAATTATATACTACTATATTTTTAATAATTATCTTCGATTTATTTAGTCGCAGAAAGGACTTATTTAATCTTTAAAAAAATATTCTAAAGTTCTTTCATATTAACAAAATTAGTAAAATGATTGCAATTAGCAAAATTAATGTGATTAGCAAAATATAATGTGAAAAACCATACACTGTAATAAACAAATTTACCGCAGATTCGTTTGAAAAGTTCGTTCGAATATAATAGGAAAACACTATATGATAAATTTATTCCCGTATCTAATAAATAGATAAAAAACATCGAAAAACGATATACAATCTCTCAAATGGATCTTAATGGATTTCTAAATTTTTATTAATTAAATCATACAACTCCTCATATGCATACTAAGCATCATAGCATGTCTATATTTATTTTTATTATTCCAATATTTTATTACTTGTACATATATATGTAAACAGAAATAGTAGAATAAAGAAATAAAATTTTATGTAAGTTTCTTTGTTCCATTTCTGTCTTTATTTATGTCTTAAAAAAATCTTTTTAACAACAAATCCTAGAACCAATTCATGATGGTAGGTACACCAGCTTTATCTTTTTAAAATAGTCATGGTGATTAAAATATTCCCTAAACTTATTTGCAAGGAAAAGCATTCATATTTTTAATTCGAATTTCAGTTATTTATATTTCAGTGAGCAAAACATTCACTATTATTCGCTATAAATGAAATTTATAACAAATAATTTAAAAACTTCTTTTAGATCTAATGAATAATTGTCATATGAATATTTTTATCAGTTTCATTATCTAATAAACAAGAAAATACGTTAAGAGATGAAAAGATATTCCGATAATCTTTAAAACAGATCTTAATGACTTTGTTGACTATTATTAATGCGTAGGAATCAGTTATTTTATATAACTTTTCATTCTTTGCATATTTTATTACTTACATGAATTTAAAGCGAAATTATTTACTAAAGAATATAAATTGTTGAGTGATTTGCTTTGCGCCATTTATGTCTTTATTTATATCTCTTCAAACTGTAAACAAATCCTGAAAGCCACACAAGATTGTAGACACACTGTCTTTATCTTTTTAAGATACTCACAGTGATTAAAATATTCTCTAAACTCAATTACAAGAAAAATCATTCGTGTTTTTATGTTTCGGATTTCAGATGTTTATTTTTTAATGAGAAAACTATTCACTATTATTCGCTATGAATGAAATTTATAACAAATAATTAAAAAAGTTGCTTTAGATGTAATGAATAACCATCATATGAATATTCTTATCAATTTCATATCAAATAAACAAGAAAATACGTCCAGAGAAGAAAATTTTTTCGATAATCTTTGAAACAGATCTTAACGACTTTGTTGACTATCATTGATTCGTAGAGATCAGCTATTTTTTATTCCTTCTAATTCTTCATACATTCTTCTATCACTTGCATAGATGTAAAGTGAAAATAAAATATATAAAATGCTTTGTGTCATTTATGTCTTTTTTTATCTCTTCAAAATGTAAATATATCCTGTAAGCAATACAAAATGGCAGGTACACTGTATTGATTATTAAAATATTCCCTAAACTTATTTACAAGAAGAAAAAGAATCGTGCTTGTTTTGGATTTCAGTTATTTATCTTTCAATAGGAAAACCAACCATTTTTTTTTTTTTTTTTTTTTTTTTTTTTTTTTGTTAATCTTTGAAATAGATCTTAATGACTTTCTTGGCTGTTATTAATTCGTAAGAATACATTATTTTATATTCATCCTTGTTGTTCGCATGTTTTATTACATGCGTACTTTTTGCGGATGTTGTGAAGTGAGTTATGCATGTTATGTAACCATATGCGCTATTATTGGCGAAACACTATTGGAGAGAAAGCTGTTAAAAAATATATATATAATTTCAAGGTATATTTTTTGGATTAAAAAAATGTCAATGAAAATTATTTATAAACAGTAATATTGAGAAATGTAATATGAGACAGTAATATGAGAAACGTTCTGGTTTAAGCGACATTTAGAATTAAAGCTGCCTGGTAAAATATATTAGGAATATGTTTTTGCATGTTATTATATTGTAACTACAGCATTTCTGCGAGAAACAACTTCTGAAGGCGATTTCTGTGCAAATTGCAAGAAAGAAGTAAAAAAGAAAAAATTTCTATGAAAATATTCGTATTCAGTTAGCGGACCATTTAGGAGCCCTGTAAGATAAGATGACCCACTTGAAAGAATTCTTAATAGTAGAAAATGGTTTTAATATTAATCATATGTTTTTGTAATAAGGTGGTCTGGTGTAATAACACCAGGCGGGATAATAACGCCAAGTGCTAATATTATGCATAATTATGAAGTAATCTGGTAAATGACACCCATGTGCTCTGCGCAGAAGGGTTTTGAGTCATATAAATAGCAAAAAACAGCTTCAAGTTAATTTGTTTCATTTTTAGGTCTTATTGTTTTTACAAGCATCTAAAATTAACGCTTGATCTAAAATTTGCGAGATACGTTTTGTGATGTGAAGACCATTTTTTTTATCCGGAAATACTTTGTTAATTACATAAATTTGTAATACGTTTCATAAACTTTCAAAATGTTGTTGAAGATTTTGGATATTTTCTGGAGATAATTTGTAATTTAAAATGTACAGCGCAATAACTATAACGGGGTAATAACGCCAATTCTTGGCATTAATACCCCGGTTGATTCCCTACAGTGGCCGAGCTACATCCTAAATACTGATTCAAATAAACAGTTAAAACTGTGCAATATTTCTAATAATTCTATTTAAGCGGTCCTTTTTAAGCAAAAAGAAGCTCACGGTCTGATATTCTTTTGCCTCATCCTCCCCCCCACACTACACCTTTATTTTTCTTACACTTTCACAAAAAAATGAACATTTTCAATAGCTTAGAATGCAATTTGTCAATTTCTAAGTTTGTAGAGTTTGTATTTTTAGAATTGGGCAGTCTACATGCAATTATTCCATCTTATTTCATAGTTTTGTTTGCATGGCGTTATTACCCATATAGGTGGGTAATAACGCCAAATAGCATTGGTCAAGAAATCACGCCATTACATTTTATGAATACATATCTGTTAAATTATTTTTTTTTATATAGATAGTCAATGAGTTGCTGTATCAAATCATATATTTGTTTGAAAAATACAATCTAAAACTGAGCCGTGAAAATTGGTAGAACCTTAACGTGGCGTTATTACCCCAGGGTACCTTATATAACAGTGTCAGTATTCAAATTTTTGCATTCGAATTTTGATACTGTATTCGTAAGACAGAGCTTACAAGGTAATAAATACTTTCAAATGATGCTTGAACTTATAATTTTAAGGTAGTAGAACAACTGTTTCTAATAATAAAACGATTATGTGCTATCAAATGAAAATGACTGTATGACGAAATGGCGAAATTTGGAAATTATTTGCTCTATCTCGAAAACAATGCGAAATATTAAAAAAAATTCCAACTACAAAGGTGTTGAGATTTCTCCATTTAGCATGAAATCATCTTACATGTAACAATAACTGTATTAGAAGTTTTGAAATGTAATGTTTTCAATACCCAATCCGACGGGATTATTGTGCCATTACATGCCAATGCATGATTATTGCATGCACTGATGCAGATGATCGATTGATTAAACACAATTAGACAGATTCTTATTGAAATAAATTCTATTTGCTTACACGTGTTACTTTTATTAAAAACATTCATTTGCATCACATGCTACATTTCTGCATGCGATAAGGGAAATATTTAAGTCGGTGGTTAAATATTTAAAAAAAAAAAAAAAACTTAATTTTTCAGCATCTGGTAAAGTTATTTTTACATGTAAGATATCGTTTCAAACTAAATTAAAAGCGCACCATAATCTTTTAATCGACTCGTTACATCTCGAAGTTTTCCAATTAGAGTCTATAATTTCTCTATAAAAAGCTATTAAAAAGCTATAATTTATCTCATAAGATAGTGCATAGCTGTTTTGTTGTTAGTTAATACAAAATTTGAAACCCAGTAGCGCAGTTTTGTTGATTCTCTCTATCAAGCTCTAGGTCCTCAGTTCGATTCCACAAAACAAGGTTCATTGAATTTTTCATTCTTTCAGAGTCGATGAAATGAGTACTAAGCTTGCTTCGGAGCTAAATAATAAGGAGACCGTGTTAATCTGATCACCTGGCTTCCACATATACTCTCTAGCACTTCATGTCCTCGGTAAAGACAATTGGGATGGACATTGTAGGCCATGATATTATGACATTCGTCATCTGTTTTCGAGGAGGCTGTAATCGCTTCAGTAACTTGACGTGGTCCAATTGCCAGTTTTTTCTGTTATGGCTTGAAAGACCATGTGAAGATGCAAAACCAGCCGGCAGGTTTAAGGGTGTTCTTAATTCAAAAAGATCAACTTTGTGACACATGCTTTAATTTATTTTTGTTCGGAAATGCATGAAAATAGCATGTGTTATTATTCAGAAACTGCCTAATTGCACTCAATTTTCTGTTTTTTCTAAAACACAATAGATTTTTCATAATAAGCCTTCAAAGTTGACACTTTTGAGCACATTTCTCGACGAAAGCTGAAAAACCGGTCGAAAAGCAGGAGAAAAACGGGTGATTACGTCATCGAAATACCTTAGAACTGGATAGGTAATTTAATTACCATAAAATGGAAAAATAAGTTCAATTCGAAATCGCTTTCACAGTCAGGCATTCAAATTTTATAACTTTCTGTTAAAAAATGAATTTGTAAATGTGTCAAAATGTTTTGCGCTTGTTGAGCGAAGCTGTTAAGAACACCCTTAAGGAAGAGCATTTTTATCGTTATTTGAAGAACGATGGCATCTCGTAATTTGACGTGAGCAGTAAAAGATCTGGACATTTACACGATGAAATGTTACAAAAAGACTTTAAAATAAAAATAATATGATTACTAAATGGTGTACAAAATGTTGCAAAATTTAAAAACTATACAAACATTAAAGTAAATTTAAGAAATTCAACGTTTCGATCTTCGTCTGAGAACTTAATTGGGAAAACATCTTTATATTGATTCTAAACCAGTGTTGAATTCAAACACTTTTCTTTGGGGGGGGGGGGACTTCTGTGGCTCGGGGAGGGACGTGATAGAGTCCCGGGGGGGATTACACTTTTTTAACATCGAAAATACAAAATTTCAAATTTTCCGGTGGGGGGGAATTTGATAACTCCGGGGGGATGTTTCCCCGGGCCACCCCCTGAATACAACACTGATTCCAAACAGAGTAAAACCGCCTTGAAATTCAAAAGTTCATTTGATTTTCAAGTCTATTTTAAATTTGGGTACCACTTTTAAGCAATTTTTGTATATCCAAATACAGAAAATTTAATTCTTTTGTTGATGATTATTGGTAGAAACAATGTTGACAAATAACTACAATTTTTCCATATTTTATCAATATCCAAACATTATTATGATTGCCAAACTTTTAGAGAACAGAGCAATTAATAAACTTTTTTCATTATTTAATTTTTTCTGAGAAATGTCAAATACCTTTATTATAATGCTTTTATTTACGTGCTTATAAATGCATTGTTATCTATATTTGAAAAACTAATAATATACAAAAATCATAATCAAATATTAATTTTTACGATATTACGCGTGCAAAGTTGTAGTATATATCAAACAAGTATATATTAGTGTATTGCCATAAAGAATATATCACAAGATATCTTTATATCTAATAAGATTTTTATAATATGTATTTTTAAGGAAGTTGCAATTCTTAAATTTTTTAATGTTTAATTATATAGGAAATCTTTTAGACTATCTTCGGACATTATAATAAAACATTAAACCCTTCGTGGAAAAAAAAAAAACAAAAACATTATGGGTTTTAAACTAGTTTTTAATTAAAGTGATAAAATATTTTGAAAAATAAAACAACATTTGATTGATGAACTTACTTTATATCATTCGAACCATTAAATTTCATTAATTAGACATGAAATTTAGAATATCGTGGATATCCTTATACTAACACGATTTTCATAATAATTGTGGTTAAGGAAGTTATAAAAAATAAGTCATTTAATTTTTAATGACAAGAGGAAGCTTTCGAATGCATAGTAATGCATTTTAATGAAATGTTGCCTAATTCTCATTGGTACGATTAAACTTCTTTAATTAGACGTGGAATTTAAAATACATATGATCTTTTTATATCTAACAAGATTTCCCCTATAAGTACTGTCAAATAAGTTATGATTAATAAATCATTTAATTTTTAATCATGAGTGAAATCTTTTAAACTATTCTCTTAAAAAGTCAGCCACTAAATAGCTCAAGTTGAGCCGAAATCCACTCATCTCACGTTTTGAAAGGCAGCTTCTCGAAAAGAGTTGAAATAACTCGAATGAACGAGCTGTTTTTAACCAATTTAAATGAAGTTGAGCTATTTAAATAACCAATTTAAATCAAGAAGATTCAATTGTTTGAAAAACAACTCATTCACGATCAAAAAAATTACAGCTCTTTCCTGAGAAGCCAAATCAACTCTTTCATTTTAAGAGTGTATGCTCGGATATTATGACAAAACACTAGGCTTACGTGTAATATTATTTTGATTTCATACTAGTTTACAATCAAACTGATGAAATCTTTTGAAAAGCAAAAATAATGTTTGATTGATTTATTACTTAATTCTCATTCATACCATTAAACTTCTGTAATTAGATATGAAATAATTCTACCTCATTTGCTAAAGTCATATATATGTTCACTTTACATTACGCTATACACTGGTGTCCAAAAGTTAAGCATAATTGGTAATAAAGTAATTATTTTTAAGTAATGAAAGAAATATGAATCGGAATGTGCTGAAATTCCAGGTGTGTAAACAAAATAGTACGCGTCACATATTTTCGCGAAGAGTTTTCCCCGAAATCGAACAGGGGACCGTCAACAAATTGAAAAAGAACGAAGATCTTTTGGATAACCCTGTCAAAACTAATGTAGCAAAAGCGTTCAAACTGCACATTATGATTAATTGGCTTATTGTAATGTACTGTGTTAATTTTTACAAGGATAGCATGTATACTCGTAGAGAAATTAAGGTTTTTATAAAAACAGTCCTAAATTTTTCCAAGTTTTTTGCTTATAATTTGCAGAGTTCTTATTATAAAATAATGTTCTTTTCTGAAAATATGACAAAAATCATTGTACACTATACCCTGTCATCAGAATTTAAAAATAATAAAAATTGTATGAAAAATGAGTATGTTTAGTAAATAATTTTTCATTGCGCATGCGTCAACGATATCAAAATGTCATTTGCATATTGTGTTAGCTAAATGTATAGAGCAACTTCTGTAAAAGTTTCAAAAACATAACTTGAAAATTCCGAAAATGGGAGCCTATAGAATCAACTCAAAATCCATTATTCCTAAAGGAAGCAAAAAAAATCAGGGGTTTTACCTAAATATAGTTGTACGTACAATATTGTGTAGGCACTAAACAATGGAATATGGATACAGCCCCTCATCTTTTTGCTTCATTTAGGGAATAAAGGATTTTGAGTTGATTCTATAGGCTCCCATTTTCAGAATTTTCAAGCTATGTTTTTGAAACTTTTACAGAAGTTGCTCTATACATTCAGCTAACACAATATGCAAATGACATTTTGATATCGTTGACGCATGCGCAATGAAAAATTATTTACTAAACATACTCATTTTTCATACAATTTTTATTTTTTTTAAATTCTGATGACAAGGTGTTGTGTACAATGATGTTTGTCATATTTTCAGAAAAGAACATTATTTTATAATAAGAACTCTGCAAATTATAAGCAAAAAACGTGGAAAAATTTAGGACTGTTTTTATAAAAACCTTAATTTCTCTACGAGTGTACATGCTATCCTTGTAAAAATTAACACAGTACATTACAATAAGCCAATTAATCAAAATGTGCAGTTTGAACGCTTTTGCTACATTAGTTTTGACAGGGTTATCCAAAAGATCTTTGTTCTTTTTCAATTTGTTGACGGTCCCCTGTTCGATTTCGGGGAAAACTCTTCGCGAAAATATGTGACGCGTACTATTTTGTTTACACACCTGGAGTTTCAGCACATTCCGATTCATATTTCTTTCATTACTTAAAAATAATTACTTAATTACCAATTATGCTTAACTTTTGGACACCAGTGTATATGAAAGTCTCTGTATTGATTTTGGTTTGCAGACTATGCAACCGTGAAGATCAGTTTATGTTATTGATTGATGAAAAATTACTCATTTCTCATTGTTGCCATAAAACGTCTTCAATTAGACATAAAATGTAGAATACATAAGATGTCTTTATATGAAACAAGATTTTTATAATAAGTACTTCCAAGAATGCTATAATTAATAAGTAACTTAATTTTTAACCATAAAAGAAATATTTTAAATCAAGCTCGAATATTATGATAAAACATCAGGCTTTCCTGTGTCAAAACATTATTTTGGTTTCATTTGGTTTGGTGGAACTAGTTTAGAATCAAACTGATAAAATGTTTAGAAAAACAAAAATAATGTTTAATTGATGAATTACTCAGTTCTCGTTCATACCATTAAACTTCTTTAATTTGATATTAAATAATTTTACCTCATTTTCCAAAGTTATATGCATGTTCTACTTACATTACGCTACGTGCAAAAGTCTGTATTGTTGTTGCATCTTACAGATTATGCAACCGTCAAGATCCTTTTATGCTGTTGATTGATGAAACTTTACTTATTTCTTATTGGTATTATTAAACTTATTTCATTAGTCATAAAAATTTAAAATATGCACGATCAAATAAGATTTACTCATAATCAATAAGTCATTTAATTTTAAACTATAAAAGAAATATTTTTAACTATGCTAAAATAATATGATCAATTATCAAATCTTCGTATGTTAAAATACTATTTTGTTTTCACACAAGTTTAAAATTAATTTGTATATATTTTTGAACAACAAAAATGTTTGATTGATGAAATATTATTTAATTCTTTTTCATAACATAATTAGACTTGAAATCATTCTAGCTCATTGGCTAAAGATATTATATATTTGTTCCCCTTACATTATGCTACATGCAAAAGTCACTTTACTGTTGCTGACTTAACGATTATTTAACCTTCAATATTATTTTATAATGCTTATTATCTGTTTATCATTGGTACCAATAAACTTGGTACCAATAATTAACTGGACATGAAATTCAGAATATACACGATCTCTTTATATCTAATAAAATTTTCGTAATAAGCACTTTCAAGGGAGTTATAATTAATAAATCATTTAATTTTTATTCATAAGGGAAATCTTTTAAACTATGTACGAATATTATAATCAAACATCAAACCTTTGTGCGTCAATATATTGTTTTGATTTCCCACTAGTTCAGTATTAAACCAATGCAATCTTTCGAAAAACAAACATAATGTTTGATTTTTGAAATGTTACCTCTCATTCATATCATTATTGCCATGAAATCATTCTGCCTCATTTGCCAAATCTATATATGTGTTTTTTAATAACAATGCATGTATAAGTCACTTCACTGTTGTTTGCTTAAATGTGTAATCATCAAGATGGTTTTATGTTACTGATTAATGAAACGTTACAGTCAATCAGAGTAACACTGCGCCAAATCAGGGTAACTTTTCTCTACCCTATGAAAATTTGATGCATTCTGCCATGGTGGAATCTTGTCGAATTATTTCCAATGAACTGCCAACTTCACACTAGTGCTGCTATCTATATTTTGAGACCAAAACTTTGCCGTTAAGGGTGTATTCGGAAAAGAGATTTTTCACCTTCAACAGCTCAAAATTTTCCAATACAGTTCCAGACTCATTTTTAAAAGTAGAAACATGAAACTTGCTGGGATGATTTTTGAAGTGATGTATAAGATGCCGTGTGATGTAATTTTTCACTGAATTAATTAGAATTTGATTTATAAACAATTGTTTTTTCAGTTCGATCATTTTTTCGTCCCCAGATCTCCAGGTTTGGAAATTTCTGTTCAAATCGGCAACTTTGGCAGCATTTTTTGCAACATTTTCTACGTTTACCAAAAAAATGACACTTACGGCACCTTGTGTAGTTTCTAAATAAGGGATTTTGAAAGTTTGGTGCATCTGAGAGCAAAAATGGATTTAAAAATAAATCGGAAAATAGGCAGTTTGAATCGAAATACACCCTTAATTCAAGTGATGTAGCAGATTTAATCTTTTTTCCTCTCGTGGCCCAAAGTTACCCTGACAGGCCAGTTACCCTAATTGACTGTACTTATTTCTCATGGGTAAAAACTTCTTTAATTAGATATGAAATTTAGAATATGAACGATCTCTACATATCTAACAAGATTTTCAAAAAAAAAAAAAAAAAAAAAAAAAAAATATTTTCGAGGAAGTTATAATTAACATATTATTTAATTTTTAATCATAAGGGAAACATTTTAAACTAAGATCGAATATTATGATTCAAATCAAACCTTCTTGTGCCAAAATATTATTTTGACTTCATGTTAGTTTAGAATCATACTAATAAAACCTTTCGAAAAACAAAAATAATGTTTGATTGATGATATGTTACTCAATTCTTGTTTATACCATTAAACTTCAATTAGACTTGAAATCATTCTAACTCATTGGCCAAAGCTATATATACATATCATTACATTACGCTATATGTAAATGTCGCTTTACTGTTTCTGGCTTAACGATCATGCAACCTCCGAGATCAGTTTATATTGCTGGAATATACCCCAATGTGTACAGACACACATCAAGGGCCTTCTCTCTTTCTTCTCTTAAGTAATACGCATTTATTAACAACCAAGAGCAACCGGTAATTACGCCAGAAAATTGCACGCTTTGTAACGTGTTATTAGCAGACGGCTAGGATTTCACGTGCTGTCAAAACAAGTCTCGGCTACTAGTTTGATTATTTGATTGAGAGTGAGGTATTTGTGATGTAATGGAACTTTTTTTCTTTTACTATAAAATGGCGACGCGGGGAATTAAACAAGACTTTAATAACAAGCGTAATTACTAATAAACATCGACCGATGTAAATGCGTCGATGGGTTTCAGGCACAAATCGTGTTCGAAGATATGTGGTCGTAGGAATCGCATTAAATGGTGATATCAGGAACGTTAGAGTTGAGTTATTTAATTGATTATTAATAACACATGAATATTTTTTCCATTACATATTAGACAATCTTCCTTTAAATGACATAACAGATGTATGGCCCATCGGCAACCAGAACGAAATTCTTTTTGGGACAATGGATCAGTGATACTTCGCTTTAAGGCAAATTCATAAATTAACTGACTCTTACATCTTAATGAAAATTTATAAATTATCTCTTTTTTTTTTAATATTTAGTTTTTTTAATCAATTCATTATGTTTTTCTGTCTTTTACAATGAAATAAGCAAGCAAAGATGCGTTCGTATATAATCTTTGACATGTTTTTGAATTACAAATATACGACATATTTTTTTTTTTTATTATCATTTTACGGTAATACTGGCATCTATGTACCAGTTTATAACCTGAAAATTAACATTAATAAACTGTAAAATAAGCGATGATGTAACGTTATTCATTTATCAAATTATATATTACTGCTTATTTTAAGGTTTATAAATGTAAATTTTGCGGTTGTAAAACTGACATTCTAGCTGTCAACATTATATCGTAAAATAAATAAATATGTAAATAAATAAAATAACATACACACACACACACACACACAAACAAAAAAAAAGGATGCACTTTATGAGTGTTTGAATTTTCTTAATCGCAAAGTAAAAATTATAAGTTTTAGTGATTTTTTCTCTTTAGTAAAATCCACACGTAAAAGAAAATCTTTTAAGTTGCTAAACTTTTTCGAAACTAGGATTCCTAGAACTTTTTATGTAATGGTAACAAAAAAAAAATTCTTTCAAAAAAAAAAAAAAAAAAAAAAAAAAAAAAAAAAAAACAGATTCACGTTTGCACTGTAAAACAAAAAATCTGTAAAGTTACTAAGAGTTTTGTAGGAAAATGGTATGCCTAGAACTTTTTTATGTAACTGCAACAAAATAAGTCAAGTAATTATAAAAAAAAATATGATAAAATTTTAATAAACACACGTATTTCAATTGTCTTATAAACCTACATTTAAAAAAAAAATCTAAAGTTACTATTCTTCTTTAGGAAACTGGAATTTCAAGAATTTTTCATGTAATGGTAACAGCAAAAATTTATGTAACAGAATCAATTACATAAATTTTTCCTAATAATTTTATAATTTATAATGAAAAAAAAAATCCATTTATATCTGGAGAAAATTACGTGCTCTCACCAACCCATCTATTTGTTGGTTAATAATTTATCATTTTGTGGCTATAAAACTGGATTTTAGATTATCAAGATACTTTTTTTATTTTATTTAATACATAACATAGAAGTATTTTGGTTTTTGATGTCCAATTGTATATTTTTACATTTCTGATCCACCCTGTACTTTCCAAAATTATTTAGATTTTTTCCTTTGAATTCCTTTTCTTAAAAAGGAGATACATTGCCCTAGGTATCATTCGTATTATTGGAAGTAATGAAAACTTTTATTTTAAATGTCGAACATGACAAGACAATGTGACGCTCAAGGAGTGCCCATGTGAATTGTGTTGCCGGTATGAGTAACATACATCGGAAGTAACAAAATAACATAAAATTAAATTTGTAAGCAACAAAACATTCCATAAATAAACTAAAATTTTTTAAAACTCTGGTGGAGAATCCTACAGGGCCATTCCAAGATTTTGAATCATTTGACGCCATGAGGTTCATTTCTGCTCCAAAATAAAATGGGGCATAGAGCATCCAAGTTTTATTTTCGATGCTCTACACTTTATTAAAAGCTAAGTCTAACAAGGCATAATTTGAGAATGAAAAGAATGTGTGTTAAATCAAATGTCAAGACTCACAGAGAAGTTAAACACCCGGGAACATCAATCTCTTTAACGAAAATTTATCCTAAAATCTCTCTCTAAAAAAAAAAAAAAAAAAAAAAAAACATATCGTTCTATAAATTTCGAAGACCTAAACCTAATGTTCATCACCTGTTGAAATTTGTATGATTTAGCCTTTAAAAAAGTAAATTGTTGCATCATAACAGGTCCTTCAGATTAACAAACAACATTTCGACTTCGAGAAGGATCGAAAAATGGGGAAAGTTAAACTTAAAAAAATTATTAATATAGTGTATTACAGATATATATAAAAAAAAAACTAAACATTCTTTTTGAATAAATGTAAATAACAATTACACAAACTTCGCCCACGTGCTCTGAGATTTCGTCTGACATCTGTACTATAATTTCTTATTTAAATATAATCACATTATCAATCTTCAAAAGAATTTCGGTAACCAATTATGTTACGTCATTGATTTCATATTCATTTCCATCATTATCGCACATCTAACAAAATACAACGTTTTTTAAGCATCTGGTTACAGATTATATCAATTCCCACCTTCCCTCAAAGAGATCATTAAAATAAAAGTCCGATTAAAGGGTTAGGCTGGGGAATTCACTGGTCATTTACAAAAGGGTGGTACTTCTCCTTCAATGACCATGAAAAAGTTGTTCCGTCCGACATGGACCACCCATTTACAAAGCGAAAAACATTTGGAGCAACATCATCTTTCTACTGTATATTACTCTTTTTTTTAATCGTCTATTTAATTCTTTCTATTAAATTTGAGCTATCTTGTTTTGTGTGAAAGCGTCCGTGGAATATTAGAACCCGTTCCAGTTGGCGGTAATAATGCGGAAAGATATCTTTAAGATTTAACCCGGTGATCCCTATTAAAACGTAACTTCGTATCTTTAGAAAACCACACCTAGACGAACGTAGGATGTCTGTTAGTGTAAGTTAGAGAAAGAAACGTTAGGGGGAGATGTTGGCGTGTGTGGTTGTCGTACGTAAAAATGTATTGCTGGCACTGGCGACCAAAATATCTCGATTCACCTCGAGGCAAGATACATAACAAAAGAGTTTCATGATATAACCTTTGCCCGGAGTTAAATTTGAATGCATCGAGAAGGGATAGCTGTCATGACCGATAAATTTTAAACCAGGTTTAAAAGAAACAGATGACAGAGATTTTTATCACAGACCCGTAAACAAAGGTTTACATGTGGCAGGAAAATGTTACTAATCACAATCTTCTAATGGCTGAATAATTGGATTACTAAAAACACATTTAAATATTTTTCATAATTTAATGTATAAATGTATAGAACAAATGATTTGATTTACATAGCTACAGTTGGATACTAAAATAGTTTGATGTGTCTGAGTTTTTAAATTAATTAAGTAGTTTAATGAAGAGCAAGTCTTTATATAAATATGTCTAGTGGTTATTGCATTCATGAAATTTTGGAAATATATAGTTAAAAGGGACAAAGTAAGGAGGAAATTCGTGTATGTCGTTATCTTACGTAGAAATGGATTGCTCGCATTGGCGACCAAAATATCTCGACTCACCTCGAGACAAGATATATAACAAAAGAGTTTCATGATATAACCTTTGCCCGGAGTGATATTCGAATGCACCGCAAAGGGATAACTGTCATGACCGATTAATTTTAAACCAGGTTGTAACCAAACAGATGACAGAGATTTTTATCTCAGATACATAAACAAAGGTTAACAAGGGGCAGAAAACTTTACTAATCATAATCTTCTAATGACTGAATAATTGGATTACTAAAAACACATTTCATGTTTTCCATAATTTAATACATAAATGTCCAGAACAAATGATGCCCTTGATCTTTATCACTGATGTCATTTGATTTACATAGCTGCATTTGCATACTAAATTAGTTTGACTTAACTGAGTTTTTAAATTAATTAAACACTTAAATAAAGACCACGTCTATATAGATATGATTAGTGGTTATTGTATTCAAGGAATTTTAAAAATATGTAGTTAAAAAGAACACAGTAGAGAAGAAATTTGTGCATGTGGTTGTCATATCTTGAAATGGATTGCTCGCATTGGAGACAAAAATGTATTGATTCACCTTGGGGCAGATGTAAAAGTAAGGAGTTTCTTGATATAACATTTGCACCGGTTAAGCTTTGAATATACCTCGGCCCCGATGATGACTAATTAGGGCCCTGGGCAAAGATAACTTAGGGAGCCTCTTTCGAATCATTGCAACATTATTCCAATAGAACTGATGGTCATTCTATGTGTATGTATAATGCATAAACATATTTTCTCACTTTAGATATAAATGGAAGAAAATTCTTAGTTCCGTCAATTCTGAATAAAATATCTTTATACCTAATTTTGTTACAAAATCCCGAAAAAAGGCAGATTTCCTCAAAAAATCGCGAAAAAAACGACATATTTCGTCCAAAAATCGTGATAAAACGGCAAATTTTGTCTAAAGATTCGCGAAAAACGGCAATTTTCATAAACAAATTGTGATAAAATAGCACATTACGTCTAAAGATCGCAAAACAGCGGCACATTTTGTCAAAAGATTGTGAAAAAACGGCACATTTCATCAAAAAATCGCAAAAAAGACAAATTTCGTTAAAAAAATCGCGAAATAACGAATAATTTT
Organism: Maratus speculifer; assembly: GCA_964019185.1. Taxonomy (NCBI): domain Eukaryota; kingdom Metazoa; phylum Arthropoda; class Arachnida; order Araneae; family Salticidae; genus Maratus; species Maratus speculifer. The sequence goes on from OZ025303.1 coordinate 108,219,103, forward strand.
CGGCGAATTTCGTCAAAAAATTCGCCAAAAATAATTAATATTATTACAAAATCTCGAACAAAAAACAGATTTCCTCAAAAAAAAAAAAAAAAAAAAAAAAAAAAAAAAAAAAAAAAAATCCCGAAAAAACGACAAATTTCATCCAAAAATCGTGATAAAACGACAAATTTTGTCAAAAGATTCGCGAAATCAGCAATTTTCATCAAAAAAATCGTGATAAAATAGCCCATTTCGTCAAAAGATCGTGAAAAAACGGCTCATTTCGTTGAAAGATCGCGAAAAACGGCAAATTTCGTCAAAATATCGCGAAAAAACGGCAAATTTCGTAAAAAAAATAGCTTTAAAATGCAATTTTCGTCAAAGGGGTACGAAAAAAAAGTTGATGACAGGATAGAATTTTTCTTTTCCAAAAACTAACTTCCTTGCTTCCATATAGTTTTTTTTCTTTTATTTTGCTGCTCCAAAAACAGATTTTCCTGCTTCACAATCTGTTTTTGATTGTTCTGATTATTTTGAAAAGTATTCTTTTTTTAGAAAAAATGTCTTTTTCATTAAATCAGTTTTGCCCCTTTTTAAAAGAAATGTGAACAATAGTGATACTTGTTATGTTCTACACTAAAATAAGCATTATTTTATAATTTGTATCTTGCACATTTATTTTTTAAAAAAGTAAAATAAATATCTCTTAATAGTTTTAAAAAAATAATATTGGCTTTAATTATTTATACATTAATTAAAACAATAATTGCTGCATTTAACTTTTCTTTTGCAAATGAACAAGTTCAATTTTTGTGTCTAAAAATATGACTTATTAATGGGGACCCGCTTTTTTGAAAAAGGGACCCAGAATTTTAGGAGTCCTGGGTCCCCGGGACCCAGGATTTTTCAAGTCCAGCGGCATCACTGTACAGAATAAAACTATTTTATATAATTTTAGCAACTTGTTAAATTAATTTGAGATGAATTTAATAACTTCAATGTATGGAAGAATTGGAAAAAGACAGTAAATATTTTATAGTATGATGTACGGATTTCGGGGGCCTGGGGATACCTATCATGACTAATCAGTTTTTAAACTTGGTTGAAACCAAACAGATGAGAGGGATTTTTATCATGGATATGTAAACATAACATCATATGTGGCAGGAAATTTTTATTGTTTTCTATCTTCTATAACTGAATAGTTTGAGTGCAAGAAACATGAAATTACAACTCGTATTTTCAATCATTTTTATGTTTTTCATAATTTACTCTATAAGTATGTTGAACCACGGTCATACTAGATTCCACATAGGGGTGAATCCAGTTTGGCTGTGGTAGAACATATGATGGCCATGATGTCTATCGCTGATAATACAGTCGAACTTCGATTTAACGAATTGATTGGGACCCATAAATCCGTCCGTTAAATCGAAGCAATTCGTTCAGTCGAATATCAATTTTTGTAAAGAGTATGGTATAAAAATATCAATAAAAATACCCTTAGATATACAGATTTAAAAAAGGATGATTATTGTTTGGTACAAGCTTAAAAATTATAAATTAGGAGATCAACTTTAAAATTATCTAAATCCTTTATGTTATTTGTTTTTGAAACTTATACATAATACATGCATGCTTATTCGCACTTTGGGAAGAAATCCTTGATAGTGCTTTGTTTTGACTTTCCAAGGTTCTTTGTCGATATTTACTAACTCCGTAAGAACAACACCATTAACCTCGTGAGACAAAAGTAATTTCTTAAAGTATTCAAGCTGCAAATTGATTTTTGGAATGTCACATTTTTTAATTGAATTTCCGTATCTTCATCATCTTGACTACTTTCCGAATCTTCATTCTTTTTCTGTTCAATATCGTAAGGTACTTAGCTCTACATATTTGTCTACATTTTTGTCATGTTTCTAGATGATAAAGGGAAAAATCTGTCTTTTGAATCCACCAGAAATTAGATTTAAAAAAATGTAACACTTGGATTAGGATGTGAAATATTCAAAGTTTTATGTGCAAAAGAAATCAAAATTTTAATTTTATCTGCTAATGCAAATTTTTTTTCAGCGATTGTTGTTCGTTAAATCAAAGCTAAAAATTCGTTAAATAAGAGCATTTTAGCATCCTTTTCGTCGCGACAGAAAAAATATTCGTTAAATCGGAGAATTCGTTAAATCAAAGTACGTTAAATCGAGGCTCAACTGTAATTTGCTTTACATGTCTACAGTGAATACTAATTTTTCTTGATCTATCCGATATTTAAATAAATTAAACTTTTTTATGAAGAACGAAACTTTATATTAAGTGTCTGTAGTGGTTATTGCATTCAAGGAATTTAGACAATACATAGTTTAAAAACAAACATTAAGGGGGGCGGAATAAAGTAGCTACAGTATATGGAAGTAGATCGCTCGCATTGGCGACTAAAATATCTTTATTCACCTCGAGGCAAATGTAGAAGAAAAGAGTTTTGTGATATAACCTTTGCCCGGGTTCAGCTTTGAATGCACCGAGAAGGGATAACTGTCATGATTGATCAATTTTAAACAAGGTTGAAACCAAACAGATGACAGAGATTTTTATCACAGATATGTAAACAAAGGTTTATAAGAGGCAAGAGTGGTTTACTATTCTGAATCTCCTAATTATTGAATAATTTGACTATTAAAAACGTAGAATTACAACTCATACTTTCAACAATTTTTATGTTTTTCATAATTTGACGTTAAGTATGTAGAACAAATGATGCCGGTGATGTCCTTCCCTGACATATTTACAGGTCACAGGCGAATGTTTTTTAACTCTATCTGTTAATACTTTCTCATAACAAAAATCTTTGATTTACAATTTGAAAACATTTACAAGAGAAATATTTTTAAAAAAATTATTTTTCAAAAATAGTGGCACGTATAGAAAACTAAATAATCACATGTGGCAGCCCAGCATTTTCATTACATGGCTGCAATTATATGCTAAATTATCTTGATTTATATGAGTTTTTAAATAATTTAAACACTTTAATAAAGAAAAAATCTTTATATAAATATGTCTAGTGGTATTGTATTCAGGGAATTTTGGCAGTATAGTAGAGCGCTAATTATTCGGACCGAAGCCAATCTGGTTAATGAAATATACGGCTAATTGAATATTTTAAAAAACCGCTATGGAAATATTCTTTAGTTAACTTCCCAACATACTTTTACAGGCGTAAGTTTGGCTACAATAGCTGTCCACACTTTAGCATATTACAAATGGTGTGTTTGAAAGGTAGTTTTTAATTTTTTAAAAACAAAATTGGTACAAATTTGTGCATAGAATTACACATACATAAAAAAAAAAATTATTGTAATATGGAAAACAAATTCTTTATAGTCTTCTGTTTTATAGAAAACATTCTTTTCTTTTGTAGCTATATCGCTGAACCTTTTTAAACGCAGAAATTGAACGGGATCGACGGAATCTTACCGTTTTAGCCTGTACTATCGCAACGTCAAGCGTATTAAATACTTTTGTGTCTCTTGGCCTAGTAGTCTCCAATGCCCTCTACTTCGTCGTTTTCGCATTGCGCTTCAATATTCGTATTCTGAATGATTAGAATTAATACTTTTTCATTCAAAATATGAAAACCTATATTGTTCACATCGTTTTCAAACTTTGTTGGAAATATGAATCCAAAATGTTGCAAGTGTTCTTTAAAGTTTTCAGTATCAATTTCTTCATTGCTTTACTTCACGTAGCTTCCATTAAAAATATTTTTTCAAGAGCCTTCAAATGTGGAAACTTCTAGAAGATTCCAAACATTTGCAACCTTCATGCTACATTCTTTCGAGCCAATTTGTATTGTGGTAGAGGGATCAACATCATCTAAAATTTTTTCGTGAATGCTGTTTCCTGTACTGTCTTTCACTGATTCTATTACACTTTGCTCCATGAGTTATAAAAGGAAAATTACATTCGGTGGTAGAAAAATGGTTATAAACATTCTAGTTTCACTTCCGAATAGATTGGATGAGAAGATTATTATCTAGCATCAATGAAATTTTCCTTGCCTTTTTTTCCCCCTTCAAAAAAAAAAAAAAAAAAAAAAAAAACGCTATGAAAAACAATTTTTTTTTTTTTAGTTCTGCTATATTGTTAAAAATACCTGAAATTCACAGATATATTTTTCCCGAATTTCACAGAAAAAAAATTCTTTTCACAACAAACCGGCATTTTCCGTTAAAAATCAGAAAACTCATCATTTTTCCTGAAAATAACAAGACGGATGGCCCACTGCTCAAGGCACCACGCCGCTAAACACCTGCGAGCATGGGTTCGATTCCCGCTGGCGCTTTGAAATAATGAAAGTATAAAAAATCCCTTTTAAATTAAATTTTTTCTGTTTATTTTTCTCTTACTTCTTATTTAAAAAATCTTTTAACTAAATTTTTAACAGAAAATCTAGTAACGGAATGGTAAATATCTGGCAACTTTGCTATCATTAGTTTTACTGTGAATTCACAGATTTTTTTTAACAGTGTATCTGTTAGAACCTTTCCACACCAACTTCTCTTTTTTTCAAAATTATTTATAAATGTGCCCCCCCAAAAAAAAAAAAAAAAAAAAAAAAATGTAAATATGCGTATTCTATAGAATACATCAAGTCTAAAGAAGTCAGGAAACGTTATTTAACGATTAACTTCCGTTACAACCCGCCGAATTTATATTGCCGCTCCTAAAGATGATTACTTTAAAAATATTGGTAAAGACGAAAAAAAAAGTATGGCATTTAATCGATCCGGTAAATTGAAAAATCAGGTTATTCGGCGTTCAGATAATTGGAACTCTACTGTATATGGTTAAAAAGGAAACATTGGGGGGAAATTCGCACATATATCTACTATATATCTACCATAGATTGCTAGCATTGCGACCAAAATACCTGGATTCACCTTAAGGCAAATGTAAAAAAAAAAGGGAGTTTCATGATATAACCTTTGCCCGGATTCATCTTTGAATGTACCGAGAAAGGATAACTGTCATAACTGATCACTTTTAAACTAGCTTGAAACCAAACAGATGACAGAGATGTTTATCACAGATATGTAAACAATGTTTTATAAGAGGCAGTAACATTTTACTATTCTTAACCTACTAATAAATAAATAATTTGATAAATAGGAATGTACTGTCACAATTCATGCTTTTTACGATTCCCATGTTTTGCAAAATTTACTGTAAAAGCATGTAGAGCAAATGATTTCAATGATGTCCTTCGATGATGTCCTTTAGTTTTCATGGTTACATTTTCGATAATCAATTACCTTGGTCTACCTGAGTTTTTAAATTTATTAAATATTTTTATTAAGAACGAATCTTTACGTACGTATCTATAATGCTATTAATTGTATTAACAGATTTTGTAAAACTCACCATAAAATAAAAATACAAAGCAGGACTGGATTTTAAAATATTCCGCCGAAAGGGGCCGTTACAATAGCGATTTTTGTGTTATTTTCAGTAATAATATACCACCGAAAAATGTATCAAGTTATGCATAGAATTGAACCAATTTTTTATGTGTTTGGCTATGGCTAGTTGGTCCTCTGAATTTGGAAAAACTCCGCCGGAAGGGAGCGCTGTAATAGCGTTTTTTTCTGCCATTTTCAATATTATACCGCCTAAAAGTGTATGAAGTTATGTACAGAACTAAACTAAATTATTTTGCATGATTTTTTTTTTGGGGGGGGGGGGGCATGGCAAGCAGGTCCTCCTTGAATTTGAAAAAAAAAAAAAAATCTTCCAGAAAGGGGCTCTGTAAAAGCGATTTCCGTGCTGTTTTCATTATTGTACCAGGAAAACGTGTATGAAGTTACACTGAGAGAAAAATATAGTTTTGGCATCTTGAATTTAAATTGTGGCTTTAGAAAAAATAGTTCCATGTCATCCTTATAAATTCTAACTCACTTAGCTTTAGAATTCTAGAGTCTCCTACAAGAATTCCGAAGTATTTTCCCATAATCTCGTTGTCCAATTTATTTAAAAATCTCTACAAATAGATGCGAACACAAGAGGTTTGGTTTAAAAACTATAATTCTAGTTTATGAAACCATTCCCGAAATTAAGCGAGTATTTCTCGTTACTGAAATGATTCAATATCATTTTGTCACCAAGAAAACGAGAGACTGGAAATGGTATGTTATTTCACCTATTCTGCTTAGTTGTTTAACCTATTTGCATAGATTCTTCATCTGTAGTTCTCGTTTAGGTATTCAGAAAGTGACTAACTATTCATTATAATTGAAGAAGGTATATTTTTTTTCTCAGTGTATGTACAGAATTGAACCAAGTTTTTAGTGTACGTTTTTTCTTCTGGCCAGCAGATCTTCCTTGAATTTGGAAATATTCCGTGACAAAGGAGCATTATGATAGTGTAGCTCTTTTTGTATCATTTTCTCGATTCTTTATCGTTCTATTGTCCATTGGCTAGTGCAGAGACGGGAACTCGCGTCCTGCTAAGCCAGTTTTTTGCAAACAGCTGATGATAACAGAATAAGGGAAAACTAATGATTTTAATAAATATGACGATCCACATTAACTCATTTTTACACCACTAAATTGACTGAAGCAGAAATTTAAAATGAAAATCAAAGTTGGTATAGTATTGAATTAATTATATTAAAGTATTAACATGTGTAACTACTTTTTGAAATATTAAATATATATATATGAGGAGGACCCTAGAAGCCAAGGGGTGTAAGTGACAAAAAATTGAAAAAATTGAGTTAAATGCACAGGGTATCTAAAAATATGCTTTTTTCATTTCAGGTAAAGAAATATAGGTCATTTTTTTATTATTTGCTGAGTTATAGAGATACCCCCCTTTTTTCGAAAAACAAACAATTTTGATTAATTATACATTTAAAGAAAATTGTGCTCTATTTTTTTAACAGTATTTGAAATGAGAGTTCAAAGATTAGAATGCAACAAGCAGATAATTCCTATTTCAATTTAGTCAATTGTTATTGATGTTCCAATTTAACATCAATTATCTTTAAACTCAATTTACTCCAAATCGACATTTTGTCACTTGTACCCCTTGGCTTCTGAGGTCGTCATATGAGATCGAGGAAAGTTTTGGGATTGGCATATCCAACTAGTTTTTCAGTTTCTTCTATCTTCAATAGAAGAAAGTATTGTAATCGAAATCTTTTTCGACGGATTTACAAGTTTTAGGGGTTAGATATTCCAAAAAATATGTTTTTAGAAAATGTCTGTCTGTCCGTGTGTTTGTCCGTATGTTGCCATTCTACCATCAAGAAGTGTGTAAAGATATGCATAAAATTGAACCAATTTTTTTTGTGAATGTTTTTGGCTGTGGAAAGCAGATCCTCCTTCATTTTTGAAATATACCGCCGGAACGGGGCATTGCAATAGCGATTTTTGTGCCATTTTCAATATTGCCTCGACTAAAAGGGTATGAAATTATGCATCGAATTGAAGCAAATTTTTTGTGTTAAGTGTTTGGCTATTGTTGGTTGGTCCTCCCTGAATTTGAAAATTAATCCGCCAGAGGGGGATGCTGCAATAGCTATTTTTGAGCCATTTTCAATATTTTACCATCAGAAAGTTTATGAAGTTATGCATAGAACTGAACTAAAATTTTTGTGTATGATTATTTTTGGGTATGGGAAGTAGGTCCTCCCTGAATTTGAAAAAATCTGCGTATCATTCTATTGGTCATCGGCTCGTTCAGAGATGGAAACTCGTTTTTACCCCGATTAATTGACTGAAACAGAAATTTAAGATGAAAATCAAAGTTGGTATAGTACTCAATTAAAATTATTAAAGCATTAATATGTGTAACTATTTTTTAAAATATTAAAATGTATGTTTGAGATAGAAGATAGTTTTGGGATTGGCACAGCCAACTAGTTTTTTACGTGATTATACTGTTGAAATTTTCTAAATTTTGCATTAACTAAATACGATTTTGTCTTAAAAATATAAAAATGCTTTAAATACAAATCTATTTAGGTTCCGTGTATTTATTATGACCTGAAATATAAGTAAGCACCAAAATTTTCATTTTTGTTAAAAAAAAATATTTTATAATCGGTTATACCAATTTTCTGTTTCACAATAATTATGTCAGTTCGGGGCTCCATGTAAATGCTAATTCTGCATCTTGCAATCTTTTAAGGGTGTATTTCGATTCAAACTGCCTATTTTCCGATTTATTTTTAAATCCATTTTTGCTCTCAAATGAACCAAACTTTCAAAATCACTTATTTAGAAACTACACGAGGTGCCGTAAGGGTCATTTTTTTGGTAAACGTGGAAAATGTTGAAAAAATGCTGTCAAAGTTGCCGATTTGAACAGAAATTTCCAAACGTGGAGATCTGAGGACGAAAAAATGATCGAACTGACAAAACAATTATTTATAAATCAAATTCTAATTAATTCAGCGAAAAATTACATCACACGGCATCTTATACATCACTTCAAAAATCATCCCAGCAAGTTTCACGTTTCTACTTTTAAAAATGAGTCAGGAATTGTATTGGAAAATTTTGAGCTGTTGAAGGTGAAAAATCTTTTTTCCGAATACATCCTTAAACGCATGAAGTGAAAGAATATACTGGGTTAATTATACTGGGGTTAATTAATAAAACTTGTCATATCTGTTACACAGCCAAAAATCGCAATGCTTTTTGGCCACCGTTATTTGCGAAAAGTTTCCTTCGCCCTATTCAACTGATGAGACATCTCCGATAAAATAAGTCACATTTTTCCGTTCTAAAATGCTGATAGCCAAAAATCGTCATGTGTGACAGACACGACAAGTTTTCATGGAATTAGCCACTGATATTATTCATCCCAATAAAAATTGTGCATTAAAATTAAATACATTTTAAAATTTTAACCCTTTCCGGCGCAGTGTTACCACTCCGGCAACTCCTAATTTTAATTCCAAACTTCAAACGGCATCAATAATATTTTAGTAAAATTTTACTTTTACAATGACAGCTTAATTCAGGGAATTCTTAATTTCTAAAAACGTCTTTTATAAATTCCGGTATCAGTCAACAATATCTCATTTTACGAACAGAATTTGTCTGCGCCGGAAAGGGTTAAATGTTGATAAGAGTCTTTTATTTTCATTTTTCCAAAGTTAAGAATCCTGAGACCCTCTTAACCCTTTCCGGCACACTGTGTCTAATCTGGGGTACTTAATTTCAATTCCAAACTTGCAAAAGGCACCAATAACATTTTAATAAAATTTTGCTTTTGCAATGAAAGCTTCATTTAGGGGATTCTTAATTACTAAAAAATTCGTTTGTAAATTCCGGTGACAGGCGATAACTTCTCATTTTACTAACAGAATTTGCCCGTGTCAGAAAAGGTTAAGGCTGATGTCTATTTAAAACTTTTCTGCATATTATTGATCATTGATAATATATAGACAAAACTGCTGAGTTAATTATATTTTATGGCTAAAAAACATTTATTAAAGAAAAATATATTGGAACCTGTTAAGGGAGACCCGTAAGAAAAAACTCAAAATTTTTATTATTGATTTTAAAGTAATGAATTTTGGTGTACTACTTAAGAATCTTTTTGTAAGGAATAATTAGCAAAAAAATTAACTTTTTATTAAAAAGTATATTTTTTATGGGGATTTTTATGATATTTTTTGTCGAAAAATACACTTTTTAAAATTACTACTCCTCATTCAATTTTCAATATTTTGGTATTACTAAAATTTCTTAAATAGTGTTATGGTATATAGAAAAGAACTAAGGAGAGATATTTTTAATTTTCTATTTTAATCGGCTAAAAAAAAAAAAAAAAAAAAAAAAAAAAAAAAATACGCATGGTAAATTTTCTTAAATTCGTTATAATTTTCATGTTTACCAATTTATGTAAAATTTTCAGAAATAGTTTTAAAAAATATCTCCTTACTTTTGTTGCAAATTTTTTAAAGATCTAAAAACATAAACACTTTGTTTCTAAATCATTTTACCACTGAGCCTTAGTACTTTGAACTTAGGCAAAATATGAAAAAAGTCATTTTCAGGAAAACACGTTTTAAATAGCCGCTAATCCTTTAAACTCTATAGTGAGTACTATTAAAAACGCTCATTTTTTACATGTTCCAAGTGTCCCCGAGTTCTGAAATTTTGCATGGATATTCGCAAATATGTATTTTATCGTTTTCTGAGATAAAAAAATTTTAGAACTTTTGATGATTTTTGGCCGAAAATGGGGTACGGGTCTCCCTTAAAGTGACCACTTTGGTAAAGTGGCCACCTCGCTAAAGCGACCACTTTTGGAAAATTTTACTCATGCTCATACAAAATAATATGAGAATTGTCCGGTAATGTGACCATCTGTCTAATATGTCCACCTGTGTAAAGTGACCAGTTATCTTGCCATCGTCAATGTTATTTAAACCTGAAAAATGTGACTATCCATTTTTCTCCATGCAAAAATTTTCAAACTAAAAGACTAAAATCCTCATTTTCTGAAATTTTATTTTGATCCATTAAAAAGTATTGGAATTGATCGCTTATCATCACTATTTGCTTAATGATAAAGTGACCATTGTTTCCTTTATTTTACTGATATTTTCACTTGTCTAAGGGGATTTTTAAGGAAAAGCTTTCCTCATAGCACGCATGGTCACAGTGATGTCACAATGACGTCACTGTGAGTCACTTTGGTCACATCACATCTGTGACGAAAATGCCACCATTCAGTGACGTCACATTGTGACTAAGATGTGACTTTCTAAAAAATTTTTCACAGTTCGTCACAATGTTAATGTCAAAGTAGTCACAAATGACACACTTTTCACAAATTTGTCACATTGTGACGTCACAAAGTGGTCACAATGTGAGGTCACAAAAAAGCTCTAAAACGGCCATAACGACTTCACATTTTAGTCACTGTGACTTCACATTGACGTCACGTGACGTCACATCGACAATCGATGGTCACAAAGTCACAATGTGACTTCACAACGACGTTGCAGTGACGTCACCATGTCTTACGGGTTATTATTGCCAGTTACAGAAATGTTATCATTATAGAATTACAATGAAAATAAAAATGTGTATAAATTACAGTGTACATTTGTAGTTCTGTGTTATTTAAATCAATCACTACGGTATCTCAACTGTATTAAAAAAAAAACGTGAGTTTTAAGTAAATTATCTTCTAGATAGTATATTTTAAATTAGTAAATCAGTTAATGTATTTGTGAATTAATCAGTTCATTACATAATGTAGTGGATTTTTTTCCATTTTATATTTTGTTTTATGTTTCAAGATCACAAAAGTTTTAACGTGCCACTTTGAAAGATACTCCATAAAATGACCTCCTCTGTAATAGTGACCATTTTATCCGGTGCCAAAGGTTGTCGCTTTAGACAGGTTCCACTGTATTTATATAAATTCTTTTATTGTTTCTAATATATTGGGAATTTCGATATTATCGTATTACTCGTGTGTACCGTGAACGCGTGTTTAACGCGCACCCCGTAACTTTACAAAGAAAAACTACGATTTTTTTTTTTTTTTAATTTCGTATATAGCGCGTAAATTTCGTATATAAATTTGACATGCTAGTGAATGAATGACCAAATGAATTTCAGTAAAGAAAGTCGAAACAAACTATATATCAGGCGAGAAAACAAGGCGAAAATACATTTTTAGACTTCGGGTAGGGAGTAAATGACGGTAACCAGAGTTGCTAATTAGCATTTAAATGATGTTACTAGTTCTGTTGAATAAAAAAAGTGCAAGGAGGGAAATAAAGATGCAAAAACACTTCAATTAAGTAAAGTTTTACAAGTGATTATGTCTTCTTTGATTACATTTCTTGATTCATATGTATATTGTGTGATTACATCCAGCAATAAAAAATTATTCCGTGTATAATGCGCACCTAGGAATTTTGCCTTTATTTTTTGAAAAAAAAAAAAAAAAAAAAAAAAAAACATGCGTTGTACACGAGTAAATATGGTATAAGATAAAAAGATCAATATTAGAGGGTTAACCGACATGCATAACTGTCGTTTACAGAAATCGTCAACATGCGTTAACGACCAAAACTTCATGACTTTCTGTATGTTGATGGATAGAAAATGAGTTTCATGATGTAACCTTTGCTTGCATTAATTTTTGAAAACACTAAGTGGGTATAACTGTCAACAAGGATCATTTCTAAACAAGGATAATGCCAAAAAGATTATAAAGATGTTGATCTTGGATACATAAACAAAGCTTTTTCGAGAACGAATAAACTTTTTTTTTTTTAAATTCATGACTGAATAACTTGCAAATCTCATCAAGAAGGTTTTGTATTATTTTTGAAGCTTCATAAATAACTGATGACATTCGAGAATGTTAAAATTTGGTCGCTTGAATGTTTTGATTTATCTCATTAATATAGGAGTAGGATGTGGCAATCTCAAAACTTTATTCTATCTCATACATGTTATTACAAAGCCACATAAAATATTTATAATTATCAAAATAATTAACAGTTTATCTCGGAAAAATTAAAAAAAAAAAATAGCATCGCTATTTTCAAATAAAAAAGTTCATAGTAGATTTCTGTTGAATTTTTTTCATGACAAACACTAAACCTTAAGTAGTTCTATTACTCAAGTAACAAGTATAAAATGCTGTAGTATAAAACAGCGTAATTTCAAAATTCTAAAATCAGATTTTTTTCTAATTAATCAATTTTTTGCTCAATGCAAAAGTTTTATTTTATTTAAATTGTAGAAATAATTGTGCAAATTCAATTTGGTATACAGTTCGATTAATGTCGAACCTTAAGAAATCTATACAACATTGTAGCATAAATTAAGGACCCTAAATACTATTTGACAAAGAACACGGTATTTAATATGGTTTAACATAATTTAAATTATTTATAAATGATCGCAAAGATTTCATCTTCCCTTGCAAACATAAAAACAACAACATTGAAAGTCTTAAATACTTTGTATGCAGATTTCAAGTTATTTAAAAAAATATGGATTAATGATTATGAGCATTGAGCCGCACATAAAGGCTGCCGGACCATATCCGGCCATAGCGCCGTAGGTTGAGTAAATGGCTGCTCAATAAAGATAGTTTTTGTTTCGCCTTAACGGCTTAGTTAAAAATGCGTGTAATGATCCATCAGACAGAGATGTCTTAGTTTCTAATACGGATCACAGACGACTAGTCTTAACTTGCGTAAGTGCTTAAGACATATCGTGACCAGGATTTAAAACATAGGTTTTTAAGCTCAAAAGTGAAAGCTTCTATGATATGCGATACATTCTTTGCAAACTATCAATGAATTGATGTTTCTTTAGGGTTATTTTAGCAAATGTTTAAATAGCAGCTTTTATGCCCTATGAATGCTTGTTAACATTCGAGTGTGACTGTAATGGATAAGTAGAAATGGTTTAGTCTATTGAATTGTATAGGCGTTTTAAGTATTTCGCAAACTATCAATGAATTGATATTCCGTTGAGGTTATTTTGGCAAATGTTTAAATAGCAGCTTTTATGTCCTATGAATGCCTGTTAACATTCATGTGTGACTGTAATCGGTATGTAGAGATGATTTAGTTTGTTAAATTGTAGGGGTTTGCAGTATTTCGCAAACTATCAATGAATTGATATTCCGTTGAGGTTATTTTGGCAAATGTTTAAATAACAGTTTTTATGTCCTATGAATGCCTGTTAACATTCGAACGTGACGGTAATCTATAAATAAAGATGGTTTAGTTTGTTAAATTGTAGGAGTTTTAAGTATTTCGCAAACTATCAATAAATTGATGTTTCTTTGAGGGTTTTTTTTTTTTTTTTTTTTTTTTTGAAAATGTTTAAATAGCAGCTTTTATGTCCTGTGAATGTCTTTTAATCATCGAGTGTGACTGTAATCGATAAGTAAAGTTTGGTTTAGTTTGTTGAATTGTAGGAGTTTGAAGTATTATGTAAAATGGATTGCTTTACTTATTATTTCGGAGATTTCTGAAACAGGATTGATGTATTTTATCTAGAGCTTCTGAATTTTGGTTTTAATACTCTAGCATTAAGAGTAGTTTTGTAACTATTAAGCAAAGGAAAAGTGTTTAAAACATAAATTTAAAAGTTGAATTATCTGAAGATAGATATCATGTGGGTTTTTGACAGTTTGGACATTATCTAAAATTTCGAATTAAAAGTCTCATACTTCATATGAAAATATAATTTATTTAAGAAAGGATGATCTAAGAACATACCAATGTCACATCTCAGCCAGTTTTACGACAGTGTTGTCGACTGGAGATCATCAAACTCTGCTTTTAAATTATACCTCTCGGTCATACTCTTTACCATATTTTATTTTGAAGTGATTAAACAATTCATTTTCAACATATTTAGACAAACCACCGATTAAATTTTAAAGCACTAATAAAAAAAAAAGAAAAAGGAAAAGGAAAAGAAAAGAAAAAGTTTTCTTTTTGAAAAGAAAAGAAAGAAAGAAAAGAAAAAGAAAAGCTTTTTAAAATAAATAAAAATATGAAACTTTTCACAAAATTAAGTAAAAAAACACAGCATTTTTAAAAATTTTTTAATTAAAATACAACTTCACTAAACACCGAAAACTTAAGAGCATGCCAGCGTCACATCGCCGCCAGTTTTATGACAGTGTTGCCAACCAAAGATCATTAAAATCCATCTTTAAATTATTCCTCTCTATATTTCATCTCTCAAATAATTTTTATTATATTTTACTTCGAAATGGTACTCTAAACAGCTCATTTGCAACGTAATGAGACAATCCATTGATGTGTCCAATCGCAGTCGCCATTAAAATCCGGCAAGAATTTGATTTAATATGTGTATGCAAGCGTGGGTCAACTAAGCTAGTGGAAGAATTAATCAAAACTATGATTTACTTCTTGGGGATAGTAGATTGTAAGGGGAAAAAAAAGACCTCATTATGTCTGATGAGCATTCTGTCAAGATTATTCATTTTCTGCCTTTTTTTTTTTTTTTTTTTGTTTATGCTTTAATGGAATTATCTCTCTCTCTTTTAATTAGCATGGTGACACTGTTCAATTTGATGCTGATAAAGAGGTAATAAGATTTTGACTCGTTTAAATTCATTACTGAGTATAAAGATTGTTTTCCCATTACGCTTAAATCAAGTATCAAGTCCTGTTATATTTTTTCCTCTTGAAGGGGTTTCCTTCAATGTTTTTACAGATTAACTTTTTTGATGTTTGTGTGTGAAACGGGTCGGGGGGTTCAAATAAATATTTCAGTTTTTTCTTTCTTTAAAATCAAATTCTATCAAGAATTTTACCGTTTTTGTTTACGTTTAAATGGAATTATCTCTGTTGCTTTTAATAGCATGGTTAGACTGTTCAATTTGACGACCGATGAAGAGGTAGTATTTTGACTCTTTTAAATTCAATATTTAGTATAAAGTTCTTTTTTTCCGTTTAAATTTATATCCAGCGCATTTATATGTTTTCTTTCAAAGACTTTCCTTGAATGACATTTATTAATTAATTTTTAGAAGAAATTTTAGATAAATATTTTAGCTTTTTACTTCAATTTATATTGGACAAGACTAAAATTTTAAAAGTTCAGTTTAAATAGGTTGAAAATTCAAAAATATTGAAATATTCAAAATTGTATGCCTTTTTGACTGATCTTTAATTTTCCCAAACTTAATTTAAACTGAATGAGTATTCTGTCAAGATTATTCATATTCTGCCGTTTTTAGCTCACAGGCTATCAAAGCCTGAGAGCTTATGTGCCCGCCCGTTCTGCATGTATGTACGTGCGTACTTACGTACGTACGTAACGCGATAACTTATAATAAAAATATCCGATTTACATGAAATTTTGGACATAGGCTTATTATGATAAGACGCTTCCTGGATTAGTTTTGAGAGTTCATCCTATAAGTACAAGAAGGGGAACGGGAGCTAATGCCCTCCTCTTAATTTATATAAATGGGTTCTTCATGCAGAATTAGTAGATTTCGTTCAAATCTTAGATCTAGGATCATTCTAACGAGGTTCCTGCGTAATTAGTATTGGGTGTTCATTGGATAAGTTTAAAGAGGGAGAATGGGGGTAGGGGTAATCCCCCAATCTTATTTAGTTTTTTCACGCAAAATTTACCGATTTGCTTCAAATTTTGTGTGTAGGTTTATTCTGAAAAGGCACTTCCCTGATTTGTTTTTGGAATCACTGGATAAATATAAAGAGAGGATAGGGGAAAATACCCCTCATAATTTATGCAAAAAAGTTTTTCATGCAGAATTAATCGATTTGTTTCAATTTTTGGATACAGGTTTATAGTAACAAGAAGCTTCGCTCATTTGTTGTGATGTTCTTTTGTTAATTATAAAGGGGATTACGGGCAATTATCTACCCCTTAAGTTAGGTAACTAGTTTTATACAGAGTTATGCGATTTGCTTTAAATTTTGTATGTAGGTTCTTTTTGATAAATTGAATTTTTAAACAGTTTTGGAGGTTTAATGGTTAATTATAAAGGAGGGAACGGGGACAACGTTTCTTAAATTACATAAATGTGTTTTTACGCAGAATTATTCGACTTGCTTCGAATTTTGGATACAGGCTTATTATTTGATAAAGCGTATCCCTGATTAGTTTTGGAGCTTCAATGATTAAGTATAAAGAAAGGAAATGGGGGCGGTACTTCCTTCCTTATTTTTTTTCGAAAGGCATTATTATATAAGGCTGTAATATACAGTTAGTCTACATAGCCTGTGAGCTCTATGCCATCAGTTTAACTGGGCATCATTTTTTTTATTTGTTTATGCTTTAATGGAATTATCTCTCTCTCTTTTAATTAGCATGGTGACACTGTTCAATTTAACGCTGATAAAGAGGTAATAAGATTTTGACTCGTTTAAATTCATTATTGACTATAAAGATTGTTTTCCCATTACGCTTAAATCAAGTCCTGTTACATATTTTCTCTTGGCGAAATCTCCTTCAATGTTTTTACAGATTAAATTTTTGGGGTTTATATGAGTGAAACGGGGGGGGGGGGTAATTTTTTTCTTTGAATCTGAATTCTATCAAAATGTGTCCTGTTTTTGTTTATGTTTTAATGGAATTATCTCAGTTGTTTTTAATTAGCATGGTTACACTGTTCAATTTGACGACTGTCGATGAAGATGTAATAATTTGATATGTTTAAATTTAATACTTACTAGGAAACTGCAAAAAGTGTAAGTCACTGATTTTGACGAAAGTGGTACCGTTGAAAAGATCTCATCGAGAGCAGCAAAAAACTCAATAGAACTACCCATCGCAAATGAGTCGTTATTGAGATATCCGACAATTTATGTCACATAACTAGTGCATACTTAATGGGGGACCGCAAAAATTTTAGTTTCGATTTTAACTAAAGTGGTATCGTTGAAAAGATATTATCATTGTGAAGATTGAAAAATTCAAAGGAATCACCCGTCGGAAATGAGACCTTTTCTAGATATTCGCAATTTGTGTCACATTGCTAATGCACACTGCTGGGAAATCGCATTAAGTGACATAAATTGTCGGATATCTCGAAAACGGCTCATTTCAGATGGTTAGTTCCACTGGGTTTTTTACTTCTCAAAATGATATCTTTGCAACGGCACCATTTTCATCAAAATCGAGAAAACCATTTTTTGCGGTCCCCCATTAAGTGTGCACTAGAACAGTAGGCACTAGCTACGTGACATAATTTATCGGATATCTCAAAAACGGCTCATTTCCGACGGATAGTTCTATTGAGTTTTTCTCTCTCATGATGATATTTTTTTAACGATACCACTTTCGTTAAAATTTAGACTAAAATTTCTTGCGCCCCCCCGATAAAATATGTACTAGTTAAGTGACATAAATTGTCGGATATCTCGATAACGGCTCATTTGCGACGGGTAGTTCCTTTGAGTTTTTTACTGCTCTCGATGAGATCTTTCCACGATATCACTTTCGTCAAAATCGGTGACTTACACTTCTTGCAGTTCCCTAGTTAGTATAAAGCGTTTTTTTTTTTTTTTTTTTTTTTTTTTTTTCGTTTAAATTTATATCCAGTCCAGTTAGAATCATGTATTTTTTTTTTCAAAGAATTTCCTTGAATATTTATTAACTATTTTTTAGAGAAAATTTTAAATAAATATTAATTTTTTTTCCTTTAATTTACATTGATCGAGAGTTAAATTTTAAAAGTTCATTTGAAATGGATTAAACCTTTATTCAAAATTGTATGCCTTTTTTATTGATCTTTAATTTTTCTAAAAAATTAAACTGGATGGGCTATTTTTTCAAGATTATTCGTTTTCGACCTTTTTTGTTTATGCTTTAAAAGAATTATCTCTCTCTCTTTTAACCCGGGAGTACACGCACCTGGTCTTTTTGACCCGGAATGCGTATAATTTTTGCAATTGTAACCACTTATCTTTTAAAAGTAATCGTCAACTTATTTTATCACAAAATTTGTAAGGATTGTCTCCGCCTAAATAAAATGACGGTTATAATTTGATTTTATTTTTGACAAAGTTAAAACCATTTCTACCCTGGGTAAGCGCGTGTTCTCTCGGGTTAATTAGCGTGGTGACACTATTCAATTTGATGCTGATAAAGAGGTAATAAGATTTTGACTCCTTTAAATTCATTATTGAGTATTAATATTGTTTTCCCAAAATCAAGTTCTGCGTTACATTTTCCTCTGAAAGTATTTCCTTCAATGTTTTTATAAATTATTATTATTTTTTTTTTTTGGCGTATGTGTGTTAAACGGGGATGGGAGGAGGGTAAAAGGTTTTTTTTCTTTAAATTTGAATTCTATCAAGATTTGTACTTTTTTTTGTTTATATTTTAATAGAATCTGTGTTGATTATAATTAGCATGGTTACACTATTCATTTTGACTACCGCCGATGCCGATGTGATATTTTGATTCGTTGTTTATGCTGTTTATGTTGTTTATGCTTTAATTAGCATGGTTACACTATTCATTTTGACTACCGCCGATGACGATGTGATATTCTGATTCGTTTAAAGTTTCTTTTCGTTTAAATTTTCGGTTATATATTTTATTCTTAAATATTATTATTTAATATTATCTATTTATTCTTATTATAACAAAGACTTTTCTTAAATGTTATTTATTTATTATTTTTAGAGAAAATTTTAAATAAATATTTTAGTTTTTTTTTTCTTCAATTTATACTGAATGAGACTTAAATTTTAAAAGTTAAGTTTAAATGGATTAAATATTTATTCAAAATATTTTTATTGATCCTTAATTTTTCAAAATTCAATTTAAGCTAAATGTGCATTATGTCATTTTCTGCCTTTTTTTTTTTTTTTTTTTTTTTTTTTTTTTTTTTTTTTTGTTGTTGTTGTTGTTGTTGTTGTTGTTGTTGTTGTTTATGCTTTAATGGAATTATCTCTATCTCTTTTAATGAGCATTGTGACACTGCTCAATTTGATGCTGATGAAGAGGTAATAAGATTTTGACTCGTTTAAATTCATTACAGAGTTTAAAGATTATTTTCCCATTACGCTTAAATCAAATCCTGTTATAATTTTCCTCTTGAAGGGTTTTCCTTCAATGCTTTTATAGATTAACTTTTTTGGTGTATGTGTGTAGGAGGGGGGGGGGATTTAAATAAATATATCAAAATATTTTTAATTAGCTTAGTGACGCTGTTCAATTTGACAACCGATAAAGAGGTAATATTTTGACTTTTTTATTTGATTAAATTGAATGAGCATTTATTCAAAATGGTATGCCTTTTTTGTTTATATTTTAATAGAATTATCTCTCTCTCTTTTAATTACCATGGTGACACTGTCCTATTTGACGCTGGTAAATATAATAAATAAGATTAATTAATTAAATAAGATTTTGACTCGTTTAAGTTTATTATTGAGTATAAAGATATTTTGTGTATTTTTCTTTTGGAAAAATTTTCTTGTATGTCATTTATTTATTGATTTTTTGAGGAAAAATTTAAATAAATGTTTCAATTTTTTTCTTTCAATTTATATTGAATGAGACTTAATTTTAAAAATGCGGTTTAAATTGAATGAACATTTATACAAAATTTTATGTTTTTTTTTTGTTTATATTCAAAAAGAATTATCTCTCTCTCTCTTTTAATTATCACGGTGATACTGTTCAGTTTGACGCTGTTTAAATAACTACTAAGATTTTGATTTGTTTAAATTCATTACTGAGTATAAAGATATTTTAAATATTTTTTGGGGAAAATTTTCTTGGATGTCATTTATTGATCAAATTTTAAGAGAGTTTAAATAAATGTATCAGTTTTTTTCTTTCAATTTAAATTAAATGAGCCTTAAATTTAAAAATTCAATTTTAATTAAATGGGGATTAAATTTTTAAAACACAGTTTAAATTAAAACCTAAATTAAAACGTCTTAAATTAAAAAAAATATTTAAATTGTATCAACTTTAAACTTACAAAATTCACTTTAAAATTAATGAGCCTTGAATTAAAAATTCAATTTTAATTGAATGGGGATTAAATTTCTTAAAGTTCAGTTTAAATTTAATATTTTTTAAGTAAAATTGAATGAGCCTTAAATTTAAAAAAATCAATATAAATTAAACGAGTCTTAAAGTAAAAAAAAAAAAATCATTTATATTGAACGAGTTTTAAATTTGAAAAATTCAATTTAAATTGAATGGGTATTCCTTCAGGATTATTAATTTTCTACAGTATTCTCATATCCCAGATCATATGCACTTTGCAAAATTAGAAAAAGCAGAATAGTTTATATTTGCGGATAAATGTTAAAATTCAGGAAATCAGGATCTCATTTTTCAACTTTGTTATTTCTTTTTACTTGTTTCTATTTGAAAAGGTAATGTTTTTTAGTGCATAGGAAGTAATTTTGACCCTTTAAGGCCCCTGTCCTCGCTCGAGGAAACACTCGCGAGCTAATGCTATTCCTATGGGGAAGCATTTTTCTAATAACTCTTTCGCATTTTGACATTTTTGAATTTTTTTTTTTTTTTTTTTTTTTTTTTTTTTGCATTAGCTGAGTGCATGCCGACAGCGCACCTTTTTTACTTTTTCGATTTTGGTAGCAGATATTTTTTACGAAATTAATTTCACTTTCAAAAGCGGTTTCAAATCTGAAAGTGCTTTTTAAAAAATATATGTGCAACCAAAATCGAAAAAGAAAAATAGGTGCGCTGTCGGCATGCACCTCAGCTACCCAATGCAAAAAAAAAAAAAAAAAAAAAAAAAAAAAAAAAAAAAAAAATATATATATATATATATTCAAAAATGTCAAAATGCGAAAGAGTTATTAGAAAAATGCTTCGACGAGAAAACGAGAATGCTTTTATTTTCAGAACCGGTTTGGAAAGTGAAATCACCCTCATAAAAAATATCTGTAAACAAAATCGAAAAAGTAAAAAACGGCCTGTTACAATGCCAAAATTAAGCGACAATCTATGCCCATCACGAGGATTCTAAAGGCATGAAATTCCGTGCGTTAGTTGTTAAAATAGGACTATTGAGGTTGTCAAGAAAAATGCAAGATAAAAGAACCACCTGTGGGTGACTTAATCGGCAGTAATATTTATCAAAATATACCTGAATATGAAATTTGATAAAAATTCGTACATTAGTTTTAGAGATTAGGGTCTCTGTGTAAATTCAGGAAAATTTAGAATAGCAGCGCCACCTGTTGGGCGATTGACACCAAAACGTAAAGAGAATCAATTCATATCAACGATCAACTGAATCTGAAGTTTGATGAAAATTTGTGCATTAACTCTTGAGATACAGCTATTGTGGAAACTATAAAAAATGTACCATAGCAGCGCTATTTGATGAGCGATTTGCACCAAAATGTAAACAGAATCAATTCACGTCAAGTGCTAACTGAATCCGAAGTTTGAGGAAAATCCATGCATTACTTTTTGAGATAGAGTTGTTAGGTAAATCGTAAAAAATACAGCATAGCAGCACCACCTGTTGAGCGATTTACACCAAATACTAATCAGCATGGATTTATATCAGGGACTACCTGAATATGAATTTTTACAAATTCCGTGCATTAGTTCTTGAGATGGCGCGCCCACAAAATTTATTTTACAGACAAACCGAGTCACAGAACCACAGACAAACCTTTTCTAAAAACATGTTATTTTTAATCTCTTCCCCCCTAAAAACGTGTAAAATCGTCGAAAACCGGAATTAGAAAATTTTCACGAATCCAGTACTCTTTTCTTGCAAAGACTGAAGAAAGAAAAAATATGTATAAAGTATTTTTTTAAACTATTTTAATTAAAAAATAGCATGCTGTGAAGTTAACTATTTTTCATCATTTTAAATGCATGTTTATTTTTTAAATATAATTACATTTTTCAACTTGTAATTATCATTGTGACACTTTCAATTTGACGTTGATAAGGAATGAATTGCAGTAACAAGGATTTACTTAATTTAAATTCGCCTGTAACTTTAAAGTTACTTATTTTTATGCGTAAATATAATCTAATTGCAATTTTTGAAAAAGATAATATATATAATCATCGTTTTTAACGATGATAATATATATGTGTCTTCAGCTACATCATTAATTGAAGTTTAATTTGACGTTAATTAATTGAAGTTTAAAGCTGAATTTAAAAAGAAATTTATTTTTGGGTATTTCCACGAGCACATGTCGTGTAAGTCACATTCTACGATTTTGGATACCAGTATTTTAAAACAGAAAAATGTGGCATATTTTATCAGAGCTATTTCTTTAATTGAATAAGGCCATGCAAACCTTTCGAAAATAACGGTGGCTATCAATTTAGCAGTTAGTAATAATGTGACTTACACAACAAATGCTCGTGGAATTACCCTTTTATATTTCTGTTTTACTTTTAAATTACTGTTCAGAAATTAATCAATAAAAATTTACATTGTTCTTGAGGGTATATTTTTTTAATTATATACAATTGAGGCCCGAAATAACGCGGTCCGATATACCGTGAATCCGGATTTAACGCGCGGAAAAGTATGTCCCCCGAAAAAAAAAAGATTAATTTTAGGATAAATTTTGCGTTTAAAATTTTAGTGAAACGCAATGAGGGACTTGGAGTCTACTATTAGTGCTATGCATGTCAATATCTCTGTTAACGATTTAAATGACTGGATAGAATTTGACAACAGCGAATCAATTTTAGAGTCATAACAGATCAGGATATCACTGATGCTGTAGCATAAAAATTGCAGTGGGCCAGATGATGATGGTGAAATTGAAAATCAATGGGAAATGAAGAAGTCATTTCATACTTAGCGAAAATAATTTCGTGGATGGAGAAGCAAGAGGATTCAGATTGTGTTCATCGACTCCATCTTGCTACTGTGAAACAATATGCTATAAAGAAACGAACCGCCTCAGTTCGCCAAACAACACTTAAGGACTTTTTTTTATGATAGCTTAAGATTAAGTCTATGTATTTAATGAATGATACAGTTAATTACATTTAACAAAGCGGGTAAGTGTTTTCATAATTTTGTACCATTTCTTCGGCACCATTCCGATATAACCGCGGTTCAATTATAACGCGGGTGTAAAATATGTCTTCCAACAACCGCGTTATATCAGGCATCTACCGTATTTCTTAGAGTATTTCTCTACCGTATTTCTTATTCCAGTATTTTCTACCGTATTATCTTCTATAAAAGTTAAAAAGTGATTATGAACCATTATGAGATCACTCCTGTATCTGTCTGTTTATCACAACCATTTTACTCCTAAACTATGGAATTGGGCAAATGTAATAAAGACTATTGACCCACATATTTAGGTTATTAAACATTCACAAATGTATTTAGGAAGAATGTGGAGGGGCTACATTTGGTTCAATACAACTGGTATTGAACCAAATTTCATATATATGTTTTCAGAATGACTAGCAAGTGCCAGTGTTATTTGAGATACACTGTTAAAAAGTTTGCTCTAGTTTGAACCAAATTTTGGTGCTCAGTAGCTACCACCATAAGATGGTGAAATCTCAAACCAACATTTGGAGCTTCCTGTTTCAATCTCGTTCCAACTATTGGAACTATGCTTTAACAAGAGCTCCAAATATTGGTTCAAGATTTCACCATCTTACAGTGGCAGTTATTGGGCACTAAAATTTAGTTCAAAGATGTTCATTCCTCCGGAAGGGAACACTGTAACAGCAATTTTTATGTCATTTTCAATATTGTATCATCGAAATATGTATGAAGTTATGCACGTAATTGGACCAAATTTCATATATACGTTTTTAGCTGCGGCCAGTGTCATTTGGAAATAATCCACCGGAAAGGGTCTCTGTAATAACAAATTTTGTGCCTTTTACTCGATTTTTCTTACTTGTGTCGTACATCGGTGGCTTCAGCAGCGAAGAAACTTCATATCCTGATAAGCTAGCGATTCGCAAAGCACTTGACGTACAACAGAATCTCGAGTGATGAGTGCTATACATTAGAGCCGGCTCTAATGCTTATGCTCATTATGTTAACCAGAGGTTAAGTGAACCTTTGTAATAAAGTATGCCGCGTAATGTTCCTAATAAAATAGATTTTTGCAGATTGTTTACACATGGATCTAGGGTGAAGAAAAGCATCGATGATAAAAAGAGCTCAGATTATCAATGCTATACGTACCCGAGCTTTTCCTGGTAAACATATCGATAATACAAACATTCTAAATTACTGGAAAACGGCAAAGAATGTGTTGTGGACAATATAAAGTTGCCCCTTTTTGGAATTTCAGGTGTTCGTTTGTGAGATTAAATGCTAATTATTATCCGTCTGTATGTTTTAAGACAAGTCAATACTCGATCGTGAATATTTTTAACATTAATATACCATTTCCCACAGAAAGACAGATAAAAATAGCAGTAAATTGTTAATTTTCCATTTACCAAAAATAAATTAGCATGAAAATAATTCTAATTGTTAAATTACTTTAACTTTCACTGATTATCGAACAATAAATCACAACTCGGAAAATAAAGTTCTGTTTCGATTATTTTTACGGAATTCATGTATGTAATTTACAGTCACGTAGTAGTCTTTGTTTTGTCCCCACCCGTGGCCAAGAGGTTCTGCTCTCAAAGCTGTTAGATGGAAAGTGCTGGATTGAAACCCAATTGCACCCGTCGGCCTGATTGTTCTCAGTTTTCCGTTGTTTTCCCCACTAGGAAAAATCTTAAGAAAATATCTGCAGAAAATCTGTAGGGAATTGGCCCATTTAAAAAAAATCTGCAGATAGCTTTGAACTAAAATCACATCTTCAAAATTTCGTCATATTTCTGTAGAATTTCTGAAGAAAGTGGATATTTCTTAAGATATTCTTTAGATTATTTTTAGTGGGGTTCTTTGAACCTTGAATATCCTTGTGTAAATACGGATTAAGTTCTCTTATAAAGACCTCTACTCAACGGAAAGCACCCCCCCCCCCTTCCTAGGACCTATATCTTCTGATCAGATAATTAGCCATCATACAAACAACACAAAACAACACCTTTTTTATTTTTCGGCTAGAGATCTAATATCCGTTTTAGTAACATACTTTATTTCCTTTTGTAGTAAACTAAATGATTTTAAACTTTGAACTTTTCAAGGCCGTTCAACGTGTGTTCGCAGTGGTTAAAAGTTCACCATTAAAGTGAACTGAAATTACTTTCTTGTGAGAAAACTTGATTTTTTTTTCTTTCATTTTTTCGAACAAAATAGATCGAATGCATGTTCCATTTAAGGAAAATGAAGAAAAAAAAATAGAATGAAACATAACCAACAACAGGATGGGAAACGAAATAACAAGAAGAAAAGAAGAAAAACAGCAATTCTTCTTCATCATAAAAAGATTTATCACCAAGAAAGAATAAAAATAAAATCTCACAAATACTAAAATGACCATCACATAAAAAAAGAAAGAAAAAAGACTACTACCAGTAAAAGTTTAAAATGAAAAAATATTCAATTTATCACTTACATCTTGCAACTAGTTTCTTTTGTTAAGAAAACGCGTCATAGTAAGGATACCTGCTGAAACTTTTGAAGATAATTCTTTTAGAGTTGGCTTTGGCCTAGTTTTTCGGTTTTCAAATGAAGATAGATATGATTAACTATGACGTTTTTTTTATATTGCCATAAATTCGCCATTCAGAAGAGGCTGATTTATGCAAGCTGCCGAAATAGCGATATATATTACTGTCATATCATTATTCGGAATTCAGTTTTAGATAAATTATGCAGTTTTTTTCTCTGCGAAAGCTTCGGGATTTAGTTGATATGGTGTGGTGTTCTTCGCTTCTTTTGTGTTGTCTAGTTTTTGATGAGATTGGAAAAGAAATATACAGTTGATATATGTGATTTAACTGATTTCGAAATAATTATGTTTTGAAGAACAAGATAAAGTAATATTTAAAATTGATGTTGTCATACTTACGATAATTGAAATTATATGATTTTATGTGCATTTTTGTGTAATGATATTAAAATGGGGTTATAATCTGTTTTATTACTTGTTGCCGCCATAAGCGCCATCTATTGTTTATTCGCATTTTTTTTTTTTTTTTTTTTTTTTTTTTTTTTTTAATAATTTGAGTTGTGTTCGAATGTTCTTTTAGTTGTGTTCGAGAGACCGATTTGAGGAGGTTTGTAATTATCGGCTCTCGTAATTTTTATATATGTGAATTAAACTTTATAGTGAATTGCAGTCCGCTGAGATCTTTTTATTGTGTCTTGTGAAATTATTAATTAACTGAGCTATTTGGCGAGTTCATTACTATTATTACTATATATTTAAAAAGAATTCTTTACGAGAAAAGTTTGTATGTGAGTGTTATATTTTGCAAGTATATGTTTACAAAGGGCCGTAGCTTGAAGTGAACAATAGTGGGGGGATCAACAGAATGTAGGGGGGGAGGGGCTTATAATTTTTTATCTCTTTCTCTGACGCAGAAAAATAAATTAGTGCATATTCACATAGTAGGTACTATGTTTCTTATTAAACTGTTGTAATAACTTCATTTTATGCTAAGAAAGCTTTATGATGATGAAAATGTTCAGTGTGTAACTGGTGAAAAATTAAACATCATGTTAGCTTCATATGTACAAATAGGATGGAGGAGGATTGAAACACTTATTTTAGATGCAATTTAGTATTTCTGCAAAACTCTCCAAGTGTCTAAAAACTAAATTATAATAGATAATTTGAATGGAATTTCATTTGAATTTTCGGAACAGAAATTCGTTGAGTGACTTTGGAATCTTTTCCAGGGGGGCTCAAAATATTTTAGGGGGGCTGAGCCGACCATAGTGTCCCTTTAGCTACGGCCCTTTGTTTACACGCCAAACATTAGGTAAAACCAAAACCGAAACAATCGAATTAATGAGTTTAAGTCATGATCTAGTTTGTTTTCAAGAGGCCATGGGAAAGGGAAATTGTCTCCGGAAACATTTAGGTATAAAATACTTTGTTAGCATGTGGCTTTACACAGCTACATTGTAAAAAAAAAGTCTGTGAAGTTACCAGAAGTCTTCTAGGAAAGTGGGATTCCGAGAACTTTTTATGTAATGGCAACAGCAAAAATCTATGCAACAGATACACTTTTGCACAGTAAAACAAAAATTTGTAATAGTCCAGGAGGTGGCAGCGCAGACAATCCTCTCATCAAGTTCACGGATTAAAATCTAGGATTAATTAAATCTCGATTCGCATGTTGAAACGCAATCAGTCTGCTAAGTCATATTTATGTGAAAAACACTTAAAAACACGATTTTAGCGGTTGACTCGTAGGTTTACCATTGTGTTTTGCTGCACTCAGGGACATCGAGGAGACTTTTTATTGCTGGTTGAGAGAACCTAAATTGCCAAGTAAATATTCAGTATTTGCCAACTCAGTGAAAAGCAAACATATATAGTTCTCGGCGTTTGCCAATTAGTTTTATAATTTTACCTAGAGTTATCACAATTAGAAAATGTAATAAAGTTTTTATTTGCAAAAGCTCAACAATATTTTTAATTATATTGGTAACTTTCGTCAAATCTATTGGAAAAAGAAAGTTTATTACAGTTTTTTTAAAGTTTTGAACTGATTTGCCAATTCAGTTTGTAAATTTGCCAACTGTTACAGCATTTGCAAACGTTTAGGGGGGAGGCTCTCCCTGTCCTACGCCCCCCCCCTTATCGAGGCCCCTGGCTGCACCCAAAAGGGTGAAAACATGGAGGATTGGGAGCAGAGAAACATAATGGTAAACCTATAAGTCAACCACTAAAATCGGATTTTTCGGACCATAAACGCTGGATTCTTTATATTGTCTCAAGTGTAAATCTGCAATTTTTCATAGTGTTACACGCGATAGAAATACATTTAAAAATACGCTTTATTGGTTATATTTAAAATATGATATGCATAAATTACATAATATGTATGTATGAAATATATATACATATTGAAAATTACTTTAACCTTTTCAGAACTAATGTGTTTGCTTCTATTCTTTTTCTGATAAAAACTAAACTATTTGGTTTTTTTTTACATTTTTACCCTATTGCTATATAGCTGTTAAGTTTGTGTTTTAATTAAGTTGTTTTATTTATTTATAATTGAAGTGTTTATTTTGTATAAGATGTAGTTCATCGTTATACATTTTTTCTCCTCGCCGAAATGAAATTGAAAGTCATGCAAATCCATATGACACACAATCTGGAATTAATTATTTTATCCTAAAATAATTCATTTGTGTTGTTTGTGTTCATAATGGCGACAATAATCCAGGTTAAGAGTGGTTGTATATATCAAAGGATGTGATTATGTTTCCATTGATCAAGATGTTGCGACATGTGGTGTCCTAAATATAGGAGAAATGTATAATAAGGCAAAAAATTAAAATGATGGTGAAGAAACAGAAAATAACGTTCATGAAGCTGAGGTACCAACCCTTTTTGCTGCAATTACGGCATTTGAAACTCTATAAACTTCTATATACCGGGTGTCCCAAAAATAACTGATGGATTTTAAAATTCAATAACTTGCAAACGGTGACAGCTATTTAAAAAATTTTTGCAGGAGGGTTATGTATAATGTCAGGAGTTTTTTACCGTAATTTTTTATTTTAGCTCGAATTTCAAACAATATGTGGCGCTGACGGCGATTGAAGGCCAGGTGATCAGTGCTGAGTGAGGCGTCGACCTGGCCTTCAATCGCCACCAGTGCCACCTGTTGTTTGAAATTCGAACTAAAATAAAAAAAATACGGTAAAAAAAACTCCTGACATTATACATAACCCTCCTGCAAAAATTTTTTAAAAAGCTATCACCGTTTGCAAGTTATTGAATTTTAAAATCCATCAGTCATTTTTGGGACACCCGGTATGTATATCAAGTTACAGAAAATGACCAGAAAAATATTGTATATCTTGAAAATTTATTTTTTTATTTAATAAAAATGAACGAAAAACAAACAAAATTATTGATTTTTAAAATAGATACCGATTTTCTATAACTTCGATTTATTTCTTTTACAGTTTAGTAAACGACAATATAGTATACATTGCATGCATTAGTAATGATTAGACTAGACATTGTATTTTTTTGTATTTTGAAGTTAATCCAAATTCATCGTTTTTTATTTCCACACCCATTCAAAAACGATTGATCGAGGCTCTACTGTATTATTTTATGTTTGTGGCAACATTCATCTGAGAAAACTTTTCATTTCGTTTATGAAAGCAATGTTTTTTTAAATTTTAAATTAATTCCAATTTTTAATCAAAAAACATGTTTTAGCAAAATGTCAAAAGTCGGTTCCAAAACCTTTCAAGTTATACTTCATTCATTGCGCTTTGTGCATGTACAGAAAAAGGGATGTTGACAACATAAATAATATATATGATTTAAATTTTTTCAAATTACCATATCTTAGAATTTTACCTTGCTTTATAATTATTGTATGAAGATAATTAATTTTAAAGAATTTCAACAAATATTCAATCATAACAAATTAAAATTTTAATCCTCAAATACATATATTCTATAATAATTCATATATATATATATATATATATATATATATATATATATATATTTCAAACGAGTAGATAATAACAGGTATTATTTAAATTAAACATTGAGGAAGTAATCAATCATGTTTAAATATAATTTGATTTTTGAAATAATTTTCCTAAAACTATGCAGTAGTGCATAATTATTATTTAATAACAAAAGTTTAAACATTCGGCAAACATTCAGAAATGATAGATTGCAATTTTTAATAAATATATTTTTTTAAAGTTTACTGTTATTTCTTATTTGATAGCTATAGATTTATTAATCGTTGCTGATTAAAATTTTGTTCTTTTTACTTATTTTGGAAAAATCTAATTGGTTAAAAAAAATAATAATGAAAAAAAGTAACTTTACAGTATAAAACAAGTTGGAAATTGCACGTAAAGCGTAGCAAATGAGGTGCGTTCGTACGATAACGAAGTTTTTAAAATACTCAGATCTTGCTGTTATAATAGACAATACTTCGGATGCAGTGTAGTGGTCGAAATATTTTTCGTGTTCCTGTAAATATACAGGAATAGTAACTCTTATTACACCTCAACAACGTTTATCATATTTATAAAATGTGAAATAGTTTAATATAATTAAAACGCGCACCAAATAATGTTTTCCCTATACAAATATGTAATGGAATATTTTTTGTGTGGCCTTGTAAATCAATAACAAATGTTCTTTGCACCACAGTTTGTGCAAAATGTATATTATAGTGTGTACTTCATAGATTCATATCAATTTTATTATGTTCGAATGAGCGTAACACCATTAAAATGCACTTGAATCTTTTTTCTCTATTGACCGTAAAGTAACGGAATACTTTTGATTATCCCTGTAGTTGATATATGCATCCGATTTTCATAAAATTTGAAATGACTCGACAAAATTATGTAATAAATATACGTTTTAAATTTCAAACGATTAAAATGCATTTGAAACTTTTTTCCCCATTGACCGTAATGTAATGGAATATTTTTGATTGTCCCTGTAATTTATCTATTCATCCGATTTTCATAAAATTTGAAATGACAATGACAAAATTATGTAATAATTATATATTTTAAATTTCAAACTATTCGGTTGGGTAGTTTTTGCGTTGTTATATGCGGACGGACAGACAGACGAACGGACAGACGGATGGACGGACTGAACGACAACAATCGGTGCTACGTATTTACATAATTACAAACGCACCTAACAAGTCGGAAATACTACACCATTGTAGTAAATGTGGTGCGCTCATACTATAACTAGCTTCATAAATATTTAGATCTCGGTGTCATAGCTGTTGTTCTTTTATACAGAAATGCATAAATGCAAAATTTATCACGACTCTATACATTAAATTGAGTAACAGGGAAATGATAGGAATAAATTTTAAATAGTACATAATCATCATAACAACCTAAAATCATTATCTATCATAGGATATCATTGAATTAATTGCGTATAGTAATGGATTTAATAGAATGAAATTTTTTTATAAATATTTTCTTAAAGTTTTGATTCGATTTTGATAAAATTAGAAATGACTCGACAAAATTCTGCAAAAAATATACGCATTAAATTTCAAACCCTTCGGTGGGTAATTTTTGCACTGTCATATGCAAACAGATAGACGGCCGGATTGGAAAACAATTATGAATGCTATTTATTTATATAACTAGCATACCCAGCCCGCTTCGCCGGGCTTAATTTGAAGGTTTATTTAATAATTTATGTGTATGGTACACTTCTCTCTCAGCTGGCGACGGATCCCCCGGTGACTCTCCCCGGACCATCGGCACTCCACGTGCGTCGGGTGAGCGTCAGAACAAACTTTCAGCATATACATATGGGTGGTTGTACTTGAATGCACAGACCTGCGCGTTTTTTTCTATCTTGCTTTTATACCTCTGGACCGAGTTGGCGCATTGCCAAGATTTGCTTCCTCTGGACCGAGTTGGCGCATTGCCAAGATTTGCTTTCCCCTGTGCCTCAATTAATTAATTAATTATCCTCAGAATTCCTTTTATTTATAGAGATTACGAACGCATCTAAAAACTGAATTTCACTGAAATCTAAATATGGCGGACATTACTTTAGGTGCTATCTGTATGATAATCAAAATTGGAAGATTTTTTTACATTCTTTTTTTTAAAGCTTAAAGAATGTTAACACACTCAATTACTACAATACTCAATTACTACATTAAACTCTAGAAATAATATTTCGAGTTATAATGATTTTAAATTATCCCATTTTTTAAATAAATTTTATATCTTAAAAAAAAAACTTAGAAGTTTTGCCATGTGATTTTATATAACCTCTTCGTTATTGAGTATTAATGCTATATTATTAATTATTAGTGAATTACACTAGCAAATCAATATTGTTCCAATGTTGTGCCAATATTTCGTTTGTTGGAATAATTTCATATAAAACACCAATATTGGTTAAATATTGGTATTTCATTGGAAAGATTTCCAAGGAATTCAAAATATTGTAAAAATATTGGCGTTACATTGGAAATATTTCCAATGAATCTCCAATATTGTACAATTGTTGGCGTTACATTAGCATAATACTGGCTGCAAATATTGGCTAAATAAGGGCAAAATGTAAACACTCCAATATTGGAGCAATATTTCATGCCAATATTGTGTTAATGTGCCAATATCGCTCCAAGATGTAGCATATATTTGCCCGATATTGTGTGGCTACTGTGATCGATTTTATTTAGAATTTTATTGAAATATACTATTTTTTGTTGCTAAATTCCGTAAATTAAAGCATTATAAATAGGTTTATTCAACTGTTTATATGTTTCGACTGTACCGGGGTAATTTTGAAAACAAATAAACTAGTCGTTGGGGGCCACCATAATACTTACCCATCATGGATAGGCATATGAAAATAAAACATGTGAAAACTATTTATACAATGCATTGCAATTCATAAACAAAATTTAAATATTGTTAATATACATAGTAATGCTATATTAAAGAACTGCTGATGTACCAATTTCGACAAATTATATAAAACGCCAAACTACTCAAGTAGTACCGAACTGCGTAAAAGAAACATCCTTATAACTCCAAAAACAATAATTCTATTAACTAACAATTAACTGCGTCAGATTAAGCTTCTAATTTGCAATTAAAATATACCTCTGAATTGAAATTTGAATGAAATACAGGGCCATGAAAAATCGAAGAATGTGGAAAACATGATTAGAAATATCTCGGCAACTAATAATCCGATTGACTTCGTTCTATATGTAAAATGTGTATTATTTTATTGCTTTTTACGTCCATTCCTTAGAACAAAAAAAATTCGAAAATTTGTATATACCTTTCATCAGAACGAATTTTTCGAGAGTCCGAAAAAAATAGTTCCGGATAATCGAGGTTCCTGATATTAAATAGGGTTCGTCCCATTCTGACATACTAACTACATACAAAATTTCAAGTCTCTATCTCAATTTGTTCGGGAGATAGAGCGTTTACAGACAGACAGACAGACAGACAGACGGACGGCAAAATTTTTTTTCTAAAAATATGTTTTTCGGAATCTCCACTATCTAAAACGTGTAAATCCGTCAAAAAATTTTTTTCGATTTTCAAAACGATTGCAAGACTTACCCTATACTACGTATGATGGGTGAGTAATAAAAAGGGACGACACTTAATTAGATTATAATTTGCTAATCTCGGCACAACACAGACAACACCATGAGCATTACAGAGTTATTATCAAAATATTCATTAAGGAATCTTGGAATGACCTTAACTAGAAGTTTGATGATCAAAAAGCTTTGGGGGATATTTAGAGCCAAGGATGACTGAACACTATCTCCATCTATTATTTTAATGAACTAGAATTCTACATGCCAATATTTTCTGAGTATTTTCTTATAATGAAAACTTGCTGTCGGTGCCAAATGAAACGCTTCAAGAATTTGATTTATTGTTATTTTATACGAAATTTTATAATTAAAGTAATGACAAATCATTTCAGATATATTAACTGTCTGAGTTGTGGTTATCTTAGTTTAAAGATAAATAAAAAAAAACCATAAATCACAATCTTAAAAGGTGTCATTTGACATCAGTAGAATTAGTGTTAATCAATTATAATCATCAGTAGGAATTTAAAGGCAAATGTTTTTATTGTTTATCTAACCTCCAAACATTTAAGTAATTCATCGACACATTTAATGGACGATGGATTTTTGTTTTTAAAGAAATTTAAAATTAAAATTTTCTTGTAAATAATTATCGGCATAATCGCAATCACATTAAAAAAAATAATAT